>JARQOC010000008.1:43321175-44758913 GCA_033576535.1 Allobates femoralis | reverse complement strand
GTGGCATTCAGTGGGGGCAGTGTGGGTTCAGTGGGGGCAGGGTGGGTTCAGTGGGGGTAGTGTGGGGGCAGTGTGGGTTCAGTGAGAGCAGTGTGGGGTGAGAGGGGTGAGCCGGGGTAGTTGCGGGTGAATAGCAGGATGGAGGGGGCTCCACTCATCCGACATTGTTCCTCTTCCTCCTCTTTTCTTTCTTGCTGCATTGATGTTCTTTAATGAAAGGCGGGGTTAAAAATGGGGGTGTAGTAATGGGCGTCACCAAGAACCCTGCCCTAATGTGGTGGGCGTGTCATTGGTCATGCCCCTCTGCTAACCCTGCCCGCCGCAGCCTTTCATTACTGAACATTAATGCAGCAAGGAAAAAAAGAGGAGGAATGTCGGGGTGAGCAGCGGGTGAGCGGGAGCGGGCAGCAGGAGCGAGAAAGCGGGTGGAGGTGGGTGCAGCGGATAGGTATCGGGTGGCTACTCTGAATGAACAGCTGATGCCGAAGCATCAGCTGTTCATTTCAAATAGCGGGGCGGGAAAGCCGACAGTGAAGTCGACTTTCTCGCCCGCTATGTGAGTGTTGCGCTGTCACGGCAATCCCTCATCGCTAATGCGTCGCCGTCGCCAGGTTTTGAATGTGCGCTGCTGTTTTGCATACATTGGTTGCCATGGCTGGCAGACACGGTTAAGCAATTATATAGTAGAAGGTATTTTTTACTTTATACAGATCGGGAGTCGGGACTTTTAAACAGTATTCTAGAATGTCTATATAGAAGTTTACTATTTTTTGGGAAAAATCTGATAACAAAATCACTTTAAATATTAATTTTATGCAATGGATGGCAAGCAAAAAGATGACAGATAGCTGGAATCTGGGTTATTACTCTAAGCTGCCCTCAATAGGGCAACAACAACTGTGTTAGATTTGCATTCACAGAACACATCAAGTACTGCGGCATTGAACTTGTTTGACCCGATGTGTTCCCGGTAAGAGATGGATTTGTTATCTCATGATTAATATAGAAGGATCTGTTGCTTCGTATTTTCCCCACCCTTTTTTCCACTCCTGTCACTTTTACTTATAATTTCATCATCCATTAAAAAAAATAATATAGCAAACAGATTTTCAGCAGAATTTCTTGGAAAACAGAAATCTGCCTCTTCTCAAACAAGTTTGAACATGTTCAGACACGTCGCTTCAAGCTAAACATAGACTTTCCTCATCTCTTTTTTTAATAGCAGGTTGACAATATACCAAGTGATTCTCTAAACAGTCTCTATGTCAGTTTGACTTTCTGGAAACGAATAATGTTTTCAATTTGTAGGGTAAGTTATGCTCATTATTCAATAGAAACTTTGAGATATTTTATAGCGTAAATCACCTTAAAATCTCTTGTGAATTTCCATCTAGGTTCTAAACATTGCCATTGAAAAGTTATATATTGCAACGGCTGACGTATAGCGTTGGGGTGGACACGGCCTGATTTTTTTTTAAATCTTTGCAAATCTGCAAAGTTTGTAATTGTTTTGTGAAAAACAACCATGATTTGAGCAAATTCCTTAAAACAATGCAGTGTGTAAACTGCTATTATTTCTTTTTGACTATTCTAACTGTAAAGAACCCATTCCCAAAATGATTTTTACATTAATATTCTCAAGTCCTAAGTAACGTCCTCCGGACCTGAGGGAAGCCTCGGGTGGCCGCAGGGAGACCGCAGCCGCCCTGTACTCACCATGTGCGGCGGGTTTAGGGCGGCTTCTCCCTGCAGTCACCCGACGGGAGCCGCTTCCGACTCCGCAGCATGTTTAAGTCCCGGCAACCCGCACCGCAGCTCCAAACCAGCTCCGGGCGGGTTACACATTGTGAGGATGGGATTTCTTGAAATCCCATCCACTATGCTAGTACTGTACTACGCAGCATTTTGGACACAGCGGCAAAAAGCTGCTTCCAAAACGCTGCATATACTGATCGTGTGCACGCACCCATACAGGCTCTGGGATACTGAGTGCAATCATAGCTTTACTTCAATGATTGCATGTTTAATTGCAGAGAAGAAAATGTTATCAAACACTGGGAAAACAGTGCAGCACATTAGCATGTGTGCAGCAGTGCGTTACTAGGTGGGGTTTGTTTTATTTTTATTACTCCCCTTTGGGCTTTAAGCCAAACCCTCCTCCCTCCCACATTCCCTGTCACGCACATTATGTCTGACATCGTGCATGGTAATAGGACAATATCAGGCGTCCTATATGGCTGATATTATCAATCCCTCCTTCCCACTTTCATCTCTGGCTCCTCACTTTTTCTCCTCTCTGTGACCCTCTCCTGTTTATGCACACTCCCTGCTGTCTCCTCTCGCAGACCGCGGTCATAAGCAGGAGCAGAGATCGGGACAGATCCCCGCCACTGTCATTACAGATCTGTCCCGGTCTCCTCTCCTTCTTGTGATTGTGGTCTGTGAGTGGAAAGGAGACTGGGAATGTGCAGAGATTTGAAGGGGTGTGATCGTCTCCTGCCTGTGACAGTGCGATCACAGGGGAAGAAGCAGTGAGAAGCTGGGGAAGCTGGAGACATAGGTAGGATGGAGGGAGTGATAAGTTCAGCCACATACAGAACCTTACATTGTGCTATCACCATGCATGATGTCAGAGGTCCTATGCCTGGTATATAGTGACAGCGAGGGAGGGAGAGTGGGGGGCGAGGATTTGGCTTAGAGCCCACAGGGAAGTAATAAAAATAAACCCAGCCCCTAATAGTGATGCTGTGCTGCACACATGCTAATTTGCTGCACTGGTTTTGCGGTGTTTGATAACACTTTTCTCTGCAATCAAACCTGAATCATTACAGTAAAGGTATGATTGCACATGGCTTCACTTTATAGCCCTAAATCCTGCTGTCGGTTCCCTTTAACCCTAAATCTCTATCTATTTATTGTCATAATGTAGTCTCTTTGGAATACAATTTTGTTAAATATTCCCTATTGTACCCTAACTACTCTTTCCAACTATTGTCAGTGAACACTGACATTGCACTCTATCACAGTGCACTATCACAGTGCACTCTATCGCCAACGCTAATGAGAAGTGAAGAGCCGTCAAGAGAATGCACAATCAGTGCACATACTAAGAAGATTACCCGATGTACAGAAAAAACAGAGATCAGCACCACCCCCGCTAGTAATGTAACTTGCAGGGTGATGCTGGTCTCTGCTCGCTCTTTGAGTGCGTGCTCTTTTGCAGGCGTGTCACTTCGAATCGAAGTCGGTTAGGGAGTGCCCTGTCACTAAGAAGAATAGTACACAGTGACAAGATAATGCTGAGCACACGTTGGAATTGACAACTGACACATGTTCAGTCAAGCAGGGACTAGCCCAGACCCTGAAAAGGATGTTACTAATGACATTTCATTTCAGGGTGGGGCAGAGACTTTGGCAGTGACCGCAGCCTCTGCCCCATGATGATGTCTCAATTGAGTATCACAGGATGCTCTTGGATTCTAAAACGAACCTTCAGCATAAAAGAATGTAGAAAAAATGGCAGTTAGATGGAGTAGTAAGGGAACGTCAGAGACGTAGGATCCCAATGATTAATTTGATCCATGTCATGCTTTGGTCTCGTAACTCCAGCAAGTGGCCTCTTGCTCCGGAATCAGATTCCTTCCCTACTGAGCCACAGCCTGTTTGGTATCTGTCCAAATGTTGATGGTTCTTTTAGATTTGATTCTTCATTTAGTTTGTGACTCACCGCGGCCGGGACTCCGGTTTAGACAGGCAGTAGCTTCTTCCTCCTTGACACGGGTGGACCGCGCCTGCCGGTAGTGGGGCCCGGTTGAGTGCAGATCAAAAAGTTGAAGACGTCTTGTGGGAACAGATTAAGGGGTTAATTGTTTCGTGACGCCACCTATGAGTAGTTCGGTAACTTTACCGACGCTGTGGGGCCTCCGAGAGATGGAATGCAGCAAGATGGAACGCTCCCCACAGGCTAAGCGATGATCCCCGGAGCGAGGAGCTGCTTAAGATGTTGTGCGGCAGCTGCGGTTACCTTGTGTGCAGACGGACGTAGTCATAAGGAAGCACGGACACTGGAAGTCTCTGTAACGGGTTCTTTACTGTAACCAGCAAGCAGTACATGGCATACAGTTAACGGGTAGTGGACCGGGTGGACTTAGCAGTGATAGGTGTCCCTCAGAGATCCGCGGGGTTCCTCCATTCTAACTAAGTAGGTTGCCGTTGTCGCCCAGGAATACCAGGTCGGGTACAGGGAGGCTGCTTGAATGCCCTATCCAAAGTATACGTGATGGATGTTTTGGGGAGCCTTGGGTCCCTTGGTGGGTACACCGCTGGTTAGACGACTGGATTTGGCGATGGTGGGGTGCTCCTGTAGAGCTGCTCCTCCACTCTTCTGGTTTGCATAGCAGAGCTGAACTGCTGCTAGCTTCGGTACCAGCAAACCGGCTGTATAAGGGCACGGGTGGTTTTGGACCCGCATGTTGATGCCCGAGTTCGGTTGGTAATGCACCGGAAGTAATGGTGCTCAACCGTGGTGAAAGTGAGGAGATGGCCGGTAGAACGTGGCCAGAGGCTGCACCGACTGTGCAACCCCCTCTCCTAGGTTGCAGAGCTGGGAATCTGCAGAGGTCTTCTAAGTTGCTGTTACTTCTCCAGACCCGAGACTAGAACTCTCTAAGCTGGACTAAACTTCCACTACACACTACCCTTGCACTCCGCCCACCAGGACCTTGATTGGCCCTCTATGCTAAGTGAGGTGTGCAGAGTATGAATCTCTAGGTTAACCAAATGACTGCTGGGTCAGAGAATATTGCTGCTGCATTTATGGCTGCAATACCCTCCTGTGACGCACTCGGTGCGGGGCGCCACATTTGCAGTTAGTACTTTGCCTTCTCACTTGCTTATTTTGTGTCTGTCCTATCACATGTCTAGTAGGGTTATTTATACTCTCCTTTCACCAACTTCCTCTGCTGACTATATTTGTAAGAGAATTTCTGTTTCAGATTTTCAACTTTACAACTTAGGGGTTTTGTCAGGTAGGCAGAGAGACCGGTGGAGTATTTGGTCTGTGTATTTATCATTTGCCTTCCTTACACCTTTCTTATGTTTTCTGTTAGGTTTGAAGGAGGTTACTCTTGCTTGCATTTATTATTTCACCTTTTTCCACTCGTGGATATGTTTTATTTTTACTCACCTTTGGTTTTCTTCTACCTATCGCACGTTTCTTACCCTAGTTATTTGTGTGAAGCGACCGTTTCTCTGGTTCCTCAGGAGGAACAAATAACAGCTTGATGGCCTCTGAGGGAGACAGGTCCGATTTGTGGTTTCTAGCTGTACACAGGGACCAGTAGAGTGTAGGTGTGGCTTTAGTGGTTGAACCTTAATTTCTCCTTGTTCCTGGGTGTGAGTTGATACAGTATGTGCAAAACAGATCACCTACATTTTTAATGTGCCTTTACAAAGGATTTAAAGAGGCAATAATATTACATTGCGATCACAAGATTTCGAGTATATTCACATAGGAATAAATTTCTGTGCATAGTTTATTATACCACTTAGGAGAAAATTGAATAGGACCTGGTCATAAAATATCTATATGATCTACCTGCCTAGTGATTTTGCCTTGGACAGATAATATAAGGTATCATATGACTCCACGGTTTAGTAAAATTTAATTTTTTTATGACACTGAAGTCATAAGATATACCATTTTGACAGACTTACTGTCTTAAACAGACTAAGGGCCCTTTCACATCACGTTTTTCGTAATTCGCGGAGATGCGGTGAAAAACCGCATCTGCCGCGTTTGCCGCATAACCGTTCCACTTGCGGCGCGGTTGCGGTTTTTCCCATAGAAGTATAGGGGGACTTGCGCAGATGCGGCAAGTGCGGTTTTGCACTTGCGGCAGGTGCGGCAAGCGAAAAAAACCGCGGTCAGCGCGGTTTTTTTCGCTGCCTGCCACTGCCGCAAGTGCAAAACCACACTTGCCGCATCTGCCGCAAGTCCCCTATAATTCCTATGGGAAAACCGCAACCGCGCCGCAAGTGGAAACGGTTATGCGGCAAACGTGGCAGATGCGGTTTTTTCACCGCATCTGCCGCGAATTACGAAAACGCTGATGTGAAAGGGCCCTAACCTGGTTTAATGATCAGGGCTTTAATCTAAACTATGGTTGTTATTGTGTGTCAGGGGCATTGATGAAGCTGTAGAGACCACTCGCAGAAGGTTCAGCGTCTGGCTAAACAGCCAAAATCCTAAAAAATGTCTTGTCCCTTTAAGAGAAAAAACAGATTATTGCGCACACTGCAACTGGAGGAACTTAATACACGGTTTTACTATGTTTGCACTAACCTTTACTGTTGTGCAACACCCCGCACAACCAGACTGATGGCTTAAGTGGATCACTGTAGTGACAAGGCCAATATTCCCTCCTCCTCAGATACTCCGGGCCTGGTGTCGGCTCCTTAGTTCCTCTGAGATGGAGTGGGCTCCTTCACTCCTCCACCCGAAGAGGCATACTCGCTGCACTGGCTTCCGTTCCAGCTCCACACTGTGTATCAGTTGATCATTCAAGGGTGGGTCTTTATGATGTACTGCCAGGTACTGTGGATCTTAGAGCAGTCACACAACCGCACTCCCAACAAGGGAGAAGGAGATTAGCAAATAGAAAACAAGCGGTGTCAGAGGTTTGGAGCGCTAAAGAAACCACGGTTGGTGATTAAATTACCGATAATTTATGCACGAAACAGCAGGGGTCCAGTATGCCACAACCGCGTTTTCGACGCACAGATGGTCTTTCCAGTGATCCACTTGAGAAAGACGCATCTGTGCGTCGAAACGCGTTGTGCATACTGGACCCCTGCTGTTTCGTGCAATAAATTATCGGTATTTTAATCACCAACCCGTGGTTTTCTTTAGCGCTCCAAACCTCTGACACCGCTTGTTTTCTATTTGCTTTTGTCCCTTTAAGAAGCATTTTCTCTTATTGATAGCTGTAATTCACTAAGATCCAGCTGATCTCCCATCTTCAGCTGTCTATTTATACCCCTTAGCTCCCAGGATGACCTGCTGGTGATAGCTTGTCAGGTGATGGAGGTTGCTTCCTAGCTCAGCAGTGCATCCAGGACTTTCCGTTGGATTGCTGTTTGGATTTTCATAAGCTAAGTGCTTCTCCTTTTCCTCTTTGTTAATTTCTATGGTGTACTTCTTTAGTAGTTAACCGGGTTGACAAGTGTTCACCCACTCTGATCCCTGTGTTGTCCTAGTTCAGGGATAATAGGGCCAGGTATCAGGTTCAGCGACAGTTGCGGAGACTGTATAGGGTCATTAGGGGAGCCAGATGTCAGGGACTAATTTATCTATGGGTCACCATCACTCCTTTGCCCTTAGCATCAGGGACTCCTTCCCCCCACTCGTCGTTCCTGTGCTGGGTGTCTCCCTACACCCAACATGACAATGATAAAGTCAGTGCCACCCATTATATCTCCTACCAGTACAGAAGGAAACTCTTTACTGTAAAAGTATTCTAGAATGCTCTATATAACACTTTACTACTATGGCTGCAACTTAATGGGAAAAACCTTGTAACAGTTCCTTTAATGGATCCTGTACCATCCCTAAATGCTATCAACTAATAGATACAGGGCTAATATGCAGGCTAATATTATTACATAGTTGTTCTGCAACCTTACTGATATCCTTGCCATCAGGAGAAAATTAACTTTATTCCTACTAGCAGCTGCTGGCTTTCAGTCAAAGAAGTGTCTGGAGCAGCTATGGTCACCGCCCAATACACAGTGAACTGCAGCTGTAAACTGTATGCACAATCTGGAACTTTGATTGACAACTCAGTTTGCAGTGCATCTGTACAGAGTAGGCTGCCAATCAAAGTGCCGGGGCATGGTTGTAGTCACTGCTCATTATGCGTGACTGTAGTTAAAACAATAGAAAAACTGTGGCACTTCCTAATATGTTCAGGTGCAAAGGTGAACATAACATATTGTAACAAAAAAGAGAGCTGCACTCTGAATTCTAAGTTATGCAATTATGAATATACAATAATATAGACTAGCATTATATCTAAGAATATATAGGAAATGAGACACTTTAGCATAAAAGATAGCATATCCATAATCCACAAGTAGCCAAGTTAGAGGTGTGACTTTTACTGGGAACTTACACATCAGTCACTGCCTCTGTCTTGGTTACTAACCTCCTTCTGAATGGGGTGAGTAGGAACCTGCTAACAGATAAAAAAGCACTTGAGGCTAGTGGGGGAGGGGTGCACCCTATGCGTTTCATAGCTATAATGTAGTCTATATTTGTATATTCCATAATTGCATAACTTAATATTTAGAGTGCAGCTGATGTGACCGTAGCAGCTCAGACACTAGGCATTAGAAAGTACCAGAATAGTTGTATTCGCTATACACTGTAATGAGTACGTATTTGTCTGCATCGTGAGTCCAATGTATCAATTAGTGTTAGGCGCTTACCCACACAGCCAGCCACTAAAACAAGCATTCCGGGACAGGACGGCAGGAATGGACTTTTTTGCAATTTTTACACATGAAATACCTTGCTGCACCCCCCAGTGAGAATCTCCATTAAGCTGCTCTGACTGGAGTGCCGACTCCCCTTTGGGTACTGAAGGGAGCTGGCAATTTGGGTCAGATTGTTCACGTAGCACGGAGCTTTACTCACTAAGTAATCTACCCGTGTAGTTCACAAATACTGCCCTATCCATGTGAGTAATGACAGTGATGAGTATATTGCTCATTACTACCAGACTCGCTTATTTAACTGAGCACACAAACAGTCTCGCATAAATAAAGTTAATTTTCTTCTGGTAGCACACTTTTAAATTAAGCCCAACATAGCATTTTATATCCAAATAACCCTACATATGTAGGTTATTAGGGTAGGTGACATGACATGTTCACTTTAGTTTTAATAGCTACAGTGGTGTGGAAAGAATGTTTGTGTCCTGCTTCCGGAGAGAGGCATCCTAGAGTGGACCCACTGGGCTGTGGTACCAAACTGCCCTGGGTGAGCTGGTCCTAGTTGGTCAACCCCTATACAGAGATTGTCAGGGGCAAGCCAGGGGGTCTAAATACCACAGCTGCCAGTACCAGGGGGGCGGCTCGTAGGGTTAGCCTAACGAGTTATGGCAGAGGAGGGTCTGAGGCACCAGAGACCGGAGTACAGAGGACTGGAAGAAGTACCCACGAGAGAGAGCACAAGGAGGACCTGACTAGCAGCCAGAAGCACAAGGCATCTAACACAATAATCAGGCACCTTCCAGCGGTGTAGGCAGCCAAATATACCAGAAGACATGCAGCTATTGGTCAAGGGGAGTGTCAGACTGAGTCATGCCGGCCCCTAGATTCACAGGGGAGGAGTGCAGCTGCATCCAGTGCATTGCTCATTACACCGTCCATTGTAGTGTGCTGGTGTGTAAACCCTGTGACCGGCAGACAGAAAGGGGACCCGGCGATGGCTCCGAGACACAGCACTCCTGGATGCTGGATGCCCGACTGGCAGAGCAGCAGAGGATGCAGAGCCAGGGAAGGTGAGCTGGGGAGAGGTGCCAGGGGACCTAACAGTTGGCCTCTTCTGATTTCTTATTCTTTTGCACTTTTTCACACTGGGCCCTGTAGGTTTGGATTTCTTTTCCCTTAATAATAAAGACCTTCATTTATAAATTGCAAACAGTTTTTCACACCACTGTATGTACATGATTGTAAATGTATTTAAAAGGAGCTGTTTTAAATCCTTCTGGATCTACACCGCCAGATAATATGTTGAATTTGCTAGTTTTTTTTTTATTTCTTAACCTCAAAAACTTTGAGCAGGAAATGGCAAGTTATAAGAGGAAAATACAAATCGGACTGTCTGACATTTACAGGTCCCTGAATTAGATGTTCCATCTCTATGGTAACTGACAAATAGAACTTTAGGAAATCGATTGACTCATAACTGTACTTTAGTGGATAGTAATGGCCAATGAAGGTATTTGTGGGATAAATATGTGTCTATGGGATAGAAGTTGTCTGTTGGTGTTTATTGATATTAATGCAATTCAAAGGACTGGAAGTTCACGAAAAAGATTGAGGATAAGTATAGTCAGAGAACAAGACGACTGGAAGTGGAACATCTTCAACGAGCTTTTTAGATGGAATCCTTGAAGAAATGTTTTCTAGACATACCGGTAATGGAAATATATTGATGTTGTGTTAGATGCTCCTTTCACTTAAAAATCACTACAATGTCAAGCCCCTTCCTTTAAATTTTAGGGAGGGGTGTTTACAATGACCACTTGGAAAGGGATTATTTTACATCTTACAGACACCAGCTAAGATTTCCTAGTAATCAGGATTCTTTCTAGATAAATGACGTCCGCTTGTATCCACGAAACACAACTTATCATAGTGGAAAAGTCATGTCTGGACTTTAAGTGGTCTTTAAAAAAAAAAAAAAAAAACTGAAATATTATTTGTCTGGCTACATATTTACATTGGTTACTCATCCTGATCCTCTTAGCCAGATGAGTCAACAGAAAAAAAGCTTTTCAAGAGCAGATTATTTTAGCCTGAGATCTTTAAAGAAACCGAAGCTGGATCTGAAGAAGTGTAATGTATATTCCATTATCTACTCAATTGTGTTTGTTGGAATATGCAATGATTAAAGGGTACCAACCAGCAGGATTTAGGGCTATAATGTGAAGCCAGGCCTTACAGGCACCGAGCTGTTAAGTGCATTCATACTTTTACTTGAATGATTCTATGTTTGATTGTAGAGAAAAGTGTCATAAAACTCTTGGAAAACATGGCAGCAGATGATTGATGTGTGCAGCACTGCGTCACTATTTGGGTTGGTTTTTTTTTGTTTCCTCCTCTGTGGACATGCCTTTTGGCCATAAGCCCAACACTCTGCCCCCCTCTTTCAGGAGCCCTGTGGCTGGTGTACAGAGACAGTGTGCAGGAGCCAGAAACTGAAAGAGATAAAAGGGAGGGGAGAGGGTTTAGCTTAGAGCCAAAAGGAATATCCACGAGATGGAAAAAAACAACTCCACATAGTGACACAGTGCTGAACACATCAATTATCTGCTGTCCTGTTTTCCAGGAGTTTTATGACACTTCCCTCTGCAATCAAACATGGAATCATTCAAGTAAAGGTATGATTGCATTCAGCATTGCAGTGCCTGTAAGGCACGGGCTTAACTTTATAACCCTAAGGGCCACATCACACCTGGCGATGCCACCGGAGGTGTCGGCGGCGACGGGTGGGAGCGCGCACGTTTTTGGCGCCCTGCCAGCATTGCCGTCCCCCAATTACATGGGGCGACACCTCCGGCGACGCACCGCCGATCTGACAGGCGGCATCGCCGCTGGGGTGTCCAAAAACCACAGCGGCGATGCAGTACAATGGGAGCCTATGGCTCCCATCGCCTGTCAGATCGCCGTCGGCCATTTACATGGGGCGATTGTGTACACATTGCCCTAGAGTGGTTGCCTGGTTTCAGAGCGCTGGCATCCACTCAAATGCATCACCCACGCCCATTAACATTGGGCAACACACTGGTGATGTCGGCGGCTAGGCCACGCTCCAGCGTCACCTAAAAAATCGCTGCCAACATCGCCAGGTGTGATGGAACACTAAATCCTGTTGGTTGGTTCCCTTTAAGATACACCTAGAAATCCAATCTATAGTAAAGATCTAAATGAAACATCCCATAGGAAAAATAACTATAAATGTGTTTACAAATAGAGATGAGCACAACTTTTCAGGGCCTGTTCAGGTCTGGAGTTTGGGCGAAATCTATCTTCTAAGTGCTGGAGCCGGGATTACTGTTCTCCGGTGTGATGAGTGGTCGGGATAATGCAAGTGGCTCGCACTAGGGTTAAATCCTGTATTATTGTCTGTAGTGTTGTTTGAAATGAAAAAAGCTAAAAACCCCACTCTCCCGCCTGGAAATCTTTTGCTTATGGCTGTATGTGGGCGGAGAGCCGAAGAGCCAATCAGTGACTTCCGAGGATATTCAGGGTCATGCACAGGTCCTGGACAAGTAGGTCCCAGACCCAAACATCCAAATGCTTGCTCATCTCTTCTTACAAACACTGGCTAAAAATGCTTAGTAGTACCATACATAAAATATATGCCATATTTTTCAGACTATAAGATGCACCAGACTATAAGATGCACTCAGATTTTAGAAGAAGAAAATAGAGAAATAAATTAGCTAATAAATGTGGTTATAATAACCTTTTATGGGGGGATCTGCTGCTGACACTGTTATGGGGGTAAGGTTCCCATCCCTGGCTCATTCCAGGTAATATATGTCCCCATCCTGCTATATAGCCTCCCTCCATGATATATAGCCTCCCATGCTGGTATTTAAACTCCATCCTGGTATATAGCCTCCCATCCTGATATATAGCACCCCATGCTGGGTTATTGCACCTCTCCTCATCTTGGGATATTGCACCCCCCATCTTGGGTTATAGCACCCCCATCCTGGAATATTGCACCCTCCTATCACTGTATATGATCGCCATCCTGGAATATTCCACCACCCATCACTGTATATACCCCCATCCTGGGATTTTGCAGCCCCCCCCATTACTGGATATAGCCCCCCCTACTGCCACACACAATAAAATAATAATTAGTGTAACATACCTGTCCCCAACTCCCCTCCATCTCTCCCTCTGCAGCCGCATCGATGTCTTCTTTTCTGTGCATCCCCGGGACATCCGATCATGTGACCAGGACGTGCAGTGATGACATCACTTTGCTGGGCCCAGCCCCATGACAGGATGCGGCACGCACAGACAGGAAGAGATCAATGCTGTTGCAGAAGGAGAGATAGAGGGGAGCGGTGGAAAGGTATGTTACATTGTTTATTATTTTAGTGTGTGTGACAGCATGGGAGCCATATCCAGTGATGGGGGCTGCAATATCCCAGGATGTGGACCATACACACTGATGGAGGGGGTCAGTACACTTAGTGTACTATAATATAAAATGCCTCCCACCACCGCTCAGCACTAGCTTCAGCACTAAGAGGTGGACAGTGGGATGCAGTGAATATTTCAGTAGACTAATGAGCGGCGGGCACATGACCACGGGTTGCTCCTGCCTTCTCCAACCGCTCCAGCTCTGTCCCCCTTCAGCACAGCCCAACAGATAGCATAGCCCCGTACATTCAGGTCATATGATGCACCCCTCACTTTCCCCCACAATCTGGGAGAAAAAAATGAGTCTTATGTTCTGAAAAATACAGTAAAAATCTCCCAGGGTAAAAATGAGACATACAGAAAACAGAAAAGGGTGGTTACTCCTGGGAAAACTAAATAGTAAGACACAAAATAATTTTGAGCCATAATACACAGTTAATATAGGTGTACAATCAATATATTATTATTATTTATTAGTCTACCACCATTAATTGTATAGTGCTGTACATGAGTAGAAGTTACAAAAAAACATGCAGAAGTAAACAAATTAACAATGACAAAGGCAAGCAGCCCCTGTCCTCTGGGGCTTACATTCTACAAGATGATGGGGAACAAGACAGGAGGGTGGAGGTTGCAGCAGTTTGAGTGGTGGTGAGGCTGCAATTTCGGTGGTGGTGGTGAGGCTGCAGCTCCGGTGGTGGTGGTGAGAATGTAGCTGTGACAATGATGAGGTGGTGGCTCCGGTGGTGGTGAGGTGGCAGCATGGTCATTGTAGGCTGTAAGATTTCTTGAAGAGATGGACTGTCAAGTTCCACATTAAGGATCTAATCATGGTGAATAATCGGCCTTGTTGGGGAGGAGGATGTTATGGAGAAGTCTTGTAGGCGGTTGGGTGAGAAACAAATCCATGTTGGGGGAGAAAAGGAGGTCTTCGGAGGAGCAGAGATTAGGTGAGGGAAGATATTGAGAGATTACTTCGGATATACAGGGAGGGGACGGACAGGTTATATAAATACATATGTGAATATATATACCGTATATACTCGTGTATAAGCCGACCCGTGTATAAGCCGACCCCCCTACTTTTGCCCCCAAAATCTGGAAAAATCTATTGACTCGTGTATAAGCCGAGGGTGGACCCCAGCACAGGTATACAGCCCCCAGCATTGTGGTATACAGGCCTCCGCAGTGGTGTACAGGCCTCCCCAGTGGTAGTATACAGCCCCAAGAAGTGTGGTATACAGCAGCCTCCCCAGTGGTACATACAGGCCCCAGCAGTGTTACAGCAGCCGCCCCAGAGATATATACAGCAGCCCCAGTGGTAGTATACAGCAGCCCCAGAGAAATATACAGCAGCCCCAGTGGTAGTATACAGCAGCCCCAGAGGTATATACAGCAGCCCCAGTGGTAGTATACAGAAGCCCCAGAGGTAGTATACAGCAGCCCCAGTAGTAGTATACAGCAGCCTCAGTGGTATATACAGCAGCAGCCCCAGTAGTAGTATACAGAAGCCCCAGTGGTAGTATACAGCAGCCCCAGTAGTAGTATACAGCAGCCCCAGTAGTAGTATACAGCAGCCCCAGGGGTATATACAGCAGCAGCCCCAGGGGGTATATACAGCAGCAGCCCCAGGGGGTATATACAGCAGCAGCCCTAGGGGGTATATACAGCAGCAGCCCCAGAGGTATACAGACCCCCCCATAAGTAGTATACAGGGGCCCCAGCTGTATAGAGCAGCCCCAGCTGTATATAGCCCCCCCGTGGTATCCAGGGCCCTCCTTGCTGCACACCTGTAAAGGATGATGTCAGTATACTTATCGCTGCCGCCGCCGCCGCTCCGCTGCTCGGTCACCGCGCTGCTCCGGGTCTTCATTCTTCCTGTTCCTTCTCCGGCGCTCGAACAATGACGTAATTTCCTGAGCGCCGGAGAAGGAACAGGAAGCATGAAGACCCAGAGCAGCGCGGTGACCGAGCAGCGGAGCAGCAGCGGCAGCGATAAGTATACTGACATCTTCCTTTACAGGTGTGCAGCAAGGGGGGCCCTGGATACCACGTGGGGGGCTGTATACAGCTGGGGCTGCTGTATACAGCTGGGGCTACGTATATACTCGTGTATAAGCCGAGGGGGGACTTTTCAGCACATTTTTTGTGCTGAAAAACTCGGCTTATACACGAGTATATACGGTAAGTTAATAAACAGCAAGTGCTAATAAAATATACAAATATCCTATGTATAGGGTAATAATATCATGGAATTGTGATAGCTATAAATAAATGACTGCAATGACAAATAAATGATACCTCAGATTTAAAGAAGAGCCCTAAACATGCAAAATGAATGATAGATAATAAAAAATAAAGTATATGGCAGTCTTACCAAGTTAACTGTACAGTTGTGGCCAAAAGTATTGACACCCCTGCAATTCTGTCAGATAATAATCAGTTTCTTCCTGAAAATGATTGCAATCACAAATTCTTTGGTAATATTATCTTCATTTAATTTGTCTTCAATGAAAAAACACAAAAGAGAATGAAGCAAAAAGCAAAACATTGATCATTTCACACAAAAACTCCAAAAATGGGCCAAACAAAAGTATTGGCACCCTCAGCCTAATACTTGGTTGCACAACCTTTAGCCAAAATAACTGCGGTCAACCGCTTCCGGTAACCATCAATGAGTTTCTTACAATACTCTGCTGGAATTTTAGACCATTCTTCTTTGGCAAACTGCTCCAGGTCCCTGATATTTGAAGGGTGCCTTCTCCAAACTGCCATTTTTAGATCTCTCCACAGGTGTTCTATGGGATTCAGGTCTGGACTCATTGCTGGCCACCTTAGAAGTCTCCAGTGCTTTCTCTCAAACCATTTTCTAGTGCTTTTTGAAGTGTGTTTTGGGTCATTTTCCTGCTGGAAGACCCATGACCTTTGAGGGAGACCCAGCTTTCTCACACTGGGCCCTACATTATGCTGCAAAATTTGTTGGTAGTCTTCAGATTTCATAATGCCATGCACATGGTCAAGCAGTCCAGTACCAGATGCAGCAAAGCAACCCCAAAACATCAGGGAACCTCCGCCATGTTTGACTGTAGGGACCGTGTTCTTTTCTTTGAATGCCTCTATTTTTCTCCTATA
Source organism: Allobates femoralis (assembly GCA_033576535.1). NCBI lineage: Eukaryota > Metazoa > Chordata > Amphibia > Anura > Aromobatidae > Allobates > Allobates femoralis. The sequence continues at coordinate 44,742,830 of JARQOC010000008.1, read as the reverse complement.
AACTCTATGTTGATGCCTTTGCCAAAAAGCTCTACTTTTGTCTCATCTGACAAGAGAACATTCTTCCAAAATGTTTTAGGCTTTCTCAGGTAAGTTTTGGCAAACTCCAGCCTGGCTTTTTTATGTCTCGGGGTAAGAAGTGGGGTCTTCCTGGGTATCCTACAATACAGTCCCTTTTCATTCAGACACCGATGGATAGTACGGGTTGACACTGTTGTACCCTCGGAGTGCAGGACAGCTTGAACTTGTTTGGATGTTAGTCGAGGTTCTTTATCCACCATCCGCACAATCTTGCGTTGAAATCTCTCGTCAATTTTTCTTTTCCGTCCACATCTAGGGAGGTTAGCCACAGTGCCATGGGCTTTAAACTTCTTGATGACACTGCGCACGGTAGACACAGGAACATTCAGGTGTTTGGAGATGGACTTGTAGCCTTGAGATTGCTCATGCTTCCTCACAATTTGTTTTCTCAAGTCCTCAGACAGTTCTTTGGTCTTTTCTTTTCTCCATGCTCAATGTGGTACACACAAGGACACAGGACAGAGGTTGAGTCAACTTTAATCCATGTCAACTGGCTGCAATGTGATTTAGTTATTGCCAACACCTGTTAGGTGCCACAGGTAAGTTACAGGTGCTGTTAATTACACAAATTAGAGAAGCATCACATGATTTTTCTAACAGTGCCAATACTTTTGTCTACTCCCTTTTTTATGTTTGGTGTGGAATTAGATCCAATTTGGCTTTAGGACAATTCTTTTTGTGTTTTTCCATTGAAGACAAATTAAATGAAGATAATAATACCAAAGAATTTGTGATTGCAATCATTTTCAGGAAGAAACTGAGTATTATCTGACAGAATTGCAGGGGTGTCAATACTTTTGGCCACAACTGTATGCAGGAGCCCACCATACCCGACATGCGTTTCACAATGAAATGTTTTATCCAGGGGTTTTTAAGCATAAAAATCTGAAATAGCTTAACATTTTTTGGACTTTCAGATCAACCTCCCATGTCCAAAAAGTAACATTTCATTTTTTAGGTTATATTGACGTATAGAACCATTTTTATTGTCCCAAATAGGGAATAGCAGATCTGGGAAGATGTGAATTTCCAAAATGCATTGCCTTTATTATTCTTTGCTAATTGAATGTTCTCTATTATTCTCTGTGGTCTCTCTAGACTACAGAGCATGATAAAAGTTACCTAACAAAATCTTTTACTAGTGGTAATGGATAATAACAAGATAAAAAAGGCTTGATAGGGTAATATACAACAAAGTGCACAGAATATGTTATTAACGCTCCAATAGAGAAACTAATACTATTCTTTCTTTAGGCTTATAGAGGGGTTGGCAATCTCAAGGAATTTTCCTAGAGAACTGAAAATATTATGTTCGTAAGAAAAACATAGCAGGCAAATTATAAGACAAGGCATCCAAAGCCTTCTATGCCATCAGAAGACGTCTGTACCAACCCAAGGCACCAGTAACCGTCTGGCAAAAAATCTTTGACACCATCATTGCCCCAATCCTTCTGTACGGCAGTGAGGTCTGGGACCCAGTCTCATACCCAAACTGGTCAAAGTGGGACACTGGGCTGACTTAAAAATGCCACCTAAAGTTTTGCAAGCATCTACTCCAAGTCCATCGGAGCACATCAAACAGAGCCTGCCAAGCAGAGCTGGGCAGACTCCCTCTACACCTTGAGATCCAGAAGAAGGTGCTATTATTCAAGGCTCATCTACAAAGCAGTAGTCCCAGCATCTACCATCACAAAGCCGTCCTACACCAGAAAGTCAAAGGAAGCCTCCCAACACAATGTACCCAAAGCCTCCCAACACAACGTATCCAAACACAGCCTGACCAAGCCACCAACCTATATGGCCTGACAAAAAGCGAAATCCAGAAGATGGTGCACAAAGGCAAACAGGAATATCTCAGTATCTGGAGGATTGACATAAACAAATCACAAAAACTGATGATATACCAGAACCTACAGAGGGAGTACAAACTGGCCCCATATCTTGAGAAACTAGAAAACCCCAAACAGCGACAGATACTGAGCCAGTACAGACTGAGCGCCCACAGTCTACTCCTCGAATCAGGGCGACACCAACAGAACTACAAGCCCCGAAAGAGCAGACTGTGCCAGCAGTGCTTCCAGGTGGCCATGGAGGATGAGGCCCACTTCCTGCTGAGGTGCCCTAAATACTCCGCAGTGACGGACACTCACTTCAAGAGACTGTCTGATCTCCTATCAGACTTCACCTACATGGAGGAGGAAGAGAAACTGTCAATACTACTGGGGGAAGAAGAAAGTGCAGCGGCCATAGCAGCACAATATGTCAGTGCCTGCCACAGACTAAGAGGAAGATAAAACTGGAATGGTATCCACGGTCCGCGCTGCTGCTCCTTATCCAAGGAATCCACAAGAGGTTATTACTAGTGATGGGCGAATCCTAAATTACTCGGAATCGCTTGACTCTAGCGAGTCCGAGCACAGGACTCGCTACTCGTTGCGAGTCTAGCGAGTCCAATGTTAATGAATGGGGAAGCGAGTAATAGCGAGTAGTGTGAGATTTACAAATCACAGATGTGTCTCGGAAGCTTCAGCCTGAAGCAATCCTAGTTTTGTCATTTATTTGCATTGGACTCGTTTACTTTGCAACTGTAATCGCTGGGAAACACGCACAGATAAGAGTCCTGTCTGCTCAGTGTGCTGGCTGCCACAGCTCCAGGGTCCTAGAGCCCGCCTGCTGCCTGATGTAGCAGAGCTGAGATTGTTCTCAGTCTGCTCATTCCCTGTGCATAGACATCTATATCTATGCACAGGGATGAGCAGAGAGGACATCGCGTTTTGGACTGCGTCGGACGGAAGAGGATTTTTTTTAATTAAAGATGGAGTCCCTAATGGCTTTTTTTAAAATTTCTAATAAAAAATTTTCTGTGTGTTGTGTTTTTTTTTAAAACAATTTAATAGAAATTCATGGCGGTCATGTCTAATATTGGCGTGACCGCCATAAATTTCGGGCTTAGGGCCAGCTGATAATACAAAGCTGGCCCTAACCTCTTTATTACCCAGCGTGCCACCGCCACCAGGGCCGCTGGAAGAGCAGGGTTCAGCGCCAGAGGATGGCGCTTCAATGAACGCGCCATCTTCTGGGGCGGCTGCTGGCTGCAATTTGCAGCGGGGGGTGCCCAGAAAGCTTGGGCATCCCTGCGCTGCGGATTCCAGCCCCCAGCTGCATAGCTGTACCTGGCTAGAAATAGAAATTGCGCGGAGCCCCACGCATTTTTTTTAAATTATTTCATGAAATTCTGAGACTCTGACTCTGAGACTCTGACTCTGAGACTCTGACTCTGAGATTCTGACACTGACTCTGAGACTCTGACTCTGAGACTCTGACTCTGACTCTGAGAATCTGACTCTGAGACTCTGACTCTGAGACTCTGACTCTGACTCTGAGATTCTGACTCTGACTCTGAGACTCTGACTCTGACTCTGAGACTCTGACTCTGAGACTCTGACTCTGACTCTGAGACTCTGACTCTGAGACTCTGACTCTGAGACTCTGACTCTGAGACTCTGACTCTGACTCTGAGACTCTGAGTCTGACTCTGAGACTCTGACTCTGAGACTCTGACTCTGAGATTCTGACTCTGACTCTGAGACTTTGACTCTGACTCTGAGACTCTGACTCTGAGACTCTGACTCTGAGACTCTGACTCTGACTCTGAGACTCTGACTCTGAGACTCTGAGACTCTGAGACTCTGAGACTCTGAGTCTGACTCTGAGACTCTGACTCTGAGACTCTGACTCTGAGACTCTGACTCTGAAATTCATGAAATAATAAAAAAAAAATGCATGGGGCTCCGCGCAGTTTCTATGTCTAGCCAGGTGCAGCTAAGCAGCTGGGGGCTGGAATCCGCAGCGCAGGGATGCCCAAGCTTTCTGGGCACCCCCCGCTGAAAATTGCAGCCCGCAGCCGCCCCAGAAGATGGCGCGTTCATTGAAGCGCCATCCTCTGGCGCTGAACCCCGCTCTTCCAGCGGCACTGGTGGCGGTGGCACGCTGGGTAATAAAGGGGTTAATACCAGCTTTGTTATACAAGCTGGTATTAAGCCCGAGATTCTTAATGTCAGGTCACGTTTGACCCAGCCACTAAGAATCTCCAATAAAGGGTTAAAAAAACACAGAGAAAATTTTTTATTTGAAATAAAAAAAAAAGCCATTAGAGACTCCATCTTTAATTAAAAAAATCCTCTTCCATCCGACGTAGTCCAAAACGCGATGTCCTCTCTGCTACATCCCCTGTGCATAGATATAGATGTCTATGCACAGGGAATGAGCAGACTGAGAACAATCTCAGTACTGCTACATCATCTCTGTGAGCAGGCGGGCTCTAGGACCCTGGAGCTGCACAGAGAAGACAGCTGGACTCGGCTCGCAATGTAACAGCAGTTATTTGCGAGTTTCCCTGCTATCACTGGCACAGTAGCCGAGTCTAATGCAAGCATTGGCAATCCTAGTTTTGTCAGCGTTTGCAATTGATTTGCATTGGACTCGTGCGAGTAAACGCTGGGAAACTCGCAGAGTACCGAGTCCTGCGAGTCCCTTACTACTCGCCGAGTAACGAGTCCTAGCGAGTAGATTCGCCCATCCCTAGTTATTACCATCAAAAGTTCTTTATTTCATCACACCAACGCGTTTCGGTGCTGTCCCAGCACCTTCCTCAGATGCCCTGAGGAAGGTGCTGGGACAGCACCGAAACGCGTTGGTGTGATGAAATAAAGAACTTTTGATGGTAATAACCTCTTGTGGATTCCTTGGATAAAGAGCAGCAGCGCGGACCGTGGATACCATTCCAGTTTTATCTTCTGATTTCCCGAGGTTTTGTGGCGTTGGTGGAGGTTCTGCAGCAGCTGCCTTATGCTTTTAAACTGGTTGTGAGTCTCACAACCATAAAAGGTGAGTGGATACACTTATAATCCACATAAGAACTATAGTGTCTGTTTGATAGGGCACAATCTGCGCCTCTTGTATCTCCCTTCTTTTCTAACAGACTAAGAGGAGACTGATATGTCATGGAATTCTATACCCCACCCTGGACATGACCCTATCCTCAAAAAGGACCTGATGTACCCTGGACCTCTATATGCCTCCCTATCCCAATCTCCCTATTTTTACCATTTGCTTTGGCAATTTTAACATGTGCTTAGTCCTGCCAATAAAGCTCATTTGAATTGAATTGAATTGAACATTGCGAGGGTGAGATATATAGTAAAAAGCATATTACAGTTAAATAAAGGGAAAATAATAGAAAAATACTAGAAAAATAGCAAACGTGGTAAGCAATAGGTAAAAGAAATGAATAAAGGATACTATTAGTCTTTCAAATGGATCGCCAATAGCATATTCTGTGCACTATGTTGTATATTACCATATCAAGCCTTTTTTCCTTATTATTATTATTATTTATTTATATAGCACCTTTAATTCCATGGTGCTGTACATGAGAAGGGGTTACATACAAAAATAAATATATAGTTTACAGTAAAAAAATTGACAAACAATTACGGGTACAGAGGAAAGAGGACCCTGCCCTTGTGTGCTTACATTCTATACTACAATGGGGACGAGACAGTAAGACAGGGGTGTAGCAGCTATGGTGGTGGTAATTGTGAGGTGGCAGCTTGAGTGGTGGTGGTGAAGTTGCAGCTCCAGTGGTGATGATAGTGAGGTAACCACCCTGGTGATGCTGAGTTGGTCACTCCGGTTGTGGTGGTGGTGAGCTGGCAGCTCCAGTGGTAATGATAGTGAGGTGACCACTGTGGTGATGATGAGGTGGTCACTCCGGTTGTGGTGGTGGTGAGGTGGCAGCTCCAGTGATGATGATAGTGAGGTGACCACCGTGGTGATGGTGAGGTGGTCACTCCGGTAGTGGTGGTGTTGAGGTGACAGCTCCAGTGATGATGATAGTGAGATGACCACCGTGGTGATGGTGAGGTGGTCACTCCGGTAGTGGTGGTGGTGAGGTGACAGCTCCAGTGATGTTGATAGTGAGGTGACCACCGTGGTGATGGTGAGGTGGTCACTTCGGTTGTGGTGGTGGTGAGGTGGCAGCTCCAGTGATGATGATAATGAGGTGACCACCGTGGTGATGGTGAGGTGGTCACTCCAGTAGTGGTGGTGGTGAGGTGACAGCTCCAGTGATGTTGATAGTGAGGTGACCACCGTGGTGACGGTGAGGTGGTCACTCCAGTAGTGGTGGTGGTGAGGTGACAGCTCTAGTGATGTTGATAGTGAGGTGACCACCGTGGTGACGGTGAGGTGGTCACTCCAGTAGTGGTGGTGGTGAGGTGACAGCTCTAGTGATGTTGATAGTGAGGTGACCACCGTGGTGATGGTGAGGTGATCACTCCGGTGGTGGTGGTGAGGCAGCAGCGTTGTCATTGCAGGCTGTAAACTTTCCTGAAGAAATGGGTTTTCATGTTCCATCTGCATGATCTGAGCATTGTGAATAATCAGACGTGTTGTGGCACAGAATCCCAGAGGATGGAGGAAATTCGGAAGAAATCTTGGATGTGATTAATTGAGGAACAAAAAAGTGGGGAGGAGAGAAGGTGGTCTTGGGAGACTATATGAGGATAGATAGTGGGAAATTAGTTTGAAGATATAATAAGAAGGGGACACGTTGTGAACAGCCTTGTAGGTCAGTGTTAGTAATATGAACTGGATGTCATTATGTATTGCTCTGTATATTATTTCATGAAATTTGCAGTGGTTATCTGTTAGGTATACTGGATCTTCCATTGTTTTACTTATTGTATGATTTATTATCTTGTACAGATGGCCAGGAGCGTAACTGCAATAAGTGCAGGGGTTGCGATCGCACCCGGGCCCTGCAGCCTAGGGAGGCCCCAAACGTCCCTTTGGCCCAAAGAAAGAGACCAATACTACTAAAGATTTGCAATAATTGGGGGCCCCGTTGGAGCTTTTGCATCGGGGCCCCGAGGCCTGAAGTTACGCCACTGCAGATGGCCCTTGATAAAGTCCATAAGGTCAAAATGTATGTCTGTCATTGTCAGCTTTATTTAAAAAAAATAATTTCACCCTTATAAGTATTGAAATATTTAATTTTTTTTGTGCTGAAGATTTTTTTATATCTTCACACCAGATAATCCACCTAAAAGAGTAAAAAAGAATCAAAACAAAAACGATATCCAAGATTACAGAAAAATTGGGTAGCTTTGATGGATTCTAGACATTGACTATAGCAAATCCAGGTAATGGAAGATGTTCCAAGTACTCAGACTAATGATTGAAGACAACCCCAAAGATACTGCTTGACTGTCTGATTAATATGTCTTATCACGCCATGGGACTCTGGGTGGTAGGCATAAGAAAAAAACAACTCAATATTGATCTGATTACATAATGTCTTCCAGAATTTGGAAGTGAACTGAGTACCCTGGTGAGAAACAATGTGTTCTGGAATGCCATGAAAACGTACAATGTTTGATGGGTAATTCACTTAAAGAGAAACTAAACAATTTTTTTTATGTATTTTCATATTTATGATAGTAGTTAGCAAGGCCTTAAAACTGCTGAAAAGCTTTCAGAGATTTGGGTTGCACCCAACCCTTAATTGCTTGGACCTTTGAGGGAAAACATATTTTTCAAGTTTGGAGAACAAAGAATTGTCTAAATCTTTGAAGTACAGTGCATACATGCCAGATGTGTGACGCACAATCAGGTGAATAAATCAAGATGTCATCTACATAAACAACGACATAGTGACCATTTATATATTTGAAAATGTCATTAACAAATCTGTGAAAAACAGTTGAACTGTTGCTTAGTCCAAAAGGCATCACAAGATACAAATAACTATCCTCAGGTGTATTAAATGTTGTCGTCCACTTGTATTCCTCTCTCATTCAGATCTAGTTAAAGGCACAGATCAGAACCATCATCAGTACATAAACAACTACCAGAACCACCATTAGTACAGGAATACAGCACCAGATTCCCCATTAATATGTGAAAACATAAACAGAATAAGCACAAGTATATGAATACAGAACAGAACTGGAACCACCATTTGTGCAGAAATATAGCACAATAGCCATCATTTTTAAATCAATACAGCACCAGAACCTCCATAAATACATGAAAACAACACCAGAACAACTTTCAGTACATAAAAATAGAACCAAAACCATCATCTGAACAGAAATGCAGTACCTAAACCACCATACGTACACAAAAACAGTATTGGAGCTGACATGCATACAGAAACAGAACCATCAGCAGTATATACTGGCATCAGCAGCATACTCACCCCTTCAGTGGTCCTGCGGTGTCTGTCTTGGCTCCATCTGTTGCTTCCTGCTCCCAGGACCTCTGTATGCTGCACAGGTCTCCAGACAGCATGTGTAAGCTGTGCATGGGGCATACTCACATTTTTTAAAGGACCACTATTCCCTGGAAATGCTTCTCAACCTGTGGCTGTGGATCACAGAGTATTTAAGGCATGTGTTTGAGACTCCTAAACGAGGCTCCACTGACTCTATTTGCATATTCGTATTTCCCAGGGGGCAATGCACCTAGGATCTCACTGTGTTTGAGTGCTTTTACCGGCTGCCCGCAGTGTTTTCTTTGACTGGTCTTCCTGAGATCAGTAATTGTTTTGTGATATTGGGCTACCAGGCATTGTTCCCACCAAGCCAGAATCCTACTACACACTGATGAGGGGCAACACCCTGAAACAGCTGTCTGTGGATGAATACCTGGCTTTGGTATTTCCCTTGTCATATCTTTAAACTCCTAAAGAGCTGGATATTGACTGAAAGGGCCACTTAATATGGTGCTTATGGTGGTCTCCTCAAGGAGTCACCCCATGGCTAGGTCCTTCCCTGGAGGGATACCTGGCTAGTCCCATGTTTGAGACTCCTAAACGAGGCTCCACAGACTCTATTTGCATGAGCTGTGCACGGGGCATGCTCACATTTTTTAAAGGGCCACCATTCCCTACCTGGAAATGCTTCCCAACCTGTGGCTGAGGATCACAGAGTATTTAAGGCATTTACCCCTATGGGAGGTGCCTGTGCAATGTGGTCAATGCCTTAGAGATATCCAAGAAATCCAAAGGAATAGTGCCAATTGATCCGCACTGCCATCGAAGAATGACAGGAAAGACAAGGCTTCTTACGTGTTGCTTCTTTATTCTCTACACATTTCGGTGCCATCCCTACACCTTCCTCACGGGTTTGGAATAAAGAAGCAACACATAAGAAGCCTTGTCTTCCCTGTCATTCTTCGACGGCAGCGCGGATCAATTGGCACTATTCCTTTGGATTTCTTGGATACTTCACTACTGTTTATGTGGAAGTGCGGGTCCAGCAGCAGCTGTCCAGGCGAGTGTACTGGTTGTGGGTTATCACAACCGAACCAGGTGAGCACATACAACTCACGTCCATATGTTGTTATCTAAAATGATAAGACCCATTTTGCACCACTTTGTCTCCCTTTTTTTTTTGCTCTAGAATGCCTTAGAGATACACTGCTAGTTCTCAGGTCTCCGTTACTCCTGCTGTCAATGAGTCATATGCCTTACCTAACCTGTGTCTGTTCCTAGTCTTGCTATGTCCGCCAGTTTCATCTGTGCCAGCCTGAGCCTACCTTGCTGCCATACCATCAGTTCCAGCCTGCAGCCGTACCCTCTGTGCCAGTCAGTATATGTCCAGTGGCCAAACCTACTGCTTTAGCTGAACCAGTTCTGCTGCCATACTCACTGCTCTTAGCCTTCAAGCCATTCAGCTGCACCTATCCAAACCAGAGACTGTGCCTGCCTGCAAAAGCTCAACCCCTAGAGTGGTACTTAGATCCCCTGTAGTTGTACCTGGTGGCTACCTTCATCTACAAACCTAAATTCTCCATCTGAAGCTCTAGAGAAGACTCTGTTAAGTATGGTCTTACAAGTCAAGATCGGCACTTCCGACCACTGGGTCCACTCCTTATTCTTGCCCTGTCGATCATTGCAATCAATAAAAAAATAGAGCACTGGTACCACTACCAGTACAGAAATATAGCAGTGGAGCCACCTTCAGTTTATGAATACAGTAACAGAAATGATATCAGTACATGAATACAGCAGCAGAGTCAACATCAGTACAAAAATATAGAACTGGAATATTACACAGAAGCATAATCATAACACAAATACATCACCAGAAGCACTGTTAGTACATGAATACAGCAGAAAACCTCAATCAATAACATCATACATGCACAAAAGCATATTCAGAGCTTGAACAGAGAACCAGAACCATCATCAGTACAGGAAAACCACAAGAAGAATTATAAGTACATGCATACATCACCAGAACCTTCATTGATTTATGAATACATCAACAGAACCACCACCAGTACATGAATACAGCATTAGAACCAAAATATGTACATGAATAAAGAGCCATATCCATCATCAGTGCAGAAACACAGCTACAGAACTGACATTAGTAAATCAATACATTACTAGAACCACCAATAAATAGTACCTGAACACAACTCCAGAATGAGCCAATAGTACATGAACATATCACTAGAATGAACCAAAAATACATTAAAAAATCTTTGCTGCAATAATATGCTGGGGTAGTAGTGTATGCACAGCTGACGCTAATAAGCTGAATAAACTTATCAAGAAGGCTAGTGCGGCGGTGGGTCTACAACTTAGGACTTTCGAGGAGGTATTAGAGGATAGAATTAATAAGAAATGCAAGGCTATAATGAGCAACAATACACACCCCCTCTCTGAACTGTTTGCGAAGCAGAAGAGCACATTCAGCAAGCGTCTAATCCAACTAATGTGTAAAAAGGAAAGATACAGAAAATCATTTGTTCCGACAGCTGTGGGGATGTTTAACAAATGTATAAGTGTAAAGCGTCCCAAGACTATGTGAAGTTCTAGTTGTATGGAGGGAAGAGGTGAGGTACATGTACCAGTCTACCCACATCTGCTGTCCATATAGACTTATTTTGTAAAGTGTGTAATGTTCTTGATCTTTGTTCTGCTGCTGTAATACTGTAATTTCCTCCGGGAGCAATAAAGTTTATCTTATCTTATCTTAAAACAATGCCAGTTCCACCATCAGTTAAGGAGTATAGAACCAGAACCACTACAAGTACAGGACTATAGAAGTAAAACCATCATTAGAACATGAATCCAAAACGAGAACCATCATTGGTATATGAGTACAGCAACAAAATTATGAACAGTAAAGGAATATACCAGAACCGACATCAGTACATGAATATAGCAACAAAGTCATCATTAGTACCTTAGTGGATGAAACATCTCTAGAAACGTCATTGGTACCTGAATACAACACCACAATGAATCAACTTTAAATAAACATATCACTAGAATGAACCAATAGTTCATAAATACAGAGAGGAATTTAGCAGTAGAACCATTATTAGTACATGAATACAAAACCAGAGCCAACATCAGTAGATTAATGCAGCACCAGCATCAGTATGGGAACAAAGTACCAGAATCACTATCAGTACATGAATACATGAATGAGAGACATGATCAATAAATGAATGCAATGCCAGGACCATCATCAGCAGAGTAATATAGCACCAGAAACACCATGAGTACAAGGATACAGGGATACAGCACCAGAATCATCATTGGTACTTGATTACAATAACAGAACCAAAATCATTACAGCACATCACCAGAACCACCATTACTATATGAACACATCACCAGGATAAGTTAATTATTATGCTATCATTTTCTAGGGTGCTTTACACTATCATCACTGTTCCCAACGGGGCTCAAAATCTAAATTTTCTGTTAGTATGTATTATTTGGAGTGTGGGAGGAAATCGGAGAACTTGAAGGAAACCCACACAATCACAGGGAGAACATACAAACATGTTGTCCTTGGTGGAATTTAGGCTGCAAATCCACACTTGTTGCCTTTATCAAATACAATTGCTACTTTCTACTGTTTAATAATTTTTAACCACCACACTGTCTAGTGTTATGAACAATAACCACCACACGGTCTGTTCCTATGAGGTATAACAGCAATATTGTCAGCCTATATTAACGATAACCAACACGCTGTCTTCCTTTATTAATATGCTCTCCACTCTCTACTTACTTCAGTATGTCCTGTCCATGCTTCACTGACCCCTTCACATTATCCCCATCTGCACTCTGACCCCATCTTCAGTGTCCATACATGCTGCTCCCTCTTTATACTGTGCCCTTACTAAGATACTAAGAACTCCAACACGCTGCTCCTTCTCTATACGACATCCTCACAAGGTACCCTGCATTGCCCTTTTTCCAAACTGCAATACAAACTGTTCCCTCACATTGTCCATACTCACATTGCCTTCTATATACTGTGCCACCTCTCACACATTTCACCTTTTCACACACTGCTCCATTATACTGTGTTCTTGCATCTGTATATCCTTCCATCTATTATGAAGTGCTTACCTACCCCATCATCTTCACGACCCCTGTGGTGCAGCAGTGACATCAGTCAAATGATGAAATGACCTCATAATGCCTCTGGCCTGACGGTCTGAGGTATGGAATTATAAGACAATACACACACTCCTGTAGAACAGGGCTAGCCAAGTGCTGTTCTCAAGGGCTGCAAACAGTACATGTTTTCAGGAGTTCCTTAGCATTGCACAAGGTGTTGGAATCATCACCTCTGCAGGGGATGAAATCAGAGCGTGTGCAATACAAAGAAACCCTGAAAACATGCACTGTTTTCAGACCTTGAGGATTGTAGTTGGCCACCCCTGCCCTGGAAGTCTTGCCAGGGGCAAGAAGAATCCTTGAGCCCTTTCACCAGAAGTGCAGCTCTCCCCAAACTCTCTTAGGCCCTGTGCCTATGGTGCAAGGGCATCTTGCACCAAATCTGCAAGGAAAAAAATACACATTGGCACAGCACTTCTGAACTTTCGTAGACTTTGCTGGCTTGAGGACAGACATGCAGATTTTGATGCAGATTCCAAAAATCAGCTTCAATAGAAGCTTTAAACATCATACCGGGCCTTATAACAATATGGTGAGGACACGGTCACAGAAAACCTCCCCCATATACTGTAAGAGCAGACACGCAGGCACTGATGAAAGTGTGACAAGTGGTGCCTTCACAAACTTTACTTCAGTTCAGATTCAATAAGTCACACAGCGGTTATCCTGTAACTTTTAACAGTGCTGCACTTCCTGACATCACCGCTCCTCACACATGCTGCCTGATGATACCGACGGAATATACCCACTATGTTTTGTGCAATATCGAAGCTCTCACAAGACAGCTAGTGTTATGAGTACTGAGGCTTCTGAGGTTATCTCAGGTCACACAGCGGGATTCCCTAACGCGTGATTTCTGCTGTGTAACCTGAGACAACCTCAGGGAAGTAATGGGGATGTCAGTGGTTTCTTGAGTGGGCCCGAAAGCATGGTGGCAGCAGCTATGAAGCTTGCTAAGTAATAGTATAGGAAAATAATGTCTGTATTAAAACAGCAGTGCTTCACTGAAAAATGGTTTCAGCTGTTTTTGGCAGCTTTTATGCCCCTTTGAAGGTGATTTTTAGGCCCTTGATTTTGCCTCCCATTGTTTGTATGGGGTTCGGAAATTCAGCAAACTGTTCGCTGAGCCAGAGGGCTCAGCCACATACTGCAAGAGATAAAAAGGTGCAATAAACACTAGAGATGAGCCACCACCCTACTGTTCGAATATGATTCGTCAAATGGGAGGTGTGTTCGTCGAATGTTCGTCGAACACCCTCGAACACACTAAAACACTAGGGTGGTGGTCAATTTCAGTTCCACAATGTATATGCATACATTGCGGAACTGAAATGAAGTAAAATCAAGGGTTAAAAATTAAAAAAAATCAATACTCACCTCTCTAATCCATCCAGCGACGCTTCCAGCACTGCCTACTTGTCAGAGATTTGATCCCAGCAGCGTTTCCCGGTGAAATGACGAGTTCTCGCGATAACTCGTTTGTGACCGGAAACCGCTGCTGAGATTATGACGTCACCGCAAGTCCTACAGGCCCTCACTAGTAGTAAATAGTAGTCAGGATCTGTAGGACCTGCGGTGACATCCTAATCCCGGCAGCGATTTCTGGTCACATGACGAGCTATCGCGAGACCTTGTCATGTGACCGGGACCGCTGCCGGGATTATGAGATTGAGCACCGGTATTCAGACACTTGTGTTACCTCTCAGTGGAACTGGCTGCCTCCTGCAAGGTGCAATGGATATTTAACTTGGCTAATTTTTGGTGACTTTTTCTCTGAATTTTATGTTCTATTCGGTGATTTTTTTGTAAAACAAACAAAAATATGGTTAGGAAACATATGGTTAGGACTCGTAAGCGTGAGGGCCCTTGGCATGAGTTACAAGCTTATGTATTTTGGCCAAAATATCCACTAATACCTCATATCTTCATCTTTAGTGTTTATTATACCTTTTTATCTCTTGCAGTATGTGGCTGAGCCCTCTGGGGGGCATCTGTCATTTGTGATGCAGGTATGTGGTACAGAGCAGCCCGCCTGATCTAATAGCATGGGATGACCAAAGGCTGCAGTCTGACACTATGCATCATATATACCAGTGTGACAGACGCCCATTGGTAACCTTGTGTCTACATATACCACCAATCACCTCCTTGTTAGCATGGCTGGTCGCAGGGCACAGCTAGTGTAGGGAGAGTGTGAGCATCTGCTAGGGAGAGTTGTGCTTGTGCAAATCATACAGAAATCCTCTGTAAAACCCAAAAGCTCTTGTGAGAGCTACCAGTATTGTAATACTAGGTGACTGTAGTGCAGGGAGACAGGCAAGAGCGTTACAGTACCACATAGTAGAGTCAACAATATTTCAGTTCTTCTCAGAGCTGAAAGTTTAAGGTCAGGGAGTAGTGACAGTTTTCCCAGCTATTTTTGGGGTCACATTTACCCCTGCAGTCCAATTTCTTTGCCTTTGCATTGCTGTGTTCACACAGAATAGCACTCACGGTACTGCACAACTGACACACAGCCAACACCGCTGTCTTTTGTGGTGACTGGGGCACGTAATATTTTGCATTAAACCTCAGGGCAATTTTTCTGTGCCGTTGCGGTGCTGTGTGTAAAACACAAAGCAGTACTAGGCTGTAGTGATACCTTCCACAAAGCACTAACTGCTCCTTGCTCCCCAATATCTGTATCTGAACATCTGCAGCTATGTCTAAAAAATCCCAAATTCCTAAAAAGGCAGTTGTCAAGGGACAGGGACACGGACAATGGCGTAGGGTTGTCAGTGGTGCCCGACAAGGCACAGAGTCTGAGAGACAGAAAAAGGTTGATGCATCCTTATTCCTGGCGAAATTTCCCAGTCTGGAACTTAAACGGGTCTGGAAGCCAAAAGAGCAAGAGCAGATACTGTCTTGGATGGCTGATAAGGCCTCCACAAAATTTTCTAGCAGCATCAAATTGTCCACGACCACACAGTCCCCTGTTCATACAGAGAACGCTGGGTCATCCTATTCTCAACCTGTTCCTAGTTCATCACCCCGTCAGGAGTCACAGGAAACATTTGACCCCAATCTTTGCCACTCCGAGGATCTGTTTGGTCCATATCCTTTCGTTGCCTCTGGCCTCTCACCACACGACATTGAAGAGGAACATGAGGAGGTATCGTCTGTTTATGGCCAAATATTTGAAAACCCACGGCCAGAAGAAAGCCAATTTCATCCACGTGATATACCGGGTGAAGAGGTGGAGGCTGATGGTGATGACATACAGTTGCCATCTGGCCAGCCGACAATATCAACACGAAAGGAGGATGACATGGACGACGAGGTGGTCGATGATGAGACCACCAATCCGACCTGGACCGCTGGCACGCATAGCCAGCACAGCAGCAAAGAGGAAGAAGGTGGATACGTAGCACCAACAAAGGCACCAAGGGCTACTGGTTTGAGCAGAGTGTGAAGTGTGTCAACTGTTGCAAAGAGCAATCCCTCTGTACCTCAAGTCAAAGCAAGGTTGCAATCAGCCGCTGTCTGGAAATTTTTTTCAGATAGTCCTTCTGAACCGAATGCTGTCATCTGTAGCATCTGTCATACAAAGCTGAGCAGAGGCCAGGGCAAAGGCAACCAAAGCACCACCAGTATGCGGAAACACATGGCAGCCAAGCACCCTAGTCGATGGGCAGAACAACAGGGTGCTAAATCAGTGTCTGCGGGTCAATCTACTGCCATGTCACCTGTGATCTGTCCTTCCCAATCTGCTGGGCAGGAAGCAGGTGATCATACCTCTTGCTCTCAAGCTGCGGTTGCACAGACGCAGGGCACAACAAGCTCATCCATTTGTTTGTCCCAGCCAAGTGTCCAGTTGTCAGTGCCCCTGATCTATGAAAGGAGGCATAAATACCAAGCCACGCAACCACAAGCACAAATGCTGAACACGCACATTGCCAAGTTGCTAGCTGTGTAGAGGTTGCCATTTAGGCTTGTGGGGACACAGTCTTTCCGTGATCGGTTGGCTGTGGCTGCGCCACGATACTCGGCTCCCAGCCAGCACTATTTTTCCTGTGTGCCATCCCCGCGTTACACCAGCACATCTTAAACAATCTAAAGTGTGCCCTCACCAAGGCCGTAATCGGTAAGGTCCACCTTACAATAGACACGTGGACAAGTACTTGTGGACAGAGACAATACATCTCTGTCACGGCACACTGGCTCAACCTGGTGGAGGGTGGGACAAAGTCTCAAACAGGACCATCACATATCCTATCCACACCACGAATAGCGGGCCCAACCTCAGTCAGGGTTTCCACCTCATCATATACCTCCTGTCTCCCCTCTTCTACCGCCTCATCATCCTATGCTGAATTACCCTCCACATCACTCCCAAGTTGGGAGCTGTGCAGCAGCGCATCGGCAAAGCAGCAACACGCACTGCTGAAGCTCATCTGCTTAGGTGAAACACCACACACTGCAGCAGAGCTGTAGCAAGGAATAAAACAACAGACCGATCAGTGGCTCTTCCCACTGTCACTCCAACCCGGTCTGGTTGTCTGTGATAATGGGCGTAACCTGGTGGTGGCTTTAAAGCTCGGGAAGCTAGTACACGTGTTGTGCATGGCTCTCATGCTGGACCCAGTGGTGCAGAAATTTATAAAACCATACCCTGACTTGCCGACCCTACTTGAGAAGGTGTGCCATATTTGCGCCCATTTCCGCCATTTCTCAACCGCTGTTGCTGGTCTTGTAGCGCTTCAAAAGCAATTTAATTTGCCAAACCACCGACTCATTTGCGACCTGCCAACACTATGGAACTCAACATATGATATGTTGGCAAAGACAAGTGAGCAGCAGAGGGCACTTGCTGAATACCAACTTAAACATGCCCATCAGACTGAGAATCAGCCAAGACACATTATTATTAGTGTAACCATGCCTTTGCTATGTCTGCTGAAAGAATCGCTGCATAATCTAAAAATGGAATCTTTGAGTGCCCAGCATCTGGGTATGGAGCAAAATTTCACAATGGGTGATCCTACACAGCCCAGCCAATCTCATCAGGCAAGATTGGGGGATTAAGATGAGGAGGGAGATGACTTCTTTTTCAGTGGTACCAAGGGAACCCCTCATGCTAAACAGGGGACTCCCAACCCCAGTTTCATGTGTGTCCAGCATGTGGGGGCTGGAGAGGAGGAGGTGGAGTAGGAGAGTCAGTGTGAATTGAGCATTGCTATTGTTCCTCCTTCTGGGGTCACAGACCATTTGCCTCTTTGCAGCTTGGCATACATGGCACACTTCATATCTAACTGTCTGTGCAAAGACCCTGACGTGATCCACATTTTCAACAGCTACCTATACTGGTTGGCCACCTTTCTAGACCCACAGTACAAGGACAAATTTCCTTCACTACTGTTGCAGTAACCAAGGGGTTTCACAATAGAATCCTTCAAGAGGGCCATTGTTGATCATTTGATGGCAACATCACCCTCAGACACCGCTGCTAACAGAGGTACCAGCTCTGTGCAACAGCATGCATTAATGGAGAGAGACACGGCCAGCAGGTCCAAATGAAGTGGTGGTAAAATGTCCATAAACTGGGCCATCTTCAGCAAACCGGCTCATTAGCAAAGGAAAGCTGGAACGGTAACAATGTCAAGGAGGGAGCAGTTGCACATGATGGTGAACGACTATCTAAGTGACCATACCTGCGTCCTTACTGACGCTTCTGTTCCAATTTATTACTAGGTATCCAAGCTGCATAGATGGCCAGACCTCTCCTTATATGCCTTGGAGGTGCTGGCCTACCCTGCTGATAGTGTGGTGTCAGAGCGTGTTTTCAGTGCTGCTGGGGCAATCATCACAGATACACGCACACGGCTGACTACAGAGAATGCAGGCAGGCTGAGTCTGTTCAAATTTAACAAGGAGTGGATTTCGCAAGAGTATTTAAGCCCTGCTAATGACAGCATCCCAACCTAAAGTCACCCAAAATGTTATTTTTGGCAACTGGTGATCACGTCCAACCCTTCCCATACAAACCCCCTTTCTTCTTCTTACACATGCTTTAAACTCCTGCTTCTGCAACATGTACCTCATGGTTAGGGATGAGCAAGTATACTCATTACTATTCGGTACTCGCCGAATAGTACGGTATTTGGGCTACTCGTTACTCCGTGAGTTTCCTTGTAATTACTCGCTAGGAGTAACAAGTTCAATGTAAGTTAATGGGAAATGAGAGTCATTTCTCTGCTTCACCCTATACAGCGGTCTGGGGGCTGAGGAAAAGGATGAAATGCCTGACATGATTGTTTAAAAGTCAGTGGTAAAAAGCCACCAGCTTTTAAGCAATCACTGAGCTGATCCTCAATCCCCCGCCGCCTCCCTGCCTGACTTTCCACTCCCTTATGCCCCCTCCCTGCTCCCTACCCCGCCTCCCCGCCTGATCCTAAGTTAGGACTGAGCGGGGAGCGCAGCACAAGGGAGCACGGACCGATGGACCCGGGTGGGGAAGCCGGCGTTGAAAAGACTTCACCGCCGGCTTTCCCATTCAGTGCTTTGCTCCCTGCTCCCTTATGCTCGCTCCCTGCTCCCTGGTGCTTTGCTCCCCACCCGGTCCTAACTTAGGGTCAGGTGGGGAGGGGGCATCAGGGGGTGGGAAGCGTACATCAGAGAGCAGGGAGCGCAGCACCGAACGGGAAAGCCTTCGGTGAAGTCTTCTCACTGCTGGCTCTTCCGCCGGTTATTTCAAATGATCAGCTGAGGTATCAGCTGATGCTGATCAGCTGTTCATTTGAACTAGCCGTGGTGCCCTGAAAGATTTCATGTGAGTTGATGCTTGACTGCATGAACTCACATGAACTTTCCCATGGCTACACAGCTCAGCTACATCTCTGGTAGACGTTCTCTACCAGAGATGTAGCTGAGCTAAAGAAGAAGACTGGATTGGACTACGTCGGACGGAAGATTATTTTTTTAAATAAAGATGGAGTCTATAAGTGTTTTTTTTTTTTTTCTAATTAAAAATTTTTCTCTGTGTTGTGTTTTTCATGAACACTTTACTAGAAATTCATGGCAGCCATGTCTAATTTTGGCGTAGCCTCATGAATTTCAGGCTTAGGGCCAGCTGATAATACAAAGCTGGCACTAACCACTTTATTATCCAGTGAGACAGCACACCAGGGTCCTGGATGAGTTGGGTACAGCGCCAGAAAATTGCGCTTCTATGAAAGCGCCATTTTCTGGGTTGGCTGCAAACTGCAATTCGAAGTGGGGGGGTGGGAGCCCAGAAAGTTTGGGCCACCCTCGTTGTGGATTCCAGCCCCCAGCAGCTTACTTGTACCTGGCTGGGCACAAAAATAGAACTATGCTAGTAGTCCTAGCATAGTAATTGTTTGGCACTTGAGGCCTGCTTCCTTCATCAGCCATGGTACAGCCCCTTGAGCTTAATTTGCGGAGACACTATTCCTGTGCATTGTGCAGTGGCAGTGGAACAACAATGCCAGTAGTCCAAGATTTATAATTGTGAAGCCCTTGTGATGATGATGATGGGTGGCTTCTTCCTGTGTTCACCATCACACAGCCCCTAGGGCAGATCGCTCTCTTTACACCACTCATGGTGCCGTCACACCTGGCGACGTCGCTAGCGACATCGCCGAAAAAGTGACGTATCAGCGATGCCGCTAGTGACGTCGCGCTGTGTAAACGAATGGCGCGACCGCGTTTTTTCACTGGTCGCAAGTTGACAGGTTTACAGGAAGAACCGTAAACCTGTCAACCGGCGTCCCGCGATAAGGCTGGATCGCGCCGTGTGACATCGTCAGAGCGATGTCGGCGGCGATCCAGCCTATACCGCAGCGTT
Source organism: Allobates femoralis (assembly GCA_033576535.1). Lineage (NCBI taxonomy): Eukaryota > Metazoa > Chordata > Amphibia > Anura > Aromobatidae > Allobates > Allobates femoralis. Next base: position 44,722,407 of record JARQOC010000008.1, on the reverse strand, counting down.
GCTGCGGATCGCTCGCTGGGCTGAGCGCAGCCCAGCGAGCGATGTCACCGCCCGCATCGCTGCGGTGTCGCCGGCCGCAGCGATTCTGTGTGACAGCTGGCCAGCGATGTCGGAACCGAGCGGGCACCCGCACATCGCTTCCGACATCGCTGGCCAGATCGTGCTGTGTGACGGCACCATTACACACTGAGCTGTCTGAAGATCTCCTCCATCTTAACTCACTCTTACGGCAATCATGCACCTATTTAAGCCTTTTTCTCAGCCCCCACACCACATTTTTGGGTCCAGCAGACAATTATTCACATTTCCCATTGACTAACATTGGACTCGCTACCCGCACCAAATACCCGAATATTACAATCTACTCGGCCCAAGTATAGCAAGTCCGAGTATTTGACTACTCGCTCATTCATAGTGTCAACCTCAAGAAAGAATTGCTTGATGATCTCAGGTTGATGTAGCACAGTAGCAAAGGATAAAAAGCCTGAATTGCAGAATGTGGTCAAATGTGAGAATTTGTGCCCAACTGAGTTAGTAAGGAAAAGGAAGTATCAATTTGAGAATAGTTCTTGATTAGCTGCAAGTAATATTTGGTGAAGGTTAGCAATCTTTGTGGAGCCTTGAGTCCCATGGGTTACTGCCTGCCAAGAATTATTGAAACCTTTTCAGTATCCATTTTCACGCTTCCAGAGGAAATTATGCAACCTAAAACTGACAATGAGATTCCAGATCTTGTATGAAAACTGAAATATCATGAAGAGTCATGAAGATATACTAAAACATATCAGTTTAGGATCTTGCAAAAGGTTTCATTCAAAAACACGCCAAGAGCATTACAAAGTCTTATGGGCATGACAAGGTGTTCATACTGAGTGTGACCGGTCTTGGATGTACTTTTCCATCTAAGTTTCGGAGAGATCCAGCTTAGCAAAAAATTCGAGCTCCTACTTACTGCTTGGTAATGAAAGGCAAAAAATCTTTCAGTCAAAGGATCTTTCACTATGATCTTGTACAAACCAAAGTCTAAGAGAACCATCCTATTTTCGATGAAGAGCGTTGTTCCAGTGGACAATGTTGGTCTTTGAATAAAACTTCTTTTCAGATTCTCCTTTATACAGCTTTGTTTTCGGCTACTGAAAGTGGATGCTTTCCACCTCCAGGTGGTTAAATTCGAGGGAAGAGCGGAAAATCACAATCATACAGCCTTAGACTATCTGCTTTTAAGTAGATATAGAAGAAATCAAATGGCACTCACCATTTAAGCCTTCACTTTATTTTATTTCAAAGCCGGGTGAAGACAAACATGGAAGGGAGGGGGAGCGGGAACACTATGACGACAGGGGCTGTTTCGCATCTGGATGATGCTGAACAGGTCCTGACAGAGTAATGTTGTTTGGTGATCTTCCTGAAAGACTGATTACCATCATTTTGAGAAAAGTAGTGGAATCCACTAAGTTTTAAAGCACAGCCAGTGACTCAAGCTTGTGGGAGTTGAGTTGGCACTTGACGGCACACAAGTAGATGACTGAGGCTTGTTTCCTAGCCACAAAATTTGGAATGGATATCCGATAGAGCAACAGAGGAGTTGTCAAAGTATAACAAACAGTTGTGAATGATAATGATGATAATCATGACGCTGACTAGTTACTACTTGGGGATGTCATTTGGCATCCAGGGGAAGTATGAGGATACCATGAGCCTTCATTTTCTCTCATATTCTGGGGATGACATTTCATGTGCTGACAGAGATCCAATTTACTTGCTGTTGGATGTCCATGGCTTATTCTTGGCTAGAGACACACCCTCCAGGGCCTGGGGTACTCGGAACCGGGCAACAGTTCTGCTGGGGAGTCACGGAGGTCGAGACCCAGCTCCGTGACCCTGGCGGTGTCAATATCAGTTTGGGGATTAGGGATTTAGGGACAGTGATCGTGACGCCACCCGTGGTGTTCGGCTATTAGTGGCCGACGCTGCGGTGCGGGACTTCTGGGGATGATGGGATTGCAGCATTGGTGGTTTCGCTCCCCAGTGATGGAGCGGTTCCCTAGGGCAACTGGTAAAGTCTATGGCAAGGGTAGGCTGTTGGGGTGCAGGACTGAGGGCGCAGAATAACCGACAGACACAAAGTTTGTAGTGTCCTTCCCCTTCACTGTAGTTGCAGGTTCAGACCAAGACACTGTTCTGAGGTCTCCCTGTTGCACTACTCCTTTGCTGGTTCTGGCTGCCTGAAGCTAAGCTGCCATCCTCTCCTCCTGCGTTTAAGTCCCTCACCCGTATGGCAGGCAACTTGAGCCCTTCCTGGGCATCACTCCTCTGGTTATTGTCCCTGAGCTCTCTGATGCTGCTTTGACTCCTGAGCTTTGTTGTGGCCAGGAGACTTGGAATCTCCAGCCCCATGGTTTTGACTGCTGGGCCTGGAATACCCTCATAACCTCAGACTCCGATGTCCGCTTCTGGAACTCTACACTGGCGTGTTCCCGATAACTAGCTCCACTTCCCAAGCCTGCTCCTCTCCTTCATCAGATCCTCTCCTACGGGACCCTCACACTTGCTGTTCTTCACTCTTGACTCTGCCTGTGGCGAGCTTAGCACTGCTCCAATCCACAGGTCGCCTTCACAGTCCTCCTAGGAACTGAACTCACTAACCCTGCTCCAGACCAGAATTTATAGGGGAGTTCCCCTGAATTCGGGTTTCAGAGCTCCCCCTTCTGGTCTGAAGTCAGGAAAAGTGTTTCTACTGTGGGCTTACCTGGTGTGGACACCCCGTCTTGCTTCAAAGCACAACATTACACCCCGAGTGAGGCAATGCCATTGGGGCAACCGGACTCTGGGGTGCCACACTAAAAAAGGGGAAAATAGTTTCAGCCCCCAAGATGCTTGCACAGTTTTCATCTTTATGAAGGTCGAAGCAACCAGCTACTTTTGAGCTTCATCCATGATCAACAGTTGTGTCGTCAACTGCTCTCAAGTTCAATGTAGAAGAAGCAAATTTGCCCTCAAAGATTAAGTAGTCTCAGCTCTCTATTGTTGGTAGCAAGATCCACCTCTTCTGATGACCATACATCTTCAGCACCCAAATGTGATTCCATGATTCCAAGGTGTTGTACACCACACAATTATTACTATCATCTCTAACTTGGTTGACAGTTGTCTCAGTGTGGGAAATGTCTTGGATTCCTTGCACCTCTTCCTGTTTCCCACTTCTGGATTCACCTTGATTAGGTATGCCACGATCACCGTTCTTGCAACTGCTAGTACTCCTAGTACCACAGCTGACACATTCATCAACATAGCTAGGCTCTTGATTAATGTCCTACCTCTCTCCCGCCCCAATCTCATCTCAGTATAAAGGCTGACTGTTTATCTCATCCAATAAATAAACTGTAAGAATTAGTTGTTGTGTAATGTGTTCCTTGGCCCTGTAAGTTAATAAGGATCACAACTCTGTAATAATTGGCCACTAACAGTTCAGTTAGGATGATGCAAAGCCACCCAAATGTAGGAGAAATTAACCACAGGACTCCAAGAGATGCAATCAGAAAATAAAATTTGTCTTTATTGTAGTATAAGCATAAAACATGTAACATGTTCAACATGGGTTATGCATTATGGTTCAGGCATCTGTACACCTTAGACAAGGTCCGTCAGTGACAATTTGTTGCATTGCTGATCATGAGGATCTTTCGTCAGATCTTTGATGATCAACACTGTAGGAAACCGTTTCCACTGACATACCCTATGAGGATTTTTTGCAGGATGAGTTGTAGAATTGATAGACTCAATATATTTTACCATATAACACCCCCAAAAAAATTCTAAGTATGGTAAAATAGAGAAAAAACAAAAATCAGATACCAAACTTGTATTGTGCTGTTTTATGTTTTACTGATAAAAAAAAAGCCTAAATGCCAAAAATTATGGTTTTGATCCCCATTTTTAAAACCTTTAACTTTTATATTTTTCCTTTTATAAAGCTCTGTGAAAGGTCTTTGCTTTCAAAGTGGGCATTAAAGAAAAAAAAAACATCTTTTGATGAAACAACTCTTATGAGAAGGGTCCGAATAAATTGGGTAACCCCGAGAAGTAAGCCTGTTGATCAATTGCTCCATCCCTTTCTTTAGCATAGATGGAGTAATTGATGCTGTGCGGAATGTACATTTGTGAACTTTGCACTAAATATTCTGTACATTATGGGGGTGGTTTATCAAGACTGACGTAGGACGCACCCCCACTTTGCCAGTCTTTCTAGAACAGAAGGAGCCGAACTCATTACAGGGGACTCTGTCTGGTCATTTTTCAGTTTGATAATAATAGTACCCTTGAATAATGCCTGGGCAACCCTTTAAAAACATGTGAAAATCATTACTGTACCTTTGTAGTTTTCTTGCTATAAGCATCTGCACTTCCTGCAGTTAGCTGTTGCACTAGTCTAGTTTCATTCCTGAGTAGTCTACGGTAATGTCATGTAAATGTCCACACCCACAGAAGTTGTTATTCTGTCCCTCCTCTCTGTGCTCTGTGTCTCCTGCTAGTGCAGTGTAGCTTTCATTTTCATTTCGGTCTGTCCTGTTTCTGATGGAGAGAGTGAGAGATGGAAGACACATATCTAGTCATCAGATAAGGCGATAAGACACGTCTCCTCCTGTGGCACAAGCCATGCTGTCTGTGAGAGATTCTGTGTGTTTGTTTTTGTGCATACAAGGGAGAGCAGAGACAGGAGGACACAGTGTCCCCCCCATGTGAGTGATTTCCACTGAACTTGCTTGTCGAAGAGGGCATTGCAGAGAAGGCAGTGATGTCACTACATGAATATTCGTCCCTTGGGAGTAGGCAGCAGAGAAATAAGTGATCACTCATTGTGATTGACATATGTAATGAATCTCTTTTTTGCTGTTTACAGAGGATAGGGGGTGACTATAATTCAAAGTAATACATCAATAGAAAGAATTTCACCGCAAGGATTAGAAAATGATAACGGTTACATATGGCTTTTTGACCTGACAGATACCCTTTAAGAGGCGCATACTACGTAATGAATTTAAAACATCTTCTGAGTAGCATTCTCCTCTGTGCACCACATCTGGAATGCTACTTAAGTTAGAGACTGGAGTAGTTGTTCTGGAGTACAAAATGTGACATCTCATCATCTGGCCGCTTGTGTGGGGTGTGAACTGTTCTTAAGTAGGCCAGACATATTGTTCTTTTGTTTGATAAATCAAGAGAATTTAGCCATTGCTTTATGTCAGACTGAATGGAGTCCTATTGTCTGTTAATTTGTAGATTGCTTGCAAAACGTGGATTGCCTTAACCTCCTTACAACATCATACTAAAGAAAATTGTGAAGTCAGATTGAACTGGCAACCAGTAAAAGGTACCTTCACACCACGCCGCCATTTCGCCGGCGAGATGGCTGGCAATTCCCGAATTCGGCGATGTAAAATCCACATCGCATGTGCGTAGTGGCATGTGACTAGGTGATTCTACGGCGAGAAATCGGCGGTGGAGCGTCGCCTGATTGCCCTGCACTGCGGTGAAATCAGGCAATATCCACCAGGCGATTTCAGCACATCATGCCATATGACAGGGCGATAGCGACATACACAGTGATCCTGAAATAAATCCCGTAGGCATGCTTGGATGTGTTTTTTATCGCACCGCATATGTGGTGATTGGTGGGTGATACTGCATTCCGATTGGCTGGCCGTGTCCGAGACGCCTTATTTGATGACCCTTGCATTCACGCAAGGTTGACCAATGGGAACGCAGTTCCATCTACCAATCGCAGTGATAGGGTCACGGTGAAACACACTCTAGTACTCCCCTATCAAGACAGTATGCCCACATCGCTGCTACGATTTTGGCGTGTGACACGGCGATGTGTGAAGGGAAGACCGCTTCCTGACTTCTGATTTCCGGAAAGCAGGACCGCCGAAGTTCGCATGCGAGACCGCTACGTGTGACAGGTCCACATTGATGTGAAAAAAGTGCCCGAAACATGCGCGCTCACGTCAAATTGCCAGCGATATGGAAGCCATATGGCGGCGCATGACGCTAACTTAAGGGAGCAACCATCTCTCACCAATCCTGTAGGAACACAGTGCACTGAGGTGAAGGCTGTCATTATAAAATGGCATGCTCATTTCACCCTTTTCCTAATTTTCAACAGGACTTTAGCCTAAGATCCAAGAATCCAGCTGAAGATCAAAGAACTGTTTCAATGCTAACACTGAATCCAAGAATTTGCTTGAAGAACCCAGGTTTGGTCAATTCGGTCGCCTGGCTACATACCTTCCTGTGCTCATTCTGTTTCCTAAGCCTGCCGTTATGTGTTCTCAGTGGGTGCCCACCAAAACCATGGTGTTGTTGGTTGCGATATGTGGCCCTGGAAGCCCTGAAGTCACAAATATTCTAATCCCCAGCGAAGATCTGTTGCTTGTTACATCGTGTGTTCTTGCTGGGAATGTAGTATATGCTTTTGACTATTGGTGATCCAATAAAGTCTTACCAATGTGTTGTTCCATCAACCTGTGTTGTCTGTGTAGTGTTCCACCCACGAGGAAGGTGTACGAGCGTTCAGTGTGATGAGCCCTGGCCTGTGTGGTCTTTCCCAAGAAAACCAGGTCTGCGGAAGAGAGCACCAAATGTACATCATGTCTCCACCCAAAATGATAGCCTTGTTGATGAATTTTATGTGTGGGTGCAGCCATGCCCCTTCCTAATTGCGCCCCGGTTCCGCCATTTAGGTTGGAGCTAAGTCACATCGCATGAAAACTGCAAAAATCGCTATTTGGACAACTACTGCTTATGCACCTAAAATACATTTTCCCCTATGCATAACAGAGTTCCTGTTGTATTTTAGCCTTACCATTGGAAACGTGCAAAGAATATCTTGGCAAAAACACCATGGATTCATACTAATTGTGTGTAGCTGTCAAGTACAGAAAGTACTCTATGATGTAAGCACTTATTATGCTCGTCTGACTTGTGAAGTTTTATTGGTTACACAATAATTATTAGACTAATGACTGCTGTATGTGACTAATATTTGTTATTTACATATGACATAACATTTGTTGTGACACCCAATCATTTTCTTATTTTTGCTGCCTTTGGAGGGACTGGATCTCTTTAAGGAAAGCAGCGGTGTAAAGCATCTTTTTGGAAATGCTCCATGGGAAAAAGTATGCTAATTAGCTCTCTCATTCAGTCATGGTGCAAGGGTCAGTAAAGCCTTTTTACAATTGGTGGCACTAGAAAGTTTTATGGAAGAGAATATATTTGTCTACTTTTTTGTACTTTTTCAAAGCTCTGTCTGAAATACACAGTCTTTTACATACAAATGGACTTTGGTTGTCTATATGAGTTTTAAGGAGCTGTAATACGCCACTCAGATTCTAACTGTGCCTCTGTATTACTCCAATTTAACATAGAGAAATTGTCACGAGGACTTTGGGGAAAAGGGAAACAGGGGCACCTAATCTTCCCATGAAGCTAGGGAGTACTGCACTTTCTCTAACTCAGGGGTACTCCTGATGGTGGAGAGGCCTGAGTCCCCACCCTGGCCCAGCTCCTGTACAGCCTTGAACTGATTCCCACTCCCCCTCCCACCAGAGCTGAGAAGGAAAGTAACCCACAGATAGATAAAGACAGACAGGGAAGAACCAAAAACCAAGCTCAAAGCACTCAAACACAGGGAGAATACAATAAGTAATAAGGGAGAAGCTGGAGTAAATTATACAACAAGGAAATATTAACCAAACATCTAATAATCATCTATTGATAGCAGATTACTGGTACACCAAGATAAGGACTGGTGTCGGGGTCGTTGCGACAATACACTCCTTCACCAGTCACTCCAAATTAGACTATGAACATATGGTACCAGATAAGAGTAAATCAGACGGAGAATCTGGTTCAAACTTATAATATGTTCGTTGCTTTATTAAGCAATGGCAATGGTCACAGCAACTGCCTTTTATTTCCGGGTACACAGCATTTTATACTCTAGAGACTAGGCGTGAATTGGCCAGGACAAGGTGGGATTAGATGGGGGTTAGGTGGGGTTAGGCTAATATATCTATCTCTGTTAGTAATAATTAGTCCTTTGTCTTCTCTGTTGAGTCCATCCTTCTTCTTGACAAGGTGCCATCTCTGGGCTCCTGGCATGTAGGACATCTCAGGTTTCTCCTGATACTCCTTGACACAGGCATCCAGGGACAGCTTATCTTCTTAATTCTCATCCATCTCAACACAACAGTATCTTCTTTTCAGCAGACAGATATATCTATTGGGTGCTAGGTTAAGGGAAAAACTTATTGTTTCTCACCTAGAGTATTAGTAAAAATATAAAATATAAAAGTATATAAGGAAAATATAAGTCAGTGGAAAAGCGTATTTTCTACCTTGACACTGGTATGCTGGAGCTAGGGCCCTTTTACTCACTGAGACATTCCAGTGATCCCACCAGCGATTCGACCTGGCCACGATTGCTGGAAAGTCTCTCTGCAGTCATTGGTGAACTGTCAAACAGGCAGACTCACCAGCGACCAGCCAGCGGAGACATCGCTGGCAACCAAGGTAAACATCGGGTAACTAAGCAGTGTGCGCTGCTTAGTTTCCCGGTGTTTACCCTGGTTACTAGCGTCCTCCCGCTTACAGGCTGGGTGGGCTAAGCGGGAAGATGCTGGTAAATATGGTAAACACTGGGTAACTAAGCAGCTCGCGCTGCTTAGTTACCCGCTGTTTACCCTGGTTGGTTACCAGTGCCCAGCGTCTAATATGCGGCGCTGGGCACTGGCTATGAGGTCGCCGGTCGTTGGTCTCTCGCTGTCACACGCAGTGCTGACCAGCGGGAGACCGAGGACCAAAAATGGTCCTGAACGATTTGCAGCGATCAGCGACCTCACAGCAGGGGCCAGGTCGCTGATCCGTGTCACACACTGCAACATCGCTGGCGAGGTCGCTGTTACGTCACAAAACGTGTGACATTTCAGCGACATTGCTAGCAATATTGCAGTGTGTGAAGTACCCCCTAAGCAGAAGCTATAATCAGCATCAGTGACCAGATCCCACAATCTTAAAAAGGCAGGGAGCACCTATTATTGGTCTCCCAGAACATGTGATCCAAGAGGTAATCAGGTGTCTTAGGCTACTTTCAGACTACAATTTTTGTAAAATCCGATGCTCTCCGATATAAATCAGACAGCATCAGATTCTTTTGATGCCTGGAATCAGATGCCAAATAGGCATCCGATTACGACATTTTATCTGATGCCCGCCCTCCTGTCACCTTGCTCTCTGAGCTGTCACTGTCTCTCCCCCTCCTCCCCTCTTGTCCCCTGTGTCTCCTCTCTGCACCCCCGGTCCTCCCCTCTTGTCCCCTGTGTCTCCTCTCTGCACCCCCGGTCCTCCCCTCTTGTCCCCTGTGTCTCCTCTCTGCACCCCCGGTCCTCCCCTCTTGTCCCCTGCGTCTCCTCTCTGCACCCCCGGTCCTCCCCTCTTGGCCCCCGGTCCTCCGATGTGCTCCCCCTCCTCTCCTCTTGGCCCCCGGTCCTCCAATCTTTTCTCACCTGTCCACGACTCCTGCTCGGTCCCGCGCGTCTCCGGTGTCTGCTGTTCTGTGCTGCCAGGACCTCTCGTGATGTCACACTCACATGACTGCCAGTTATTGGTTACTGGCAGTCATGTGATTGTGACATCACGGCAGGTCCTGTCAGCAGAGAACAGCAAGATACCGGGAGACACAGGAGACGGCGGGGGCCTCGGGGATAGGTGAGCATAGATTTTTTTATTTTTTTAACCCCATCCTTTACTGTTAAGAGCTATGTATTGAGCATGCTCAGTACACTAAAATCGGGTCCGAGGACACATCAGATGTTTCTTTGGACCCTGCTCCATAGGGCCCCATGTTAAATTGATCAGACCAAATCGGATGTGCACTAAATGCCATCCGATTTGGTCCAGTCCGATTTTGTCCGATTTTATTTTCGGTGCAAAAATCGGAGTATGCTCCAATTTTTGCACCGATAAAAAAATCGGACAGAATCGAATCGGACCAAATCGGATGGCATTTAGTGCACATCCGATTCGGTCCGATGCCCATAGGGCTGCATGGGGCCCAAAATCGGTCCGATGCTGTCCGAATTTTATCGGACAGCATCGGAAATAAAAATTCCGTAGTGTGAAGGCAGCCTTACAGAGATTAATTTCTACTAGCACAATCACTGCTGAGAATACAGCTGGTTAACACCCATGCCAGACTGCTGAACTCAAGAGAAGCAAGAGAAAAACCTCAGTGAGGAGTGTCAGAATCTGAAGTGTGAACAGAGCTAGATGCCACCATGGACCTAGAAATGACAGTATTTTTCTGGATCCGCGCAGCTCATACAGTGGAGAGAACAAAATTTGTCAGAGATGATGGTCAAAATCCTGGCTTTATCCAACGCGTTTCGGAGCTACACCTCACTCCTTTCTCAGGGAACCAACATATTACCTAGGGGCCAACATATTATTAGGCAATATATTGGCTCCCTGAGGAAGGAGCGAAGTGTAGCTCCGAAATGCATTGGAATAAAGCCAGGATTTTGACCATCATCACGGAAGAATTGTGTTCCTTCCACTGTATTAGCAGCACGGATCCAGAAAAACACTGTCCCTTCCAGGTTCATCGCTTGTTTCCACTGCATGACAGTGGAGTATCGATCCAGCAACAGCCATACCACACTTATGTGGCGCCCCTGCGTCCAGGGTGGCCACATAGGGAACTGCAGCCAGGCAGAAAGATAGACAGTTTGTGCAACAAACACCCTCAGCACACAGACTCACTAGAGGCGGCACCCAACTCGGAGCCAAGGACTCTAGGCAGGCAAGGGGTGGTGGGTTTAGAGGAAAGTGGGTGGGGAAGTAGATCAGGTGACAGAAAGTTCAAGTAGAGGAAAAGAGGAGGAAGGAGTTAGTAGGCCAGAGTGAGCCGAGCAGCAAAGACACCAGAAAGAAAAGGACACATCCCGGTGGGATTGGGCTCCCTGGAGATGTGGAATCCACAGAGTCATAGAAACCATGGAGAGAAAGGTCGTCCATAGCCGGCATCCCAGGGGAGTGTGAGGAAAGAAACCAGACCGGAATCACCGGGTCCGAGGAACACGGCAGCACCGACCAACTACCGGCGAAGTAGTTTTCCCTAATTGTACTGGAATCACACGGGTCAGATGGAGCCTGGTAACGCCTTTGAAAATAGGGTTACCGCAGGCTAGGCACACACCAGAGTGTCGGCTCTGAGGGGAACTGAAGCAATATTCCGGCTTCCCAGACTCACCGACGGGGAGCTTTAACTTCAGGTTGCAGTACCCAACACAAGGGTTGGAGGCACAGCAGCAACCAGGAGGACCCACAAGGGTCTGAGCTGCTGCCATACAATCCGGAGAGAGAACAGAGAGGGAGAGAACAGCCTGAAAGGACACTTAGAAGGAGTGAGGGGTCTCAGAGCGACAGCCTGGCTGCAGAGGGCTCAGTGTACCGGAGTTAACTGAACTGTAACTTGTGTTGAGAACTGTACTGAGAATTGCTGTGAACTGCTTGAAGGACTTACAGGTAAACCGAGTGAACCCTGCCTGAGTGTCCGTGTCTGATTCCAGGTATACAGAACTGTTTATCATACCTTTTACCCTGCCAGGAGAAGCCCGACCCACGGCGGGCTCATCCATCTAGCTGCAGCCCCATCATTCATCTACCCTCCTGGCAGAGCAGCGCTGCAGCAGTGGTCTCATCATTGACCACAACCCGTGGGTGGCATCACGACAAACTAATCCCTGTAAATACCCCTTTACTTGTGAGAACCTGGGACATGGTCCGGACCAGGACCTTCGGGACATCCCCAGCAGTACCCTGGTCCGGCACCAAGTACCCTGTCCAAGTGGGCTCCTCAACTTGGCATCACGAACAGGATGGACCCAGTCCAAAAGAACTGGACCCCGTGTGCCTAAAAATCATGTTCTGGACTCTTCCCGCCAAATCTGGGCTTAATGGTGGCCATGGAAGCCTGAAGCCATGTGCAAGGGAGGCGTGCCCAGACCCCCCATTGTGGGCCGGCCCGGTCCAAAGCGGGAAAAGAAAGGCCCGCCCTGGCTCCCCTTAACTCCGGGGGAGCCAGCCATCAATCGTAAAGAAGACCCTCCGCCCCCAAGTGCACCTACTAATGAGAAGCTGGTGGGAGCTAAAGAGGAAGTCGTCACCCCCGAAAGGCAGGACAGTAAACCGGATGCGGAGCAGTCGCCATTACAGTAAACACGGACGGAAGAGAAGGATGCCGAGAAGTGTGCTACGGTCGAAAGAACTGAAGTGATCCCGGAGGGCCCACTGGAAGTAACCGTGGAGGAACCCGGCCAGGGAGAGACCAACAGTGATCGAGGCAGCATGGCAGAAGGTGGCAGAGAGTGTCCAGAAGTCTGAGGCACACGGTGGGGTGTGAGGCAGCTGCTGCCCCTACAGATGACCCGGGCCCAAATTGAGAGGTGGACCAGGATTCAAATCAATGTGCGTCAGAACTGGCGGTCTTGGTCTGCACAGTCCGGCTGGGCAGGCACCTCCAATAGTCGGTACCTGGAGCGAGGAAGAATGCCGAACTGAGACCCTTGTGGACATATCTGTTCCTGAAGCTGCACCGCGACCTGCCCCAAGAATGACCGACCCACTCCGAGCCCTGGAAGAGGGATGGTTGCCATTGCCAGAGTCCCTGATACCCGCGCCTGTAACATCAGAGGTGAAAGGGGAACAGCTCCGATGCTGGTGGGAGAGGAGCGAGGCCAGCGATGACTTAATGGGTTTCCTTGGGGACCCTGGCGGCCCAGTAGGCCTCGCAGAGCTTATCACTTGGGAGGAATATCTGCGACACTGGATTCGCAAGTGGGAGAAGGAGGAGGTGGAGCAGCAAGTTCAGAAACAGGTTATGATAGCCCGCACTATAGAGGCAAAAGCAGAGGCCCGACGCGATAGAGAGGTGCAAAGATCTCCACGGCACCATGGGCAGATCGTCAAAATAATTGAGGAAAAAGGATTCTCATTTGCCAGTGAACCCAGACAAGAGACATTTTTAGCAATAGATGTGATGTAGAAGCGCATCTTCCAGCAAGACACCCGGACAGGAGAGTACAGGTCGGAGAATGGGTCTCCTACAACATCGTACAGTGAGAAAGAGGTCCATACGGGGTTCAAGTAAGGAGACTGTCTCTGCAAACACCAGAAGAAGAACCACCAGCCTTAGAGGATCTAGATCCAACAGTTTACCCGGATTCAATTGCTTACACGGATCCAGTTGCTAACACGGATTCTACAACTTCTACAGAGACTGTTGCAGTAATGAGCACTGTGGATGTTGCTACCCAGAAGCCCAGCAGTTATTTGCTAGTTCAAGCCTTGGAAGAGCTGGAACTGTTTCCCAGACGGAGAGCTCCTCAGATCTTGCCGTGGAAGGAGAAGAAAGACAAAGAGTGAAGACCCGGATCCTGCTGCAAGGACAGTAAGTGTGAATGTGATGTGATCTTTATTGGCCCCATCCCAATCCTGAATGAATGAATAGTCTTTTTCCCCTGTTTGTCTTGTATATGTTATATTGACATTATTATCACGGACGATGAGATGGTATAAACTTTCATTGTATATAGTTGAGCATCCGGTATACTCCCAATTGGTTTTAAGACCAAATTAAACTTTTGAGACTGTGTCTAGAACTTGAGACTGAACTTGCAAGGTGCTTTTGAACGTTTTTTGAAGCACATGTTCCTTTCTGAACGTTTGTACTTTTTGAAAGAACTTTTATACTTTTACCGGAAAAGTAATGTTTTAGAGAATAATGTGTATTTAATGTGTTTTATATGCGTGCATGCTCTGTTGCACTTAACCCGGTAGACGGTGTCCAAAAGTGTGGAGGAACTGGATTGACCCCCATGCTCATTAAGTTAGCAAGTGCCTGGGGGTGGTGTAGCGAATCCAGGCCTCCTAAGCAGAAACAACCGTGGACTAATATTAGTACATAATTAATGTGATGTTACAAGACCAGTTCCTCCTTAACTGGATGAATAAGTGCTGATTAATGTTATAATGTTTATAATATAAAATGTTTTCAGGGGGATCCATGCCGGACAGCGTGGGGATACGCCGCTTTAACTCTGGGGGAATGTGGCGCCCCTGCGACCAGGGAGGCCACATAGGGAACTATAGCCAGGCAGAAAGATAGACAGTTTGTGCAACAAACACCCTCAGCACACACACCCACTAGAGGCGGCACCCAACCTGTAGCCCGGGACTCTAGGCGGGCAAGTGGTGGTGGGTTTAGAGGAAAGTGGGTGGGGAAGTAGATAGGTGACAGAAAGTTCAAGTAGAGGAAAAGAGGAGGAAGGAGTTAGTAGGCCAGAGTGAGCCGAGCAGCAAAGACACCAGAAAGAAAGGGACACATCCCGGTGGGATTGGGCTCCCTGGAAACGCAGAATCCACAGAATCATAGAAATCATGGAGAGAAAGCTCGTCCATAGCTGGCATCCCAGGGGAGTGTGAGAAAAGAAACCGGACCGGAATCACCGGGTCCGAGGAACACGGCAGCACCGACCAACTACCGGCGAAGTAGTTTTCCCTAATTGTGCTGGAATCACACGGGTTAGATGGAGCCTGGTAACGCCTTGGAAGATAGGGTTACTGCAGGCTAGGCACACACCAGAGTGTCTGCTTTGAGGGGAACTGAAGCAATAATCCGGCTTCCCAGACAAACTGACGGGGAGCTTTAACTTCAGGTTGCAGTACCCAACACAGGGGTGGAGGCACAGCAGCAACCACGAGGACCCACAAGGGAGAGGACCCACAATCTGGAGAGAGAACAGAGAGGGAGAGAACAGCCTGAAAGGACACTTAGAAGGAGTGAGGTCTCAGAGCAACAGCCTGGCTGCAGAGGACTCAGTGTACTGGACTTAACTGAATTGTATCTTGTGTTGAGAACTGCACTGAGAATTGCTGTGAACTGCTTGAAGGACTTACAAGTAAACCCGGTGAACCCTGCCTGACTGTCTGTGTTTGATTCCAGGTATACAGAACAGTTTATCATACCTTTTACCCTGCCAGGAGCAGCCCGACCCGTGGCGGGCTCATCCATCTGGCTGCAGCCCCATCATCCATCCACCCTCCTGGCAGAGCAGCACTGCAGCGGTGGTCCCATCATTGACCACATCCCGTGGGTAGCGTCACGACAAACTAATCCCTGTAAATACCTCTTTACTTGTGAGATCCTGGGACACGGTCCGGACCAGGACCTTCATGACATCCCCAGCAGTACCCCGGTCCGGTACAAAGTACCATGTCCCATGTCTGGGCTCCACACTTACACACTAGTTGTGGGTCACACAACCATACCAGGTGAGCAGCTTCTTTTTTGTCCAAATTCGAGTTGTCTCAAGGATAAGACCATATTGCGCTCTCCTTTTCCTGCAGTTTCAGCAGATGCTGCCATGACACTCGGCGAGTTTTAAGCAAAATACCATGTGACAGAAATATAATGGTTTAGATCTTTTGAGTTTTGCATCGTTTCAAGAACAAACATCGTGCTATGTTCCATTGGATGCTGAAACACTGACCTATCATCTATATAGTCAAGTGTAAAACACTGTATGCTGCCACACAGGGTGCCATATGCTCCATGGTAGCATGGACTTGAAGTGTTTCTTTGCATCTTTGTACAGGCGCTCTATTTTTCGGAGCACGTCTTCCTATGAGGATATGCTGATCCATTTACAATAGGAATAGTTTACAGATATTCAACAATTATCAGACTTCAATTCTAAATTGTTTCCTAATTTTTGGATAAGAAAAATGATAGATTTACACTGATAAGAAAAAGAGTAACAATGTTTTGAAGTTTTGACTTTCAGGCTTCATATCTCACTACCCTCTATAGCTTTGATCATGAAACTACCGCGTAGAACCAATAAAGGAACAAAGGACTGAAATTGTATATTTCAGTGGAAGGTAAATTGTAATTGTTTTTCCTCCTTCTTTCTCCACTAGTTTTACAGGGTTTTTTTTACTGTCAATCTCTTCTTCACTATCTCATATGGCACAAGTGCTATAGCACCGCTACATTCACTGTTACAACACATGCTTCTTGGGTTCTACTCCTGTTCGCCTTTGCATGTGGATCCTTCGGCAGCTGTCATTTGCTTTCATATTGATTGCATGTCACAACCACATACGGTGAGCAGCTGGATTCATCTTTTACCTTCATGTTTTTGGGTAAGACCTAATTGCACTTTCTTTATTCACAGTCTTCTAAAACATTATCTAATACAGGAGAGCAACTTAGATAAGGTTAACCTGCGGAGAGTGAAGAAGTTAACTTCGGTGACAGTTTACTACATATTACAGTCCAAAGCTCCATAAACGACAATTTATACGAAACTTTCATCCAGACGAAGAAAGAGATGCACTCACCGTGGTAATCTTCAAATCTTTATTGCAGTGAAATGGGTAACGTGCAGACATAAGGAGGGTACGGGCTGGACTACAATCGATTCACACTCAGGTGTGCTTCAATGGGTCCTATGACCCTGTTGTCATATGCTTTCATGTTGTTTTTTTGTTACAACCACATAAGGTGAGCAGCTGGATCTTTTACCTTCATGTTTTTGGGTAAGACCATATTGCACTTTCTTTATACACAGTCTTCTAAACCATCATCTAATACAGGGGTAGGGAGCTCTAGGCCTGAAGGGCCGCCAACAGGTCATGTTTTCAGGATTTCCTTAGGGTACCTTTACACGCGGCAACTTTTCTAGAAATTTCACTGGCAACTTACTGGTTGCAGTGAAATCATGGAGACATTGTTCTATCTTGTTGCTGTGTACAAATGTAACAATGTGTCCATGATTTCACTGCAACCAGTAAATTGCCAGTGAAATTCCTAGAAAAGTTGCCGCGTGTAAAGGTACCTTTAGCATTGCACAGGGGTTACAACCATCACCTGTACAGGTGATAATATCCTGTGCAATCCTAAGAAAATCCTGAAAACATAAACTGTTGGAAGCCCTTCAAGCTTGAAGTTCCCCACCCCTGATCCAATAGCCTAGTGTGTTAAATTGATTCCCAAATGAAAGTCTCTTATATGGGTCGAAGAGTTGCCATGAAGATTTCCCGAGAAAGGAGAAACCGCATTTTCCAGCTCATTGATAGTAGTCTCTCGGCCAAGAAAATTGCCAAATTGCATCATGAAAGCTAGAAGAATATGAAATGAAGTCCATCCATTAATTCATAAACCAAGAGGTGGACATCCAGGCAAAATATCAGACTAAACAAGTTGGCTCTTCACAAGGACTATCAGTTCTCAAGCGACAAACACAGTGGAAGGGTGACATAGCATTGCAACAGGACTTGACCCAAAGCATACGTCGAGATTGGCAAAGAAATGGTTCAATGTCAATGAAGTACAGGTTATAGTTGTCCTCACAGTCCCCAGACCTCAACCAAATTGAACACTTGTGGGTAGAGTTGAAGAAAAAGCCATATGCATACCCAAGTGGGGCGACAAATATGCACCCACACTGGGAACATGGAGAAGAGACTTAGAATCAGATTTTGGTTAAGATTTGCTTGAATCTGAGGTGCCCAAAAGGATTCAGACAGTGTTGAAAGTCAAAGGTGGACCTACAAAATGCTAACAAATTAATACAAATTAAAAAAATTTGATTTTTAGAAACAAAACCATAACAATGCAGTGACATGACAAGAATCTGCATAACTAATCATATGCTAAATAGTAGCAACTCAAATATATGTATGAGATAGCCAAGATGATTGTCTATAAAATGAAGGTAGTCTCATGCTCAAAGCTGTAGTGGATGGCGAGATACCGAGCCTGAAAGTCAAAAGATCAACACATTGTTACCCAATGTTCATCGGTGTATTTCTGATTCAAAAATAATGACAGAATAATCTGGACCCCTTTATTAAATATTATTTCTGTTGACTATGTTTTCTGTCTTATCTGGCAGTGAAGGGAGGTAATGGAGTTAAATTAGAAATAAGGGGCCTCATGATCTATGCACTGAGGACTTGACTGGGCCAAAAATGCAACTAGCATATGGGGAGGAGAAGGCCAGCAGAGCCTAGGCTTGGACAGCTGTGTATTGGCGGGAGAGTGGTGTCATTTGGGGTGGAGGAAAGCTTCCCTTAACTTAGCGCCTCTTACATGAAAATAACCAATCACTACCAGCGTACCCTTCGTGGACCCCAAAGATTATGTAGCATCCCAGAGGCACTTTGGCCAAAAAATTTAGAGAAAGAGAGAAAAGGAAAGCAGGCAGCATTACTATCCCAAGAGTGCTTGAGTTTCATTCTTAATTCAGAGCACATTTCACTCTTGCATAATGCAGAAAAATAAGAAACAAGAAAATCATCACAAAACAAAATGACCCAAGATCCATGGAAAACAAGAACATGAACATTTTAATATAAGCAGAATCTGCGTGATTCCCCTGAGCTTACCTATGTGGTCATTTACCCGGTGGCCCATTAAATGTCTATTAGAGGAAAAGTTCTTATTGGTCAAGTTGATATTTTCTTGTAAATTCCAGAATCACTCAGTTCTTCTTTGTTTGTGTCATAAACTAAAACAATAAACTCGTCTTTTTTTTAAGTATTTGGTAGAGAACACTTGCATAACCATTATATTCCTGTGTTGTTTGCTAGATGAGGAAGACAGAACAGAGAGACGTAGACTGTAGAGTAAATAGAAGGCTCGGAGTTTGCCAAGTCCTGGTCTCACATCTAAGCATATGAAAGATGAGAGAATGCGTTTGGTGTTTTATTTATTCGTTGTTTGAGTTACACATTAATTTTCTATTGTAAGGAATTATTATTATTGTGAGTCTATAAAACTCTATTTATCTTCGGTAACTAATAAAATAAATGTGGAGTTATACATGATGGCATACCGTATTGTGCGGATTGTAAAACATGCAGGAATATAAAACGCACCCCAAATTGAGAGAAATAAAACATGAGGCCTGTCCTATAATCCGGTGCATCCCATAAACAGTGTCTTACTCAGGGGGTCGCGGTGGTGGCAGAGTGGGGTCACAGGAGGTAGGGTCGCCATGGTGGGGTTAGGTGACAGCAACACAGTGGGGCAATGCTGTGGGGGCCTGAGGCTGGGAGAGGGAGGGTATTCCAGCAAGTTATCACTCAGCACGATTAAAGGGGTTGCCTTGTCTAAAACTGATCATTCTTAATTCACTCTATGTGACTGCAGACTAATCAATACCCCCAAGGCCTGCACTGTGCGATCTGTAACAGATATAATTTTCTCTGGTGAGGCTCTTTCTAGTCATGTATTTCTTTTATTTATACACTCCCCCCTATCCTCTCTACACTGCAAATAAAGAGATTCATTCCATCTGTCAATCACAGTGAGTGATCACTTAGTTCTCTGATGCACACTCCCCAAGGAATGAATATTCATGTAGTGACATCACTGCACTGCCCTGATCTGCAAGCATACAACCAAAGTGAAAATAAAAGCAAGTGTGAGACACTGAGCACAGAGAGAGGGAGGGTTTGGAATGGCAGCATGGGAAGGAGTGAGTAATAAGTGATCTTTACATACTGCAGACTATTCAGCAGTGAAAGCAATAGAAAGACTAGTGAAGCATCTGCCTGCTGGGTGTGAAGTTGCTTATAGCAAGAGAACTGCAAAGGGTACAGTAATGATTTTATATATTCTGAAAGGTCTGCCCAGGCACTATTCAATGGTACTATTAGTATCATGCTGTGAAATGACCTGACAGAGTCCCTTAAATTAATTTGTTGTCAATCTGTGTCATGTACCTCCTAGCGCTATGCAAGAAATGCAATTCCAGTAGCATTTATGACATACAAAATTATATAATTTGTGATTAATTTGATGGAGCAATTGATTTATACTTAGATTAAATGCCAAAAGTTGTATAATGCCAGTTTTACTAAAATGCTGCCACTTTGAAGAACGAGCACCTTAGCGTTTTTGAAAAGTTAAAGCATTTCAAATATGCTCAAGAGTCTGAACATCTGAACAACAAGTCGTTTTTCCATAGAAAAATAAATAAGATTCTTAGAGCGTCTTGTAATAGTTTTTTTCAGTCATTTTTATGAAGGAAACCTCTTTAAAAATACTGGTTTGCTGAGCTGTCAGTAGTTGATTGACAGCACAGACCTCCATTCTTGTTCAGGGAGGTGCTGGGTTGCTCAGATGTTCCAGTTTTCCAGGGATTGCTTTGCTACTTTACTGAGCAGCCTCTCCCAGAATCCTGCTAGTCATACATTCTATTTTAAGTGGTGTTTGGCCTGCATTCCTGTGTTTGTCTTGTGTCTTAAAGAAAGTTACACCCTAGGATATCAGTGCCCCCATTCCACAAGGTCTAACCCAATAGATAGGGATATGGCCCCATTGTTGGACTCCAGAGGTGCCTAGTCATCCTATAATGGACTGGGTTACTATACAGCCATATAGTTTATCTAAGAGAATTTTATACTGCTCTCACTGGATTCTTATTTATTCTGTGGTGGATATCTATCCCTATGTATTGGTTGTTATTTATACAACCCTTTGCCTGTATATTTCACTCTTATTCATCTTTGGAAAGCCCGTTGATTATTCCTTTCTGCTTTTGGATTGTTTAGCATAGACGTAATCAATACTGCCAACACTATTCTTCTCTCTTCTGAAGAACCCCTTTGCATATGGTTGGGAGGAACGCATCAATAACCTGGAGAATTTGCTTTTAATTGATCATCTGAAGCATCACTGATTTATCAGCAACAAAAATCAATCCTTGGTGGTCCTGCTCATTGAGATAAGCTGACTCCCTTGGATATGTTCTCTCATCTTTGTATGCAAAAATACACCTGCTCTACCTACCATAGGGTGGCAATAAAGGTCAGTCATTGTGAAATGGGTACACCAATTTCCTAGGGTGTAACTTCCTCCATTGCTAGGTAGTGTTTTGTCACTATAGGGACAAATTAGGGTGATAAATCATATCTGGTGATTTTTGTGTTTCTTCTTTTGTGTTTTTTTTGTTTGTCTTATATGTCAGTCCTTGGACCTTTTAATTTTGCACAATAAAGATTTTTTTTAATCTACCATATTTTTTGCTTTATAAAAAGCATCGGATTATAGAGAATGATGATGGGAATAGAGGTGTGTCACGGTCCGCGCTGCTCCAAGCTCAAAAAAACTCACCAATGAGTCAGAATTTCATCAAGCAGATTTTCATCCTTTTATTCACCTTCCTCCAACGCGTTTCGGCGCCCCACATGGCGCCTTCCTCAGGGATATCCCTGAGGAAGGCGCCAGGTGAGGCGCTGAAACGCGTTGGAGGAAGGTGAATAAAAGAATGAAAATCTGCTTGATGAAATTCTGACTCATTGGTGAGTTTTTTTGAGCTTGGAGCAGAGCGGACCGTGACACACCTCTATTCCCATCATCATTCTGGATATCACCACTGGTCAGTGGTTGGTGGAGGTCCTGCAGCAGCTTGGAGTATTATGCGCCTTCAAACCAGTTGTGGGTTTCACAACTGCATCAGGTGAGTGGTTCCACATCACCACCGTGACATACTGTAGTGTCACCAGTGATAGGGCACTATTGCGCCTCTTGTCCCCCACCCTCTTATATTTTAACAGCATCGGATTATAAGATTTTGTAAAGGAACTGTGGAATCGTGAATGAAAAAAGGAAAAGAATATGAACATTATATGTCATATGAACAGTATATATGTCTCTCATCCTTGTACATGACCCCCCCCATCCTGGTATGTATGTCTACTACCCTGGTGTATATGATCTCCATCCTGGTATATGTCTCCATTTTGTTATGTCTGACCCCCATTCTGGTATATACACTGTATGTCCCCACACCCTGGTATATATATATATATGGGCCCCCTCCTGGTACATATGCCCTCCCATCCTTGTACATATATCCCCCATCCGTGCACATAGCTCTCCATTGCTTACCGAGTGGTGGGTTGCAGGGGTGCATGCGGTGGCTTCACGGGTTCATGGGGCAAAGCCAGGAGCTGTGGCGGGAGTCATTGCACTTTCCGGCGTGTGCCGCCATTATCATGTCCAAGCATACATTGCCGAGAGGAATAACATGCTCTTGTGTTCAGACTGCCAGAAAATAGCTGTGGAGGCCAGACTGCAACCCGCGGCCATTTTCTTGAAGTCAGGACACCACATGTAATGCCTCTCAGCAATGAATGCTTGGACATAATAATGGCGGCACCCACTAGAAAGTGCTGCAACTCCAGATGAAGCTCCAGGGTTTGCCCCCACTTCCCCCATGGACCCGTGAAGCCACTGCATGCAGCCTTGCAACCCTCCACCCCCTTGGTTAGATTTTTAAGATGCATCCCCCACTTTGAGGGAAACAAAAGTGTGTCTTAAAACCCAAAAAATACGCTAATTATTCTCGAAGAAGGTATTTTCTCTTTAGCCAATTTTTTTATATGATACCCCTACTATATCCTTATTTATTTGAGAAAACTGAATATCAAGCAAGCAAAACTCTAATAAAACAAATTTATGATATTGATGTAACCAGTGAAGTCCGCTCTCCATGCATTGATCCAGCTCATCACAGTCATCAATGTAATTACCCTTTTTAATACACTCGACGTCCTGACACCTACTAAATTGTGCTATTTTCTTGCACTTATAATGTTCAATACTAATTCTTACTGTTATTTTATATCATATATTTGGCAATTTGCTTAAAATTAGCAACAGAAAATGCAGAAATGATTCTATATATAAAGCGACTTACAAAACAAATGTATCCTCCTGCACTATGACAGAAATAACCGGTATATCATAAATCATGGAGGACACGCGGAAATAATTACACCTGATATAATAAGCAGGAAGGTTTGCAGGTAATTATACCACGCTAAAAACATTGGAAGATTTGACTAAACTTGGCATTTAATGGCAAGCATGGTATTTCATTACAGGTGCCCAGGACCTACTAAACAAATAGCAGCACATTTTCTACTCCCTTAAACCAACATGGAATTCGCAATGACTTTAATGTAGATGAGATATTGACATTTGGGGATTTTTTTTTTAGAGACCGGTTGGAGACGGAGAGCTATCATTTACCTATTTTCACTCATCCATCTGTTTACAAGGAGGCAGCTTCCATCTAAGTCGAGTCTGGACAGCTAGGATGTGCAATACTCCCAACCGCAAAGCAACCTTGGCTGCAAAGCCTGGAAGGAGATTGCTTGTCTGATAGCTTTCTTCCGTCTAGTGCATCATCTAAAGATAGACCTGTGGTTACGATGACCTCTACGTAGATGTTCTGTAAATAAGGGAAACACCAACTGCTGTAACTGAAGGGATGTGGGAAGGGTAACCTTACTGGGTGGAAATACATCACTAGCATGTTATTGTGACCTTTATTTAGACAATCTTACCTAACATTACAAAGAAAATGATGCTGCTTAAAATATATGTCAAATAGTTTATAGTGGTGCCGAGCAATAATTACATGAGATGTATCCCAGGTTTGTGATATTATAAGGCTGCTTTCACATCAGCGGTAGTTTGAAAATGCGGCAATCACGGTAAAAAAAAATGCATCCGCATGACGGCCGCACTTGCGGCACACTTGCAGCAAGCCCCGTGCATTGTCTATGGGGCCTGCGGTAAATGTGTGGCAGGTGCGGCAAGTGCGGTTTCGGCACTTGCGGAAGATGCGGCCGTAAGTGCCGAGACCGCAACTATACCGCACTTGCAACAATGCATGGGGCTTGCCGTAGGTGAACCGCAAGTGTTATGCTGTAAATGAGGCAGAAGAATTTTTTTTACGGCGACTGCCGCATTTTCAAACTACCGCTGATGTGAAAGGAGTTGCGACACAGTCATAACTCCAATAAATATGGTGTCCAGTTATCTACATGCAGTTTTCGCAGTAAAAAACTAAGTTTGCATGGTTTTGGATGGCAAATCAAGTTTTTTCGAATTTAACAAGCCAACTGTATGGACCTGTAAAATAAAATAAAATCATGTTTCACTCTATATAAAACTGCTGAAATATGTATGCCTTGTTATAAGTTGCTTTGGGCATGTACAATACAAAGGAAACCAAAGAGGTGTATAAGGCTGGGGTCACAAATGCGGCATGTTTAAATCCTGATCCGGTTTTGAGCTTTCAAAAAGCTCAAAACCGGATCAGGAAACGCTCCCCATAGGAGCCCATTATGGTAACCGAATGGCGCTACATGCAATCTGGTTACCTACTCCGGATCTGCAGCTTGCGTGAAAAATCATGCAGGCTGCAGTTTTCGGAGCAATTCTGGCAACCGTAATGCGGTAACCGGATTGCTTAGGATGTGTAATCTGGAGCAATGCGGTTACCGTATACTTTGTTCATCCCTGCTGCCGCAGGGATGAACAAAGTGTTAAATGTTTGTTAAAAGATTAAATATGAATATTAGCTGTGGGCGACATATCTCTAGGGGGTGCCCACCCCCCTAGAAACATGCACCCCCCCTAGAAACGTAATGTACGTATAGTATCTGCCGCTGTCCAGGGTCCTGTAACCATTAACATTAGGTCTATGGGGGTGCGCTGCCAATAGACCTAATGTTAATGGTTAGAGGACCTCGGACAGCGGCAGATACTATACTTACATTACGTACAGTATCTGCTCTAATGTCAGGGGAGCCGCGGCTTCATTCATACATTTCTACAAAGTCGACAATAGCCGGCTTACGGTAAATGCATTATTAACCTCTAACATGCTGAGTGGAGTGGACAGCATGTCTCTAGGGGGGCGGGCACTCCCTAGAGACATGTTGCCCACAGCTAATATTCATATTTAATCTTTTAATACACATTTAACACTTTGTTCATCCCTGCGGCAGCAGGGAAGAACAAAGTATACGTTAACCGCATTGCTCCGGATTACACATCTGGAGCAATCCGGTTACCGGATTGCGGTTTCCTACACACATTGTTCCAAAAAAATGTGTGTGAAGGCAATCGCAGTTACCTCCTCTGGAGGTTGCCTTGGCAAATGTGACCCCAGCCTGAGTCAAGCACAGTAATAAAGCCAGCACTGGGGTCCTGGGTTCAAATCCGATCAAGGACATCAACTACAAGGAGTTTGTATGTTCTCCCCATGTTTGTATGTTTCCTCCTGGTTCTACTGTTTCACCACACACGCATACTCCAAAGACAGAATGATAGCAAAACTTATTTTCAGCTCAATGACTAAGGCTGGCTTCACATTTGCGTTCCCCTCCACAGCATTCTGTGGAGGGGAACCGCCATGTGAGCGCAGGCACCGCAAGTGCCTTTGTTTATAATGGGTATGCACGGTGCTGCGCTTGACTGCGCATGACCATGCGCTCCCATTCATTTGCCTGTGTGATTTGTACGCATGCGCATGCTTGCGTACAAATCACACTCTCTCGTCCGCACCAGGAACGCGACATGTCGCTTTCCTGGTGCGGACGCCAATGTATGATTTGTACGCAAGCATATGCATGCGTACAAATCACAAATGAATGGGAGCGCACGGTCATGCGCAGTGAAGCGCAGCACCGTGAGTCCCCATTATAAATGTAGGGGCTTGCGGTGGCTGCGCTCACA
This sequence comes from Allobates femoralis, assembly GCA_033576535.1. Taxonomy (NCBI): domain Eukaryota; kingdom Metazoa; phylum Chordata; class Amphibia; order Anura; family Aromobatidae; genus Allobates; species Allobates femoralis. The sequence goes on along the minus strand of JARQOC010000008.1, from coordinate 44,696,735 downwards.
TGGCGGTTCCCCTCCGCAGAACGCTGCGGAGAGGAACGCCGATGTGAATCCACCCTAATGGTACCTTTACACGCTGCCACTGCAGGATGGATACCAACGGCTACTTCACGTGCACGAGCACGCCCAAACGGTTACAAACAGTAAACGCACCTCCTTTACACGCCGCCACAAGGTGCGCTACGCTACGCTACATCTACAGCTAGATACATCGCCGGGTGTCTCAAGTAGCCATCTGTAGCTCATTTACACACCGCTACAACCAGCTACTATGGGCGTACCTGGTGCAGCAGGGACAGCACATAGGCGAGCTACAATTGTGGATTACGAGACGTCCGTACGCTGATAGGACAAATCAATAATACCATGATTGGCCAGGCATCGCAGGAGGCTGATTAATATTTGACGCTCGAGCAATTGTGTAGTGTGACTCGTCAGCTCCTTAAATATGCCGCCCTGTGCGCCAACAACCAATCGGACCGCACCATCTTCCACCAATGATCGCAGATGAGGCGCGGTAACACGGAGCCTGGGTCACGCCTTAGCTACATTGCAGCTACATCGCCGGGTGTCCAGAGTTCCCTTCTGTAGCTTCTTTACACACCGATACGGCTCGCTACAATCGGCGATGTAGCCATCTGTTTATGGGCAGTGCACGGATACAGAGGTATCTGTAGCCGGCTGTGTCGTCCCGTCTTCACACGCCGCTACTACGGGCGATATTGGCGCGACAAGCTACATTTGTAGCCTGTAGCGGGTTGTATGCATCCTGTTGTGGCGGCGTGTAAAGGTACCTTAAGAGCCAACTAACTCTATAAATGGTATCTGACAGAGGAGAGGGAAAGCTATTTAAAGCCAGGGGGAGGGGATTCCAGGCGAGTCACACTTCAACCACTCAACCAGCAGCTTAATAGTAAATGCAACTCTGGAGCACAACACAGGAGTCAGGACCTTCACACCAATCCCTCATGCAGCCCTTAAAGAAAAACAACACATACAGCAGCATCCAGCGATGTCAGTGCAAACTAAGCGCGTGACAGGCGGTATATGCACATTAAGATCTGCTCTTCTGTCTGGGACTACACAAAATAGTCTCCATGTGAAGATCAGCATTTCAAAGCTGTTTGCTAACCCTAGTATTAATGCACCAAGCTGTGAGCCACACATCAAAGACAAGTGAGTAGGGATGAGCGAGTATAATCGTTACTATTCGGTACTCGCCGAATAGTAACGATATTCGGCTACTCGCCGAGTCTCTTGTGATTACTCGGGAGTAGTGAGTAGTCCTTTTACTTTCTCAGTATATATCTATATATACACTGCGAAAGTACACTAAAAGTGAAGAAAAGTTGTTAAAAAATAAAAAAAACATCATACTCACCATCTGACGCCTGCACCGGGATCGGAAAACCTCACCTCCGATGTGCGGCAAGGACCTGCCAGTCTGATAGCTAATCAGATTGCTGGCAGCGATCTGGCCAATCAGATGACCGGACATCACAAACCATGTGATCGCTATCAGCCACATGATTGGCCAGATTGCTAGGTCTTGAACGTGCATCAATGACCTAGCAATCTGGCCAATCAGGTGGCTGGTAGAGATCAGACTGGCAGGTCCTTGCCGCACATCGGAGGTGAGGTTTTCCGATCCCGGTGCAGGCGTCGGATGGTGAGTATGATGTTTTTTTTTATTTTTTAACAACTTTTCTTCACTTTTAGTGTACTTTCGCAGTGTATATATAGATACACTGTGAAAGTACTCGCATTTCAATCGGACTCTCTATACTCGCAACAAGTACCGAGTACCAGGACCTACTCGTTGCGAGTATAGCGAGTACGATTACTTCAGTACTCGCTCATCCCAACCAGTGAGCTACACGTTGGGAACACATACTCTAGGAACAATCTATTAAGTCTCTAGGGTAGTCCCCAAAAGAGTCTCCGAAAGACAGCATTACCTAAAAATAATCTAAAACAAAACAAGTAAGTATTAAAAAATGTTACTTACTAATACAGAGAGAAGCATGCTGGATTATGCTGACAAATGCTCTAGCATTCCTATGCCTAAGCAACAGAAATTATGTGTGTGTTTCTGTCGGCATTTTTATCCTGTTTTCAACTTTTCCACTTTTGTGTGTTTAATCACTGTTTATGACCACAACAATTAGAAATAGAATGTCTTAAAATGATGTGTTGATGTTAGTGATGGGTGAGCACTAAGAAGCTCGAGTGCTCGAAATGAGCAGATCAGGCACTTGGGTGGACTCCAGAAAGCCACAGGTCATGCGAGTGATCATGCGGGCAATGACATCACCAAAGGTCCTCAAGCCCCAGATTCTGCCAGCCTATTGCCAGCTATTTCTTGCAGCACTGACTGCTTACCCTCATGGGTAAGGCTTAATTAGAAACTTACAGAAGTGGTTCTGACAGGCGCTCAAAATAAAAGGCTTGGGGCAAAGATTTTAAAATGAACTCCAACTGAGGAAGTTGGCATTCAGTGCTATAACGTGTTTTGATGAAATGACCTCATGATGAATGACCATTAAAGAAGTATTAATTTTGAAATCCTCGCACCCTGCCTTTGATTTTGAGTGTCTGACTATCACGGAGGTGGTAGTCGTTGAGGGAATGAGCAGCAAGATTATAGTAAAAGGGCAAGGGCACCTGAGAAACTATTCTGGCCCTATACTTGGGGTTCCTGACTAGCCCTGATCCTGAAGGTACTTATGATGGTGAGGAGGTTCAGGCCGCCATCCTTGTCCTCAACTCCTCAATCAGCCGTATGCTTCTCCCTCTCACCTCCCACCAAGGAACAGGATCAGCAGCCACTCCAGCAAAAGATAAGCCTCCATACACAGCAGCAAAGCACAAATGTCCATATACAAGCATGGCGACAGGCAAAGTGAAAACTCTAATAGTGACGCCACCTGGCGGAATGTGAAGTTATTTAAAGGCTAGGGGAGGAGATTCCAGATGACTCACATAAGCTTCACTTCATCCAGCACCTGAGCACATCACACTGCAGCAAAACTGACATTAACTCATGCAGTTCCTGAAGAAATTCACACACATGTAATCACAGCAGCATCCAACATAGACTGCAGATCGTCAGCGCATATCAGCACGTGACGCTGACACGTTTCAAGAGGTAACAGTATTTTCAAGCTAAAATAAAATTTAAGAAAATAGTATCATTGTAAATGCTTTGCTTCACTGTTTTTGCATCATTTTCCAATTATTTTCTGTTGTGTTCTCCGTTCCTACACAAAGCTGCTTTCAATATTTTAAATAAACAATTGTTGCGCTTCACCGGGAATCCAGATAGAAATCTACTGGGAACAGCTTCTTACGTCTGATCAACGAGCGGAGTTGACAGTTCATACCAGCCAATTCCCCCACTAAACATCGCACCTCCATGATAACATTAAAATGGTACAAGTACAAGTGAATATAAGAAATATTGTAATATTTCTTATCAGAGAGATAGGCTTCTTTCTCTACACAGCAGCAACATTTTCACTTTTCGTTCATTTCTTAACGCCTCATTCACTGTAAACAAAAAAAAACACATCTTAAATCAGTCTTGTTCAAGGAAATCAGGTGACTGTCTATGTAGAGGGGAAATAAGAGGAGGAAAGATGAGTGAGAAAATAAGCAGAGGCAAAGCCATTACTGCTGCTAGTTCACCCACTAGCTCAGAGTCAACTGTAAATAGAGAAAGATCCTGTATAAGAAACCACATGAAAATGCAGGATACTAGTCAAATACAGTAATAGTGATAAATAGCAGCTTATTAAAATATAGATATCCTGTATATATTTTGTTTAGGATAAAGACAAGCAATTGTGTCTGAGTCGGTCTCCACTGAACCGGGCTGTAATGGTGGCCATTTGTCATGGTGGTATCTCTGGCTGGGAGTTCTTTATCAATAGAATAAGAAGAGGTTAAAGTTGTAGAGGGGATGCAGGATTAGTTGCTCTGAATAAGTAATGTCCAGACCTCAGGTGCAACAGAACAAAAATCTCTTTTTACTGGAGCAGTTTGTGATGGAGGTGATATTACAGCTCTCCACAAATGTTTAATATACAGAATCACAGCGTCTGATGGTGTGATGAACTTAGCTCTTGTGGCGCTCCACATGGTTAGGCATCACGGAGGGGTATTGTACTCGTAAAAGTGGTGTAATCTTTCCCATCTGCAAGTGGATACTAGGCAGTGGATACTAGGCTGGTGGGTGGGACCGATTCCTGCACTCCCACATTAGAATAGAAGTGGGTGGTTACTCCTGGGGGAGATATAGCCACCTCTAGGGGAGTAGTTGTCACGGGTGGCACGGATGACAGGGTAGAGGCCACGCGCAGACGATCCCAGCGTTTGGCCAATCAGCCATAATGTTTGAGGATGGTCCGTCTTTCAGAGGCATTTACCTTCTGTGTAGATGGAGAGAGGGTGTGATGGGATCTCGCTGTTATGGGGGGACGGCTGTGGAGGTCTTGTGCTCGGTCTGGTTTTATCCACCAATATTGTAGGTCACTAGGACCCAGCAGATTCCTTCCACTTTTATAAGGAGGTTCATTACCCTTCCTCGGTGCAGGTGATATTTCCTTATGCACTCATTATCCTTGCTCCAGCAGAAGCTGAGGTTGTGGAGGTTGCTGTGCTCTGCTGCAAGATAAGTGTTTTCTTTTCCCATTGTCTGTTTTCCTGGTGTTTGTCTTTAGTTGTTAGTGGAGGGGTCTAGTGAACCTCTCCATCTGATCCTTAGATAAGGTAGTGCTAGGATCAGAGAGGGACGAGGTTCGTGGTCGGCGACAGTTGAGGAAACTGTATAGGGACGTTAGGGCAGACAGGGTCAGCCCCAGTAAGACGAGGGGTCACCCTCTCCCTCTTGTGCCCGTAGCTTTAGGGACTCCTTATTCCCCCCCCCCGTCGTTGTCCTACGCTGAGTGTCTCTCCCACTCCCAGCGTGACATTATCACCTGCCGATACTGTAACTGAAGGACAGGGGAGGAACCGATTTTTCTTCCTTTCCTTATGGATCCTGTGTCTGCTTTGGCCCAGCAGCTGCAGTCCTTGTCTTTGGAGGTTGCGGACCTTCGGTCGGCTTTACAGGGCCCGCAACCGCAAAATGGTGTCTTGGGGAATCAAGCACTGGGTCAGGCCAGACCTGAACCTAAGGTTGCCCTCCCTGACAGGTTTTCAGGAGGCAGAGATAAGTTTACTGTGTTCAAAGAGGCCTGTAAATTATATTTTAGGCTTAGGCCTTTTTCACTGGTGACGAGCAGCAGCGGGTAGGAATTATTATGTCGCTACTGCAGGGAGATCCCCAATCCTGGGCTTTCTCTCTGCCACAGGACTCTACTTGTCTCCGCTCTGTGGATGAATTTTTTGACGCCCTAGGCCTTATATATGATGACCCTGACCGTGTCTCTTTGGCTGAATCCAGGTTGCGCCATCTCCGCCAGGGGACTCGGTCGGCGGAATCATATTGTTCTGAGTTCCGCAGGTGGGCTACGGACACGAAGTGGAACGATCCGGCGCTCAGGAGTCACTTTTGTCAGGGTCTTTCAGAGAGGCTGAAGGATGCTCTGGCGGTTTATGAGACCCCTCCGTCCCTGGAGGCGGCTATGTCGTTAGCTATTCGTATGGATAGACGCCTCCAGGAGCGGAGGAGTAGACCTCCTGTTACTGGGAACCATTCTCGTGGTGGTTCCTGGTTACCGGGAGGTCACGCGGAGGGTGAGTCGTTCCTCCCGAGTGCGGAGGAACCTATGCAGCTAGGAGGAGCGGCGGCCTCGAGGTTCTCCTCCGGTGCCTCCCGGGGCAAGGGGAAGGGGGTCTGTTTCTTCTGTGGGAAAGGGGACCATTTCATTGGGGCCTGTCCCTACACTCCTAAACGGACTGGGGTGCCTGGACCTTATGTGACTATGGGGGGTGTGGAGGTGGTCGAACGGGAGGTGTGTGTATCCTCCATTTGTACTTCCCGTTTCCTCCTAAGTGCGGAGGTGGCGCTGGAGGGCAAAACGGAGGGTATTTCTGTGTTTGTGGATAGTGGTGCGGGGGTCAGCATGGTGGATGCTCATTTTGTAGACGCTCATGGGCTTAACTGCTGTTTATTGTCTCGCCCCATCCGTATCTATGCCATCGACTCAGCACCTCTTGCTCAGGGTAGTCTCACACATATCGTACATGACATTAAGTTGACGGTTGGATCCCAACATCAAGAGACGATATCTTGCTATGTTCTAGACGGTCTCCCCGCTCCCATTGTCCTGGGCTTGCCATGGTTGATTAAACATAATCCCGTAGTAGATTGGCAGTCCCGGGACATTGTGGAATGGAGTGATTTTCGTTCTGAGAATTGTTTGGTTACCTCATTTTCGGTGGTGTCTGCTGTATCTCTGCCCCCGTTCCTATCGGAGTATGAGGATGTGTTCTCAGAGAAGGGGTGCCAAGACCTGCCCCCTCATCGGGCATATGATTGCCCAATCAACCTCGTTCCCGGAGCTAAACTGCCCAAAGCTAGGATGTTTACTATATCGGGTCCGGAAAGACAGGCGATGAAGGATTTCATTTCCGAGAGTCTGCAGACGGGTCACATCAGGCCCTCAACTTCGCCGGTTGCGGCTGGTTTCTTTTTTGTTAAGAAAAAGGATGGGGGCCTCCGTCCTTGCTTGGATTTCCGGGAGTTGAATCGGATTACTGTCCGTGATCCGTACCCCCTCCCTCTAATCCCTGATTTATTCAGTCAGGTAGTGGGTGCTAAATGGTTCTCCAAGTTGGATTTGAGGGGGGCCTACAACCTGATTAGGGTCAGAGAGGGGGATGAATGGAAGACGGCCTTTAATACCCCGGACGGCCATTTTGAAAGTCTCGTAATGCCGTTCGGGCTCACTAATGCCCCTGCGGTTTTCCAACACTTTGTCAATGACATATTCCATCATTTGGTGGGTAGATTTGTGGTTGTTTACTTAGATGATATCTTGATATATTCCCCCGATATGGAGACGCATCAGTCCCATGTCAAGCAGGTGTTACAGGTCTTACGGGACAATAAGCTGTATGCTAAACTCGAGAAATGTGTCTTCGCCGTTCAGGAGGTACGTTTTTTGGGGTACCTCCTGTCGCCGTTGGGTTTTCGGATGGATCCGGAAAAAGTCCGGGCGGTGCTGGACTGGGAGCAACCGGACAATCTACGGGCATTGCAACGTTTTTTGGGGTTTACCAACTTTTACCGTAAATTTATTAGGAACTATTCGGTGCTGGTGACGCCTCTTACGGACATGACTAGGAAGGGGACAGATTTTTCCGAGTGGTCGGAGTCTGCTCGCCAGGCTTTCTCCTCCCTAAAGCGTTGTTTTGTTTCCGCACCTATTCTCCGTCAGCCCGATCTTTCTCAGCCCTTCGTTGTGGAGGTGGATGCGTCTGAGGTGGGGGTGGGGGCTGTATTGTCGCAAGGCCCTTCGCCTGGGAAATGGGTGCCCTGCGCGTTCTTCTCCAAGAAGTTGTCGTCGGCCGTGAGGAATTATGATGTTGGTAATAGGGAGCTGTTGGCTATTAAATTGGCTTTTGAGGAATGGCGTCACTGGCTGGAAGGGGCTGTCCATCCCATCACAGTTATTACCGACCACAAGAACCTGTCTTACCTTGAGTCCGCCAAGCGTCTCAATCCCCGGCAGGCCCGGTGGTCCTTGTTTTTCACGAGATTTAATTTTACCGTCACTTACCGTCCAGGGGTTGAGAACGTGAAGGCTGATGCATTGTCGCGTAGTTTCCCGGGTGGTAGTGCTCATGAAAGTCCCGTTCCCATCTTACAGGAGGGGGTGGTTGTTTCTGCTCTTTGCCCTGATCTGGAGGGGGAGGTGTTGAAGGTCCAGGGGGGCGCCCCTGCCTCCTGTCCTTCTGGGAGACTGTTTGTGCCATCATCTTTGCGTCTCAGAGTGCTGTCAGAGCATCACGACTCCGTATTGGCAGGGCATCCCGGCAGTAGGGCCACCTTCGATCTTTTATCTCGTCGCTTTTGGTGGCCGGGGTTGAGGAAGGACGTAGCGGAATTCGTATCTGCCTGTAGTGTGTGTGCACGGGCTAAGGTTCCGCATACCCGTCCGGCTGGTTCTCTCTTGCCATTGTCTATTCCTGAGAGGCCATGGACACATGTGTCAATGGATTTTATCACCGATCTTCCGGCGTCTGCAGGCAAGACGGTAGTGCTGGTAGTGGTCGATAGATTCAGTAAGATGGTTCGCTTTGTGGCACTGCCCGCGCTTCCTAATGCTCGGACACTGGCACAGGTGTTTGTAAGTGAGATCGTGAAGCTTCATGGAGTTCCCTCCGAGGTGGTTTCTGATCGTGGTACTCAGTTTGTCTCCAAGTTTTGGAAGGCTTTTTGTGCACGTTTAGGAATTGCCTTGTCCTTCTCTTCTGCTTTTCATCCTCAGTCTAATGGGCAGACCGAACGTATGAATCAGAATTTGGAGACTTATCTGAGGTGTTTTGTCTCTGACAATCAGGAGACTTGGGCGAGTTATTTGCCCTTGGCCGAGTTTGCCCTTAATAATCGTCTTCAGGAGTCCACTGGCAAGTCACCGTTCTTCGGTGCATATGGGTTTCATCCTCAGTTTGGTACTTTTAGTGGTACTAGTCCTTCCGGAGTTCCTGAGGAGGACCGATTTACCTCATCCCTCTCCTCGGTTTGGCGGAGGGTACAGAGTAGCTTGAAGCTCTTAGGCGACAGGTACAAACGTATGGCTGACAGGAAGCGTGCGCCAGGTCCGGACCTGTGTGTGAATGACTACGTGTGGTTGTCTACCAAGAATGTGAAGTTGAAGGTGCCCTCTTGGAAGTTGGGGCCCAGGTTTATCGGCCCTTATCAGATAACCGCCGTTATCAATCCCGTGGCGTTTCGTCTTGCGTTGCCTCCCGCTCTTAAGATCCACAATGTATTTCATAGGTCGCTCCTCAAACCGTATGTGCCGTCGTCTAACCCGTCTCCTTTGCCCCCGGAGCCCATCTGCGTAGCGGGGAATTTGGAATTTGAGATCTCAAAGGTGGTTGATTCTCGCAGGGTGCGCCGTTCTCTTCAGTATTTGGTGCACTGGAGGGGATACGGTCCGGAGGAACGGATGTGGGTGCCGGCGTCGGAAGTCTCCGCCGCTAGGCTGGTCCGCGCTTTTCACCGTTCCCATCCGGATAAGCCTGGTCCTGAGTGTCCGGGGGCCACTCGTGGACGGGGGGGTACTGTCACGGGTGGCACGGATGACAGGGTAGAGGCCACGCGCAGACGATCCCAGCGTTTGGCCAATCAGCCATAATGTTTGAGGATGGTCCGTCTTTCAGGGGCATTTACCTTCTGTGTAGATGGAGAGAGGGTGTGATGGGATCTCGCTGTTATGGGGGGACGGCTGTGGAGGTCTTGTGCTCGGTCTGGTTTTATCCACCAATATTGTAGGTCACTAGGACCCAGCAGATTCCTTCCACTTTTATAAGGAGGTTCATTACCCTTCCTCGGTGCAGGTGATATTTCCTTATGCACTCATTATCCTTGCTCCAGCAGAAGCTGAGGTTGTGGAGGTTGCTGTGCTCTGCTGCAAGATAAGTGTTTTCTTTTCCCATTGTCTATTTTCCTGGTGTTTGTCTTTAGTTGTTAGTGGAGGGGTCTAGTGAACCTCTCCATCTGATCCTTAGATAAGGTAGTGCTAGGATCAGAGAGGGACGAGGTTCGTGGTCGGCGACAGTTGAGGAAACTGTATAGGGACATTAGGGCAGACAGGGTCAGCCCCAGTAAGACGAGGGGTCACCCTCTCCCTCTTGTGCCCGTAGCTTTAGGGACTCCTTATTCCCCCCCCCCCGTCGTTGTCCTACGCTGAGTGTCTCTCCCACTCCCAGCGTGACAGTAGTAGTTGGAGAGGAGTGGAGGAGGAGTGTGGAGCGAGGCGGAAGGTTTACCCGGACAACTCTATGCTCATCCGGAGGGAAGATGAGAGAGGATCCTGAGGGAATCCTGAGAGAGGGTGCCTGACGTGTGAGTCTGGGCCTGAGAGAGAAAGGGGGAACCCCAGCGTGGAGCGACCATACTCCAGGGAATTCCCCAGTCCACCACGGGAATGCCGAGCCCAAGGATATGGCCAGAGTCTACCTCTGAAGTTATCAACCGGCTGCTGCAATCTGTTCACCGGCTGTGGCACCCTGCCAGACGAAGCGAGTCTGCCAGCTTCCTCACCACGAGGAAGGGGAGCCCCAAGTCTACCTTTAAGAAGCCATTGGGTATAGACTCATCCTAGGCGGGGAAGAATGACACGGATTTGTCAACTAAGGTACACCACGGGTTCCTCCATGCCACCTGGCATCCACTTACAGCCACCCATAGGGCTACCTGTTTGTTGAACATCTTACTGAACTGTGGACTTGTATGCTGAAGATAACGGTTTACAGTAAAGTACCCGGGAGATAGTAACTTTGCCTCCGTGTCTGTCACGCTGGGAGCGGGAGAGACACCCAGCGTAGGACAACGACGGGGGGGGGATAAGGAGTCCCTAAAGCTATGGGCACAAGAGGGAGAGGGTGACCCCTAGTCTTCCTGGGGCTGACCCTGTCTGCCCTGACGTCCCTATACAGTTTCCTCAACTGTCGCCGACCACGAACCTCGTCCTCTCTGATCCTAGCACTACCTTATCTAAGGATCAGATGGGGAGGTTCACTAGACCCCTCCACTAACAACTAAAGACAACACAAGGAAAACAGACAATGGGGAAAGAAAACACTTATCTTGCAGCAGAGCACAGCAACCTCCACAATCTCAGCTTCTGCTTGGAGCAAGGATAATGAGTCCACAAGGAAATATCACCTGCACCGAGGGAGGGCAATGAAACTCCTTATAAAGGAGGGAAGAACCTGCTGGGTCCTAGAGACCCAGAATACTGGTGTAGAAACCAGACCGAGCACAAGACCTTCCCAGCCGTCCTCCCATGATAGGGAGATCTTATCATACCTTCTCTTTATCTACACAGAAGGTAAATGCCCCTGAAAGACGGACCGTCCTCAAACCTTATGGCTGATTGGCCAAACGCTGGGACCGTCTGCGCGTGGCCTCTACCCTGTCATCCGTGCCACCCGTGACAGTACCCCCCCGTCCACGAGTGGCCCCCGGACACTCAGGACCAGGCTTATCCGGATGGGAACGGTGAAAAGCGCGGACCAGCCTAGCGGCGGAGACTTCCGACGCCGGCACCCACATCCGTTCCTCCGGACCGTATCCCCTCCAGTGCACCAAATACTGAAGAGAACGGCGCACCCTGCGAGAATCAACCACCTTTGAGATCTCAAATTCCAAATTCCCCGCTACGCAGATGGGCTCCGGGGGCAAAGGAGACGGGTTAGACGACGGCACATACGGTTTGAGGAGCGACCTATGAAATACATTGTGGATCTTAAGAGCGGGAGGCAACGCAAGACGAAACGCCACGGGATTGATAACGGCGGTTATCTGATAAGGGCCAATAAACCTGGGCCCCAACTTCCAAGAGGGCACCTTCAACTTCACATTCTTGGTAGACAACCACACGTAGTCATTCACACACAGGTCCGGACCTGGCGCACGCTTCCTGTCAGCCATACGTTTGTACCTGTCGCCTAAGAGCTTCAAGCTACTCTGTACCCTCCGCCAAACCGAGGAGAGGGATGAGGTAAATCGGTCCTCCTCAGGAACTCCGGAAGGACTAGTACCACTAAAAGTACCAAACTGAGGATGAAACCCATATGCACCGAAGAACGGTGACTTGCCAGTGGACTCCTGAAGACGATTATTAAGGGCAAACTCGGCCAAGGGCAAATAACTCGCCCAAGTCTCCTGATTGTCAGAGACAAAACACCTCAGATAAGTCTCCAAATTCTGATTCATACGTTCGGTCTGCCCATTAGACTGAGGATGAAAAGCAGAAGAGAAGGACAAGGCAATTCCTAAACGTGCACAAAAAGCCTTCCAAAACTTGGAGACAAACTGAGTACCACGATCAGAAACCACCTCGGAGGGAACTCCATGAAGCTTCACGATCTCACTTACAAACACCTGTGCCAGTGTCCGAGCATTAGGAAGCGCGGGCAGTGCCACAAAGCGAACCATCTTACTGAACCTATCAACCACTACCAGCACTACCGTCTTGCCTGCAGACGCCGGAAGATCGGTGATAAAATCCATTGACACATGTGTCCATGGCCTCTCAGGAATAGACAATGGCAAGAGAGAACCAGCCGGACGGGTATGCGGAACCTTAGCCCGTGCACACACACTACAGGCAGATACGAATTCCGCTACGTCCTTCCTCAACCCCGGCCACCAAAAGCGACGAGATAAAAGATCGAAGGTGGCCCTACTGCCGGATGCCCTGCCAATACGGAGTCGTGATGCTCTGACAGCACTCTGAGACGCAAAGATGATGGCACAAACAGTCTCCCAGAAGGACAGGAGGCAGGGGCGCCCCCCTGGACCTTCAACACCTCCCCCTCCAGATCAGGGCAAAGAGCAGAAACAACCACCCCCTCCTGTAAGATGGGAACGGGACTTTCATGAGCACTACCACCCGGGAAACCACGCGACAATGCATCAGCCTTCACGTTCTCAACCCCTGGACGGTAAGTGACGGTAAAATTAAATCTCGTGAAAAACAAGGACCACCGGGCCTGCCGGGGATTGAGACGCTTGGCGGACTCAAGGTAAGACAGGTTCTTGTGGTCGGTAATAACCGTGATAGGATGGACAGCCCCTTCCAACCAGTGACGCCATTCCTCAAAAGCCAATTTAATAGCCAACAGCTCCCTATTACCGACATCATAATTCCTCTCGGCCGACGACAACTTCTTGGAGAAGAACGCGCAGGGCACCCATTTCCCAGGCGAAGGGCCTTGCGACAATACAGCCCCCACCCCCACCTCAGACGCATCCACCTCCACAACGAAGGGCTGAGAAAGATCGGGCTGACGGAGAATAGGTGCGGAAACAAAACAACGCTTTAGGGAGGAGAAAGCCTGGCGAGCAGACTCCGACCACTCGGAAAAATCGGTCCCCTTCCTAGTCATGTCCGTAAGAGGCGTCACCAGCACCGAATAGTTCCGAATAAATTTACGGTAAAAGTTGGTAAACCCCAAAAAACGTTGCAATGCTCGTAGATTGTCCGGTTGTTCCCAGTCCAACACCGCCCGGACTTTTTCCGGATCCATCCGAAAACCCAATGGCGACAGGAGGTACCCCAAAAACCGTACCTCCTGAACGGCGAAGACACATTTCTCGAGTTTAGCATACAGCTTATTGTCTCGTAATACCTGTAACACCTGCTTGACATGGGACTGATGCGTCTCCAAATCGGGGGAATAGATCAAGATATCATCTAAGTAAACAACCACAAATCTACCCACCAAATGATGGAATATGTCATTGACAAAGTGTTGGAACACCGCAGGGGCGTTAGTGAGCCCGAACGGCATTACGAGACTTTCAAAATGGCCGTCCGGGGTATTAAATGCCGTCTTCCATTCATCCCCCTCTCTGACCCTAATCAGGTTGTAGGCCCCCCTCAAATCCAACTTGGAGAACCATTTAGCACCCACTACCTGACTGAATAAATCAGGAATCAGAGGGAGGGGGTACGGATCACGGACAGTAATCCGATTCAACTCCCGGAAATCCAGGCAAGGACGGAGGCCCCCATCTTTTTTCTTAACAAAAAAGAAACCAGCCGCAACCGGCGAGGTTGAGGGCCTGATGTGACCCGACTGCAGACTCTCGGAAATGAAATCCTTCATCGCCTGTCTTTCCGGACCCGATATAGCAAACATCCTAGCTTTGGGCAGTTTAACTCCGGGAACGAGGTTGATTGGGCAATCGTATGCCCGATGGGGGGGCAGGTCTTGGCACCCCTTCTCTGAGAACACATCCTCATACTCCGATAGGAACGGGGGCAGAGATACCGCAGACACCACCGAAAACGAGGTAACCAAACAATTCTCAGAACAAAAATCACTCCATTCCACAATGTCCCGGGACTGCCAATCCACTACGGGATTATGTTTAATCAACCATGGCAAGCCCAGGACAATGGGAGCGGGGAGACCGTCTAGAACATAGCAAGATATCGTCTCTTGATGTTGGGATCCAACCGTCAACTTAATGTCATGTACGATATGTGTGAGACTACCTTGAGCAAGAGGTGCTGAGTCGATGGCATAGATACGGATGGGGCGAGACAATAAACAGCAGTTAAGCCCATGAGCGTCTACAAACTGAGCATCCACCATGCTGACCCCCGCACCACTATCCACAACACACAGAAATACCCTCCGTTGTGCCCTCCAGCGCCACCTCCGCACTTAGGAGGAAACGGGAAGTACAAATGGAGGATACACACACCTCCCGCTCGACCACCTCCACACCCCCCATAGTCACAGAAGGTCCAGGCCCCCCAGTCCGTGTAGGGGTGTAGGGACAGGCCCCAATAAAATGGTCCCCTTTCCCACAGAAAAAACAGACCCCCTTCCCCTTGCCCCGGGAGGTACCGGCGGAGAACCTCGAGGCCGCCGCACCTCCCAGCTGCATCGGTTCCTCCGCACTCGGGAGGAACGACTCACTCTCCGCGTGACCTCCCTGTAACCAGGAATCACCACGAGAATGGCTCCCAGTAACAGGAGGTCTCCCCCTCCGCTCCTGGAGGCGTCTATCCATACGAATAGCTAACGACATAGCCGCCTCCAGGGACGGAGGGGTCTCATAAACCGCCAGAGCGTCCTTCAGCCTCTCCGAAAGACCCTGACAAAAGTGACTCCGGATTGCTGGATCGTTCCACTTCGTGTCCGTAGCCCACCTGCGGAACTCAGAACAATAGGATTCCGCCGACCGAGTCCCCTGGCGGAGATGGCGTAACCTGGATTCAGCCAAAGCGACACGGTCAGGGTCATCATATATGAGGCCCAGGGCGTCAAAAAATTCATCCACAGAGCGGAGACAAGTAGAGTCCTGTGGCAGAGAGAAAGCCCAGGACTGGGGATCTCCCTGCAGTAGCGACATAATAATTCCTACACGCTGCTGCTCGTCACCAGTGGAATAAGGCCTAAGCCTAAAATGTAATTTACAGGCCTCTTTGAATACAGTAAACTTATCTCTACCTCCTGAAAACCTGTCAGGGAGGGCAACCTTAGGTTCAGGTCTGGCCTGACCCAATGCTTGATTCCCCAAGACACCATTTTGCGGTTGCGGGCCCTGTAAAGCCGACCGAAGGTCCGCAACCTCCAAAGACAGAGACTGCAGCTGCTGGGCCAAAGCAGACACAGGATCCATAAGGAAAGGAAGAAAATTTGGTTCCTCCCCTGTCCTTCAGTTACAGTATTGGCAGGTGATAATGTCACGCTGGGAGCGGGAGAGACACCCAGCGTAGGACAACGACGGGGGGGATAAGGAGTCCCTAAAGCTATGGGCACAAGAGGGAGAGGGTGACCCCTAGTCTTCCTGGGGCTGACCCTGTCTGCCCTGACGTCCCTATACAGTTTCCTCAACTGTCGCCGACCACGAACCTCGTCCCTCTCTGATCCTAGCACTACCTTATCTAAGGATCAGATGGGGAGGTTCACTAGACCCCTCCACTAACAACTAAAGACAACACAAGGAAAACAGACAATGGGGAAAGAAAACACTTATCTTGCAGCAGAGCACAGCAACCTCCACAATCTCAGCTTCTGCTTGGAGCAAGGATAATGAGTCCACAAGGAAATATCACCTGCACCGAGGGAGGGCAATGAAACTCCTTATAAAGGAGGGAAGAACCTGCTGGGTCCTAGAGACCCAGAATACTGGTGTAGAAACCAGACCGAGCACAAGACCTTCCCAGCCGTCCTCCCATGATAGGGAGATCTTATCATACCTTCTCTTTATCTACACAGAAGGTAAATGCCCCTGAAAGACGGACCGTCCTCAAACCTTATGGCTGATTGGCCAAACGCTGGGACCGTCTGCGCGTGGCCTCTACCCTGTCATCCGTGCCACCCGTGACAGTGTCTTTATCTTCATCACATTATTGCTTGCAGAAATGCTGGCCCGGAGGACCAGCACCACCTGTAGGGAGCTTTACTACCCTTGCCGCAATACTATCACCCTCCGGAGGACTCTGGCGGCGGTGGTGACCCATCACCAGGTACTACAGGTGGCGTCACGTGACAATAACTCTTATCCCCTGTACATAACCTCTCTATTGAAGTGTCACCCAGGCCACGGGCTCAGGCGCTGCTACCCGTGACATCCCTGTGAAAACCTCTCAATGCCTAATACCCGAGTACCCCAGGGCCTGGGGCTCGACACTCTCCTTCTGGCAATGTGTGACAGTTCTCCTCACTTCTGATGGTTATGGCGCTAAACAACATCCTTAAACCTCTCCTATTATCGTGGACCCTGGCATCCTCAATACCTCAGGCTTACAGGATGGCACTTCAGCTTTCTTTTCACTGCTGACAACTCCATCAAGGCAGCTCTTTACACACCCTCGCTGATCCCAGCCATTGCTGACAGTTGGGTACTACTGGGATCTTGCAGGACACTTTGTCTGCATAGATTTTGCTGTGTTCCAACAGTAACCACAGCAAAGGCTCTGGCTAGCCTCATTTCTCTCCAGCACCACTAAATCCAAAAAGAACACTGTTGATCCTCCTGGACTCAGTTGTTCTCTTACAGGGACTGCTAACCACCAGACTGTACAATAACCCTTGCACTAATCATATATGCGTGAATAAAAATGCCTAAAGAGCTGATTACCCACACCACCAGAGTTTTCAGATATTTGTAATGCCTAATTTTGAAGGGCACCACAATTGGACATATAGGAATCTACTCCTAAATTTGTAAATCGTTATGTAAAGACATTTACTTAATTTCCCAGTGATGTCCAATGAAAAGTGCTTGGTTTTAACGTAACTTTATTCTTTCATTAGTTATTTTCAAGTTTCTCTTTTTTCACCGCCATTGACATGTTGCAGACTAACACGTGAGGAGCGGATAGAAATTGTGTTGGTGTCTGGTGAACGCAGTACTCGGGACATTGCAGCAGATTTCAATACAAGACACCCTATGAGACCACCCATTTCACATTCTACAGTTAGCAAACTGCTTGCCAAATGTCATGAAACAGGTTCAGTATTAAATTTTCCAAAATGTGGACGCAAGAAAGCTGTCACTAATGAAGAAATACCAGTGGCTGTCCTAGCATCATTCAGCAAGAGCCCACAGCGTAGCACTCAACGCATGTCACTGGAGAGTGGCATCCCTTTGGCGGATATTAGCTACTCACAAACAGCTCCTAACAAAGTCCAGCTGCTGCAGCATCTCAATGAGGATGACCCAGATCGGAGCACTGAATTTGAAGAATGGGCAAAACGAAAATTGGAACAGGCCCCTCAGTTTACACAGGACATTATGTTCAGTGATGAGGCTTTTTTGTGAATGGTAAAGTTAACAAATAAAACCAGCGCTATTGGACTGACACTAACCCACAGTGGAGAGATCCCTGCAAGACTGTTGGAACACAAAAATTGATGGTATGGTGTGGTTTATGGGGTTCAAAGACAGTGGGACCATTCTTCATCAATGGAGACCTCAATGCCACTGGATACCTGAAATTAATACATGATGATGTGTTGCCTTCTTTATGCACTGAGGATGGCACGTTCCCTGAGTTTTTCCAACAAGATGGTGCACCACCACATTATGGGTGTCAGGTCCAAGCATTCCTACATGAAAAGTTTCTTGGAAAGTAGATTGGTTGTCGTGGGCCAGTTGAATGGCCACCAAGGTCTCCCGATCTAACCCACTTAGACTTTTATCTTTGGAGTCGTCTGATGGCAATTGTCTATACTGTGAAGATACGAGATGTGCAGCATCTGAAACAACGGATCCTGGAAGCCTGTGCTAGCATTTCTTCTGCGGTGTTGCTATCAGTGTGTCAGGAGTGGGAGAAGAGGGTTGCATTGACAATCCAACACAATGACTTCAAAATCGCCGCAATGGTCACCACCCATCTGGAAAAGTTTTCCCCTCCCATATACTTATTTGCCACAAAAAGGAAGTTGATATCACCAACCATTCCCATTTTATTTAGGTTTATCCATATAAATGGCCCACCCTGTACAAAGAATCGTGTCACTAACAACTGAATAAAGATTTTGTCACAATCTCCACACAGTCCTTGTCTGTTATTTTACTATTTTGTGGAAGCTGTCAGTTCGTTTTGGTTGTGCTGGGTCTGTGCTGCAATCATCTGTGTTCACTTCCCTTGATTAGTCCTCTACTTAAGCATTATAGCTCCTCCATCCAGTGTCAATTGTACACTTGCTGCTGCCTGTGTAACACTGATCTCTCCGTGCTCTGTGCCTGACCAAGCCATACTTTATTCCCTTACCTGGACTTTGACTATTTGCCTGTGACTTGTCTACTCTTTTGCCTGCTCCCTATAAACTGTCTTGTCTTTCTGGTTTTCCTGACCCCAGCTCGTGAATTAGATTTCATTTTTTTCAATCCCTTGTTGTACTGTGCCATTTCCTTGAGCTGACCTCGGATCATTTGACCTCCCTTTACTTATTCAGTAAGTAGTATTATTATTATTATAATTACTATATGTAACTGTAGTCTTTCTCTTCACTTCTAGGACTAGTTATTACTGCAGTGACTCGCATCATAAGTTTCACACAATGATTTGAGAATTTAGAAAATAAGAGATCAGTCCAGGAGGAGTGAGAAGCAAATAGAATCTAATAAGATTATCATTGATAATTGATAGAGTATGGATGCTCGACATGTGGCATAACACAGAGGTAACTATGGGATGGTATAGAAGGAAAGACCTGGTAATAGGGAGAAAAGAAAGGGGCCACCTCCTGGCACTCACTTGAGTCTGTGCCCTACGCTCCCTAACATCCTTATATGGGTCTTTCCCTTCACCACATGCCTAGGCCCTTGCTGTCTCTGAACTTACCCTGGCTAGCGTGAAGGCCATCA
The DNA here is from genome assembly GCA_033576535.1 of Allobates femoralis. Lineage (NCBI taxonomy): Eukaryota > Metazoa > Chordata > Amphibia > Anura > Aromobatidae > Allobates > Allobates femoralis. The sequence goes on along the minus strand of JARQOC010000008.1, from coordinate 44,677,717 downwards.
AGGGCACTGCAATCATAAAACACAAAGGAAAGAGACACAGACAGGAAAACACTCCAAACCTCTGCAATGCAGCTAAACTCTAGAGCTGCAATAACAACAACTCCTTAGCTTCTTCAATAGACATACATCTTCTAAAATGTACAGCATAGAAAGGGATTCTATAACTGATGTCAGATGGTAAGTGACTCACCGTTGCCGGATGCTCACGTCTCAGGCGATGATTCCCTCGTCATGGTTCTGCGCCTGAGGCTGTGGACCCGGTGGTCAGATCAAAAGGGATTAAAGGATGGGGATGATTCTTGTTTGTCGTGACGCCACCTGTGGGTATCCGGTGATGGCACCGGTGCTGCTGGGGCCTCTGGGGGATGTGCGGCAGCTTGATGGGATGCTCCCCACAGGATGAGCAGGAGTCCCCGGGGCCAGGAGCTGCACTCGATGGAATACGGCAGCTCAGTAGTTACTGCGGGTTAGTAACAGTTCTGAAGAAAAGCACGGACACCAGATTCCTCTGTAACGGGTCTTTACTGTAACGGATGGTGTGGTACACGGTATACACTCTTTAGGTAACGGACCGGGTGATCCCAGCGATGACTGGTCTTAGTCCAGAGCTCCGCGGTGTCCCTCCTTTGCTGCCTTAGTATACCAGTTCAGGGTTCTAGGGAAACTTCTATTGGAATCCTTAGCCAGAGTACAAAACGGCTGTGAAGGTCCTGTGTCCCCAATGGTGGGTACCCCGCTGGCAAGACGGCTGGATCAGGGCTGTAGTGAGGCGCTCCTTAGAAGCAGTTACTTCATCCGGTTTCTGCAGAACAGTGGTAGACATCTGTTCGCCTCGGGCCCGGCGTGTCGGTGAGGTGGGGCACGGGTATGTTTGAACCCGCTCAGGCTGCCCGTATTCCGGTCTGGGTTACCGCTTATTGGTGCCCAGACGGTAAGTTTGGTTTCAGGGCTGCACGGAACTGTGCAGGTCCCTGCTCCTTCTTCTCCTTCCAGCTACTACTCCACTTCTCTAACTTCCCCCACACACTACACATTTCACTCCTCCCACCAGGACCTGATTGGCCCTCTACCTCTAGTGTGTTGTGTGGCGTATGGAGCTCTGGGTTTAACCATGTCATCACTGAGACGGAAGATATTGCATCTTCTGCCAGGGATGCAATACCTTCCTGTGACGCACTCGTTGCGGGGCGCCACATAAGACACGTGACTATCCTCATTAACTGAGGGAAGTGGTCGTAAAAGTTCTGCACCTAAGATTAAGGCTACACAGAACAGTCAGATCAGAGTCCTTAGTCCTTTCTGCACTAAAACAAAGCAAATTCTGTCAAATACCTGTTTTAAACCTGCGATCAATAAGGCTTTGTGAGTTTCTGGTTCCAGACTTGCCAGGGGTCTCCCCAGGGTGAGACACAAAAATGTAAAAGACATATTTCAAAGTTTCTTATTTTCATGTGAGCTATTTTTATATACCATAGAAATAAAAAATCAGAATATCGATATTCATGCTGTTGCATTCTGGAGATGAGCAAATACGTTTTGGCAAATTGAATTTTTCTACAATTTTACAAAAATTTCAGATTAGTCAGGAAAATATTTCTTATCAAGACAAACCGAAATGTCTAGGACCTGCACTTTATTGCTCGTAAAGGAGGAGACAATCTCTGTTCACCTCTCTGGAGATGCTAGTACGAGTGTCTTCAAGGATACTGCTTTAAACACATTAAGGCTGGCTTCAGACTTGCAGATGCATCTACAGCGTTTTGCAGATGCATCTGCAAGCATCTGCATGCAGACCGCGGCCCCTATGTTTATAATGGAGCGCATGGCGGTCTGCAGATGCTTGCAGACCGCCGTGCGCTCTCATTGCCCGCCATTAGTGATCTGTGCGCACGCGGATGCCTGAGCACAAATCACACACTCCCGCCCGCACCATGGACGCGAGTGTGTGATTTGTGCGCAGGCATCCGCGTGCGCACAGATCACTAATGGCGGGCAATGAGAGCGCACGGCGGTCTGCAAGCATCTGCAGACCGCCGTGCGCTCCATTATAAACATAGGGGCCGCGGTCTGCATGCAGATGCTTGCAGATGCATCTGCAAAACGCTGCAGATGCATCTGCAAGTCTGAAGGCAGCCTAAACACATACAAATTCTACACAAGTTTGTGTCATCATTTGAACCTTCCAGGGTTATCAGAGAAAGGAACTCGTCCTTCACAGTAAGCAGTTTTATGCTGAGCTATACATAAATCACCCAGACATTTGCTATATTGCTTCAAACTAAGAAAAACAAACATAGATAAGGCAATAAGCAAAGTCATTTACTAGTGATAGTAATGAATACCTAATATTAAAACTAATTTAACAATTACCTTTTGTGATAAGCAAAATGGCAGCTGGCCACCAGATAATATAAATAAATATATATATATATATAATATATAATAAAAAATACTCAGCTTGCAGGTAACCTGCCCCATTGTCACAGTCTGCACCCAGTCCTCTTCAAGCAGGGGCTGGCTGGCCTGGGGGGCAGGGGTGCAAATGCCCCCTAGGCCAGTGGTCAAGGAGCAGTTTTGGGGCCGCCCAGCCATCTGTCATGTTAGTCTGGGAGACCGCTCTGCCCCTGAAGCTCATTGCTCATGAGCCGCTGCTGTGTGATTGCCCCCAGGATGAAATTTGCCAGCCAGCCTCTGTCCACACGGTACCTTCAACACAACGCACACATCACCTTGTTCTTCCTGACTGACAGCTCTCTTACTTTCTCTTAGTCAATCCAGTATCCTGTCAATGTAGAATAAGAAGGTTGCACTTGGTAGGTTTTACAGCCAGGAAGGTGTACACTCCTGAGACGTTCTTTAGAATGACTAAAGCACTTAGCCCATTTTGCATATGAATTAATACAGTGATTTTCAATCAAGGGGTAATAATTTGCTTAAATTGACTTATTGAGAGCTTTATCATTTACAGAATACCGGCTGCTGAAGTTCAGCGTGAGCTATGCTGAACTTCAGCACCAGGGAGCTGTCCCATGTGAAGTGGTTCAGCACCATTTCCCAGGGGACAGCTGAGCTTGGTTGCATCCGGCTACAAACAGGACCAGAGGACAAATTAGCCCTCCGATTGTGTTTGCAAATCCGGCCGGGACTCTTAGGTTCACCCCTGACCGGATTGTGCCATGGTGTGAACCGGCCTAAGTTGAACAAAAGGTCATGGGAAAGTGATTTGTCAAACGTGTATCGGAGTGGATACTCCCTCTTCAGGACAATCACATTCCCTTTAACAGCTAGGGTTGAGCCTAAACACACTATGTCACTCGCCAATTAGAAAAAAATGCATTTCTGGGCTTTATGTTACTAGAAAGGATATGTCTTGAAAAGTTGGTGCAGTGACCACTGCTGCGCAGGTGTCTCTACAGCAGTGAGTCTGGAGTAATCAACATACTCACCCTTTGGTGGTCCCACAGCATCTGCCCAGGATCCGGCTCCTGGAGCCTACGCACACTATACAGGTCTTCCAGGAGCACACTTAGATTGCAAGAGCAACACACTCACTATTCTTAAAGGCCCAGCTTGCCCTAACTTGAAGTGCATCTCAGCCTATAGCTGAAAAGCACAGAGTATTTAAGGTACCTTCCCCCTATGGGAAGTGCCTGAGCAATGTGTTCAATACCTAGAACTGAGAAGCGCAGAGTGTGGCACCCCAGAGTGCTCGTGCCACAGTGTCATCACTGCCCCCGCGTGTTGGTGTCACGCTGAAGAGCAACAGAAAGGTCTTCTCACCAGGCAGGTAACTGCACACAACACCTTCTGCCTCCAGGTCAGAAAGGGGAGACTAAACCTGGGTTCAGAGTGACCTCCCCTATAAATTCTGCTCTGGGGTGGAGCCAGTTAGTTCAGTTCCTAGGAGGACTGAGGAAGACATCCTGGTGGACTGAAAGCTGCCTTAAGGATCGCTGACTCAGTGCCAGGCCTAAGCCTAGGGCCTGAGGAAGAGTCAAAGGAACACCTGGAGAGTTGAGCATCACCGTGCTCATCCCAGAGGAAAAGAACAGACACCGGAGTCCCGAGACAAGGGTTAAGAAAGGACTCGTGTTGCCTGTCATACCAGGACCTCACAGGAGAGACAGGGCCGGCAATTTAACTAATGCAGTGGCTGGAGCCCAAAGACAGAGCGCAATAAGGAGGCCAACGACCCAGCCAGGTGAGGAGAACCCTGAATTGCTATCAAGCAAGGAAACCGTAGATGTCGAGCCCCGGGTATCAAGTTCGGAGGGGTTTACGGGTGGCGGTGCCTGAGCCCGTGGCCTGGGTGACACTTCAAAGAGGGGTTATATAGAAGGAAAAAGAGTTGGTGTCTCATGACGCCACCTGTAGTACCTGGTGATGGGTCACCAGCACCGCCACAATCCTCCAAAGGGCGATGGTATTGCGACAAGGATGGCAAAGCTCCCTACAGATGGAGCTGGTCCTCCCGGGCAGCGTTGCTGTAAGCAAAAGGATGATTTTTGGTAACACAAAGACACAGGGGCAAAGTCACTCTCCCGGGTACTTTTACTGGAACAGTTTAGGTAAAAAGCACAGTTCAAAGTGCAACACAGTCTGTAAGCTTAGGCAGCTGGCCTAGGTAGTGGCAAATAAATGGGGTGTCTCCACATGGCTTTGTGAGATGTCCTTGAAACCTAGCCTGGCCTCCTGTGCTTTCTCACCTTTGTTGTCTGCGGGATAACCCTCTATGGCCTGCCGCTATCTCTCATCATGCGGTGATCCGGATTTTCTGCTTGGCCTGGAGCTCTCCAGCAGGTGCAGACTCCGGTGTCCGGTGTACTGTTTGGGATGAACCTTCGTCGGCTCCTCGGTTCCCAAACAGCTTCTCTTCCCTGGAAGACCCCTTCTTCTCCTCCTCTCTGTCTCTCCCTCAGACGTTGTCTGTCTCTAACTTCCTCCTGTCCTCACACTGCTTGGCCTGCACTCCTCCCACTGGGGCTGGGTCTCCAAACAAAGGATTTAACCCTGCAGTCCCCTGAGCTAAGGGTGTGTGTGTGGATGCGAGGATTAAGCCTCATATTAACCTCCCCATTCACTTACCACAGGGATACCACACACGCCGGTCTGGGTGCAGTACCCCTTAGTGGCACTCCGACCAGTGGGGCACCACATAGACAGCTGCTCAGAACACAAATGCTCCAGTTAAAGACTGAATAACCATCAAAACAGTGAGTCTGTCTATTGCTTTGAGCCCATCGTCCTGCACCTCAACCCCTTACTACATCCACTGCCATGGGGATCCGCTCCACCCATGGGGAGCCATTCCATCTCAGCTGCCCGTCCATCACTCTGGAGGTTCTGCAGCAGCCGTGGCCATCTATAGCCACATACCATGGATGGCGTTACAAATAACTTTTATTTAAACTACTTTATTCCCTAAAACATTCCCCTTTTCAACTGAACCCAGGGTAACAGAAGCCGGGTCTCGACCCCCAGACTCCCCAGAGACTGTATAGCCCAGTTCCAAGTACCCCATGTCCCTGGGGCACGTCAAGAGTATTTAAGACACATTTCCCCTATGGGAAGTACCTGAGCAGCGTGGTCTATGCTTAGAGGCACGCGGCTAGTGGTCAGGTTCCTGTTTTGTCTCCTGTTTCCTAAGTCTTGTGCCTTTTTCTTACACGTGCACTAACCTGAACCACCTCTGATGCAGTACCTGCTGCACCTGCTCTACTAACCATCCAGTCTGCACCTACCCTCACCAGATACTGTACTTGTCCGTATCCCCATCTCCCTGCGAGTCAGCTGTTAAGGTACCGTGATCCCCTGGAATAGTGTCTGGCGGCTATCTTCCAGCACAAGCCTAACCTTACCATCAGAGGCGCTAAACTAGATTAGTGCAGCTTCCCAGTGGGCCAACTTCTCCACGGTTGCTTTTGCTAGCGTTACAGTTAGCTAGTCATGGAGGAGCTTTATCCTGATGTAGACTCCCCATGTAGACACTAAACTATTTTAATATAACTATTGCTATTACTGCTATCCTAATATGAAGTTAAAAGAGAATGATACAATAAAAAAGCCAAAGGTCAAACAAGGGATCTGAATTGGATGCAGCATCAGCTTTGCTACCCCAGGCTAGTTAATGTAAATTATTTTGTTAATTACTGCCCCTTACTGAAAGGGCAAACAAAAGACTGTTATAACAACAAACTTCTGTAAGTACAACTAATTCCACATGGGTATCTGAATTTTTATACTGAGAAACACAAATTGCAAACACAATGTAGACATCTGGGATGAATAATAGAAGGGTTTCTGCGGTTATACTTGCATCCAGTGTCCATATTCTGCATACTGTTCAAACGGAGTCTTTTCTTTATTGAACTGTTATGTTTCATGCATTTAAAGACAGGTAAATTATAGTCAATCTGTCTATATATCACTTGAAGATACGGGATGTTATTCATCAATAAGCCTTGTCTATAGAGCGCCTCTTCAGTCTGGCTCATGATGAGCCGGAGAATGAAATATAATATCTGTATTAACAGTGCACCAATTTATCAAACTATCCATCTGAAACCAACAGGTTGCTGAGATGGCAATAAAATAATGACACCCTTTGACCATCATATACATTGATGCTTGAACGTTTGTGAACCATTCAGAATTTTCCATATTTATGCATAAATGTGACTTTAAACTACATCGGATTTTCACACAAGTCTTGAAAGTAGATAAAGAATGCTGAATCAAAGAAAAAGGTCCAAAATAAATGATCATGAAAAAAATCATGTGAAAGTGGAATTCCAGTCTGGTGTTAGCAATCAATGGGATGACAATCAGGTGTGAGTGGGTGACCTATTTTATTTAAAAAAAAACTGAGATCTGTCAAAGTCTGATCTTCACAATACATGTTTTGTGGAAGTATATCATAGCATGAAAAGAAAGGACGATCTCAGATTAAAAGTTGTTAGTGCTATAAGGCTAAAATAGGTTTCAAACCATCTCTAAAGTGTTTGACCTCCACAAATCCATAGTCAGAAAGATTGTGTACAAATGAAGGAAATTCAAGACTATTATTTCCCTTTCCAGGATTGGTTGACCTAAAAGATTACTCCTGAGCAAAAAATGTAAGGCTGGCTTCACAACACGGCTTTATGGATCCGGGGCTGTCCGATGTGAACAGCCCCAGATCCGATTATGGCCCCATAGTATTCCTATGGGGCCGGATGGGGACGGATGGCAGCTATTTGCCATCCGGTTGCCTGCTGTGAGGGAGTATTCGCAGCGTTTTTGTGTCCGGGGCAAAAAGTTACATAAAACCGGATCCAACCGGATCCGCCCGGATCCGGCCCCCAATTAAATGGGAATCTATGTGCGCCGAATCGTGCCAGACCCGACAGAAAATCTGTCTGGTTCCCAGACGCCGGGTGCTGAAGCTCAGCGCCGGCTGGCACTGAACTTCAGTACCATGGAGAGCTCCCGGCTGAGATTTCAGGACTAGCTTCCGCAAGCCGCAATCCTGACCTTTCAGCAAGGGACAGTTTCAGCTGTCCCTGACTTTTAGACATGGGATGGACCTTATCTATAAATTAAAAACCTATTATTGTATACCTAGGCATTCGATAGACAAATTACGGTACGTTAGTTTGGTTGTCAAACTGAATACGGATGCAGTAATAAAATAGTCAAAGTAAGAGTCAGGTGAAGTGCTGTGATTTCCCCAACTGTCTTATCTACAACCAGACAGTAATAAGGAATGGCACACACTAGCTTTCCCCATTCAAGTAAAGCAGCAAACTTTAAGGACTCCATTGACCCAATTGAAGATCCTCACTCTCGTGCTTAACCAGCATTTGCAACTGAGTGACATTTCATTAAAACATTCATAGGACTTGACCCAAAGCCTAACCTGTTTACCACCATAAGGTTTTACATCCTCCATTAGTTAAAATTTGTCAACTCCAAGTTACCTGTAACTTCTACTTGACTCTTAAGCTGTAAAGCTGAAACATTTTATAAAGCATTTCAGGCCACATTTGACCTATCTTTCCCTTTTTTTATTTAAACATTTACCCGTCTCCCACTGAGGAATCCTCTGGGGAGCCATGATTTGAGGATTGACCTTCCTTTGGGCTTTTACGTTTAATGCTAACTTCAACTCTTTATAACCATGAGAGAATGGGACATGGTACAAGTTACTTAGTGACTTAGTGTTCCGGTGGTGTCTTTTCCAATGGCAACAGGTTATGAGCCACTTTTTTTCAGCTCACTTACCTCTACTCAACACTCATTGAGAATCAACGCATAGACAGTTATGGAGTTCAAGAAGACCCATACCTGTGGTATCTTTGATGTCGCTCCTGGACAATCCTGCCATCATTGAACATGAGATTGTTGTCCCCGCTACTCCACTCATATCACTTTTACCATGTCACATTCAGGGAGCCACAGAGGCATCCATATCTGTGTTACATGGTCCACACTGCCTACCATGGAGCTCCACTCTGCACTTTTAATCTTGGCTCCATGTTTTTTCTCTTATGATCTTACGAGCACTATTTAGGGTTTTAATGCATTGTTATTTTCTTTTTATGTTCAAGCCCTGGCATCTCTTCTTCAGCATCTTTGAAGCTGTTTGGCACCATTCCTGCCTGCTCTGCTCCTCTAGATCCTGACCAGAAAAAAATGTTCCAGCTCCTTGTGTAAAATCTGCCAATATTTATTAATCAATTACTAAAATATCAACTCAATGAATGTTTGCAGCCTTAAAAAAGCAGCACATTTTGAATGCTCCTTGTCAAAGCTTAATGGGTAAAATTGGGTAAAATTTTCCATGAGCCATAAATACTAGACAGATTCTATCCCATATAACATGAACGTCGGACACTGCACTGATGAGGGGCAATCATCCCGAAACAGAGCGTCTGCAGTTTGGGGTTCTGATCGGGCACAAATCGTAAGTCATTTTAAAAGGATTGTTAAAGAGTAGATTATGACTTTTAGGATTGCTACCTTTATTAGGTGGAATTAGAATTTGTCTACTTCCTCACTGAAGTGACAATTTGAATGGACAATAAAGTTATATCACAGACAGTGATATCAATGGTATGAAATGGAATGAAAAATACAGGAAGAATTTTCATTTTATTTAGGAATTAATGGAGTTTTAGTCATGATAAAGTTCCATTCATACATCTGAACGTGTAATTATGGCAGTGAACTCTGCCTTCATCAGGGTAATACCTGAGGAAGGCGTTCACCACTATAATGTGCAGTGATGAAATGATCCTGTGATGAATGACCATTAAAAAGGACCTGTCACCTCCCATAGATGATGATCTATTTGCAGCACTGAATGCAGCATGTCTGCTGCATTCAGGCAAGGGGTCCCCTATCCCTTGATCCCCCTTGTACCCCGAGATAATTGATTTAGAAAACTTACAAACTGGAGCCGGGTAGGAAGGGTCTAGTTGCTGGAGCCACTTCTCCTCACAGGGAATCTCAAGCCCCCTGCATAACGTATCCTCTCTTCGCCACCTCCTCCCTAACAGTCATGGTCTCCCTCACCTTCTGCATGCCAAGCAGGATGCAGGCGCAGTGCGAAGGAGCGTTTTGTGACGATGCTGTCCATCTGCCCGCCTCCTGCAGTGACGTGAACCCCTTTACCCGTCCTGCTCTATGTCTATGACACCATGTCACAACAACGCTCCCTCGCACTGCGGCGGAAGGGAGGATACGTTATGCAGGGGGCTTGAGATTCCCCTGTGAGGAGAAGTGGCTCCAGCACTAGACCCCTCCTACCGGGTCCAGTTTGTAAGTTTTCTAATTCAATTATCTCGGGGTACAAGGGGGAACAAGGGACAGGGGACCCTTGCCTGAATGCAACAGACTGCTGCATTCAGTGCTGCAATTAGATCATCATCTATGGAGATGCCAGGTCCTCTTTAAAGAAGAGTTCATCTTGGAATCTTTGATTTTGAGCACCCGACATAACTGCTTCTGTCAGTTTCTAATTCAGTCTTTCCCTGTGAAGGTAAGTGGTCAGTGCTGCATGAAATCACTGGCAACCGACTAGCAGGACCTGGGGCTTGAGGACTTTTGGTGATGTCACCGCCCTCAAGATCACTAACGTGACTCACAGCTTTCCGGACCCGTAAGAGAGCAGATCGTTTGGTGAGCGTTGCACTGAAGGCTCTAAACCTCAGTTATGCAGGACGCATAAACATCCCAGGTTAGTTTGACTATAACTAAAGTGTCCTCCACTTGTTTTTGGGATTGTATATAAGCTGATAATGTGGTGTAAACTTCAAGTTGTTGGCCTGGACTAAAGTGGCGTGTCTTCAGTCACTCTATGTGACTGCAGACTTTTGAATTCTCCCATCACATGCACTGTGAAGATTTTCAGTGCCAGAGCTGGGAACGGCAGTCAGTTGGCTAAAAGTATGTGATTTGCCTCTTCTAGCCAGAACCTGGCTCAATAGGCTTCGATTTCGCTCAATGCAACTTCACATTAGATGAGTATCAGTTGGCAGCTAAGTTGACCAACTCTCACAAGAGTTAAATCGGTCCTGGTGAATCCTTAAGCCTCTCAACAATCATCTGTCTTTAAATATTTAAGTAATTAACTACTTTTCAGCAACATTTCAGAAAAATGCATGCTATTAGAAAATTTGGAAAAATTCCATAATTGTCAGAGGACATTCTAGTAATATTTTTTCGAAGGAGACAACCATACTAAACTATAATTCAACATACTGTATGTTAGGTTCCTCAAGTACCTATAACTATTATAGACTGCTTTTATCTCAGTGCTTGATTTAAATGTTTGTCCTAAAACTAAAATATATGTTAAAGAGCAGAGAAGACTTCAATCTATTTATGCCGATTCCGGGTGTGGGCAGCCTAATGGGCCGCATTGGGCAAAAGATAAGGAGTCTTTAAAAAGTTGAGATTTATTCATATCTATGTTTCCATTCTCTTTGGTAGGCAAAACCTGAATGCAGGAGCAATAAAAAGTGAAGAATGATATAAACGATGTATAAGGTATTTGTAGGTCATAGATAATAGCTTTCACGCCGATAGTGAGAGATTTTTTATGAGATGTTTAATTGTGGCCGGACAGCCAAGGATTTATTTTGTATTGAGATGTACTAGTTTTGCTGTCATGAAGTAATTGATTTGGTAGGGAATAGTTTTGACTAAGCCTACTGTATGTATTGAAGCTAAAACTATATATAATATCCATGTACCCTGTAAGATGAGAATCTCAAGAGCTTCTTGATCTACTTGTGGTCTACAGTTGGTGTCTCAAATGTACGACTATGAGACAAAAAAATAGACAACAGATTTATAAGTGATCTGACCCTTGACCTGTGGATTATAGAAAAGTGTCTCTTTAATGAACAAACTTTCTGAGTAAAGCTAAAAAACTAGAACTCAGAAAACTAAAATTCAATACCAAACGGTGGGTCAACTTTTCCAGACATCTTCCTTTATCAGTGTTTCTCAACTCCAGTCCTCAGGACCCACCAACACGTCATGTTTTCAGGAATTCCTTAGTATTGCACGGGGGTTTGAATTATCCAAAGTGCAGTTGATTAAACTATCACCTGTGCAATGCTAAGGAAATCCTGAAAACATGACCTGTTGGTGGGTCCTGAGAACTGGAGTTGAGAAACACTGCTTTAATTGTTGTGTGTGATATAGAAAAGTGAGATATGTATCTTATTCTTCAGCACTGCACCCCCTAAAAAAATCTCTGTATTGACTCTCAATTCTGAAAGTTGTTTTTTTGTGCTCATCAAACTACACATTCAGACTTAGACGGAGTCAACTGTAATGATACCTTTACACGCCGCTACAGAAGGTTAGAAACAACCGGGTGTCGAAGACAAATGTATCTTGCACCGTCAAAACAACCCGAGGTAGCAGCGTGTAAACTAGGTTGTTGCCAACCGTCACTGTCGACACCTGTTTTTGAGCAGTGCTCTAAAACAGTTTGGTTTCAACCCGATGGTAGCGGCGTCAAAATGAGGTACAGGAAGGTTTTTTCGTCACCTAGTAAACTCCCTGGGGTGTGACACAGCCTCCGGGAAACCTCCCCCTTCAGCGATCATTGGTGGAAGCTCCTACGTTACGATTGGTTGTCGCTGCATAGGGCGGCATATTTAAGGAGCTGCCCAGTCACACTACACATTTGCTATAGCGTCATGTATTAGCCAGCCTTCCTGCGCTGGCTGGCCTATCATGATGCTATTGCTTTGTCCAATCATCGTACGACGTCTCGTAATCCACAACTCTGGCACGCCTATGTGTTGTCCCTGCTGCCCCTGGTCCGCCCATATTACCTTCTGTAGCGGCGTGTAAATGAGGGAAGGTGCTCTACAGAAGGTAACTTGTGGCACCCAGCGGTGCCTCCAGAGATAGATTAAACCTTCTGTAGAGCACTTTGTAGCGGCGTGTAAAGGCGGTATCGGGTACCGTTAGCAACCGTTGGAACGTGCTCATGCACGTGAGACACCCGGTTGTTTCCAACCTTCTGTAGCGGCATGTAAAGGTACCATTAGATTTTAACCTATTTATGGGATAGGAAAGGATCAAAGAAGAGATGTTTCCTGTAATTTTTATGTTACCTCCCAAATCACAGTAATTCATTGCTCTCATGTTTCTACATTTCTCTTTTCTTTGTATTAAGAAACTGTGACACACTTACGGCCCCTAGAGACATAAGACAAATATCAGCTCAACCTGCCAATATCAACAAGATTTGTCAGTAGTCTAATCAATGTTCATTGGGATGCCGGCTGACTGAGGGATTGGAGACATGATGTTCACTCACGTTCAGCTTTGGACTTCCGATCACATTGTTCTCCGGAGATAAACCACCAGCAAATGTGTCAGTGGACAGCTTTTTTGTTGAGTGAGTTTTGGGAAAGTTGGCTGAGATGGTTGCCAGCCCAAAGATCGGCCTTAGCATCTTTTGGCCAACATCCATTAATATAAACATGTCACCCTAACCTTGGTGGAAGCTGTTTCTATACTAAAGTAGGCTTTTAGTCTGACCTTCCCTTTAATAAAATCTGTAACATCTACCATGGGGTCTTATCAGCAGACAACATCTTAGAAACTGCAAGAACCTGAGTAGATTGATGTCAATTTTTCGGAAAACATTTTTATGGGAATTTTTGTTAAAAAGAACAATTTAGTAATATAAAGTAAAGACATGGCCATAATTGGCACTTTAACTCTGATTACCGTAATTTGATATATTTGGAGAAGAAATCTGCTTTGTGGTTCTTCTTTAATTATCATTTGATGTTTTCTGGAATGCTCTACAATACAGCGATGTGTGATTGTAACCAGTGTTACTATAAATTGTATATGTGGCCAAGACACCTCTACACTGCTAGCAATCTGCCTTAGACTGTGAGTTTTTTACATTAACAATAGTGTAAGTCTAAAACGGTTGAAGGGATTGACTTTCTTCTTTTCATTAAAAACAAAGGGGGGCATCCATCATGTGACCCTACTTATGTTTATTGTGATGAATTATGTATGTATGGCTGTCTTGTGGTCAAAGTCAATCCAGTCCTCCAGTCCCCACTTGGTTAGGATGGTTACTAGGGAGAGTTAATCATATTCCTTGGGGCAGGGCTTAATCTATAAAAGGGCTAGCTTTGTAGCTTGCAACCAGAAGAGTCTTAATTGAAAGAGACCTAATAGGTACTGGAACTAACAACCTCATCAAATTCATTTAAACTGTTTGGGCTGCCTTGGATTGGTGCCCAAGACCTGGAACGTGGGCTGAAAACTAAGTAAATGTATCCCCCTTCCATACGACTGATATCTCCTGCCTCTGGCAGTTGACTGGGAATCAGTTATCCCCTCCGATGCCTTTTTGCAGGTTGCAGACAGAGACTCGTGCAAACAGGTCACTACTGTGTATGACACTGTTGGAAATTGAGAGCCAAGAGTATTGGGACCCAGGGGAGAGCCTGCTACCAATCATGCAATTGAGAGTATTCCTTCTTATGCAATGTTCAAGCATTATATTCATGCAACGTCTAGTATACTTGTTCTAAAGACTTTGACTCTGTAAATAATTTGGTCCTCTAGAAGGGCAGTTTGGGACTCAATTGTGGAACTGGAGAGTCAGCCAGGGCAGGCTCAGCCAGGTCTAGGCTGTGCTGCGGTCTCAGCCCTGCCTTGCCATTAACTACCAAATCCGCTGGCGCCGGCAATCCAACATATGTATGGTATAGGTCCATGACTGAAACGTCACATGTGTATATCATTTCTACTGGCTCACTAATAATAATAAAAAGTAAATTCTATATGCATCATACTTACCTCAGTGTTCCGGTGTTCTATATTATACAAAGGACAAACTAAATGAAAAATAGAAGCCAGAAAGCCTGCCAGAGAACTCCCTCGAAAGTAGGGTATTTAGCATTGCGTTTATACACTTGATGGAGGCTGTGACCAAGTCACTGTGCATTCACCCCTGTGAAGGAATGCCTATCGTCCTCTATGGGACCAATATCAGAAATATTTGCCCCTCGTCAGTGCAAAGTGATGGGGCAAAGCACTGAATGTTTAAAGGTTGTTGCAGGGACTGTATGTTAAAGATTTCTTTCGAATATTTATTGTGTTCAAAATATAGTAGTGAGAATGAGGAATATATCAGAAAGTTGTACTATTTAGAGTGTGAATTGTTTGAGATTGTGAAATAGAGAAGATATGGCAATATCTCAGCAGTCCTGTTTGCCAGGAGTGACTATAAACTTTAAGCTAAGACTGATTTGATGTAATAAGGTCTTCCTCCGAGGGTGTTTACTTCCAAAGCTGCTATGTAATCCTGGAAGCATGCCACCATTTTTTTTTTTCTTTATCAGATTTGAGATTTTAGAGATAACAAAATATTTGTGGATAATCAGTGATAGGAGCCAGATATGATAGTGGGAATTTCCTGAGGGGGCCTAGTATTAGGAGACACATCAGCATAAGTAAGAAGCATGGAAGAATTGCTAGTGTGAGTAGAATAGGGTGTGAGGAGGATATGTGTTTAGATTCAGAGGAAAGTTTCAATGTTTAGGGGAAAAAAATTGTTTCAATAGGATAACGTGGATTTTCAATGCCAACCTATTGGGAACGAGTGGGGTTGCGAACCCTCATTTCTTCAAATTCCGCCACTGTAAACAACCTGCTAATCACCCAACAAATGAGAAAAATTCTCTCTGCATGCTTCCAAGAACAATGGCCACCTGTGTGCTCAAAACAATCTATTACTCATTATGTGTGCATCAAAAGTGACATCAATCTGTAGGATCAAGTGATAGAGAGGTGTAAGACTTAGAGAGGCTATAGGACTGTAAATTGATTAATTAGTGATATTGTCACACTTGGGATGTAAGGGAATCAGGTAACAGGTAGCTGAATTGGGCAAAAGGGGGTCAGGAGAGCCTAATGTGACCCTGATGCTGGGGTCCCTGGCTCGCCCTGATCTCGGAGATACCTCTGATGGTGAGAAGTTCACTGTACCCTAAAACTCCTGATTAGCCCTAGACTGAGGGCCCCTACCTCCACCCACAGGTCAGGAATCACAGCTTCTCCCAAGGAAAGACTTTAGCCAAGCAGCTACGCATCAGCACAGCACAGCACCAAGACCTAGAGCACATAGCTATCAGCAGCACCTGACAGAGGAGAGGGAAGGCTATTTAAAGCCAGGGGGAGGGGATTCCAGGTGAGTCACACATTAATTCCTGAACCAACAATGGAACATAATAGTGACTACAGCTCTGGAGCACACCACAGGGAGGCAAGGACCTTCACAACCATCAACCATGAAGCTCTTAAAGACAAACAACATACACAGCAGCATCCAACAATGTCAGCGCCATCTAAGCGCGTGACAGTTATACAGTGAAATATTGAGGAAAGGCTACTTTCACACAGTGCACATTTCCTGCGCTTTAGGGGGAACGCATTTAGCGCAGGTAAAAAAACGTGGTGCATTTGCATCACGTTTTTTTACGGCCGCATTTCTCCCCCAAAAGCTCAGGAGGGAAGTGATGTTACACGGGGAAGAAAGAATCCTGTGTTCCTACCCCATGTGACATGTGTGACAGGCCTTTTGGCTTTTGCAGTGTATTAATATTCACTGCTAAAGCTAAATAAAAGTTATCAAAAGGTCTTAAAAATAAAAAAATTGAATGCTTACCTCTCCGGCGGCTGTTCCGGGTTACCGGGAATAAAGACATCCATGTCTACTTTGCTGCTAGGACCTTCCAGCTCTGTGATTGGCCAATAGCGATCATGTGATATGTGATTGCATACCACATGTCACACGGGGAGGAACACAGGATTCTTCATCCCCCATGTGATATCACATTCTGCAGCGCCCGGCATTATACGCACTGGAATAGAACATCGTCCGAATGGCGATGCGTAATTTCAGCGGTTATGATGGCCTCTATGGGAGAAAGCGTCACAAAAAGCGTTAACAATTGGCATGTTGACATGTTGATTCTTTTTACGCGCATGCTTTCTTCCATAAAAGTGCGGCGTATATTTACACAGTGTTTGCACAGCAAAAGTGAATTTCCATTCACTGTGGTGGCAGACGCAGATGCAGGTGTGCTTTTGCAGAAAAATCACGTGGGAAAAAAAGCGCAAAAAAAAGCGCAATGTGTGAACATCACCTAAGGCCCCTTTCACATCAGCGTTTTTTGCCGATCGCGGCAGTTGCGGTGAAAAACACGCAACTGCCGCAATTACCGCATAACGGCTGCACTTGTGGCACACTTGCGGCAAGCTCCATACAATGTCTATGGGGCTTGCGGTAAGTGAGCGGCAGGTGAGGCAAGTGCAGTTTTGGTACTTGCGGCAGGTGCAGCCGCGAAAAAAATGCGGTATGCCACCGTTTTTTCGCTCCCGCACCTGCCACAACTGCCGAAACCGCACCTGCCGCAAGCCCCATAGACATTGTATGGGGCTTGCCGCAAGTGTGCCGCAAGTGCAGCCGTTATGCGGTGAAAACGCAACTGCCGCGATCAGCGAAAACGCTGATGTGAAAGCAGCCTAACACAGTTTTTTTTATTATTTTTAATGCATGTGAACATTCACTCACTTAAAATGTAAGAAAAACGGCACTCACCAGGTCAGCAAGTAGCGGGATCTTTATGCGGGAACATACAAAGTGCAGGGAGGGGGAGCCGAGGTGACAACGGGTCCGTTTCGGCAAAAGCCCTTCTACCCTTTTTCGTTTCTGTTGGATTTTATTCACTCACTTAATGTGATGGGGGTTACTCGCTTGGCTGTGGATTTGAGGCAAACACTGAAACGGTTCCTATTGAATAAGGCCTGCAGGTTTATTCAGGAACACATACTGTTGTGTCCCACGAATGGGAACAACCTGTAATGCCTACTCTTGCATTGTGTATATTTCCTCCAATCAGGAAATTCCTGTTGTTTGCTAGGTAGTCATATGAAGTTTGTCCCTGTTCTCTTCCCTTAGTTTGTGTCTGTACAGGATGTCCCTCTCTACTTCCTCAGTTAGTCTGCAGAAGCCATTACTCAAGACATGTGTGTATACCCCTGTACCGATTATTCCTTTTCACCTATCATTTCACTGTAACTAATACAAGATTTCGAAGAAAACTACAGTGTTCTCCTGTCTTACTACAGCTGTAGTGACGATCGAGTTGAAACTGTCTGTTGCCCCTGATGGGGTAAGTACTAGCATACAATTATCTAAGAGATTGGTAATTAGAGCGTTTTGGATTTACAGCCATCAGAAGGAGACAGAACACATACACGACTCTCCAGGAGCATACATGAGCCTTCCTTCGACTTTACAGAAAAAAAGAAACATGGTTTCTCAAAGTTCAGATAAAACTCCTCCACTGAAGTATCCCAGTGCAGCAATCTCAGACTTCACTAGCTGACCCCAGTTGATAAACACAACCCCTTTTCACTAGGTTTACCATTAGGTGGTATGGCAGCCTCCACATACACTGACTCTTGTCAGTCCACCACACCTCTTTCAGAGCACCTTCTGACTGACTGACCATGTGCCAAACAGGTTTAGTATCACACATCAGAGGCACCCTCGGGTGGAGCTTTGTGGATAGCCAGACCCACCCATCCCTCCAGCTATCCTCCAACCTGGCACTGTAAATGCCTTAATAAGACTTGTAGTACTATATGTACCAGAGTAGACATTCCAGGTTTACATCCCAGAGGACAATAACCTCTGTGATACATACCGGTCATTCACAATGTAGCTGGTTGCCATCTGACATGCACTAAAAGCAAGGTGGGCATATTAATGGAGTTGTCCTCTATCTGGACAACTGCAAAATTTTCCCATATAGCAGTTGCCATTACATGTGTGCATAGTGGCTGTGGCTTGCACAAGTTTACAGGTGTATCTTTTTCCATGCTGAAAGACTGTAGCGCTAACCACCGTGCCCCGCAAGTACAGGGTTTATTATTTTAATGGGGAGAAACAAGTGGATTACTGTGTATATATGGATAAGACCATATTGTGCAATTTTTTTATTTTCAGTTATCTTGTATTAAAAATAATTGGAATTTTAATTTTCTTTCTCATTATTTATTGCCCAATTTTGGCTGGGGGGCTATCTAGATATCTGGATGTAATTAAGAGGTAGTGGAGACAAGTGATGGGTAAGCCCACCAATATTTGGGTTCAATGGACCCAACCAAACTTTTTTTAAAGTCCGAGTATGGGGCCAAACGTGATTCAAACTTGAGTCAGACCCCAGAACGTTATGAGATGGGGGCTGAAAAAAGGAAGCAGATAGTGATTAAACAGCATCATTATACCAGTATCCAGCCGCTTGTACTTCTAGGCTGCTCATTAATTTCCTGGATATTCACAGAAGAGATACCCAAAAGTCAATCACGGACACAGTTACAGAGTTGGTGTCTGTGATTGTCTGTTGGCGTAAGGTGAAAACAGCACATACATTTTAGCATCTCCCATGCAGGGTAGATACAAAATGTATTTGCTGTTTTCAGATTACTCCAGCAGACAATCACGGATGCCCATTCTCTGTGACAGCATCTGTGAGTGGCTGTTTCGACCATCACCCATTGACTGACATCATAGTACTGTAAAAATAAATACATAATTTAAAACATAATGACGTAGGGCTTCGCTGTATTTTTTGATTCTCAGTGCAGATAAAGCAGACAACTATGGGCTACCACCCTTAGCTTTACCTTGGCTGGCAATCAAAACACAGGGAAGCCCATTTTTTTTTTTATTATTGAAATAAATAATTTTAAAAAATGTGTGTGTTTCGTCCTTCTTTTTATTGCCAGCCAAGGTAAAACCCAGGCAAGCTGGGGGCTGAGATTCTCAGCATGGTAAGGCCCAAGCAGTCTGGGCCCTCCCACGCTGAAAATTACAGCTCGCAGCCGCTCCTGAAAATGGCAAATTCTTTCATAATGCCCTTTTCAGACACTTTACTCAGCTTTTCCAGTGGCCCTGGTGTCATTGGCACACTGGGTTATAAAGGAGTTAATGCCAGCTTTGTATTAGCAGCTGAAACTAAGCTCAGATTCATAACGTCGGGCCAATGTTAGACCCTGCCACTATGAATCTGTTGTAAACATTAAAAAAAATACATTACAGAGAAAAAATGTTTAATTGCAATAAAACACAAAAGACATCCCAGGTTCCCATCTTTAATATACCAAAACAAAACCCTCCAATGATAATCGACAGGCCAACACACATGAACGATCGGTCACTGTGCACACCACCGAGAAAATGATTTTGGATGTGCTCACGGTGATGTCAGAGTCTGGGTCATCCGAGTTCAGAGCTGAGGCTACTTTGCTTAAAACTTGAATGACTCCAATGAATTGCATCATGGCACCCGGATGCCAGCCGTAAAGTGAGCGCTTCTCTCCCTTACTGACGGCTGTTTACTGGGTGACATGATGCTTTATAAATACTGGTAGATTTCAACTGTTGTCATGACTTTCCATGACTTTTTGCACCTTTCTCTCTTTATGTGTTCAATACTTTTTTTCTGGGTAATTTCTCATTACAACACGCAACTTAGCTTAAGGACATTTATGGTATAATTTCTTTACCAGTGTGGATTGGATACGTTGCTACCGATATCTGATGAGAAAGTCATGTCGATGGTACCTTAAGAATTATATTTACCTATAAAGTTGGAGATGTGTTCAATACTTATTTTATTCTCATTTATAACATGTTTTAAATATTTATATATTTCTATTAATTTTTTTTTGCTGTATTTTTAATGCTACATCCACATTAATATAATGAGGTTCTTACACTTATGTTCTATTAGTTGTTGGGATGTAATTTATCCCTCATTAATGATAAAGGTCAGACCAGCTATGTTTATAATTGGCACAGTTCTTGGCATACAAAAGCCCCTTTAATCCCGTACTTATTGATAAGTGTTTAAAATGACACTTTAATTTATCTGATGCTCCACTTTTACTTTCTGAACCCGGTTCGCTGGTAAATTTCAATTAAGAAGTCTTTGAAATTGTGTCTATAAGGAATGTTTCGAGCATACTCAGCACTACATGTATATAAGCACCAACCAAACTGTTGAAATATATGTTCCTTATCTCGAGTGGGATTCCTAAAAAATGTTGATGAATACAGCATGCTGTAAAAGTAGTTTTTATCTCTATGGGAGAAAGCAAAGAAAAGCATGCATGTAACCTCCGTACAATATTGACTGCAACGCAACTTGTTTCGGTTACTTTTATTTTTTGACTTTATATTGTCAACTTTGGGTTCATTTATATATCTGCAATCAAATAAACCGATACCTGATATATTATTGGAAATAACGTCTTCTTCAGATGGTGCTTGATTAAAGACACATTGCCTTTGTTCCCTGTAGTGTGAGAGGAGCTTCACTCTCCAAGCAGAAGATACAACCTGGATGACATGACTTATTGCCCGCTTCTTTCTTTCCTTTAGTTTATTTCTTGTGCCTGCCACAGGCTGGAATGTTTCTGGGAAAGCTGATAACTAGAATGCTAAGAATGAAAGGATTACATAAAGGAGCTCCTCGGCTCATGTAGCCCAAATCGACATCTTGCGTGTTTCTTCTTAGCATGGATAGCTCCGGTGTATGCAAAACCAACAGATAATTCTTACCAATAAATTTATTCTAGAATGTAAAAAAAAATTAAAATATTGATTCTCGCATTCAATCAACTTGATATGGCATGAAATATAAACCTTATGTTGAAGCTTTTCTGTTTTGACCTAAAGTCAAATTATAGGATCACCAGTGAGGTCCAAACAGAGATAGGACTTCCCAATGATGAGTTCTCAGAGAAAGGGTATGCAGATATGTTTTAAGAAGAGATGTGAGGAACCATGGAAGTTTTGTATTTGGGTGGTCATGCCAGACATTTTTGCGATGTGTTTGGGACTCGAACTTGACCCAAACCTCAGTGTATTAACAGAAGCATAGGATCACCAGTGAGGTCCAAGCAGAGATAGGACTTCCCAATGATGAGTTCTCAGAGAAAGGGTATGCAGATATGTTTTAAGCAGAGATGTGAGGAACCATGGAAGTTTTGTGTTTGGGTGATCATGCCAGACATTTTTGCGATGTGTTTGGGACTCGAACTTGACCCAAACCTCAGTGTATTAACAGAAGCATAGGAACACCAGTGAGGTCCAAACAGAGATAGGACTTCCCAATGATGAGTTCTCAGAGAAAGGGTATGCAGATATGTTTTAAGCAGAGATGTGAGGAACCATGGAAGTTTTGTGTTTGGGTGGTCATGCCAGACATTTTTGCGATGTGTTTGGGACTCGAACTTGACCCAAACCTCAGTGTATTAACAGAAGCATAGGATCACCAGTGAGGTCCAAACAGAGATAGGACTTCCCAATGATGAGTTCTCAGAGAAAGGGTATGCAGATATGTTTTAAGAAGACATGTGAGGAACCATGGAAGTTTTGTGTTTGGGTGGTCATGCCAGACATTTTTGCGATGTGTTTGGGACTCGAACTTGACCCAAACCTCAGTGTATTAACAGAAGCATAGGATCACCAGTGAGGTCCAAACAGAGATAGGACTTCCCAATGATGAGTTCTCAGAGAAAGGGTATGCAGATATGTTTTAAGAAGAGATGTGAGGAACCATGGAAGTTTGTGTTTGGGTGGTCATGCCAGACATTTTTGTGATGTATTTGGGACTCGAACTTGACCCAAACCTCAGTGTATGAACAGAAGCACAGGATCACCAGTGAGGTCCAAACAGAGATAGGACTTCCCAATAATGAGTTCTCAGAGAAAGGGTATGCAGATATGTTTTAAGCAGAGATGTGAGGAACCATGGATGTTTTGTGTTTGGGGGTCATGCCAGACAATTTTGCAATGTGTTTGGGACTCGAACTTGACCCAAACCTCAGTGTATTAACAGAAGCATACAGTCTAGATCACATGAAGTCACAATGACCCTCTCCTCCTCTTTGATCAGACCTCATCTGGAATACTGTGTCCAGTTCTGGGCACTACAAAACTTCAACAAACCAGAGTAAGTTCTAAGAACGACCAGAATCATGACCGGTCTGCAAACCATATCCTATGAGATGAACAAACAGAAAGCGTTGAGTTGAAAAGAATCACCACGCTGACCTCCAATGATGACAGAGTAATGGTGTATACTCTGTTTATTTAACCAGTTGCCTACGCGTTTCGTTGTGTATATACAACTTCATCAGGGCATCAGGATGTCCTGATGAAGTTGTATTTACACAACGAAACGCGTAGGCAACTGGTTAAATAAACAGAGTATACACCATTACTCTGTCATCATTGGAGGTCAGCGCGGTGATTCTTTTGAACTCAGCGCTTTTTGTTTGTTCATCTTATCTTCCCCTGCTGGGCACTGCTGCGACCTCAGGAGAGAGCTGTCAAAGTTGGTTGTCTCATACAACCTGACCAGGTGAGTCTTTCCATAGAAGGGGGATACCTGGTGCTCCAACTATTTTATTTCTATATATCCTATGAGAAACAGTTACAGGATTTGGGAATGTTTAGCTTGCAAAAAAGAAGGCTGATAGATTACATAACTGCCTACAAAACTCTCAAGGGCTGTCACGCTGTAGAGGGATCTGCTTTATTCTCATTTGCACAAAGAAAGACTAGAAGCAATGGGATGACACTGAATGGAAGAAGACACAGATTGGATATTAAAAAAAACTTTTTGACAGTGAGGGTGATCAATGGAACAGGTGGCCATGAGAGGTTGTGAGGTCTTCAATGGAAGTCTTTAAGCAAAGGCTGGACAAACATCTGTCTGGGATGATTTATTGAATCCTGCTTGGAACAGGGGATTGGACCAGATGACCCAGGAGGACCCTTCCAACGCCACCATTCTATGATTCTCTGATTCATTGGAAGTCACTGATTGGTAGTTCGGCAAACCGATCAGATTATCAATATCAGGTTCAAGGACTGGGATTAGATGACACATCAGCTGATTTAAAAACTGGTTAAAACAATCAGCTGATGTATCTTGTAAAAAAAAACATACCTCTGAAGACACATCCTCTCGGCTCCAGGATCTGCTGATAATCACCTGATGCTGTCACCTGTCAGGATCAGCTGATCATCTAATTCCCAGTAAAAAGCTGGAATTTTTTGGCTCAGCCAGTTTAAATGATCACCTGACAGTATCAGTTGATCATTTAAACCGGCCAGGCGGGAAAAAGCCGGCTTTCTACCGCGGGACTTCCCGATCAGCTGATGCTGTTAGATAACAGCTTCAGCTGATTACCTCAGGTCCTTGCAGTGATCGGACATGTCTAGGGAGTCTGCGGACAGGTGAGTATGCTGTTTTTTTTTTTTTCACTTGGATTTCAATTTAGCAGCGAATGTACGAGCCTAGAAGCTGCCGCACATACTCTGCTAAAGTAAAAGAACATGTCACACGGGGGGGAAGAATGAGCACAGCACCATCAGATCTGATATAGACCTGATGACGTTGTGCGGCTAGCCAATCACTGTGATGCCACAACCAACATGGCTGTGGCATTACAGTGTTTGGCAGCCAATCCCTGTATGTAGGCTGGCTCTGTAAAGAGCGTCAACATGCAGGGAGGGAGAGCCGAGTATTTACCCGAGCATCTTGCTGGTACATGGTGAGCTCCGAGCATCCGAGTGTTCCAAGCACTGAGATGCTCGGACGAACACCAAGTACCGGCGAGCATGCTCGCTCATCACTAATGAAATAAATATAATTTCTTTCCTTTATTGTTCTACATTTATTTTATTTTATTTACTTATTTTGCTTTATTTTACTTTTTTATTGCTTTTTCTCCACTAACTGGAGCTGTCATAGAAGCTAAGAAAATGGAGATGGACTGTAGACAGAGTGAAGAATTTGGTGGTTTTGATGTTGCACAACTTCTGCACCATTTCTGCGCGTATTGTGCAAATTCCATTATTTGCGTTTCTTCATTGCTTTTTGTATCTGTTTTTATAATTTGTGTTTCATCGTGTTTTAAAGCTGCGATTTTGGCCACTTTTTGCAATGAATAAAAGAGCTTTGTTTTTGAATCTTCCTGATATCTGGCTTTGACAAAACGTCATTGACGTTCTAAGGTGTGGATAACATGCAGTTTTGAAGCGTCTCCACGGAAGTACACTAAAAACACATGTACATTTTTTTATCTGTGGATTTTTTGCACCTAATCAAAGACTATGGGGAAAACTGAACAGAAAGCTCAGCGTAAACTCAAGATAAAGGTCAGTTTAAAAAAAGCACAGGGGTGTTGTGAACTTATTGGAGCTCCCTCCGGTGGTTGTTCTGGTGATGCAGCTGATTGTGTGGGCTTCACAGGTGATGGTGATGATTGGCAATCTGGTTCTTGGAGCATATAATGGTTTGAAGTGAATCAATCCTTACCAGTTCCTGGAGGAGTTCACATCTCTCTGGTTTCTTCTGCTCTGTGGAATTCATTGCAAGATAAGTGAATGGTTTTTTGATATTTTGTGGCACACTTTTGCGTGCTTAAGGTTCTGCTTATGTTTTGTCTTATTCTTAGTTGTGGGTTTGCAATTTAGACTGTATATTTTTTTATCTTCTGTCAAATAGGAAGTTTTCTTCCTTGGAATTTTACCATTCACTATTATCTGTTATTTCCAGTTCTGCTGGCATTTGATTAATAGAAGTCTGCAGATATATAGGGTGCCAAGTCTTAGTGACTCAGGGTAATTTTTATTCTATCTGCTGTTGTTGGTTTTTTATAGTGTTTTATACTGACCGCAATAGTATTATATCCTTTCTTTCGAATATATCTAGTTTGGCCTCTTTTGCTAAACCTTTTACTCTGCTTGTATTTGTTTTTCTTTCTCTGGTTTCCCAGTTAAAATCTGTGGGGGCTTGCTATTCTTTAGTGGTTCTGCTCTGAGGCAAGATAACTTTTCCTACATCCATCTTTAGGAGCAGTTAGTTCTCCGGCTGTGTAGAGGTGTCTAGGTCTGGTTAGTTACATCCCACGGCTACTTCTAGTTGCGGTTTGTAGTCAGCGATTGCAGTCAGTACAGTTACCAATGACTTCTATAGAATTTGAATGTTACTCCTGAGTCATTGGTTCATAACACAAGGGGCAGGAGATTTCTATAAATACCACCCACTTTGCTGGAACTGTAAACGTGTTTTTGACATAGGGAAAACAAGCAGCACCAAAAACTCACCAAACGCTCATTGTGGGAACATAGTATTAGTTTTAATTTTTTACTGTAGAAAAATACTAAATCCAAGACTAGCCTGACAAAATGTGATTCCTGGCTTGAGAGATGGACAAACCATTCATTTTGCATTTTTCAGATTTTTTTTGTTTAGAAAAGACAAGTTTCCAGGCATAAAGGCCATATTTTCCTCACTTGTTTAAATAGTCCAATTTTACTCCCAGTCATATTGTACCTATAAAGTTCCTTTTTGAGGGGCTAACTTTCAATGACTTATTTAATATTTTTTGTCATATCCTTTTTGAGAAATGTGGGATGTTGATAAAAATCCCCCCCAAAATTTTTTTTTTAAGTATACATTTTATTTTTGCATTTTTGTTTTACTAATCCAAATTTGCAAAACAAAAAAAAAAAGGAGAGAAAAGTGCTTAGAATGAAAAGATATTAAAAAAAATTGTGCACACTTAAATACCGTATTTTTGCACATGTTTTATTAATCATAGAATGGTAGTTAGGCCGACTTCACACCACGGTTCTTTATCCGGCGCTGTCCAGTGTGAACCGGGCAGCCCCGGAACTGATTACAGCCCATGGTATTCCTATGGGGCAGGATGTCATTGTTTTGCCATCCGGTTTCCATCTGTCCGGGAGAATTCGGGTTTTTGTCCCGGACACAAAATCGCAGCTTGCGATTCTCCCCGATCTGGCGCGGATCCAGCGCACCCTAACATGGGAGTCTATGGCGCCAGATCACGTCGGATCTGACAGAAGATCGGTCCGACTCCCGGACGCCGCGTGCTGAGGCTCAGCGCCAGCCGGTTCTGAGCTTCAGCACCGTGGAGAGCTCCCCGCTGAGATTTCAGATTTTGAAATTTCAGCAGGGGACATCTCCTGTAAGCTGCGATCTGCCGATTCCGGTAGAAAACATGGACTGGAGGGCATATATGCCCTCCGGTTCTGTTCTGTCCGGGACTGTCAGGTTCTGTCCGGTGCTTTCTACAAAACACCGAACAGTACCTGACAGCTCAAAACCGTGGTGTGAAGCCGGCCTTAGACGGGACCTCCTGGGCCATCTTGTTCAACCCCCTGCTAAAAGCAGGATTCACTAAATCATCCCAGACAGATGTTTCCAGCCTTTGTGTGAAGACTTCAATTGAAGGAGAACTCACTACCTCTCATGGCCGCCTGTTCCACTCTTTGATCTCCCTTACTGTCAAAAAGTTTCTAATAATATCTAATGTGTCTCCTCCCATTCAGTTTCATCCCATTGCTGTTAGGAAGTGTGGTTTTATCTGAAGGAGCAGGTTAATGCTCTGAAACACATAATAATGAATCACTTTCACAATTTAAACATTATTGGAGACTGATCCCTTATGGCCGCTTTACACGTTTCAATATCATTGCGATATCGCAATTCAATGGCGCGGGAGCGCGCATTTCGTGCTCGTTTCTCCCGCATCGCATCGGAGTTTTAGACGTTGCGATTTCTGAATCCAACGTCCGTACGATGTCTACGCCCACCAACCCAGGAACGACCATTTAACATGGGAGTGAATGGGTGACGTAGAACTTCACATCGGAATTGGGCTGTCACACAGCACGATCCGGCTCCAATCTCCATTCAATATCGGAGCATTGAATAGCATGCTCATTCAATCCCCGATATCGCATTGACATCGTTCCTGCATCGTATTGGACGTTCACACCATACAACGCAGGAACGATATCGGCTCCAACGATCGAACCACGTGACTTTTGATTGAAATTGGACTCCGATATTGCAACGTGTAAACCCGCCATTACACCAATTTCTACTACTGCTTAACTGCATCTCTCCACATGGTGGCTGCAGCGGTCGTGGGTACATGTGATCAAAGTGGTTGTGGCTCTCACAAGCTTTCCAGGTGAGTGATTCTTTATTACGCATTTCTGAGCATTAACCTGCTCCTTCTTCAGATAAAACCACAATACCTAGATATTGCTCTAATGTACCTGTATGATTTAGTCATTGTTATTTATGTACTCGTCCTTGTTCTTCCGTTACACATGTAAAGCACCATGGAACCAATGGCGCTATATAAATAAATAATAATAATAATAACGATAATAATAATATAATAATAATAATAATATTGGAGCAGGTTAATGCTCTGAAACACGTAATAAAGAATCACGTTTGCAATTTAACCATTATTGGACTGATCCCTGACAGCGCAGCATATACACCAATTTCTACTACCAATTTATTTCATCTCCCCTCATGGTGGCTTTAACAGTCAAAGTAATACATCAAAGTAATTGTGGCTCTCACAACCCCTCCAGGTAAGCCACAAGCTACCACAAATTCCCTTTTCTTTTAAACAATAAGACCCTATTTGCTCCTCTTTCTCTTCCAGCCTCTGATTATTTTAATGGAGACATTTATGGCTCACTCACATGGGTGAGACGAAACGTGTGTCGGGGAGGAGGGACACTAGACCTGTCGTACCCTTGTGACCTCTTTACCGGTAATAAGTTAAATTCAACGGTAACAGCTGTCTATTTTTGCCTGACTGACTGTACAATTAGCATTCCATTTCGTAGCAAACACTTTGTTTGGCTAATGGCATGCTGGAGTGTTAATATAACACTGCAAACTTGATGCCATGTATGCAGTAGAAACAGGACCAAAAGTATGTGTACATCTTACTGTGAGGCACCTTTTGCTTTTAATTTTTCATTATAATTTTTTGTGTATGACTAATAAATGTCTTTTTTATGGAAATATTTTTTTAATATCTACATTGTGTACTCGGCCCTAAATATATATATATATTGCACAGGCATTTAGATTTATTATATACTAGCTGTAGAGCCCGGCGTTGCCCAGGCATAGTAACTAACTGTTTTCTTTTCTGTAAGCCTGGCTTCTCTCTGCTGAGATGTTTCAGTGACTCTTGAGGAAGCAGCTCTTGTTCTCATTTCTGTAAGCCTTGCTTCTCTCTGATGAGATGTTTCAGTGACCCTTGAGGAAGCAGCTCTTGTTCTCATGTCTGTAAGCCTTGCTTCTCTCTGCTGAGATGTTTCAGTGACCCTTGAGGAAACACTCTTCTTCTCATTTCTGTAAGCCTTGTCTCCCTTTTTTCAGATTTGCACATTGAGATATAATACGGCCTTTCTCTTAGTGTCATGTGACTTACATCAGCCTCTTACATCATATTATCTGCCAAGAATGATCAGGCAGTGACATGACATAGATGTTTATGGGCTACATTCTATTCTATTGTGACATCACAATGCCATATGCGTCCAGGCAGACCAGACATCATATATTCAACACTACATATTTGCAACACAAAAGCACTAAGTGTGCTTTAAGGAGACACAAATACCAAGAATAATCAGTCAGTGAGATGACCATGGGAGGGAGGGTGGTGTGCAGGGGCGTGCAAGTTTGGGGGAGTTTTCTTTGGAAAGGGGTGGGAGTATGGTTTGTGGGGAGGGGGTGCAGGTGTAGGGAGTCGGGTTTGGGAGGGTTGGGTGTGTGAGGGGCATTTTTTGGGAGGGGGAATGGGTTTAGGGAGGGCGGGAGTAGCTCTTGGGGGGGCTTTTTCAGGGGCTGGGGTATGTGGCGGCATTTTTTTGGGGGTAGGTGTGTGAGTTTAGGGTGGCGGGTGTGCAATGTTTTTTGGGGTAGATTTTGGGGGGCAGGGAAGTGGGCTTTTGGGGGCGCTCATTTTTTTGGGGTTGGTTTAGGGGTGCATTTTTTTGGGAACGGGACATTTTTGGGGAGGTGAGAGTGGGATTGGGGGGCATGGGTACAGCTTTAGCAGATGGAGGTGCAGGTTTAGGGAACCATCTTTTTTGGGGGTGGGGTGTGAGAGTGGTGGGGCAATTTGGGGGGAAACAAGGGGGCAGTTGGTTCAGGATTGGCTTGGAGGGCTAATTTTGGGGTTGGTGGGGCTGTTCGTTTGGTGTTTTATGGGGGCCTTTTTGGGATGGCAGGGGTGGGGGTTTGTATCATAGCTCAACCCCATCACATAGTCCTGGAGCGAAGCTTTGTGGAGGAGGTGGTGATATGTGAAGATGTAAGAAGTGAGGTGAGCATGGCCATGTGGAGTGAGCATGGTCATGTGGAGTGGGCATGGCCATGTGGAGAGGGCAGGGCTTGATCCATACATACACACACACTCAATTTTATATATTAGATTCCAAAGTGATACAGGTACTTGATATTACAATGTCTATTAATTCTGGACTCATTGATTTAGAATTTATAAGAACCATGATTTGTGTCTAATGTTTTTTTGTTTCTATTGGGTCACAAGCATTTATGCCTTAACCTGGTATAGATATTTTATGTAATGTTAGCACACATTATAGTCAATAATATCGAAAAGACATGTAATCCAAGTAGACCAATAATTGGCTTTAAACAAATCCCAATGGGATCAACTACATACCCCTCATGGAGAAACACTGAACTCTCTTCATATAATTGCTGTGTACATATAAGGCTTACAATAATAGGCTTTCACATACCATGGAAATGGAGCTGCTGGGGATTCAAGGGTTAGTTATGTAGGCAATTGTTATCTATTTTGTTATGTTTTAAGAGGATTATCTGAAATATATATTTCCTTGCAAATCCCCCCAACCTATCCTTATGGATCAAACAATTTATTTTATTCTTACTCTTTGTTTTCTAATAGCCGTAGCTTCTTTTTATGTTGCATATGTACATTATATGCAGAATTATTAGGCAAGTGAGTATTTGGGTCATATCATTATTACTTTTTGCAAATTTTCCAACTCCAAGCTATACTTATATAAGGTGCTCAGTGCTCAAAGACATAGCCGAGGTGAAGAAGGCTGAAACCGACCACCCCAAACAAGACAAAGAAGTGGAAATGTTAACAGTGGTTCAATAGATACTTGAAGACGAAGTTTTCACCTTTATGGATTGATGAGATGAAGGGACTGATGGTAGACCTTAATGGATAGACTATAGCTGAATCAGTAATGGTCTCTTCGACCCATATGCCAACAAGGTGGATCTGGGTTATCACTATTGGCTGGTATTATTAAAGATGAGCTAGATGGTCCTTTTCAGGTTGAAGATCGATTCAAAATGAACTCCTAATTCTACCGCCAGTTTTTAGAATACACGTTCCTCAACCAGTAATGCAAGAAAAAGTCTGAATCTTTCAAGAAAACAATGATTTTTCGGTGGACAATGCTATATCACAGTATTGGAGTCTCCTCTCGATTGCCATTAAAGACTATAAAGATAATAACCCCTTCCTCATCGGACCTAAACCCGATTGAGAATGTGTGAGCCCTTCTTAACCAGAGGAAGAAAAGTCACCTCTCTGATCAGTATCTGAAACCTGCGGTTGCTTTCTAAAAAGTTGATCTTAAAGTGTAGCCGCCATTTAAATTTTTATTTAATAATAATGTAGAGCAAGTGACTTTAATAAACTTTCTAATATACTTCATTAGAAAACTCTGGATGCAAGTCATTCATAAATCTTCCACAAGGTGTCCCCACTACACTGTGTGTGAAGCAGACATATGTTCATTCTGAGTCAGATTCGTCTTCACAGGGCATGTAACTAGAGCAAACACTGTATCAGATTAGGCTGAGCTAACAGCATTGTTGCTAAGGAAAGTCAGAGTTCAGGATCAGGACTAACTAGTTTGTGCTAAGGAAAGATCTGTCACAATCTCTGTTAACCCTTTGTCTTCTGGCTCCCCATACAGCTCACAATCTCTGATCTTGTCCTTTCTCAGCTGTCACATTGCACTGCTCCCCATCAGCTCCTGTCCACACCAACGCAGCCATGAAATGCTGTTTTTAAAATAGCACATGAAATGAGAGAAAATAAGTTATATGGTACAAAAAAGCATTATCTTACCTGCTATGTGACCCATCGTTAACAAACACCACAGTTGTGTTTTTTTTATCTCAATGAAATGACATTTACACTTTAAAGAAACTGACAGACTCTATGGATGGTCGGCTTATGACTGGTATTGAAAAGAAGAGCTGATATTTTTTTAATGTGAAAATTGTCTTTTTGTTCATATTGAGTTGTTTTGTTATTCTCACATTAACATATGAAAGTAAACACTTGAGATTGTAAATATATGTTTTTCATTTAGATGCATAGTTATTCTGTACACTAATAATTGCCCAATAATTTTGCACACATAGATACTACAACTCCTGGCCAAGGGACGACGTAAAAGAGTTTGTAATCATTACAGCCAGGGATCACAGAATATGAGGTATACAGACATTACAGCCAGGGATCACAGAATATGAGGTATACAGACATTACAGCCGAGATCACAGAATATAAGAGTATACAGACATTACAGCCAGGGATCACAGAATATAAGAGTATACAGACATTACAGCCGAGATCACAGAATATAAGAGTATACAGACATTACAACCAGGGATCACAGAATATAAGAGTACACAGACATTACAGCCAGGGATCACGGAATATAAGAGTATACAGATTACAGCCGGAGATCACAGAATATAAGAGTATACAGACATTACAGCCGAGATCACAGAATATAAGAGTACACAGACATTGCAGCCAGAGATCACAGACTATAAGAGTATACAGACATTACAGCTGGGGATCACAGAATTTAAGAGTATACAGACATTACAGCCGGGGATCACAGAATATAAGAGTATACAGAGATTACAGCTGGGGATCACAGAATATAAGAGTATACAGACATTACAGCTGGGGATCACAGAATATAAGAGTATACAGACATTACAACCGGGGATCACAGAATATAAGAGTACACAGACATTGCAGCCAGAGATCACAGAATATAAGAGTACACAGACATTACAGCCAGGGATCACAGAATATAAGAGTATACAGACATTACAGCTGAGGATCACAGCATATAAGAGTATACAGATATTACAGCCGGGGATCACAGAATATAAGAGTATACAGACATTACAGCCGGGGATCACAGAATATAAGAGTTTACAGACATTACAGCCGGGATCACAGAATATAAGTGTATACAGACATTACAGCCTGGGATCACAGATTAAAAGAGTATACAGACCTTACAGCCAGGGATCACAGAATAAAAGAGTATACAGACATTACAGCTGGGATCACAGAATAAAAGAGTATACAGACATTACAGCCAGGGATCACAGAATAAAAGAGTATACAGACATTACAGCTGGGGATCACAGAATATAAGAGTATACAGACATTACAGCCGGGGATCACAGAATATAAGAGTTTACAGACATTACAGCCAGGGATCACAGAATATAAGTGATACAGACATTACAGCCTGGGATCACAGATAAAAGAGTATACAGACATTACAGCCAGGATCACAGAATAAAAGATATACAGACATTACTCCATGGATCATTAATTATTTTGTTTTTGAGGTAAAAACATTGCCTAAAAAAGGCAGGGAAATGTTTTACCTCACAGAAAGAATCATCTGAATCATCCCGTGCTGTAATGTCTGTATTCTCTCTTTTGCATTCTCCCCTGCTCAGAAAATGTGGTATGATCGACCATTTACATGTACGATCAGACACGGCCATTACACAGTGCATAGCAGGGACACATATATAAGATTATCTCAGCACAGTAGATGTGGTATGATCAGACATGTCCCTGTATGTCAGACACATCCATTACACAGTACATTGCAGGGACACATAATAAGATTATCTAAGCACAAGTAGATGTGGTATGATCAGACGTGTCCCTGTACAGTCAAACACATCCATTACACAGTACATAGCAGGTGCACATATATAAGATTATCTCAGCACAGGAGATATGGTATGATCAGACTATGTCTCTGATTCGTGCGACACATCCATTACACAATACATAGCAGGGACACATATATAAGATTATCTCAGCACAGGAAATGTGGTATCATCAAACCATGTCTCTGTTTAGTCATCTTGTAGTTGTGATACCTTTTAATGGCTAACAAAAATAAAATAAGTGATGTTACAAGGCAGCAAGCTTTCAAGACTTCTCAGGTCTCTTCATCAGGCATGGTATGACAAAATATTTAAAAAACACAAATAATACATGCACAACCAGAGCAGACACAAGGTATAATGAATGGCCATTTAAAAAAATAAACAAAAACAGAACTTGGAGAGGATCCTTAATCAGCCAGGCTCAGTGATGTCAAAGTTTTTATGACCCTAATTTATATGTAAACCTGGTGTCTTCAGTGTCTCTGAAAAGCATTCTTCAGATGTGATAATGAACCATAAATCTGTCAGCCAGATTTAGCCCTGTTTGGATACAGTCAAAAGTTCTAATGAACTTGGATTCACAGAGCCTTTGATGTTTCTGTGATTTGAAATTACCTCTCAATATTGCAACTTTCATATTTTTAATGTTATGTCCTTGACCAAAAACATGTTTGGCTACTGGTAAATGAATTTTTGTCTATAATTGTGTGACGATGAGAACTCATCCTTACTCTTAGCCATTGTCCAGTCTCACCAACATAAAAAGCCCCACAGGACATATATGCACATAATTAAATAAACAACATTGGAAGAGGAGCATGTGAATGTCCCATGAATCTTATAATCCTGCCTCCTGTCTCTGGTCTCTATGTGACCACAGGTCTTCCAGCTCTTCACATTGCATGGATAAGTTCCTCTTGGTGTATCTGAGGGCATCAAACTTCAGACCATGATGTTCTTAAATGGGAGGCTGCCTGTAACACAGCAAGGAAGGGTCTTTGAATATAATTTTTAGTCGGTCATCCTTGTGTAGGATATGGTGAAGTTTCTTGGCAGTTAGGATAATGGATATACAGTATACACCAAACTGGATGAGGACCCAACTCCAAAATATATGAGGGAGTTGAGAAGACTCATCAAATGTTCGGATATAAATTCCACAAACCTTCTGGACCTGAGGATCAAAGGATGGAAATTTTGTATATGCTTCCCAAGATTTATAAACCAGGTATCCCAGGGAGGCTGATCATCTCAGGGGCGGGACCACGTATTGAAAGAATATCTGAGTGGGTGGAAAATGCCCTTAAACCCTGCTAAACAAGACAGAAGCTATATACAGACACAAAGGACCTTTAAATAAGCTATCTACAATAGGCTCCCCCCCCCCAAGAGTACAATCTTAGCCACCATGGATGTGGAATCCTTATCTTCTAACATCCCACACAAGATGAACTTACTGCCTGCCAAACTTTTCTTGAAGTCAATGGGATCCTTTCTGAATCAGTACTAAAGGCTCACCAGATTTATCCTCACACACATTTTCTCTTTTGGTGAAAATCTGTATTTACAACGCACCAGAACCACTATGGGACGCAAAATGGCCCCCCAGTATGCCAACCTTTTCATGGCTAAACTGGAAAATGACTTTTTAGCCTCCGGCGCCATCAAAACCCTTGGCGCTACTTCCGCTACAATTGATGACATGTTAGTAATCTGGACTGAGACTGAACATGAACTTCTGAAATTCCATGCCGATTTCAACAAATTTAATCCCAGCATAAACCTGACACTGGACCATTAAAAACAGAAATCAATTTCCTGGATACCACCATAAAAATTCTAAATGATTCATTCCAGACATAGGTGTATCATAAACCGATTGACCGTCCCACATACCTCAGATGGGACAATTTCCACTCAAATCACATTAAAATGTCCATTGTCTACAGCCAGACCCTCAGATATAACCGTTTTGCTCCAACCCAGCGGACAAAGATGAACACTTAAACCACCTAAAAAAGATATTTTTAAACCAAGGCTACCACCCCACCTCCATTAATGATCAGATCATTAAGGCCACAAGGATCCCTAGAAGTCAAGCACTCCAATAAAGAGAAAAAGTAGAAAACCATTGTGTTCCTCTGGTGGTGACCAACAACCCACAGTTTGGGGCACTGGGGAAAACTGGCAGGAAACTTCACCATATCCTACGCAAGGATTACAGACTAAAAATAATATTCAAAGACCCTCCCTTGCTGTGCTACAGGCAGCCTCCTTATTTAAGAAACATCATGGTCCAAAGTTCGATGTCCTCAGATACACCAAGAGGAACTTATCCATGCAATGTGAAGAGCTGCAAGACCTGTGCTCACATAGAGACCAGAGACAAGATACAGATTCCCAACACACAGGAGGATTATAAGATTCATGGGACATTCACATGCTCCTCTTCCAATCTTGTTTATTTACTTATGTGCACTATATGTCCTGTGGGAGCTTTTTATGTTGGTGAGACTGGACAACAGCTAAGAGTAAGGATGAGGTCTCATCATCACTCAATTACAGACAAAATAAAATCATTTCCCAGTAGCCAAACACTTTTGTGGTCAAGGACATAACATTGAAAATATGAAAATTGCAATATTGAGAGGCAATTTCAAATCACAGAAATATCGAAGAGTCTGTGAATCCAAGCTCATTAGAACTTTTGTCTGTATCCAAACAGGGCTAAACCTATCTGACAGATTTATCGTTTATTACCACATCTGAAGAATGTTTTATAGAGACACTGAAGACACCAGGTTTACATATAAATTAGGGTCATAAAAACTTTGACATCCTTAAGCCTGGCTGATTAAGGATCCTCTCCAGGCTCTGATTTGTTTATTTATTTAAATGTCCATTCATTATACCTTGTGTCTGCTCTGGTTGTGCATGTATATCTTTGTGTTTCTTTAAATATTTTGTAATACCATGCCTGTAAAGAGACCTGAGAAGTCTCGAAAGCTTGCTGCCTTGTAACATCACTTATTTTATTTTTGTTAGCCATTAAAAGGCATCACAACTGCAAGATTATTATTTTGTTTCTCCTACTGACAGCAATTAACATTATTTCAACTGGCTAACACAGTACTAAACCTTTTTTCTTCTGTTCGATCAGACACATCCATTACACAGTACATAGCAGGGACACAGTTTTTTTCCAAGATCTATTAATTGAAATTCACTTTGTACATGGGACAGCCCCCTTAATGTTGATAGAAAAAAAAATATTCAGTCAAAAAATTCTTCAAAATGTAGTATTGCTGGAGTAGTCTTTTTTTCTTCAAAATAATGTTTTTTTTAAATAATGCTATAAATACTCCCTTTCACTGGGATTGAAACCACAAGTATGTTTACTTTCACTCTGATTTATTCCCATTTCGACTATTGTAACGCTCTACTACTAGTGATGAGTGAGCACTACAATGCTCAGCTGCTCGATATGTGAATCGAACAGTCAGAAGCTTGGATGGGCTCAACTTGTGTACCGAGCATAATGGAAGTCAATGGAAAAGTCAAACATTTATGGGGAAGATCTTCCAGAAAAATGCTTAAGTTTCTCGTTGACTTCCATTATACTTGGTACTCGAGTTGAGCCCATCTAAGTGTCCAACTTCTCATTTAGAGTACCAAGCACTCGAGCATGGTAGTGCTCACTCATTACTAACTAATATTCATTCATCTTTGGGTAGGTTCACAAAACCGTTGTTTCCACATCCAAAAAAACTAGTCCAATTATTCTTATTATTATTTATTATTATTATTTATTTATATAGCGCCATTGGTTCAATGATGCTTTACATAAGAAGTGGGGGTAACAAGGACAGGTACAGTACATACGAACAATCAAGGCTTGCTGATACACGATGGGAGTGGACCATGTCCATGAGGTTTCACAGTCTACAGGGGTGGGAGAGGAGACAATAGGAGGGGAAGCACCAAGCGTGTGGTGGTGCAGCGCTGGGTCTCATCATAGGTTGTAGGCTTGTTGGAATAGATGAGTTTACAGGTTCTTTTTGAAACTCCTAAGGGCAGGCGAGTGTCTGACGTGCTGGGGGAGAGAGTTCCAGAGCATGGGGGAGGCGCGGGAGAAGTCTTGTATGCGGTTGTGGGAGGATGAGATAAAGGGGGAGGAGAGGAGGAGTTCTTGTGAGGAGCGCAGGTTGTGTGCGGGTAGGTATCGGGAGACCATGTCGGAGATGTAAGGGGGGGACATGTTGTGGATGGCTTTGTAAGTCAGGGTTAGGATTTTAAATTGAGATTTTGGGGGGTGGGGAGCCAGTGAAGGGCCTGGCGGAGGGGGGAGACAGGGGAATACTGAGGAGGCAGGTGGATTAGACGGGCAGCTGAGTTTAGGATAATAGAGCGGAGGGGTGCAAGGGAGGAAGCAGGGAGACCGGTGAGCAGTAGGTTGCAGTAGTCAAGGTGGGAGATGATGAGGGCGTGGACAAGAGTTTTGGCAGTGTCATGATTAAGGAACGAGCGGATTCGGGAAATGTTCTTGAGCTGGAGTCAGCATTATTCTGATTAGAATTACATCAATTTTTCTCAGATGTGGATGTTCTCCACCTTCTACATTCTTTCAGTCCTTTAAAATAATATATGTCTTAAACACTAATCGTTGCTTAACACCTCACTTCAGCAGTCTAATAATCCAATTTTTCTACTTCCCTCCTTCATACATTTTTCTCAGAATTTAGTGTCTTCTTTCAGCTTTTCCCAACACTCAATGCACTCAACTGCACTTCATATGGCTAAATAAACTGTCTAGTGACCAACTTGAGCAGATTTACTTTGAGAATGTTATTTATTTTATTTATTTTTTTACAAACGATGGGTGGACTATACAAATCAAGCACTTTTTACCTTCTGCATCAACCCAATTTTATCTTAAAAATTAGGCTTGTGAGCAGATCAAACATGGCATATTATAACTAGAAAGGTAAACCAATGAAGATATAAATAAGGACGAGCTAACGGGACTTTAAAGTTCGGGGTTCATACAGAACACAGACTTTACAAAAATGTTCAGTGTTTGGGTTCAGAGTTCGGGTGCTTTACATACACAAACCACTGGAGTGAGCATCACGGTACTCGGGTACACTTGATGCTCGGCAAAGCGTGAGCCACTTGCGGTGTTTGAATGACTCTCACTGGGGCTAAAATCAGTATTATTGGCTGTAGTGTGTCCAAAATAAATTATAAAAACCCACTCTCCCTCCCCCGGAAGTGCTTTATTACTGCATGTATATGGGCGGAGAGCAAACTGCCCAATCAGTGACTTCCAATGAGGTTTGGGTGAAGTTTGGGTCCAGGACAGAACTTTGTATAAAGTCCAGCTGAACTCCCAGAACCCAAACTTCCACGGATCCGCTCATCTCTAAATATTACATTAATAGAAGTATTAGCATTGTGTGGAGAAATTATTAATATTGAATGGGAACACTATTATTACTGATTTGAGACTCAAAGAACATTTGTAATATTTATTTGGTGGCACTAATGCTATATGAACACACAAAGGAGGCAATACTGGGTGTAGGCAAGAAAGGGGCAAAGTTATAGCATGTAGGCACAAATAGTACTCTGTTACTGCTATGGACACGTTTGCTTTGGGAGGGCACAAAAGGAGGGTAATATTACTTTGGATCGATATACCACTTTGTGGTTTAGCAGAAGGTGAGTGGGAAGGGTGCTGGAGAAGTGACAGGCCTAATATGTCTATGCATTATATGTTACAGACATGGATAGAAAAAGTACTCATTTATAGAAGAAAATTAGCAATCGCAGAAAAGATGTCTCCTCTGAGTGACTGGAATTAACTGTATTGTCTACCCTTAAGGCATCTACAGAGGGCCAGTGTATGCATGACATCTGCATGGTGGTAAGATTAGTGTCACATACAGACCTGCAAATGACACCTACTAGATGACCTGTACTCAGAAAGTTATCACTCTTTGTTATCTGTGGTGTAACAGTGGACTTTATCATCTTCCACATTGTGTGTAATTAGGAGGCTATACTCATCTCTCAGCAAGGGCAAATAATCAGAAGAATATGAGCTCTCTGCATCATAACTGGATAAATGTCAACTAAACTGGAACATGTAGTTTAAGACATTCTTTTATCTACTACGACCTTGACTCCTTCACGCCATTTGGTCTCTGTTGTTGGGCAATCCCTAGGTCATGGTCCTTAGAGTAGCTTCCAATTAGTAAAGGCTGAAGGCAATGCAAATTATCAGATGGGAACCAAGGACAGAAACACAGGTGCAGAGTGAAATACCAGAGAACAGACTGAAATGTAATCAAAGTATAAGTTCTAAGTCAAGATAAGTCAGGAACTATAGATAAGTTTGAAAGTCAAGAAAGCTTAATAAGTCTGCTTTCACATTACGATTTTTTGGGATCCGTGGCTGTCCGTTGTAAAACGGACAGCCACGGATCCGATTTGGCCCCGTGTTAGCCTGTGGGCACGGATCGGATCAGATTTGCCCTTAGTGGCATCCAATTTTTGTCAGATTCGTTTTGGTCCGATTTTTTTGCTGTACCCAAAATTGGAGACTGCTCCGATTTTGGGCACAGCGGATCAAATCGGACCGAATCAGATCCAACCTGATCCGTGGCCCATAACATGGGGGCCTATGGAGCACGGTCCGAGAAAACATCAGATGCTTTCTCGGACCCGATATTAGTGTACTGAACGAGCTAATTTCACTTCCGCAATGTATATATACATTGCGGAATTGAAATTTAAGTAAAATCAAGTGTTAATAATAAAAAAAATCAATCCTCACCTGTCCAGCGATCCAGCGCCATCGGAATCTCTGGATGTACAGGACCTGGCCTGACGTCACAGTCACATGACCAGTCATGTGACCGAGACATTGAGCGGGTAGCCCCGCCCAGCCATGTCCTTTCAGCATCCAGAGCTAGATGCCGACGGCGCTGGATCACTGGACAGGTGAGGATCGAATTTTTTTTATTTTTAACACTTGATTTTACTTAAATTTAATTTCCACAATGTATATATACATTGCAGAAGTGAAATTACACCGCACAGCTCAATCTGTGCCCGGATCTGTGATAATCACGGACCCGGACATAGAATAGGTCACCCCCTGTGGTGTCCATTCCTGTCCGTGGGATCCTACAAACAGTAGGATCCCACGGAGAAGAAAAAAATCGTATTGTGAAAGCACCCTAAGAGTGTAAAAACTGTACGTTAAAAGAAACAATAGAATGACCAAGACATTTGCACACCAAGGTCAAGCTGGTTTGTTTACTCTGTCCTCATCACAATAAGTTATTGAAAACACAAACTTTAATTTTTAAAAATATTAATTTTTACTAAACATTTAAGAACCACAAACACCATAAAATCCCACACACACTAGACATGTAAAAAGAGAACAACAGAAAGCGCCCATGAATTGAACCTGCTCACTCACCTCAAAGGTGACGGTGTGGAGGTGAGGAGAAGTGACGTGGAATGGGGACCCAGGCCGAAGCAGCCACTCTCTGGCGTTTCCTGGTTCACAGTCATGAGGTCCGGTCACATGATCAGCGGGAGGCAAGACTATGTCTTGTGGTGGCAAGTCAAAGTGGCAGTTTAGCTTATGCCATACACATCAATAAAAAAAGAATAAAACAGGATCAGAATACAGTTCAGCTCAGAGCACATTTTCCATTTTTATCACGTTTCTTATTTTGTGCTTTTAAGTGCAGATTTAACACAAAACCTGAAGGGAATCCTGATTGTCACACTTCCGTAGGAAGGGGCCTTAAAGTGGACCCACTGGGCATGGTACCGAAGTCCCCTGGGTGTGCTGGTCCAAGTTGATCCAACCCCTATGCAGGGATTGTCAGGGGCAAGCCCAGGGGGCCTAAATACCACAGCTGCCGGTACCAGAGGGGCAGCTCGTAGGGTTAACCTAGTGGAGGTACCAGAGCCCAAGGTACGGGCAGGACGGAGGACTGGAAGAATTGCCCAGGAGTAAGAGAGCACAAGGAGGGCCTGACTAGCAGCCAGCTATGCAAAAGGCAACTAACACAATAATCAGGCACCTACCAGCAGTGGAAGCAGCCTGATATACTGGAGAATGGACAGCTATTAGCCAAGGGGAGTGTCAGGCTGAGCTGTGCCGGCCCCTAGATTCACAGGAGAGGAGTGCGGCCCCGCCCAATGTACCGCTCATTATACCATCTATTGTAGTGTGCTGGTGTCCAAACCCTGGTGACCGGCAAACAGGAAGGGGACCCGGCGACTGCTCCGAGACACCACACGCCTGGACACCGGATGCCCAACTGGCGAAGGAGAGAACGCAGCGTCAGGGAAGGTGACTGGGGGAGCTGTGCCGGGGAACCTTACACTGATGACCGCAAAGTCGGTGAGAGTCCTGAAATGTCATGCATTTGAGATATTGGGATAGGATCTTGGAGTTCAGAATATCCCTTTAAAGTAAGAACATCTCTGTTGCCCTTGTAAACGTAGACACCGCCGTAAGGCTGTTGGTTACTATGGGAACATACCACGCTAAATTGTTTTTCATTTTTGTTCCAGATAGTAATTTCTCCAGAGTAAGCTCATATTGTGTATGTATATGTATATGTCATGACTTTGCACCAACTTGTATGTATATAATTGTACTTTATTTTAATTCACGAGCAGTGACGTAGTGGCTACCCCTATTAGAGGAGGAGCACTCCGACTCTGCCTTATTGGACCTGTTGAAGCACTGATTGCGTGAAACAGTCGATTGTTGTCCAGCTCTGCACCCCCCCCTCCCTGCACTCGTAACCCGACAATGGATTGAAATAAATAACTACATGATCGCAAATCGGTGAGTGACGCTCTTTCTTCTAATATCCATATAATATTGCTTTATTAGTCAATTAGTGAAACATGGCAATATGATGTTGATTTTTCCTGAGGAAGCTGCCAGTGAGCCCTGAAACACATTGACTGATCAACCTTTGATGTGTCATGGAATACGGCAGCATGGTTTTTAACCCTTCATCCTCCCTACTCTATTTGCACCATGCTGGGGACTGCAGCTGTCGTGATATGCTTTTATAGTGGTTGTGACTCTCACAACCACACACGGTGAAGCCTCTGATACCTATATAGGTCATATTTTATCTCTCAGACCCTTCATCGTCCCTACTTTCATTTTCTGAGATAATGACCTTTGGGTTTTCATTGGCTGTAAGCCATAATCATCA
This sequence comes from Allobates femoralis, assembly GCA_033576535.1. Lineage (NCBI taxonomy): Eukaryota > Metazoa > Chordata > Amphibia > Anura > Aromobatidae > Allobates > Allobates femoralis. Next base: position 44,634,945 of record JARQOC010000008.1, on the reverse strand, counting down.
ACATTTACAGAAATAAACACTTGAAATAGATCACTCTGTGTGTAATGACTCTATATAATATTTGTGTTTCACTTCATGTATTGAATTACTGGAATAAATGAACTTTATGATGATATCCTAATTCATTGAGATGCACTAGTATATTGATGTGGAAGAAGTGGAGAGTGAAATATATGGCACATCACTCATCTCAATCATAGTATGTTACCACTAATAGCAACGCTGTCAGCTTATGTCAGTGTTCTACACAAACACGATGGCTGATCACAAGTGATTAAGAAGGGTGACTGTTTTTAATTTTTATTTTTATAACAACGTGAAAAGCCTATCAGTGCATTGTGTGAATAAATGGGCTGTTGGTTATTGACGGATTATCATCCATTTCTTGGCTGCATTTGCGTTAAGGAATATGAAGTGTGTTGGGTACAGCCCTAGGAAACCTCAGGGTTTTCTACATGTTTTTTCATGCAGAAAAAAGTTTCATGTGATCATTCACTAAAAAGTACATATAATGATACATAAAGACATCCACAATGTTTTAGTTTACCGACTATCATGCAGTTGTGGCACCCCTGCAGACCGGTCGCCACTAGATGGTGCAGCAGCCAGGATTGGTAAGTCGGTCACCCTAAACGCACACCCAACTCACTCTGATCCCAAGTCTAGGGACTCTATGCCCAGCAACGGGATGGCAGGAGGAGTCAACTAGAGGGTGGGAAGTTAGGACAGAACCCGGTTAGGGGAGGCAACAAAAGGGAAAAACCACCAAGTTCAGTAAATCAGTCAGCCAAGTGACACCAGAGAGTCAAGTTCAGTCAGAAGGAGAGGAGAGAACACTATCATACAGGACTGAGAGGCTATGGACCCGGTGGCCTGTGCCACCATGAGGCTTGTCCGGGTCCTGGGCTGTAGACCGTGGTGAGAGAAGGAAGGAGTCCAAGGTGTGCTCGAATCAGCAGGGACACTGAGGGACTGGGCCGGAACCAGAGTGCCGGCTCTGCTGAAGTGGCCAGGAAGCTTTATGCTCCAAACACACACCCCAGCAGGGAGCGGGGTCTTTATGTCCCGAGACCCAACTTTTGGCGCATATTTATAAGTGTGTGAATGCAGTTAAAATCAGCTGGGATGGTGTGTCCCAGGACCTAGGCTACAGCAAAATGGAGGGGCAGTTGTAGCTACAGGGCGGGGGAAGGGTGCACAGTCCAAAAAATGTCTAATATTATATACTTTGTCGTAGTTACCGGGCTCTTCCACAGTGGCGCCAATATTGAAGCTAAGTCTCTCTTTTCTTTTTTCTAGTGCAGTATTTACTGTGATCCCATTTCATATATCCCCTTTTAGCTGTACATATAGCCCTGTGTTTCATTGTAGTCAGTAGCCATTAGCTTTTCCACATTCCTATTATGTTTAGTGTTGCAGCAATTTCACTTCTTGTAATATATTTGTTTTTTTGCTTGCACCTAACATTAGGTGTCGCCAGTCCTTTCACTATATAATAGTAGCTAGGGTGCAGACCGACCGAAAAAGCCCATGAAAGGAACACTAAAGAGGGTGATTGTGATGAGCCATCCCGGCTGCTTAGACCACACTGGAGCCGCAACTGTACTGTCTGTAACTAAACATCTGTCAAGAAAGAGAGTAAACCCGGTTAAAGCTCTATTCTGTGTAAGTCTGTGATTACTACGCCTGATGAGAGATAGACTGATTTTGTGAACCGGCAGTAGGAGACTGCCTGACTGTATCGTGAACCCTTCACACCCAACAAGCCCTGCACTACAACAGACTATTCGGTTGGCCTCGGGACCTGCTCTTCCTGTGGAGAGCTGCTCGCTGCTACTCCCATCATCCACAGGGGTCCCGACTACAGCAGTGGCTATACCGGACACATTCCATGGGTGGTGTCACGACATACTCTTTTATTTTGTTTTTATATTTTATTTTTCTCCATTTTTCAAACTCCTCTTTTAACTGCTCGCCTGACGAGGGGATCACGGACCGGGTCACGCCACCGTGATATCCCGCAGCCCCAAATGACAATGAGAGGGCCTGGTTCCGAGTACCCCACGGTCCCCGCCAGGCGCGAGGCACAGCCAAGCTTTGATTGGCTGTGGGTGGTTACATAATAATATTTATTCATTTATACAGCACTATTAATTCCATAGTGCTTTACATACATTTGCAGCACTGGAGCTCACAAACTAAACATCCTATCAGTATGCCTTTGAAATGTGGGAGAAAACCAGATTGCCCAGAGTAAATCCCCTGAAACACAGGGAAAACTCCTTGCAGATGGTGTCCTTGGTGGGATTCGAAACAAAGACCACAGTGCTGCAAGCTTTCAGTGCTAAGCACTGAGCCACCATGCCACCCACTTGAGGTTATATGACCTCAAGTTTGAATTTGCATACTTCCGTCCACATTCTGACTAAATTTGTCCAGCCTCACTCAATTCACCCATATTGAGCGAGGCCACGCATATCCAATCGGCATGTGACTACAGGTATGCAAATCACAAACACGGTCACACAACTACATGGCACTGGGCCAGCACCATAGTATCCTGACTGCGCACCATGCATACAGTGAGGATTCATAATCCTACCGTCATATAGAGTGAAGGCAGACTTGAACCCCAAGCCTTGACAGCCCTTTTAAGAAATGTTACATCTGTAAAAGCAAAAAAACTTGTGTTGTTTTAAAGCAATTATTTGTTATTATTATTATTATTATTATAGCACTATTTATTCCATGATGATTTACATGTAAGAAGGGGCATACATAGACAAGTACAATATTTATGAGCCACACAAGGCACACCCAGAAACAAGAGTAGAGAGGGCCCTGCCCTTGAGGGCTCACAATCTATAAGCGATGGACGAGATGCACTAGGAGAGGGAAATGCTGGTTATGCAGCGGTTTGGTTGACTGAGGCTCATTGCAGGTGTTAGACTTCATGGAAGAGGGGTGTTTTCAGTTACCTTTTGAAGGTTTCCATGGTAGAAAAAAGTCTTACATGTTGGGGCAGAGATTACAGAGTATGGGGGATGCATGGGAGAAATTGTGTATGCGATTGTGGGAAGAAGACATAAGAGGGGAGTAGAGAAGGAAATCTTTAGAGGATTCTAGGTTGTGTGAAGGTAAGTCCCGGGAGACCATATCACAGATGTATGGAAGAGGCAGATTGTGGATGGATTTGTATGTCACTGTTAAGGTTTTGAACTGGGGTCTCTGAGAAATGGTAAGCCAGTGAAAGGCTTAGCAAAGAAAAGATACTGGGGAATAGTTGGAAGACAGATGAACTATTCTGGCAGCACGGTTTAGGATAGATTGAAGGGGTACAAAAGTGGTAGAGGGGAGGCCAGAGAACAGAATGTTGCAGTAGTGGAGGTGGGAGATGATGAGAGCATGCACAAGTGTTTTTGCAGTTTCATGGTCAAGGAATGTAAGGATCCAGTAAATATTTTTTGACTGGGAGTTGGCATGTTGTGTCAAGGGCTTGGATATGTGGCTTGAAGGAGAAGGAAGAGTCATGAATAACCCTGTGGAACTAAGCATGCAGGGCTGGGGTGAGAAAGCAGCCATTGCTTTGATGGATAGGTCTGGTGGAGTGGTAAAGAGAGATGGGAAAAAGATGATGAACTCTGTTTTTTCCATGTTCAGTTTTAGAAAGCAACAGAAAAGAAAGATGGAATAGCGGACAGACATTGTGAGACTTTAGTTAGTAAGGAGGTAAGGAGGTGATGTCAGGACCGAAGAGATATATCTGAGTGCCCATGGGACTTTATGAACTGTCCTAGGCCAAAGGTGTAGATGGAGAAGAATACAGATCCTAGAGCTGAACCTTGGGGAACACCGACAGACAAGGGGTGAGATGAGGAGATGGTGTGAAAGATGGAGACGCTGAAAGTCCAGTCCAAAAGATATAAAGAGATCCAGGACAAGGCCAAGTCTGTAATACAAATAGATGTGAGAATCTGTAACAGGAGGGAATGGTCTACAGTGTTAAAGGCAGAGGATAGGTCCAAGAGAAGGAGGACAGAGTAGTGTTGCTTGCCTTTGGCGGTTAGTAGATCATTGGTGACTTTAGTTAGGGCAGTTTTGGTTGAGTGATGCAGTTGGAAGCCAGATTGTAAAGAGGGAGCAGGAGGAGCGGTGGGAGGTCAGTGGCAATGTCCTAGGTACCAGTTTAGGATTATGGAATAATCTCCATATTGGAGCTTCCAAATTATAAAGTTTACATTACACCTATTATAATGTTTTATCATTGTGCCTTTAGTTTCATTAAAGTAATTAACTCATAACTAAAAACATCTCACGTTGCCTTCATCCCAATTTTGCAAAATCAAAATTATCCAACTGCAAAAAGAGACCCATGAAAAATAGATTATACGGCATTCACCATAATTCATGTATTTTATTTGTTGTCATTAAATGAGTAATCAATACCCCATCTTATGAATGATTCATCCTGCAAACACACTACAGACCAGCTGTTCTTGCAGCTTTAACTCATTTAATAAATTTGATACATTTTGAGTCTAGGCTGGTTGCAAATTAAAAAAAGTATAAGGTTAACTGTCAATTTAATTAAAAATTAATAAGTGGCAAAGAATAACTGGCTGCAGAGTGTCAATAAAAAATGAAATTAATGTAAGTGCTGGAACAAAATAGTTTTGGCACCGAATTGTACTACAAGTGCTAAAAGGACAATAAAATTCTGTCAAGTAATTTCCTATTATTAGCAAATATCTATAGTCCATTAATATGGTGGCCAGACGGTTGCACAGAACCATCCATTAAACTCTACTCATTTGTTATATTTTGATAGCTAAGCAGTTAAAAGCAGCATTAAGTGAATGATTAAATACTAGTCTAAATAAAGGGATGGGAGGAGAATTCGCATAATGTGCATATGGTTCTATGACTTATTTTTGGTTAATCAAACAATGATACTGGGGGATGAAAAGCCTCTTGGGGTATTGCTAATTTCAAATCCTAAAAACAGAAAAAATACAAAAATCTGATAGCAAAGTCCAATCTATCATAAAAATATATATTTTCAAGTAATCAATACGTAACATATAAAGGGGATGGAAAATGCACACAAAAATTAGAACAACACGCAGATAGTTCAGAACCCAGAAGTGAATGGTACAAGTAGCCAAAAAGAAAAAGACCAAAATAAAGGTTGTTGACTATCAGGGTTCGTTTAACCCCTAGGTAACCCCAAATGAGGGTGACCACAACGAAGGGTACACCGGGGACACTATCAATGGTGGGTCCTGAGGCTAGAGAGAGGAGAGGTGGGACACCTCTTGTACTTACCTGGGGCTGTATACTAAGCTCTCTAGCTTCTGTGTTTGGGCATTTTTATCCCGTTGCCGAGTAGAATACCTAGTCCCTCGCTAGCCCTGAACTTACCCCTAAAGGTACCTTTACACGCCACTACAGAAGGTTGGAAACAACCGGGAGTATCACGTGCACGAGCACATAGCAACGGTTGCAAACGGTACCCGATGCCGCCTTTACACGCCACTACAAGGTGCTCTACAGAAGGTTTAATCTATCCCTGGAGGCACAGCCGGGTGCCACAAGTTACCTTCTGTAGAGCACCTTCCCTCATTTACACGCCGCTACAGAAGGTAATATGGGAGGACCTGGGGCAGCAGGGACAACACATAGGCGTGCCAGAGTTGTGGATTACGAGACGCTCGTACGGTGATTGGACAAAGCAATAACATCATGATTGGCCAGCCAGCTCAGGAAGGCTGGCTAATACATGACGCTATAGCAAATGTGTAGTGTGACTGGTCAGCTCCTTAAATATGCCGCCCTATGCAGCAACAACCAATCGTAACGCAGGAGCTTCCACCAATGATCGCTGAAGGGGGGCGGCTTCCAGGAGGCTGTGTCACGCCCCGGGGAGTTAGCTAGGTGTCGAAAAAACCTTACCTTATTTAGATGCCGCTACCATCGGGTTGAAACCAACCTGTTTTAGAGCACTGCTCTGAAACAGGTGCCGAAAGTGACGGGTGGCAACAAGCTAGTTTACACGCCGCTACCTCGGGTTGATTTGAAGGTGCAAAATACATTTGTCTCCGAAACCCGGTTGTTTTCAACCTTCTGTAGCGGCGTGTAAAGGTACCTTAAGGAGTATCACTAATAGATTACTAATAATAACGACAAGGGAAGGTAAACAAACAGGGGAAAACAGCCAAAGAATATACACCAACTTCATCCAGCAGAACTATACCAACAACAAGGGCTTCCAGCAGCAGCAAAACTCTAGTGACTCCTAGAGGAACGTTCCTCCTCTGTGACTAGTATAGGAATGGATATTCTATAACCGCCGACCTGGAACATGGGACTATTTACAGGTAATGGGTTGGGTCACCAACTAGGTGCACATTAGGATAAGTAATCAGAAGTTGCTAGCAAGGAAAACTGACATTAACCCTTGATACACCACAAGAAAGGAAAACACATTTAATATCCAGAGTTTCAAAGGGAAAGAGAGACTCTGGACCCAAACCTGTCACTAGTCTCCTAAATACGGGAGACATTCGTGACAACATGCAAGAGTAAACGGTATGCAACCAAAAAATTTTTTAGACATATTTAAATCTCAAATGGGCCCACAATGTTTGAAATTAATATCATAGAACAACCTAAATACATATATACAACCCTACAAATGATGAATATAAGGCATATGACTGGCTACCATCTGTAGATATATACAATTTTTCAAACACATATAACTTGACGTTTGTCCATATGCAGCAGTAATAGACGTGAAAACCCTACAAAAAGTGTAGATAAGTTACAATAGAGGGTAACTCCCATAGGGACAAGACGCAGTCCAACCCAGCATATCTCTTAATGTAGAAGGACGTGGGTATACACGTAATCAGGGCTGCAGTTCGCTGCGTGTCACCTCAATGAGCGTTTTGGAGGGAATATGCCTTCAACATGCCTATTTGTGTGTTATTGCAATTTTTGTATGTATTTCTACCTCTTTTATCAGTTATATATTGATTAAATAAAAATATATATATTTTATTATTTATTAGACTTTGTAGTCAGATTTTTCTCTGTTTCGGGTTCTTGCTGATTTGTCCTGTTTGGGCCATAATGTCCATACATATCCATGAGTATGTCTATACATTTTATAAAGAAAATAGAAGAGTGGTTCAGCTTCCGACAATAAATGACAGCAATTTATTCAATAAGGTCAGTATTCCAATACAGGGTACAAGGCAGGCACACAGAAGAATGGTACTGGCGAGTGCACGTGCTGCTACAGGCAATGCATTTCAGACAGAGACTCTGTCCATTGTCAAGCCTTTCTGGAGCCTCATTTTATCCCGGCAGCGCGGTGTTTGCCTTTTCTGTATCTATCCCGTATGATGGCCATGAAATTGCAATATATCCATGCCATACCCAAGTGATGTCCGTGGTATGGACTAGAGATTGTCATGATCCCTCCACTCAGTGTGTCTTTGATGCAATGAATGCCAGTTTGCTGTACTATGGAATCAGGACTATGCGGAGTGGTTGATATAATATTTTGATATCAACATCATCCACAGATCTATCAGTGACCAGGATATAATGTTGTCTGCAACATTTTCCTGAGCGCTCTGCTAAAGCGCAGTTCCTGGGGCTTGGTAAACATCGGGTTACTATGGAGCAGCGTTGCTGGGCAGCACCCAACGTTAACGCTAGCCGTTACTGCAGCCTTTGCTATGTGTTTACCGGATCCAGTAAACATGGGTCTCCCTCCAGGTGGGACCCTAGCCTAACATAGCAAAAAGTAATCTTGGAAATATGGAGGCCATATTTTCCAACTAGGAGGTTCCTGTGAGAAAATGTTACATTTATTAGAATTATGGCCTCACACCCATCTTTGCTTGACTACAGTTAGCCATCCTCCTCTCAGCTGACCACGAGGAGAAGTGAAGGGTTCGGATGAGACCCTTCTTAATATTTCATCCTGGAAAACCTATTGTCTGACTCAGAAGAGACAATGTAAATTGTAGATTTGTCCTAATGTTTGATGTAATCTCCTCTCCTAAGAATTACTGCTTCCTTTAATTATAAGAGCCTTCTTTATTACCGTATATACTCGTGTATAAGCCGACTTTTTCAGCCCAAAAATTGGACTGAAAAGTTTCCCCCTCGGCTTATACACGAGTCATATACTTTTGTGCGAGGTGGGGGCTGTGTCCGGGAGCAGGAGGAGGCAGGAAGAGGCTGGAGGAGGTGGGGGAAGGCTGTAATATGAGCGGCTCGTGACGTGGAGCCGCTCATAACTTATTCATGATATGCACTGCATCCCCCGCCCATACGCAGGGGGAGCAGTGCATATCCCATTACAGGCTCCCCATAACAGTATGGCGCCCCCACCACAGTAAAGCCTCCCCATGCTTCCGCTGCTCAGTGTAAAATAAATAGTGTTATTAGCTCTTACCCTCTCTCAGGGCTCAGTGCATCCTCCCTCCTCCCTCCTCCCTGCGTGTCATGTGACCGGCCGGTGACGTCATCACGGTGAGCCCCGGTCACAGGACAAGCAGGAAGGAGGGAAGATGCACAGCCTGGACCGAGGGTGAGAGCTAATAACACTATTTATTTTTCAGTGAGCAGCGGCAGCATGGGGAGAACTTACTGTGAGGGGGGGAGGAGCCTGTATACCCCCTGTGCTGGGTGGGGGCAGCCTGTATACCCCCTGTGCTGGGTGGGGACAGCCTGTATACCCCCTGTGCTGGGTGGGGGCAGCCTGTATACCCCCTGTGCTGGGTGGGGGCAGCCTGTATACCCCCTGTGCTGGGTGGGGGCAGCCTGTATACCCCCTGTGCTGGGTGAGGGCAGCCTGTATACCCCCTGTGCTGGGGGGGCAGCCTGTATACCCCCTGTGCTGGGTGGGGGCAGCCTGTATACCCCCTGTGCTGGGTGGGGGCAGCCTGTATACCCCCTGTGCTGGGTGGGGGCAGCCTGTATACCCCCTGTGCTGGGTGGGGGCAGCCTGTATACCCCCTGTGCTGGGTGGAGCCTGTATACCCCCTGCGCTGGGGGGAGCCTGTATACCCCCTGCGCTGGGTGGAGCCTGTATACCCCCTGCACTGGGGGGAGCCTGTATGGCCCCTGCGCTGGGGGGAGCCTGTATGCCCCCTGCGCTGGGGGGAGCCTGTATACCCCCTGCGCTGGGGGGAGCCTGTATACCCCCTGTGCTGGGGGAGCCTGTATACACTGTGCTGGAGTCCACCCTCGGCTTATACGCGAGTCAATACATTTTCCCAGTTTTTGGGGCAAAAGTAGGGGGGTCGGCTTATGCACAGGTCGGCTTATACACGAGTATATACGGTATTCCCTTTTTTTATTTTATACCAGTTTTGTATTTCTTGATGTCGTTTTGTTAGTTGACACTTTTTGTAATATTTGTAATTTTTTTTCATATTTCCTCAACAATTGAATTAAGTTTGTTTTCTGCTGCCTTAAATGAACCCACAACCCCGAAGAAGGAAAGTATCACCTGGTTGTTGTATCTAGTACATGCCAAAGTGCAAGAAGTGAACCTGACCAATGGAAACAACAGCACACCTGAAGGTGTTTCAAAGAGGATTTATTATGGGTTTTTCATATCCATTAATTACAATGCAGTAAGTATAATATTACATCATATTTTAGGTATAAAAGCCTACATCACATGTGTAGGCAAGAGTCAGAGGAATTCAGACTACGGCATTGACTTCCCTCTGAAAAGGATCCATTTGATGTATCAGGCTTATAGTGTGTGATTCCTCTGTCTGTTGCCTATACATCCTATACAGAGACTCCAGATCAAAATCCTAACTATGACATACATAGCCATCCACAACATGTCTCCTCCATACACCTGTGACATGATCGCCTGGTACCTACTTACACGCAATCTTCGATCTTCTCAAGATCTTCTCTCCTCACCTCTTATCTCCTCTTCCCACAACCGCATACAAGATTTCTTCCATGCTTTCCCTATACTCTGGAATTCTCTGCCCCAAATAATCAGACTCTAACCTACCATAGAAACCTTCAAAAGGAACATGAAGACCCAACAAGCCTACAACCAGCAGGGAGCCTCAGTTGACCAGCTCTACCCTTACCTACTGTATCCTCAGCCATCCCTTTTAGACTATGAACCTTTGCGAGCAAGGTCCTCTCTCCCTCTGTTCTTGTGTGTGCCTTGTATTGCTCATGTTTATTGTACTTGTCTATGTATGCCCCTTTTCCCATGTAAAGAACCATGAAATAAATGGTGCCATAATAATAAATAATAATAATACATCTGATGAAGCATTCTGCTGACTGTTGGATTGAGTTAGCAGATGACTTGTGTAGCAGACAGGGTCAAAGCCCAGTGGGTATAAACAGTTACAAATATTATCTCAATTAGAGATGAGTGAACCTGTTTGAGGTTAGCGTTGGAGGGCTTTAAGTATCCAAATCACTGGAGTAAGCATCGCTGTGCCCGGATACGCTTGGTGCTTGGTAGTGATAAGGGAATATGCACGTTACAATTCGTTACTCGAACGGACAGCACAGTGTTCATGATAATCTTTATTCGGCAAGGAATGCTGGTGCTCATGAGTAATGTGTCGATCCAGAACAATCTGACACATATTGCCAGCTTCCTTCAGTACACAAAGGGAGTCTGCACCCCAGTGAGAGCAGATTGAATGGAAGGCTCTCACTGGGGGGTACAGGAAGGTGTTGTATTCAGTGAAAATGCAAAAACGTCCACAATCCTATTTGCAAATGTATCAATAACCATTTAAAACCTTTGGCAGAGACCTTGCCATCCTATCTCAAAAGACACAATGGACGTCCTGAACCATGTTGATGGCATCTTTGTGGAACCCGGGATGCTTTTGGTTATGGCTGATGTCGAATCCCTCTATACTTGCATCTACTACATTCATGGGCTGGAGGTGGTCCGCTTATTCCTCGAGGCTGGCAGTGTGGATGGCGCACTTGGTGAATTTATCCTACAGCTGCTCCACCCCCCGCCTGGCTACCATAGTGATGCATAGTGACCATTGATGAAGCAATGTGATTCTGTAAACTGTGTAGTGATCCATACAGTAATTTTGTAAAAATTGTTCATTGCTCCTTGCATCGGTACTTTTGATACTATAGTACAAGTATTGACCCTCATTATTGTTACACTGCGCAGTGCTGTTAAATCTGTTTTCTGGCTCTACCACAGGGGTGAGTTGCATCTTAAACCTCTTTGTATCCACTTTTATAATACATTTTAAAAAATCAAATAAAAATGTAACTTTTATACTGCAATATACTCAATACTTAAATCAAATTTCCGGTATATGGGGAAGTGGTAATTTAAATAAGAAAAAATAACCCCAAATTTGTAGATAATTAATAATTTTTATGTAGACAACAATAAAACCACACCTCAACCAAAGTGACAATATCAAACCACAAATTTAGGAAAATTAAAAAATCAATTTGTTTGCAGGCTTAGAACATATCAATATTCACAACTGGGGCTCTATAACAATTTCTTTCCCTGCCTTCCAGCGGAGTTTGATTGCACCCTAATTTTTACTGGTGTCCCCGCTCACCGGAGGCTTATCCTGTACCTACTTGATTGATCTGTACTAAGATAGGGAATACAAGGATAATATCTCACCCTCCGGTTTAGACATAAAGTTCATCCTCCTACATCCTATTGATTATTAAAATTGTCATAAGAAATAAATTCACACACCAACAACAAAACTAAGCACCGTCAGGAAAATCACAGCTTAATGATTCTTGCCATATATACATCTCTAGTACAATCCCATACAAGCCAGTCCGTCCTGACTTATCATAATGTGCTTCAGTAATTGTGGAGGTGCAGTATCCTGTTCTTTAACCTCAGCCTCGACGCATTTCTCCCTCAACGGTATTTCCGTAATGTGGGTTCTTCAGGAGGCACAACATTTTGGACACACAAAGTGACTGAGATATGAAAATATGATCATCTAAAATGAAAATAAACCAAGATTAGTAACAGTTTACATATAAACACAACTTATCAGTGATAGATACCCATGTAAGTATGTTGGAACAATATATTATCACCTATTAGTCATTTAGACCTTCTCATCTAGAGATGACTTCATTGTTTATATCAGTATTGCTGGATGATTACAGCCGGTACGGGGATGTAGAATGGATATAATTAGGGCCCTTCCACCAATCCACTAATGAAGCAAATCATGAAAGCATAATTAAATTCTATCCGAATCACAAATTAGACTGACCAGAAAATATAATGACAATAAATGTGATCTTGCCATACGATACACAATGCGTTTCACCCCAGATACTCGCAAGGGGTTAAATAATTCTTTTTAGATAGAAATGCTGCAAAAATACATGAAAAAATTTTTTTTACTCATAAATAAGGTACTCCTTTAGCATACTCCAACAATCCTTCATCCAGATAAACAATAATGCCTACTTACTGAAATAAACTCCAAACAATAGTGATAAAGAACTAGTGAGGCCTCCATTCCTGATAATGGTAGCTGCAAATACACCAAAGCACAGTAATTAAAGTCAGCAACTATCTCATGCCATCATTCACCTCCCAATCTCAGTAAACTTACAGCTCCATAAGGTTCAAACCGCTTCCCCTGTGATTAAAGCTGCTACTGAAGAGAGGCTCATAATGGCACCTTTATATAGTGGGTGCTCATTAACACAAAGTCCCATCATCTGTGCAGCACCAAAATAGTCTCCTCACCCTTTGTTTACGATTGTCGCCGGATGACGCAAAACCGGAAGTGCATCACCTGATACGCCTCATCGCTAGACGACGCGTTACCATAGGGGCGAGGCCCCTTTTACCGGAATTTAGCTGCGGCAATAAGGATGTGTACGTTCGCCGCTGGGTGATGCAAAACGGAAGTGTGTCATCCCTAGATGATGCGTTACCATAGGTAAATATCCGCTGCACACCAACATCAGAAATTCTTGCGAGAAAAAAGCTAATGGCTGACATGTATTAATGCACAGTGTGAACTGGAGCAAAAGGCACAGTAGAAAACTACTCAAAGCTTATGTAAGGAATAACATGAGAACTTAGCTGATGTGATAGCCATGACATCCGAGCCTGGTAACCGCGGCAAGGTCTCTCATTCTACCGGGTCCTACTCTAGTTGCCTTATGTCTGCAGTGTGAACTTGTGTGTATGGGTATATGCCACTAAATGCAATTAAAACCTGCTTTTAAGGGGTGTGTCTGGAACCAAAGCTACAAATAAAATGCAGAGTCTCTTTGCGGCTACAGGGCGGGGGGAGGGTGCACAGTCCAAAAAATAACTATATGTAATATTAAAGATGGCTGGCACACGTCTATGTTGGGTGCTAGCTGGAAAAATACATAACGTTACTAGATAAATATCCGCTGCACACCAACATCAGAAATTGTAGCGAGAAAAAAGCTAATGGCTGACATGTATTAATGCACAGTGTGAACTGGAGCAAAAGGCACAGTAGAAAACTACTCAAAGCTTATTTAAGGAATAACATGAGAACTTAGTTCACACTGTGCATTAATACATGGCAGCCATTATCTTTTACAATACATGTCAATACATGTTTTAAAATACATGCCTCAATAAATACCAGGTGACAACATAAAAAAATCAAAACTCAATATATCAAACTAGCCTTACCATATAACAGGGATACAATGGATACCAATAATCTCAATATAACTTTGTTGTATCTTTAGTAAATCAGTTGGATTGGGTAATTTTCTTACCCCTTTGATATGCAACCAGCAAAAATAATGTTTACAGAGTCAAATTGCGACATGGTGAAGATTATTAATAGTCCATAATTACGGATCCTAATACAATTTAATGTCCAACAAACAATGCCCGTAAAAAAAGAGGAATTACACTTTTCTAGAGGAAACACCCAAAGGAGAGTGCCTCATTGAGTCCCTTGGGTGAGACAGTATCCAATCTGAATATCCATTGGGTTTCCTTTTGTAAAATCAATTTATTCCAATCACCTCCTCTAGGGTTTCTTTTCACTACTTCTAAGGCTGCCTTCACATTAGCGTTTGTGTCTGCATGCTGATGTCATGCAGACACAAACGCAGTCAAAAGCAATGTCATTTGATGTGTCCGCAGCGGATAATGTCCGCCTGCGGACACATCACTGTGGAGACCGGCCAGCCAATCGGACGTGTCCGGGGTGGGCCAGAGGCGTAAATCAGCGCTGGAGATCTCCTCCTCCCGGCCGCCGGTAAGCTCCGGGAAGTGTCAGCGGGGAGAAACAGCTGATTTGACAGCTGTTTGAATCTCCCGCGCCGACACCGAGAGGAGATGTCGGCGCGGGAAGATTCAAACAGCTGTCACATCAGCTGTTTCTCCCCGCCGACACCACTAGGAGATTACCGGCGGCGGGGAGGAGGAGAACATTAGAGGCTGAGCTGATCTCCCGGTGGCCATCGGTGATCTCCTGTGACATCACCGCGGCCACCGGGAGATTTTTCAATGGGTCCGCAGCGTTCTCCTGCGCTGTCAAGCGCAGAACACTGCGGACCCATTGACACCAATGATTTTTTTGTGCGCTTGGGGACGCTTGCTGATTTTCCAAGGTCCCCGAGCGCCCAAAAAATGCAACATGCTGCGTCCCGGGTGCGGACGCTGGACACCGGAAGGAGCAGATATCGTCCGCATCCGCACCCGAACGCAGCAAACGCAAGCACTATGCGTTCCTATGTTAAACATAGGAACCGCAGTGCGCATGCGCTTGCCTGCGTATGGGAACGCAGCAAACTCTGCCTTCCCATACGCAAATGTGAAGGCAGCCTAAGACACAAAAAGAGACTTCATTCACATTACCTCCATGTATTTCTCTGATGTATCTAGATAATGGAGTCTCATGTTTACTGTGGATATCACCAAGATGTTCCCCTACCCGTTTCCTTAGCTCTGTTTTGGTTTTGCCAACATAATTAGATGGGCATGTGCCATGTACACTACTCCCTGTGTCTGGCAGTTGGCAAAATCCCTCTGTTAAATCTGTTTTCTGGCTCTACCACAGGGGTGAGTTGCATCTCAAACCTCTTTGTATCCACTTTTATCACACATTTTAAAAAATCAAATAAAAACGTAACTTTTATATTGTAATATACTCAATGTCTTTCTCCGATTTATATCTAATTGAACAATTGCACGAGTATTAAAACTTACTCCCGAAGCCGAGTATTTCACTACTCGCTCATCCCTAGTGCTTGGCCCAGTGCAAGCCACTTGCATTGTTTCGTCAGCTTGCAGTGAGGGTAGAGCCAGGGCCGCACTTGCGTTTGCAATGCTGCTACTGGACCTGTTTTTTATCCGAAAAACCTGATCCATTAACGGACCCATAGACTCCAATTGTTTGCAAAAGTGCAATCCGTCTACTGTATTGCGTTTTTTATGAAATACGTTTTTAATAGGGTCTGCAACGTTTTTTGGTGTCTTCTCAAAAACACTTGCGTTTTTTTAACATGGGGTCTACGGGAAACGCATGCGTTAACGCATGACACATATAGGTACTATTGTTAACGCATGCGCTAAAAATGGCTCAAAAATGACAAAGGACAAAACTGGATCCAGTAGATGGATGCAGCCTCCCAAGTGTGGCCCAAGCCTAAAAGCAGAGTTTTTCGCTATAGTGCACTTGTAAAATAAAAAAAGACAAATCCCTGCCCCTAGAAGTGTTTTACCTATGGCTGGCTGTATGTGAGCGGAGAGACAAACTGCCCCATCAGTGTCTTCAAATGAGGTTCGGGTCAAGTTGGCCCCAAATAGTCCATTTTTAAAAATCCGGCTCCACCACCTGAATCTTAACAGGTCCGCTCATATCTAATCTTAATCCATGCTGTCTACATGCTCCAATGCAATACAATGATTCAAACATTAAAATTAAAGATGATTTGGAGAGCATAAATCATACATTCTTATAATTAAATCTATAAAATGCAAGTGGCAGTAAATTAGAATGATTACATTTAGAAAAATGTTTAAGTCTTGGTAGCATTTTGTAAAGGCATTAGATCCTAACTTTATGGAGATACCTAAATTAGAAGAAGCGCTTCTGAGAATGCAAAAAGAGTTGGGATCGGAAATGAGCCGGTCACATTAATATTTTACACAAAAGTGAATTTTTAATTTTAGAGCCTGATTTGAAAGTGAGCAAGATGTGTGGTCGAGAAGCACATAAAACTCCTAATGATTTAACGATAGTGTGTGCCAGAGACTCTATAGTACATTATGGAGGATCACAGGATGTTAACCTCATTTTTCTCTAGGGTGAAGTAAACAGAAGAGGACTGTGAGCTTAATTGTGTACTGTAAAAGCTTACAAATTAGTTGTTACACACATCAAGTTATAAACAGGAATAAAAATGCATATGTATCCAAAGACAAAATCCAATTTACAATTGTTCGGAATTGAGGCTGTGAACACTAGTTAGAGGCATATTCCAGAAAGAACAAGTTATCACTAGAGATGAGCAAATAACCCAAGAGGAACTGGGTTCTACTCAAAATTGACAAAAATCTGCTCGGATTTGGCGAAATTGCCACCACCAACCACCCTTTTTCTGAAATCTATAAAGCTATACCCTACTCAGTCCTTCCTGCATTTTTGGATTGATGTTAACAGCATTGAAATCCCGGGGGCCTCAGACTCCAGGCTTGCCAACCAGGACCCAGCGAACTGCGTCGAAACCTAGCAACCTAGGCTGGTGTTAGTGCTGGTGTCAATCTGAAGATGTGTTGAGGACCGGATGTGGCCAAAGAGATGAGCAGTGAGGTGAGTATAAATGACCCGGCCCAGGGCCGTGGGGTACCCAGTTCCGGGCGTTGACTCACGGGGGAATGTCACTGGGGCCTGTGCCCGGTCCCGTGGCCCTGGTGGTTGCTGAAAAGAGTCAATAAAAATAATAAAAATAGTTTGTGACTCCACCTACGGTTCAGGTATGGTTATTGGGACTGCAGGTCAGACCTCCGGGGTGATGGTAGGGCAGCCAGATGGTTACACTCCCCATTGGTGGAGTGGGATCCCCGGGGCAGACGTATGAATTGTTTTTACACAGGGATTAAAAGAGGAAGGAAGCGCACATAGAGTAGTATTCCTATTATACAGGTCCCTCAGACCCCAAATGGTTAAACTCACCTGATGTAGTTGTGAGTGTCACAACTACAATAAAAGCACACAGGAGGTTGCTGCAGGCTCCCAGCTGAGAACTGAAGAATTCATAAAAGAGTGATAAAGAGCTGGAATCAAATGCCGTGCTGACCACAAAGATAAACACAGAGTATACACACTCTGTTTATTTTGCCTACTCGTGTTGAGCCACGTGTTGAGGCAGTTTACCACACAGCGCAATCGAGTGTCCTTTCAATGCAGCAACTGTGGCTCTTCAGGTGAGGGAAATAAAGTATGTCACACGGTCTTTAACGCTGAATGGGTTTACTCACAGTACTTCAGGCAAATTAACAGATGTTACAGTCACTCCGGTCTCTCTCTGGTCTGGGTAATCACCAGGGAACTAGAATGATCCATTCACCCACTGTCCCCTACTCTAGGGTGTGTATGAGTGGGGGTTGTGAGGGTCCCTTATTCACCATCCCAGTTCCCTTGGTCACAGGAATACTACACACTCTTATTTCGGTGCAGTATCCCTGCATGGCGTCCCGACCAGTGGGGCGCCACATAAAGAGTTTTATTATCTTTTACATTTTACTGTTATTATGCTGTGGGGTCTCTCTAAAATATTTTATTACTTACCAGTCTTCAGCTTGATCTCGAGCCATGGCGACTTGATGGATGAACACTATGTAGGAAAATCAATCTTGTGCAGCCTAGATGGGTCCACCAGGGTCTTCTTCAAGCCTAGATAAGTACACCACTGTCTTTTCCACCATTATCTTGATTGTGCCAAGCGATAAGGTTGACATGGGTGGTGCAGCGGCACAGTGGTTAGCAGTGCAGCCTTGCAGGGACTCGGTTCATTTCCCACCTAGGACAACATCTGCAAGGAGTTTGTATGTTCTCCCTGTGTTTGTTTGGGTTTTCTCTTGGCACTCCAGTTTCCTCCCACATTGCAAAGACATACTGATAGGATATTTAGATTATGAGTCTCAATGGGGTGAGCATTACTTATGTATTCAAAGTGCTATAGAATTAATAGTGCTATATAAATTAATTAATATTATTATAGGGTTACTGGTCTTCCTTTTTGCCTTGTTCCTTTCGACCATGATGTCCTTGTCCAGTTATTGCTCTCTTTGTATAATATGTCTGAGGCGCCCCCAGGGCGATGGGGTACTTAGGATCGGGCCTAGCTGCTGCTGTCTCTGAGGGAAGTCACGGGGGCCGTGACCCGGCTCTGTGCCCTTGGGCTTCAGTTGAAAAGGGGTTATATACAGGGGAGTTTTTGTGATGCCACACATGGTGTATGGCTAGGGATGGCCACCGCTGCTGCAGAACCTCCAGGGATGATGGGTAGCAGCTGAGATGGGACAGCTCTCCACGGGTAAAGCCAATCTCCGGGGCAGTGTAAATAGTCTATGTGTGGGATGCAGGACAACGGGCACAAGTAACAGGCAGACTCATGGTTTTTGTAGTTTCACAGTCCTTTACTGGAGCAGATGTTATATGGAGCTCTCCACGGGTCTTTTGAGAGCAATTCGGGTTTATTCTCATCCAGCTGGGTCTTTGGCTCCCTTACTGCACTTGGCATTGGCTCCTGCTGCTGCATAAGCTAGGCTGCCAATCCTGTCTCTTCCTGCAAGGTACCGGTATGACAGGCAACTCGAGTCCTTTCCTTCTACTCTGTTTTCGGGTGTATGCTGCTGAACTCTCACAGTGTTGCTGTGCCTCCGGCACAGTGTAGCTGGAGTATTCGGAATCCCCATATTCCGGTGCTGACTGCCAGGATGTGAAACCCTGTACAGTCTCGGACTCCAGTGTCCGTTCTATGCGCCTTTCCTCTGGGGTGAGCACGGAGTTGCTGAGCCTCCCAGGTGTGTTCCTGCTTCTCTCCTCCAACCCTAGCCTTAGGCCTGGAACTTGTCAGCAGTCCTTGGGATGAGCCTGGCACAGCTCTTTTTACACCCAGGTCTTCTTCACAGTCCTCCTAGGAACTGAACTTACTGACTCCTCCTCAGACCAGTATATATATAGGGGAGCTCACCCTGAACTAAGGCTTGGTCTCCCCCTTCTGGCCTGGAGGTGGAAGTGTTGTGTGTGTGTTGCCTGATGAGAAGACCCTTTTGTTGCTCTCTTGTGACACCACCACCCGGGGGCAGTGATGACCCTGTGGCACATTGACCCAGGGGTGCCACATGTCCAAAGTATGCAAGTCCTAAATTGGTGATCTTTGCTTTAAGTGACATTTCTGGCTTTATTTGTTCCTAAATGGATTTGATTGTATTTCTTGCCATTCATGGTATTGATAACATCCTACTCCAGCACCATATTTCAAAGGCGTTGATCCTTCTTCTGTATTTTTTCTGCAAATCAATTTTCCTGTCAAAACCTGCGCAAAGAGGAATATTTAAATTTTTCCTGATTCACTCATTTCTAGCTACCCCTGTTTCCCCGAAAATAAGACAACGTCTTATAATAATTTTAAAGAGGCGCCATGTCTTATTTTCAGGGGATGTCTTATTTTCCCATGAAAAAGAATTTACACATTTTTTTGAACAAAAAGATTAACATTTATTAACATACGGTATCATCCCACTGCATTCCATTATCCCATATCATCCCACTGCATCCCATTATCCCATATCATCCCACTGCATCCCATTATCCCATATCATCCCACTGCATCCCATTATCCCATATCATCCCACTGCATCCCATTATCCCATTTCATCCCACTGCATCCCATTATCCCATAGGGTACCATCCCACTGCATCCCATTATCCCATATCATCCCACTGCATCCCATTACAGTATCCCATATCATCACACTGCATCCCATTATCCGATTCCAGCCTCCCAGGACTATACAACAGTGTACCTGCAAAAAAAACCCACAAAGATACACACACACACACAAATCCATACCATACACCGCACACACCCATACCCACACACAAACTGCTTCTTACCGGTTCCTTATCGCTCCTGTGTGGTATCGGTATTCTCCTGCTTTGGTGGTACGTAAGCCAATCACAGCCCAGGAGCCCTGAGCCAATCACAGCACAGAAAAAACGTGAGCCAATCACAGCCCAAAAACCAGCCAATCAGAGGCTATGGACTGACGACAGCTGGCCTCAGATTGACTCGCAGTTCCTGGTGTTGTGAATTCTGCTTGTGGGCTCCCTCCTGTGGTTGTGGCTGGTAATGCAGTTGATCCTGTTTTGCATTCTGGGTCAGGTGAATTGGATAATTGCAATTCTGACTGGGGTATTTAAGTTTGCAGAATTTCCTCAGTCCTTGCCAGCTGTCAATTGTCCTGGAGGTGTTTCACCTCTGCCTGGTCTCTTCCTGCCCTGCTGCAAAACTTCCAAGCTAAGTGAATGGTTTAGTTCTCTTGTGGCACACTATTTTTGCTCAGAGTGCATGTCTGTCTTAACCTGCTCTCTGTTAGGAAGTTTTCTTCCTAGGATTTATGTGCTATTCATTTGTTATTGGCTTGTTCAGCTTTTGATTGTGTCAGCATATATTTAGCATAGTTGGATTCACAGGAGTTCCGCAGATTTAGAGGGCGCCGAGTCTTGAGTAGACTCAGGGGTATTTTTGTATTATCTGCTGTGGATGTTTTTGAAAGGATTTTTATACTAACTGCAATAGTATTCTGTCCTGTCTTTATCTATCTAGCTAGAAGTGGCCTCATTTGCTAGATTCTGTTTTCTGCCTGAGTGTGTCTTTTCCTCTCTTACTCACAGTCAATATTTGTAGGGGGCTTTCTATGCTTTTGGGGTTCTGCTCTGAGGCAATATAGAATTCCTGTTTCCATCTTTAGGGGTAGCTAGTTCTCCGGCCGTGTTGAGGTGTCTAGGGTATGGTTAGCCACATCCCATGGCTACTTCTAGTTGCGGGGGTAGATCAGGAACTGCGGTCAGCATAGGTACCACTTCTCCTGTGAAAAATATTCATGCGGCTCCAAGGTCACCGGATCATAACATCCTGGGCTGTGATTGGCTCAGGGTTCCTGCGCTGTGATTGGCTGCTGGGCTCCTGGGCTTTGAGTGGCGCAGCTGCTGGCCCCATTTTACAACACACCAAAAGGAAAGTACTGTAGCTGAATATAGAGGCGGGCACCAGACAGCGGGGATGAGTCACAGTTGCATGCCCCGGTTTTGTCATCGGTGGCATGCTGATCAACTAAAAACAAGGTATGCCTTATTTTCGGGGGGGGGGAGTGCCTTATATTTGCAGGCACATTGCAACCCCTAGCATGCTTTACTTTCAGGGGGCGCCTTATTTTTGGGGAAACATGGTTATCACCCATCCACAGAAGTACCAGATCACTGAAGCCAAAGCTTTGGCTGGAGTCACACATGAGCCCTGGATCTGCTGAAACCATCCGTTTCTCAACTTAGAATTTTGTGAAAAACGGATCCGTTAATGGATCCATAGGCTCCAATGCAAAAAAAACGCATTGTCTAAAGTGCACTAAAAAAACGCATAGCGTTTTTTTAACATGGGGCCCAATGGGAAACGCATCTGTTAACGCATTGTACCTATAGGTACCATTCGTTAACCCTAGAATGCGCATTCATAGAAATCTACACTTTCACATACCTGGGGCCTTTTAGGCCTGTGTGCAAATAACATGGAGTAACTCAAAAATATATATAACGATTTATTTGTCTAAAAGTTTTTTATATAAAAGTTGCAGTAAACATGGTGCAGGAATATTTCTTTTCAAAAACCTTCCTTTTCAACTTTACTGATTACCCCAACAATTTTCTCATATTATTTTTTCAGAAGAATGTTCCTTGCAGACATTTTGTCCACAAGTAGTGCAGAAACGCTCAGAGTTCCTTTCCTTCTTTGCTGAACAAGCATAAGAGCGCTTCCTTTTTTTTTCTCTTGGCTCTGGATGTTCCTGAAAATGTATACCACATCAGATCATAGCTTTCGTAATTTGCCTTGGCAAGCATTTTGTGTTGTTTCGCTCCATCATGGTAGGCATCAAAAGTTCATAGCAAAGTTCTGTCAAGAATAGACATCTCTTGTCCTTCCTGTTGTCATGGAATTCTGGATGAGTTTCACTACAAACAATATAGCTATTAAGGGCTGACACATCAAGGATATTATAAAAAATGACTACAAGCCAATGTTTTGTATTCTTCTCGCACGAATACTCTCCAATCATTTCATCCATCTTGTCCACGCCTCCTTTTGTTTTATTATAATGCAGTATGATTTCAGGTTTCTGTTTCCTGTCATCGGTGTCAATACTTCCATCATGATGCATTGTATTCAGTAATATCACATATTTTTCTTTCTTTGCTTTATAAGATACCATTGTCGCTTGATTGCAGAAACCAAACAAACTCTCATAAAGTGGTGGCTTGAGATTGTGCTTCATGATTGGAGGAATTTCGCGGCAGTTTGTTACCAACAAGTGTGAGTTTTTTCTGAAGCAAAAATTTGCCCAGTTCCAGATTGGTAAAGTAGTTGTCCATTGTTATATTTTTTTCAGAATTCAAAATTGGTACTGCAAGTGTTTTTACTATGTCAGAACATAGGTCTTTCTGGGCTGGAGCATTAGCTTCTTTGCACAGTAAATCAGACTATTCATGCCATAATAGCTTGTAGAATCACACATCCAGAAAATATTTATGCCATACTTGGCAGGTTTACTGGGTATATATTGAATGAATTTGCAACGTCCCCTGTTGTGAATTCATTGGAGCTCCCTCCGGTGGTTGTTGCTGGTGATGCAGCTGACTGTGTGAGCTTCACAGGGATGGTGATGATTGGCAATCTGGTTCTTGGAGCATATAATGGTTTGAAGTAGATCAATTCTCGCCAGTTGTCTTTGATTTTTGGAGGAGTTCACATCTCTCTGGTTTCTTCTGCTCTGTGGAATTCTTTGCAAGATAAGTGGATAGTTTTTTGATATTTTGTGGCACACTTTTGTGTGCTTAAGTTTCTGCTTATGTTTTGTCTTATTCTGAGCTGTGGGTTTGCAATTTAGTCTGTATATTTGATTTAACTGCTCTCAGATAGAAAGTTTTCTTCTAGGAATTTTACCATTCACTATTATCTGATATTTCCAGTTCTGCTGGCATTTGATTTATAGAAGTCTGCAGATATAGAGGGAGCCGAGTCTTAGTGACTCAGGGCAATTTTTGTTCTATCTGCTGTTGGTGTTTTTTTTATAGTGTTTTATACTGACCGCAATAGTATTCTATCCTGTCTTTCCTATATAGCTAGTTTGGCCTCTCTTGATAAACCTTTTACTCTGCCTGTGTTTGTTTTTCTTTCTCTGACTTCCCAGTTAAGATAAGATAAGATAAGATAAACTTTATTGATCCCGGAGGAAATTACAGTATTGCAGCAGCAGAACAAAGATCAAGAACATTACACACTTTACAAAATAAGTCTATATGGACAGCAGATGCGGGTAGACTGGTACATGTACCTCACCTATTCCCCCCATACCCTTAGAACTTCACTTAGTCTTGGGATGCTTTACACTTATACATTTGTTAAACATCCCCACAGCTGTCTGGAACAAACGATTTCCTGTATCTTTCCTTTTTACACATTAGTTGGATTTGACGCTTGCTGAATGTGCTCTTCTGCTTCGCAAACAGTTCAGAGAGCGGGTGTGTATTGTTGCTCATTATAGCCTTGCATTTCTTATTAATTCTATCCTCTAATACCTCCTTGAAAGTCCTAAGTTGTAGACCCACCGTCACACTAGCCTTCTTGATAAGTTTATTCAGCTTATTAGCGTCAGCTGTGCGCACACTACTACCCCAGCATATTATTGCAGCAAAGATTGCACTCGCCACAATAGATTGGTAGAACATTTCAAGCATTTTGCTACACACATTAAACGACCTTAACTTCCTTAAGAAGTAAAGTCTACTCATCCCTTTCTTGCAAACCTTCTCCATATGGCACCTCCAATCAAGCTTGCTGTCCAGATGAACCCCCAAATATTTGAAATTCTCCACCATCTCCACATCCTGACCATCAATAGTGATAGGTAAGCAATCCTTCATGCACCTTCCATAACTCAACACCAACTCCCTGGTTTTCTTTACGTTGAGTTCTAAATGGTTAGCCTGGCAC
This sequence comes from Allobates femoralis, assembly GCA_033576535.1. Taxonomy (NCBI): domain Eukaryota; kingdom Metazoa; phylum Chordata; class Amphibia; order Anura; family Aromobatidae; genus Allobates; species Allobates femoralis. The sequence goes on along the minus strand of JARQOC010000008.1, from coordinate 44,610,618 downwards.
CAGTCAACAAAGTCCAAAACCACCCTTCTGTATTCCTCCTCCCCCAGCCTCTCTGAATACCTCCGACTATCACTGAGTCATCAGAGTACTTCTGAAGGTGAGAAAGGTCTGATTTATACTGAAAATCAGCTGTGTATAACGTAAAAAGGAATGGCGACAGCACCGTTCCCTGAGGGGCTCCAACACTGCTCCAAACACTATCCGATACGGCCGCCCCCAACCTTACGAACTGTGGCCTGTCCTACAGGTAATCAATGATCCAATTCACTAATCCCTCATCAACCGCCATTTCAACCAGCTTTTTACGTAATAATAGTGGCTGTAAGGTATTGAATGCACTGGAGAAATCGAAGAACATGGCACGCACAGTGGTTCCATCATTGTCCAAAAAGGAATGTACTGTTTGTAGCAGATACGCTACAGCATCGTTTCCCCCCAGACTCTGCCGATACGCAAACTGAAGGGGGTCCGTAAAAGCAGACACCCCTCGGACACAAGTAGGCAAGTAGAATTCTCTCCAAGGACTTCATCGCATGCGATGTTAAGGCCACTGGTCTATAGTCATTATGGGAGCTCGGGAAGGTAGTCTTGGGAACCGGCACCAGGCAAGAAGTCTTCCATAGAACTGGTACTCTCTGTGATTGTAAGCTCCAGTTAAACAGGTGCTGGAAGACAGTGCACAACTGATTTGCACACACTCTGAGGACACGTGGACAGATACCATCAGGCCCTGCTGCTTTACCAATGACCAGCTTACAAAACTGTTCCCTCACATCATTAATATCTGTGGTGGCTTGCTATTCTTTTGGGATTCTGCTCTGAGGCAAGATAGCTTTTCCTACATCCATCTTTAGGAGCAGTTAGTTGTCCGGCTGTGCAGAGGTGTCTAGGTCTGGTTAGTTACATCCCACGGCTACTTCTAGTTACGGTGTGTAGTCAGGGATAGCGGTCAGTACAGTTACCAACCACTTCTATGGAATCTGAATGTTACTCCTGAGTCTCTGGTTCATAACAGTCCCTTAAAGGCAAGAAGTTGCTCATCCACTGTCACATTGTCATTAGAATGGTAAAGCTTTGTACAGTTTTTGATTAAAAGATTCCAGATGTAGCTAATAGGGGCTAATTGATCTGTTTCCAAACTCACAGGACGAGTTCTCTTATCATCAAAACGAAGGCTTCTCCGAATATTCTCAAATCCATTGACTGACATTGTAGCTTTGTAGTGTGGCTCTGAAAAAGGGTTCAGAAATAATTCTCTGATTGGAACATCATACGATTTTGTACACCCTGCCAGAAGAGTAAGGGCAATATAACCATATAGTTCCTCTTTTGCTATATTGTTCCATGTTTTTTCTTCCTGAAGCGATATGTTTTCCTTCTAAGATAGCACACAAAACTACTTCATCTGCAATATCATCTGAATAAAATTTACAGAAAATCTGTCTTTTGGACAAGAATTGGGGAATTCCTACAGCGCCTTCAGCAACTCTCATAATATTATGTGATGGTGTGCATTCAAGAACCCAACAGTACTGTTCCAAAAACATTAGTTTTAGATGTTCTATTTGTACGTTCTGTTGGATCCACTACTTCTTCATCATCTGAAGAATCACTGGGCAATAAAGTAGAGACATTAGCTGGTGGCATGTACTTTTCATCTGACAAAGAAAGTTCACTGTTGGCGGGAGGCTCTGGTGAATTGGGTTGCTCTCTCTCCTGGGGACATTAGCATAAGGGCCCTCATGTACCATATCCCTCATCTGAATCTCAAGGTGTGGGAGCAGGCCGGTATTTCCACTCTTGCTGACCTCCTCAGGGGGGAGTTGGTCCCTTTTGCTGAGCTGTGTACACTATACCCTGAGGTCAGGAGCACTTAGTTCCAATACGCTCAGGTCCACATTTTCTTACATCATAGGAGTGTAGATTGGAGGAATGGCTGGCTGGTATCAGGACGGTCAGGGGGCCTCAAGGTGTGTTAATCATCTAGAGGCTTTAAAGAAAATACACTTGAGATGGCATTATCTTCCGGCTCGCCTGGCCCGCTTCTCTCCCGACCAGTCAGGTCTCTGCTGGCGACAATGTGGGGGTAGAGGCACATTAGCCCAAGTGTGGTGGGACTGCCCGAAGCTGACCCCTTTTTTGGTCAGTGGTGGTGAGCCTTTTGAGGACTCTTAGCGGACTAAATATCTGACTGACACCTCAATTGGTGGTTTGGAACATTGGCGTTGAGCAATACCCATGAGACTTTGTTGCGCTGGTAACCAATGTCCTAACGGCTTCTAGGATTTGTATTGCTTCTAAATGACCCTCACATCTCCCGCCCGCCATGGGCGATTTGGTGGACAGATTGAACAGGTGTCGTGACTTCTTGGACTCCTTGGGCGACCCACCCTTTGGCTGCCCCGATTAGTAGCTCTATCTGAGTTAGCAATCCTCCAGTTAATGCATAAGTGATATCACTTGCTCTGATACATTAACTTTGAACCCCTCCCCCCCCTGCTTTATATTTTCCTCTACTCTACCCCCCCCTTTTCCCATTCATGTTCTTGGTAGCAATGTTTGCATTGTATTGTTTACTTTGTTCATGTTTGCCAAACAGTGGCTTGTGTTTGTATCTTATTGTCATTTCAATAAACATTATTGGAACAAAAAAAGAAAGTTCAGTCTTCATCACTATCAAAAATGATTGCCTCGATTTCTTGGTCAGTCAAAACCCTGGATGTAGACTGTGCCATTGTAACCTTAGATGTCAGTGAACTAAAATGAAAAAAAGAAAATAATTACAGTCATGGTTGTGCACTCTTTGTTAGTGAGTGTGCTAAAGGTAAAGTGCAGCCCCCCTCCTCTTACCTTCAGCAGGCCACCACTTTCTTTTAGGTGCAGTAGAAACCTCTGGATTTTTGAAGCTCAGAAAGTTCCTTTTTCCAGAAACAAGAAAGCTGACTCCTTCCTCCAAAGTCTCTTCAGCAAGTAGCACACAATGAACAGGATGTTGTCTGTCCTCCTTTTCCTGTGTGTTCATGACCTGCGATGATGTCAGAGGCGCATGACTTTGTGAGGGAGCCTCCCTCCCAAGATCACATGACCATGTAGTCAAGCAGAATCCTTACTCTTCCCAGCTACAGCAGAGTCATAAAGACTGAGTAATAAAGACAAAGTTTTCCCCAGCAACAGTACAGACAAAAACACTGAGGATCACATGTAAACCAAGTACAGGCCTAAAAGGCCCCAGGTATGTGAATATGGGGTAGTCCCAAAAAAGAGTTGTTTTACCGAAATGTCTATAACATAAAAATATATGAACAACTGGAAATTACTAACAACTATATACCTGAGGAATACCTAGAGTTTCTAAATTCTAACTAAAGCAATCTTGCAGAAAATAGAAAACAAGTAGCCTAGCATGCCTGTGAGGCCCCAGGTATGCGTTCTAAGGTTAATGGCAGGGGCGTAACTACAACAGGTGCAAGGTTTGCGATCGCACCCGGGCCCCGGAGCCAAGGGAGCCCCAAAAGTCCCTTTGGCCTATATAAAAAGACTATTGCTGTTAAAGATTTGTAATAATTGGGGGCCCCGTTGGAGCTTTAGCATCGGGGCCCATGAGCTTCAAGTTCCGCCACTGGTTAACGGATCAATTTTTGCATGCGTTTTTTTTCACATTTTGAAAAATAACTTTTTCTGATCACCAGAATGGGGAACTTGAACCACTAATACATGTGGATTGTCACTCCTTTTATTCTCTATTAAACTGCTAGACACAAACATACACAGTGGTTGTCTCTCCCTGCCATCCCTTATTAAATTAATGGAGTGACAGTAAACATGTTTGACTACTGCTCTGAAAAAAAGGAGGCACAAATCGCCAGGTCGGGTGATCAATGGGGGGTCTAAGTAATTGGAACCCCATGAAAGTTATTATGTACAATGATCGCCGAAAATGTTGGCACCCTTGAGATTGTTCCATAAAATTAAGTATATCTCCCACAAAATTATTGCATAGAGAAGAGACAAAAAATAAAAGAAGCACTCCCTCCGCTAGGCAGCTGGTAAAATGATTGGGAATTAAAGGATGTATTGTACTCAGTCATTGGTGTTGGGTTGGTCAGGAACAACACTGGGTGACTGCGGTGGTAATAACCACAGGGTCCCTCAGTCTCGCTCTTCTACCTGGCAGCAAAAATGAGGACCTTTGCTGATGTCTGCATCCAACATAGGACACCCAGTAACCAGAGGGCTGTCATAAAGAGTGGACTTACTCTTTGTTAGAGATCCCCAAGCACACAGGAAACCGCAAGACACCTGCTGTCAGCCAGCCGACAAAGAGACAGATGATCTGGTTTGGCGACTGATCCCCCAGCTTGCTTCTTCACTAAATGCCTGCTCCTACACTAAATAGTGAGGAGTGAAGGAATAGATAAAAAAAAAAGTGAAAAAAAAGTGGGAGATGAATCAGGTGCTGCACTCAGTGCAGTGCCTGTGTCATGTCCTCGGCTATGGGACCTGTCTCTTCTGGGAAGGAAGATCGGGGAAACCATGTGGCTCTATGTGCCTGATCCATTCTGTCCCTGCAGCGGGTCAGGTCTTTGCTGAACAGGGAGTCTGGTGTCCAACATACAGCTCTGCTGGTTCTTCTCTTCCAGTAGACTAGGTCCTCATGGAAGCTCTCCTGGAAGTATGCATAGGCAGTGCGCACCGCAGCTTGCAAACATTTAAAGGGACAGTACACCTGTTCCCTATTTGGTCTTAGCCTGATTGATGAGCAACTAATGGTGGGTTTACACACACCAACTTATCTGTCCAACATCTGACCAACTTGCTGGGTGCAGTGAAATCATGGACACATAGTTCCATTTGTACACAGCCACAAAATGGAGCAATGTGTCCATGATTTCACTGCAACCAGCAAGTTGGTCAGAAGTTGGACAGATAAGTTGGTGTGTGTAAACCCACCATTAGAGTACAAAAGGCACCTTCCCCTTATGAGAGGTGCTTATTCCTTAGGAATGTTGACAGTGTCCAGGTCCCATACCTGCAGTGCTCTGCACTAAGAAGACTGTTGTCTAGCTTGCACTGCAGTATACTTATTCTTCTCTTCACAGAATTCTCTGTTGGCAGTCACTCCTGGATCTCCCTGGATATTCTGGATCCCATTGCGGGCTGTACAAGCCTCTCCTTATTGCTTGGAACCTTCTGGATTTCTCTACTGGCTGGATTAGTCTTTCCAGAATTGTACGGAGCTTCCTGGATTCTTTCCATTGACAGAGCCAGCATTCCTCAGTTTTTCCAATTCTACTGCTATGGTCTGTACAAGTCGCCCCTCTGGTCCTGGATTTGCAACATTTAGATCTCCTGGTGCTTTTGTGGCGCCCTGCTCACACAGATAACCACAGACTCACCTCCAGCACAGATGGGTTTCCACAGCGGGTACACAGAGTGAACAACACCTTCCACCCCAGCACAGTAGGGGGAGCTCAACTTGATGCTCTTAGGCAAGATCCCCTATAAATACTGGTGCTAGGGGCGGAGTTAGTTGAAGTGTGCAGATGCCACAAGAGCTGTGAAGATGTACTGGTAGTCGGTGCTGCGTTAGGCCCAAACCAGTGACCCCGAACAGCCTCGAGTAGTCCTGCAAGGCCCAAGAGTGGGGTCGGATGGTGAGGAGAATGGAAAGAACAAAGTGGGAACTGAGGAGCCAGCGTTAGGTTCACCCAAACAGCACACCGGACACCGGAGTCCGAACTCACGCCCCTGCCAGCCACAGAGACTGTCCCGTTATCCAACAGCCCAGCCAAATCCCTGCTCCGTTCCTCATCCTCATCACCAAAATCCCCAGGGATCCAGTTCCGACTGTGGGGAGCTTCAACACCTAGCTGCTCATCCATCATCCCTGGAGGCCTCACGCAGCGCTGGTGCAGTCACCAGATACCATGGGTGGCGTCACAATAAACGTATAAATTAAAAGAGAAAGGAAGCGCACATAGAGTAATACCGCTATTATACAGGTCCCTCAGACCCCAAATGGTTAAACTGACCTGATGTAGTTGTGAGTGTCACAACTACAATAAAAGCACACAGGAGGTCGCTGCAGGCTCCCAGCTGAGAATTGAAGAATCCAGAAAACAGTGATAAAGAGCTGGAATCAAAATGCCGCGCTGACCACAAGGATAAAAACAGAGCAAATCATCCACTCCGTTTATTTTGCCAACAATGTAACAAACAAGGGTGCAAGTGTTGTCGTTCTATAAGTAACAATATAGACAGTTTTGTGTCTTTTAAAAATGAAAGTAAAGTGTTTGATATTAAGTTTAGAATGACTTGTCAGTCAGATTATGTTATTTATTTAATCCAATGTGTTTGCGGTAAGCAATATGTGGGAAGGACTTCTCAACCTTTACACAAACGTGTAAACTCCCACAGATATAATATCCTAAGAGGTTATTTAAAGCACGGTTTGTCTAGGCATTGCACCGAGGTTCATCATGGAGATGTCAAATTGTCCATTACCCCTATTGACCATGTACCGGAAAATATACCTAGGAGATTGGAGGCGTTAAGTAAGAGAGAGACATACTGGATTTTTAAACTTGGTACACTGCGGCCGGGAGGGCTTAATGAGGTGAGTGATCTTTTTTAAGTGGGTATTTTAATATATAAACATAATTGTGCGCTTACAATATGCTTACCTTTTAACATCATTAACAGTGAGGAAACCTTTCATGAGATCCTCCAAATAACCTCATTTTGGCTGAGGCCTATTTAAGGTAGAATTGATTCCAGTTTTGAGGTCCTATTTTTGTAATGTTGCTTACCCTTTAGATTATTGAATGTCTTAGTGGCCTAGTGGTCTGGTGTGTTATTTCACATGAAATTGAAGTTTTAGATTTTGGAACAGAGCAGGTTCAAATCCGGAATAATATCAGCTGTGATTTTATAAATTAAATTATTGATTTTTTATTATCATGAAGAGGACATAGACGTTTTTTTAATAATTAGGATAGAGTGTTCCCTTTCTTATGTTTTTTTTCCCTCTCCTATTTGGTATACACCTAGATGACCAATGAAATAGAAGATGTTTGATTGTAGTGAACTAGAGTTGTGAGATCTTGGCTAAAAAGAGCTCTTGTCACCTAAACACTAGATGGCTTGGTGGGTTAGTGCATGTGTTTTAGTTTTAATGGGTTATTCTAGATTGATGACATAGTAGGTTCAAATCCTGGATGAACCTTATATCATAAATGTTTTATTCTTTATAATTATCAATTTAATGTATTATATATGTGTGATTTGATGTTTTATAAACTTCTGGAATGTTTTGAATGTATTTTAACTGATTTAATCTGTGTTTTAGATGTATATGTTTTTGCTTAGTAAAAGTGGGTGTTTTCCCAGGAAGTAGGAGGGCGGGATACAAACAGTATGACACTATCTTGTGTGTGTATATATATCCTTGATTGTTTTAAGATCTTGATGCCCTGAGGAAGTGGCTTTGTGCCACGAAACACGTGTAGGCAAAATAAACGGAGTGGATGATTAAAAAAAAAAAAAAAAAGGCAAAATAAACGGAGTGGATGATTTGCTCTGTTTTTATCCTTGTGGTCAGCGCGGCATTTTGATTCCAGCTCTTTATCACTGTTTTCTGGATTCTACAATAAACGTATAAACTTTTATTCTCATTCCAATTACCCCTTTTTAGTTGACCACCAGGGCCACGGGTCCGAGCAGGCCACCAGTGACTTCCCTACTGCAGCAGAGGGCCCAGATACCCGAGTCCCCAAACCCTGGGCTAGTCACTTTACCAGGTTTATCCCTGTATAGGTGTTGCTCCTCCAGGAGAGTTCAGTGTCGTGATCAAGAGGGTCCTCTCCTCAGACACTTTTCCTTTTTAATAATAAATATCCTTGGTTTACTGAAGTCACTCTCCAGTCTCTTGCTGTATCGGGTATTCAACCACCACTACTCCACCAGTCCAATGAGTTCACTTAACACCTTTACGCCCGAGGGGCATTACAGCCTGATCCATCATCCAGTCTCTTAATTTTTTTATATTTAAAATTATAGCAAACACACATATTTTGTCATATACTTATCTATTTCCTTTGTATGTATTGGAACAAAATAAAAAAAAAATGAGTAAAAAGTACAAATTGGACATAATATCATGCAAAGCTCCAAAAATGGTCCGGACATAATTGTTAGCTCCCACAAATTAAAATTTGGATGCGCACCTTTGGTATAAACAACTGCAATCAATTGCTTCCCATAACCATCAACAAGCTTCTTACTCCTCTCACCTGTGTTTTTGGACTCTCCTTTTTGCAAACTGCCCCAGGCCTCTCATATTTGAAGGCATCTTCTCCCATTAGCAATCTATTATATAATCTCCTAATGTTCTCTGTTTGTCACAGAATCGCGCGCCAGCGCTCATTGTTGGTCGCCAGCAGACGTGGCGACCAATGAGCACAGTGTATGCAAAAGTGCCGCATGGCGTGCAAATTCAAAATTCGTGCGCTGCACGGCTCTCCTCTAAGCCCCCCCCCGCTCCTCCTGCGCTGCCCGCACTCCCCACCCTCCCGCTCCTCCCCCCCTGCTCGTGCTCCCCACTTCCCCATGCTCCTTAGGGCTACTTCTTTAGTGATTTGATTTCGCAGTGTATACACTGCGAAATAAATTGTAAAATAAAGACAAATGTATTAAAAATAATAAACATTCTTATACTTACCCTCCGCCGAGTGCTCGGTAACCAGGAGCAGTAGCAGGCAGTGTCCTGCTAGGATCTTGCATGATGTCAAAATTACATCGGCGTTCTGCGCTGTGATTGGCCCGCTCGCGGTCATGCGATATGTGCGTCACATATCACATGACCGCGAGCGGGCCAATCACAGCGCTGAACGCCGATGTCATTCTGACATCATGCAAGGTCCTAGCAGAACACTGCTACAGCAGTGCCCCGATCGCTCCATCCTGCCCCCGACTCCGCTCGCTCCATCCTGCCCCCCGCCTCCATCCTGCCCCCCCGCCTCCATCCTGCTTCCCCCCTGCCTGCATCCTGCCCCCCCTGCCTCCATCCTGCCCACCCCGGATCCATCCTGCCCCCTCCGGCTCCATCCTGCCTCTCGGCTCCATCCTGCCCCCCAGCTCCATCCTGCCCCGCTGGCTCCATTCTGCCCCGATCACTCCATCCTGCCCCCCTGCCACCATCCTGCCCCCCCAGCTCCGCTCGCTTCATCCTGCCCAGCTTGTCCCATTCTGCCCCACTTGCTCCATTCTGCCCCGCTTGCTCCATGCTGCCCCGCCAGCTCCATTCTGTCCCACCGACTCCATCCTGCCCCACCCCCGCCGGCTCCATCCTGCCTTCCCCTCGCCGGCTCCATCCTGCCACCCCCGCCGGCTCCATCCTGCCCCCCCTGCCATGACCGTCATGACTGGGGTGCAGGACCGTGCTCCAGTTCCAGCCTCGGAGAAGCATGACTTTGCCCATCAAAGACTCCTGGCTAACCAGGCGGAAAGACAGCGCCACCATGTGAGATGGAGGGCTCAGGAGCAGGAAAACCTGTTGGCGAGAGCACGAGCCAGGAGTCAGCCACCGATTGCCCTGGCGGACCGTAAAACAGGTACTGTGACAGCCTTTTATTTGAACAACAGGTGGGGTTTTGTCCGGGAACCCGGCCTGTATGAGGAGGTCTTCGTGAGCCAGAGAGATGTTGAGGCCCACCTCCCCAAAGGGCACCCGGACAGAGACTTGTACCGCTTTGATAAAGTCAACTACGAGCCACACCTGGGTCCCAGAGGCTGGTATGCCCTGCAAGTCTATAAATGTGTGGACTAGGTTATTCATAGCTCGTTGTATAAAGTTATAGTAATATGCTGCTTTATGATGCTAATAGACGCTTTGTGAACTGTTTATTGTGTTGAGCCTGGACTGAAACAGTTAAGCGATGGACTCAGTAAATTGTGTGCATTTAAACAGCCTGGTGATAGAGAGGACACTGTTGAAAGTGAAAAAGGACAATGGTCACCGTGACTGTATTGAAACCCGGCCCTGTTTTTGGCCAGTGTTGAATGTTTATATGTTTGCCACTGTTGGTTCCGTTGACCCAGCAACGTTAAAAGTAAAAGTACCTCCCATAAAGGGAAGAAAAGCACTGAATATGGTTATTGTTTGCATGTTAATAAAAATGTAAATTTAACTTTGTACTGGGAACCGTTAGGTCACTCGCGGACGAGTGAGTTTAACCAACAAGAAATCTGGCGCCCCACTGATCAGGATGCCACGTAGGGGTAATGCACCCATATAAGAGTGTTTAGTATCTAGGGAACTGGGATACTACACAAGGGACCCTCATACACCTATCAACACACCCCTAGAGTAGGAGGGAGCTGGGTGAACCCGTTGCTAGGCAGACCAAGTCCCGGTGTGAGGAGCTAGGTGGGTTAGTGGAAGAGGGGGAAGAGAGTTAGTGACAGAGTGAAGAGAATAAGGCTGTGAGGAGCACAGCAGAGGACATCTCTGGAGAGATCCTCCTGATAGAAAGGGATCCTAGGGGCACCAGGTGTTGTGGAGCGCCCGAATCCGGACCCGGTATGACTACCGACCGGAGGGTTTCAGTCCCGGAATGGAGGACCGGCTCTGAGAACAGTGTGGGTGTTCATCCTCGAGCCGCTAAACCGGAGGCCCAAGCTTTTTTAGGAAGTCGTGGCCAAACGCCCAGCATAATCCTCAATAGGCACTGTATAGGGTCCGGAGGACTTAGAGAGGAGTTCTCCAGAGAGGATCCGTGGGAGCTGGCTGAAGGCTCTGCACGCGGGAGCACTGGGAAAGAACAGGAGAGGGAGAGTGCAGTGAGGGACCGGCTAGGAACAGCAGGCACAACACCGAGGGTCCTGAGTAAAGCATCCCAGGCTGTCCCGAAAAGACTGTGTAAATTGTCAACCTGCCTTAAGAAAAGCCAGTAAACCTGTCCAGAGTTAAAGACTTGTGTGGCGTGAGCCACCATACAGTGCTAACCACTAAGTCACCATACAGTGCTAACCTCTGAGCCACTATACAGTGCTAACCCCTGAGCCTCCTGACATCCTCTGTGCTGCTGTCTCCATGGGGTCCCTGTGTGCCGCCTTGGCCCCTGTGCACTGACTAAGGCCCTGTTATTGAGTATATCACTCAATGGTCCCGGGGTATAGTTTGGGCTAGGCCATAATATACTCGGGGTATATTCTAGCCCAGAGGAGTATAATCTGGCCTATGCCAGTTTATACCCCGGGGTATAGTTTGGGCTAGGCCATAACATATCCGAGGTATAATCTGGGCTAGGCCACTTTAACCCCGGGTATATTCTGGGTGGGGGGTTAATCTGGCCTGTTACACCGGGACTGGGTACCCCACGGCCCTGGGGTGGGTCAGCAGAGATGCAGAAGCATGGCAACCCACACCACAGCTGAAATAACACTGCACATGGGAGAAGCATTTTGCAATGCAGCATTTTGGACACAGCGGTAATATGCTGCGTCCAAAACATTGCTATTCCTGATTGTGTGCACGCAGCCTAAAAGACAACGATAATAATGTCCTGCAAGTGAACAAGGAAAACTAAGAATTCTACAACACAAGCTTTTTCACTTCAGAAAGGTTTAATAAAATATATATTAGGGAAAAATCACTCATATGATGGCTGAATTAATACATTTTATTACAGCTTAATAAAACTGTGAAATAATAAGTAAGTAAGAAATAACTTTTTCCTTGACATTCTACAATCCGGTTTCCGGCCCCACCACTCCATCAAAACTACCTTAACCAAAATTACCAACGACTTACTCACAGCCAAAGCGAACAGACAATTCTCCATCCTCCTCCTTCTAGACCTGTCCTCTGCCTTTGACACAGTCGACCCCTCCCTCCTATTTCAGATTCTTTCTTACCGTGGCATCAAAGACCTCGCCATGTCCTGGATTTCCTCATACCTTTCCAACCACACATTTAGCGTTTCCCTTTCCTACACTACGCCCTCATCCCGCCCTCTCTCTGTTGGAGTCCCAAAAGGCTCTGTCCTGAGGCCCCTACTTTTCTCATCTATACCCTTGGCTTAGGAAAACTCATACAGTCCCATGGCTTCCAGTACCACCTGTACATCGATGACACTCAGAACTACCTCTCTGGCCCAGATGTCAACTCTCTGCTGTCCAGAATCCTGGAGTGTCTGTCAGCCATATCCTCCTTCTTCTCCTCTCGCTACCTAAAACTCAACGTAGACAAAACCGAACTCATCATCTTTCCTCCATCCCATCTTTCATCTTCACCACCTGATCTATCTATTATGGTAAATGACATCATGCGCTATCCCATACCTCAAATTCGCTACCTTGGAGTAACTCTTGACTCTGCCCTGTCCTTCAAACCACACATCCAAACTCTCTCCTCCTCCTGTCGCCTCCAGCTCAAGAATATTTCCAGAATCCGTCCTTTCCTCAGCCCTCAATCTACTAAAATTCTTGTACATGCCCTCATCATCTCCAGCCTTGAGTAGTGCAACATTCTCCTCTGCAAATAAAAAGAAAAAATAGTGTTGCGCCACCTGTGGACCTCTCCTGTCTTTAAAGTGGTCGTATTATAAGTAAACTAACCTTTAAAGGTTGTGCCCGATCCGCACAACCAGATTATGAGCGTAGATTTGTTGCTCAGGCTGCCAGCCTTGGATCTGTAGTGCTCCTGTATCCTCAATCACCTCTGCTTGAGGAAGACGTCTGTACGTCGAAACGCGTTGTGGTTTGGAGCTTTTTATGAATAAAGTTACGGAGATAAAGATTAAAGTATCCCGTTTCATACCTGCCTCTACTGTAGAACCGCATATTCTATTTGAATTCTACATTCTCCTCTGCGGCCTCCCTGCTAACACTCTTGCACCTCTACAGTCTGTTCTCAACTCTGCTGCCCGACTAATCCAGCTCTCTCCTCGCTACTGCCCTGTATTACCCCTCTGCAAATCCCTCCACTGGTTCCCAATTCCCCAACTAATCGAGTTCAAGCTACTAACACTGAGCTACAAAGCCATCCATAAACTGTCTCCTCCCTATATCTCTGAACTAATCTCCCACTATCTTCCCTCACGTAATCTTCAATCCTCCCAAGACCTCCTCCTCTCCTCCACACTTATCCGTTCCTCACAGAACCGCCTCCAAGACTTCTTCTGAATATCCCCCATCCTCTGGAATTCTGCACCCCAAAAAATCAGATTATCCACCACGCTCGGATCCTTCAGACGAAACCTGAAAACCCATCTCTTCAGGAAAGCTTACAGCCTGCAATGACCGAGGCGCCGCCACCGAAGCTGCTGCCCCACCGCCACCGAGCTGCCGCCCCGCCGCCACGAAGCTGCTGCCCCACCGCCACCGAGCTGCTGCTCACCACCACCACATCTGCTGCACCTGACCTACTGTCTCCTCCCCATTGCTCTGTAGAATGTAAGCCCCAAGGGCAGGGTCCTCTCCCCTCTGTTCTGTCTGTCATTGTTAATTTGTTTACTGTGACCTATATCTATAATTTTGTATGTAACCCCTATCATGTACAGCATCATGGAATTAATGGTGCTATATAAATAAATAATATTAATAATAAGTAGAAATATTATTGTGCATTTCAGACCTTTAGTAGTCTATTTGTAATTATCGTGAAAGCTTTTTTAGTTTTCAAGCATATTTTTAACTTAAGATGTAGAATGTTATTTACTGCTGATATCACAGCCCATTCACCAATCCATTGATACCAGATATACGTGAAAAAAGTGTTTATATATTAGAAAAAATGATTTGGCTATGAATGAGCTGTGTTTTCTGAGGACAATGTGGATTGAGGCCATCTGGTCCAGGTGCTTCATTCACATTAATTTTGTCTAAGCATTTTTGGATCCACACTACTGTCAGCCACAATGGGACATTTGTTATAGGTTTTTTACATAAGATAGCAGGACAAGTTTGTTCCTTTAAATACACAAAGGAAAAGAAAATATTTAATATTTCTGCCTTTTTTCCACTTGTCTAATTGCTACATTTTCATATACCGTATAGTTTTTCAAATTAGACATATCATTAACTTCTTGCATTTGACTTACAGATTCTGCAGAGCCAAAGGTTGTCATTCATATTTCAGTCATATCATAATATGAATTTAATATTTTTAGTGATGAGCAAATAGTAAAATGTTCGGGTTAGGATTAGTCTAACCAAATACTTGGAACTGTTCCAGTATTCATCATGAATAATGAACGTAACGCAAGTCAATGGGGACCCAAATCATTTTCTGGAAGATTTTCCTGAAAACTATTGTACTTCCCCATTGACTTGCATTCGGTTCTATACGAATACTGGGATAGTTTGAAGTATTTGGTTAGACTAATCCAAACCTGCATAGTAAAAGTATTTGGTTAGAATAATCCGAATTTCAATATTTCACTATTCGCTCAGTACTAATTTATTATTACTAGACATGATCAAACTGACCATTAGCTAACACCAGCTGCAGAGCCCCGTATTGCCCAAGCATAGTAACGGTAACTGTTCTTAGTTATAGAACAATACAGTGATGTCACAATAGAATGTTTGCCTATAACATTCCGAGTCATGTCATTGAATTTGTGCGGTATTTGTGTCTCCTGAATTCTACTTGTGGATTTGCATTGTGGATTTGCACACATACACACATATTTATACATGCACTCTGCTTTATGGAAGGATGTGAGGCTGCATTATGCTATATGGAGGGCTATACGGCTGCAAGCTATATAGATAGTCTTGTCCCTAAATTGGAGGGACTATGTGGTTAGGGGTAGGAGGTGGGGCTATATGGAGGGGGTGGGGGGATGATACATACACACACATGCATACATACACTCAGCTTTATATATTAGATAATTTGAGTTAAATTTCATTAAATTCACAGATCATAGGCCATGTTCACACATCTGTTCTAGAAGTATTTAGCGGGTCACCGCTAAATGCTTAGCATTTTCCAGTGAAGCGCTGATGCGTGAGCACTGCCGCTTTCTGCAGACGCAGCCCCTGGTTACCCGATAGTGATCGTGGTAACCAGGTCACACACAAGGCTGCCTACTGTCCGCTTAAGCCGAGCGGACAGGGAAACGATGCTAGCAGCGTTTCCCTGTCCGCTCTGGGAAGGCGGACACTAGGCAGCCTTGTGTGTGACCTGGTTACCACAATCACCATCGGGTAACCAGGGGCTGCGTCTGCAGAAAGCGGCGGCGGTCACAAAAACCTGCAAGAGCCTTGTTATCCTGATCGCTGCAGACACCTAGTGAGGGAGAAATCTGTTTGTGTAGAAAAAAAGCCTGAGGAAGCAGCAGGTCCTGCTGTGAAACATGTTGGCTTAATAAACGGACATCAGACATACCCTTCCTGATTTGTGGTCTGCGCGGAATCTAAACCTGGGCTTTTTTTCTACACAAGCTATTAAACCACAAAGCCTAGCCAATGAAGGAGGACTATGAGAGCCACTATCAAAGTTAAGGCAATAATATCAGTGCTGATTTTAGGGTTTAACATACTAGGGATAAAAAGGCAGTTCATCATAAGATATAGGGATGGAAAGTAGGGATGGGCGAGTCTACTCGCTAGGACTCGTTACTCGGCGAGTAGTAAGGGACTCGCAGGACTCGGTACTCGGCGAGTTTCCCAGCGATTACTCGCACAGTAACGAGTCCAATGCAAGTCAATGGCAATCCTAGTTTTGTCAGAGTTTACTTTTTCTCACTCGCTAGACTCGCTATATCACATCGCTATGTAGCTTGAATCTCCCCAAAGCAGCGAGTCTGAGCGAGTCTGAGTGAGTCTGAGCGAGTCTACGAATCCGAGTCCTGAATACTGTATTCGGGACTCGCGAATACAGAATCTGTTATGTTCCGACAAAGCTTCCGAGACAGCCTAGCATGTTAGGTCAGAAAACTTGTGAAGATGGACAAGCATGTTAGCCAATCATATTCAGTAATGCCACAGCCATGTTGGTTGTGGCAGGACTATGATTGGCTTCTGTCCATCGTGATGCCTATGTCATGTATGAGAGGCGAGGCTGTACATAAGCCTTGCCACCGCCATTACCTCCACATTCCTGTGATGATCTGATCTAGTGCAGGGTGAGGTAGATGCTGAAGCAGATCATAGGGAGTGTCAGTCAGTGTAGGGAAACTTCAAGATTCCTTATATTTAACCAAAACAGCTCTTCTGAGAGCTACCAGGAGGACAGAGGAGTACTGTGTAGAGGACTGTAGGCAGGCAGGCAGGGAGGAGAAGCCTTACAGTGCACACAGGACTGACCTCATAGCTTAGCTTAGGCTGGGTTCACATTTGCGGACCCCTCCACAGCGTTCTGCGGAGGGGTCCGCAATGTGACCGCAGCGGCCGCGAGCTCCTATCTTTATAATGGGAGCGCACGGTGCTGCGCTTGACAGCGCAGGACTGTGCGCACCCATTCACTCCCATATGTGATCTGTGCACAGGCGGATGCCTGCGCACAGATCACACAGTCTCGTCCGCACCAGGGATGCAACATGTTGCGTCCCTGGTGCGGGCGGGAGTGTGGGATTTGTGCGCAGGCGGATGCCTGCGCACAGATCACATATGGGAGTGAATGGGTGCGCACGGTCCTGCGCTGTCAAGCGCAGCACCGTGCGTCCCCATTCTAAACATAGGGGCTTGCGCAGGCTGCGCACACATGGTGATTCCCCTCCGCAGAACGCTGCGGAGGGGAACGCCAGTGTGAAGGCAGCCTTACTCACTCAGCTTTCCTAATAGCTGAAGTCAGAGGCTTAGCTGAGGTACTATTTCTTATTTTTTTGCACCTGATAGATTTTGGGTCATAATAACCCCTTCAGCTTTATTTTCTCTGTGGCAGACCAGTGCGTTGCTGTTCTCTTACCTGCAAATAGCACGTACGCCACCCTTGTGCGACTACTTGTGCGCACTTAATAATTTTTGCAGGGACTAGTGCGCTGCTTCACTGCCAAGTGTTAGCACACACTTAACCCGCCAAAACGGCAATGCGAGCGCTTTCCGAGACACATCGCTATTACTCGTATCCCCATTCATTAACATTGGACTCGCTAGACTCGCAATGAGTAGCGAGTCCCTGGCTCGGACTCGCTAGAGTCAAGCGATTCCGAGTAATTTAGGACTCGCCTATCACTAATGGAAAGGCCTAAAACAGAGTGTGCTTTACTATTGCAAAATTGAAAAACATAAAATGAAGAGTGGGTTCTAGTGGCAGGAAAGTGCAGAACCTGCAGCGTCTGTGTGATTATTGCCTTAAAAGGGTGTCCACTGCTAGGATAATTCCATTTCACTCCCCATGTCTGCCCAGTTAAAATAGAAAAGCCTATACTCTCCACAACTGCTGGTGCCATTCCAGCTGGGCTTATGTTAGATTGTACCTGCATGTGTTTGCCTGCATGGCTGCATGTGTATGTGCTTGCATGTGTGTGTGCCTGCATGTGTTTATGTGCCTGCATCATTATTACATTATTATTATTATTATTATTTTTATTATATCTTAATGTAAAGGAGGAATCCGGACACTAGACACTCACGATATGGCCCAATCGTCCACCCAGCTGTAGACAGTAAGCACACTGGGGTTGCTCAGCAAACAGCATAAGTGTAATTGTCAATATAACAAAGAAATTGTGGCACCCACCGGGGTTGCTGACATGTGTGAGTATTTTAATTCAATCTTATAGGGTACATAGTGCAGGGAGGGAGGGGATGCAGAGAAGGACAGCGGCAGACCGTTTCACGCTGGTAGCGCTTCTACGGGTCCTGTGTCAATCCTGTGTCACAGGACCCATAGAAGCGCTCCCAGTGTGAAACGGTTTGCCGTTGCCCTTCTCTGCACCCCCTCCCTCCTTGCACTATGTACCCTATAAGATTGGTTTTAAAATCCTGACATGTGTTAGCAACCCCGGTGTGCCGCAATTTCTTCATTATCTTGATTATTATTATTATTATTTATTTATAGAGCACCATTGATTCTATGGTGCTGTACATGAGAAAGGGTTACATTCAAACAAGGTGAAAATACAATGAACAAACTAAAAATGACAGACTGATACAGAAGGGAGAGAGGAACCTGCCCTTGTGGGCTTACTTTCTACAGGGCAATGGGGAGAGAGACAGTAGGATGGGTCTGCTCAGGTGGTGGTGAAGCACCAGGTCAGTGGTGGTGGAGCGCCAGGTCCACTGGTGGTGGAGTGCCTGGTTCAGTGGTGGTGGAGTGCTGGGTCCAGTGGTGGTGGAGCACTGGGTCCAGTGGTAGTGGAGCACCAGGTCCAGTGGTGATGGAATGCCAGGTCCAGTGGTGGTGGGGTGACACCATGGTCATTGCAGGCTGTAGGCTGTTCTAAAGAGATGGGTTTCAGGTTCCGCTTGAATGTTCTGAGTGTAGGGGACAGTCGGACGTTTTGGGGTGCAGAATTCCAGAGGACAGGAGATGCTCAGGTGAAGTCTTGCAGGTGGTTATATGAGGAACATACAAGTGTGGATGACAGAAAGGTATTGGGAGGATTGAAGATTACTAGTTGGATTATATCAGGAGATTAGTTCACAGATATATGGGGGAGACAGATTGTGGATGGGTTTGTAAGTCAATGTTAGTAGTTTGAATTGGATACGCTGAGGAACTGGGAGCCAGTGGAGAGATATGCAGAGGTGAGAAGTGGAGGAATGGCGAGGAGAGAGGTGGCTTAGTTGGGAAGCAGAGTTAAGGACAGATTGGAGAGGTGTGAGAGTGTTAGCAGGGAGGCCACAGAGGAGAAAGATGCAGTATTCAAGGTGGGAGATGATGAGGGCATTCTCTAGTAGTTTAGTAGATTGAGGGTTGAGGAAGGGATGGATTCTGGAAATATTTATTGAGTTGAAGGTGGCAGGAGGTGGCGAGAGCTTGGATGTGTGGTTTGAAGGACAGAGCAGAGTCAAGGGTTACTCTGAGGAAGAGGACTTTAGGTACTAGTGTGAAGTCATTTGATGTGATAGATAGATCTGGTAAGGAAGGTGCACAAGATGGAGGAAAGATATGTGTGTGCCTGCATGTGGGTGTACCTGCATAACAGGCAATGAGGTTTTTACAACCCTCTGGAGGGATTTTGGTCGCTCATCTTTGCAGGATTGTTGTAATTCCACCACATTGGAGAGTTTCCCAGTATAAACTGCCTTTTAAAGATCTTGCCACAGCATCTCAATCAGATTAAAGTGATCCTGAACCCACAAACTGCCCCCCCCGCATCTTTCTACCTGTCCTTGCACCCCCTCTTATCATTTCTAGCCATCCCTTTTGCAGAAAAAATCGATTTTGTAAAGTAGAGAAAAGTTTATATTCACCTCGTCCTGTGTGGGTTCTCTGTTTCTGAGGAAGCCACAATAGGAGTGCCTGTCTGCTGCTGCCTTGTAATTATGCACGCCCCTCTCTGCTTGCTAAGAGCCTGACCACATCATGAAAGGGGGCGGGGCTCCGGTATGACGCTATGTAGCCACGCCCCTTTCATGACACGGCCAGGCTCTTAGCAAGCAGAGAGGGGCGTGCATAATTACAAGGGAGCAGCAGACAGGCACGCCTATTTTTGGCTTCCTCAGAAAGAGAGAACTCACACAGGACAAAGTAAATATAACTTTTTCTCTACTTTACAAAATGTATTTTATTCTGCAAAAGGGATGGCTAGAAATGATAAGAGGGTGTGCAGGAACAGGTCTAAAGATGCGGGGGGGTTAGTTTGTGGGTTCAGGATCACTTTAAGGTCAGGACTTTGACTAGGCCACTCCAAAGATTCATTTTATTTTTCCTAAGCCATTTAGAGGTGGACGTGCTGGTGTGTTTTTGTTTTTGTGTCCTGCTGCATAACCCAAGTGTGCTTCAGTTTGAGGTCATGAACAAATGAATAGACATTCTCCTTCAGGATTTTTTCGTAGACAGCAGAATTCATGGTTCCATTTACCACAGCAAGTCTTCCAGGTCCTGAAGCAGCAAAACAACTCCAGACCATCACACTACCACCACCATATTTTACTGTTGGTATGATGTTCCTATTCTGAAATGATGTGTTACTTTTGCATCAGATGTAATGCGACATAAACCTTCCAAAAATGTCAACTTTTGTCTGTCTAATCAGTCCATAGAGTATTCTTCAAAACATCTTGGGGATCATCAAGATGTTTTCTAGGAAAACTGAGAAGAGCCTTTATGCTCGTACTTTTGGCTCAACAGTCATTTTCGTCTTGGAACACTGCCATGCGGCCATTTTTGCTTAGTCTCTGTCTTTTGGCGGAGTTATGAACAGTGACCTTAATTGAGGCTTTCAGATCTTTGAATGTTGTTGTGAGGTCTTTTGAAATATTTTGGATGAGTCGTCGCTGTGCTCTTGGGGTAATTTTGGTCGGCCGACCACTCCTGGGAAGGTTCACCACTATTCTATATTTTCACCAGTTTTGGATAGTGTCTCTCACTGTGGTTTGCTGGAGTCCCAAAACTTTAAAAATGTCTTTATAACCATTTATTACTTTGTTTATTATTTCTCTTTGGATTTCAACATGATGTCTAGCTTTTGAGAATCTTCTGGTCTACTTCACTTTGTAAGGCAAATCCTATTTAAGTGATTTCTATACTGAGAACAGGCATGGTAATAATCAGACCTGAGTGTATCTAGGGAAATTGAACTGAGCTTCCTAAAGATGTGATAAACCACAATTAATTCATGTTTTAAAAGGGGGGAGGCTATCACTTTCTCTGACTGGGCCTTGTAGGATGGATTTCTTATTTCCTTAATAAGAAATAGCATATTTTTGATTGTCACAGTTACAATGTGCTTTTCTAGTACAATAATTTTCTATTGTTTACATTTCCATGAAACATTTTTTTTTCATGTTACATATACAGCATACCATGTATGATATGTATGATCTCTTACAACTGAATTACAGTTAATACTGGTTGAAAATAAACATTTGAAAAACATGTTGATTAATATTTGAGCTTCTTTACTCATGACAATATACTATTATAGCAAGTGAAATTAGTAACATAAAATCCAAAGGAGACATAGCTATCTACTCCTGACAAATTATTTAGGCAACTACTAAATGTTGCACCTCCATTTCTCAATGATGCAAAAACAGGCAAACAAATTAATTGAACTATATAAACCCTCCTCCTCCTCAGGTTCTTACGGTGTATAAGAACTATATAAACCCTCCTCCTCCTCAGGTTCTTACGGTGTATAAGAACTATATAAACCCTCCTCATCCTCAGGTTCTTACAGTGCTTAAGAACTATATAAAGCCTCCTTTTCCTCAGGTTCTTACGGGCATAAGAACAATATAAACCCTCCTCCTCAGGTTCTTACGGGGCATAAGAACTATATAAACCCTCCTCTTCCTCAGATTCTTATGGGGCATAAGAACTATATAAACCCTCCTCCTCCTCAGGTTCTTACGGGGCATGAGAACTAAATAAATCCTCCTCTACCTCAGATTCTTACGGGGCATAAGAACTATATAAACCCTTCTCCTCCTCAGGTTCATACTGGGCATAAGAATTTTATAAACCCTTCTCCTCCTCAGGTTCTTACGGGGCATAAGAATTTTATAAACCCTTCTCCTCCTCAGGTTCTTACGGGGCATAAGAACTTTATAAACCCTCCTCTACCTCAGATTCTTACGGGGCCTAAGAACTATAAAAACCCTCCTCCTCAGGTTCTTACGGGGCATAAGAACTATATAAACCCTCCTCTTCCTCAGGTTCTTACGGGGCCTAAGAACTATATAAACCCTACTCTTCCTCAGAATCTTACGGGGCATAAGAACAATATAAACCCTCCTCCTCCTCAGGTTCTTACGGGGCATAAGAACTATATAAACCCTTCTCTTCATCAGATTCTTATGGGGCCTAACAACTATATAAACCAGGGGTCTCAAACTCCAGGCCTCGAGGGCCGCACACAGTCCAGGTTTTCAGGATTTCCTTAGAATTTGACATTTGGTAGTTTGATTACCAACTGTCAAATGCTATGGACATCCTGAAAACCTGGACTGTGTGCGGCCCTCGACGCTTGGAGTTTGAGACCCCTGATATAAACCCTCCTCTTCCTCAGATTCTTACGGGGCATAAGAACTATATACACCCTCCTCCTCCTCAGGTTCTTACGGGGCATAAGAACTATATACACCCTCCTCCTCCTCAGGTTCTTACGGGGCATAAGAACTATATACACCCTCCTCCTCCTCAGGTTCTTACGGGGCATAAGAACTAAATAAACCCTCCTCTACCTCAGATTCTTACGGGGCATAAGAACTATATAAACCCTCCTTTTCCTCAGGTTCTTACGGGGCATAAGAACTTAATAAATCCTCCTCTACCTCAGATTCTTACGGGGCCTAAGAACTATATAAACCCTACTCTTCCTCAGGTTCTTACGAGGCCTAAGAACTATAAAAACCCTCCTCCTCAGGTTCTTACGGGGCATAAGAACTATATAAACCCTCCTCTTCCTCAGGTTCTTACGGGGCCTAAGAACTATATAAACCCTCCTCTTCCTCAGGTTCTTACGGGGCCTAAGAACTGTATAAACCCTACTCTTCCTCAGATTCTTACGGGGCATAAGAACTATATACACCCTCCTCCTCCTCAGGTTCTTACGGTGCATAAGAACTATATACACCCTCCTCCTCCTCAGGTTCTTACGGGGCATAAGAACTAAATAAACCCTCCTCTACCTCAGATTCTTATGGGGCCTAACAACTATATAAACCCTCCTCTTCCTCAGATTCTTACGGGGCATAAGAACTTTATAAACCCTCCTCCTCCTCAGGTTCTTACAGGGCATAAGAACTATATAAACCCTTCTCCTCCTCAGGTTCTTACGGGGCATAAGAACTAAATAAACCCTCCTCTACCTCAGATTCTTACGGGGCATAAGAACTATATAAACCCTTCTCCTCCTTATGTTCTTACGGGGCATAAGAACTTTATAAACCCTCCTCTACCTCAGATTCTTACGGGGCATAAGAACTTTATAAACCCTCCTCTAACTCAGATTCTTACGGGGCATAAGAACTATATAAACCCTCCTCAGGTTCTTACATGGCATAAGAACTATATAAACCTTTCTCCTCCTCAGGTTCTTACAGGGCATAAGAACTTTATAAACCCTCCTCCTCCTCAGGTTCTTACAGGGCATAAGAACTATATAAACCCTTCTCCTCCTCAGGTTCTTACGGGGCATAAGAACTAAATAAACCCTCTTCTACCTCAGATTCTTACGGGGCATAAGAACTGTATAAACCCTTCTCCTCAATATGTTCTTACGGGGCATAAGAACTCTATAAACCCTCCTCTACCTCAGATTCTTACGGGGCATAAGAACTTTATAAACCCTCCTCTAACTCAGATTCTTACGGGGCATAAGAACTATATAAACCCTCCTCAGGTTCTTACATGGCATAAGAACTATATAAATCTTTCTCCTCCTCAGGTTCTTACAGGGCATAAGAACTATATAAACCTTTCTCCTCCTCAGATTCTTACGGGGCATAAGAACTAAATAAACCCTCCTCTACCTCAGATTCTTACGGGGCATAAGAACTATATAAACCCTCCTCTACCTCAGATTCTTACGGGGCATAAGAACTATATAAACCCTCCTCTTCATCAGATTCTTATGGGGCATAAGAACTATATAAACCCTCCTCTTCATCAGATTCTTATGGGGCATAAGAACTATATAAACCCTCCTCTACCTCAGATTCTTACGGGGCATAAGAACTATATAAACCCTCCTTTTGCTCAGGTTCTTACGGGGCATAAGAACTAAATAAACCCTCCTCTACCTCAGATTCTTACGGGGCATAAGAACTATATAAACCCTCCTCTTCATCAGATTCTTATGGGGCATAAGAACTATATAAACCCTCCTCTACCTCAGATTCTTACGGGGCATAAGAACTATATAAATCCTTCTCCTCCTCAGGTTCATACTGGGCATAAGAACTTTATAAACCCTCTTCTAGCTCAGATTCTTACGGGGCATATAAACGCTATTAAACCCTCCTCCTCCTCAGGTTCTTACGGGGCATACTTAGGGTCCATTTTTTTGATCTTTCTAAACTCTCCTGCCCCCTTCTTTGGTTTAAAAGCCTTTACTGTTTGTGCTCGAGATTACCTGCCTTTTCTTGTGGTATTATTGTATATGACCCATTGTTATGTATGTTTATTTCCTGTGGTCCCAATGTTTCTGAAAATGTTTGTATTATTGTATTCTAAGTTTTAAATCTCTTGATATATATGCAATAAAACTTTTGTACACTATTTTGCACATAAACTCCAGTTTGTTCACCTGTTTGTTCGCCTGTTTAGGTGTGAGACGATTACCGATATGATACTGATGACCTAAAGATAAGTCATCAATATTGTAGTAATGGAAAACTCCTTTTGCTGCTCTTAACAGTACCACATGGTTTCATATTTATGCTTACATAGAAGTGTTATCTAAATTCCATTCAGTTCAGACACATAAACTATAGTGAACTGTTCACATACACAAAAAAGTCAAATTTCATAAAGCAAATAAATCTCTTGCATATTTCAGGCTTTCAGAGAAAACCAAAGTGAGAAAATTTATACTTTCTTAAGACTGGTATTGCAAGGCCATAACATGCCATAATTCAAACTCTGTATTATGGCCAAGTCTACAGAACTGAGCTTAGTTCACTGTTGGGTTTAATACTTATCTGAATTGGTTTAGTATGGCTCTTAGGCTGGGGTCACACTGGCATTTGTCATTTGATGCAATACAATCGATTGCTATGACTAGGGTCACACTTGCGCCATGGAAGCGCTAAAAGCTAGTGTTTTTCAGAAGTGAAAATTGTGAAAAACGCTAGCGTTAACATTTCCATAGGCTCCCATGCAAAAAATGTATGGCCAAAGTGCAATGCCTTTGATGCTAGGTGTTTTTGCAAAAGCACTTGCGGTAAGCAGCGCTTTTGGGGGCATTTGGAAAAACGCATGCTTTTTTTAACATGGGAGTCTATGGGAAACGCATACGTTTACACTACCGCTAAAAAGGGAAAAAAATGCCATACAAAATGGCAAGGGGAAAAAATGCTTCCTTTAACGCATCCTTGCACAGGATGCACTCACCCAAATGTGACCGTAGTCTATTTGCTAATGACGCTCGGCTCAAACTTGAGCATGACTGAGTTTCGTTCACTGTGATCCAATTTTCTCATATGCGAGAATTGGATCATTGGTGATGAGAAGTTAGAGAACTCAATTTCTACATCTTCTCCATTTCCAGTCTCGGTAAAAATCGGACTGCACTCACATGTTATCCTAGTGAAGTCTGATGTTTCACATGAACCCATAGGCTGGCCGAATCATCAGTAGAAAAAAAAAAAGGTTCTTCCCCATAGTATTAGGGTGCATTCACATCTATGCGATCACTGCGCAGAGACGCATAGATGCCCTGTATTTGCGCTCAGCTGCGCTCAGTGCCCTCATTATAGCCTATGGCCGAGCACAGCCGAGCGCGCGCTTTGTATAGTGAGAATCGCAAGTGAAAGTGGCAGAGCGCACGGCGCATGCATCTGGTCAGGCGCTCCCGGAAATGCCCAATTGGGCGTTTCCAGGTGTTAAGTGACAGGCGCATGCTCGGCCATAGGCTATAATGGGGGCACCGAGCGCAGCTAAGCAAACAGGGGGCACTAGGTATGCATTTAGAAAAGCTGTAAACGCGGCCCCACAATGCCCCAAATCACCTCTGCACCTGCGCCAGCGCGACCAGGCTGGCGCA
This sequence comes from Allobates femoralis, assembly GCA_033576535.1. NCBI lineage: Eukaryota > Metazoa > Chordata > Amphibia > Anura > Aromobatidae > Allobates > Allobates femoralis. The sequence continues at coordinate 44,584,786 of JARQOC010000008.1, read as the reverse complement.
GGTGATGTGGCCAGGCGCAGAGGTATGGAACAGGCCTTACTTTGGAGTGAGGAAGAGCCGATAAACCATCAGTTAACACTCTGCATTGTGTGAGTGAGCCTTTACAGTCATACTACGAATGTAAAAATATTATACAATGGTTAGTAGTAAAAGCATAAAATCATGTAAATATGTACAAATAGGGTGTTTTCACATCTTAGAATGGTGTGCGTTTTGCTTAATTTGCGTTTTTAGGCGTTTTTACCGCTTAAAACGCATAATAACGCTAGCGTTTTTGGTCCCATTGATTTTAATGGAAATGCATGTAAAAACGCATGCAAAAACGCAGGAGCATTTTCAAAAACACAAAATGCATGCATTTTTGCAAACAGCGCGCTAGACGCATTTCCAGCCGTTTTGGGCAGCATTGGCAAAAACGCATGCGTTTTGCGTTTTTGAAAACGCTAATACGTTTCCATTAAAATCAATAGGACCAAAAACGCTAGCGTTTTGATGCGTTTATAGCGGTAAAAATGCACACCATTCTTAGATGTGAAACAGGTCATACAAGATATATAAAAAGTAAAAAAATATATATATATACTGTGCCTTGAAAAAGTATTCATACCCTGTGAAGTTTTCAACATTTTTCCTTTACACCAACAAGCTTAAATGTATTTTATTGGGATTTTAAGTGATATACAATCACAAAATAGTAAGGCCCTTTTCACATCTAAAGCATGTGTGCGTTTGCCTGCATTTGCGTTTCTATGCATTTTTACCGCTAAAAACGCATCAAAACGCTAGCGTTTTTGCCCCCATTGTTTTTAATGGAAACATATGTAAAAACGCATGTGCATTTTCAAAAACGCAAAACGCATGCGTTTTTGCCAACGCAGCACTAGACACATTCCCCGACGTTTTGTGCTGCGTTTTCAAAAATGCATGCGTTTTGCGTTTTTGAAAATGCACATGCGTTTTTACATGTGTTTCCATTAAAATCAATGGGACCAAAAACGCTAGCGGTAAAAACGCCTAAAAACGCAAATTAAGCAAAACGCAAACCTGCATTAGATGTGAAATAGGCCTAAGTATTTGTGAAGCGTAAAGGAAAGATACATGGTTTTGAAAGCATGCGTTTTTCCCGAGCACACAACTAACATTGCCAGCAGCGTTCCCTGTGCGCTCGGGATAAATGCAGCGTTTCAAACACAGCCACATATTGCATTGCGTTTGACTGTGTTTTACAATAGAAGTCTATGGCTGCATTTCATTGTGTTAATGCAGCTGCAAAATGCATTGCATTCCAACGCAACGCCAAAATTGATGTGAACCTAGCCTGAGCGCTTCTGTGAATTGCTGTTGCAGTAAGAGCGCATTTCCACAATCTGGATGGTGATTGTGCTTGGTTGCCGTACACATTTGTGTATGGCAAACAACCTACCATCATGGGGTGTTAAATAGATAAATAATTAAAATAAAACACATGGGGCTTCGCGTCATTTTTCAGTACAGCCCACTGAAAACAGAGCTGCAAGCTGCCACCCTCAGCTCTGTAATTTTACCTTGTCTGGCAAAACAAAATGTGTGGGCTCCATGCTATTTTTACTTGTCAGCCAAGGTAAAAATGTGTGTTCAAAAAATGTCTGTCATCAAAGTGTGGCTTATCTGTAAATAGATTTTTCTGTGTGGCCATGAGATATATGTGGGGATGTTATATCACATTATCTCTGATACCCTATCACTGCATGTTAATACCGATCAGGTTTGATTTGAATTGTAAGTACATCATGGGCAATTATGTTGATAGGAGATGATAGCTCCACAATAGTGATGGGCGAATCCTAAATTACTCGGAATCGCTTGACTCTAGCGAGTCCGAGCCCAGGACTCGCTACTCGTTGCAAGTCTAGCGAGTCCAATGTTAATGAATGGGGAAGCGAGTAATAGCGAGTAGCGTGAGATTTACAAATCGCAGATGTGTCTCGGAAGCTTCAGCCTGAAGCAATCCTAGTTTTGTCATTTATTTGCATTGGACTCGTTTACTTTGTAAGTAATCGCTGGGAAACTCGCACAGATAAGAGAAGAGTCCTGTCTGCTCTGTGCAGCCCCAGGGTCCTAGAGCCTGCCTGCTGCCTGATGTAGCAGTGCTGAGATTGTTCTCAGTCTGCTCATTCCCTGTGTACAGACATGAATGTTTGTGCACAGAGATGATGTAGCAGTGCTGAGATTGTTCTCAGTCTGCTCATTCCCTGTGCATAGACATCTATATCTATACACAGGGGATGTAGCAGAGAGGACATCGCGTTTTGGACTGCGTCAGACGGAAGAGGATTTTTTTAATTAAAGATGGAGTCCCTAATGGCTTTTTTTTTTTATTTCTAATAAAAAAATTTCTCTGTGTTGTGTTTTTTTTTAAAACAATTTAATAGAAATTCATGGCGGTCATGTCTAATATTGGCGTGACCACCATAAATTTCGGGCTTAGGGCCAGCTGATAATACAAAGCTGGCCCTAACCTCTTTATTACCCAGCGTGCCACCGCCACCAGGGCCGCTGGAAGAGCGGGGTTCAGCGCCAGAGGATGGCGCTTCAATGAACGCGCCATCTTCTGGGGCGGCTGCGGGCTGCAATTTGCAGCGGGGGGAGCCCAGAAAGCTTGGGCATCCCTGCGCTGCGGATTCCAGCCCCCAGCTGCTTAGCTGTACCTGGCTAGACATAGAAATTGCGCGGAGCCCCACGCATTTTTTTGACTCCGACTCCGAGACGACTCCGACTCCGACTTGACTCCGAGACGACTCCGACTCCGAGACGACTCCGACTCCGAGACGACTCCGACTCCGAGACGACTCCGACTCCGACATGACTCCGACTCCAAGACGACTCCGACTCCGAGATGACTCCGACTCCGAGACGACTCCGACTCCGACTCCAAGACGACTCCAACTCCGAAACGATTCCGACTCCGAGACGACTCCGACTCCGACTCCGAGACGACTCCGACTCCGAGACGACTCCGACTCCGAGACGACTCCGAGACGACTCCGACTCCGAGACGACTCCGACTCCGAGACGACTCCGACTCCGACTCGACTCCGAGACGACTCCGACTCCGACACGACTCCGACACGACTCCGAGACGACTACGACTCCGAGACGACTCCGAGATGACTCCGACTCCGAGACGACTCCGACTCCGAGACGACTCCGACTCCGAGACGACTCTGAGACGACTCCGACTCCGAGACGACTCCGACTCCGACTCGACTCCGAGACGACTCCGACTCCGAGACGACTCCGACACGACTCCGACTCCGAGACGACTCCGACTCCGAGGCGACTCCGACTCTGAGGCGACTCCGACTCTGAGGCGACTCGACTCTGAGACTCCGACTCTGAGACTCCGACTCTGAGGAGACTCCGACTCCGAGACTCTGACTCTGAGCCTCTGACTCTGAAATTCATTAAATAATAAATAAAAAAATGCGTGGGGCTCCGCGCAATTTCTATGTCTAGCCAGGTACAGCTAAGCAGCTGGGGGCTGGAATCCGCAGCGCAGGGATGCCCAAGCTTTCTGGGCACCCCCCGCTGCAATTTGCAGCCCGCAGCCGCCCCAGAAGATGGCGCGTTCATTGAAGCGCCATCCTCTGGCGCTGAACCCCGCTCTTCCAGCGGCCCTGGTGGCGGTGGCACGCTGGGTAATAAAGGGGTTAATACCAGCTTTGTTATACAAGCTGGTATTAAGCCCGAGATTCTTAATGTCAGGCCACGTCTGACCCAGCCACTAAGAATCTCCAATAAAGGGTTAAAAAAACACAACACAGAGAAAATTTTTTATTTGAAATAAAAAAAAAAGCCATTAGGGACTCCATCTTTAATTAAAAAAATCCTCTTCCGTCCGACGCAGTTCAAAACGCGATGTCCTCTCTGCTACATCCCCTGTGCATAGATATAGATGTCTGTACACAGGGAATGAGCAGACTGAGAACAATCTCAGCACTGCTACATCAGGCAGCAGGCAGGCTCTAGGACCCTGGAGCTGCACAGAGAAGACAGCTGGACTCGGCTCGCAAAGAAACAGCAGTTACTTGCGAGTTTCCCTGCTATCACTGGCACAGTAGCCGAGTCTAATGCAAACAATGGCAATCCTAGTTTTGTCAGCGTTTCTGACAAAACTAGGATTGATATTGATTTGCATTGGACTCGTGCGAGTAATCACTGGGAAACTCGCAGAGTACCGAGTCCTGCGAGTCCCTTACTACTCGCCGAGTAACGAGTCCTAGCGAGTAGATTCGCCCATCCCTACTCCACAACAGAGCCCAATCACGATCTTGTTCCATACATAGTCCCCTCATGTATTGATAATCTGCCAATACCCTTATGTGGTTTATATGTGTCATCATTATGAATAATATCACAATTACTAACCGGTCATGAATTATTGTACTACTATGGGTACTTAGTGATATTTCTTTAAAATTGCAGTTTATGACTTGTATCTGATACATACGGTAGATTATTATTGGACAGACTGCAAATAAGTGCCCAGTACCATATAAGTGTCACCACTTGTTAGCCTGAAAGTTCCCTGTAATGTTTTAATTGGTTTTAAATTGTATGCTTATTGCTTACCTTGTCTGGCAATAAAATTGTCATTATATATTTTTTCTAAAATTTTGTTGTGCTCCCTATGTATGTCAGATTCTTTTTCTTTAAGTCCAAGGTAAAACTAGACAGCTGAGGGCTGGTATTCTCAGCGGGTTGCCATAGTAACCGCTGTTGCTATGGACAGCGCTGAGACTTGTGCTTTGCTGCTTTTGTATAGTGCAGGTCTCAGTGCTTTCATATACTAAGTGCTGAGGTCACCGATGCCATAGTACCACTGTTGCTATGGTAATGGTGACCTCACCTTTTACTATACTGCAGGTCTCAGCGCTGTCATTCAGTGTCAGTGATCGTAGACGATGGGAGCAGATGTGTTAATCCTCCCTGTTGTCGTTGATGCAGCAAAGCTGAGTCTATCCAGGAAGAGAGAAGAGGATCGCAGAGGGGTACGAGGGTGGGTAAGGGGTAATAAAGATGGAGTCGCTAAGTGTCTCTGTGTTGTTTTTTTGAATAAAATAATTTTTCTTTATCTTATGTCTTTTTTACTATTTATTTGACATTCTTAATGGCCATGTCTAACTTGGCCTGACATTAAGAATCTCATGGCTTTATACCAGGTGGCAATACAAAGCTGATGTTAACTCCTTATTATCCAGTGTGCCACTGATACCAAGGGCGCTGGAAGAGCCTGGTAAAGCGCCTGAAAACGGCGCTACCGTGAATGCACCATGTTCAGGGGCTGCTATTTTTTAACATGGGGGCCCAAAAACAATGGGCCCTCACCACGCTGAGAATACTAGTCCTCAGCTGCTTAGTTACACTAATGTGCATGGCAACCAAGCACAATCACCGTCCAGATTGTGGAAATATACTCTGACTGCAACAGCCAATCACAAAGGTGCTCACAAAGTTAGAGCGTCTGCGATTGGCTGTTTGCCTGACAGTGCAGTGAATATGCAAGTAGCTTAATGGGCAGCTCTGGAATTGATTAAGCCGGAGACAGAGCTGACCTGAAAGTAATTCAGCAGGAGCGCGGGAGACTGAGGCCCTGGGAGCAGCAGCAGGAGTCAGGTAAGCCCGATCTACTTGTTCGTCTATATATCTTCACTAGGTTTTGTCACAGCTGTACGGCAGAACAGTATGCAGACAGTGTACATCATGTCTGCTTACTGTTTCCATGCAGTCTGAGCACTGTTTAAGCCATCTCTGCCTTTTACAGCCCTCCCAGACCTCCTTGTATGGTCCAGCAGAAAATTACTCGCATTTCCCATTGAATTGCATTGTACTCGCTATTCGGAACGAATACGCGATTAGTACAAAGTATTTGCTACAAGTATAGTAATTATGACTATTTCGGTAATCGCTCATCACTACATTCCAGCTATACATAAAGATCAGATTTGTTGAGTTTATGACTAATAATTTCCTGCGGACAGACTCTCCCACCTGAGCTGTGATCTCAGCAGCTCCTCTAGAGCTTCTATAATTAGGACTTTCCTTGCTTGGTATGTAAGTTTAGGTGGACAGCCATGTCTTGGAAGGTCAATGTCCTTCAGTTTTGGATTATAGACTGAGCAATGCTTCATGAGATGTTCAGACCTTGGGCTATTTTTCGTATAACCTAACCCTGCTTTTCTCTTCTCCACAGCTTTAACCCTAACCTGTCTGGTGTATATACTTGTTCACAGGTTCTTGATTTGTAGTGCACCTTATTTTGGAGATACAATAAAATACATATTTGCTCATTTAATTGATTTTCAAGGTTTAAGGTACAGTGTGTTTATTTCGTTATTCTGCTGTTGCATGCCTGGTTGACCATGGGGATACTTCTACTGGAACCTGGAACCCATGAAGGTCCAGTCGCGAACTTATTAGTGACTGACACACATGATAGATTACACTTCAGTCGTGGAAAACATTATCAGAACCTTGCAAAGGCACCAGCCTTTGTAACTACAGCCCAAAATACACAATAGATGGCTGTAAACTTATGTAGATACCTATAAATGTAATAGTGTAGGGCTAGACAAGATGGAGACAAAGTTAGAGGTTTACTTGGTATTTAACAAGTGCAGGAAACCAATCCTAGTGGGGGAGCAACAAACAGAGGCACAGGGTAAACAATGAAAGTACTGGCCAGCAACGGAAATAGTCTTTTAGTAGTACATAGTTCTCACAAAGCATGGTTGGCAATGGAAATAGTCCTCAGTGTGAAACAGTCTGGAACACAGTTCAGTGCAGTGTGATTTAGTAACACAAGTCCAGAACTGTCCTGAGATCCACACTGCAATATTAGCACAAGGTAAACAAGGTAGCAGCAGCAGGAGCTTACTTGCAGCAGAGAAAACTGAAGGTAACTGGTAAGATGTAGCAGTCCTTTTCGGAGCACAGCTTGGTACTGGAAGGAAACCAGAGTACAGGCATGACCCAGCAGGGAAGATCACTGGGTGCAGATGGTAGAAGAGCAGAACCGGAGTAATTGGAATAGGAGCTGGTCACCAGTAATGCACTGAAGCAGCCAGTGTAGATACAGAATACTCAAGGCAGGGCCTGAATTTCACACCGGAACTTAGATAAGCCGGACAAGCAGGGAACACATTGTCATGATGAGGAAGCAGACGCCATCTTGGATAAGGGCAAAGAGACACAGAAGGTAAACTGGAAAAGCTGAAATCCTGACAAAGGCTGTTGCTTAGGCCGATCATTCATCCAAGAGCCATATCAGCTGACTCTTTCATACACAGGAGTTCCTGTGTTGTCTATGAGAAAACTGCTAACTGACCCAATGGCTGGTGGCTTATCCCTAGGAGAAAAATGCAATCAGCACTGCAAAATTGGATCGCCATGTCTCCCAACCTTGCACATTAGACCAACGGTGGATAATATTGAAGAGTTTGGCCGAAATTAGCCCAATATGTATAGCGTCCTTCAGCTTCAGTCACTTAAAAAGTGTATTTGTTCCCTAACCTGCAATTCTCTCGTAGCCACTTGATGTCTTTAACACTAGAAGTCCCAGAGAGGGGTCATTTAATATTTCTACCTTTGGAACCCAGAGACGGGTCGAACGACCTGAAGGATTTTAGGCCACATTTACAAATGAAAGGATGCTAATTGGAGCCATCAGAGTTGTCGGTTTGGACTAAGGGTCATTTGACCCTCTTTCGGGACTTCAGGGGGAGCTCGATATTTCTGGGACTTCTAGTGTTAAAGTTAAGGACTTAATTTTGCAATTTGATTGATGCCTTATACAGATAGATGTATTACCAATATATCAAAGTAGAAAAGTTTATTCAGAAGGTCTACAGCTGTGCTTGCACAGACACTACCAATACACACAGCCTAAAATATTACTGTCATGACAATGTTGACTCATGGTAAGAAGGCAAAGTCTGAGTCATGTATTGCTGCTTTATTGGCTTATATTGCTTTAATTAAATAGGATGATCACATGTAGACAGTGGATGACTGTCTCATTAGACAACTTAGAGTTGCTCGTCTCCACAATTTAGCCAACTTGGAACCACGAGACATCACAAATAAGCAAGATTATAGTATACAGGTATAAATTGCTTTCCAATTTATTTATTTTTGCACAAACAATGAACACATCATTCGGGAAAAAAAGCTAATATTTTGCTTTTACAATTTCCGCCATAGATTTACCGTATTTAAGATTGAATTCTAATATCAGTGATAGACTTGTAAAGTTTATCATTAGAGTGAAATCTAATAACAAAAAACTAAAAAGTGAAGAAAAATAAGAGAGCAATGAACTACATGTAGTAGAGGTACATCAAATCTAAATACCCCATAAACTGAGCAATTACCTCTTTAAAACAATACATTGACAAATGCAATAATATAATCACAAATCAATTTATTTGTTATTAAAGCTACCGTATACATAATAATACAGAAAAAAAGTACACTACAAAATAAAAGTGCCTCCTATGTGGAGGGATGTACGCAGACTAGTTCACATTAAGTATAACCAGGTCTTATAATTTCTTTCAGTTATCCATATAGCCATATAATACACAGCCTCATTCCTAAAATCAGTAAAGACTAGGCTAGATAGCTAATTTCCAGTATATAGTATAAAGAAACGCAACAAAGAAGTATTATTATTAATATTTATTATAGCGCCATTTATTCCATGGCGCTTTACATGTCAAAAAGGGGCATATACAGTATACACATGTAAAAAATTATGAGCAATACAAGGCACACACAGGTACAGGAGGAGAGAGGATCCTGCCCACGAGGGCTCACAGTCTACAAGGGATGGGTATGGGTACAGTAAGTGAGGAGAGAGGACCCTGCCCATGAGGGCTCACAGTCTACAAGGGATGGGTATGGATACAGTAAGTGAGAGGAGAGGACCCTGCTCACGAGGGCTTACAGTCTACAAGAGATGGGTGAGGATACAGTAGGTGAGGAGAGAGGACCCTGCCCATGAGGGCTCACAACCTACAAGAGATGGGTGAGGATACAGTAGGTGTGGAGAGAGGACCCTGCCCACGAGGGCTCACAGCCTACAAGAGATGGGTGAGGATACAGTAGGTGCGGAGAGAAGACCCTGCCAATGAGTGCTCACAGTCTACAAGGGAAAGGGATGGGTGAGGATACAGTAGGTGCGGAGAGAAGACCCTGCCTATGATGGCTCACAGTCTCCAAAGGATGTGTGAGGATACAGTAGGTGAGGTGGGAGGCCCTGCCCATGAGGGCTCACAGTCTGCGAGGGATGGGTGAATAGACAATAGAAGAAGAGAGAGGATCCTGCCCATGAGGGATCACTGTCTACAAGGGATGAGTGAGGATACAGTAGGTGAGGAGACTGGACCCTGCTTGTTAGGGCTCATAGTCTACAAGGGATGGGTGAGGATACAGTAGGAGAAGAGAGAGGACCCTGCCCACGAGGGCTCACAGTCTACAAGGGATGGGCGAGGATACAGTAGGAGAAGAGAGAGGACCCTGCCCACAAGGGCTCACAGTCTACAAGGAATACAAGGTATTCAATTTGCATACTTCTGGCCACATTCTGATTAAATGTGTCCAGCCTCACTCAATTCACCCGTAATGAGTGAGGCCATGTATGTCTAATCCGCACTTGACAACATGTATGCAAATCACAAACTTACAGTCACACAACTGCACGGTACTGGCACCAGGACCATAGCATTTTGACCGCTCAGTATAAATACAGTCAGGATTCATAAGCCTATTGTCATATAGAGTAATGGCAGACTTGAACCCCAAGCCTAGATATCCCTTTTAAGAAATGTTATATCTGTACAAGCTAAAGAACTTGTGTTTTCTACAGCAATTTTTATTTATTATTACTTATTATTAAAGTGCCATTTATTCCATGGAGCTTTACATTTTAAAAGGGGCATGTATAGACAAGTACAATAATTATGAACAATACAAGGTAATGACAGGTACAGGAAGAAAGAGGACCCTGCCCACAAGGGCTCACAATCTACAAGGGATGGGTGAAGATACAGTAGGTGAGGAGAGAGGACCCTGCCCACAAGGACTCACAGTCTACAAGGATGAGGAAGGACACAGAAGGAGAGGAGAGAGGACCCAGCTCATGAGGGCTCACAGTCTACAAGAGATGGGTGAGGATACAGTAGTGGGAGAGGAAAGGACCCTGCCTGAGGAGGTCAAAGTCTACAAGGTATTGGTGAGGATACAGTAGGTGAGGAGAGAGGACCCTGCCAATGAGGGCTCACAGTGTACAAGGGATGGGTGAGGATACAGTAGGTGAGAGGAGAGGACCCTGCCTGGGGGGTTAAAGTATACAAGGTATTGGTGAGGATATAGTAAGTGAGAAGAGAGTACCCTGCCAATGAGGGCTCACAGTCTACAAGGTATTGGTGAGGATACAGTAGGTGAGAGGAGAGGACTCTGCCTGGGAGGGCTCACAGTCTACAAGGGATAGGTGAGGATACAGTAGGTGAGAGGAGAGGACCCTTCCTGGGGGGTTAAAGTATACAAGGTATTGGTGAGGATATAGTAAGTGAGAAGAGAGTACCCTGCCAATGAGGGCTCACAGTCTACAAGGTATTGGTGAGGATACAGCAGGTGAGGAGAGAGGACCCTGCCTGGGAGGGCTCACAGTCTACAAGGGATAGGTGAGGATACAGTAGGTGAAGAGAGAGGACCCTGTCCACGAGGGCTCACAGTCTACAACAGGTGGGTGTGGATACAGTAGATGAGTAAAGAGGACCTTGCTCATGAAGGGTCACAGTCTACAAGGCATGTGTAAGGATACAATAGGAGCAGGTAGAGATAGATTATAAGAAATACCAGGGGTGTCAGATGAATAGTCCTGCGTCCCTGCATCCCCGATGCACATTTCATCAAGTTAATTGCATTTGAACCTGCCCAGTGCCTGCAAATGAAACCCCGCTGCCAAGTTTCAGTCATGGAAGTGGTGCAGGCACAGGATCAGTCACTGCTTTGTGTATAGAGAGCGATGGCTGTAACTGTGGGTCGCATTGACTGACAGTAACTCAGAATTAGAGGAGGTTGTCAGTCAGTGCGGGGGGTGGCGGTCACAGCTGCCCCTCTCCATACCTCTCCATACACAGAGCGGTGGCTGATCTCCCACTGGCACATCCCCATTACTAATACAGGAGATCCATATTCATTTTCTCCCAGCAGCGGGGTTTATGTGCAGACGCCGGGCAGGTTCAGAATGCTATTAAACTGCAGAATAACCCCATATCTACAGGTTAATAGCATTTTTCCATGTGACAGGTGATACACTGAGGATAAGTTAATATCACTTTTTAAAACTGCAACCATAAAAGCATTATAAGTATTGGTTGACCACAAACTTAGTTTTAGCATTAAACATCAGGTAGCTGCTGCCAAGGCAAATGAATTCAACGGTTGCATTAAAAGAGCTTAGTTTTCACACAAATATAAAAAGATCCAATTTTCATCCTAAAAACTTGGTGTATTTTTCATCTGTAATTGTATTTCGTATGTCTTCTGTATAGGATACAGTTAGAAGAATAAGTACAGTTTTCTACATTGAAGTACCGAAACATACCAATAAAAATCAGATGCTGTATGACTCAATCCTATGGTATCTGATTTTTTTTGCGTACCCATAGACTTTCATAGGCGATTATCTTCCAAAATATGAAAGAAACTAGAACATTTAGCAATTTTTTTTTTATGCAAACAATCCAAGCGAACAACATCTTGATGTGACACACAGAGTGTAATTAACCCTGTGATGCTCAACATGGGTTGGATCCTCTTCCATATGTCACAGGTGGTGGTGGCTGTGCCTGACCCCTGGTACTGCAGTGACAGTGATGTGGCTGTGGACGTTCGGGGTTAATGCTGCCATGTTAGGGCCCTTTCACATCAGCGTTTTTTGAAATTCGCGGCAGATGCGGTGAAAAAAACGCATCTGCCGCGTTTAACACATAACCGCGACACTTGCGGCACACTTGCGGCAAGCCCCATGCAATGTCTATGGGGCTTGCGGTAAGGGTGCGGCAGGTGCAGCAAGTGCGGTTTCGGCACTTGCGGCAGGTGCGGCCGCGAAAAAAACTGCTGTCAGCCGCGGTTTTTTTCGCGACCGCACCTGCCGCAAGTGCCAAAACCGCACTTGCCGCACCTGCCGCAAGTCCGCCTATACCTTGTATGGCGTTTACCGCAACCGTGCCGCAACCGTGCCGCAAGTGCAGCCGGTATGCGGTAATCGCGGCAGATGCGGTTTTTTCATCGCATCTGCCGCGATTTGAAAAAACCGCTGATGTGAAAGGGCCCTTACTGTTCTTTGTGGTAGTGTTTAGTGATGTTACTCAAAAGGAGATTCAGGAGACACTTTAACAGTGAACCAGCTGAACTTGGTCAGAGATAGCTAAGGATATAGTATATCACTGGACCAGAGGACCTCAGAGGTCTTTTACCACAATTAATTAGAATGTCAGATATAGCCTATAGTCCTACTCTTAGTCCACTGTCCAGAATTCATCTTAGTTCCTCCAGAAATGTCCTTGTTGGGTTCTCCTTGAGGGCCATCGATGTATCCAGACACATCTTACGGTACTACTCATGATCTAGAACCACCACATCCCCTCCTTTATCGGAGGGTTTGATGACAATATGGAGTTCTCCTCTAGCTTACGTATTGAATCCATTTCTTTTTTACTACAGCTTAAACCCCATCTAGGTTTTTTTTAAGACATTTCAGATCACTGGCAACAAGGTTAACAAATATATCGATGTTGGACATTTCTGCTGTGATTGGGGCATCTTGGTGCTCTTATTTTTCAAATTGGTAAAGGGGCCTGCTCCTGTTGTATACGGGTCCGAAGTGGACCAATGTCTAACTAAAGGGAAGTGGGGAATATGCTCCTTTTACGTTCATATAGCAGGTCTAAATGAACATGTGTGGGTTTGACCCAACACAGCCAAAGAACAGGACCATTTTTAGCCTCCCATGTAGCTCTATGGTGCCGGATTGGCCAAAAATGGTCATCCGGTTTTGTGAATTCAGTCCCGGATTCTTTTCAGTCCTGTTTTTTTCCCAGCCCCAAAATCAGAGGATGCTCCGATTTTGGGCTCCGGTGAAAAAATTGGACCAAACCGGACAGAAACGAATCTGGGGCAATCCGGCACACATAACATGGGAGTCTATGGGCGCCGGATCCGGGAAAAAATTGGATTGCAAAGCACTGGACTGCATCAGACCTGTGAAATTTGCTTTCTAATAAGGATGGGGTCACACTGAGTGCTGCACCTGCGGCAGCCGGATTCCGTTACAGCAGAGCTCAGCCTGTTGTAACCGCCAGCGGTAACGTCGGGAAGTTCCGGCGAACGCTGCCCTTAGTTACCCGATGTGTACAATAGTTACTGGCCACACACAAAGCTGCCTAGACTGCGGTAACCCTGAGCGCAGAGAAAAACGTTGCTTTGACGAGTGTCAAACGTAGCGAGATCGCTGTTGACGTTAGACAAAACTTGCGACTCAGCAGCGATCTCGCTTAGTGTGACACCATGAACAGTGATCTCACAGCGGAGGCCTGGTCACTGCTGCGTGTCACACTGAGCAACATCGCTAGCGCCGGTCAGGGTACTTCCGTTGGGAGCGGTTGGAGATCATCTCCCGGCTGCGGCACCGCTGACCTCCGTGCAGAAAGAGATGACCTGCGACAGCCGTCGAGAGATCAGCGGATGGCGCTGGTGATCTCCTGATGGTAGCGGTGGTGTGTGTGGTTCAAATCCCGCGCCAATTCAAGGCTGGACTGTGCTTGTCGCTGATTGGTCGCGGCCAGCTGGCCGTGACCAATGAACGTCGCGGGATTTCCATTATAGACAGAATTAGACGATTATATAGTAGATTTTAGTTTGTGAAGCTGGATTTCATCCGTAGTATTTCTATCCATTCGAGCCAGATGCCTCTTTGCTCCAGACTGTTTGGATCACATACGAGGGTGAGCTGGATTTACTTCAGTTTTTCTTTTGGCCATTGACAATCAACCAAGGTTACTATGAGAATGCATAAATTGCATTACCAAGGCAGGTTATCAAACTCCTGGTTATTTAGTTTGGAAAAAAATAATGAATTAGAGACCAAAGTAATTACAATGTACAGTACAAATATATGAATAATCAGCACACAGAATGCTTCTAATGATCTTTTAGCTGCTATGATGACAAGAGAGTATCCGCCACCTCTAGAGGAGGGGTCCAGGACCTGTGGCTTGGGAGCCACATGTGGCTTGCAGGCCCAAGATGTGTGAAGCGTGACTGTCTGCCAACTTGGTGCAGGTCTGATAAACAGCTGCGAGGATAAGATCTCCTGATTGTGACCTTTGTGAGGACGCTGCATAGAAATGTAGATCTGGATGTGTATATATTGGTGGACGGGAGGAGGGTAAATACGGTAAGCTGGAGATAGGACTATTAAGGAGATGTTGTACCGTGATGCAATAGTGTGGTGAGAGTGCTTAAAGGGAACTTCTCACCATGAAAATGCAATCTGAGCTGCAGGCACTATGTTATAAAGCAAGAGAGGTAGAGAAGATTGATATATATAGTTTAGTGAAAGAAGATTCAGTATAAACTATGTTTTCATCATATAAATTTGTTCTCTTTCTGGGATTTTTGGTCCAGTGGGCGGTCCCATCAGTGATGGACAGTATAAGTGTTCACAGAGGGATAGCTGTCAGTCACTGATAGCACACCCACTGGACCAAAGATCCCAGAAAGAGTAGAGTAGGGAGGATTAGATAGACTAATATAGAGAGAGGTTTGAGAAAAGATTCAGTATATCCTATGATTTCATAACATAATCCTCTGCTTTTCCTGGAATCTTTGGTCCAGGGGGCGGTCCTATCAGGGATGGACAGTTTTCTTTGTACAAGTGTGCATACAGAGATATCTGTCAATCACTGATAGGGCCTCCCAGTGGACCAAAAATCCCAGAAAGAGCAGAGTAGGGAGGATTGAGTAGACTGAAAATTGGTAAATGATGATACCTGTGTAGAAACGTTACAGAAAACTGTATGGTCTCTTGTAGCTATATTGGTCTCATGACAGTGGCTTTTGGCAATGATTAATATGGTGATCTTATCTGGTCACAATGTGGCAGAAGCATTGTTGGGTTAGAAAAGATTGGATGCACAACCTACAACCCCAAGTCTTAGGATTTGCCGATACCCTCCCCTACCTATGGCAACTACAAAATGCCCCAGTAAATTCAATTCTTTTTTCATCCAACTCAATAAATACTGTGTGAAAAAAATGGAAAATTAAAATTGATGAAATGATAGCGTTGGGGTTATTATCCTCACAGTAGGAAAATAAGTCCAAAAAAATGGGTCACATGTCATTCAAAGCGGGGTGGGGAACTTCTGGCCCAAGGGCCAATGCGGCCTTCGATAACTTTTTTGTGGCCCCAGGCAGGTTCCGAGTGACTGGTGCCAGGTTGGCAGAGATTTGCCGACTGTGCTGCCTTAAATCCAGCTCTCCAGGATTCTGTGCCCAGTCTCAGCTCCAAGAGGATATGCCCAGCCTCTCCTGTGATGTCTAGGACCCTAGCAACTTGGAAAAGCAGTTGGGGAGCAACATAACCAATGACACCAGCCAAGGGAGCAGTCCAGCCACCACAGTAGGGTGAGTGATTGTTTACCAAGTAGTCAGGGTAATTTTCAAGTTGTAAGTGTTGGCAGCCCTGAAGGATTGTAGACATTTCAATGGCCTCGGCAGAAAATGTTCCCACCCTGATTTAAAGAAGGATCGTCCACACTTGTAAGACTGTGGAGGCAGCACTGCAGTCATACCGTCCACCAGGGGTCTGCTCAGATAGCTAGGAGTAATTTGGCAGATCTGGGAAAGAGTGTTTGCCCAACAGACTCATGGGTGCAGACATTTGGTGACGTCTCCTGTCACTGCGGACGTTAAACCTGATCTCAAAAGAGACTGCCCTGTTATTGTGGTGAGCGGTGCGGGGGACATATGTAACAGCACATTAATTATGGAGAAAGGGCTCATTCTGTGAGGCATCTTTGGGTTTTGGGGCAAAGAGGATCTCCTTCAACCTAATCACAGCAAACGTCTGGAGATTGTCGTGGACCGAATTACAGACTTCGTCTGGTTGTGCCAATCAAGACCTGGCTATCAAGACTGGGCGAACAAAAGGACAGTAACCCCTTAAAACCAAAATTCCTGTGCTCAGGACCTGCTGTGGACACCTTGGCGGGAGTGGCACACATGAGCTAGTGTTTGGTGCCAACTAGTTAGTTAGGCTGCAAACAGTATAAGGAGTAGACTCTTCCCCAATTAGACGTGGCAGTGTTAGGTTGTGTCCTTGTAGCTTTTTGCTGTATGTGAGTTCAAGGGAAGGGAGGTTTAGAATTGTGGATAAATGTGGATAAGTAGCGCTGTACGACAGACCATTCTATGCGCTCAGTGGACTAAACACTAGAGTAGTTTTGCTCTTCTGTACAGGCATGGCGTAGATTTGCTGCTCAGCTCCGACATTCTGGTAGTTGATGTTGGGACATCACAGTAGTTACTGGGAGGTCAGCTTCATAAAGCAAGGATGTCCCAACACCATTGGCTAATAAAATCCAGGTTCAGCATTATAGACTTCTTTATTACTTAAAACTACATTCGAATATGTCTAGAAAATTGGTTTACTCTTGGTTTGAAACTTTGCTTTTCTGCATGGTAGTAAAACTCATAATTTAGTGCAACCTGGAAATGAGTAAAACACATGTCAAAGAAATAGTTCATGAATGAGTTCTGAGCTTTGGGATTCAGTGTAGATGATTAAGTATGTATGATTTCATGTAATATACCAGTCTGTTTGTTTACCTGATTCATGACTAATTGGCATCATTTACTTTGTGATGATGCAATTTGATGTAAGCATCCACGGCTTGATGTAATTTGGCAGCGTGTGGTGACATAACACGACATGCACTATATGACGCAATTTCAGTAATGTTTATTAAAATGTACATGCTATTTCTTCTCCTTGATAAATCTTTAGGATTCCGTAGTAAGTGGAGGAAGCAAGGAGAAACCACAGATGATATAATGCTTATTCAGTCTGCGAGCCAGACTGTGGTAACCAGTCAGGATAAGGAGAGTGGGTGACAGGAGTCAAATGGTATAGTCAAATGTGTCCTCTCTCTCTTCCGTAGATGTAAGCTCTATGGCAGTGGGGTCCCTCTCTCCTGCAGAGTATTGGGTCTTATGGTCAGCAGTGTCCTCTTCTCTCTCTCCTGTAGAGGTAAGCTCTTATGGTCAGGGGGTCATCTCTCTTCTACTGTAGAATGTAAGCTCTAGGATCAGTGTGCCCTTTCCTATTACTGTAGAGTGAAGTTCTATGGTCAGAGAGGTCTCTCTCCTGCAGAGTTTAGCTCTTATGGTCAGCAGTGTCTCTCTCCTTCCTGTTTAAACCCTCACGACGGGGAAAAGAACGGGGAAGGGATTTAAACTAATTATTTAAGCGATCGGTCACGACATTTATATTCTATACCTTTTCCAGTTATACTTGTTGTATGGTATATACAACTGATAAGAATAAGGTGTAATTAACTATAATGTACTGGATACCAAAACTGTGGTGTTGTCTAATTATCTCTCTCTCTCTCCTGTAGAGGTAATCTCTTAGTCAGGGGTCTCCTCTCTTGTAGATATTAGTTTATGGTCAGCATGGCCCTCTCATCCTCTGTAGATCTAAGCTCTTATGTTTAGTGTCATTCTCTCCGTAAGTTAGCTCTTGTAGTCAGCAGAGGTCTCTCTCTTCTGTAGAGTGCAAGCTCTTATAGTCAGTGGGGTCCTCTCTCTCTTTCTCTTTATTCTGTAGAGTGTAAGCTCTTAAGGTCAGTGGGGTCTTCTCTCTCTCTACTGTGGAGTATAAGCTCTTATGCTCAGTGGGTACTCTCTCTCTTGTAGAGTGTAAGCGCTTATGGTCAGCGAGGTCCTCTCTCTTCTGTAGAGTTAAAGCTCTTATAGTCAGCAAGGTCCTCTCTCTCTCCTGTAAAGTGTAAGCTCTTATGGTCAGCGGGGTCCTCACTCTCCTGTAGACTGTAAGCTCTAAAGGTACCGTTACACACAGAGATATGTTGCTTGCAATTCACTGGTTGCAGTGAAATCTTGGACACATTGTTCCATTTTGTACACGGCAACAAAATGGAACAATGTGTCCATGATTTCACTGCAACCAGTGAAATGCAGGCAATATATCTCTGTGTGTAACGGTACCTTTAGAGGTCAGCGAGGTCCTCTCTCACTCTCTACTGTAGGGTGTAAGCTCTTATGAGCAAGGGGTTTACTTTCTCTCGCAGAGTGTAAGCTCTTATGGGCAGCATGGTTCTCTGTACTGTAGAGTGTAATCTCTTATGGTCAACAGGATCCTCTATTTAACCACTGTAGAGTGAAAGCTTTTATGATCAGCAGAGTCCTCTCTTTCTTCTGTTGAGTGTAAGTTACTAATCAGTGGGGTCTCTTTCTCTTCTGTAACATGTAAGCTCTTATAGTCAGCAGGGTCCTCTCTCTCCTGTACAGTGTAAGCTTTTATAATCAGCGGTGTCTCCTCTCTTCTGTAGATTGGAAGCTCTTATGGCCAGCAAGGTCCTCAGTCTCTACTAAAGAGTGTAAGCTCTTATAGTCATAGAGGTCTTCTTTTTCTGCTGTAGAGTGTAAGCTCATATGATCAGGGGTTCTCTCCCTCTTGTAGAGTGTAAGCTCATTTGATCAGGGGTTGTCTCCCTCCTGTAGAGTGTAAGCTCTTATGGTCAGAGTGGTCCTCTTTCTCTCGACTAGAGTGGACAACTAAGTCAGCTGACACACCCACCAACATCAGCTCACCTGCTCCTAGAGAGCCGCCTCACCCATAGACTGCAACACAGGAGCATCTACACATTAACTCCGAATGTGCAGTAGGAAATGAATTTCCATTAAAACACAGAGTTAGTAACTAAGCAGTTCCCTAAGTACCTTATATAACCACTGATGGTCATAAGTATAAATTGTTATAAGCAAACAAAGAAGACTGTGTTAAATTCCTGAAATTTTTACAGATTTGTGGGGTCAGGCAAGTGCAACGGCCTCAAGGGCCTGGGGTACTCAGTAGCCAGGCAGGCAGTCTTTCAGGGACGTCATGGTGGTGGTGGCCCATCTCCGTGGTCCTGGCCGAGCAGATGAAGGAGAATATTTACAGTGGATTATAATGTTTTTATGTGACACCACCAGTGTTGACTGATCAGAGGTGACCAGTGCTGCTTAGATGAGCCCTCAGGGATATAGCTGTTATGGCAGCCGGGATGGTAAAGCTCCCCACAGACGGAGCGGGTCCCTGGGGTTTGATGTAAGAGTCTTTGGGAATGTTGGTGGTAGTAATTATGGAGCAGGAGGCACCAAGGAGGGCGTGGTAAATAAGCAGGACACAAAGGGTGCAGTTCTTTTACCTTTACTGAAGAAATGTGGTCATGTCTAGGGGCACTGGTTACCAGGTCTAGGAGGTTGCGGTCAGCCTGGAAGCAGTCGGATTCCACCTCGCCAGGTGGGTTTGGAGGCCTGCCTACTGCGCCTCTCAGATTGAGTCCCAGCTGCCTGTGAGCTATTCTGTGGCCCTGTCCTTTTCCTCTTTCTTGCCCTCACTCCCGACTGGCAGACAGCACAAACCTGTAACGGAAACTGCCGTGTTTATTGCAGCTCCGGGCTCTCATTAAGCTGTTGTGCCGCCTGGTCTCTACATGCGCTCAGGAAAGTTGCAGTCTCCTGTCCTCCAGATTCAGTTGCCGGGACGTGCAGTGCCCGTTCAATCCAGGACTCTGCAATCCTCCGTTGCGCTGCCTGGGGTGAACTCTTCAACAGCTCCGCTCCCCAGGTCCTTCTCCTTCTCCCTCTTCTTTTCCTCCTCTGCTTGTCTGCTTCCTCTCCCTTCCTGCACTTTTTCTACACTCCTCCTAACCTCTCCCCCTTGCTGGAAACAGGGCAGCTCCCTGAACTCGGGTGCAGCGCTCCCACTTCTGGCCAAGGATCGGGTTTGGTGTGTGCATGTGAGGGGTTACCTACCGTGGGGATCTCCATCTGCTTCCAAGCATGATATCACCTCTGGTGATAGAGGCAATACCACTGTGGCAACTAGACCATAGGGGCGCCACCCAAGTGATGAGACAAGTAGGTTGGTGCATATGATCACCTTATTTTAAAGGGACAGTTTTATATTTGTTTGCTTTTTAATCTATTAGGGCATCTTTAAAGACCGCCTTAAGAAAAATTAAATATAAGACTTTACACATTTTATTTTTAATTTAGATTATTCTAAAAGTTACATGAAGGTACTATTGGATGAAATCTCCAAACCATCTGTTTATAGAAGTTATGGTATATAAGAAAACCTGGGATAATAATTTGTGAGGAGGGATGTATATTATGGGAGTGTTTGTTCTGGATGGTGGCATCCAGAGGTATAATTTCCCGGGTAGTGTTATGGCAATCTTCTGATTGCCTTCTTCGGAAAATGGATGAGTATATGAAATAGTATCAATTTTCAATACTATAACTCAGGTTTTATTTGTATGTCAGGAAAGCAAAAATTGTCCCATCTACCAAAGTACGAAATGTCCAGAAACCGCTACTAGTGAAGCGTTGTAATATTGGCATCGTCATGCTGCCCATAAGTCATAACCTACGGTAGTACGTTGTAAAGGTTTATCACTCTACAGTACCTGTAACCGAAGGCTGCAGAGATGTGTTTTCAGGAACAAGATATCTAAAAATACACATTACAGTATAAACTTTTATCGTATCCTGATTCTCGAATGATTTTGGAAAACTCATTAAAGAAGACCTCTCACTTGCTGAAAATATAGATTTTTTTTATTTGCTGTAAAAGGGGCTGTTCTTCTGAATCTGACATTTTTCTTAAGCTCTACACCTCTCATGCAGTATACATCTAGGCTTGCTGGCCAAGAGGGAGAGACCCTCAGCTCTTCTCTGTTGGTATATTCTTGAAGATCACACCCCCCTAGCTAACAAGACAATATACAGATAGGAAAAAGAGAGAAAAATAGCTCAGGAATGAAGAGGATTCAGTAGCACATTGACATTTAAACGTGTAAAACAATATCATATTTAAGGCAAGTGGTAGGTCCCCTTTAAAGAAGTTGTAAGAGACAAAAAACAACAAAGTTGCGCCACACTGCTGAGATTTAGGGCATATGATCGTGTAATATATCTCGTGCTCACCTAGTCTAGTTGTGCTGACTGCACAACTAGTTTTTACAGTGATTTTCAACCCCGAAGGGCTCCACGCCAGCCGGAGTCGGGGCAGGCAGGTTCGCGTGGTTTCCACGGTGCACACGCTGCTAAACCTCGTGCTGCTCTGGGGAGTGGTGGTTGACGTCCGGTGCGTCCTGGATGCCCAGCTGCTAATTACCACGCTTCCCAATGGGAGGATGAGTCTTAAAGCTTTATTAGATCTGTGTAGATTCCCAGTCTCCACAACGCGTTTCGGCGCTAATTGCGCCTTTCTCAAGTGATACACAGTGTGGAGCTGGGACGGAAGCCAGTGCAGCGAGTCTGCCTCTTCGGGTGGAGGAGTGAAGGAGCCCATTCCATCTCCAGAGGAACTAAGGAGCCGACCACCAGGCCCGGAGTATCTGAGGAGGAGGAATATTGGCTCCTGTCACTATAGTGATCCGCATTAAGCCATCAGTCTGGTTGTGCGGGGTGTTGCACAACCAATAAAGGTTAGTGCAAACATAGTAAAACCGTGTATTAAGTTCCTCCAGTTGCAGTGTGGCGCAATATCTGTTTTTTCTTTTAAAGAAGTTGTAACATTTTGACAAGTATTGACATTGTGGTGACGCAGGGGTCAGTGGGTGCTCTCGTCCGTTGGCCCGACCACCTTTAGAAAGGCCGCATTGACCATGGCTCATCCCAACTGATTGTCTGAACTCATTACCCATGGGCAGAGCACTACTCAGACTACACAAGGTGAGGGAACCACACGATGTTTAGAATTTATTGGATCCCCAACAGTCAAAGGCATATAACACATACCAAGAAAAAACACACAATGTAACAAGCAACAGAGTCTCCCCCATCTGCTGCCTCACCAGGGATTAGAATACTTGTAAGATTAGGTCTTCTAGGGTCACTTACTCCAATCCAGCAGCACCCCATTTTTGGCAGGCACACACTGAGAAAGGATAGCAGCAAGTTTAGGATGCTTACTGAGCACATCAAAGTCTGTAGCCAGGTGACCAAATTTTCCCAACCTGGTTATCTTCCGGCCAAATTCTAGGAACTTAGGCTGAACTCCTGTACGATATGATCCACTGTTATGATCTTCTAACCGGGACCAAAGTTCCTAGACTGAAGCCATGTAAAATATGAAGACATGATGTGAACCTGCCACCTGAAATTCCTATGCCAAAGTCATGAAGAAGCGATGTGATCCTCTAGCCGGATGAAAGCTCCTAGGCTAAGGCCATGTAGCATATTATCAGCTGGTCATTGAAGCAGTCATTTTTATATCCCAAGCCTTCCCCTCAGGGTATATTGTAATCTTACAGGATTGATGGGATAAGGCTGATCTCTTATTGGTTGGCAGTTCAATCTGACTGCATTATTCTTCGAATGATGTAGACAGAGGCGGGCTAAGGTAATTTACATTTCGTTAGCAATCCACAAGCTAAAACAATGAAGGCTCCGAGCAGAAATAACGACTTAAGAAACATCAGTTAACAAACAAAAGACCAATACATCTGGCCTAATTAAGCATATTAACCCACGACAGGCATTGAAAAAGGTAAACTACAGGAACGAGAAGGTGGCATCTCAAGCCTGGCTCCTGATATTCATTTCTATGATCATGTAGGAATGGAGGTCACATAGGTGGATCCAGAATTATTCAACATTTATGGCAGATCCTATTAATATGTCTTAAATAGTCATGAGTCATGAGTTTGCACTACCATGTTCGGGTGCTTCATACTCATTATGAGCAGTTGGATGCTCGGATGGGCACAATTCCAGTACCGAGTATAATAGAAATCAAGGGGAAATGCAAGCAATTATTCCAGAACAGTTCCCTAAAAATGCTTGAGTTCCCCATTAACTTCCATACTCTGGTACTTGTGTCGCGTCCATCCGAGTGTCTAACTGCATGCTGAGCGTGTACCGAGCACCCACGCATGGTAGTACTCACTCATCATTAGTTCAGATGTCCAATATGGAAACACCTCTTCGAGTTTTATATCTTACCAATCACAATGTTTAAAAGGGTACTCCAGTTTCCAAAATAAATGTTACTCTTTATAGAGTAAAAATAAAGATCCAATGAACATTCAGTCCATGTTGGTCAAGTTTTTCTAAATCTCTACTAATACTCATAGAGAGGGATCTTCATTATTTGCATCCAGGAGACAAAAATTTGCAATTTGCCCAATGTCATGCCATAGAATATCACTGGTTCAGAATCCAGATGTGATCTGATGTTTTGATGGATCAAACTTGGCAGTGGCGGACCTTCAGCCTGGCAGGCCCGGTGCAGCTAGCAGCGTCAGGCGAGGAGCGGGGGGGGTCCTAGCAGCTTCAGGTGAGGAGCGTGGGGGAAGTGCTGGCAGCTTTAAGTGATAGGTGAGGAGCGGAGTGGGGAGTGCTAGCAGGGGGAAATTGCGTGCGGCTTTTACCTGTGCCGAGCCGCACATTGTAGATCTGGGAGCCGGGGCTGGAGAGGAGAGGAGGGGCGGGAACAGCCAAGGGATGCAGGAAGCTTCCCTCGGTTAACCTCCTCTCCTCTGACATAGGGTCACGGGGGGCCCCCTACAGGTGCTTGAGGGGCCCCCTACCCGGTCGGGGCCCTGGTGCAGCTGAACCAGCTGCACCACGGTAGGTCCGCCCCTGAAACTCGGACCGTGAATATGATGGTCTGCCGGAGTTCCCTATGTCAGGGATAGGGAACTCCAGGCCTCGAGTGCCGAACACATTGTAGGTTTTCAGGATTACCATAGCATTAGACAGGTGATAACATAATCACTTGCACTGGTAATGATTCCAACACCTGTGCAATACTAAGGGACCTGTCACACACTAGGATATCATTAATGATATCGTTGCAACATCACCGGTTTGGTGACATTGCAGCGACGTCATAACGACATCTTTGTATATGACATTTACCATCAACCAACGATAAGTTCGTTGATCACTGGTAAACGACCTGAACCATAAATTTATCGTTGGTCTCCCCCTGGGCAGCCAGCATCGGCGTGTGTAACAGCGGGAGACCAACAATCAACGATCTCCCAACGCCGCACAGCAAGCACTGGGAGATGGTAAACAGGGTAAACAGCGGGTAACTAAGCGCAGCGCTATGTTTAGTTATCCGATGTTTACCCTGGTTACCAGTGTTCTTGCTGGCGCTGATCGCTGGTGAGTCTGCCTGCTTGACAGCTCACCAGCGATCAGATAACGATGTCCCAGTGATCCCATCGTTGGTCGGATCGCTGGGACATTGATAGTTGTAATGGGACCTTTATGAAATCCTGAAAACCTGCACTGTGTGCGGCCCTCAAGACCTGGAGTTCCCTACCCCTGCCCTAGGGGGAGATTAGTGAGTAGCCCACGTATATCCCAGATGAGCAACTTTGAAGAGTTTTGACAACTTATTGATGGGTTGATCTCTGTTACAAAAGAGCGCAATGCACATGGTTGAATACAGCTCCATTCATTGGTTAGGCATCCAATGGCATGGTTAGGCATCCAATCGGAAACTTATAATAATTCCTCATTCAGTAGATCTAGGTGAGTCCCGGGTCGTAAACATTCAAAAAGGTATCAGTGATCCTGTGGATAGTTGATAACATGTTTTAACCTTTTTAAGCTAATGTGTATAAGTTCCTTAAAGTGGTATTCCGATCTCCAAAATCCTATACCAATATGTAGTAGGTGTAATAATTAATAATAATTAATAATTTTAAATGTAGTATAGTTATCCTGATAATCAATGTATTTTCCTAATGTGGAGGGCATTGCAGGACTGGGGTATCCATGGACTGGAGTAACAGTGGTTACAACCACGCATATAGGGAAAGATAGTTATTTGCTTGTGGTCGAAACCATGGATACCTAAGATGCAATGCCTGCACACGAGGTAAGTGACATAGCTTATCAGGAAAACCATTCTACATTTCTTATAGGAGATATTTGCTAATGATATTATTATACCTACTTCATATTGTGATAGGATCTTGGAGATGGAAATACCCCTTTAAGGCTCTGCTAACACCTTCGTTGTGACGTCTGTTATCATGGGTGATAGTAACCAACAAAGGGGTTAAGTAGCAGGATGGCAGTGATGGGCGAAAAGTGATCTGGGGAACTCATCTGACTCTTAGACTGAGGGTCCCTAGGTGACTCTGTTCCCAAAAGTACCTTTAAAGGTGTGGATATTAGGGCCACCACCCTTGCCCTGCTCATGACAAGCACTAGGCTAAACCCCTCTCCTCCACCCAGGGACCAGGATAAGCATAGCAACTCCCAGTAAAATGGCAATCTCCATGAAGCTACAATGCAATAAGGCTTCAGCAGAACAACACTTGGCATCCACTCAGCTCACAATCTTTGCAGAGAATGAACTCTATCAGCGACAGCAGCTGATGGGTCATGGCTCTACTTAAAAGCTGGGGGAGTGGACAACCACATCACCTGAATCACACAGCAACTGATACTGCAGAGCAAGTAAAGTTAATAATATTACTAAAAAGTTAACCCTTAATAGATTAAAAGAAATAACACTGTAACTACTGAAGAGCAATTCACAGCGACTGCAGAGAAGTCTACACGTGACAGATGTAGACCACTATGTTGTGGCGGACAGACATTCCTTGGCTGTTATTGACACATGGACTCCACTGACACTAAAAAGGACCATGGTTTCATTCTTTTAATGGGAAAAGTATCACTTATTAAAACATCCTTTTTCTCATCATGAAAGATGTCTGAATTGGCTATGGAGCCTCCGGCAAAGATGTGAACAGAACTTTAACCAGCAGAAGTATATCTACAACAGGTGCAGGGGTTGAAATTGCACCCGGGCCATGGAGCCTAGCGGGGCCCTAAAAGTCCCTTTGGCCTATAGAAAAAGACTATTACTATTAAAGATTTGCAATAATTGGGGTCCAGTTGGAGCTTTTTACATTGGTACCCATCCAAAGGAATGTGATAAGCACAGCCACTCTGAGAAAGATGGCAATCTCTACGAAGATACACAGCAAGAATCCTGCAGCAGAATGGCACTCAACATTAGTACAGCTCACGGTCTTTGCAAAGAATGAACTCTATCAGCGACACATCCGGGGGCGGGCTGGCGCTTTGAATTCTGGGAGGCAGATTGTCCTGCTAGCCCGAGGTGAGGAGCAGGGGGGGAAGCTAGCAGAGATCCCGAGGTGAGGAGTGGGGGGGTGGGGGGGTGCTGGCAGAGCTGCCCACTCACCACAGTGCCCGCCACGACGTCTGCTGTGCGATTAGCGGTAACAGCCGCAAAGCAGAGACGGACCGCCCATTTGTGTAAGGGGGCGGCCCCGGAAATGGCCACTATCACCAGCCTGGGGGCACTTGCCCCCCTGCCACCTGGGCCGGTCCACCCTTGGATGGGTCATGGGGCTACTTAAAGGCTGAGGGAGCGGACAACCACATAACCTGGTTCACACAACAACTGCTACTGAAGAGCCACAGATGTTAACCCTTAATAAACTAAAGGAAATAACTCTATAACTACTGCAGAGCAACTCACAGAGACTGCAGAGAGGTCTACGTGTAATAGACGTAGACCACTATGCTGTGATGGACACTAATGTAATGACATGGACTCCACTGAAACTGAAAAGGTCCATGGTTTCATTCCCGTAATTGGAAGAATATTGCTTATTGTAACACCCTTATTCCCATCAAGAGAGATGAATCGGCTATGGAGCCTCCGGCGGAGATGTGAACAGAGCTTTAACCAGCAGTGGCGTAACTACAACAGGTGCAGCGGTTGCAGTGGCGTAACTTCAGGCCCAGGAGCCCCGATGCAAAAGCTCCAAAGGGGCCCCCAATTAATGCAAATCTTTAATAGTATTAGTCTTTTTCTATAGGCCAAAGGGACTTTTGGGGACCCCCTAGGCTGCAGGGCCCGGGTGCGATCGCAACCCCTGCACCTATTGTAGTTACGCCTCTGAGCGATTGCAATCGCACCCGGGCCCTGGAGCCTATCGAAAAAGACTAATGCCAATAAACATTTGTAATAATTGGGGGGCCCCGTTGGAGCTTTTACATTGGGGCCCATCAGCTTCAAGTTACCCCGTTGTTATCCAGCCATACAAAACAACTTTAAGACACTTTTAATCCCGTCCAATGTAACAAATGTCGATCCGACCGGCATATTTCCTTCCGTTTATTGAGACGAGGGAAGATTGTATTTGATAAGACTTGGGTATCCTGTCAGTCAGTGCCACGCTTTGGCCATTAGGGGGAGCTGCAGAGATCACTTTATGAGTGAAAACAGAATACAAGCATGAGTTAAAAAGGGAGAAAGAGGAAAAAAAAAAAAAACGTCCCACTCTAGGAAAAAAAAAAGATCTACAAAACCACAAGCAAGCGAGATTATTACCTGTGCTGCAAACATTGGAGAACGCTCATACAGCCTCATTATTGGGGGGGCCGGAATTGACTTTTTCTATATGACAACTACTTTTTTTTTTTGACTATTTTTGCCACAATTCTGAAATAAAATTCTTGTCCATATAATCATCCTGAGCCCCTGATCTGCAGCTATTTGGACTGAAGGTAATCACTTTCTTCATCCTGTGCCTACTTCAAGTGAACTGGAAGAAGAGGGGTAATGTCAGTGAGAGGTGGGGGGTTCATGGAAGTTTAAAGAACCTAAAGAAGAAAAAAAAAAAAAAAGTAAAGGGGGAAGGAAGGATAAAGGATGTTATTTGCAGAAAAGAATCAAGTTTCAGGACTCAGTGAGAGGGCATGAGGAGTGTGCACACATCTCCAGCAGTAGTAGTAGCTTTTCCTCCCTGCCAGGAGAAGGAGGGGGGGGGGGGGGGGGAGAGAGGAGAAGAACCAGGAATGTGTGCTGTGGACAGGGATGAGCATGGAAAGTGGGGAGGCAGCAGCAAAAGAGGGGACACTGCCTGCTCACATCTCTGCTACCTGAATGGATGTGATGAGTGAGGAGCAGGAGAAGAAGGAGAGAGGCAAGAGGAGTCATCATCATCATCATCAGCTGCCACTGGATCCTCATTGATCACACATGATCCCTGGCAGTTTAATAGGAATCATTCAGTGGGGAATGGGAAGGTGGAGCACCCTTGAGTAGATTAGCATATTCTTGTTTACTCATCCTAGGAGGGGCTTCTCTTTCATTTTGTAAGGAGGAGAGAGGAGGGGGCTAAGGGGACAGTGTGGGCTTAAAGCTTATAAAGAAGGCAAAAAATGTTCAGCTGAAGCATCCTTTTCAGGGTGGGGGGGGGAGGACTCAGCATCTCATTGTGGGATATTAGTGGTGGTGGTGATAGGGGGGGGGATTCTATGTCTAAAGATAATAAACTGGGGTGGGGGGAAATAGTGGAATCTACTGGATGAGGAGACACCTTGTTTGGTGACTGAAGAAGTGCCCAAGCCAAGGAGGATAGCGCCCAAAGCTGGCAGATCGGGAGAGGAGAGTGGGGTGCAGGGGGGGAACAGTTGGAGATGCTGCTCTGGACTTTGCTGTTGCCTGTCGGGCTCCTGTGTGCAGCCCTGGCCTCCGGGGGCCCCCACTGTGGGATGGAGGAGCGGGCTGTGCGGGCACGGAGGACGGTGCGGAAGAGCCGCAGTCTGCGCAGCGCTCAGGAGGGCTCCTGCGCCACCAGCCTGGCCCGAGGACGGAGGTCCCTGCCCAGCCTAGAGCACCTCCATCATCATCATCATCATCATGCCGAGTCCATGCCCCCCGGGAGGACAGCTGTGTACTTCACTGGGCACGGGGACCAGCTGCGCCTGAAGGCGGGTAATGAGCTGCCAGGGGACACCTTCACCTTACAAGTTTGGCTCAAAGCCGAGGGAGGGCAGAGGTCCCCGGCAGTTATCGCAGGTAAGTGTCCGACATCAGCAGACCACCGGCACCCTGAGTGCCCGGGGGTGCGGGGCTCAGTCACGTGACTGCTGCTATTTACCAAGATCGGGAGTTCCAATGTCAATGTGATTATTACAAGACAACTTCATGATCGGACTTTATATCCCCCCCCCCCCTCTATACACTCAGTGAAGTCACATGACTACTATTATTTACAAATATCAGGAGTTTAATGTAAATAGTATTGTCACCTGTCTAGAATCAACAAAAGGATTCCCCCTTAATTAATGACCGGACGTTTCACCCCCCCCATGCGCTCAATTTTGTGCAGCGATGTCACATGACTGCTGTTATTTACAAATATTAGGAGTTTAATGTAAATAGTATTGTCACCTGTCAGGAATCAACAAAAGGATTCCCCCTTTATTAATGACCGGACGTTTTATCCCCCCCCCCATGAGCTCAATTTTGAGCAGCGATGTCACATGACTGCTGTTATTTAAAAATATTAGGAGTTTAATGTAAATATTATTACCTGTGAAAAATCACAAAACGACCCCCCCCCCCCTTTTGTAACGATCGGACTTTTAATTTCCCCACGTCCGAAAAATTACAGGCGATGATGTCACATGACCTATGTACAAGTAGCCGGAGTTCTAATGTAAATATTAATGATAGCTGTCGTTCTGCAGCCAGACAACACTAAACGATCCCCCCTTTTTAATAATTGGGCTCCCCCCATGCGCTCCCACTTTTTTAATAATTGGGCTCCCCCTTTTTTTTAATAAATGGGCTTCCCCTCATGCGCCCCCCTCTTTTAATAATTGGGCTTCCCCCCATGCGCCCACTTTTTTAATAATTGGGCTCCCCCCATGCGCCCCCTTTTTTAATAATTGGTCTTTCCCCCAGGCGCTCCCCCTTTTTCAATAATTGGGCTCCCCCCATGCGCTCCCCCTTTTTTAATAAGTGGGCTTTCCTGACCCATGTGCTCCCTCTTTTTTAATAATTGGGCTTTTCCCCTTCCCCATACATTCCCCCTTTTTTAATAATAGGGCCCCCCCATGCGCTCAATTTTGTGCAATGACATCAGACAACTATTGTTATTTACAAATCTCAGGACTAATGTAAATATTATTCTTACCTGTCAAAAAAGACAACCCCCCCTTCTTTTTTAATGATCAATTTTGGTCAACCAGACTGTTAAAATTTGCAGGCGGTGTGATGTAATTGACACCATGACATCACGACCCCCCCCCACCATGAAAAGCAACGATCGTTAAGAAAAAAATGTTTTCTAGATCAAAATTAGAGTTGATGACATCATATGACGTATATACAAATATCAGACGTTCTAATGTGAATGTTATTGATACCTGAGTAAAGTCACAAAACGAATCCTTCCTTTTTAATGATCGGACTCCCCCCTCCTCCCCCATGAGCTCAATTTTGTTCAATGATGTCACACAACTATTGTTAGTCAGTCAAACATCACGAATCGATTGATCGGACCCCCCCAATACGCTCAATTTTGTTCCATGATCTTACACGACTATTGTTGCTCAGTGAAACATCACAAGACGATTCCCCCTTTTTCAATGATCGCCCCCCCATTATGCTCAATTTTGTTCAATGATCTCACACGACTATTGTTGGTCAGTGAAACATCAAGAAACGAGTCCCCCCTTTTTCAATGATCGCCCCCCCCCATTAGCTCAATTTTGTTTAATGATGTCACATGACTATTGTTGGTCAGTGAAACATCACAAAACGATTTCCCCCTTCTCCGATCATTGTACTTTTTCAGGCAGGCGATGATGTCACATATCAGAACTTCTAATGTAAACATCATTCTTACCTGTTATACTGCAGCCAAACTTTACAAAATAACCCCCCTCCTTCTCTTTTTATGATCAATTTCATGCAGATTGTTCAAATTTACAGGCGATGATGTAATTGACCCCATGACATCACCCCCCCCCCAACCCTGCAAGAAAAGTAACAATCCTTGAGAAAATAAGTGTTCCATGGATTGTTCCAGTGATAGAGTAAATGTAGCAATAATACAGTGACTTCCCCCATCCATCGTAGCCCCGGCAGATTGCTGCTGCATCCTCATGTTTGTGAGAATGACAGGCTGACGTCATCTGTACACATCAGGATTAAGGCAATACGTTAAGACAGTTGTCAATGTCCACTCGTCTCCTTAACACGTGCGACCGACCGTCTCTAGTTTACAAGACCAAAAGAATGATCTAAAAAGTCCTATCCGGACAGGTGCAGGACGTTTCTCGGAACCCGAGATGATAATGTTCTCTAAGGTTCATGTTAGGGATGCAGAAAGCAACATCAACTTTCTAACGTGGAAACTTGATAAGACTTTTGCTGTAATTTGGGGGGAATGTCTGGAATGCTGAACTTTTTTTTGCAGAGGGTCTGTTTTGTAGCAATCTCCCCAGCCTGTGTGGTAATGTAGTTTTGTGGGAATTGCAGGTGGATAAAAGCTTTAAAGCCCCCACGCCATAGAGACTGCGGAGACTCCGAATCTGGCCGTCATAACCCTATAATTTTAGATCAGCGCAGAAAATTAACTAAGTGTCTCGTAAATGTGATAGATTCCGAGCGACGCTCGCGGCCAAGTATGTTCAACGAGCCTCGTGACACATTGCCAAGTACAAGTCATCAGTACGGATCACCATCTAGCGTTACCATTCTATGGACTTTCATTAATCTTGAATGTCGGTGCCGTAAATGTATCCATTTCGTTGATATTTCCCACTGCTGGGGCTACGGTGAACTTTCGGGACCTGAACACCAGATCCCGATGAAAGACGGCCGGTTATGTCGTTGATTAGCAAAACCAAAACACGATTACTTCATCTTTTGAAGTTCTCGGCATTTCATGTGAGAGTCAAAAGAATGTGTGCGGATGACAGCGACGGGGCTGTTATTCTATTGACAGTATAAACATACAGGCGTTGTGTGTACACTGGCAAACACAGACCTCGGAGCGGGTTCTTGCTCAGAAAATGTGTCTGTAGGAGGTGTGAGGAGGGAAATCCTGGACTTTATACAAAAAATAAGCCAACATATAGCTTCCTTTGATAAGAACGGGTTTGCAATTTGTAGGGTTTCGGCGTTTCCATTACGTTGAAGTGTTTGCCCTTAAGTCAGGCAGGCATAAACAATATCATTGTTATTGGTCCTTGCTGGACTGTGACAGACGAGTGAAAGTGAATGCTATCTGCAGGGCTGTAAGACATCAAGGTAGTACAGATATTATTCCTCCTGTCTCATCGAGCCGGCTGTATGCATAAGGCAAGAGTTAATCATCAGTTCTACAAAGCGTAGTACGTAGTAAAACATTAGACCTCATTTCTACTACGACTACTATCGCTGATAATAACAATAACAAGAGTAACGACCATGAATGATACCAACCGCTCCACCACACCAATACTATGAGAAATTAAGTTTTATTCTTAAACGTTTTAGATGTTTAAAGAGACTTATATAGGAGAATATTATCACAGTTGCGTGGTGCCCCTACGTGGGTGGTGATGTTGGGGTGGGGGACGTCTTACTTCATTGAGGGCATGTTCATCTATGTTGACCCACTAGTGTAAGCATAGCCATGTTTAGCAGCACGAATAAACACATGGTGTTCTTCCTTGGCTTTCGCTTACTTGGCAGCCCTGTAAAATTGTAAATAGGGCAATCCATTGCGCTTTCGGGCACCTTCTTAAAGACGTTGATTTTTTTGCTTCTGCCCGTTATTACTATTAGGTTTTTTTCCCCGGATAATTTGGACCATACTTAACAGCTACTAACTTGTTTTGTTTTGTGAAGCTGAATTCAGTAGTTGTGATAATTATAATTGTTGTCAGCTGTACTTTGGCACGGATTTGATCGGAGTATACAAGTTGAACTCAAATGATCTCAAGTGTCTGCTATGTATTATCTGAAAAAAAGATTCATAATGTGAGCGTGTCTTGGGTGAAAAAGTCATTAGTGTCTGGATAACGTGATAATTCTATACCCCTGACTGTATGGATAGTGGTGGGGAGATGTCACTGCATCATGGAACGCTGTCAGTACACATGGGACTTGGCTCCTTAAAGGGAACATGTCAGGTCTGGATTTTCTATATGAGTAAAAGCAGAGCATTTCAGAGGTGATAATTAGCATTCAGATTATTTGTCTGTCACAGGTAGCAGTCATCAGTGAAAGAACAAACTAAAATTATTTATCGGTCTTCAACTCGATCTTGAGCTATTGTGACTTGATAGATGAATGCTCTGTAGAAAGATTGATCTTGCATAGCCTAGATAGATCCACCAGGATCTTCTCCAAGCCTAGATAGTCACAGGATTCTCCAAGCCTAGATAGGCCAACATGGTCTTCTCCAAGCCTAGATAGGTCCACAGGATCTTCTCCAAGCCTAGATAGTCCAACATGGTCTTCTCCAAGCCTAGATAGGTCCATCAGGATCTTCTCCAAGCCTAGATAGGTCCAACATGGTCTTCTCCAAGCCTAGATAGATCCACAGGTCTTCTCCAAGCTAGATAGATCCACATGTCTCCAAGCCTACATAGGCCCAACATGGTCTTCTCCAAGCCTAGATAGGTCCATCAGGATCTTCTCCAAGCCTAGATAGGTCCACCGGGATCTTCTCCAAGCCTAGATAGGTCCACCAGGACCTTCTCCAAGCCTAGATAGGTCCATGAGGTTCTTCTCCAAGCCTAGATAGGACCACCATTATCTTGACAGTATCAAGCAATTGGGTTGCTGGTCTTCCTCTTCTCCTTCTTCCTTTTATTTTTCCTACCATAATATCCTTCTCTAGTGATTTTTCTCTTTGTATGATGTGTCCAAAGTAGGCAAGTTGCAGGTTGGTGATCATTGCTTCAAGTGACATGTCTGGCTTGTATTGTACCAATATTGATTTGTTTGTTCTTCTTGCCATCCATGGTATTGATAACATCCTTCTGCAGCTCCAGATTTTGAAGTCATTGATTCTTCTTCTGTTTTGTTTCTTTATCGTCCATGTTTCACTTCCATATGTTACTACAGAAAAGATCAGACTATGTGTGAGCCATGTCTTTGTCACCAGTGAAATGTTCCTTGATTTGAAGACCTGGTCCAGTGACTTCATTGTTGATTTGCCCATAGCTATTTTCCTATTCACTTCCGGTGTCATCGCTACATCGTGAGTGACCATTGATCTGAGTAGGTTGAAGTCCTTTTCAACTTCCAGTTCATCACCACCCATCTCAAAAGTGTCCTGGTCATACCTGGCATTAGTCAAAATCTTTGTCTTCTTGGTGTTGAGTTGCAGAAAGGAGAAAACAAAGTTATAATCACACTGTACCCTGCTCTAAGGACGTAGCATGGAGTAGTCATAACTGTTTTACAATCATGCTCACTCATTGACATTTTACTTATCCTAGGAATAAACATAACTGGATGTCAATCAATTGAACAGTGGGCATGATTGGTGAAAAACCATGACTGCTCTGTGCTGAATCTCACTCCGATGACTGGAAAAAAGCAGGGCATGGCACAGAGAAGTCAAGGCTGGTCTCTAGTCATGCCCACTGTTCAATTGATAGATACCCAAGTCAGCTTAATCATAGGCTGACCAGGACGTTAATGAGCGAGCACGATTGGACAATTGCCACAAATGTTGCGTGCTACACCATGCACTAATGTCTGGAAAGAAACAGAACAATCATAGATGATCTGTGATGACTGTTTGAGTCCACATT
Organism: Allobates femoralis; assembly: GCA_033576535.1. Classification (NCBI taxonomy): domain Eukaryota; kingdom Metazoa; phylum Chordata; class Amphibia; order Anura; family Aromobatidae; genus Allobates; species Allobates femoralis. The sequence goes on along the minus strand of JARQOC010000008.1, from coordinate 44,549,827 downwards.
CTCAAACAGGTGTCTCAGACAGACCGGGCACAAGCCCCTCCATTTGGCAGAATTCTGAGAAACCCTGGTACCCTTTAACTCTTATGCAGGGATCTGGATTTACAACAGGTTCCAGAAGACTGACCCAGAGGCAGGAATAGTTGCCACTCAAGGTCAAAGCTGGGAGATAATGAAAAGAACAAAATCAGGATTCGTTAGAGGAGTCGGGGAACCGGGTCAAAACTGATATGGAAGGAAAGTACAAAAGTGTCCAAACAACAGACCGAGGTAAAACAAGAAAAACCTAATCAGAGCAGAAGAACCTAACTAGGGAAGCATAAGCTATATCTGGCAGCTTCCAGCAGAAAGCTGTAGGCTTTAGTTGGGTATGGTGCCTTCTAATAGGCTGAAGCCAGGATCTGATGACTTCAGCTGGACAGCGCACACACCCACTCTGTCAGACTGAAATGTACTGCAGGTCCAAGCCACTCTAACTTTAGGGGATGGACAAAGCCAGCACTGATCAGAGTTTCTGGCACCGAGATCAACTCTATCACCAGCACCTAAAGATTGAATACAACAGTAGCTGATGACCGAAGCAGACATTACAGGAGCAGGTTCTGGTTGTGATGTGACTTGTTCTTTCTCCAGTCTGTCCACCTGTTCCATTTATTGACATCCCTCTTAGGCTGGTTTCACATTACGGAATTTTAATTTCCGATGCTATCCGATAAAAATCGGACAGCATCGGAACGATTCTGGCCCCCATGCAGCCCTATGGGCATCGGACCGAATCAGATGTGCACTAAATGCCATCCGATTTGGTCCGATACAATTCGGTCCGATTTTTTTATCGGTGCAAAAATCGGAGCATGCTCCGATTTTTGCACCGTAAATAAAATCTGACAAAATCGGATCGGACCAAATCGGATGGCATTTAGTGCACATCCGATTTGGTCCGATGTTTTTAACATGGGGCCCTATGGAGCAGGTCCGAGGAAACATCTGATGTATCCTCGGACCCGATTTGACTGTACTGAGCATGCTCAGTACAGTAAGAATGCTCCTAAACATCTAATTTAACTTCCACAATGTATGTATATACATTGCGGAAGTAAAATTAAGTAAGGCAGGGGTTAAAAATAATAAACCATCTATGTTCACCTGTCCATGAGTCCCTCAGTGTCTCCAGCATCTCCTGCCTGTAGGACCTGCCGTGATGTCACAGTCACATGACCGGTTACCTCGGTAACCGGTCATGTGACTGTGACATCACGAGAGGTCCTAGGATCAGAAGAAGATAGCTGCAAGCGCTGCTGGACTCGTGGACAGGTGAGAATAAAGCTTTTTTTTATTTTTTATTCCGGAGGAGAGAGGAAAGGAGGGGGAGTACTGGGGACATGAGAGGCTACACAGGGACATGAGGGGGCCACACAGGGGACATGAGGGGGCCACACAGGGTAGAAGAGGGGGGGGCACACAGGGTGAAGAGGGGAAACAGAAGGGAGAAGAGGGGGGAGCACCAGGGGAGATGAGGGGACACACAGGGGTGATGAGGGGGAGCACCAGGGACATGAGGGGGCCACACAGGGGAGAAGAGGGGGGAATACACAGGGGTGAAGAGGGGGAAACAGAAGGGAGAAGAGGGGGGAGCACCAGGGAGATGAGGGGACACACCGGGGTGATGAGGGGGACACACAGGGGTGATGAGGGGGAGCACCAGGGGAGATGAGGGGGACACACCGGAGAGAACAGCTGTGACAGATGACAGGAGGAGCCGGCAAACTGATCCTCCAGAATGTCGGATCGGATGCCTATTTGGCATTCGATTGCAGGGATCAGTTTAGATCCGATGCTGTCCGATTTATATCGGACAGCATCAGTTTTGACAAAATCGTTATGTGAAAGTAGCCTAAGCCTGTGAATACACTAAGCAGGATGTAAGGCAATTGAATAATGAGCATGGTTGGAGAAGAACCAATACTGCTCCATGCTGCGCCCTTCCCATAGGACTGGATAGGAGCTGGGCACAGTCCGATTATAACATTTTTTCTACTTTCACCCTGCTGTCTGTCACAGACACATGTTCTAGATGCTAATTATCATTTCTAAGATGCTCTGCTTTTCTTACATATGGAATCTGGACTTGACAGGTTCTCCTTAAGCCCCATGCTGAGTGTAGTATCACCATCCATTTAGATAAGTATTGCTGATACCTGAAATAACGTAATGAAATTAGGACTGTGGAAGTAGAGCAAATAAGATTTTGGTTAATCTTCTGTACAAAGATTTATTTCAGAACTCATCATCACAACTGTGAGTGAAGATAGTAGTGGTAGGATTAGGCTATGTTCACATGTCCAATAACCATCCATTACAATGGATTCAAAAAAGTTTTTCAGACACACAACTTTAGCTCTTTTAAAGCAACTGATTTCACCTTTTTACCACTAAAGTCTATGGGAAACAGATCCATTAAATAGCCATCTAATAACTTCCAGTTGTCACGGGGTGGTTTAGCGGATAGGGAATCAGGAGGCAAGATGGTAAGAAGGACATAGGCAAACTGGGGAACTAGTCTGACCCTGATTTGTGTCCCTGTCTCTCCTTGTTCCTGGAGTTACCTCTGAAGGTGAGGATGTCCAGGTCACCACTCTTGCCCTTTGCTGCTGACCAGCCCTAGGCTAAGAGCACCTATTTCCACCCACGGTCCAGGAAATCCCAGCAACTCCTATGGAAGGGAAAGCTGCAGCACAACATGTTCTCACTGCACAGAGTCAAAGTAGAGATTAAACTCTATCTGCGACAACTGGTGGAGGGAAGTGGAACTACTTAAAGCCTAAGGGAGTGCAGATCAGAGCTCTGACACACCCCTCCACCTGCAGAGCCACACACATTATAGACTACAGTAGCTTTCTGGCATTAACTCTGGAAGTGCCAAAGGAAATTAACTCTGATTAAACTACAGCAGCATTACGCGTGGACTGCAAAGCAGTCAACACGTGACACCATTTGGAACTGATCCAGTAAGCAAAAAATGCATCCTTTTCAAAAGAAAGAAAAACGGATGGATAATAAATGTATCGACTTCAAGGTCAAAAAAACGGATTCAGCTGAAATAAATTGTTCAGATTCAGATAAAAAATGTGTCTGCACAACTTTTTTGCCAACAGATTGATGGTAGATCAGTTCTAACGGCTGATTACTGGATTTGTGAACATAGCCTAAATCAGTAGATATTTCTTACAGTGATAGTAGCCATCTTGGTATTGGTGCAAACACCCAGATGGGTTGTTGTGACTCTAGTAAAGGAGCAGGGCTAAGGTGGCCGAGGCATTGTAGAGGTTATTATTGTATATTTTCAGTTTCATGCAATCCATATAGTTACATACAATAGGATAAAAAAAAGACACAGGACCATCAAGTTTAACTAATTTTTACCCAGATTCATTGTAAAACTCAATACCCTGTTTGGAGTCATCAGCCTTTTTTTAATGCTGTCATTGTACCTGCCAATGCCACTTCTTGTGGTCTCGAAGCAATCACTAATCTCAGGGAGACCAGTCCAAGAAAATACTGTGGGCAGCCGGCTAAAGTGCTCAACACAGTGAATTCCTAGGCGCATTACTCCCTGGGAATTATGAATATGCAACTTAATATGGTGGTTATGGTGGTCTCCTCAAGGAGCCACCCCATGGCTAGGTCCTTCCCTGGAGGGATATCTGACTAGTCCTGTGTTTGAGACTCCTAAACGAGGCTTCATGGACTCTATTTGGACTTCTTGTGGTCTGGCATTCCACCTCGACTCCCTTGTCAGAGCTGAATGTGGCTCTCACCCCCTTTCCAGAGCTGGATGTGGCTCGTGGCCCCTTTTCAGAACTGGATGTGCTCGTGCCCCTTCAGAGCTGATGTGGCTCGCGGCCCTTTTCAGAGTGGAGAGCCTCAACCCCTTCAGCTGATGTGGCTCTCGACCCTTTCAGAGCTGATGCTCGTGGCCTTTCAGAACTGGATGTGCTCGGCCCCTTTTCAGAGCTGAATGTGGCTCGTGGCCCCTTTTTCAGAGTGGGATGAGCTCTCAACCCCTTGTCAGAGCTGGATGTGGCTCTCGACCCCCTTTCCAGAGCTGGATGTGGCTCGTGCCTTTTCAGAGCTGAATGGGCTCGCGGCCCTTTTTCAGAGTGGGATGTGGCTCTCAACCCCTTTTCAGAGCTGGATGTGGCTCACAACTCTTTTCAAAGCTGAATGTGGCTCTCAAGGTCAGATAGGTTGGAGACCTCTGCTCTATAGAGTTGCACTGATAGTGAGTTCTTCTCCAATCTGATCATGTAACCAAGCCTGTACCCTCAGGTGCCTAATTTGGAATTGTTTGGTTATTCAAAGACACAATCTAGCCAGTCAACAGTCTGCAGAAATGCTGTACCACATTGTATGGAGGAGCCGGAGCCAGAACAAGTGTTTTATGGAGTGGATTACTGAGAACAGACTGATGGTGTGCTCAGTCCCAATGCCTTTACTCTACCTCAGAACCTATGTGATAGACGGAACAATCAGAGCACAGGTGGATGGAATTGTGACATTGATATGTGGTTGTTACTGTATCAACTACTCATTATATTATAGGAGGTGATTACGAATTGAGCTAAATGTCAGTGTCCATGAACTTGAAGGATACTATTTAGAAAAAAAGCAAATAATTATTATTTTTCTTTATATAAGCCACTAAAGAGGTTATACAGGATTCTTGTATTGTTTACTCATCTCTAGGATGTCCCTAATATCGAATGAGTGGTGGTCCAACAACCAGAATCTGCACTGATCAGAATTTACCCAGTAGGCTGCCTTCACATTAAATCATTTCTGATCCGTGTCTATCCATTTTAAAACGGATGGCCACAGATCAGTTTTAGCCTCCCGTGTATCCCTATGGGCACGGATTGGTCCTAAGTGGCCATCCGTGTTGTCAGTTTTGTCCTGATCCGTTTGTGTCAGTTTCATACACCCAGAATCAGAGACTCTTCCGATTTTGGGCTGCCTTGAAAATCACTGACACCAACGACAGACACAGATCCGTAACTGTCAGTGTGAACTAACATGGATGTCTATGAAGTGCAGATCCGTATCGATCCGTGAAAAAAAAACGGATCCGTGAAACAGATCTGTTCTGCTGTACTGAGCATGCTCAGAAGCAAGGTACAGCTCCTCACACCCCTATCTCTGGTAACTGATGAAGGATCCGTTAAAAAAACGGTCCGTAGACATCAGTTGCCTTCGTTTCAACAAATCAGTGCCTGTCTGTGTGGTCCTTGAAATTCAAGAAACCACACGGATGTGAAAATTATGCAGTGAGAAGGCAGCCTTACACAGTGGCTGGGAATATACAATGTACAGAGATTGGAATTCAACAGGGGGCTGAGAGAGCGCACAGGGGGGCAAAGAAAACGCACAGTGGTCAGAAAGAATGCACTGGGGTAAATGTGTGCATGTGCGCTTACTTAGTTTGCTGCCATCTTTAGACACCTTAGTGTACAGAGCTGAAGGCAGTGTGACCCGGGGCACGCATGTGCACACGCCACCATCTTTAGACACCACAGGAGGGAGCAAGCACAAGGAAAGAGAGATAAAGCACAGGGTGGTAAGCGCACACTAGGAAGAGAGAGCACACGGGGGGCAGAGAGAGTGCACAGTGGGAGGGGCGAGCACACAGGCGGAGGGGGGCGTGCACAGGGAGCAAGCAAACAGGGGGGAGACAGCTCATAGGAGAGAGCACAGAGGGGAGAAGACAGCACAGGAGGGAAAGAGAGAGTGAATGGGATGTGAGACAGCTGCCCACCTATTGTGAAGTCACCGCCCTCCCGATGGGATAGCATGAGCCCCATCATGTGTTGGCAGCGGATTATTCAGGATACTCTCCAAGAGTGTGACAACAGAGCTTCTTTATTCAGCAACAAGCAGGAACAAATATGATAAGCTTAATGAATCAGGACATATGTTATGTGTCTCAGTCTCTGTGCAGCATCTGCAGTTGCTTCTTCTCTCATACACAGACACAGGAAACTGGATACAGCCACATACTCCTCCTGTGTGAGCCTATGGGAGTTTTTTTTTTTTTTTGTTCTAACGTTATAGACAACATATAAATCTAGCAACAGAACATATACAGGAATGGAATTGTTGCACTAAACATATTCCAACATCAAGTGATACATGTGCTGGATGCTCCAGGAGGCAATCTGTCACAGTCTTCTATCATATGTATATATATATATATATCTCTGGAATCTCTAGTGATATAACTGAAATTATGACATCATTTATGACTGGAGCAATCAAGCAACATTACTACAGACGTGGAGACCATTAAATTTGGAGAACCTTTCATTGGGGTTTTGGTACCTTTAAGATATTGAGTTTCTTGCTGAAGCGGAAAAATGGCTGATTTTATTCCATCTGTCATTTAAAATAAAAATCTCTTGGATCAGAAGCTTTGGGTCGTGAAGCAACAGCATAGTCCCAGTATTGTGGACAATGTTACTAAAAATGAAAAAAGAAAAAAATCCAGGGTATTTGGGTCTTCCATAATCCTGGTATAAAACCTTGTATAAATATTTTTAATGGAAATACTGTTTAAACACTAAAATAGATATTTTTGGATGACAGAGAATAACCTAGGAATATTGCCCATTGTACATTTTAGCTGGATTGGAACACAGGCATGTATTTTCTCATAGTGAAATCAGGAATTTCCAAACAAGAAGTCATTAAAAACCTATATTATTCTAGAAAGTATGTTATTGGCATCGGTTTTCTATGACTTAACAGAGGCAATGAAAATATTTATGTGCTTCATAAATGAACATGGAACCTCCTGGGTATAAACCATGAGCAAGATGTGCAGGGCAATTAATCCGTAGCAGAGGGATATGTGTGGTTGTGCCAAAAGGAGGCATTTTATTTGTCCAGGAATCGATTAGGGTTATTCATCAAAGTCAATATAACTAGTCCAAAAGTGTTTGTTTTCCAGCTGGCTTGCCATAGTGTCTATGTTTGTTTGTCATTAGCATGACTATAATTGAATCCGAAGTCTAAGTAAAATAAAGAAAAAAACAATTGATCATGTTGATTGGTTTTCCATAAGCAAAGAATTTTATTTTAACATTCCTTTTTATTTTTGTAAATTACTAACGGAGCAACTTTTTTTGGAGATATCGGAATAATGGTGCCGATTAATCAAGACTGGAGATTCTAGCGCAGGTCTTGATAACAGGGTGTGTTGAAGCTCCTCATCTTTATGAATTAGTTGAGTCACGTAGTGGCTTTGAATGTGCATTGAATAAACCACCTTCCATTTATCAGACATCAGTTTGGACTTTTGTCTTTGCACAGCAGCGCAGGTTTTCTCCACTACTTTTATGCGGTTCTTCTCCTCGTCTTAATGAGTTAGTTGAGTCACGTAGTGGTGTGTGCCACTATGTGTGGCCTGGCCACAAATCTTACTCCTATCTGCACATATAGGAGCCAGATCAAGGTAGTAGAAACAACCTGCGCTGCTGTGCAAACACAAAAGTCCACACTGATGGCTGATAAATTAAAGGTGGTTTATTCAACACGTTTCAAAGTGTTTCCTTCTTCAGCAGGATCTCCATGGTGGAAACACTTTAAAATGCATTGAATAAACCACCTTCCATTTATCAGACATCAGTTTGGACTTTTGTCTTTGCACAGCAGCGCAGGTTTTCTCCACTACTTTGATGCGGTTCTTCTCCTCGTCTTTATGAGTTAGTTGAGTCACGTAGTGGTGTGTCCCACTATGTGTGCCTGGCCACAAATCTTACGCCTATCTGCACATATAGAAACCAGATCAAGGTAGTGGAAACAACCTGCGCTGCTGTGCAAAGACAAAAGTCCACACTGATGTCTAATAAATTAAAGGTGGTTTATTCAACACGTTTCAAAGTGTTTCTTTACTTCTTCAGCAGGAACTCCATGGTGGAAACACTTTAAAATGCATTGAATAAACCAACTTTGATTTATCACACATCAGTTTGAACTCACAGCAGCGCAGGTTTTCTCCACTACTTTGATGCGGTTCTGCTCCTCCTCTTAATGAATTAAGTCATGTAGTGGTGTGTGCCATTATGTGTGCCTTGCCACAAATCTTACGCCTAACTGCAGTGGTGTAACTACAACAGATGCAGGGGTTGCGATCGCACCCGGGCCCCGGAGCCTAGGGGGCCCCTAAAGTCCCTTTGGCCTATAGAAAAAGACTATTGCTGTTAAAGATTTGTAATAATTGGGGACCCCATTGGAGCTTTTGCATCGGGCCCATGAGCTTCAAGTTACACCACTGCCTATCTGCACATATAAGAACCATATCAAAGTAGTGGAGAAAACCTGCGCTGCTGTGCAAAAACAAAAGTCCAAACTGATGTCTGATCATTTAAAGGTGGTTTATTCAACACATTTCAAAGTGTTTCCTTACTTCTTCAGCAGGAACTCCATGGTGGAAACACTTTACAATTCATTGAATAAACTACCTTTAATTTATCAGACATAGTTTGGACTTTTGTGTTTGCACAGCAGCGCAGGTTTTCTCCACTTCTTTGATGTGGTTCTGCATACCCTTCTGCCTTAGTGCACGTGGATTCTGCGGCAGCTGTTTAGGTTTTTGTAACTGGTTGTGTGTCACAAATCCACACAAGGTGAGCGAAAAACCCTGAGCACACCTTTACTGTTTGTTGGGGTAAGATCCTATTGCGCTTTTTTATCCACAGATTTTTATCTGTGCCTATAGACAGAGACCTGTCAGACAAGGGCAGTGGGCGGGGAGAAGACACTGGTAATGTCCAACTGTTATATGGTGCACCACATCATTTCAGATATATACAGTTAGGGCCAGAAATATTTGGACAGTGACACAAGTTTTGTTATTTTAGCTGTTTACAAAAACATGTTCAGAAATACAATTATATATATAATATGGGCTGAAAGTGCACACTCCCAGCTGCAATATGAGAGTTTCCACATCCAAATCGGAGAAAGGGTTTAGGAATCAAAGCTCTGTAATGCATAGCCTCCTCTTTTTCAAGGGACCAAAAGTAATTGGACAATGGACTCTAAGGGATGCAATTAACTCTGAAGGCATCTCCCTCGTTAACCTGTAATCAATGAAGTAGTTAAAAGGTCAGGGGTGGATTCCAGGTGTGTGGTTTTGCATTTGGAAGCTGTTGCTGTGACCAGACAACATGCGGTCAAAGGAACTCTCAATTGAGGTGAAGCAGAACATCCTGAGGCTGAAAAAAAAGAAAAAATCCATCAGAGAGATAGCAGACATGCTTGGAGTAGCAAAATCAACAGTTGGGTACATTCTGAGAAAAAAGGAATTGACTGGTGAGCTTGGGAACTCTAAAAGGCCTGGGCGTCCACGGATGACAACAGTGGTGGATGATCGCCGCATACTTTATTTGGTGAAGAAGAACCCGTTCACAACATCAACTGAAGTCCAGAACACTCTCAGTGAAGTAGGTGTATCTGTCTCTAAGTCAACAGTAAAGAGAAGACTCCATGACAGTAAATACAAAGGGTTCACATCTAGATGCAAACCATTCATCAATTCCAAAAATAGACAGGCCAGAGTTAAATTTGCTGAAAAACACCTCAAGAAGCCAGCTCAGTTCTGGAAAAGTATTCTATGGACAGATGAGACAAAGATCAACCTGTACCAGAATGATGGGAAGAAAAAAGTTTGGAGAAGAAAGGGAGCGGCACATGATCCAAGGCACACCACATCCTATGTAAAACATCGTGGAGGCAACGTGATGGCATGGGCATGCATGGCTTTCAATGGCACTGGGTCACTTGTGTTTATTGATGACATAACAGCAGACAAGAGTAGCCGGATGAATTCTGAAGTGTTCCGGGATATACTTTCAGCCCAGATTCAGCCAAATGCTGCAAAGTTGATTGGACGGCGCTTCATAGTACAGATGGACAATGACCCCAAGCATACAGCCAAAGCTACCCAGGAGTTCATGAGTGCAAAAAAGTGGAACATTCTGCAATGGCCAAGTCAATCACCAGATCTTAACCCAATTGAGCATGCATTTCACTTGCTCAAATCCAAACTTAAGACGGAAAGACCCACAAACAAGCAAGACCTGAAGGCTGCGGCTGTAAAGGCCTGGCAAAGCATTAAGAAGGAGGAAACCCAGCGTTTGGTGATGTCCATGGTTCCAGACTTAAGGCAGTGATTGCCTCCAAAGGATTCGCAACAAAATATTGAAAATAAAAATATTTTGTTTGGGTTATGTTTATTTGTCCAATTACTTTTGACCTCCTAAAATGTGGAGTGTTTGTAAAGAAATGTGTACAATTCCTACATTTTCTATCAGATATTTTTGTTCAACCCTTCAAATTAAACGTTACAATCTGCACTTGAATTCTGTTGTAGAGGTTTCATTTCAAATCCAATGTGGTGGCATGCAGAGCCCAACTCGCCAAAATTGTGTCACTGTCCAAATATTTCTGGCCCTAACTGTATATGCTGCCCACAGATTTGGGGGCATGAATAAGCTGAATGGTTTACTTTAATTTCTGACCCATAAATGAGCTTTTAACTATAGCTAGGGATTTTAGCCAGATCAGAGACACGTCTGTAGACAGTTGTTTAACAGTCATCAGTATAGAAAGCAACAATAGTTGGCCCAGTTAATTGCCAGCTGACATGAAGAGTCTTACATGTAGGAATGAGCTTACCCAAACTATAAAGTTCAGGGCTTGTACCAAACACTTGTTTTCGTGGGCGCAGACTTGAACATGAACTCGTGTCCAATATCAGTGTTCGGGTACTGTTTGTATGTTAATAAGATTTGTTGAAGCGCGGCCAATCAACAAGCTTTATTGCATGCAGAAGGTGATTGTATGTTGCTGTGAACAATAAAGATGTAAAAAATTACATGAACTCCCACCTATTTTTAATAACCAGTGTAGGTAAAACAGACAACTAGGGGTAGCAACCCTAAACTGTCTGCTTTTCCGTAGCTGGTTATCAAAAACAGAGAGGATCAACACTGTTTTTTTTAATTGCTTATTTAATTAATAAAAAAACAGCATTGGATCCGCTCTATCTTTGATAACCAACCAAGGTAAAGCAGAAAGCTTAGGGTTGGTATTATCAAGCTGGGAAGTTCCATACTTGTTTGACCCTTCCCAGTACACGAGCTCGCAGCAACCCTAGTAGATGCATCAATTCTGGCACTTAACCTGGCTTTTCCTGATTGTCCTGGTGTGATGGCAATTGGGGTAATGGCAATGGGGTTGATGCCAGCTTTGAATTAACAGTTGACATTAAGCCCTGGTGTTAGTAATGTAGAGGAGACTATTAGATATCCTGTTATAAACCCACCCAACAATTAGAGTTAAAAAAGACATAGACACAGGGAAAATAAGGTTTATTTGAATAAAGACTCCCCACATGCCCTCGTTCACCAATTCACTACTTCAAAATAAATCCCGAAAGTTCAATGTAATCCAATGAGTAGTGTCCCACGATGCCCATCAATTCCCATGGAGTTTTGTCTTGAGAACTTTCTCAGAACAAGGTTTTGTCACTGTCAGTAAGGAGTATGTATGAATTTTCTCATGAGCATCAGAAAATTCTGTGCATACCACTGGCTGGGAGTGACCTCTGGTGCCTTGTTCTGAAGTAGTTGTCAGATGCCCATTGTTTCCTATTGAGCTCTGTCCTGAGAAATTTCTTAGAACGAAAATCAATAGGTATTGATGGGTGTCTGAGAAAGTTCTCGGAACGAGGCTCCAAAGTCACCCCCAGTTAATGGAATTCACAGAATGTGTCTGCTGATGCCTGCTGCTGACTGGCAGTGACTGAAGCCTCATTCTAAGACAGTTTTCAGAACAAAGCTCCATGGGAAAATATGTTCTTCAGGGGACATTACTCTTTGGATCATGTGGGAACTTCCAGGATTTATTCTGAAGAAATAAATTGGTGAATGAGGGTGTGACTGGGACTCTTTATTGAAATAAAGATTTTTTTTCCCTGTATCTATGTGTTTCTAACCCTATACTTGTTGGGCTAGCAATTACTAACACCAGGGCTTGATGCCAGCTGAGAATTCACAGCTGGCATCAACCTCATTAACCAGTACCCCAATTGCTAGCACACCAGGTTAATCGGGAAGACCCAAGTAAAGCACCAAAATTGGCAAAAATAATGTCATGTACTACTTGTGGGGCGGCTCCGTGCTGATCTATTTAGGCCGGGAATGGCCAAATAACCATGGCCCTTCCCATCCTGATTATAGGAGCCCCAAACATTCTGCTCTACCTTGGCTACTTATCAAAAATATGGTGGAGCACACGATAATTTTTTTTATTATGTATTCCAAATCCACATGTGTACCATGCATTTTCTCTCATTTTGCTCCATTTTGCAGCCCCCTAGGCCGCGCTATGACCAGGTCCCCATTGAAGTTCAGGTCGGGATCTGAGCTCAAGTTCAGGTCAAGTGCCGGACCCCAAACCTATTCCGACCAAACATGGTGAACCTGAACGTTCACAAGTCGGCTTATCACTTCTTACATGTAATTCATTTTAGATGCTAGAATAACTGATTTTTTACCTCCAAATTCTGACAGTTTTCTCAGTTAGGAGTCCTATTGGCATTGCCCCATGGAAAAAAAGAATGCAAATGAGCTCTCTTCAGAGTAAAAAAAATCTTACAAGGAAACTCCCTATAAGTCAATATCTTGCTCTTTAAAGAAGACCTTTCACCAGTTGAAAATGTTAAACTAGCAACATCATGGGATAGTGACTGCAGAGCTGAGTAAAATGTAGTTTTTATTTTTTAATGTCTCATCACCATTGCGGGAATATTAGCTTGCTAAGATTAGTTTATAATTTCTGTTCAATCTAAAGGGGAGATGTCAGAGATTTTTCACTGGGGTTTTGTTCTTCCCTTGTATCACTGTGACCAATCATAAACAGGCAGCAACATACAAGGTAAAACAGCTCATGCCCTCACAATAACTTAGGATAGGCTCGGTGAAACATGTGAAGAGAGTTTAATCTCTTCAACTAATATCATTGCAGAGCAGTGAATGATTACAAGTGATGGGAGTGAAGAAGAAATTAATGGGAATACTAACATTTTTCAGCTGTCATCTACTAGCAGTCAGTCCAATTGGAGGATCACTACAGCACAGCTGAACTTTGCCTTATTACAAACACTTCTTTAGCTGCAGCTCTCTTTTCACAATGTACTCCCCTCCCCTTTTTCTGTTTATTACAGTATGAAAGCTAATAAGCTTAGTATTCTCTGCTCCATTAGCCTTTCTAATTACTTTGGAGTCACACCAGTGAGGAGACCAAATTATAATTACATGTCTCATACATGAGAAAGCCTGTTCTAAGCTATTGTGTGGGGTTCACTGTATAATGCTGCCTGCTTATGAATGGTTAACATCCTAAAAGGGAAAAAGTACACACCCCCGAAGAAAAATCTTTAGTACCTGCCCCTGTAGAGTTAACATAATTTCTAGCTAAACATTACAAACCAAGACAATGTGTAAACATTAAGCATTAAGGGGATAACTTTTCTCCTTGTGGAGATTGACATGCCAGTAATGAGGAGACTTAAAGCCACAATGCTCCTCTGGGAAATATGCAAATTGTGTCTTCAGAGAGGAAGTAGACTTGAACTCTAGTGCCACCTATCGAACGAAGCAACCTAAAATGGTGTCGTTTTTGAATTTTTTGATTGCTACTTCCAATAGGTGGAAGAGTTCAAGAGCATTAGAGTTCAAGTCTACTTCCTCTCTGAAGAGAAAATTGGCATACCTCAGTATTTGTAGCCAAAACCAGGAGTGGGTGAAAAATACAGAAGTGGTGACGTGTTTCTATTATACTTTCCCTCTGATTTATTCCACTCCAAGGTTTTGCTTACAAATACTGAGATAAAAACTCACCAAATACTCAGTGTGTGCACGTGGCCTTATACATCCATAACAGATAGGAGAAAGTAAGAAAATACAGGTTTTACTCAACTTTGCAAACAGTAATCCATGATTTGGCAAGTTTAGTATGCTCAATGTATGAAAGGTCCTTATAGAGGTCCTTATAGAGGTCCTTATAGAAGTCCTAATAAAGATCCTTATAAATGTCCTTATAGAGGTTCTTATAAAGGTCCTTATAGAGGTGCTTATAAAGGTCCTTATAGAGGTTCTTATAAAGGTCCTTATGGAGGTCCTTATAAAGGTCCTTATAAAGGTCCTTATAGAGGTTCTTATAAAGGTCTTATAGAGGTTCTTATACAGGTCCTTATGGAGGTCCTTATAAATGTCCTTATAGAGGTCCTTATAAAGGTCCTTATGGAGGTCCTTATAAAGGTCCTTGTAGAGGTCCTTATAAAGGTCCTTTTAGAGGTCCTTATAAAGGTCCTTATAGAGGTTCTTATAAAGGTCCTGATGGATGTCCTTATGAAGGTCCTTATAGAGGTCCTTATAAAGGTCCTTATAGAGGTCCTCATAGAGGTCCTTATAGAGGTTCTTATAAAGGTCCTTATAGAGGTCCTTATAAAGGTTCTTATAAAGGTCCTGATGGATGTCCTTATGAAGGTCCTTATAGAGGTCCTTATAAAGGTCCTTATAGAGGTCCTCATAGAGGTCCTTTTAAAAGTCCGTATAGAGGACTTTTCGTTAGTTTGAGCATGCTAAACATGAGCCTTGATACATGACTATGAATATTAGCCAAGCCACATACCGGAGTACATACAGGTTTTTCGGGGTGCTTCTCTTATGATATCACTGTGGGGAAATGAGATAAATCGTCTATAAAGTTTTATTTTAATGAAAAATGCATTTGCATCTTTTTATGATATGAATGATAAAAATAAAAGCAATTTTTGGCAACTGGACAGTGTAGAGTTCATCATTTCAATTGAAGGAAAAGTAAAATAATCCTTTTATGGTACCAAAGGTAAAACAAATTCTTCCTACATCGCTGAATATGATAATCATCAGTGGGAAGCCTTAAACAAGTATAGACATGTTCACGAGTCTGACTTATGCTCTCGCTTGCTGAACAGGCAGAAAATGCAGTGCTTATGGAAAATAATGTATTTAATTGATGGAGTAGTGATGTGTGATGAAACACACTGGTCATAAAACCCAAACAGTTTACATTGAAAAATCTCGGCATTTCAAAGTTTTCGTGTAATTCCAGAATATGAAGCTGGGAGATCAGACAAGAAGAGTCATGCTGATGATACAACCATAAATGTTACATATTATTGTTATCCATTAGTACAGTATTTTAAAGGGGTTTACCCTTACCTGGACAACCCCTTTTTAAAGCACCACTCCCGCAGAGTTTTTTTCAATGCTGAAGTGATGCTCTCTTGCCAAAAGTCTTATACTCACCTTCACCTTTTACCGATGCTTGTCCAGTCCAGCGGTCAGTAGACAGAAGAGCTCATTGCATCTCTATGAGAGCCAGAATGAGGACAAACCGTAAAACATAGTGATGTATCGGTTCTTGACCTCTGGCATGCTCCACAAAACACTGTAAGTGCCGGCAGGTCGCTTTTTGCTGAAGCCCGACAGTGCAACGGAGATAGCGGGTGAAGCCGCCAGAAAGTGAGTATCAGACATAGGGCAGGGAACTTGTATTTAAAGCACCACTCAACGACAAGTACAATATATGAATACTAAAAAGGTGGGGGAACAAGAGGCGCAATAGTGCCCTATCACTAGTAACACTCAGATGTGAGTGGTGTAATGCAGTTACACTCACCTATTCCAGTTGTGAGACCCACAACTGGTTTAACAGCATATCACAGTATCAGCTGCTGCAGGACCTCCACCGACCACTCCAACGTGGAAAAACAGCCAGAAAATATGGGAAGCAAGGTGTACCACGGTCCGCGCTGCTGAGTCCACAAAATCACCTAGGATGCAAGATGGTGTAGCAGTATACTTCTTTATTCCTTCCTACGCGTTTCGGCGCCCTTCCTGGCACCTTCCTCAGGGATATCACCCTGAGGAAGGTGCCAGGAATGGCGCCGAAACGCGTAGGAAGGAATAAAGAAGTATACTGCTACAACATCTTGCATCCCAGGTGATTTTGTAGACTCAGCTGCGCGGACTGTGGTACACCTTGCTTCCCATATTTTCTGAAGTACAATATATGTGGACAGTCAAGTCATACAGGTACAAGAGAGGAGAGGACCCTTTCCGCGAGGGCTCACAGTCTAAGCAGGAAGGGTGGGGATATAGTAGTGTCACATCGCCATTGGACTCGGTGGCCGGTGTTCCTGCCTCGGCCGCTGGGAGGAGCCGGATTCCTTCTACTGGTGGTGCTGGTGATAGGAAGGCCTTGTCCTCATATGGACCTGCTCCAGCGACGTCTGCCTCTGTCGCTGAGCACCGCTGTGTTTCCCCCCTGGGTGGTGTTGGTCGCAGAAGAGCGGGCCCTGCAGAGGTGTCCGTTAGGCGCAGCCTGCGTTCTTCTGTCAGAGGTGGGATGGGTGGAGCCAGTCGTGCATCTCCATCTGGTCTGGCTCTAGGGGCGGTCCGGATGAGGTCATCAGGCTGTGAGCTCCAGCCTATGGGAGGTAACCGCGCCCTTCAAATACATTGGAGCCTGTCTTGCAGGCCGCCAGATATAGTTTTGGTTCCCCAAGTGACATAGTGTGTGTGTTTGGTTTTGACTCTGACCTTTGCCTGGATTTTTGACTCTGTACCGCCTGACGATTTTGTACCTTTGCTGCCCTCTCGGTTTTGACTCTGACCTTTGCCTGGATTTTCGACTCTGTACCGCCTGACGATTTTGTACCTTCGCTGCCCTCTCGGTTTTGACTCGGACTCCTGACTATGTTCTTCGCTTCCTGATTTTTCCCTTCCTAGACGACCTCCCTGCTCTGTTGCTCTCCCTGCTCTGCTGCTACCTCCTGGGCTCCGCTATAATTCCAGATCCCTGTATAGGGGTTAAGGGTCTCGGGGTTTCTCGGGGTGCTGCCTTACCAGCAGCTCAGCCTTACAGCGGATGGTCGTCACAAGTAGGAGGGGGTAGTACCGATTGTGAGACGGTGCGGTGGACTAGGTCTCATTGCAGGTTGTAGGCTAGATGGAAGAGGTGGGTCTTCAGGTTTCTTTTGAAGGTTCCCAGGATAGGTGAGTGCCTGATATGTTGGGGCAGAGAGATCCAGAGTATAGCAGATGCCTAGGAGAAATCCTGTACGTGGTTGTGAAAAGAGGAGATGAAAGGGGAGTAGAGGAGTAGCTCATGGGAGGATCGTAGGTTGCGTGACGGTAGGTATTGGGAGACCATGTCAGAGATGTATGGAGGGGACAGGTTGTGGATGGCTTTGTATGTCATGGTTAGTGTTTTAAACCAGAATCTCTGTGAAGTGGTGAGCCAATGAAGGGCTTGGCAGAGGGGGGAGACAGGGGAGTAGCTAAAAGACTGGTGGATTAGTCAGGCAGCAGAGTTTAGGCTAGATTGGAGAGGTGCAGGAAGGTAGTGGGGAGGCCGGTAAGCAGGAGGTTGCAGTAGTCAAGGAGGGAGGTGCTGAGAGCATGAATAAGTGTTTTGGCAGTGTTGTGGTCGAGGAAAGTGTGAATACGGGAGATGTTTTTGAGCTGGAGTCGGTAGGAGGTGGCGAGGGCCTGGATGTGGGGCTTGAAGGAGAGGGATGAGTCGAGGATTACTCAGAGGCTCTTGGCATGAGGGACTGGGGAGTGTGAGCATTCATTGACAAGGATGGATAGGTCGGGTAGTGGAGGAGAGCGGCTTAGGGGAAGACGATGAACTCTGTTTTATCCATGTTCAGCTTAAGGAAGCGAGCAGAGAAGATGGATGAGATGGCAAACAGACATTGTGGAATTATGGATAGTAGAAAGGGCCAAATAGGTAAAACTGGATTTCGTTGGCGTAGAGATGGTACTGAAGGCCATGGGACTCAATGAGTTGCCCTAGGCCAAGGGTGTAGATGGAGAAAAGAAGTGGTCCCAGAAGCAAGCCTGGGGGACACCAACAGATAGGGGGTAGGGCGAAGAGGAGGTGTGGGAGTGTGTGACACTGAAGGTCCGGTCTGTTAGGTAAGAGGAGATCAAGGAGAGGGCTAGGTCGGTGATGCCAAGAGATTCCAGGATCTGAAGTAGAAGGGAATTGTCAACAGTGGCGAAGGCGGCAGAAAGGTCGAGCAGGAGGAGGACGGAGTAGTGTCGTTTGCTCTTGGCAGTCAGTAGGTCGTTGGTGACTTTGGTTAGGGCTGTTTCGGTGGAGAGGTGGGGTCGGAGACTGGATTGTAGGTGGTGGAAGAGCGAGCAGGAGGAGAGGTGGGAGGACAGTTCTGAAAGGTTCAAGTAGCTTTGAGGCGAAGGGGAGAAGTGATATGGGGCGATAGTTAGAATCAGATGATGGATTGAGGGAGGGTTTTTTGAGGATGGGTGTGATCAAGACATGTTTGAAGGCTGGAGGGGAAGACAAGTAAGTGATAATGGGAAGTGTGATAATTCTTTTTACACTTTTTACCATCTGTTTTTAATAATTTTCATCTTTAGTTTCTGTGAGTGTTTGTTAGTTCCTCTCCCTGCATTGTCTTATTGCAGTAGTAAGACTTGGGTCTTGCTGCTGTACAAACTAGCCAGGGCTAGCCCATGGTCAGCCAGGGTTTAAGCACGTGTTTGCACATGAGGGAAAGGACCTTTGTAGGGATGATAGAGAGCGCAGAGTTCAGACTCAGGTGAGTGTTTAGATGTGACCCCTCTTTCTACTACATATTGCCAGGGCTTCCCTTTTACCTTTTCCCTGGTGTTCCCCTCCTGTTGCACTGCACACCAAAGTTTCATCACTTTGGCATGACACCTTTTTTTGTTGCTCATCCAAGAAAAACTGATAAAACGCAAATCATTATCAGTGATGAACCTTGGTCCGTTTTGTCTGGAACATTTGAAGCTTTCAAACACAACCTGAATCATAGAATCATAGAACGATAGACTTGGAAGGGACCTTCTGGGTCATCTGCTCTAACCTCCTGCTCAAAGCAAGATTCACTAAATCCTCCCGGACAGATGTCTGTCCGGCCTCTGTGTGAAGACTTCCATTGAAGGAGAACTCACCAGCTCTCATGGCCGCCTGTTCCACTCGTTGATCACCCTCACTGTCAAAAAGTTTTTCTTATAATATCTAATCTGTCTCTGCTCCCATTCAATATCATCCCATTGCTCCTAGGCTTTTATTGTGCAAATGAGAATAAAGCTGATCCCTCTACAGTGTGACAGCCTTTGAAATATTTGTAGACATCTATTAAGTCTCCTCTCATTCTTTTTTTTTATACTAAACATTCCCAAATCCTGTAACCGTTCCTCATAGGACATGTTTTGCAGACCGGTCACCATTCCTGGTCGCTCTTCTCTGAACTTGCTCCAGATTGTTGATGTCTTTCACCTTTTCAGGAAAGTTTACAACCTGAAATAACTCTGCTTCCACCTCATTACCACCTGAGCTGCTTCCAACCTCCTGACCTAATGTTCCCGTCCTTCATACTCTGTAGATTGTAAGTGCACGTGGGGAGGATTCTCTCCCCCTCGGTACCAGTCTGCCACTATCAGCTCATGTTTATTCTACTTGTTTTGTATTTTACGTTATGGATGGAGAACGTCTTCACATGCACCGTAGCCTGGAACTAATTGTGCTTTAAAAGAAATAATATTAAGAATAACGTATTACTGTATCAAGATTGACTAAGACATCATGTAGCTGGTATTTGCCGAATACTTATTCGGATTTTACCAATCCTTTACTGCTTAAAATTACTCCCAGTTTATGAGCAGACAAGCACTTTCAATTACCAACCAATCATAAAACTGGAGCTAAAGGGCTTTCACTTATTCTTACTTCTGTAAAACTTTGCCACATGCATAAGATTGTTCTCTCTCGAGGTTATAATAAGAGCTGTTAAGACAACACGCATTGACCGA
The DNA here is from genome assembly GCA_033576535.1 of Allobates femoralis. NCBI lineage: Eukaryota > Metazoa > Chordata > Amphibia > Anura > Aromobatidae > Allobates > Allobates femoralis. The sequence goes on along the minus strand of JARQOC010000008.1, from coordinate 44,529,854 downwards.
AGGTGATAGACAATACAGACTAGGGGTAGCCGGAGTGCACCCTAGAGGCGGCGGTAATGGCACAGTATTAGCCTTATTTCCAAAACTACGACAATATCTTAGTTGTACAGATGGGATTTTGAGCATTGGATTGCAAATTGGACCATAATAATTAACCCTATATAAAATGGCCCAAATCTCTGGAATACTTGGGTGAGTGAATAAAATAAGAGCACAAACTGGAAATTGTTGACATGGTGAAAGGTCCTCTTTTAGCATAGCATTTTTTTTATTATTATTGTTTTTCCTGCTATAAAAGACAGATCAGTGTTGAAAGAGATGGGAATTTAGGGGTTAAAAAATGGGTATTTTTTTACACTTTTTGTAATTTTTCTTGAAGTTAATGTTAGTTTAAAGAGATTGTCTATTTGGAACTTAAGAAGGTCATCGAGGAGATGCTCACTATCTTATCCAAAGCACAGAGCAGATGCAAAGAGTGTCTTTAGTGATGAGCGAGTAGCGAAATATCCGTCCACACATGTCCGGCTATAAAACGAATATTTCCAGGACAGGGCGGCAGGATGAACTTTTGTTGTGCCCCCAGAGAGACCCTAGCATTCAATCTGCTCTCTCTGGGGTGCCACCACCCTTTGTGTACTCAGGAGAGCTGTCAATTTGTGTCAGATTGATCACGATGGACACATCACTCATGAGCACCAGCGATACTCCACGAGTAATGAGTAACGAGTATCGCGAATACCGTACTATCTGTGCGAGTAGTGAATAGTAAATGTTACACTCACTCATCACTAAGTGTCTTACATTCTCACGGACTCGCAAGAGAAAATAGAGAGAAAGGGGCGCAATAGTGCGGTTACCAGGGGGGCTTTATTTAGCGTGGCGTACTAATATGTGGCCACTCACCTTATCGGGTTGTGCTGTCCCCGCACAACCCGGTAATACACTTGATAAGGTGCCCTTCACAGGCTCCAGCTCCTCCGCACACCGCGTGCTCCGGGGGCTCCGAGCATCCTCACAGACTCAGCACACTAGAGAATGCTGCACCAGTTCAGTTGAGATGTAGAAGAAAGACTAGAGTACTTGAGAATTAGAGATGAGCAAACCCGCTTGAGGTTGGAGTTCGGGTGCTTTACGTATCCAAAGCTCTGGGCCAAGCAGTCGTGTACGCTTGGTGCTCGGCGTAGTGTAAGGGTACCTTTACACGCGGCTACATTTCTAGGGTGGCTACAGGTAACTTACTGGTTGCAGTGAAATCATGGAGACAAGGTTCTATCTTGTTGCTGTGTACAAATGGAATAATCTCTCCATGATTTCACTGCAACCAGTAAGTTACCTGTAGCCACCCTAGAAATGTAGCTGCGTGTAAAGGTACCCTGAGCCTCACGTTGATCGTACTTGGGGTAAAAGCAGCATTATCGGCTGTAGTGGGTTTCTAAAGTTAAAAAATGACACATCTCCACCCTCCTGCCACCAGAAGTGGTCTGTTTATGACTGGCTTCATGTGGGCGGGGAGCAGAACAACCCAATAAGTTACTTCTAATGAGGTTCGGATCCAGTTTTGGTTCTGAACAATCCTTTATAAAGCGTCCGGCTGAACCAACAGAACCCAAACTTCCAGGGGTCTGCTCAGCTCTTCGAACACCACCAGGTTACATTAGTTTGACCTAGATGATCAGGTTTCTTCATCAAAACCATGAGGTTGTCCAGGAGAAGAAACCCCTTGTGCCAGAAAGCATTGAATTCCTTCATCTCTTTCAGCAGCTATTACAACACTATAAGAATGTGTATTTTTTTTTAAGAATATTTGGACCTTAAGGTAAGTGTGTGGGCCCAGTCGTAAATTGCAACTAATATTAGCATCACTAACTAACAGAAATTAGATACCTTTCGAGAGTTTAGAAGAGCGATCATAGCACAATGTTGGCCCCGATATGGATCATTCTGTACCCAATGATACATATGATTGATATGTGCTGAAAACAAGTGTTGAGTATTGGTAGATCTAATACGTCCCTTGGATTAAACTGTCATAGTCATATCGTCTCTTTGGTGCTTGGCGTCATAACCAAAATTAAGTGGACAATTGAAACAATGGCATTTTCAATGGACTTTGTCTTTAACCTCCCAAGGCAGATGGAGAATTCAGTTCTAGAGAAATAGAATCAATCATAATGTCAACTAATCTGCAAAACCATGTGTATGAATGGCAGATATTGGGCGCTCGTCCAATAACAGCATAGCAGTCATGGCTCTTGTGGTCTGCTATGTACAGCATTGTACAGTTAACACTATTGCCTTGTTTTGTAACTTGCTTACATTTCCAAGATATTTACTAGCAGCTTTGTCATTAGTAAATTTGTTTATGAAATTCTGAGTTTGTCCATTGAATCGCTAAGATGTGCTGATCTCCCACTTACCGTCATGGTCCAAAGTGTTGAGCCATTGAAATTGTTCCAGAAAATGAAGTATTTCTCCCATTCTCCCACTGAATTACTGCAGTTACACATGTTTATTTCCTTTTTGGAACACAAAAAAAAAGGCAGACTGGACACATTTTTAGCAACACCCTACCACTTCCCCCCAAAAAAATGGTGCAGACAAATTTGTTGGCCCCTTTCAAAAGTAGAGGCTAAACAACTTTGTTTTAAACATGTGATGTTCATTAAAATTCACTTGTGGGAAGTAACTGATGTGGGCAATATGATAATCACACCTGAAGCCAGATAAAAAGGGGAGAAGTTGACTCAATCTTTGTATTATGTACACTAAGTGTGGAGAACATAAATAGAAGAAAACGGTCTGAAGACTCGAGAACCAAAATTATTGAAAGATATCAACAATCTCAAGGTTACAAGTCCATCTTCAGAGATATGCACGTTCCTTTGACTATGTCAACATAATGGAGAAGTTTTACAACCCATGGCACTGTAGCTAATCTCCCTGGACATACATGGAAGCTGCAATACTGCATAGTCTGGATGGTAGATAAACTGCCCCAATCAAGTTCCAAAGACATTCAAACTCCTGCAGGCTCAGCTAAATCTCTGTCTTCATATCCTGTTTAATACTTCAGTCTACGCACATCCTTAATGACTGGGCTACCCCCGCCTTGCACTTGCTCTGCTTCAACTCTGTCCTGCTTATACCCTTGTGACCACAACTCTTTACAGATAATTCTGACTGGCCTTTTATATAGAAGCAAAACTATGTCCTTGTCATGAGAATCTATACTTCTTTTGTTACACCTAAGATTTTATATGCCTTGGCAGCAGCTGCCTGGCACTAAGCGAATACCCAAATAACTACTAATTATAAGTCCAATTATTAACACCACTGATGTTGAGTAGAGATTTTTGTCACCAAATACTTGAACCTAGAAATCAGTGAATCAATTAACGTAGGTCACACTTTGCTGCACCTGACCATAGTTTGTATATAGCCAACCTATCTGCATTTGTTCCCCTCATTGCTTTGGTTTCCTTCCAGATACTAGTGTGTATTTGGCTTTGTATGAAATTAACCCTACTCTATGATATCAAAATATTATATTTTAACCTCATCTAGAACTAATGTGAGTCCTTACAATATTTGTACATCTCTGTGGAATATACAGTTAGGGCCAGAAATATTTGGACAGTGACACAATTTTTTGCGAGTTGGGCTCTGCATGCCACCACATTGGATTTGAAATGAAACCTCTACAACAGAATTCAAGTGCAGATTGTAACGTTTAATTTGAAGGGTTGAACAAAAATATCTGATAGAAAATGTAGGAATTGTACACATTTCTTTACAAACACTCCACATTTTAGGAGGTCAAAAGTAATTGGACAAATAAACATAACCCAAACAAAATATTTTTATTTTCAATATTTTGTTGCGAATCCTTTGGAGGCAATCACTGCCTTAAGTCTGGAACCCATGGACATCACCAAACGCTGGGTTTCCTCCTTCTTAATGCTTTGCCAGGCCTTTACAGCCGCAGCCTTCAGGTCTTGCTAGTTTGTGGGTCTTTCCGTCTTAAGTCTGGATTTGAGCAAGTGAAATGCATGCTCAATTGGGTTAAGATCTGGTGATTGACTTGGCCATTGCAAAATGCTCCACTTTTTTGCACTCATGAACTCCTGCGTAGCTTTGGCTGTATGCTTGGGGTCATTGTCCATCTGTACTATGAAGCGCCGTCCAATCAACTTTGCAGCATTTGGCCGAATCTGGGCTGAAAGTATATCCCGGTACACTTCAGAATTCATCCGGCTACTCTTGTCTGCTGTTATGTCATCAATAAACACAAGTGACCCAGTGCCATTGAAAGCCATGCATGCCCATGCCATCATGTTGCCTCCACCATGTTTCACAGAGGATGTGGTGTGCCTTGGATCATGTGCCGTTCCCTTTCTTCTCCAAACGTTTTTCTTCCCATCATTCTGGTACAGGTTGATCTTTGTCTCATCTGTCCATAGAATACTTTTCCAGAACTGAGCTGGCTTCTTGAGGTGTTTTTCAGCAAATTTAACTCTGGCCTGTCTATTTTTGGAATTGATGAATGGTTTGCATCTAGATGTGAACCCTTTGTATTTACTGTCATGGAGTCTTCTCTTTACTGTTGACTTAGAGACAGATACACCTACTTGACTGAGAGTGTTCTGGACTTCAGTTGATGTTGTGAACGGGTTCTTCTTCACCAAATAAAGTATGCGGCGATCATCCACCACTGTTGTCATCCGTGGACGCCCAGGCCTTTTAGAGTTCCCAAGCTCACCAGTCAATTCCTTTTTTCTCAGAATGTACCCAACTGTTGATTTTGCTACTCCAAGCATGTCTGCTATCTCTCTGATGGATTTTTTCTTTTTTTTCAGCCTCAGGATGTTCTGCTTCACCTCAATTGAGAGTTCCTTTGACCGCATGTTGTCTGGTCACAGCAACAGCTTCCAAATGCAAAACCACACACCTGGAATCTACCCCTGACCTTTTAACTACTTCATTGATTACAGGTTAACGAGGGAGACGCCTTCAGAGTTAATTGCAGCCCTTAGAGTCTATTGTCCAATTACTTTTGGTCCCTTGAAAAAGAGGAGGCTATGCATTACAGAGCTATAATTCCTAAACCCTTTCTCCGATTTGGATGTGGAAACTCTCATATTGCAGCTGGGAGTGTGCACTTTCAGCCCATATTATATATATAATTGTATTTCTGAACATGTTTTTGTAAACAGCTAAAATAACAAAACTTGTGTCACTGTCCAAATATTTCTGGCCCTAACTGTATTCTATATTTTGTTCAACTAAAGGAAACCTTTCAGGTTGTAATTGCAGAACAATCTATGGCAGCACGTTGTAGACCAGGAGGAGCTGAGCAGATTGATATACATAACTCATTATTTAAAGGGACACTGTCAGGTCATTTTTCAGTATGATACTTATATTACCCCTTAATAGTGCCTGGGTAGATCTTTTAAAAACATATAAAATTATTATTCTACCCTTAGTTTCCATGTTATCAGCATCTTCAGAACCTACAGGGAACAGCTGCATTAGTCTTCTCCATTGTTTTCACAGAGGATTAGTCCTGATGTATTAAACTGTCATGTAATTATGCACTCCTTCTCAACAGCTATCTCCTCCCTCCTCCCTTTGCTCTCAGTGCAGTGTTAGGTTTCAGTTTCCATTAAGAGCTTCTGTTCTGTTGAGGACATGGAGGGAGAGAGCTATTGCAGGTTTGCCTTACCTGATCTAGACTCCATTTATTTCTCTAAGCAGGCATTCTGCTGTACTATAAAGGTACTGTCACACACCTCCATATCACCGGCGGGAACGCTGGCAATACCCGAATTCGGCGATGTGGAAAGCACATCGCATGTGTGTAGTGGCGTGTGACTGGGCGATTCAACGGCGAAAAGTCGCTGGTGGAGCGTCACCTGATTGCCCTGCACTGAGGTGAAATCAGGCGATATCCAATGGTGATATCAGTGAATCCTGGCGTGTCACAGGGCGATAGCGACGTAAACAGCGATCCTGAAAGCAGTCCCGTAGGCGTGCTTGAATGGTGTTTTTTTCCGCCGCACCTGCGGCGATTGGTGGGTGATACTGCGTTCTGATTGGCTGGCCGTGTCCGAGGCGCCTTATTTGATGACCCATGCATTTACGCAAGACTAACCAATGGGAACGCAGTTCCATCCACCAATCGCAATAATAGGGGCGCGGTGAAACACACTAGCACGCCCTTATTGAAACAGTATGGCAACATAACTTCTACGATTGTGGCGTGTGACTCGGCGATGTGTGGAGGGAAAATCACTGCAGGCGATTTCCAGAATGCAGGATCACCGAAGATCGCACGCTAGATAGCTACGTGTGACAGCTCCACAGCGTTCTGAAAAAAGTGACCGAAACATGTGCACTCACGTCAAATCGCCGGCAATATGGAAGCCATATGGCGGTGTGTGATGGTACCTTAAGAGATTCTGTGTTGTATTTGACCTCTTGCTTGGCTGCAGGCATAGAGAACAGAGAGGAGGATACAGGCCCCCCACTGATCTCCTGGGCAGTGATGTGAATATGTGCCATGAATATTCATCCTATGGGGTGTGGACAGCAAAGAACTAAGTGGATCATTCACTGTGATTGATGGCTGTAATTAATCTCTTTATTTGAAGCTTACAAAGGATAGGAGGGAAATATAAATAAAAGAAATACATCAATAGAGAGAGCTCAGAGAAAGGAATTAGAAAATGATAGTAGTTACATATGGATTTTTGACCTGACAGATTCCCTTTAATTATTGCATTATTTTTCCACTTTGGGCGTTACAATCTAGTGTGCATACAGAAAAAGCTGTCAATCACGGATTTTAATAGTTGAACTATATATAAATATATATATATATATATATATATATATGGCGGCCGTCACACGCTTTAATATCGATAGCGATATTGTTAGCGATCACGTGCACGCGCGATCGCTAACAATATCGTTCACATCGTTGGTGAGCTATCACACAGACTCACCAGCGATGTGGACCAGCGAGATCGCTGGTAACTATGGTTCACATCGGGTTACTAGGTGCCGCGCGACGCTTAGCAACCCGACGTTTACCATAGATACCATCTCCCAGCATAGGCTCTGCCGCTGGGAGATCGTTCATCGTGGTGTCACACACCAAGATGAGGCAGATTGATCAAGCGTTATCGCTTGATATGAGCTCCGGCTCACCAATCTGCGATGTAACGATCAAGCGATTTTACATTGTAAAATCGCTTGATTGCACGCAGCGATGCACAAACGATATCGCTTAAGCGATCAAAACGCAGATCGCTTAAGCGATATCGTGCATTAAATTGATGCGTGTGACGGCCGCCTATACTAATGGGAGCCCGAGTGGGTGTGAGCGGGGCACCGGGGTGAGTGGGGCTTTGGGGGGTGAGCGGAGCAGTTGCGGGTAACAGTGGGATGGAGTGGCTCCAGTCCCCCTCCAGCCCCCCTGCTCCCCCTCCTGCCCCCTGCCCCTCCTCCCTCCTCCTGCCCTCTCCCCCCTATCTATGCCTGGCTCTAGTCCCTCTCCTGCCCCCCTGCTCCCCCCTCTCCTCCAGGCTCCAGTACCCCCCCTGCTCCCCCTCTCTCCTCCAGGCTCCAGTCCCCCTCCTGCCCCCCTTTTCCCCCCTTTCCTCCAGGCTCCTGTCCCCCTCCTGCCCCCCTGTTCCCCCTTTCTTCTCCAGTCCCAAGTCCCCCTCCTGCCCCCTGCTCCCCCTCTCTCCAGGCTCCCCAGTCCCCCTCCTGCACCCTCCTCTCCTCCATGCTCCAGTCCATGCTCCGGCTGACCTCTGCATTCTCCTTGGAATTGACATTGTAAAGTGAATTGCCACAGGGGGAGTTGCAGAGTTAACAGGGAGTGTCACAATAGGTGTGGCTGAGGACACGCCCATCACATCAGGGCAGCACACTCGGCCATGCCGGTTGCGATGTCCCCTTTGTTATCTCTGCCCCTCGTGGTCATTCACTTCACAACATCAATTCCAAGAGGAATAATGCTGGGGTGAGCAAAAGCATGGAGGGGGAGCGGAGGGCGGGCAGCAGGAGCAGGAGGGCAGGAGCTGCACTGAAGCATGTAGTGTGGAGGGTGGAGCAGGTAACGTGTGCGGCAGATTTCTGCCTGGCCAGCCTGCACCATTGTCTAATTCTGTCTGTTTCTCTGTAATGGAAAGCCTGCGCCATTGATTGGTCGTGGGCGGCCGGTCGCGACCAATCAGCGACTCGGGATTTCCGTTACAGAGAGACAGACACAATAAGACGATTATATAGTAGATAAACACATTAAGCCCCTCCTGCTATGGAACATGTTTCCAATAGATTCCAATGAATTTCCAAGCTGAGGTTTCCTTTACATTGTGCATCCAATTCTTATACATCATAAAAAAGATATATACCTATAAAAGTAATTACTATTTTAGAATTTTTAATTTTTCTTCATAATGTGTAAGAATGTATAACCTACATATTAACAAATGCATGCCAACCATTATAAGAGTACCTAATCTTTCATTAAAGGGAACCTGTTATTTCTTTTTTTGATATTAAACTGACCCCAATGTGTTTTTAATGATACATTGTCTAGCACTAACATGATTTTCTTAAAGCAAAATTCCCCATATATGCTGAGGTAAATGCAATACATACCTTGATTTCAGTCATTGCTTTTTCTTGGTTCAGCCATGATATATTCTGAAACTCATCATGCCGCTCGCATTGTCATTGATTGCCATCACCACAGGTCCTTCACTAACTTCTGCCATACTAAACTCCGCAAAGGACGGTCACATGGTCGTGACATCACCACAGGTCCTTTACCACTTCTGCTATGCTGAACTCCGCCCATTATGGTGACATGGTCGTGACATACCCACAGGTCTTGTGAGAATGTGACCATAATGGGTGAAGTTCAGTATTGGAGAAGTGGTGGTGAAGGGCCTGTGGTGATGTCACGACCATGTGACCGTACTATGCGTAGTTTAGTATGGCAGAAGTTAGTGAAGGACCTGTGGTGATGTCACGACCATGTGAGCATAATGGGCGCTTCTCAGCATAGCAGAAGTCAGTGAAGAACCTGTGGTGATGGCAATCAATTACAATGTGAGGGGCATGACAACGTTTAAAAAATATCTTGGCGGAACCAAGCAAAAGTGCTTCCCCTATGACTAAAATCAAGATATACCGTATATTGCATTCACCTTAGCGTCTAAAGTCTTTTTTTAAGATTAATACCTGGAATTTTGTTTTAAAAAAAAAAAACAGTGATGCACATTGCATCATTTAAAACATGTTGGGGCAATTTAATGTCACAAAATGATGTGACAGATTCCCTTTAATTGTTTTGCCATATTCCACAGGTGCTTTAAACACCACTCCACCTTTTTTTATCTTTTTTTATACTTTTTGGGCAGCAGTTAGCACTGGAGTGGTGTTATAAACCTAAGTCCCCTGTCCTATGCTATACTTACTTACCTTCTTTACCTTTCACTGATGCCACTCCGGTCCTTCGGCATCATCTTGTGAAGTTACGTCACAAGCTCTCAATGCAAGTCTATGAGAGCCATAACATGGTTCAATATAAAAAAATAGAGTGATGCTTTAGATGCCTGTAGATTAGCGGGAGTCTGGGTCCTGAGACCCCCCTAAATCACTCAATAGACCCCCCCAAGCACAGGACCACTAGGACTCCTATGCTGTTTATTGTATCTGGACTCCTCTCTGTGTGTGCTTTCAGGCAAGAGCTGTGCACTGTTCGGTGGTCTTCGAGCGATTAGTGGGTGGTCTCAGGACCTAGACCCCCACTGATCTGCAGCGCCTGCCAAATGTGAAAGAAACTTCATGGAAGTTTAGTTAGTTTTTAACTCTTATCTTCACATATAAAGTATCAGTAAATAACCCGCACAGCTGTACGTGAGACGCACTGCAGTATATAATACAGAACGGGGAGGTTTGCAGCACAGGCGAAGGGATCACTTTTTTTAGTTGGGGAATGTATGAAAAAGGTCATTGTAGTTGTAGAAGTTGATACGTCGCCCTTCTGCTTCATTTGAGGTTGTGAGACCTTGTTGTCCAATTGTATTTTCTTTCCTCATGTTTCCCTCAATGGATTATTAGCCTCTACAGTGTTTCTTGCTTACAGGTACTCAACATTGTCTCTCCAATGATGCTCCGCTTTCTGTGTTCTGCTGCAGCTGATCACTGCGATCAATTGATCAGCCTTAATAGCTCTAGGAAAAATCTTGGGTTCTGGGTTAAGGCTGATCATTTGATCAGTGCTTTCCACAGGAGGTTTCCTCAGAAACCTGAAGATCTGGTGGCCCCCTTAGAAGAGGGGGTACTGTCACGATTTCTCTGCTCTGCATTCAGGCTGGGCTGGCCTGGGTGATTGGCAGCTTAGTCATCCTATCTGGAACTGGGATATGCTGGGCTGTTGGTGTTCTGATTGGCAGCTGAGTCACCCAGTCTTTTTCTGGGAAATGCTGGGTTATTGCAGGTGTTCCTTGTCTCCTGTAATTGCTCAGACTTTTAGCTGTGCAGCTTTTCCCAGAGCACTGCCAGTCTTAGTTTCAGCTCTGTTGTGTTTGTTGGCCTCCTGTTTCTGAGCTATGGGAATTGATCTTTTGCAGCCTGAATTGACTGTATTTGACCGTCCTTTGGTCTTGTCCCTCTGTTTTGATCCGCTCCTCTCTAAGTAATTGACCATGGACCGGTTCCTTGCTACGCCTCTGTTTATCCCCCCTGTTTGATGTGCTCTCCTGGTATCTCACCGGGAATGGTTGACTATTCTGCGTCTACTTGTCCGTGTGGTTACAAGCGTCACCCTGTTGCTTCTTTTCGCATTGCTTTCCTGGTAAAGTTCCACTGTCTATTCACTTGAATTAGTGTGTGATCTTAATAGTCATAAGGTAACCCGACCAATCATAAAAAGGCGACAGCCTACTTCCCAGATACCAATTTTGGCTTATATGCTTGGACAAGTCCCATTAAAGGGTCGATTTTGACTTTTAAGATTGCTACTTCCAATAGGTGGCACTAAAATTCAAATCCTCTTTGAAGAGGCAATATGCTTACTTAATTACCCAGATGTGCATTGTATGCAGAAATTTAAGTTTCCTCACAGTGGCATGCCAGACCTGACATGTCACTCTCCATAAGGATTAACCTTATCCCTTAGATCACCAGTCTTAGCCTCTTACCTAGCCAAATCAGATCTCATGCTTAGCAATGACGAGGGGCAATACCCCAAAACTCTGTCTACGAATTGAAATTCTAGTTTGGCTAATATCCTTGGTCATATAATAAGGCTTGTTAAAGGGTCAATATTGATGTTTAGGATTGCTACTTCCAATAGGTGATGCTAGAGTTCTGGCCTCTTTCAAGAGGCAATTTGTACATCTCCTCCGAAAAATGTATCTGTAAGACTTGCAGAGTTCATAGAAGTCACTTCTACTTATATGTCTTTATGCACATACCTTGTAAAACTGTAGAAGCAGAATATCTGACTTTCACTTAAATAGATCCCCTATACCAGTGATGGCAAACCTTTCAGAGGCCGAGTGCCCAAACTGCAACCCAAAACTAAATTATTTGAGGCGAAGTGCCAACACGCTAATTTACCGTATATACTCGTGTATAAGCCGACCCGTGTATAAGCCGACCCCCCTACTTTTGCCCCCAAAAACTGGGAAAACTTATTGACTCGCGTATAAGCCGAGGGTGGACTCCAGCACAGGTATACAACCCCCAGCAGTAAGGTATACAGGCCCCCCCAGTGGTATACAGCAGGCCCCCAGGCATATAAGCAGGCCCCCAGGGGTATAAGCAGGCCCCCAGGGGTATTCAGCAGGCCCCAGGGGTATCAGCAGGCCCCAGGGGTATTAACAGGCCCCCAGGGGTATACAGCAGGCCCCATGGGTATCAGCAGGCCCCCAGGGGTATCAGCAGGCCCCCAGGGGTATCAGCAGGCCCCCAGGCGTATAAGCAGGCCCCCAGGGGTATTCAGCAGGCCCCAGGGGTATACAGCAGACCCCCATGGGTATACAGCAGGCCCCATGGGTATCAGCAGGCCCCCAGGGGTATACAGCAGGCCCCCAGGGGTATCAGCAGGCCCCCAGGGGTATACAGCAGGCCCCCGGGGGTATCAGCAGGCCCCCGGGGGTATCAGCAGGCCCCCAGGCGTATAAGCAGGCCCCCAGGGGTATTCAGCAGGCCCCAGGGGTATACAGCAGACCCCCATGGGTATACAGCAGGCCCCATGGGTATCAGCAGGCCCCCAGGGGTATACAGCAGGCCCCCAGGGGTATAAGCAGGCCCCCAGGGGTATTCAGCAGGCCCCAGGGGTATCAGCAGGCCCCAGGGGTATCAACAGGCCCCCAGGGGTATCAACAGGCCCCCAGGGGTATACAGCAGGCCCCCATGAGTATACAGCAGGCCCCCAGGGGTATCAGCAGGCCCCCAGGGGTATACAGCAGGCCCCCAGGGGTATTCAGCAGGCCCCAGGGGTATCAGCAGGCCCCCGGGGGTATCAGCAGGCCCCCGGGGGTATCAGCAGGCCCCCGGGGTTTATACAGCAGGCCCCCGGGGGTTTATACAGCAGGCCCCCGGGGGTTTATACAGCAGGCCCCCGGGGTTTATACAGCAGGCCCCCGGGGGTTTATACAGCACCCCCGGCAGTGGTATACAGCCCCCCCGCCTAGTACCGGGCCCCCATGCTGCGGCACAGCATACAGTAGTTCATACATTACCATCTCCTGCAGCGCGCGGCTCCTCCATCTCCCGCCCGGCTTGTTGCTGTAGTGTCATGTGACGCGCCAGTCACATGACACTACAGGAAGATGCCGGCTGGGACTGGAGGAGCCGCGCGCTGCAGGGAGAGATGGTAATGTATGAACTACTGTATCCGCAGCATGGGGGCCCGGTACTAGGCGGGGGGGGCTGTATACCACTGCCGGGGGCCGCCAGGGGCTGTGTGGGGCAATATGCACTGCATCCCCTTGCCGGGGATGGACAGGGGGATGCGTGCATATTAATGAGCCGGGCCCACGTGACCGCGCGGTGTCACTGTAGCCCCCTCCTGCCTCCTCCTGCCCCCAGTCAGAGCCCCCGTCCCCGTCACACACATGTATATACTCGCGTATAAGCCGAGGGGGACTTTTCAGCCCAATTTTTGGGCTGAAAAAGTCGGCTTATACACGAGTATATACGGTAATCTAAATTACAGCAGTGGTAATCACAAGCGCTGCACAGGGGGGAGAGCCAGCAGATGCCAACTGCAAAGGCTTGTAGTCCTGAAACCCTGATGATCAATTCAATGATTTTAACAATTATTTGATTTTAAACTTACCTTTGCAGTCTTCTCTTCTCTTCAGCAGTGGTCATCCTACTCATGTGTACTGAACATTGAAGCTGAGCTGCTGCCACTGCCCTTTCTAGAAACAGCAGGTGGATTGATCTGTATGGAAAAAATGCTGAATATTAGACAGATAGGAGATAGACTTTATCATGGAATGCAAGTAGATTTCATACTGAAATCCTGGTCCCTATCTTGTAGTAATATCTCCATCCTGACCCTCTCCTTGTAGTAATGTGCTCCATCCTGACCCTCTCCTTGTAGCTATGCGCTCCATCCTGACCCTTTCCTTGTATTAATTTGCTCCATCCTGACCCTCTCCTTGTATTAATGTCTCCATCCTGACCCTCTACTTGTAGTTATGTGCTCCATCCTGACCCTATCCTTGTAGTTATGTGCTCCATCCTGACCCTCTCCTTTTATTAATGTCTCCATCCTGACCATCTCCTTGTAGTTATATACTCTATCCTGACTCTCTCCTTGTATTAATGTGCTCCATCCTGACTCTCTCCTTGTAGCTATGCGCTCCATCCCTGACCCTCTCCTTGTATTAATGTACTCCATCCTTACCCTCTCCTTGTATTAATGTGCTCCATCTTGACTCTCTCCTTGTATTAATGTACTCCATCCGTACCCTCTCCTTGTAGTTTTGTGCTTCATCCTGACCCTCTCTTTGTAGCTATGTGCTCTATCCTGACCTGCTCCTTGTAGTTCATGTGCTCCATCCTGATCCTCTCCTAGTAATGTGCTCCATCCTGACCCTCTCCTTCTAGTAATGTGCTCCATCCTGACCCTCTCCTTGCAGTTAGGTCCTCCATCCTGACCCTCTCCTTGTAGCAATGTGCTCCATCCTGACCTTCCCCTTCTAGTAATGTGCTCCATCCTGATCCTCTCCTAGTAATGTGCTCCATCCTGACCCTCTCCTTCTAGTAATGTGCTCCATCCTGACCCTCTCCCTGCAGTTAGGTACTCCATCTTGACCTTCTCCTTGTAGCTATGTGCGCCATACTGACCCTGTCCTTGTAGTAATGTGCTCTATCCTTACCCTCTCCTTGAGGTTTTGTGCTCCATCCTTACCCTCTCCTTGCAGTTAAGTGCTCCATCCTGACCCTCTCCTTCTAGTAATGTGCTCCATCCTGACCCCCTCCTTGTAGCTATGTGCTCCATACTGACCCTGTCCTTGTAGCTATGTGCTCCATCCTGACCCTTTCCTTGTATTAATTTGCTCCATCCTGACTCTCTCCTTGTATTAATATGCTCCACCCTGACTCTCTCCTTGTAGCTATGCGCTCCATCCTGATCCTCTCCTTGTATTAATGTACTCCATCCTTACCCTCTCCTTGTAGTTTTGTGCTCCATCCTGACCCTCTCTTTGTAGCTATGTGCTCTATCCTGACCTGCTCCTTGTAGTTCATGTGCTCCATCCTGATCCTCTCCTAGTAATGTGCTCCATCCTGACCCTCTCCTTCTAGTAATGTGCTCCATCCTGACCCTCTCCTTGCAGTTAGGTCCTCCATCCTGACCCTCTCCTTGTAGTAATGTGCTCCATCCTGACCTTCCCCTTCTAGTAATGTGCTCCATCCTGACCCTCTCCTTGTAGTAATCTGCTCCATCCTGACCCTCTCCCTGCAGTTAGGTACTCCATCTTGATCTTCTCCTTTTAGCTATGTGCTCCATACTGACCCTCTCCTTGTAGTAGTGTGCTCTAGCCTTACCCTCTCCTTGAGGTTTTGTGCTCCATCCTTACCCTCTCCTTGCAGTTAAGTGCTCCGTCCTGACCCTCTCCTTCTAGTAATGTGCTCCATCCTGACCCCCTCCTTGTAGCTATGTGTTCCATACTGACCCTGTCCTTGTAGTAACGTGCTCTATCCTGATCCTCTCCTTATAGTTATGTGCTCTATCCTGACTCTCTCCTTGTAGTTATGTGCTCCCTCCTCACCCTCTCCTTGCAGCTATGTGCTCCATCCTGACCTGCTCCTTGTAGTTAATGTGCTCCATCCTGACCTTCTCCTTGAAAGCCTATGGGGGCTTTCATATGTCTTGAGGACAGACTTCCGTCAGGCTACTTTGCCATAAAGGCCCGACTGGTGGAGGGCTGCAGTGATAGTTGACTTTGTGGAACTTTCTCCCATCTCCCTACTGCATATCTAGAGCTCAGCCACAGTGCTCTTGAGGTTCTTCTTTACCTCTCTCACCAAGGCTCTTCTCCCACGATTAAAATCATGGAAGCAATTTTAGATATCCAGTGGTATTGAGGTTTCCATCGATGAAGAATGGTCCCACTATCTTTGTTCCCCATATACCACACCATACCATCAATTTTTGTGTTCCAACAGTCTTGTAGGGATCTATCCACTGTGGGTTAGTGTCAGACCAATAGCGCTGGTTTTGTTTGTTAACTTCACCATTCACAAAAACGTTTGCCTCATCACCCATGTGAAGGCGTATTGTGAAGATACGAGATGTGCAGCATCTGAAACAATGGATACTGGAAGCCTGTGCTAGCATTTCTTCTGCTGTGTTGCTATGAGTGTGTCAAGAGTAATAGAAGAGGGTTGTATTGACAATCCAACTCAACACTTTGGGCAACACTTTGAACACATTTTATAAGTGGTCATAAACTTGTAAATAACTCATGAAATTATAACGTTATGTTAAAACCAAGCACACCATTGTTTTTCTTATGAAATTCTCAATAAGTTTGATATGTCACATGACCCTCCTCCCATTGAAAAAAATAAATTTGGATCCAAAATGACCGACTTCAAAATGGCCGCCATGGTCACCACCCATCTGGAAAAGTTTTCCCCCTCCCATATTCTAATGTGCCACAAACAGGAAGTTGATATCACCAACCATTCCCATTTTATTTAGGTGCATCCATCTGAAAGCACACTTGATGATGAATGCTACTGTCTTTTTGGGCTGTTGAGAGTCATTTCCTATTTGTGAAAAGTATTCTTTATAAAAGAAATTATAAATTGATACAATATGGTAATATTAGGCTATAATCCATGTGGGGTTAAAATATATACTGCTTTATGCCACCATCAAAATCTCCATTTGTTTTAGCAATCCGTGTATAAAAGCACAACTTAGGCTAGGGTCACATTTGCGCTAAAATTTTCAGATCCTGATCCGGTTTTGAGCTTTTAAAAAGCTCAAAACCGGATCAGGAACCGCTCCCCATAGGAGCCCATTATTTAAACCGGATTGCTCTAAATGCAATCCGGTTACCGCTTGCGGATCTGCAGGCTGCAGTAAAAATCATGCAGGCTGCAGTTTTCGCAGCGGTTAGGAAACCGCAGACAGGTTGCTATAATGGGCTCCTGTGGGAGCCCATGCGGCTGCCGCAAGGCACATGTTAATGCCTGTGGCAGCCGTATGCTTTGTGCATCCCTGTTTTTGTGGCAGGGCACAGCAGAACAGCTCAACTATTTTATGGGCAGACTGAGAATGAACCCTTTTAACATTAAATTAACTTATAAGTTCGATACAAACAAGGTAGAGTTTTTAGATATCTCTATCATGGTGGGGTTGGATCGCATGATTGTAACAGATGTATTTCGGAAATCCACATCTGTTAACGCCCTGTTACATGCATCGTCTGCCCATAATGTGTCTACGATTCGCGCTGTTCCTATCGGTCAGTTCCTTCGTATTAAACGCATATGCTCCTCTGATGAAATTTTTGAGGAGCAGGCAAGATACTTGGCATCATGTTTCCAGGAGAGAGGCTACAGCAATCGCAGTATCAAAAAAGCCAAACACACCCCTAGGGCCGAACTTCTCTACGTGGGATGGGGAGGTCAGGGGAGGAAGCAGTCGGATAATCTAGTCCGGTATATCACCACGTTTAACCAGGAGTAGGGAACAATGCAGTCAATCCTGCAACGTCATTGGCCGGTCTTGCAATCTGACCCTTATTTGAGGGACTCATTGTCTGAATTTCCACTTATGACATCACACAGGGCACCGAACCTGCGTAATGTACTTGTGAGGAGCCATTATGTTCCATATATCCCACCTTTGTTTGGGTCAAATCGACCCTTGAGGGGCTGTTTTCAGTGTGGGCACTGTCTTGCAATGTCATTCGCTCTACCTCATCCATGTCATCCGATGGTACCAAAACTTATGCTATCCAGGCGTATGTCAACTGCAGCACCCAGTACCTGGTATATTACGCCTTGTGCGGGTGCAGGTTGATATACATTGGGTTAACATTGAGACAATAACTCAGACGGGTGAGAGAACATGTGAACGGAATTGCTGCGGCACAATCAGTGAAGGATCCCTTAACATTAAAGACGTTGCCCCGTCACTTTTAGGCGCACCATGGGTGTGACCCAGTCTCCCTGAAGGTCAGGGGGATTGACGTCATTCATGTTGGTGCCCGCGGTGGTGATGTAAAGAGGGTACTCGCCCAACATGAAACCAGATGGATAACGACCCTTGCCATGATGGTACCCAGGGGTCTAAATGAAACCTTGAGTTTTGCTCCATTTTTGTGATAACTACCCCTTGATTTTTCTGTCATGTGCACCCACATGATTTAATACTGTTTATTTATAAACCTTTTTGATTTTGTATAGATTTTGAGGATTATCTTCCCATCTAGGCTTTAGGTGCCTGCTGCACCACTTGATTGGTTTTAGCATCTTCTACTGAACCCTGGAAGTTCCAGTTTACCATCTGGCAATATTTTGGATGCATTTACAGCATTTTTTGTATTTGATGCCGAGCCCTAGGAGCACTTTTCCCCATTTGGGCAGCAGGGGTTAAGTTATTTTTACCACAGCGTCCAGAGTGTTTTCTCCCTCGGCTGGTGGGCTCGGTGTCTCTAGCCGCGGGTACGCATGCCCGTGAGCCATGGCAACGCGTCCTTGCTCCCGGATGTGAGCCCTCGCAGAAAGTATCTTCTCCACTCCTGGATCTGTATGACCAAATTGTCCACATTTATTGTGCCATGGAATTTAATGGTGCTATATAAATAAATAATAATAATAATTCCTTGCCAACCAGCCACATACAAAGCTGCAGGGAGTGCGCTTTAGCTGAGCGCACAGGAAACGCTGGCTGCAGCGTTTCCTGTGCGCTGTTGTAAAGCGCACTCTATGCAGCTTTGTGTGTGGCTGGTTGGCAAGGTGAGCATTGACTCTAGCCTAGCACAAGCATTAAATACTTAGAAATCTTCCCCTGCCTGGCAATGCAGCTCCACAGAAACCCGCTGTTAAGCTTAGCAGCGGCTCCAAACAAAGCTTCAGGAAGTGCGCTTTTTTGGACAGTGCACAGGAAAACGCTGCAAACCTCGTTTCCTGTACGCTTTTCAACAGCGTACAGGAAACGTGGTCTGCAGCATTTTCCTGTGCACTGTCCAAAAGCGCACTTCCTGAAACTTTGCGTGGAGCCGCTGCTAAGGTTAACAGTGGGTTTCTATGGGGCTGCGTTGCCAGGCAGTGCATAAAATTTCTAAGCATTTAATGCTTGCATCACCCTAAGGCTAGGGTCACATTTGGAGGGAGCGTCCTTTGCAAGGATGCGTTAAAGGAGGCAGTTTTTTTACATTTGCCATTTTTTTTGCCATTATCTGCCTTCGTAGCGCTAGCGTTAACGCATGCGTCCCATGTTAAAAAAAATGCATGCGTTTTTGCAAACGCCCCCAGAAACGCTGCTTACTGCATTTTTAGGTGCAAAAGTGTTGCATTTTGACCATGCGTTTTTTGCATGGGAGCCTATGGAAGCGTTAACGCCAGTATTTTCCACAATTTGAAATTGTGAAAAACGCTAGCTTTTAGCGCTTCAATGGCTCAAGTGTGACCCTAGCCTAAGGGGGTGAAATAAAAGTTTTAAAAAAGGAGTAAAACTATAGCTTGATTATTTGTAGAGTTTTCCAAGTTTTTGTTAGTAAAGGTACCGTCACACGCTTCAACGTTGAAACGATGTCGGCAACGATCTCGGGTGCGCGCGGTCGTTGCCGACATCATTGATGAGATGTCACACGTATAGATATCGTGGACAACTCAGCAACAATATTGTGAGGAGGGATCGTTCACAAACACCGCGAACGATCCCTGCTCACTGCTGTGAATGGGCGAAGTCGGCCGTGACATCGCTATTGCGGTGTCACGCCGAACGATGCCGCAGGTTGCTTCAGTTGACAGGCTTTCCAGCATGCAGGGAAACCTCTCAACTCCGACTTGAACAACTATCTTTGTTGAATCATGCGATTACACGCAACGAGGCAACAACGATGTCGTTTCAACATCGTTCCTGACGTCACTTTTGAACGATGTCGGGAATGATGTTGAAACAGGAGCACACCATCCAGGCAACAGTAGTCCCAGTGCCACAGCGCTGCAACCCTGTACTCTACAGACCAGCCAGCAATCAGCTCCATATGTAAAGACTGAAACGTCAAGTTTTTGTTGGATTGTCATTAAAAAAGCATTGGTTTGTGAGTGGCGAGTTTACTCGATTAAGTTTTTGTACCCATTACATTTCTTCAGTTATTGAGACAACTCTTTGCATCCGGCAGCCGCTTCAGCATGGCGTTACAGGCGGCTCGTCATCCTTCTGATGGTACCTTTACACGCCGCGACGGCAGGCTGGATACAGCCCGCTACAGGCTACAAATGTAGCTTGTAGCGTCAATGTAGCCCGTCGTAGCGGCGTCTGAAGACGCGACGCTACAGCCGGCGACAGATACATCTGTTTATGGGCTCTGCTCGAAAACTGATGGCTACATCGCCGATGGTAGCGACCTGTATCGGCGTGTAAAGAAGCAACGGAAGGGAACTCTGGACACCCTGCGATGTAGCTGCAATGTAGCTAAGGCGTGACCCTGGCTCCGTGTTACCGCGCCCCCATGTGCGATCATTGGTGGAAGCTGCTGCATGACGATTGGTTGTCGCCGCACAGAGCGGCATATTTAAAGGAGCTGACCAGTCACACTACACAATCGCCCGAGCGTGCTATATTACTCAGCCTCCTGCGTTGCCTGCCCAATCAGGATGTTATTGCTTCGTCCTATCAGCGTATGGACGGCTCGTAATCCACAATTGTGGCACGCCTATGTGCTGTCCCTGCTGCACCAGGTCCGCCTATAGTAGCTGGTTATAGCGGTGTGTAAATGAGCTACAGCTGGCTACTTGAGACACCCGGCGATGTAGCTAGCTATAGATGTAGCGTGGCGTAGCGCACCTTGTCGCGGCGTGTAAAGGAGATGCGTTCACCGTTTGTAGCCGTTTGAGCGTGCTCGTGCACGTGAAGTAGCGCGATGTATCCAGCCTGCCGTCGCGGCGTGTAAAGGTACCATAAAGGATAGATATGGTTTAAAATTGCATTTTAATTGAAACTAGCCAGACCTGCCAATTGAGGGTAGGGGAAAACTCTTCACGGCCTGGCATGATTTTCTGCACAAGGGAAAAAAATATTTATTTTGGAGGAAAGTCCAAGCTTGAACGTTCATGCCATGAGTTTCTTCTCAGTTTATGGTAAACAAAACATTAAAATGTTACACATTTCGAAGCATCTTTGCCAGTTTTTTCGCTCATGCTTTCTGCTCGGTACAATAACTATGTTATATGCTTAAGATAATGAAGCGGGGAGTACGTTGCATCCAGCCAAAACAGATTGGCATTGCTTACACAGAGGAATCGACCTGCGTCTTGTTAAATAAGGATTTATTTAAGATTGATATTACTTGCGGAAAATTATTTTTTATTTGCCAGGTTAGAGCTTTCGCATATCCCGCAGCCCATGACGGCAATTTTTCATCTAGGAACTAAGACTCTGTTACAGTATTTCCCCCTTGACATGGCCTATGCCACATTGAGACCAGAGCAGCCCCAATGTGTCTAAGCGCATTACTTTCCACCTGACAGATAAAAGCTTTTCGTATGGATTCTTGGAGAATATCTGCTCTCTGGAGCGTTTGTCTACTGCTTTGATACTTGACAATTAAAGCCAGGAATGGCAAGGCATGCCCCTCCCCGAGCTCTGTGTGCTGTGGCTAGGGATTGACCTTGAATTCCCTCTTCTGTATGAAATCACCTCACCTGCCCCCGATTTCTGCTGTGCGCAGGAAGCACAGAGCACACACTGTACGTGGAGCTACAACCCAATCCAGGCCCTGTGGAATACAATATGCACTAAGTGATGTAGGGTGTTAATTGGCATCATGCAGAATGGCACTGCTGTATGTCATATTGCTGCAGTTAAAGGCTGGCGTGGGTCCCTCCTGCATTCCACACACCCTGCACTTCCATTAATCATCTGCCAAGCCGCTTTTCAGAATTCCTGTTGGATAATAGGGATATTCTACAAGTTGGAAGGATATTGCATAGCAACGTTTTAGTCTCCTTTTGTTTTAGATATTTTGATGCCAATTTTATTTTTACTGTGAATTGGACCCCAGGATTGCATGTCACTATGTAACTTTGCACTGGCGGACATAGACGGAAAAGGAACCCTGTGCAAGAGCAATATATGGGCCCAATACCTCGTCATAATGCACACATGCATTGGAGGTAGAAATGGGCCCTCTTACCCCTTGGGCCCCTGTGCGCGTGCACAGACTGCACCAATGATATGTCCGCCCCTAAATTGGACCCCACAATTGTATGCCCTATGTAACTTTGCACTGGTGGACATAGACGGAAAAGGGTCCCTGTGCAAGAACAATATATGGGCCCAATACCTCGTCATAATGCACACATGCATTGGAGATAGAAATGGGCCCTCTTACCCCTTGGGCCCCTGTGCTCCTGCACAGACAGCACCAATGATATGTCCGCCCCTAAATTGGACCCCACAATTGTATGCCCTATGTAACTTTGCACTGGTGGACATAGACGCAAAAGGAACCCTGTGCAAGAACAATATATGGGCCCAATACTTCATCATAATGCACACATGCATTGGAGGTAGAAATGGGCCCTCTTACCCCTTGGGCCCCTGTGCTCCTGCACAGACTGCACCAATGATATGTCCGCCCCTAAATTGGACCCCGCAATTGTATGCCCTATGTAACTTTGCACTGGTGGACATAGACAGAAAAGGGTCCCTGTGCAAGAGCAATATATGGGCCCAATACTTCATCATAATGCACACATGCATTGGAGGTAGAAATGGGCCCTCTTACCCCTTGGGCCCCTGTGCTCCTGCACAGACTGCACCAATGATATGTCCGTCCCTAAATTAGACCCCACAATTGTATGTCCTATGTAACTTTGCACTGGTGGACATAGACAGAAAAGGCCCCTGTGCAAAAACAATATATGGGCCCAATACCTCATCATATTGCACACATGCATTGGAGGTAGAAATGGGCCCTCTTACCCCTTGGGCCCATGTGCTACTGCACAGACTGCACCAATGATATGTCCACCCCTAAATTAGACCCCACAATTGTATGTCCTATGTAACTTTGCACTGGTGGACATAGACAGAAAAGGGCCCCTGTGCAAGAACAATATATGGGCCCAATACTTCATCATAATGCACACATGCATTGGAGGTAGAAATGGGCCCTCTTACCCCTTGGGCCCCTGTGCTCCTGCACAGACTGCACCAATGATATGTCCGTCCCTAAATTAGACCCCACAATTGTATGCCCTATGTAACTTTTGCAATGGTGGACATAGACAGAAAAGGGCCCCTGTGCAAAAACAATATATGGGCCTTCTTAAGTCTAATAACTCATTAAAATGCAAAATTATACCTGCTTTGAAGGACAAAACGGGTGTCCTTACCACTTGGGTAACTTTGCCTTGTTATAACTGGGTCTGTCTTTCATTCGAAAGACATTGTTGATTTCTTCTCCTTGCGTCCCGGATTTCCTTCTATTCTATTGATTAGCCAGCCTGTGAATTAGAACCCAGAGCTGTATGTCACTATACAAATTTGCATTGTTATAACTAGGTTTATCTTTATCAAAAAATATTGTTGGTCTCCTCAAAAATAGTTAGGGTGTTGTACTGCAGCTCAGCCCTGTTCATGCTCAAATGGAGCTGAGCAACAATGCCAGGTAGAGATGGCAGAATCCATTTGCAGGACTCCAGTCCTCTGGCCAGGTCAGTAATCTATGAGGACTGACTCGGCGACTTGAGTTATCTCCTTACCTCTCGGAATTTGCTCT
Source organism: Allobates femoralis (assembly GCA_033576535.1). Lineage (NCBI taxonomy): Eukaryota > Metazoa > Chordata > Amphibia > Anura > Aromobatidae > Allobates > Allobates femoralis. The sequence continues at coordinate 44,506,341 of JARQOC010000008.1, read as the reverse complement.
GTTCTTTTGATTAGCTGAGCTGGTGGGATGTCATGTGTGCATCTCACTGATGCCATTGTGCCATGCTGACTTATCAAAAGAAGAACTGAGGATACCGGAAAGTAAGGACACACAGTACAAAGTCATGGACCCTTGGCTCCACCATCCTAACGTTCACTTGATCCCTGTGAGGGTTCAAAGACCTTGTGGTCTATATTTTCAAATGTAGTAATAACTATGTAGACTTCAGAAGAAGCAATGACGGACCCGTTAATGTATCACAGTATCATAAAGCCCAAGCATAGGACAAAGCTAGTGAACCAGAACTGTCACTGTAAGGGAAGTGTCTGTCCTCAACAACAAGGAGGTAAGGAGACTGGAGAGCTGTGTGCTGCTCAAGATAAATTTAAGAATAACCCTTAAGAAATTACAAAGTGCCTTGATAACTCAAGATGATGTTTCCTCATTTCTTGTGATAACTGACTAGTGACGTCCATAGTACCTGCAGAATGTACCGCTTTGTGTCCCACCAGACAGACCCCCCTCTACGCATAACAGAATGTCCAACCATATAAGGTTTATGTTGTCTCTTCTCAGATAATTTGTAGGAAGAGAAGATTCAGTCTAATTTAATTTTATCTCCAGATGCTTCTGTTCTCACAAGGGATAAGACCCAAGAGAGGTGATTACCAAAAACAACACAACATATAACTTTATAACAATCATCTCAACCTTTTACCATTTTTATAAGGTGTTAGAAATAGAGATAAGCCACCACCCTAGTGTTCGACTCGATTCGTCGAATTGGTGGTATGTCGTCGAATGTTCGTCGAACACTGTTGAATGAGCTGTGCGGGGCACTTTCACTTCACAGTAAAATTAAGTAAAAGAAAGGATTAAAAATAAAAAATCTCTATGCTCACCTGTCTGGCGATCCACCGATGCCTCCAGCACCTCCGTCCTGATGCCTGTTGGACCTGCCGTGATGTCACAAGGTGGCAGCGTCATCAGGTCACATGACCACAGTTACCGCAGTAACCGGACATGTGACCCGATGACGCAGCCGCTTGTGACATCACGGCAGGTCTTACAGGCATCAGGAGTACTGATACCTGTAGGACCTGCTGTGATGTCACAAGCCGGCAGCGTCATCGGGTCACATGACGCAGTTACCGCAGTTACCGCGGTAACCAGTCATGTGACCCGATGACGCTGCCGGCTTGTGACATCACAGCAGGTCCTACAGGCATCAGGACGGAGGTGCTGGAGGCATCGGTGGATTGCTGGACAGGTGAGAATAGAGATTTTTTTATTTTTAACCATTTCTTTTACTACATTTCACTTCTGCAATGTATGTATATACATTGCGGAAGTGAAAGTGCCCCGCACAGCTCATTCATTAGGCGGAAAATGCGGCAGTCAAAACATTATCGAACATAACCTTGAACTGCCGAGTTTGAAGCTAGTTGTTCTCATTCGTTGAAAGACTCGAACACCCCCCAAAACACCTCGAATTTGAGATTGGCGAACAATTCGAATCGAACACCGCTCATCTCTAGTTAGAAAGGGCTCTTAGGACTGGTTAGCTACCGCCACCCTTCCAATGTGTTTCTCTGCGTAGCGGTGCTCCGGACCACCGGCTGTGCAGGGAACTGCAACAAAATTCAATTTCCTAGACTATAACTTGAGCTGTGTGGCCCAGGACATCCCTATTGATATACATATAGGATTTCACTGCCCATTTTTGGTCCAGGACTTGGATGTTGATGACCTATCCATACGATCGAATTCTTTCTACAATCACCAATGGGGGGTGTCGAGTGTTGGACCAACACTGATCTCCTATTGATGATGTGCATCATAAAAACCCTACAAAAGTCCTTTATTGAAGTTTCTACATATTCTAACCGGGAAAAGTAGACTAGTTATCCTCTAGGTGGCCATTATAAGAGATAGAGGAAAAACCAGATCCAGATCTTGTCTGTAAACATAGCCATATGTCTTGTAATTCTTCATTATTGGACATTTTATGAACCGTTGTACTAAGTCTACTAATGATATAGTGACATGTTTATTGGTCAGATCGCGGTGTACCATCAGCAGTGTGATGTTTATAGGTCGTCCTCTGTAGACCGTCGTGTTCTAATGGCACAGTGACACGATTAAAGGATTGTGAGAAGCAGCTTTTGTTCTTTAATATTTTTCTTACGTTTTTTTTGTTTGTTCAAAACAAAGCTCACAATGGATAATATTTTGTTAAAACTGACGGAGTTCAGTATCTGGCCTTCTGCTCCAGTGTTTGGAGTCTACGGAAGGCAACAATAGAATCCATGTAATGCCAAATACTTTAAGGGGCATTCTAAGATTTGAAAGTTGTCCCCTATCCACAGGTTAGCGGATGACTTCCCGATCGCTGGAGATTCAAGACCCCGGGCTCTTCTAAACCCTTTGTAAATGGAATAAAGTTTGATCATACACACAGCAGTCCGTTCATTCTTATGAGTGTGCTGAAGAAAGACCAGATGAATTTAACTCTCGGCTATACACAACTGAATGTGTTTACAAAAGAAATTTTCCTGTGCTGAGATAATCTTATATATGTGTCCCTGCTGTGTACTGTGTAATGGATGTGTCTGACTGTACAGGGACATGGTCTGATTATACCACATCTCCTGTGCTGAGATAATATTATATATGTGTCCCTGCTATGTACTGTGTAATGGATGTGTCTGACCATACAGGGCCATGCTCTGATCATACCACATCTCCTGTGCTGAGATAATCTTATATGTGAGCACCTGCTATGTACTGTGTAATGGATGTGTCTGACCATACAGGGACATGGTCTGATCATACCACATCTCCTGTGCTGAGATAATCTTATATGTGTCCCTGCTATGTACTGTGTAATGGATGTGTCTGACCATACAGGGACATGGTCTGATCATACCACATCTCCTGTGCTGAGATAATCTTATATATGTGTCGCTGCTGTGTACTGTGTAATGGATGTGTCTGACCATACAAGGACATGGTCTGATCATACCACATCTCCTGTGCTGAGATAATCTTATATATGTGTCCCTGCTATATACTGTGTAATGGATGTGTCTGACCATACAGGGACATTGTCTAATCTTACCATATCTCCTGGAGAGGGGAAGGAGAAAAAGTGTATACAGACATTACAGCACAGGATAACAAATAATTCTTTCTTTGAGGTTAAATATTTTAACATTTTATATAACAGGTAAGGAAATGTTTTACCTCACAAAAAAATTCATGTATGATCACGTGCTGTTATGTCTGTATACCTTGCTTCCATCCCTTTTCAGGAGCTATGGTATATGTGACCTGTTCCTGTACGGTCAGACACATCCATTACACAGTACATAGCAGGGACACATATATAAGGTTATCTCAGCACAGTAGATGTGGTATGATCAGACCATGTCTCTGTACGGTCAGACACATCCATTACACAGTACATAGCAGGGACACATATATAAGGTTATCTCAGCACAGGAGATGTGGTATGATCAGACCATGTCTCTGTACGGTCAGACACATCCATTACACAGTACATAGCAGGGACACATATATAAGATTATCTTAGCTCAGGAACATTTTTTTAAAACACATTCAATTGTCGAAATTATTATTATTTTAAGATCTACTGATTATATGGAACTTTAAAATTAACTTTGTTCATGGAAAAACCCTTTAACCCCTTCATGACCTTGGACGTACTAATACGTCCAAGTGTCTCCCCTATTTCCTTTGATGCAAGCTTATGCGATGATCTTGCATTTTTCCCCACACATGTCAGCTGGTCTAATCAGCTAACGTTCCAGTCATAGGTAAAGTGGAGATTCACCCGCCGTTGTTAACTAGTTAGCTAATGCTGTCAAACTCTGACAATGCAATCTAACACGCATCGGTGGGGATAGTGCCATTCTCATTGGTGGTCTTTACAGCCAGGAGGCTGATGAACCCTGTCACGGTCATGATGAACTTCCTCTGAAATGCTGGTTGAGCAAAGGCATTCACTGAAGAGATGATCATTGATGCTATACAGAGCCCTGGATCATCATGGCTCTGTACTGCACACATGATCAGACAGTGGCAAATTCAAGTCCCCTAAAGAGACTAGTAAAAACAATAAAAAGTTGAAATGAAAGTTTTTAGAAATATGATAAAAATAAAAAACACAAAAGTTCAAATCACCCCCTTTTTAACTACGGTAATTAAAAATAAAAGAAGAAAAAAATTACACATATTTGATATTGCTGAACTCAGAAATGCTCGATGTATCAAAATATAAAATAAATTAAATGGGTACCCGATTCCTTTGCATCGGAAGGGCGGCAGCGGTCTCTGCACCTGGGTATGCTGTCTCTGCCCCCGTGTGTGCTGTCTCTGCCCCCCTGTGTACTCTCCCCTCGGTGTGCTCTCTGTTCCCTTTGTGCATTCTCTTCTACCTGTGCACTCCCTCTTCCCTTTGTGCGCTGTTTCTCCCCCTGTCCACTCTTTCTCTCCCCTTGTGCTATCTCTCCCCCTGTGCGCTTTCTCTCCCTCATGTGTGCTCTCTGCCCCTTGTGCAATCTCCCACTGTGCACTCTCTATTTCCCCTGTGCGCTGTCTCTGCCCCATGTGTGCTGTTTCTCTCTCACCCCTGTGTATTGTCTCCTCCCTGTGCACTCTCCCACTGTGCTTTGTCTCTCCCCCGTGTGCTTTGTCTCTTCCCCCTGTGCTGTCTCTCCCCCCCATGTGCGCTTTCCTCCTGTGCACTGTCTATCTGTCCCCAATGTGTGATCTACTCCTCTGATTTGTCTTCCCCCCGAGCACTTCGTTTCTTACCCTGTACGTTTCCCTGTGCGGTCGCCCCCTTGTGCTATCTCTCCCCTTGTGCTGTTTCTCTTTTCTCTTGTGCTTTGTCTCCCCACTGCACGCTGTCTCTTTCTCCAGTCTACGCTCTCTCTTGCCTTGTCCTGTGTCTCGCTCCTGTGTGCTCTCTGCCCCTGTGCACTCTCCCCCTGTGCGCTCTCTTCTGCCTTTGCACTGTCTCTTCCAAATTTGTGCTGTCTCTCTATCACCCCTGTGCATTGTCTCTATCCCCTGTGCACTTTCCCCCTGTGGTTTGGCTCTCCCATGTGAACTTTGTCTCTCCCCCCCTGTATTGTCTGTCTCCCCTGTGTGCTCTCTCTTCGTCTATGTGCTTTCACATCCCCCTGTGCATTCTCTCCACCACCCTGTGTGCTGTCTCTCTCACCCCTATGTGCTGACTCTCTCTCACCCCTGTGTGCAGTCATTCTCCCCCTTCTTTTAGTCTCTCCCTGAGTGCTTCATCTCTCCCCCCGTGTGCTCTCCCCTTTGTACACTCTCTTTCCTCCCTGTGCTGTCTCTCCCCTCTGTGCTGTCTCTCTCCCCGTGCTTTCTCCCTTTATGCTATCTCTCCCCATCTGCTGTATCTTCCCCTAGTGCACTTGCCCCCCTGTGCTGTCTCTCCCCTTATGCTGTCTATCTCCCCCACTGTGCTTTGTCTCCCCATGTGCTTTGTCCCCCATCTGTGTTGTCTCTCTTTCCCCCTTGTGCGATGAGCGTTGGTGTCCAAAGATGACGGCGGTCTGACTAACTGCACCTGTGCGTACTGGGTAGGCGCAGGCGCAGTTAGTTATTCAGCCGTGATTTCCGGTGAAGTCTGGGGATGACATGAGTGGGGGCATTCGCGGCGGGTTCCTGACATCAGTTTTGATTGGCGTCTGTTCGGGTGTTGGCGGCACCGCTAACGGTACTCCGCAATGGGCCAGTACTGCTAGTGGGCACCATATTCGCACACCCATAACTTGGGTGTGCAAATAATGCTTCCGCTGCCACATGATGTGGAGACAACCAGACAGAAGTGGATGTCAGACACCACAAGAAGATTATTAAGTAGATTAATCCAATTGGTAAACCCCGTAATGGGAAAGAAATTCAAAATACCAGAATTGCCTTTTTTTGGCCCAATAAAATGCAATAAGAGACGATCAAAACATCTCATCAAACAAAAATGGTATTTCAGCTCAGGGTGCCAAAAATAAGCTGTCACGGTCCAGGATCCAAAAAATTAGATCATTACCGGTCTCGAAAAATGGTGATAAAAAGGAAGAAACCAACAAAATATGTATATAAAATAACAAATTGGTCAACATCATAGATAAAATACTACTCTACATTGTTAATTGGAAGCTTTCATCTCAGGATTTTCTATCTCAGCAGCAAAGGTAGAACTGGCCACATTTTATAATATTCACCTAGCGCATGTCTATTTCATAGGTAGCCGCCATCAGTGAAAGGAGAAAACATCATTGTAATGGCACTGGTAACGGGAAGGGGTGCGGCACTGAGCAATCACAACTATTCTCTCAATTTTCCCCACTTTTCAGTGGATTGACATCCTTCTCAGCCTGTGTTTGTTCATAGCGGGGCTTCAATCCAAGGAAAAGTGGGCAATGTTGGAAACCAGTAGAGACTTCTCAGTGTTGCGATGGAAGGTTCCTTCTCAATCTCTATCTATAGTGGCACATTCACCATGTTAACTTTTTTTCCCACAGCAGATCATGAGTTAAGCAGATGTAAGAATTGAGAAAATAAGCCACAATTATACATTATCAACTGATTGAATAATTATTACAATGACGCAACGCACATTATTTTGAGAAAACAATAGCCTTGACCCTGACGTCTGCTTGTCAATGGATTGTTGTGTGATTTCTCGCATGTTCTGTTTGGACTGATGTAATCATATGACCTAGGGTATTTGAAAGTCTAAAAATGATAGTATACCAGCTGCAGTCTATATATCCGTGGCAAGTAACTACTACAGCATGTCTAAGCTCTGTTCCTTATAGACCGGCAACGCTTGTGACATACACTATACATCAAAAATATCCATAGTTCTCCAGTCAGCTCCTTAAGGCATCTTCTGTCAGATTGGGTATTCTTGTTTTCTTTTTATTTTTGTTAGAAAAACATATTGTCACGCTTCCGGGGGAAAGGCGCCCTAGAGTGGACCCACTGGGCCGTGGTATCGAACTCTCCTGGGTGAGCTGGTCCTAGTTTACCCAACCCCTATACAGGGATTGTCAGGGGCAAGCCCAGGGGGTCTAGATACCACAGCGTTAGTACCAGGGGGGCGGCTCGTAAGGTTAGCCTATTCTACGGCACAGCTAAGGATTCCGGGATATGGTGTTACCAGGGAAGAGCACAGCAAGGGTTCCAGGAAACAGAGTACAAGGCTGGAAGAACAGGAATGGTGCTACCGGGGAAGAGCACAGCAAAGGTTCAGGAAACAGGGTAGAAGGAAGGCCTGACCAACAGTCAACAAGGCAGAAACAAACTGACTTAATAATCAGGCACCTCCCATCAGAGGAGGTGGCCTGATATACCAGAGAAAGCAGCAGCTATTGGTCAAGGGGAGTGTCAGGTTGGACCGTGCCGGCCCCTAGAGTCACAGGGGAGAGTGCACCTAGTGCGCCGCTGATTGGTCACATGAACACAACCATTGTAATGTGCTCATGTGTGAGCCCGGGGATCAGCTGATAGGAAGGGAACCGGCGATGGCTCCGAGACACAGTATGCCTGGACACTGGATGCCCGGTCGCAGAGGGGCAGAGGATGCTGACCCGGGAGAGGTGAGCTGGGGAGCAATGCCAGGGGACCTACCATATTAGATTAATAAATAACATTATCCAGGCAAATTTGTTTTTTAACCATCATAAGGTGACATATTCCACTATATGCCTCTGTAGTAGCTAGGTTAGAGCCTACAGCCAGAGGTCTCCATCATTAACTCCAGTTAGTACATAGTGGATACAGTCATGGCCAAAAGTGTTGGCATTCCAGAAGAGAGAAGTGTTTCTCCCAGAAAAGTATTTCAATATATGTTTTTTATACGAGTTCATTTCCTTTGTGTGAATTGGAACAACGCAAGAAAAAAAACCTGAAAAAAAGGCAAATTTCATATAATTTCACCCAAAACTCCAAGAATGGCCCGAACAAAATCATTGTACTCCTCAACTTAATTTTGGTTGTACACCTTTTGGAATAAATCCCTGCAATCAGTCACTGCCTATAACTGTCCACAAGCTTCTTCTCACTTGGAATTTTGGACTCTTCTTTATGATCTGCTCCAGGTTCTCATATGTGAAGGCATCTTCTTCCAACAGCAATTTTCAGATCTCTTCACATGTCATCAATGGGATTTAGAGCTGGACTCATTGCTGCCACTTCAGAAGTCTCCAGCGCTTTGTTTCAGTCCATTTCTTGGGGCTTCTTGAAGTATGTTTGGGGTCATTGTCCTGCTGGAAGACCCATAACCTAGCACTCAAACACAGATTTTTGACAGTGAGCACTACTTTGCCACCCAAAATCCTTTTGGTAATCTTCAGATCTCTTGATATCTTGCATACAGTCAAGGCACCAAGAGCAAGAGGCAGCAAGAGGACACCAAAACATATTTCACCCTCCACCATACTTGACTGTAGGTCCTGTGTTCTTTTCTTTCTAGGCCTCATTCTGTTTTCAGTAAACAGTAGAATGATGTTCTTTACCAAAAAATTCTACTGACCTTATCTGTCCACAAAATCCATTCCCAGAAGGATTTTGGTTACTCATGTACATTTTTGCAAACTGCAGTCTAACTTTTTAATGTCTGTCAGCAGTGGGATCTTACTGGGTCTCCTGCCATAGCTTTTCATTTTATTCAAATGTTGACAGATAGTTTGTGCTAACACTGATGCACCCTGAGCCTGCATGACAGCTTGAATTTCTTTGGAACATGATTGAGGCTTATCCACATCCAGACTATCTTGTATTACAACCTTTAATAATATTTTTCTCTGTCATTCATGTCCAGGGAGATTAGCTACAGTTCCATGGGTTTTTAAACCTCTCTGTTATGTTGCACACCATGGACAAATGAACACCAAGATCTCTGGAGATGGACTTGTAACCTTAAAGGCCGGTTTACACGTAGAGACATAACTAACGATTGTGCTGCAACTTGTGACGTTGCAGTGAGCTCGTAGCGATGTCGCTGCGTGTGACATCGCGCGATGATCAAAGATCACCTCGCTGATTGCTGATCGTTGCGGAATGGCCAGGGCTGTTTTTCGGTTGCTGGTCTGCTGCTATCACGCATGCATCGGCATGTGTGACAGAGTCAGCGACCAGCTAACCTGATGTGTTCTCTGGTTACCAGCACGCTGTGCTTGGTAACCAGGGTACACATCGGGTCACTAAGCAGAGCGCTGCGCTTAGTAACCTGATATTTATCCTGGTTACCAGCATTCTCCCAGCGTAGCGGGACCTCGATATCGTGGAAAATAATATTTCATATTCTTTTTCACGATGTCGAGGTCGTTACACGGGTGGCTGATCGCCGGTGAGTCTACATGTGTGACAGCTCACCAGCGATCAGATAGCGATGTTCCAGCAATCCAGATCGTTGGTCGGGTTGCTGAGACATCGCATCGTGTAAACTGGCCTTATGATTGTTGATATTTTTCTACAATTTAGGTTCTCAAGTCCTCAGACAGTTCTATTCTCCTCTTTCTGTTCTCCATCCTTAGTGTGGCACATAGACACACAATGCAAAGATTGAGTCAACTTCTCCCCTATTTATCTGGTTTCAGGTATGATTTTCATATTGCCCACACCTGTTATTTGAGTTTGACCAAGCATCACATGCATAAAACAAAATAGTTTAACCAAAATTTTGGAAAAATGCCAACAATATCATCCGGCCCATTTGGGTTAGTCCAATTTGCCTTTTTTTCTCAGTTTTTTTTTGTGTTGTTCCAATACACACAAAGGAAATAAACGTGTAATTGCATGAGAAATGAATGGGAAAAATCAGCACCATAAATGCACTGAAAATGCACCGAAAACATTTGTTTGAGATGCATAAATGGTGCAGAAATCCTAAACGTGTGCACATAGACCTACTGTTTCTCACTCAAGCCTGAGCTTGCTTGAAATTTGGCTACAACATACGACCCTTGACGTGACGATATCATGTGTTTTATTTTTCTCACATATGCGTAATATATGTGCATTAAAATGCGAATCAAATGTTCACAACAGCTTGTCCTTAGTAAGCTCACACACTTTGCATATTTAGCATACAATATTACTAACATACATGCGAAATGCGATGCCTCTTCATAGGAGGCTTTGGAAGAACAAAGCTTATCTCGCCTACTTGACATCTGGCTGTTACTAGGTTGCAGTGAAACCCCATGTGTGTAGTGTAATAGCAGCTATTTGAGGCACATTCCTTCCCCACAATATTTTACTAGTTTACGTTTTCTATGAGCGCCAAATATTTTGTTTATTAAATCAACCCTTTTGACATCATCATTATAAATGTAGTTTATCCCCTTTGATTTTGATTGGCTAAACAAGGTCATGTGCATGTACTCCCGCCGGTGGGGTAAAGACCGCGCGCTACCGGTAGGTTTTGCAGGATCCAGGTTGAGGCAACTTGAAGACTTGAAAGGGGAAGATGTGAGAAAGTTTATCTTAAGAAACATTGGACACATTGATAATTATTTTGTAGAATCTTATATTTGCTGTTGCACTAGTAGACCTTAAGCCAAGGTCAGACGGCAGTATAACACCGACGCCACTTACATGGTAAATCACAAAGTGGCCGCCACCTCCCCTCATCTAAGCAAGAGAGCTTAATGAATTAGGCTGGCGTTTTTCACCATCCGTGTGCATCAGTTCACAGCCCCATTGGCTCTCAATGGCGCTGAAGACACTTTTGTGTGCATCCAGTTGTGTTCAGACTGCCCTGTATCCGTGTGGATCCCGGTGTTCACGTATTTTTCACGAGACAAAATCTGCATCTCGGTGCGATTTTGGTCTATGTGAAATAAAACGTGGAGTCGTGGACTAACATGAATCACAATGGGGGACTATGGATCACGAAATGAACCGGACGTCCGAATCCCGGTGGATTCGTACTTCCTGTCCATGTTCCATGAACTGCGCATGTGCAGGACACAGTTCTGAAGGGCACGCCCCCTAAGATGCATTTAGAATCCTACGAATCCCGGTAAAATATGCAGATGAATGCACCCACGCGGGGTGCGAGTGCATCCAGTTTGTCATTGCGTGGGAATCCGAGGGCATCCAAAAGTGTGAAACCGGTCTTACTGTGCAGCTGTTGTAGTCGAGTGAAGGGAGATGCTGGTACAATGCGAGCGATGTCTGAGTTATAAAGCTGTCTGACCAACAAAATAAGAAATAACCAGCGATCAAGAAAGACCATCCAATGATTAGAAGATGAATATCATAAAACTTCACATTTATTGATTCGTTAAATCAACAAACAATCAGATAGAAACAGTAAAACACGCGTTTCGGCAATGCCTTATCCATGGTTCATATAAAAATGTGGAATAAAAGTTATGTATAAAGGTCCTTGATCTTTCATTTTAGGAAAGGGATTGTCTTTCTTGATCGCTAGTTATTTCCTATTTTTTCTGCAAGTCTGTATAGCCCACCTAGGTGGATCTAGAAGACCGAGGTATATCAAGTAGACACTGTGAGCTGAAATATGATTTTATTTACTATCACATTGTAAGGGTATGTTCACATGTTGAGTATTTGCTGAAATCTCTGCACCATTTCTGAATTTCTTGGCAGAAAAACGCATTGAAAAAAAAATGTGTTTTTGATACTTGTTTTGCGGATTTTACCCATTCATAGAATTGGTGACAAACGTTGCAGGAATTGACATGCTGCAGATTTATTTCTGCACCAAATCTACAAGGAGACAATGCTCAACATGTGATCGAGACCTCTGAATTCTCAGTGACTTTAATGGCATCAAGATTTGCTTGCAGTATTGTGACAAAGCTGCACAAATAAAGCATCAAAAAATGAAATAAAATTCAACGTGTGCACAAGGCCTATGAATTCCTTACTTGTCTTGATGACTCCCAAATGATGAATAGAGCTCCCATCTCCTACAAAGGTTGGCAAACCTCAGGTGACAATTAAAGGGGTTGTGCCATGAACTGATGTACATTTTAATTAGTGGATCTAAGAATAAAAGAAAGTTCCGCAATTGGATAAGTTAAAAAAAGATGTTCCTTTCCCAAGATATTCTTGTGAATGTGCCCCTATGTAATGTGTGTGTCCGACCATGCCAAAACAGGTCGGATATAGCACAGATCCTGGGCAGCAGAGGAGGTAAGAGTATACAGACATTACATCCGGGGATCACAGAATATAAGAGTATACAGACAGTACAGCTGGGGATTACAGAATATAAGACTATACAGACATTACAGCCAGGGATCACAGAATATAAGAGTATACAGACATTACAGCTGGGGATCACAGAATATAAGAGTATACAGACATTACAGCAGGGGATCACAGAATATAAGAGTATACAGACAGTACAGCGGGGGATCACAGAATATAAGAGTATAAAGACATTACAGCCGAGGATCACAGAATATAAGAATATACAGACATTACAGCAGGGGGTCACAGAATATAAGAGTATAAAGACATTACAGCAGAGATCACAGAATATAAGAGTGTACAGGCATTACAGCCAGGGTCACAGAATATAAGAGTATACAGACATTACAGCCGGGGATCACAGAATATAAGAGTATGCAGACATTACAGCTGGGAATCACAGAATATAAGAGTATACAGATATTACAGCCTGAGATCACAGAATATAAAATAGTATACAGACATTACAGCCAGGGATCACAGAATATAAGACTATACAGACATTACAGCCAATGATCACAGAAAATAAGAGTATACAGATATTACAGCTGGGGATCACACAATATAAGAGTATGCAGACATTACAGCTGGGAATCACAGAATATAAGAGTATACAGACATTACAGCCAGAGATCACAGAATATAAAATAGTATACAGACATTACAGCCAGGGATCACAGAATATAAGACTATACAGACATTACAGCCAATGATCACAGAAAATAAGAGTATACAGATATTACAGCTGGGGATCACACAATATAAGAGTATGCAGACATTACAGCCGGGGATCACACAATATAAGAGTATACAGACATTACAGCCAGAGATCACAGAATATAAGAGTATACAGACATTACAGCCATGGTCACAGAATATAGAAGTATACAGGCATTACAGCCGGGGATCACAGAATATAAGAGTATTTAGACATTACAGCTGGGAACCACAGAATATAAGAGTATACAGACATTACAGCCGGGGATCACAGAATATAAGAGTATATAGGCATACAGCCAGGGATCACAGAATGTAAGAGTATCCAGTCATTACTGCCGGGGATCACAGAATATAAAAGTATACAGACATTATAGTCTGGGATCACAGAATATAAGAGTATACAGACATTACAGTCTGGGTTTACAGAATATAAGAGTATACAGACATTACAGCCAGGGATCACAGAATATAGGAGTATGCAGACATTACAGCCAGGGATCACAGAATATAGGAGTATGCAGACATTACAGCCGAGGACCACGGAATATAAGAGTATACAGACATTACAGCCTGGGAATATAGAATATAAGAGTATCCAGTCATTACTGCCGGGGATCACAGAATATAAAAGTATACAGACATTATAGTCTGGGATCAAAGAATATAAGAGTATACAGACATTACAGCTGGAGATCACAGAATATAAAAGTATACAGACATTACAGCTGGGGATCACAGAATATAAAAGTATACAGACATTACAGCCAGAGATCACAGAATATAAGAGTATACAGACATTACAGTTGGGGATCACAGAATATCAGATTTTGCAGATGTTACAGCTGGAGATCACAGAATGTAAGAGTATACAGACATTACAGCCAGGGATCACAGAATATAAGAGTATACAGACATTACAGCTAGGGATCACAGAATATAAGAGTATACAGACATTACAGCCGGGGATCACAGAATATAATAATATACAGACATTACAGCCGGGGGAATCACAGAATATAAGAGTATATCGGCATTACAGCCGGGATAACAGAATATAAGAGTATACAGACATTACAGTCAGGGACTACAGAATATAAGGATATAAAAACATTACAGTTCGGAATCACAGAATATAAGAGTATACAGTCATTACAGCCAGGGATCACAGAATATAAGAGTATACAGACATTACAGTCAGGGATCACAGCTGATTCTTTCTGTGATGTCAAACATTTCATTTCCTGTTTAAAAACTTGCTTTACTTCACATAAAGAATTTGCTGTGATCCCATACTGTAATGTCTATATACTCTTTTATTCTGTCATTCCCTGCTGTAATGTCTGTACACTCTTATATTCTGTGATCACTGGCTCTAATGTCTGTACACTCTTATATTCTGTGATCCCCAGCTGTAATGTCTGTATACTCTTATATTCTGTGATCCCCGGCTGTAATGTCTGTACACTCTTATATTCTGTGATCCATGGCTGTAATGTCTGTATACTCTTATATTCTGTGATCTCCGGCTGTAACGTCTGTATACTCTATTACTTCCTCCCCTGGCCAAAAGCTGTGGTATATCTGACATATTCCTGCCTGGTCGGACACATTTATTTCACAGGAGCACATTTATAAGAACATGTACATGGGGTCTTTGGTTGCTTTTACCCAATCATAAATCAGGTGTATATTAGCTTCTACAGAATGGCTGCAACAAATGAATCTTTTCTACAGGAATAAACAGAGGGTTCTATATTAAATATGTTCTCAAGGAAGTCCTGTTATGGTGCCCATAATATTGAAGCCTTTGGCGGGATGAGTGAAATTGTCATATAATTAAAGGAGGTTATAAAGATTTTTCAAGGGCATCTGTCAGCTGGATTTCAAACCCTCAAACTGTTTGTATGTCCATGTCGCTCCTTCAAAGACAAGTTCTGCAATACCTTTACATGGTCAGTCCATTCTCCTGTTACTGAGAAATCAGTGGTTGAATGTATATGCAAATGAGGTTAAAGGGTTATTTGCAAATCTAAAGCCTCTGTCACTCCAGATCTATTCCTTGCCTAACACAAGGTCCTACTATTTGATTGAAATCCCACTGTGCTTTGTAACTTCAGGCGAGCGGTGGCGTTAGTCGGGGAATAGAGCTGGAGTGACAAAGTCTTCAGATCTGCTATAGCTCTTCAGCCTCATTTGCATATCAACTCAATCACTGATTTATCAGTAATAGAAGGACTGACAGACCGTGCAGACGGATTGTTAGGCTTTTTTCTGGAAAGAGCTATGTGCACATCTAATTAGTTTTGGAGTGACATTCTGTTGAGGTTTTCCCTTTAAATGCTTATTTGTAGATTTTTCTGATAATTTTTGTATTATTTGTTTAGTATGTTTCTCTTAAAGTATGTACTATTATTTATATGTTTTTCTTTTCTGGGGACACTTAGGACTTTATGACAAATGTACCTATACGTCTCATGACCGTGGATGGGTACTCGGAATCGAGGCCATGAGTGACCAGGGTACAAGAGATCCACGCTATTTCTTCTCCTTAAAGACAGACCGTGCCCGTAAAATGACGACCATCACTGCTCATCGCAACTACCTCCCGAATCAGTGGATTCATCTATCTGTAACTTACAATGGCCGCATATTGAAACTCTACGTCAACGGGGCACAAGTGGCAACAAGTAGTGAACAAGTTGGCCCGGTCTTCAGCACTTTCGCTCGCAAATGTAAAACTCTAAGGATTGGAGGAAACGCTCTAAATCAAAACTACAGAGGCTACATGGAACAATTTAGGCTTTGGAAAATAGCTCGAACCCAGAAGGAAATCTTGTTGGATATGGGCCAGACATTTCATGGACTGAGCACTTCTCTACCTCAACTTGCTCTTCAGGATAGCTTTGAGAATGTGACCAGCATGTGGTTTCTCGTAGACGGTAAAAACGGTCAAATGCCCCAGACGGAAAACATCTATCTCCATGTTTCATCCTTGGACACCAACTTAGATCTTCCCCAGTGCGGGCAAACTCTTTGTGACAACCTGGAGGTGATATCTAGTTACAACAAAGTTGTTGGTTTCCAGCGACCCAGAGTCGTACGTTATACAGTGGTCAACGTGTTCGACGACAACCACGAAAACCCAACCGTAACCAAAGAACAAATCGAGCTTCAGCATAAGAAGCTCAATGAAGCTTTCAACCCCTACAACATCACCTGGGAACTAGATGTGTTCGAAAAAAAATGACTCCTTCCTACGATACCGGCTTATCCTTACCAACTGTGACATCACAAAGATCGGCAGCACCGAGTGTGATCCAGAATGCAATCATAAACTTACTGGGTACGATGGTGGGGATTGCCGGGGGCGCACCTCTTGCTTTTACTCCAGCCGGAAGGAAAACAGTGTTTGCGATATGGACTGCAACATTGAAGAATTGGATTACGATGGCGGAGCTTGCTGTAATCCCAATGTTACGGATGTCACAAAGACTTGCTTTGATCCAAAGTCACCTTACAGGTAAGCATTGCCTTTGTCTTATAATGCCTCATTTAGGTTGGCTAATTTGTCTGTGTTTTGTGAACTAGTGAAGAATGCAAAATGATTGGTTCATTTAGGAATCCTATCGAGTATTCGAAACATTATAGGAAGTTTACCTCCAAAAGCATTTGTCAGCTATGTTTTGATTAGGGGTTCTTCCCCAGGCATCCCCGTTAATCACTAAAATAGGAGTCTTGTTGCCTCATTCTTCCTCCCTTCTTGCATAAATGGAGTAGCGTGTTACTCTAGTGAGCGTCTTTGGAACTGATGTAATTGGCCACGATCGCTATTTTCGTCAGTCTTATAAAAAGTGAATGGATCAACATCATTCATGAATAGCTTTCCTACCGCCTTTGTTCACGGAGGAAGTTACTCGCCTTACATACATCAACAACACTGTCCCCATTGGGTCTCACAATCTAAAACTCCCCATTAGTATGTCTTTGGAGTGCTTTAGGGTGTCAGTGGAAACCAAGGCAAACACGAGGAGGACATACAAACTTCTTGCGGATGTTGTCCTTGGTGGGATTTGAACCCAGGACACCAACGCTGCAAGTAGTGCTCACCACTGAGCCACCATGCTGCTCAAAGATGAGTGGACTCATGGAAGTAGGGTTTCTTGGGGTTGAGCTTGACTTTTCATAAAGTTCTTTTCTGGAACTAAACCTGACCCGAACCTCATTGGAAGTTACTGATTAGGTAGTTTCGCTCTCCACGTACATACAGTTAGCCAGAAGCAAAGCACTTCCAGGAATGTGAGGGTGAGGTTTTCCATTTTCTTTTCTTATACACACTACATCCGATAACGCTGATTTTCCCCCAGTGCGAGCCATTAAAACACTGCTAGAGGCTTGCACTGGGCTGAGCACTGAGTGTACCTGAGCACAGCGGTGCTCGCTCGCTCGCTTTGCATACGTAAAGCACCTGAACTCCAAACTTGAACACCAAAAACTTTTGAAAAGTCTGTCTTTGGTACGAATACCCAACTTTAAAGTCGGGTTAACTCATCCCTAGTAGTGATTGGAGGTGGTTCCATAGGTGAGATCCCCAGCCATCAGATGGTGTGAACCTGACAGCCCCGGACATGATTTTGGAACAGAACCCTTTGGTCCGGTTTGCAGCCGGATTCAGGAGTTCGCAGCAGCAGCTGCAGAAATGTCAAGCTCCCCGCTAGACGTGGTCCTGAACTCTCTGCAGGGGACAGCTCCTGGGGCTGAAGTTTAGCAGCACTCGATGCTAAACTCCAGCAGCCGGAGTCCGGCTCCCGGATCCAATTTTTTGTCAGATCCGGCACGATCTGGCGCCATAAGATACCCATGTTAGGGGGCGCTGGATCACACTGGATTCAGGAGGATCCGATTTTGTCCGATTTTTGCCCAGGACACAAAAACGATGCAAGCAACGTTTTGTGTCCTGGAGAAAAATTCTAATTCTCCCAGATCCTCTAGGACAGATGGGAACCGGATGGCAAGTAGCTGCTATCCGGCCCCATAGGAATACTATGGGGCTGAAATCAGATCCGGGACTATCCGGTTCACACTGGACAGCCCAGTATCCATAAAAACGTGGTGTGAAGCCGGCCTTAAAGTATAATTTTTAATAGAAAAAAACTAAGAAAAGTGCTCCCAAAGTAGCTGTGAGAGTGCAGTGCAGCCAGAAACATGGCTTAAGCCCCTTTCACACTGGCGTTTTTGAAAATACGTGGCAGATGCGGCAGAATTACCGCATCTGCCGCATCTTCCACCTAACGACCACACTTGCTGCACTCTTGTGGCAAGCCCCATGCATTGTCTATGGGGCTTGCGGCAATTGCGGTTTTGCCCGTTGCGGCAGATGCGGCCGCGAAACAAAACGCTGCTGTCCGCTGTTTTTTCGCTGCCGCAAGTGCCGCATCTACTGCAACCGGCAGAACCACACTTGCCTCACCTGACCGCAAGCCCCATAGACAATGCATGGGGCTTGCTGGATCGGTGCCGTAAGTGCGGCCGTTAGGTGGAAGATGCGGCAGATGCGGTAATTCTACCTCACCTGCTGCATTTTTTCAAAAACGCCTATGTGAAAGGGGCCTTTCCTATTCTCTGGGAATTTCTTTACTGTGAGTGTCTGTTAATGCATATTTGATAAGTAGATTGGTGCTCCTCCTTCTTTATCTCATAAGCTTGCAGATAAACTGCAGCTGCATCCCCCTTCTTCCTGTGTTATATTAACTGAATTATTCTAGAGTGATTTGATGGCCAAAAAGATTTCTAAGTGTTGACCAAAAGATGGCAGTGTTAGGGGGGTATAAAGGCAGTTGTGATGCCTTATTTTCCTGTAAGACAGGGGCGGACATACCACATGTACAGCCTGTGCATTGAATCGGGGCCCCCCGAGCTGGAGGGGGCCCCCGAGGAATTTAAAGCAATGGCTATTCACATAGCTGGTGGCAGCGTCAGTATAAGCAGGGGGTTCTTCCACTGCAGGCATATAATGATTCTGAGGTGACGCAGGCCCTTCTGTCTAGTGACACTGCGCTAGTCTTCTCTTTGGAGCTGCACTAAGAGGAAGGAGGGAGCGACTCATACTGAGCCTCGGTGATTGATTCACTCTCCTGCTTGATCGGCTCTGCCCAGGCACTGCACACTGCACACTGTGCACTAGTCTGAATGATATGGGACTGGAAAGGTATGAGGAGGTGGGGGGGAGGAGTGGATACTATAGGGGGAAATAGCATAATTTATTACCCCCTGTATAGGGTGGTATGTGACATTGGTGCTATAATGCCTGCCAGCCAATCACAGACCCCACTTTATAAGCACCTCCATGATTGGCTGACAAGGGATGATCGTGTCTTATGTGCCGTGATGGTAGATCAGAGCAGGAGTCTGCAGCAGGAGACTGCAGGGTGTGATAGGAGCTGAACACTTCCAGCCTTCTGGAAATGTAAAAATATTGTTTTACAAAATAAAAAACTACTTTCTGTGTGAACCATGTTGTGAGTAGCGGTCGCTGTCAAATAGCCACAAATTGTATGTACACAGGCTGCTACTGACAGCACAAGCCTGGTCTGTATGAGGCTGCAATCCCGCTCACATATCATAAATCCATATGCAAAATAGCCTATTAAGTCCATAGTTTACTAATGACCCCTCCACTCCCAGGCGATTTTCCGTTTTCCTCCTCTTCTTCCAAGAGCCATAACCTTTTTATTATTCCGTCATTATAGACAGATGAGTCTCGTTTTTTTTTTTGGGACGAGTTGTACCTTCATTTACTTTACCCGTATAATGTACTGGAAAATGGGGAAAAAAATTCCAAGTGCAGTGAAATTGCAAAAAAAGTGCAATTGCATGCTTTTTTTTTTTTTATTCACCATGTTCACTATATCGTAAAACTAACATGTCGGTATGATGGCTCATATCAGTATGAGTTCCTAGATACCAAACATGTATACTTTTACTGTTATCTAAATTGTGAAAAAAAATTCAGAAGTTTTTAAAGATAAAGATTGCACTTTTTGCTCCATGTTATGTAGGGAGAGGCTTCATCATCCCCCACACAGCACAAATGATCACTTTCTGCCGGCGACGTCACTCGGCATCACTGGTAGGAAGTGATTCCTGACATCATTCGGGGTCATCAGTTGACCTCTGTGTTGTCATGACGACGCATCAAGGCCCTGTAATGCATTACAGGGCTGCAAATGCTGGTGGGGAACAGCGCGATCCCCCTGCAACGCTTTGAATGCCGCTGTTAGTGACTGACAGCGCGATCTAAAGGGTTAAAAGTTATATATATGTCTCTTGTTATTAAGGGGTTTAAGCCCCACTCCAGTGTTTTTATTTATTGCTCTGCTAGAGTGGTGCTTTAACTCTATGTCCACTGTATTATACTCACCCTCCTGCTGTTTAATCCTCTATCACCGCCGCTCCAGTCGGTCTGTGGGGATTTGTGCCTTGTTGGCAGCTCCAGTGTTTCATGGAAGCATCAGAGGTCACAAATACATACATCTCATTGGGAGCCTGGTTCTAATCTCTTCCTGTGTTTGTTCTGGCCTTGTTCTGGATCTCATAGAGATGCATTGAGTGCCTGTAACGTAACCTCTGACTTCTGGCCAACCGGAAGTTACAGTCACAAGATTGCGCACTGCAGGAACAGAGCAAGGTTGGTAAAGGGTGAAGCTGGTAGAAGATGATTATATGACTGGGGTAGAGGTATTACATTTAAAGCACCACTCCATCGCTGAAAAAAAAAAAAAACTCAGGTGATGTTGGCTTATATATAGTGATAAGCTGACATCAGAGAAGTGTCAGTTTACTAGCAGTGCGGGAAGTCAGCGGTGCAGGAGATCAGTGCTGCCTTGCAGATGATTTCACTTGTCTCTGCCTAGTACAGAGACATCTTACTACTGCTGGCTTATCATTATTCATAAACTGCCTCAGCAGAGACCAGTGATAACTCCTGCGGGGCGGCCATTATCTCCTGCTCCGCTGACCTCCCGCACTGCCGGTATACTGATATTTCTCTGATGTCACTTATCAATATTTATAAGCCAACATCAGTCCAGGACAGTGTGCTCATCACACAGGGGATGTGACACTGCATTGGGAGGGGGCTGAGATACCACATTGCAGGGGGGGAGGAAGAGAGGGCTGGAAACCCTCATGTACACAACATTGACAACCCCACCCCTGAAAGAAGTGTCCCTAACATGATGGTTTGTTTCAGGTAGCGGCAGAGGCTGAGGACGTGACTGCAACCTCTTCCCCTACTGTGATGATGTTCGGCGTGAGTTTCCTAGCATGCACTAGGGCACTTAGAGGAATCTTCATCATAGCAAAAAATAGAAAGAAAAAACCCAGTATCTTTAGATAGTGTAGAGAGGGAACTGTAGGGAATTATTAAAGGATGTATATTACAAAATAGCTTAGATTATAGGGATAATTTAGATAGGAAGTTAGGAGAAAAATGCTCGGACCCTTTAAACGGTATAAGATATCGCCAATCGCTCTCTTCAACAGAGTAGCCCGAAAGATGAAACACAGCAGAATCGCCTGCAGGAGGGTGACCGCTCCATGCAGCACCAGGTAGAACAGGCAGGTAGCTGTTAACCAACTACTAGTGGTTCTTAGGCCCATAGTAAAAAACTAAAACAGTCCTAGACAACCACTTTAAGTTTTGAAAAACAAAATCCTATTCTCACTACAGTATTATTTCCTCTAATACTCTAATATTTAAACTAATGACAGTCTGCACTGCGATAACTCATAGGCTGCGATAAGCTGATCCAGAGACTGCATGACCACTTTGTGTTATATTCAGTTGTCACATATGGAATTAATTTATCGTTTAAATGTGATAGTGGTGTCTTAAACAAGTAATAAATGGTACTATATATATATATATATAAATCTGAAGCTTGGTTGAGGAATACTCCTTGTTCAAACCCTTAGAAATGACATCATTTGGTGCAGTGTCTTGAGCATCGGGGAGGGACTTAGTGGATCGGGTACCTCTAATTATTCCTCTTCCTGCCTTGCCTCCTTTTCTTTATTTCAGTTTTAAACAACCGCCTCCATTGCCACTTTGCGCATTGCTATTGTGGCTTTGTCTTCAATAAAATAGCACTTGAATCAGCTCATGCATACACAATCTTAAGACCCATTTTATTGAAGACACTGTGTAGGCAAATATGTGTGTGGTGCCCCTGCGGTCTGGTCACCACTAGACATTGCAGCAACTGGGATCGTTAAGTCCAGTCACCCAAACACACACCCAACGCAATCCGATCCCCAACCCAGGGACTTCAAGCCCAGCTATGGGACGGCGGGAGGAGACAAGTGGAGGGTGGGAAAGTTAGCACAGGAAATGGTCAGGGGAGGAAAGAAAACCAGGAAACACCACAGGAAGTTAGTTAGTGAGGAGAGAACACCATCATTACACGAGACTGAAAGAACACGGACCCGGCGGCTTGTACCATCCTTAGACTGTTCCGGGTCCTGGGCTACAGACCATAGAGAGATAGAAGGAGTCCTAGGGGTACGAGTAGTGAGCAATCCACCCGTTCACCCAAATTAGCTGGAAAGCTGAAGGACAGAGCAGGAACCATGGTGCCGGCTCTGAAGAGGCCATGTCGTGCCCACAAGGGTCTGGGATACTCAGATCTTGGGCGTTTGGGTACGGTGGATGTCACGGCTGGTCAGTGCCCGAATCTGTGCCCTCGTGGTGACAATAATAAGGGGGTATTTACAGTTATAAAAGTTAATGGATGAATTTCGTGACGCCACCTGTAGATCCGGTGATGGCACCAGCGCTGCTGTGATCTCCGGGGTGATGGGCGGCATCAAGTTGTTGTGGCTCCCTACAGGAAGAGTGGGGTCCCAGGGACTGTATGGGTTTGATAGTGGAATAGGATAGCACGGTAGGAATGGGGCAGCGCAGTCTCTACTTCGCAGTGCAGAATTTCCTCCGTTCACCAGGAAGAAACACAGACACTTGCTCTTTCTGCACGGGTACTTTACTCCACTAATCTGCAGCTTACAGGATATGCAGTTGTTACAGATAGGGTGCTGGACCGGGTGGTCCTGGCAGTAGGCAATGTCCCTCTGAAACTCCAGTGATGTTCCTTCTCTATCTCTTTCTCTGTCCTTCCTGTGCGCACTCCTTCTTCCTCGCGCTGCCCTGCACGAATCCCGCTTACTACCAGGCCTGTCGGGTGATATGAGGATCCCTTCTCTCTCTAAGGGGTGCTCAATCCGGTTTGGTGCTTCTGGTGGGGACCGTATGTAGGTCGGGCTGGATCGTGCTCCTAAGAAGCTGTCGACCACGCCGGTGTTTGCGGCTCAGGGATTGTCCTCTGCACCACTTCAGTGCCGGTACCCCGTTTCGGACTGGGTCAGGGTATTCAGTTACCCTCTATTCGCCCTCTCTCTGTTCTGGACTACCAGGTTGAGGTGCCCTCCTGTTACTTCTACTCTGTACTGACTCTGCTGTCTTGTCTATTATGTTCCTACTCACTGTTCCCACTGACTGTTATGTTTCCCACTTACTAACAGGCCAAAGCATGCTGTACCTTCTGTTAGGGGTGCAGTACCCTTTTGTAGCACGCTGACTAGCGAAGCACTACAGCCAGGACACTCCATGCTCCAACCACAATATCAGTCGTTTGCGGAGTCTTTCTGTCCCGTTACCCAGCCCCGGCGCAGTGAAGAGAAGGCCGCTGTACTAGGGCCAGGGGACCGGACAGGTTGGCCAACAAAGGCCCATGGCCACTGAATCGTAGCTTTGCGTGCAGAAGTGCTAGGAAGAGAGACCCATGGAAAGGAACACAAAAGGGGGTGACCTGGAGGAGCCATCCCAGCTGCTGAAAGACTGCTGGAGCCGACACTGCACTGTCTTGTAACTTGAACACCTGCTGAGAAAGCCAAGTAAACCTGGTTGAAGCTCAGTACTGTGTGAGACTGTTATTTCTGCGCCTGAGGAGAGGTAGACTGAGAAGCCGAGTGGGCAGCAGGAGTCTGCTGAGAGTGTCCCTGTTCCCTGCCAGCAGTCAGCTCAGCCCCGCTGGCCTCCCATTCCCCAAATCACCTCCCAGACTATTCAGTTGGGAACTTGCTCTTCCCATGGACAGCTAAACCATCTCAGCTGCTACCCCCACCATCCCCACAGGTCCTGAATGCAGCAGCGGCTGTACCGGCCGCCTTCCATGGGTGGGTCATGACAAAAAAAACTCTTTTATTTTATTTTTATATTTTTCTTTTATCCCTTTTTCAATTTCCCCTTTTTAACTGATCGCGGGGATCACAGACCGGGTCACACCTCCGTGACATCCTGCAGCCCAGACGACGAGAGGGCCCGGTTCCGAGTACCCCACAGTCCCTGCCCAGGGGGAGTCATGCGCCTTAACAGCGCATGCGAAGATTGATTTTCTTTTTTATCTGCACACCATTCATAGTCATCTCCTGAGTGGGAGATTGCGGTAGGCGCATGCGCTGACTTCAACGCCACTTTATTGAAGACAACGTCACAGTAGCAATGCACATGCTCCGTCAATGGCGGTAATGGCGGTTGAGCAAAATTTAACTAAAGGGAAAGTGGCAAGACAGGAGGAGGAATGATTTCAAAAGACCCCACCCACAAAGTCCAGCTTTGATGCTCCAGATGGTGCACTAATGAAGTTATTTCTGAAGATTGAAAAAGCATTATTCTGTAATCACAGATCAGATTTCTTATCTAAAGGACTCATATTAATCAGCAGCCTAGCGCCATTATGGCACTGACTCTACTTTATAGGGCAAAAACTTTCTGATAGGTTCCCTTTAATAATAAGTGTGGCGAACCTAATCTCAGTTGTACACTTGACATTTGTAAACTAGAGGCTACACTATGATGGCTTTGTCTCCAAAAATTCTTATGGGATGATTTCAAGTCTTTCTTACGGAATCATCCTTCCCTTTTGTTACTACATTTTGGCCGGTTTATTAACGCATTGGTCCAAAATGAAAAGCCATCTCCTGGCACCGATACCTCCTGTACGTTCATGAATGGTCTCATTCTTTGACAGAACTTGATATGAGTAATTTATTGCATTGATGCTGCCAACAGTCATATTAGTTTTGGGATGGTCCATTTTTCAGAATTGAAGAAGTATGTAGCTTTAATAAAACAGGATTAGGGCTGAGGGAGGTAGCATTGTGTTTCATAGTTACTTTTCGATTAGTGCAAGAATGTTTTTGCTGCTTTTTCAAGTGTCACGAATGTGTTTATCTAGTAGATGCTAAGAAGATAAGCCACCCATTTGGTATTTTATGTCATGTGTATTGTCAGCAAGCTGTCCATCAATGGTGGGGGTGGGGTTACATAGATTAAACTGTTTTGCAGTCCTGCACTGATAATCTCATGTTGATAAAACACTGATTGTATTGAATCTACAATAAGATGCTAAATAAGTGACACATCCCCGGAATCAGGCTCTCTGCCACTTCAATGAGTTTCTCGCAGAATGCATAACAAAAGCCTATTAGATAAACACTGACCTCCTTGGATTAGCAAAAGCCTATGACACATTCTCTTTTAATGGAAATATCAATGCAAGTATTTGAGGCTTCGTTCTAAGTAGAGTTGAGAGGCCAGCCATACAGGGCCTCAGCGGTCACGTACGGGGCAGGGTTAGGAAAGCAGCCCTGATTTTGCAGCACGCGCCCCGGTCAGCTCCCAGTGCAACAGTTTAGTTCACAATTGTCCTTGTTGAGAGCCAAAGAAGAGAATGAGTCAGGGATGCTTGAAAACAGTTCTTCACGTAAACAATCTAGTGAAACACGTGCACATAGCTTAAACATTACTTTGTTAGGGGTAGTCACAACGACTGATTTTGGTGCAGACTGCTCCTGACATTTCGGTACCTCAAGGCTCTTGCCCACTTCATTTAGCACCATGGTACGCTGCTGCAAATACATTGAGTCTCTACTGGCTCCAGCCCAACTCTTCCTATAGAGATCTGCTCCAATGAATGATTAGAACCATGTATTAGACAATCATTCCTTTACCGCCAGCACTGTGTCGACCCCTTACCCAAGTCTATGCTGAAGTTCTCTACACATGTACTGGAGGGATCAGTTGCTTCCCAAGTAGCCGCCAAAGGTGAGAGTTGCATTTTAATTCAGAGTGAGAGACTCGGATCTGCGTTCTAGACTCACTTCCCTGCTGCCACACTTCATTCCCGGGGTGACCCAGCAGGTCCGATAAATTCTAAACAAGGGCCTGAGGTTTCTGTGGTTCCCTTTCTCTATTAGGGTACCTTTACATGCGCCATCTTTTCTAGGAATTTCACTGGCAACTTACTGGTTGCAGTGAAATCATGGACACATTGTTCTATCTTGTTGCTGTGTACAAATGGAACAATGTGTCTATGATTTCACTGCAACCAGTAAGTTGCCAGTGAAATTTCTAGAAAAGTTGCCGCGTGTAAAGGTACCTTTAAGCTACCTCTACAGCCCGCAACTGTGGTGTAGCAACTGAGAGGCAATCGGGATTTTGGTCACTGTTGCCTTGAAATTGCTATGAAATTGCGGCGTGTAATTGTGGAACCCGGTGGTGATTTTCGAAGTTGCTCCCGGTTGCTGTTTCAGAGCATTGTTCTAAAACCAGAGGCAACCCAGAAGGTGAATTGCCCTGGTTTTGGCGTGTGAACGGGGATAGGGATGGAATCAGCGTCGCCTAGTAATTTCCCAGAGGCGTGCCACAGCGTGCTGGATACCGCGCCCCATCAGCGATGATTGGTGGTGGCTACTGTGTTTCCATTGGCTGTCCCTTCACAGGGCGCCATATTTAAAGAGCTGACCATTCACACTACACAATTGCAACGGCGTCATGTATTAGCCAGCCTTCCTGCGCAGGCTGCCCAATCATGACGCTATTGTGTTGTCCAATCAGCATGTTTGGGGCGCGGAATACACAACTCTGTCATGCCTATGTTCTTGCGGCACTGAAGATGTATGCCCACATTCCCTTAGTGGTTGCGAGGTGTAAAGTGGCGACGGGATTCAACCGGATATTTCCCGCAAGATCTGTTTCAACTTCTGGGGAACCATGTTCCCTTAGGTTGACGAAGCAATTGCGGCGTGTACATGCGGCATCGGTGATCGGTATCAACCGTCAAAAACGTGCATGTGCACGTTCGGTTGCTACCGATCGCCGGTGATAGTTGCGGCATGTAAAGGTACCCTTAGGGGACTCTCCTCCTGACTCTATACTGTAGTCCCTTTTTATAGACTCGGCTCCACCCCTAAGGAGTAGCAATAATTATTATTAGCAACTTTCATAACTGAAGGGGACCGGGGAGCAGTCTTCATCTTAACCACTAGTTGACTACGGACAGATAATTAAACACACGACTCTTAAGCACAGACATAAAGACAATGTATCCTCTGGAGAAGGGGTGGGGGTGGCATAACCCTATACCTTCTTGTACTAGCATTGAAGGGGTCTAATGTGATGCATTTAGCTAATTGACTAAACGGAGTTGGTATGATGGATATTAATTTGCTTCTCTGGTGTCGTTGGGCATCATTAGTTAGTCCATCATTAGGTTATGTTTTGTTTTATTCTTTGTCACTGGATGAAACTACTGGTAATTAGGGATGAGCGAGTCTACTCGCTAGGACTCGTTACTCGGCGATTCTTAAGGGACTCGCTGGACTCGGTAATCGGCGAGTCTTTTAGTGAATACTCGCTCAGTAACGAGTCCAATGCAAGTCAATGGCAATCTTAGTTTTGTCAGAGTTTACTTTATCTCACTCGCTAGACTCGCTAGACTCGCTCTATCACATCACTATATAGCTTGAATCTCCCCAAACAGCAGCGAGTCTGAGCGAGTCTACGAGTCCGAATCCTAGCGAGTCTGCGATTCCGAGTCCTGTATTCTCTATTCGGGACTCGCGAATCCAGAATCTTTTATGTTACTAGTCAGCATTGCGTGTTAGGTCAGAAAACTTGTGAAGAAGGACAAGCATCTTAGCCAATCATAGTCAGTAATGCCATAGCAGCTTTGGTTGTGTCAGGACTATGATTGGCTGCTGTCCATCGTGATGCCTATGTCATCTATGACAGGCAAGGCAGTATATAAGGCTTGCCCCCGCCATTTTGGGCACATTGCTGAGAAGAGCTGACCTAGTGCAGGGAGACTTGGAGCAGATCTAGGGACAGTTAGGCAGTGTAGGAGTCACATATAACCCAAAAGTTCTTTTCAGAACTAACAGGACGGAGTGTAGGAGTCAAGATTCCTCACACATAACCCAAAAGTTCTTTTCAGAACTACCAGGACGGAGGATTGCTGTACAGGACTGTAAGGAAGGGAGATAGGAGCAGCCTTACAGTGAATCCAGCACCATCCTCAGAGCTTAGTTCACCCAGCTTTCCGCAGAGCTGTAATCCTAAGCTTTTTCTTATTTTTGGCACTAGTCTACCAAATAATTTTGGTGCCATTTTTCCACAAAACATTTCCTGTGCCAGTGCGTTGCTGTACGGTGTCCTGCCTGCAGCTCGCACGGTACTTGTAAACTTGCACGCAGCCAGCACCGCAGCCTAACAGTGCCTGGTTCTGCGTACTAAACAATTTTTTCCTGTGCCAGTGCGTTGCTGTACGGTGTCCTGCCTGCAGCTCGCACGGTACTTGTAAACTTGCACGCAGCCAGCACCGCAGCCTAAGGCTACCTTCACATTTGCGTTTGTGTCTGCATGCTGATGGCATGCAGACACAAACGCTGTCAAAAGCATGGTCTTTTGATGTGTCCGCAGCGGATAATGTCCGCCTGCGGACACATCACTAGGGAGCCCGGCCAGCCAATCGGCTTTGTCCGGGGGCGGGCCGGGGCGGAGATCAGCGCCGGAGATCTCCGCCCCCCGGCCGCCGGTAAGCTCCGGGACTGTCGGCGGTGAGAACAGCTGATTTGACAGCTGTTTGAATCTTCCCGCGCCGACACCGAGAGGAGATGTCGGCGCGGGAAGATTCAAACAGCTGTCAAATCAGCTGTTCTCCCCGCCGACATCGCTAGGAGATTACCGCCGGCGGGGAAGAAGACAAGAAGAAGGGAAGAAGAAGAGAAGAAGCAGAGGCTGAGCTGATCTCCCGGTGGCCGTCGGTGAGCTCCTGTGACATCACCGGCGGCCACCGGGAGATTTTTCAATGGGTCCGCAGCGTTCTCCTGCGCTGTCAAGCGCAGAACACTGCGGACCCATTGAAGACAATGCAGGTTTTGTGCGCTTGGGGACGCTTGCTGATCTTCCAAGGTCCCCGAGCGCCCAAAAAATGCAACATGCTGCGTCCCGGGTGCGGACGCTGGACCCTGAAGAGAGCAGATATCGTCCGCATCCGCACCCGCAAACGCTGCCAAACGCAGGCACTATGCGTTCCTATGTTAAACATAGGAACGCAGTGCGCATGCGTTTGGATGCGTATGGGAACGCAGCATACGCTGCGTTACCATACGCAAATGTGAAGGAGCCCTAACAGTGCCTGGTTCTGCGTACTAAACAATTTTTTCCTGTGCCAGTGCGTTGCTGTACGGTGTCCTGCCTGCAGCTCGGCTCCAAATAAGAGAAAAACCTGCGAGTTTGGACTCGCACACTTTCAGAGACACATCAGCGATTTGGAAATAGCATTATTCGTTATTACTCGGTTCCCTATTCATTAACATTGGACTCGCTAGACTCGCAACGAGTAGCGAGTCCTGGGCTCGGACTCGTGCGCGTCTAGCGATTCCGAGTAATTTAGGACTCGCTCATCCCTACTGGTAATGTATATGAATTCCCTCTGCACAATGAGTTACCAAAGTTTTCAGGCTATGAAAAAAAAATTGTTCAATAGGGAAATGGGGTATGAAAATAGCTCATCGGCAATAAAATACCTGACTCCCATGGGACAAATCCAAATTGAACAACCCTGGTTCTAGGGTGGAAACAGTGATGAAGCATAAAAATCCAGCGAGTACGTCTCCGTTAGAAGGATGCGGTTTGTTTCATCTTTGTAAAATCTTCAAGTTTACAGCCAGACGGTGTGCGTAGTACAGACAGGCCAATGCGTTTCGACGCTTAGGTTTTGATCATTGCTGGTAAGGTGAAGGTGAGACTACGACATAGAGGCTATTCCTATGGTATGCTGGTAAGGTGAAGGTGAGACTACGACAAAGAGGCTATTCCTATGGTATGCTGGTAAGGTGAAGGTGAGACTACGACATAGAGGCTATTCCTATGGTATGCTGGTAAGGTGAAGGTGAGACTACGACATAGAGGCTATTCCTATGGTATGCTGGTAAGGTGAAGGTGAGACTACGACATAGAGGCTATTCCTATGGTATGCTGGTAAGGTGAAGGTGAGACTACGACATAGAGGCTATTCCTTTGGTATGCTGGTAAGGTGAAGGTGAGACTACGACATAGAGGCTATTCCTATGGTATGCTGGTAAGGTGAAGGTGAGACTACGACATAGAGGCTATTCCTTTGGTATGCTGGTAAGGTGAAGGTGAGACTACTACATAGAGGCTATTCCTATGGTATGCTGGTAAGGTGAAGGTGAGACTACGACATAGAGGCTATTCCTATGGTATGCTGGTAAGGTGAAGGTGAGACTACGACATAGAGGCTATTCCTATAGTATGCTGGTAAGGTGAAGGTGAGACTACGACATAGAGGCTATTCCTATGGTATGCTGGTAAGGTGAAGGTGAGACTACGACATAGAGGCTATTCCTATGGTATGCTGGTAAGATGAAGGTGAGATTACGACATAGAGGCTATTCCTATGGTATGCTGGTAAGGTGAAGGTGAGACTACGACATAGAGGCTATTCCTATGGTATCTTAAACCTTGCTGAATCTATTGTGAGTGAGATTGATAGGAAAGATCTTATTTCAGAATCGTGCTCCTATGGTAAATGACAGAAAAATGATGCCAATGTCATAACATTCTCTACCACATACAGTCCTCAATACAATAACATTTTAGGGATCATTAAGAAATACATCCCTATACTACATCGGGATGTAAAGCTTGCAGAAATTCTGAGAGACTGTTTGATTAGTTTCAGCACCAGAAGAGCGCCTACTCTGGGTTCGATTTTGTCACCTAGTTTTTTTCACCACTACTACGGAAAAGGGCAATAGTACTTGGCTGGCGCTGCGGGGCTTCTATAGATGTGGTCATACTAGGTGTACAGCCTGCGGTTACACACAAAAAATGAATACGTTTGTTTCATACAGTAATACCAAGAAATTTAATATCAAGTCTTATATGACTTGCTGTAGTACGAACGGTATTTACTTAATTTAGTGCACTATATATAAAATTCAACACGTAGGCTGTACCTTGGGAGTGCTAAAACGACACATCTGTAGACGAATCTCAGACTCTAGCAGTGCCACCGCAGTTGATATCTCAGCTGTGTCCAAGCATTTTGCATCCCATCATGGTGATAATACATCTACCTTATGATTTAAGGGTATAGAAAGAGTAGTCAATTCCTTTAGGGGTGGCGATATGCGGCAAAAACTGTTACAGGGAATCCTACTGGATACTTTCCCTTGCCACTTGTGCCCCATAGGGTCTCAACATTAGACATGATGTTATTTTTCCATATTGATGTCATGATCTCATGCCTTTTTATTACTTTGTGCATTGTAATGTTTTCTGTTATATATTCTACCTATGTTGTGCTGTCATGTGACTACTCAGCTGTGCACTAGTCGGCGGGCAGGTATATATACCGCACCTTCGACTTGTCTAATATAGCCATGATTAAGACCCAAGCGTCGAAACGTGTTGGCCTGTCTGTACTAAGCACACTGTCTGCCTGTAAACTTGAAGCCTCTACGAAGATGAAATAACCTGCATTCTTCTAACGGAGACTCACTCGCTGGATTTTTTTGCTTGATGAAAAAAAAATTGGGAGGATAATGGACATGTGTCTTAAGGGCAAATGTAGCTTACCAGAGGAGGCACGGCAGTTCAGCAGAGTCATAGGAGGCACGGTCTCCTCAGCAAAAAGCAAGCCGCCATTGACTTCCTGCGTGGGTGACCCTATCTTCTGTGACCCCGCTCAACCACCACCACGCCCAACTCAGTAAGCTACATTCAGCCTATAAGATGGACTATAAGACTACAAGACAGAACCACATTTTAACATTACATTTTTTTCCCATTTTCCACCTCTAAATTCAGGGTGCATCTTATGGTCCAGTGAGCCTTACAGTCATAAAAATAATTCATATTCTGAGCTTTAAGGTACCGTCATGGCCACTTTACACGCGGCAACAGTAAGATAGAAACCGGCAGGTGTCGGAGACAATTGTACCTTTAACCTTCAAAACACCTTGAAGTGGCTGCGTGTAATTCAGGTATCTGCAAGGTGTTTTGAAGGTAAAAGGTACAATTGTCTCCGACACCTGCCGGTTTCTATCTTCCTGTTGACGCGTGTAAAGTGGCCATCACATGTAACGATATCGTTGCCGATATCGTTCAAAAGTCACGTGTTCTGTGACGCTTGAACGATGTCGAAACGACATTGTTGCGTGTGACACTACAAACGATGAATGATCAGTCGGCTGATCGTTCATCGTTTGATTTGAGGTCCTGTCCTCAAATCAATCGGTGGTCGCCCGGTGGACACGCAGCATCATAGCGTGTGACACCGGGAGACAACCGATAAGCCAGCTACCAGCGCCGCTCTGCAAGCACTGGGAGCTGGTATCCAAGGTAAACTACGGGTAACTAGGCAGTGCGCGCTGCCTAGATACCCGATGTATACCTTGGTTACCAGCCTTCTCCGCTCACCGTCTGGTATCCAAAGTACACAGTGGGTAGCTAGGGTCCCTAGTTACCCGCTGTGTACCTTGGATACCAGCCGGTAAGCAGAGAAGGCTGGTAACCAAGGTATACATTGGGTATCTAGGCAGCGCGTGCTGCCTAGATACCCGCAGTTTACCTTGGAGTCCAGCCTGCTCCCGCTTACTGCAGCTTGGCAGCGGGAGCAAGACATCGTGGAAACGATATTTAAATCGTTTCCACGATGTCTCTGGTCAATTGATCGCTAGTGAGTCTGCCTGTGTGACAGCTCACCAGCTATCTGAACGATATTGTTAGCGATTGTGCGTGCATGTGATCGCTAACAATATCGTTCCTCAAATTGATGTGTGTGACGGCACCATTACAGAAGCATGACCAGTGCTGCTTAATCTTCTAGTTTCTGCCAGAATAACCCTTGTCCAGATGACCAACTCTATGAGCCAGAACAGATAGATGATAACAAGTGGGAGCTCGTCATCTGGTGTATTTGAGAAGCTTTTCATTTTGATGGCTGCATGTATTATAAAAATGATTCCTGTATTCTGCACTAAGGAGTAAACGCACATACCCTGAGTCACTTCCACTGTAAGCGTCTTTCATAGGACAAACGTTTGTTCCAAAATGTTGAAAGTCAATAGAATATAGAAAATCCATTAGCCCTCATTTAACTCTTTTTACATGGAGCAATCATCAGCATTAGATGTGATCAAACGGTCGTCCATGTGATTGTTAGTGATTGAAAAAGAAGGGGCTGTCTACCAGGGGACAACCCCTTTAACCAAGGGTCTTGGGTGGCAGTCAGCTAAATGTTAAGATTTCTCTAACATGAAAAAGATTTTCTCATCAAAACAAGTTCATATTAGTTAAAAATCAACTAATTTAATTTATTATTTGGCGTTACTTGGTCATCACAAAAAAGTTGGAGGTATGTGAGTGCACAGTGCTGCTAGAGAAGAGGCTCCATCTATGTAGAGGATGGAAGAGTTAGAATAAAGGTGGTGATTAATGTCTCTTGTTTGTTGTGCAGACCTCTATTGAAAGTAGCAGAAAAAAAGTAGAGTCTCAAGACACCCTAGTCCAACAAAAGGAAATGTCCAAATCCTACTTCCAGTCTGGAGAAAACTCAATGGTGGATGATGGACTACCCACATGGAGCAATGCCTCAAGGAGACAAAAAGATGGTTCTGTAGGTGAAATATGGTACATTATTGGATAATTAACTTACAGCGCAATTCAGGTCTACTATACAAGCCTTAATCTGGTATCTACTGAAGGATTCCGTATTAGAGCCAAAACGCGTTGTGTGTTTATTCGGCAATAAAATGACCATATTACTCAGGGCATCATAAATAGTCCTTAATCCATCATTGAATTAATTAGTCATGGCTAATTACAATAATAATCAATTATAGACAAATTGTTCACTGATACTTTGATTAGCCCAATTGCATATTTTAGGTCGTTGATCACTTAATAATTGGCCTATTGTCAATTAACTGTTCATTATTTATTGTAAAAAGTTTTTAGTTAATTCTATGTAAATTTTGTTGCAATTTTTTGCAAATGCTACAATGAAATCAACTGCATTACACATGGATTACCAATAACTGGTCTCTACTTTTATGTAATTCTCTTAAGGCCCCGTCACTAGTGATGGGCGAATCCTAAATTACTCGGAATCGCTTGACTCTAGCGAGTCCGAGCCCAGGACTCGCTACTCGTTGCGAGTCTAGCGAGTCCAATGTTAATGAATGGGGAAGCGAGTAATAGCGAGTAGTGTGAGATTTACAAATCGCAGATGTGTCTCGGAAGCTTCAGCCTGAAGCAATCCTAGTTTTGTCATTTATTTGCATTGGACTCGTTTACTTTGCAACTGTAATCGCTGGGAAACTCGCACAGATAAGAGTCCTGTCTCCTCAGTGTGCTGGCTGCCGCAGCTCCAGGGTCCTAGAGCCCGCCTGCTGCCTGATGTAGCAGTGCTGAGATTGTTCTCAGTCTGCTCATCCCTGTGTACAGACATGAATGTCTGTGCACAGAGATGATGTAGCAGAGCTGAGATTGTTCTCAGTCTTCTCATTCCCTGTGTACAGACATGAATGTCTGTGCACAGAGATGATGTAGCAGAGCTGAGATTGTTCTCAGTCTGCTCATTCCCTGTGTACAGACATGAATGTCTGTGCACAGAGATGATGTAGCAGAGCTGAGATTGTTCTCAGTCTGCTTATTCCCTGTGCATAGACATCTATATTTATGCACATGGGATGTAGCAGAGAGGACATCGCGTTTTGGACTGCGTCGGACGGAAGAGGATTTTTTTAATTAAAGATGGAGTCCCTAATGGCTTTTTTTTTTATTTCTAATAAAAAATTTTCCTTGTGTTGTGTTTTTTTTAAAACAATTTAATAGAAATTCATGGCGGTCATGTCTAATATTGGCGTGAGCGCCATAAATTTTGGGCTTAGGGCCAGCTGATAATACAAAGCTGGCCCTAACCTCTTTATTACCCAGCGTGCCATCGCTACCAGGGCCACTAGAAGAGCGGGGTTCAGCGCCAGAGGATGGCGCTTCAATGAACGCGCCATCTTCTGGGGCGGCTGCGGGCTGCAATTTGCAGCGGGGGGTGCCCAGAAAGCTTGGGCATCCCTGCGCTGCGGATTCCAGCCCCCAGCTGCTTAGCTGTACCTGGCTAGACATAGAAATTGCGCGGAGCCCCACGCATTTTTTTTTAATTATTTCATGAAATTCTGAGATTCTGACTCTGAGACTCTGACTCTGAGACTCTGACTCTGAAATTCATGAAATAATAAAAAAAAAATGCGTGGGGCTCCGCGCAATTTCTATGTCTAGCCAGGTACAGCTAAGCAGCTGGGGGCTGGAATCCGCAGCGCAGGGATGCCCAAGCTTTCTGGGCACCCCCCGCTGCAAATTGCAGCCCGCAGCCGCCCCAGAAGATGGCGCGTTCATTGAAGCGCCATCCTCTGGCGCTGAACCCCGCTCTTCCAGCGGCCCTGGTAGCGGTGGCACGCTGGGTAATAAAGAGGTTAGGGCCAGCTTTGTATTATCAGCTGGCCCTAAGCCCGAAATTTATGGCGGTCACGCCAATATTAGACATGACCGCCATGAATTTCTATTAAATTGTTTTAAAAAAAACACAACACAAGGAAAATTTTTTATTAGAAATTTAAAAAAAAGCCATTAGGGACTCCATCTTTAATTAAAAAAATCCTCTTCCGTCCGACGCAGTCCAAAACGCGATGTCCTCTCTGCTACATCCCCTGTGCATAAATATAGATGTCTATGCACAGGGAATAAGCAGACTGAGAACAATCTCAGCTCTGCTACATCATCTCTGTGCACAGACATTCATGTCTGTACACAGGGAATGAGCAGACTGAGAACAATCTCAGCTCTGCTACATCATCTCTGTGCACAGACATTCATGTCTGTACACAGGGAATGAGCAGACTGAGAACAATCTCAGCACTGCTACATCATCTCTGTGCACAGACATTCATGTCTGTACACAGGGAATGAGCAGACTGAGAACAATCTCAGCACTGCTACATCATCTCTGTGCACAGACATTCATGTCTGTACACAGGGAATGAGCAGACTGAGAACAATCTCAGCACTGCTACATAATGTCTGTGAGCAGGCGGGCTCTAGGACCCTGGAGCTGCACAGAGAAGACAGCTGGACTCGGCTCGCAAAGAAACAGCAGTTATCTGCGAGTTTCCCTGCTATCACTGGCACAGTAGCCGAGTCTAATGCAAACAATGGCAATCCTAGTTTTGTCAGCGTTTCTGACAAAACTAGGATTGATATTGATTTGCATTGGACTCGTGCGAGTAATCACTGGGAAACTCGCAGAGTACCGTGTCCTGCGAGTCCCATACTACTCGCCGAGTAACGAGTCCTAGCGAGTAGATTCGCCCATCCCTACCCGTCACACCTGGCGACGGGGCTGGGTATGTCGGCGGCAACTGACGGGTGTGCGCACGTTTTTGGCGCCCCGCCAGCGTCGCCGTCCCCCGTTTACACGGGGCGACATCTCCAGCCCCGCGCCGTTGAGCTGTCAGGCGGCATCATCACCGGGGTGTCTGAAAACCCCCACGGCGATGCAGGACAATGGGAGCCTATGGCTCCCATCGCCTGACAGGTCACTGGCGCCTGGTTACATGGGGCGATGCGTGCACATCGCCCCATGATGGTCGCCTGGTTTCAGAGCACTGCTCTGAAACCTGGCGACCGCCCGGCACCACCGACATCGCCCCTTTACATGAGGCGACGTAGGGGCGATGTCGCCGCCGATAGGCCACGCCCCCACGTCGCCTCTGTAATGGGCGGCGATGTCGCCCCGTGTGACGGGGGCTTTAGTCTTCCTCTCAGGGCCTGATGCATGAAGACCGGCATGAACAATGCTAATCTTGATAAAGAGATGGGCTTTTACTCATTTGACCCTCCTGATCCATGAATAAGGAGGGTCGAACGAGTGTCATACACCCTGGCGTCAGGTTTATTCCGTAGAAAATGTGGCCACTCGACATGAATTAGGCAATCGGTGGTCACCATGCCCTCATCCCATCCCAGCCCTGCCCACTTTGTTGGAGTTGGGTAAAATTGGCGTGAATATGCCAAAAGTGCAGAATTTTACCAAAGTCGCCAACTGTGCAAAAATGATAAAATTGCTATTAAGGAAAAACATCATTATGTTTTTGGAGCTTCTATCTTTAAAGGTTTGTTAATTAGTAATATTTCTTGCCTTATTACTTTGTGAAATCACCACTGCATTGTTTTTGCATGGTGCTTTTAATCTAAGGTCCCTGTCCCCGGTCTTATACTCACCCACTTGTGATGTCACCTTGGTTAAGTTCAGGATTGGCCGGAAGCTCTCAAGGCAACTCTATGAGAGCTAAAACAAGGCCAGAATGAGGCTCTCATAGACTTACATTGAGATGTGACCTCCAATGCACTCCATGAAGCAGTGGAGCAGCCGGCAGGTCACAGTATGCCGGAGATCAACCGGAGCGGCGTTGAAAACAGATGACGATGCCGGAGGGTGAGTACAATGTAAGTAAGACAGGAGGCAGGGGACTTAGATTAAAAGCAGCACTCCAGTGGTGAATAAGAAAAAACACTTTAGTATAGTATAAGATCTTTTAGTTAGAATGCACAGAGGTTTAACTGAGAGATCATTGAACAAGTCGGAAAAAAATGACAGTTGTATAAAGAAACTCCGATAAAGATGTGTTGCTGAATCTGTTTGCCGTAACTGCAAAACTCTGCTGCTTAGATTGGAGCTTTTGAGTTTTTCTTTTAGTGACAGAGCTAGCGTAAATGGAAATACCCTTCGCTTTACACTGCTCTAAGCATTTCTTTCGCCTGTCTCCAGTTACAGGGGGCCTCCTTTTTCCGTTTCTTGAAACTGGCAACAGTCTTATTTAATCAGTGTGCTCAGACACACATCCAATAGGGGCTCTGCTATGTGATGTCGGCTCCCGTGTGGGTTCAGTGGTCCGCAGCTGTTAGCATGGTTGATTTCTAAGGACTCTTCAGCAATAAAGATAGTAGTAAAATTTAAAAAATAACCTGTGAAATTGTTACAAGGGGAAAAAAATTGAAAAAATGAAGGGAACGTATGTGTTTCAAGATAAATTTGGAAATTATATTAAAATTAATTACAGGGGTTATGAATTTATTTCATTTAAATCCTAGAAAAACATTATGTGGAGAGATGACGGAATCAATCCATGTAAGACCAAGCTTGAGTCAAATTTTCAAAAATTTGCAGTTCCAAGCGGAACACTTTAAGATTCAATTTGTGATTTGGAAGAAAATCTTGCCCATCAGCATTATCCACACTGCTGAAGCATCTGTAGGGGAGCTGGTGAAGCAGAAGATTCACTCAGTTAACATATTACAGTTTCTGCAAGAGAACGTCACTATCTGCTGGTCAGAAAGGACAAGCAGGAACTAAAGAGTGAAGTGTGTGTTTCCTTAAGGGAAGAGATTGGTAGAGATGTTGGGTCAGGTGACAATTGTAGTGCAATTATCTAATATATAATTGTCTAGCAGCCACTTCCGTCTGAGGCCGAAATCGCGCGCCAGCGCCCATTGGCCGCTGGCAAATGCGGCGGCTAATGAGCGCAGCCTATGCAGATTAGCCGCACACGCTCAAAATTCGCACCGCGGCTCATGTGCAGAGGTACGCGCGATCCAGTCGGCTGGCGAGCCGCTGACCTCTGTGCAGCAGGACCTCAGCCGCAGCCACCTGCTGCACAGAGTTCCGCGGCGAGCCAGCCGGGAGATGACCGGCGTTAGCTGAACGCGGCGGCCAATCAGAATAGCGGCGTGCACCATGGCACCATCTACTGTATAATTGTCTAATGGCCACTTCCGTCTGAGGCCGAAATCGCAGACGGAAGTGGCCAGTATGCAAAAGAGCCGCGCAGCGCATCTCTCCTCAAAGCCCCCACGCTCCCTGCAGCCCTCCTGCTTCCCGCAGCCACCTGCTTCTACTGGCCCCCCGCTCCTCCACAGTAAAAGTAAAAATAAAAAAATCCTCAGTGAGGATACTCACCCGCCCGCCAGCTCGCTCCACCTCCTTCTTCTAGCTCCTACAGGGCTTGAGGACCAATCGTTGCCTGGGAAACCGATCAGCTAACTGCGGTCATGTGACCAATCAGCTGATTGATTTCCCAGGCAACGACAGGTCCTGCCCTGGGAGCTACAAGACGCATCGGAGGTGGAGCGAGCCGGCGGACGGGTGAGTATCGGTGACAGGAGGAGAGGCCGAGGAGCGAGGAGAGGAGGAGTGGGGACAGGAGGAGAGATGGAGGATCGGTGACAGGAGGAGAGACAGAGGAGCGGTGACAGGAGAAGTAAGGACAGGAGGAGAGATGGAGGAGCGGTGACTGGAGGAGTGGAGACAGGAGGAGCTGTGTAGTTCACTCATGTTGACTGAACAAGTTCTGTCAGTCACAGTATGTCAACTACATACATATTCTAGAATACCCAATGCGTTAGAATCAGGCCACCATCTCGTTAATTATAAAAGCCTAAGATGGCAGAGAGGGGGTAGAGTTTGCACCTCAACTGTTTCCAGGATGGATTTGTGAGTGGTGGATCGAGCCTACAGCCAAGGAAGACTATAACCAATTCCAGTGGAAGGCCGAATCTGATTCCAGAGGAAAACCTAAACCAATTTCAGAGGAAGACTGAAAAGGATTCAAGAGGAAGACCAAAATCAATTTTAGTGGGAGACTGAAACTGATTCCAGAGTAAGATCAAAACTGATTCCAGTGAAAGATCAAAACCGATTCCAGAGGAGGACCAAAACCCATTCCAGAGGAACATCAAAACCAATTTCAGAGTAAGATCAAAACTGATTCCAGAGAAAGATCAAAACTGATTCCAGAGGAGGACCAAAACCGATTCCAGAGAAAGACCAAAACCAATTTCAGAGGAAGATCAAAACCAATTCCAGAGGAAGATCAAAACCGATTCCAGAGGAAGATCAAAACTGATTCCAGAGGAAGACCAAAACCAATTCCAGAGGAAGACCAAAAACTATTTCAGTGGTAGACCGGAAGCAATTCCAGTGGAAGATCAAAACCGAAAATGATTCCAGAGGAACTCTGAAACCAATTTCAGAGCAGAACTGAAACTATTTGCAGAGGAAAACTGAAATTGTTTTCAGAGGTAGACCATAACCAGTTTGAGTAAAGGACCAAAGCTGTTTCTAGAGGAACACCAAAACTGGTTCCTGAGGCAGATCGAAACCAATTTCAGAGGACCAAAACTGATTCCAGAGTAAGACCGAAATCATTTCCAGAGAAAGACCAAAATCAGAATCGTGACCACTTCTGGCTGACGACGTTTTCACGGTAGAGGGCCGTGTTTGTGAACCGTTGCTTCCTGTCCTGACATTCTGTACTAAGTAGAGACTGGGGCTGTGTTTAAGAGAATAAAGTTGGCCAGCGTACAAACTGAGGGAAGATACCCTCTTACACTTGCAGTCGAGCTGTTTGTGACATAACCCCCATTGGGGCCTGTGTGCAGTTTTGTATTATTTAGATAGTTGATGACAGTGACAGAAAAAACAGTAATTCTGAAGATCTACCAGTAGAAGTTTTAAGGGTTAAGATAATGTTGACTGTGATTGTTTTTTAATGGTTGAAGAAATAATGAGCAAATAACATTGTGTTTATTCTCGGTATATCGGTATTGCTGAATTTCTCATTGTAGTATAATCTGTTTATTTGCCGTCACCTGTGCCATTCCCTGATCTCATACTCAAGGCACTATCTTTTTGTGTAAAATAAATACCTGCTGTTGCTACCACTGAGTCAGCCTTCTCTGCGCCACATAACCTGTTACACATGAGTGAGAAGACATCTCATTTTATGCTGGTTTTCCCATAATGCCGTACAGCTGTAACATACCTTGTACAATGATGTACTTTGTACCACATTACCATACCTTGTACAGTGGTGGTCAGTACCTGGGTTAACAGACATTTGCGGTCCCAAGTAGACAACATTTTGGCATGGGACTGCCAGATTCCCTCTCTTTCCACTTCTCCCTCTCTAGTCACGGACGGTTCTCTCATTTCTGCCGTTGTACCTCCGGCCTTCTCACTTTAGGCCCAGGACGTCAGACCAGACCCTGATGTCACCATGTGTAGCACACCCCTAACGTCATGATGACCTCCGAGTCATGGTGGCAGCCAGAAGTCCCTGCCTAGAGTAAGCAGATCAGGAGATCTGGTTTGCGATAGAAGAAGGAAGAGGTGGCTCTGACGAATAAAGGATGGACAGCAAGCGGTGGAGGATGGGGACAGGAGAGTAGTGAGGACATTACACATTTTTATTCTGTCTTTTACATCTTTAGGAGTCTGGAGAGAACCGAGCGCATAATAAGGAATATCCAATTTGCAGCGAATACATTTTCTGCAAATCAAATTTTCCGGAAGACTCCTAGTGGTCATGTTTTGTCAGATCCACTCATCTCTATTGGCCAATCAAGAATAGATTATCTTCAGTCAAACAAACACTTAAGGAGAATTCTTTGTAGTTTTGAGTACAATTCTGGAAAAGGGGAGACATCATTAGCCACCCTGGATCTATAGCATCTGAGTTACAGAAAACACAACTCCTATTTACTTCCATGGGAAATAGGGAAGTAGCACAGCCCACGGCTTATTCTGTTATCCCCTCCACCACATATTGCTCATATATAGTGAAGATGGTGTGTCACGGTCCGCGCTGCTGTCTCAGTGGGATCCCAATGGATGGATGTCTCCAAGAAGTCACAAGGAAGGCAATGGTTCCAAAGCAAAGATCTCCTTTATTCATAAACCCTGATGAAGGTGCCAGGATAGGTGCCGAAACGCGTTGGTGAATAAAGGAGATCATTACTTTGGAACCTTGCCTTCCTTGTCCTTTTGGAGACATCCATCCCTTGGGATCCCACTGAGACAGCAGCATGGACAGTGATACACCATCTTCACTATATATGAGCATTTTTCCACGTACGGGTGGTTGGTGGAGGTCCTGCAGCAGCTTTAAACCGAATGCTTATAAACCAGTTGTGGGTCACACAACTGGATCAGGTGAGTGTACACCTATTGATATACTCAGTGTGTCAATAGTGATAGGGCACTACTGCGCCTCTTGTCTCCCCCTTTTTGTATCTCCACCTCATATTGGCAGGTATTCTGATCTCCGCTACAAATGAATGGCTGAGATGGAATAACCCTTTAATGAACTGTGTCACATATCTTAGAATATATATCTAAACCAGAGTCTTCTTCAAAAGGAAAAGACACCCATCTACAGATAGCTGTTTTGGAATTATTTCCCCCTTATAATTGCAGACAGTTTTCCACTGGTCTTTCTCTTGAAGCAGAATGTGGATTAGTTACCTTTCCCAATTCATGTGTCAAGGATCAGTAAAGTAAATAAGACTATGTACAATTTTCATTGATTCAAATTTCTTACTATGGTTGTCACAAATTCTAAATAATTAGGTATAAGTACTAAAATGCCTTCCACATCTACTTTAGGAGGTCAGTTGTCATTTTGCCCCTGACAAAGTCAATGTATCCGGTGAAACCCATTGTGACGGGGGCTTTGTGTCTTCTTTTAAATCACTGAACCAGACTTTTTCTAACAGTTGCTATACTAGATGCACACTGCATGCATTTTTACTATTTTAAAATATTTAAGTTAGGCTGGGGTCACATTTGGACAGGTAATTGCAGTTACCGCATCCAGATCCGGATGCAGTAACCGCAATTGCCTTCAGACACATTTTTTTGACAAAATGTGTCCTGCAAACCGGAATGCGGTAACCGGATTGCTCAGGATGTGTAACCATATGCTTTGATCATCCCTGCTGCCGCAGGGATGAACAAAGGGTTAATATTAATAATAGATGTAGGCAACATGTCTCTAGGGGGTGAACCCCCAGAGACATGCTGTCCACTCAGGTGGGCATGTGAGGGGTTAATCTTGTCATTTACTATTTTATGAATGAACCCGGTGGCTCAGCACTGTGTAGTAGATACAGTACGTAATGTATGTACTGTATGAGCTGCTAGCCTTGGTCCTGAAAGCATTAACATTAGGTCTATGGGCAGCGCATCGCCATAGACCTAATGTTAGTGCTTTCAGGACCAGGATAGCAGCTCATACAGTACATACATTACGTACTGTATCTACTACCAGTGCTGAGCCCCGGGTTCATTCATAAAATAGTAAATGACAACAATAGCCAGCAATACTATAAATGATAAGATTAACCCCTCACATGTCCACTTGAGTGGACAGCATTTCTCTAGGGAGGGTGGGCACCCCCTAGAGACATGTTGCCCACATCTATTGATAACATTTAACCCTTTGTTCATCCCTGCGGCAGCAGGGATGAACAAAGTATGCGGCTGCCGCAGGCATTCACGTGTGTTTGCGGCA
The DNA here is from genome assembly GCA_033576535.1 of Allobates femoralis. Taxonomy (NCBI): domain Eukaryota; kingdom Metazoa; phylum Chordata; class Amphibia; order Anura; family Aromobatidae; genus Allobates; species Allobates femoralis. Next base: position 44,462,508 of record JARQOC010000008.1, on the reverse strand, counting down.
GCCACATGGCCCCTGGGAGCCCATTATAGCAAGCCTGCAGTTTGCAAACGTGCGAAAACTGCAGCCTGCATGATTTGTACCGCAGGCTGCAATTCCGCAAGCGAAAACCGGATTGCATGTAGTGCAATCCGGTTACTATAATGGGCTCCTATGGGATGCGGTTTCTGATCAAGTTTTGAGCACTTTTAGTGCTCAAAACCGGATCAGGATCTGCAGAGCCCTGCCACAAGTGTGACCCCAGCCTTAATCTAGTAGGTCATTTACAATTGTGCCGCTGACAAAGCCAATGTATCAGGTGAAACATGTTGTGAAGGGAGTTTTGTGTCATCTTTTGAATTATTGAACCACAGTCCTTTTCTCACATAAAGTAGCTTTTCTAGATGTGCACTAAAGTTTTTTTTTTATAGCAGTTATACATTCTTATTTAGTCTAGTCTTTAGGTCATTTGTCTTTTTACCATGATGAAGCCACTGTATCCAGTGAAACATGTTGTGGAGGGAACTTTGTGTAATCTTTGGAATCATTAAACCACAATCCTTTTCTCACAAACAGTAGCTATTTTACATGTGCACTTCAGGTGTTTTGTAATATTTATAGATATTTAGTCTAGTCCAGTAGATCATTTGCTGTTTTCCCCTGACAAAGCCAATGGACCTAAGAAAGGGGAGCTTTGTATCAACTTGTTAATCATTGAACCACAGTCCTTTTCTCACATACAATAGCTATTCGGGATATGTACCACAGGTGTTTTGTAGCATTTAGATATATTTATTAAGTCTAGACTTCAGGTCACTTGCCTTTTCACCCTGACAAAGCCATTGTATCCAGTGAAACATGTTGTGGAGGGGGCTTCGTGTAATCTTTTGAAGCATTGAACAACAGACCTTTTCTCACAGTAGCTATACTAAATGTGAAGTGCATGTCTTTTCTAGTATTTATAGATATTTATTTAGTCTAGTTTGATAGGTCATTTGCTGTTTTGCTACTGACTAAGCAAATGTACCCAGTGAAACCTGTTGTGAAGGTTGGCTTTGTGACTTGAACCATTGGACCACAGTTCTTTTCTCACATACAGTAGCTATTCTAGATGTGCATAGCAGGTGTTTTCTAGTATTTTTTTTGGATATGTATTTAGTCTAGTGTAATTAGCTTCGTCAGGGTGTTTTGAGTCTTCTTTTAAATCATTTAACCACAGTCCTTTTCTCACATATAGTAGCTATTTTAGATGTGCACTTCAGGTGTTTTCAAATATCTATAGATATTTATTTAGTCTTGTCTAGTAGATCATTTGCCGTTATGCCCCTGACAAAGCCAGTGTATCCATGAAACATGTTTTTGAATGGGAGCCTTGTGTCATCTTGTTGATTATTGAACCACAATGTTTTTCTCACATATAGTAGCTATTCTATTTCTGCACTGCAGGTATTTTTTAGTATTTTAAAATATATTTATTTAGTCTAATGTCATAGTTAATTTGCCGTTTTACCCCAGAAATAGCCAGTGTATCCAGTGAAACATGTTCTGGCGGGGGACCTTCGTGTCAACTTTTGAATCATTGAACAACAGGGCTTTTCTCCCATACAGAAGCTAGAGTAATCTAAATATGCACTGGAGATATTTTCTAGTATTTTTAGATATTTATTTAGTGTAGTGTACTTAGCTTTATCAGGGGGTTTATGTCTTCTTTTAAATCATTGAACAACAGTCCTATTTTCACATACAGTAGCTATTGTAGATGTGCACTGCAGGTATTTTCTAGTATTTTTCTATATTTATTTAGTCTAGTCTCATATGCCATTTGCCTTTTTGCCCCTTAGAAAGCCAGGGTATCCAGTGAAACATGTTCTGGAAGGGGTGCTTTATATCACCTTTTGAATCATTGAACCACAGTCCTTTTTTCACATACATTCATCCTGCAGGCATATTCTAGTATTTAAAGTTATTTAATAAAAAGTTACAAAGTCTGGAAATAGAAAGACTGGGAATTATACCCAACATTTTTTGTTGATTTGTACCACATCTACAATTGTGCTCAAAAGTTTACATACTCGTAGGAATAAAGGCTCTTTCTTCTACCTGGACTGACATCTGGTCTTGATTGGCGGCGCGATATCTCCATCCATCTCTATAACCTATTTTTACTTGATCCACGGGTGGTTCGCTGCAGCCGAGGCGTGTGTAGTGGTTGTGTCACACACAACCACACAAGGTGAGCTCACTTGCTATTACATGTACATCTTTGTTTAATCGGTTAAGACCCTATGTGCGCTGTTTCTTTCCTCTAGTTTTTTCCAAAGTTTACATACTCGGCAGATTTTTTGCCTTCTTGGCCTTTTTTCTGAGAATATGAATGATATGAATGAACACACAAGCCCTTTTTTTCCACTCGTGCTTAGCGGTTGGGTGAAGCCATTTATTGTCAAACTACTATGTTTTCTCTTGATAAATCATAACGACAACCAAAAACATCCAAATGACCCTGATCAAAAGTTCACATACCCAGTTCTTAATACTGTGTATTGCCCCCTCTAACATCAATGACAGCTTGAAGTCTTTTGTGGTAGTTATAGATGAGGCTCTTTATTTCTCAGATGGTAAAGCTGCCCATTCTTCTTGGCAAAAAGCCTCCAGTTCCTGTAAATTCCTGGGCTTTCTTGCGTGAACTGAGCACTTGAGTTCTCCCCAGAGTGACTCAATGATATTGAGGCCAGGAGACTCAGATGGCCACTCTAGAACCTTCATTTTGTTCTGCTGTAGTCAATGACAGGTCGACATGTTCATTGTGTTTTGATCGTTGTCATATTGGAACATCCAAGTATGTCCCATGCGCAGCTTCCGGGCTGATGACTGCAAATTTGCCTCCAGTATTTGCTGATAATGTGCTGCATTCATCTTTCCTTCAACTTTGACCAAGTTTCCTGTGCCTTTTGTAGCTCACACATCCCCACATCATCAGTGATCCACCTTCATGCTTTACAGTAGGAATGGTGTTCTTTTCATCATAGCCCTTGTTGACACCTCTCCAAATGTAATGTTTATGGTTGTGGCCAAAAAGTTGGATTTTGGTCTCATCACTCCAAATTACCTTGTTCCAGAAGTTTGGAGGCTTGTCTCTGTGCTGTGTGGTGTATTGTAGGTGAGATACTTTGTGGCATTTGTGCAGTAATGGCTTTCTTCTGGCGACTCAACCATGTACCCATTTTTCTTCAAGTGCCTCCTTATTTTGCATCTTGAAACAGCCACACCGCTAGTTTTCAGTGAGTCCTGTATTTCAGATGATGTTATTTGTGGGTTTTTCTTTGTCTCCCGAACAATTTTCCTGGCAGTTGTGGCTGAAATTTTTGTTGGTCTACCTGACGAGGTTTGGTTTTTACAGAGCCCCTGATTTTCCATTTATTAATCACAGTTTGAACACTGCTGACTGGCATTATCAATTCCTTAGATATCCTTTTGTATCCTTTTCCTGTTTTATACAGTTCAGCTATCTTTTCCCGCAGATCTATTGACAATTCTTTTGCTTTCCCCATGACTCACAATCCAGAAAGGTCAGTGGCTGGATGAAAAATGCAAGAGTCTGTCTGGATCCCAGAAACTCACCCAGGCTTTATACACACACTGATTACAAGCAAACAGGTCCCAGGTGAGGATGGCTTTCTTAGCCATTGAAACCCATTTGTGTCAACCTCTGTGCATGTTATAAGGCCAAGATCACTAGGGTATGTGAACTTTTGATCGGAGTCATTTGGATGTTTTCGGTTGTCATTATGATTTAAAAAGAGAAAACACAGTAATTTGACAAATGGCTTCACCCAACCACTAACCATGAGTGGGAAAAGAAGAATTCATATTCTCTGAAAAAAGCCAAAAAATCTGGCGGGGTATGTAACCTTTTGAGCACAACTGTATATGTAATTACATTGAAAAAAGAGGCACTCACCCGGTGATAGTTGTTTTTCAATGGATGACTTTAATCGGCATTAGGGTACAGGGTGCTGGGGAGGGGGTGTCAGAGGTGCAGACGACGGCACCGTTTCGGATCAACTGATCCTTCGGCTGGTCCTGGCTCCTCTGACACCCCCTCCCCAGCGCCCTGTACCCTAATGCCGATTAAAGTCATCCATTGAGGAACAACTCTTACCGGGTGAGTGCCTCTTTCTTCAATGTGGTTTTACCTCTCAGGCTGTTATAAGACTGTGCACCCCCGGTTCTGCTGCAGTTGACACTGCTGATACCGCTACTTTGGATCTTAAGTGATCGGTGCCCCCGCTATTCTGCCACCCAAATATCGGGGTATATGTAATTAATAGAGTAGTGACAATCAATGGAATTTTAACCAATGTGGGTTTTCTCTTGTACTGGATATGCAATTATTCTGACTTGCATTTCCAGCATACATGATCCATCGGCAGTAGTAGAGTCGTACATTAGGTAGTCACGTTGCCTAATCTAATTTTCTAAACTAACATTCTGTACAGACTTTAACTTGTCTTCCATATCTGTCAGGTGAAGAAGTTGAATGTTGGGTGTCTACTGACTATATAGAAAATAGATTATTGAATTTATTATTTTATTTCTTTTATGTAAGGGCCTGAAATCATTATTTTGTCCTTTAAGTCTATTTTTGAAAATATGCCGCTTGTTAAATAATTGAACCTTGTGTTATAATGCCCAAAATGTTACCGGCCGTTGCATGGCAGAACGTAAGAAGAAATATTCTGCGGAGATGCGATGATGCACTTTACTAATGACTCAGAGACCTTTGATATCTTTCCAGCTCACTCCTTTGAAATGTGATTTGGCACCGGTCTCTAAGATTGGAGGTCTTTCTAGAGGTTTTTTATGCTTTGGACTTAACTGCCTTTGCTTTTTTTAATATAAAGGTTTATTGAAGGCTTTAAAAATTGGATATTTATACGCAATGTTAAAAAAAAATGTAAGATATTAAAAATTAATAAACATCTATCGTATTGTTGTATTTTTATTGTCAAAGTTTTATTTAGTGTCGGTGGCTAGAATAGAGAAGACTTGTAAAAAATATTACAGGTATGTAGATCAATGGAGTAATGTATTTAAGGAAGTGAAGTCCGGCTTGACAATCGAATTCTGCTTTACTGGTTGCAATTCACATACAGGGCAGTTAATGTATCTGTAATGCTTTCAACGCATTTCCGGTGTGCTTGCACCATTAGTCATGGCTAAGGGTACAATGCAATTTATAGCAGCATAGAATCATAGAATGGTAGAGTTGGATGGGACCTCCTTGGTTATCTGGTCCATCCCCCTGCTCAAAGCAAAATTCACAAAATCATCCCAGACAGATGTCTGTCCAGCCTCTGTGTAAAGACTTCCATTGAAGGGGAACTCGCCACCTCTCGTGGCCACCTGTTCCACGCGTTGTTCACCCTCACTGTCAAAACGTTTTTTCTAATATCTAATCTGTGTCTCCTCCCAGTCCGTTTCATCCCAATACTTCTAGTCTCTCCTTGTGCAAATAAGAATAAAGCTGATCCCTCTACAGTGTGACAGCCCTTGAGATATTTGTAGACAGCTATTAAGTCTCCTCTCAGTCTTCACCTTTGCAAGCTAAACATTCCCAAATCCAGTAACCGTTCCTCATAGGACATGGTTTGCAGACCGGTCACCATTCTGGTTGCTCTTCCCAGAACTTGCTCCAGTTTGTTGATGTCTTTTTTTAAACTGTGGAGTCCAGAATTGGACACAGTATCCAGATGAGGTCTGACCAAAGAGAAGCAGAGGGTGGTAATGACTTTACGTGATCTAGACTGTATGCTTCTGTTAATACATCCCAGAATTATGTTTGCCTTTTTTCTGCTGCATCACCCTGTTGACCCATGTTCAGGCTGTGATCTATTAGTATACCCAAGTCTTTTTCACATGTGCTGTATCAGCTCTATTCCTCCAATTCTATACATGCTTTTTTCATTTTTCTTGCCCATATGTAGGACTTTGCATTTTTCTATGTTAAAAGCCTTTCTTTTAGCTCACACATAGGACATCACACAGTGTACAGACAGCTAACGCATGGGTAATGCCTTCAATGCATTTTGGGTGTGCTTGTACCCTTAATCATAACTAAGGCTGGTTTCACACTGCCATTTTTTGGCATCATTGTGAGTAAGTTGGAAAGTTCTTTCCATTTCCCCTGAACCGGGTGTCAGTGGTTTTTGCACTGAAACCAAAAACTCATTTTACTGCCAATTTGGTCTCCGTGACATAATTCAGGAACTCCCGGATCGGGGTACTCTGGGTTGAATTAAAATGTTTTCCTATGTAACCAGGATACGGCAGACTCTGGATCCCACTGGATCCAGATGCCGAATCCAGGTTTATCGACATATGATGATCTATTGTGCAGCATAATTTCACCCGACGAACAAACATGTTGCTTTTTCATGTAGAGAACACCAGCCTCTTTAGAGTTTCAAGATTATGGTAAAATCAATCATAGGAAAGCTCATTCAGGATAATCTTGCCATGTAAAAGGTCTATTAGGCTTACCTTCAGCTCATTGTTTCACTTGCCTAAGTCACTCTGACTACCCAGATTCTCAGAGCCCTGACATAAACATTTTAGTTATAGAAACTTGATTCCAACTCACCCAGTTGCTCTATGCTCATCCACCTGGGGCTCAGATATTGGCCTCTCATGACCAAGGATAATAGAAAAAATTGGAGTCTGGCTCAACAGGACTAGATTTTCCTTTTGTTTTTAATATAGTGCATACAAAAGAAAAATGTACATGGTTGACATGACCCAGTCGATGAGTTCCGACTACACTAAGCAGTCTTACTCATGAGTGGGTCCTGTTGAGCCAGACTCTAATTTTTACTATTACAGGGTTGTGGATTACTCACTAATAGGAGATAACAAATAATAGAGCAAAGGTCTAGTGAACACCTCGGAGGCCAGTACCTACAAGGGAATGATTACTTACCTGCTTAGGCCAACAGTTTAGTGACTTTGTCTAGAGGGAGTAATTGGTAGTCTGAGACACACCCTCTGCCTTATTATTTGTTCAATTTGCAGTGGACAGTACTCTCCTTATAGTGATTCTTATGGGTCAGGCAGTTCCTAGGTAAACTGCAGTGAAACCTGTGTGCTCTAATGGAGTAAATGGAGTGTCCAAGTACTTCAATTCCTAACCAGGATGTTAGTAGATTGATTTAGCTAATGTATAGTTTAGCAAGAGAGCAACATTTGGCAGCATGCCGTAAGTGCTCAATTGTGAAGCTGCGGAACTCCGTCATCTGCATAGTGGCCACAGCAGGGTACTGCACACCTACCCCTATTAATTCATATATGGGCAGATATCCAGTACCCAGTCATCACCATTTTATAGCTGATGGAGCTGTGCAGCTTCACAACTGAACACTTTGTACAGCCGATTGGCTTTGGAGCCAGAAGTCTCACCCCTACTGATTTGGATAACATATCCTAAGGCTAGAACATCAATGTAAAAGTCGTGAACAACCCTTTTAGGTTTACCCACCCTTAGCTCTATGACTAATTAATCATGTAATTTTTTGATGATGGATGGCCAAGATATATGGCATCATCTGTCAGATGTACACTTTTTAGGTTTGTTTAACATCTCACACATCAATTTGTACATGTGTCATCCTTTAAGATAGGACACATCTGTATCAGAGTTTATTAGTCATATTCTATAATGAACCAACAGATGGCTTGAACTTTTAGAAAATATCAGCTTGGGAAAGGTAAAGTTCTGTCACCAGATTTTACAATACAAAGTGCAGACATAATTAAATAGATCTTTCCAACCTTATGAGGCTGGTATACTTACTTTGAAAATCTATGTTAGAAGGACTGTATAATCATTTACGAAAGTTAAAGTCAATTTATATAACTGCATACCTAGGCTGATTGACAGCCTCACACTGTCCCTGTGCCTTCTGAGATCTCAAACTACTTTATACAAACCTTGCAAAAATTCAGCAACATGGCAGCCCGGAGGCCAGGAAGCCACCATTCTGTGAAACTGTAAACATTTTGACAAAATCTCACTTCGCCACACATCTATCCTGCTTCCACATCCTGCCATCCCAGTGGTCTGTGCATCCCTTTTCACTATCGTTCTCACACCTTCTTCCTTAATCTTAGCTTGACACGGGAGCTTCGGCTTCCAAGTATGACTCAGATGTTGTGAAATGCATTGAGATGTCATAATACTCATCACCTGAGGCCTAATCAACACCTAGGGTTATGCATGTTGTGATGTCATGATGCATGTCTTAACATCAAAATGTGTGTCACACAAGATGTTGACTAAGGATGTGGTAATGTCTAAAGCTTTATTGGCACCTGAAGTCCCGATTCTGAGTGAAGTTCGTAGATTTTGGATGCAATGTTGGCAAGTGGAGATGACAAAGAAAACGTGCATTGCCCAAGGTGTTGATTAAGGGTGTGGTGATGCCTGAAGCCTACATGGCACCTGAAGCCCAAGCTTTAGCGAAGTTTATAGATGAGGATGCAATGATGGTGAGTGAAGATGACAAAGAAGACATGCATCGCTCAAGGAGTCGACTAAGGGTATGGTGATGTCTGAAGCCTACTTGACATCGGAAGTCCTAGCTCTGATTAAAGTTCACGAACGAAGAGGCAATGATGCCAAGTAAAGATGCCAAAATTAAGACGTACCTTGCCTAAGGTGTTGGCTAAGGATGTGATGATGTCTGAAGCCTACTTGGCATCGGAAGCCCTAGTTCACGGATGAAGATGCAAAGATCCTGAGTGAAGATGACAAAAATGGTGTGCGTTGCCCAAAGTGTTGACTAAGGGTGTGGTGATGTCTGAAGCCTATTTGGCATTGGAAGCTCCATCTCAAGTTTATGGATGAAGAAGCAGCAGCGCTGAGTAAAGATGACAAAGAGTAAATGTGGAGCACCGGACCCAACTGTAGCATTAAGATAGGTGGGTGGTGAGGAAAGTATTTTTTTTCCACCCAATCTTTCTCATGCTCTGCTGTTTAGAAAGACTCAAGAGCATAATAAGGAACAGTTGCTTCAACTTGACCAACTTTGAAGCAAATCGACCAATTTCTCATCCAAACTGGGGTGAACTGCCTAATTAGACATTTGGAAAAATCTGCTTGACATCACTACTAACTACAGATAACTGACCCACCCCTTCGTATCATAAATTATTGATAAAACTCCTTCATTGGATTGTGTCATGTGATGAGAAGAAGTAGAATACAACCTGTGAGGTTTTGCAGTGCGCTCAACATTGCTCTATCCTCCCTACTACCATATTGCTATCAACTCTACTTTTTTATTACTGAATACTGGTAAGTCATTATAGGAAAGTATTTTGTTACTGCTCATTTGGCACATAATAAATGCTTTGCAGTGAAACCTTGGTGAATTAGGGATGTATGCAACATTAACAGCTCAATTTCCTGAACTTGTTTGTTTTCAGATTGAACCTTAAGTGTATTTGGGGAATATTAGATTAACATTGATAGCAATCAGTCATTTGCTTTAACTATATATTCTAATATAAGCCGCTATTTCCACGGCCTTATAAACTGTGGTAATTGGAACAGCATGGAAAAATGGTGTTTGGAAACACAGCCTGTCTTTGGAAGTCAAATTTTCAAGACTAGGGCCACATGGATTAAGTCTGAGGAAATATTTACTCTGTCGTTGCCTTTCCCCCATGTGTATGTACAAGTTTCGCACACATCCTTCATGTGTTTTTCCTTGTACGGTTAGACACCTGATTAAGCAAAATGTTGTAACATTGTAGGTAGAGGACTAAAGATGTACCAAATAGTGGGAGAAAAAGATGAGAACCCAAAGCCTAAATTACAAAGTATTAACTTGAAAAAAGTTTTAAATAATGTGGAACCCTAAAAGGGATGTCATAGTTTATAATCTTGAAGGTTGAAAGTAGACTATAAGTCCACCAAGTTCATGTTGATCCTTAGGAGCTAAAAAAAATACAGGGGGCAAACACTAAGCTCCATATTGCGGTAAAAAATCTTTCATGACTCCACATACAGCAATCAGACTAGTTCCCTGGATCAACACCCATCAAGTTATCTAATAATCATAACCGGGATTTAGGACTTTTCAAGCGTGTAGCTATCATTCTAAAATATAAAAATAAGTGTCACCAGTCACATCCTTGGCTGTTTTGGTGGTTCTATATTGATGACGTCCCATTGAGAATTTACTAGGTAAATGCATTCTCTGTGGTCACAATGTTTTAGGCTAGGTTCGCACAACGAATTTCCCCTGTCAGATTCTGTCCAGTGTTTTGCAGAAAAAGCACCAGACAGACCCTGACAGCAAATATGCCCTCCGATCCTGTTTTCTGCCAGAATCAGCAGCTGCCGCTGTCTAAGTGCTGAATTATCAGCACAGCGGCTGCTGGGAGGATCCGGGAGGATCCAGTTTTGTTCGATTTTTGCATAGGCCACAAAAATTGATGCAGACTCCAGTTTTGTGTCCAATGCAAAAATCGGACAAAACCGGATCCTGCCGGAAAAGCAGCAAACCGGATGCCAAATAGGCACAACCAGGCACCATAGGGTTACATGGGGGCAAAATCGGATCCAGGGCTGTCCGGTTCACACCGGACAACCCCGGATCCTAACAACCGTGGTGTGAAACTAGCCTAAGTGTTTGATGGGCAGGACATTAGCATTTTCTGATTCCAATCAGGACTAAGGTGGGGAATTCAGTTTTAACCCATTACTTGCCAAATTAGCAATTTCCCTTTTCGAAAATTGGTGTATGAAAGCTCTCTGGGTGGAAGAATATTCAATTAAAAATGACAATGACATGATTTCCTGTTTTGAAAACATTCGTTTTAGAAACACAACACAAAAAATTGGACCTAATTATAAAATCTTAATTGCTAGTATAAAAAGATTAGGCGTCCCAAAAAAAGGACATTGGTAGATAATGGGTTAAGGTATCCTGTACTAAAGAGGAAATCTGTAGAAATTTGAACTCAACAGTTTTCTTCAAATTGCTTTGAGATTACTCTATTATAAACATATATGTAAAAAAAAATTTCATCAGACCCTCATTTGACCCACCGTGCATCACTGTGACCTGGTTGTCTTCTTCTGTCTGGTCACTAATGTTGCCTCCATCTTCGGAATCCTCCAACACCCGGCATGAATTATGTCTCCTTTGCTAACAAGGTTGCGATAATACGACATTGCATGACATTGTGATGCCATGGTCTACGTCTAGGAGATGCCAATGATGCGGAGCACCGGAAGATGTCGAAGATGTCTCGGTGAAGACCACACCGACAAATGAAATGAGAAAGACCAAGGCCAGGTGAATATTCTTTTTTTGGTAACAATTTCCCAACTCTTTTTAAGCCAGTAAAATGAGGATCTCATCAGATCCTGGCAAATCCAAATATTTTGTGATATTCTAGGCAAACTGAGTTTAACCAGTACTTGTCAATAGAATTTAAAAGAGTAAAAATACTACAATCCCACCTGTAATGTATAGATTTACATGTTTTTAACGACATTGTCACCACAAAATACATCATATGGTTGCCACGGGTGTATGACACATGCTCAGGAACTGAACCTACACCAGATCCAGTGGATGACTGCTGGGTTGCACAGGTTCTATTTGCCTGAAGCAGCAGTGACTGGAGCATGTTCTGGTTTCTGCTGTTAATCATTTGTCATCTGAAAGAGACATTGAAATGGTTAAAATGATGCTGTGTTTGTGCCCCTTACATTGCAATCGTGGCAGAATGGAGGTGTTGGGATACAATGACAGCTGGAGACCTGCCGAAATCCTCTATGACTATCATGTTATACTCCTTTGAAGCCTAGTTTGTGGCTGGGCTTCAAATTAAATACACAATTATGTTATACACTGAAATACTTTGTTATTGCGTAATATAGTATAAAGACCCCGTTACACCTAGCAACATTCCAGCGATCCCGACAACGATACGACCTGGCAGGGATCGCTGGAATGTCGCTAAGTGAACGCTGGTGAGATGCCACACACAGGCAGATCTACTCACCGATGGGGAGACCCCCGACGGTCGTTGGGATCTGTCACTGTCACGGGCGTAGCATGGAGATCGTTGGTCGTTTTCCCTGTCACAGACCGATGCAGCATGCCCAGCGGGAGACCGACGATGAAAAAATGGTCCAGGCCATTCCGTAATGATCAGCGATCTCACAGAAGGGGGTCCGCTCACTGCTACGTGTCACACGCAGCGATATCGCTGGCGAGGTCGCCGCAACATCACAAAACCTGTGACTTCGCGGCGATATCGTTAGCGATATTGCTATGTGTAACGGAGCCTCAAGCAATCAAGCGATCATCGGCTCAATTAACCAGCAACAAAAAATATAACAGAAAAAGTTGAAGAAAAACACATATTTGGTATTGCAGCATCCAAGAAATTACAATCTATTATGAAGCAAAACAAAAAAAATATGTTGGAAAAAAAAAGTTTGATATCCTCATACTCTTATGGCCACTTTACACGCAGCTACAGGTAACAGGTTTTCCACAGGTAACTTACTGGCTGCAGTGAAATCATGGAGACATGGTTCTATCTTGTTGCTGTGTACAAATGGAATAATGTCTCCATGATTTCACTGCAGCCAGTAAGTTACCTGTGGAAAACCTGTTACCTGTAGCTGCGTGTAAAGTGGCCATTAAGGTACCTTTACACGCCACCACTGCGGGTTAGCAACTGCCGGGCATTGGGGACTTTTGTGCCTGTTGCCCTGAAATTGCTACGAAATGGGTGTAAATTGGGAAGTTGATTGCGTTACCCACTGTTGATTCGAATACCTGTTGCTGAGCCGTGCTCAAAAATCCAAGGCAACACAAAGGCACAATTGCCATGGTAGTGGCGTCTAAACGGGGCACAGGCATGGATGTTGCGTCGCCTAGTGAACTCCCAGGGGCGTGCCACGACGTCATGGATACCACGCAGTGATCATTGGTGGGGGCTACTGTGTTACGATTGGCTGTCCTTGCACAGGGCGCCATATTTATAGAGCTGTTCATTCACACTCCACAATTGCAATGGCATCATGTATTAGCCAGCTTTCCAGCGCAGGCTGGCCAATCGTGACGCTATTGTGTTGTCCAATCAGCGTATTAGCATCATGGAATACACAACTCTGTCACGCCTATGTACTTGCGGCGCGAAAGATGTACGCCCATATTCCTATGTGGATAGCGGCGTACGAAGCAGCGAAGGTATTCCACCGGAAGTTATCCACAGGTATTGTCGGAACTTCCGGGCAACAAAGATACCTTCAGTTGACAACGCAATGGCGGTGTGTACATGCGGTATCGGCGATCGTTAGCAACCGTTAAAAACGTGCACGTGCAGTTGATACCGGTTGCTAGGCACAGTGGCTGCGTGTAAAGGTACCCTTACTGATCTGAAGAATTATACCCTACATCATTTTTACTGCATAGTGAATTTCATAAGAACAAAACCCAGTAAACAATGGCAGAATTTATTTTTTTTTTACCATTTTACTGCACTTTAGAATTTTTTTCCTATATTTCAGTACATTATATGGTTAAGTGAATAAAGTAATTCAAACCTACAACTCCTCATTTATTAAAGCCACTCTACAGTTTGGGGTAACGTCATTTACATCAACGTTTTTGTCAATGTCTACAACAAACTTTCCCTCCGGATGAGCCTTCACCACACCTTCTTCTTGTCCATGGCTTGTGCCACTTCTCCAACATAGGATCCCTTCTCCTGAACTAACTGCAGCTCCTTACGTGGCAGACTTTTGGATTGAGCTCATTTCTCTGGACTTGAAGTCGTATGAAGTTTTGACTTTTTTCATTGACAGCCTTTGTATATCCTTGATTTTTGAGAAATAATACATAAGCCGGTGCCACCTTGAGTTCTGTCCATATCCATCTGCTCTTGTCTGTCCCCCGCCATCTTGTATTAACCTGGTGGATCCGTTCTCTTTCTCAACATTACAAGGAGTGCAGTTGCAGCTATGTACGAGCAGATGTAGCAGCTTCCGATCCTGAGTCTGCCTCTCAATGCAAAAGTGCGTCTACTGCGTGAGGAGCCGCAGTTACTTCAGGAGCAGGTATCCTACACTGGAGAAGTGGTGTGAGCCATGGATAAGAAGAAGGTGTTGGTGAAGGTCCATCCTGAGGGATAGTTTGTTGTAGACATTCACAAAAACCTACAACTATTTTCAATAAAAAGAGAGCAACCACATGACCATGTTGACGGACAAACAACAAAGTTAAGGTTCTTGGAACAAGAAGAGTAAAAAGGAAAAAAATGGCAAAACTAAACGTTTCTCCGTCATGGAGAGATTAAACTTTTTTATGCTATTTTTAATCCTCTTGAAGAGAATCAGAAAATCATCCCCCATCCAGAGTCATATTGGTGAGTTGGTGAGTTTGGGGTCACATCATTTATCAATGTTTTTGTCAATGTCTACAGCAAACTTTCCCTTGGGATGGATCTTCACCAACACCTTCTTATTGTCTATGGCTTGCACCACTTCTCCAACCCAGGGTCACTGCTCCTAAAATAACTGCAGGTCTTCACATAGCAGACAGACATTTGCATTGAGCTCAATTCTCTGGGCTTGAAGTCGTCTCAAATTTTGACTATTTATATTGAGAAGCAACTATAAATCCTTGATCTATGACATAGAAAACTGAGGTAGGCCGGAGCCACCATGAATCCAATCCTTATCCATCTGCTCCGTTCCATCCCCTGCCATCATAAATACTTCCAGTGGAGCTATTCTTCTCACCATGACTCGGGACCAGAAGCGGTGCAGATGCAGCTATCAGTGGCGGAACTACCCTGGGGGGCCCGTGCTTCCAGCCGCCCGCCGTGACCGTGAGTGCCCGAGGAGAAGAGGGAGGACGGGAAATGAGTGAAGCCTCACTTCCTGCCGCTGTGCCTGCCCCTCCTCTCCTCTCAGCAGCGCAGAAGCTGACCGACCGCGGGAGGCACCCTAGGCCAAGTGCCACACCAAGGACACCCACAAAAGCTCCCGCCAGCACCACCCTACCCTCATCAACTCTGCAGAACAGGAATAATAAAATAAAATTACTGCTAGCACCCCCCGCCTCCCCCCCGCTCCTCACCTATGGGGCCAAGGATTGATTCCTGCACCTGGGCCCGCGGCAATGATGTTACTCCCCTGGCAGCTACCTACAAGCAGACATAGCTACATCTCAGCAGCTACCTATGAGCAGACATAGCTACATCTCCGCAGCTACATATGAGCAAACAGAGCTACATCTCTTAAGGTACCGAGTCTGCCGCTCAATAAACTCAAGGCAAAAGTGTCTGTTGTGAGAGGAGCTGCCATTACTTCAGGAGCAAGGAGAATAAGTGTGAGACATGAACAAGAAAAAGGTGTTGGTAAAGGTGGATCCTTTGGGAAAGTTTGTTGTAGACCATGACAAACACCTACAACTCCTGAGATAAAAACAGCCCTCACATGGCCATGTTGACGGACAAATAAGAGGAGTAAAAAATTGTAAAAATGGAAAATGTCCTGATCGTGAAAGATTAATTTTTATTTTTGCTGTTTTTAATCCTCTCAAAGAGTTTTTAATATCTCTGCAGACATGGACATTAATCAGAGCACTGTCCTTCATACATGGTCTGATATTGTTGAGCTGATATATCTTTATTTTGTATTACAAATGAGTAGAATGAAAAAAAATTATGGTTTTATGCATAAAAAAAATTATGGAAACTGATGCAAAATATTGTCAGATTTTTAGCTGTCTGGAGCTGTTTTATGCTTAGATTGAATTTCTTAGTTTTACAACTTTTCGGAAAAAAAAAATATTTCCGAGTGCGAATGATGAAAGAGGAAGCAAAACTGCTCCTTAAAATACAAGAAAATAAATGGACTGCAATTCTATGAAATTGAGATTATCAAGAGGAAAGGTAGCAAAGTCCAAAAAAACATCAAAATAGATGTGTCCTACTGCTTCAGTGTATGAGGATAAATGGTTAGTTGAAAACTACAGTAGGAGAATTCCTTTAAAGCGTAATGAGAAATATACTGTTTGGATACAGTTCTTCCCCGATAAGTAGAATAATAAGGAGACCCAATAATTTTGTGACAACTTAATTGTTCCAATCTTCCAAGAGGAATGTGGAAAGTGATACATTGACTGATAAGTATGTGAAGGATAGGAAAAGTCCTACGTGGAGATGTCATAGTGACGTCAAGTGAGGCAAATTGATAACAGGCACAAACAAGAAAGAAAATAAATCTGACATTAACGTAAATGAAATGTAGCTACTCAGATGCAGTTGGATACAAAAAGGGAGCATGAACTAGTCAAGCAATAATCTGTATGTATGTTGAAGAAATAAACAAGACGCTTACTCAACGGGAAAAGTCCACATCAGCAGAAAAGATGGCCAAAGGCAACGAAGGGACAATCCAATGTCAAGAGTGTTACGAATAAATTATACAATGGATAACTGATGGTATTTATTATTAGAAATAATTATATAATCAGTAATAAAATTGATATGTGAAGACTAGTTTTATGACTAAGGTATAATGGGAACCCTAAAGCACCACCGGCGTTTCGATTTAGTAGTGTCCTTGGTCATATACTCATCTTATGGCGTCTTCACATCTTATCAGTGCTGCTCTGTTTCTGTGGGGCCATCTTGTGGCCATAACTTCTTAGTGGCTGGAGCAGCCGCGACCAAAGCGATGCCGATAAAGGTACCTTTACACGCCGCAACTATCACCGGCGATCGGTAGCAACTGAACGTGCGCGTGCACGTTTTTGACGGTTGATACCGATCGCCGATGCCGAATGTACACGCCGCAATTGCGTAGTCAACCTAAGGGAACGTGCCTCCCCGGAAGTTGACACAGAACCTGCTGGAAACATCCGGTTGAGTCCCGACGGCGCTTCACACACCGCAATCACTAAGGGAATGTGGGCGTACCTGTGCAGTGCCGCAAGAACAGAGGCGTGACAGAGTTGTGTATTCCGCGCCCCAAACACTCTGATTAGACAACGCAATAGCATCATGATTGGCCAGCCTGCGCAGGAAGTCTGGCTAATACATGACGCCATTGCAATTGTGTAGTGTGAATGGACATCTCTTCAAATATGGCATCCTGTGCAGGGACAGCCAATGGTAGCCAATCATCGCTGATGGGGCGCGGTATCCAGCACGCTATGGCACGCCTCTGGAAAACTACTAGGCGACGCAGATTCCATCCCTATCGCCAGTTCACACGCCAAAACCAGGGCAATTCACCTTCTGGGTTGCCTCTGGTTTTAGAACAATGCTCTGAAACCGCAACCGAGAGCAACTTCGCAAATCACCACTGGGTTCCACAATTACAGGCCGCAATTTCGTAGCAATTTCAAGGCAACCGTGACGGAAATTCCGATTGCCTCTCAGTTGCTACACTGTAGTTGCGGCGTGTAAAGGTACCTTAAGAGGTGAAGATGCTGTAAGATGAGGTCACAAAGCGCTCTATGCATCTCTATGAAAGACAGAATGAGGCCAGAATGAGGCCAAATTGAAGCTCTCATAGAGATGTATTTAGCTATGACCACCGGCGTGCTCCAAAAAGCAATAAAGCTGTCAGCGAGTTAAAAATCTTTGCAGACTGACCGGAGCACCACCAAAACGACTGAAGCTGCAAGGAAGTCAATATCAGAAAGGAATCAGGGGACTTAGGCTGGCTTCACAGTACGGCTGTGATCCGATCCGTGGCTGTCCTCTTGAGGCGGACAGCCGTGGACCGGATCAGCACACAGAACTGGAGGGCTAATTTGCCCTCAGGTCCGGTGTGCAGCTGGCGCAGCTGCCGCAGCTGATGGCTCAGGAACGCGGCTCGCTCTTCGCGATCTGTCAGGAGGGGACAGCTCCATGGTGCTGAAGCTCAGCGCTGGCCCCTCCTGACAGTTCAGGACCGCGGCTAGCTCCCCGCGAGCCGTGGTCCTGACCTATCAGCTGCGGCAGCTGCGTGCTGCTGCACACTGGACCTGAGGGCTGATCCAGTCCGTGGCTGTCTGCCTCAAGCGGACAGCCACGGATCGGATCCCAGCCATAGTGTGAAGCCAACCTAAGTCCCCTGATTCCTTTCTGATATTGACTTCCTTGCAGCTTCAATCATTTTGGTGGTGCTCCAGTCAGTCTGCAAGGATTTTTTACTCGCTGGCAGCTTTATTGTTTTTTGGAGCACACCGGTGGTCATACATACATCTCTATGAGAGCTTCAATTTGGCCTCATTCTGGCCTCATTCTGTCTGAAGCCAGGCTTAGACGTATTGAACCACTCCAGCAGTTCTATTGAAAAAAATGTTGGAGTGGTGCTTTAAAATGATTATTTCATGAGAAACAACTACTTTAAGATCGCAGTCAATGAGGAAGCCAGATGTCAAGAAAACTAACTTGGTGGCATTTCAGATAGGTGCTCATCCATGGAACTCATGACTGGCTCATATCCACCCAAGAACCTGTGGATACTTACGGTACTAAATTCAGATTACTCTATATTTCAGTCCATATGCTGCCCATGTGGAAAATGGACAGTTCATTGACTAAGTGTTAGACTATGTCCTATGGCATTCGAGCTATTTCTTTACTTCTGACAATTGTGACATTCCTTGAACTTTTGTATCCATTCACAGACAATTTTTCATTAAGAAACACCTTTTTCATATTGCTCACAAACTCTTCTATAGACAAACCCTCAGATTACAAAAAGAAAACTAATCACTGATTAATTTCATTGAGGAGAGCTCACAATCTCCTGTGATGGTGCCTGCACACACCTTCAGGTGGGCACTACCCTTGCTTTTTTATCAGACAGTATTGCCCTATTTTGTGTTCACATCTGTACCTTTCCAGAGCTTCTCAATGTCAAATTCATAAAAAACAGTAGCCGGTGTCAAGTGGTAGGCGTGAGGTCATTTTGTGGCCAAAGGTAAACGCTTCTCCCCAGTTATTCCCATCATGATAGGGGTCAATAATAATTATTGGTATTTTTTATGGGATTTAGACAATAAAGAGGAGTTGCATGCAGAGGAGAGCCGAAGAGTCCCCAAGAAAAGGAGAGGGAACTGAATACCAGCCAGCTTCTTTCCAAATTAATTTGGCCAAGCCCTTTTTGTCACCCCTGGTGCTTGGGTTTAGGATATGAGACTCTGAACTATTAGTAACTGTGCCTCTCCTGGGGTTAGCCTCTAGCAGGGCCCCAAGTTGCGGCTGTCCTTCCCTGGTGTCAGTGTTGTGCCCCTGAGGGTCCAGTCGCCACAGGGGTACTGCACCTTAGCCAGAGGTGTGGTGCCCCCAACCTCAGTTAGATTGGGAAAACACTACCCAGTACCCATAAACCTGCGTCCAACAGTAGCCACTTCAGGTCAGGAGGATGGAGGAATCAACACACCTCACATGCCTGGCTAGAGATGGGGCTTAGATAGGAAGATGGGTGGAACAGTGGGAAGGGGAATAGCCTAGAATGAGTGGCAGGCAGACTAGATAAAGGGGAACAACAGGAAGTGGTTAGACAGTTCAGAGAAGGAGTTCAGTCCAGTTGTGGGCAGAGAACAGCAGTATGTAGAGAACAGCAGCAGAGAGCGGGAACTGGAGGAGAGCGGTGTGGCTTCGCAGTAGAAGGAGGAGACGAGTTTTGAGCTGAGCAGCAGTGGACTTGAGCAGAAGGAGAGCTCGTCCTGGGACAGTGAGAGAGAGACAGAGGGAGCAAGGCAGGAGCTCCAGACGCAGAAGGGGTCCCAGAGGCATGGGAAGTGAGAAATCCACCTGTGTGGCTCGTATCCATTGATAGTTGCAGGCAAGTGGAGGGACCAGGTTCGCAGAGGGTGCCAGGCCCAGACTAGCGGAGGAAGCTTCAGGAACTCAGCTATCTAACTGGAGACTGCTGGAAGCTCTATGTGCAGCAGTCACAACCCCGACACATCCATTGAGAAGGTAGCCAGACTAGGGTCAGGGGACCAAGTAACGGTCGCCTGGCAGGACCCGTTGCTGCTGGATTGGGGGCGGAGGCATAGCGCAGGAGGGAGAGAGCCAGCGCAGAAAGATGAACCGGGAGGGTACACAGAACAGGGTGCCGGACAAATTTCACTCATCTGCCTTGGAGTGACTGGGCCCCTGCCTCGTAGGACACAGCACACGGCTGGACAAGACCACCTGAGTACTTGTGAGTAAAAGCTGTGGAAACTGCACCCCGCCATCTCCTGCCATGCACCAATACTTATTACCACCTGCAATAGACTTTTTTTCCACTGCCCTGGGGATTACGCTTCACCAGAGCCAGTCCATCCCAGCTGCCCGTCCATCATCCCTAGAGGTTCTGCAGCAGTGGTGGCTACCCATAGCCGCATACCACGAGTGGCGTTATGAACTTAAATCTAAATTCCTATCCTCATCCCCAAACTTAGAATCTTTAAGCTGACACCCAGGATCATGGAGCCGGGTCTTGACCCCTGTGACTCCCCAGAAGTAGTAAAGCCCGGTTTTGAGTACCCCACGGCCCTGGCGGTGCATCATCAGTGCAGTGGACCCCGGCTTAGCCGTGGACGAATAGGTGGCCACGGTATAAATGGTGAAGGAACTTTTGTCTGGGAGAGGCCCTGGTTATTCCTGGCAAGCTCTTGTGGGCTGAGGAACAAGAGTCTACAATCACCAGGACAAAGGGGAGCAAACGAAGCATAAAATTACATTTACTCATAATTCTGCAACGTTCAAGATGTGTGCCTGTGTTTCACGAGACTATGTAAATAAGCCATGCATAAACACTTTAATAGACTCAATGTGGGGTTTGGTCCTTGTGGAGGGTGAATGTAAATATGACTTTTGCACTGAGGAGCTGGCCGGGGCAAGCACCGTGGAATCAGGGCTTCTCCGCAGCCGAGGCCCTGCCTCGCACTCGACTATCAAGGCCTCGTGTGGCAGCTCTATCCAGCAGAACAACTTCAGAACATCTTATTTGTTAAGGGGGAGTTACAATACCCAACTCTTCTTGAAATTTCCTTTCCTGAAGTTGATGGAAAGTTCCAGCGCTTCAGATTCATGGAATTTTGCACCAAGTGAATCTAATGAAATGCTCAATAGCTACATCATTACAATGTACGATCCTTTTATGTTCTACAATAAAAAGCATTTAGCAAATACAGAAAACATCTGTTCTTAAGAAGACCTGTTCGCTCCCCTGATGTTTCTGTTTTAGAGAATGCAGTTCTAATAATTTTCCTTTCTTAGAACTGTGGGTTTTGTTCCTCTTTTATCTACCTGGAAATGTATGAAGACATTAATAACTGGTTGTTTTCCTCTCCATTTTCGGAAGAGTTTGTCTGAACGTAGCCTGACACTGTCTGGTCAGTGCCGAGAGTGTAGGAATGTTTTGTGTGCACGCAGCTTAGGAGACAGCAGCAGGTCGCTACCAGATCAAAGAAGGTTGCCTGTAGGGTGGTAAAGATGGAAGAAGAGATAGACGGTAAAGTGCTGTAGCCCTAATAGAGAGTTGACTGTAGAACGGTGTAAACGAGAACCAGGAGGCCTATATGTGTCCTGGAAACTTGTTATCCAGTGCGTTGAATAGCAGAGAACAGCAGCGCTATTACATCAGTTTGATGGAAAGATTACACCGCATTCCATATATATTTAGGAGGAGCCACTTGTCTTTAAGAATGATAAATTAATATAAATCATTACTGAAACAAAAAACAAATGTTTCTATAATCAGGGCATTTTGTATAAAAGTGTTAAAGAGAGTCTGTCAGCAGGTTTTTGCTATGTAAACTAAGGCCAGCATGATGTAAGGGCTAAAAAACTAAAAGCAACTGTGCCTCTCTTATCAGGCTCTGTGCTATTGTTTACTCAATTTAATGGCTTTATTGCCCTGTGATTAAATAAAGAGTCCAGCTCACCTTATGTGCCACTCTTAAAGGGAACCAACCACCTCAGATCACCCTAATACACAGTTAGTACGTGTCCCTGCACCCTAAGGATACCTTTCCAGCACTGTTTTTGTGTAAAATCTTGCATTAGTATAACTGATATAAAGAGTTTATAAACTTACTAGCCTGGAGACATCTGGGCGTATCCCTCCTTCTGTTATACTTCAGGGCTGTGCATTCATTGTATGGCTGTGCTCCCCCTCCCTCTGTGCAGAGGAGATAACGATCACACCCATCAGGGCAGGGCAGCAGGCACGGAGGGAGGGGGAGCGCAGACATGCAATGCACAGCCCTGAAGTATAACAGAAGGAGGGATACGCCCAGAAGTCTCCAGGCTAGTAAGTTTATAAACTCTTTATATCAGTTATACTAATGCAAGATTTTACACAAAAACAGTGCTGGAAAGGTATCCTTAGGGTGCAGGGACATGTACTAACTGTGTATTAGGGTGATCTGAGGTGGTTGGTTCCCTTTAATCAACAATGTTCGGAGCAAGGATGGAGGCACTGCTGTAACCCGAGCTTCATGAAGAAAATTAGGAGGAAATCCAGTTTCGCCTGAACGGGTTTTATTTCAATTGCAGCTTTATAAGCACATTACATGGCAGTTATTCCTCATGACAGCGTTCGGCACAGCACACAGCTACGGTTTCAGGTGTTAGACACCCTTAATCATGTCATGATTAAGGGTGTCAAACACCTGAAGCGCATAGCGGTGTGCTGAGCTGAACGCTGTCATTTCTAATTTTCACCTTGTGATTAACAATGCAGGACTAGAAAGTCACACACAAGACATCCCAACACGCCCCTTGCCATGAATGACACCTCACTGTGAATGCACAATCTCTATAGAGAACCTGGTGTGGGTGGGGGCAGCTCTCCCAGCTCTGCTGTGTTCCTGAAACTAAATTCTTTAGTTGTGTGAGAAGGGCTGAAGCAAGTAATCTATGGGATACATTGTTGGATTCAGGGTTTCTTTGCCTACATTATGTTGCTTTCAGATGAGGTAGCAAAAACCTGCTGACTGATTCCTTTTCAGATGTTTACACACCTAAAATGATCTGTAAAATGGCTAATGCTCTGCCTAATGAAGAATGGTGTATATAATGCAAATGGTGAATTACCTTTACTAGGAGTCCTCAGTTGATTAAATGGCTCTCAAGCGGAGCCTTCATCAAATAATAATTAACTATTCATACTCTAGTCACCTTTGTACATCGGGCAGCACAGCAGCAATTTGCTGCTTTACAGAAGTCCATGTGCTCCTGGTGCCGGTGTCCCGTTCTTCAGGGGAAGTGGCTTCAACACCGTAACCACCAACCTTCTACCAATAGACGGGCGCCCTAACCTCTTCTTTTATATCACACACCTAATATAGCTGATACAGCAAACTTCTGTCTCTTCCAGAAACTATTAGAATAAAAGAATTGCATGTTTGATGTGCCCAATCTTTCTCTCCCGCCCCCCATGTTATCTATGAGGTGAAAGTTGAGAGACCACCATGCATATTAGTATCTCATCCGATGAAATCAGTGGCTTTGGTTGACTTTAATCCAATGTGTATTCAGCCTTTCAATGTCAAAGATAAAGTGCATGTACACTTTGTAGTGTGATGTGTAGAGGTGAGTGCACACTACCATTCTCGGGTGCTCGGGACTCGTCAACAGCAGTTGGATGCTCGGATGGGTGCAACTCAACTACCCCAGTATAATGGAAGTCAATAGGGACTCGTTCATTTTTCTGGAAGAGTTCCTCGTTGACTTCCATTATACTCGGTACTCGGGTCATGCCCAGCCGAGTATCCAACTGCACTTAACAAGTACTGAGCACCCGAGCATGTTAGTGCCTGGTCATAACTAGCGTTGAGCATTTAGATTATAGATGCACATGGAGTCCCTATATTTCTTTACGCTGGAGTGATAGTCATTGTACTGTGCTCCATACTGTATCGTGATGATGAGATATCACCATTGTCACAGGGTATACAACATGTTTTTAACTGAATAAACAAGACTTTTTCATGAAAATAGAGTTTGGGCTCATGGGTAAGGGCATGTTTTAGTTTCAGAGAATCTGTCAGCTACCTCATCTGAGAGCTGAGAGATGAAGGCAAAGAGACCTTTAATCCAACAATGTGTCACTTAGTTTTCTGGTTGAAGCGGTTCTAACACAATCCAAGTTTTTAGATTTAGAAATGAGAAAGCTGCCTGCTCCCACACCAAGCTCTGTATGTACAATGTCTATAGACAGTGAGCTGCCAATCATAGAGGGGGCAGTCAGGCCATGTGTCCTGTGCAATTAAAAGCAATTGTAATGCCTAAAGGTACCGTCACACGGGGCGACGGGTGTGGGGATGTCGGCAGCGACTGGCTCGGGTGGGCACGTTTTTGGCGCCCTGCCAGCATCGGCGTCCCCCATTTACACGGGGCGACATCTCCAGCCCCGCGCCGGCGAGCTGACAGGCGGCATCCCGCCGGGGTGTCTGAAAACCCCAGCGGCGATGCAGGACAATGGGAGCCTATGGCTCCCATCACCTGACAGGTTGCCGGCGGCCGGTTACATGGGGCGATGTGTGCACATGTCGCCGCCGATAGGCCCCGCCCCTTCGTCGCCTATGTAATCGGCGGCGATGTCGCCCAGTGTCACGGGGGCTTTAGTGATAAAAAAAAACAAGAAAACAACAGCACAAGAGCTTGACATGTGACACATCATTCAATTCTGTATGTTAACCCCTACCTCATAATGTGCTCAGATTACATAGCAAAAACCTGCTGACAGTTCCCTTTTATGTAACAGGACACATCTTGCTTAGTATAAGTCCTTACTTTACGCCTGACTACATACCGAGACATACAGAGGTTCTTTTATTCTTTTCCATAAAGAAATATAATGTGATAATCCATTAGGTATTGTGGTATTGAGAAATTCCGCCAGCTTATCTGAGAGCAGCATAATGTAGAGACAGAGATCCTGATTCCAGTTATGTCACTTACTGGGCTGCTTGCTGTAATTTTGATAAAACCACTGTTTTATCAGGAGGAGATTAGTCTTCCATGTTCATGAGCTTTGCATAACCCCGTCCCCACCACTGATTGGCACAGTGTACACAGAAAGATGATAATCAGTGGCATGGGCGGGGTTATAAAACACCCAACATTTAGAGAACTAAGGAAGGGATTTGATCAAAACTAAAGCCAGCAACTCAGTAAGTGACACATCGCTGGAATCAGGGTCTCTAGCTTTACGTCAAGGGAAGCAAAAAGCTGGTGATAGTTTATTCCTTTAAAGCAAATCTATCATTATAATGATCTTCATCAGTTAGGCCCCCCATGTATGACATGCTTTGATGTTTATACTCATTTATGTTTATGTATTTCGCGTTTCCCTTTGTGTCTTCCTAAGAGCAATCCGATATTTAACTGCCCCGAAGCTGATATGACAATAAAAGCTCTTGCTTTACTGCATTTTATTATAATGTAGGTCAAGGGGCCTGACTTCAGACCCTCTGCTACAATAAGAGAGGTATTTTCCTTCCCCGAGGCCATTGTCAAACATAAGCACAGAGCAGAAATCGTCTATTATACAACACAGCTATAATCTAAAGTACACAAAAGGGTGATCGTCTCGTAATTGTTTTACAGAAGCTATGAAGCGGGACTCTGCTCCTGAAACCTCAGAGGGAAAATGTGGGTGGTGAGCAGAACGGCGAAAACAACGGATCGCATAACATATAAGCATAGATCCAACCAACATATTCATTAATACATCACATTCTATCCTAACAATACACATTCATCTTTCCATCTGATTTTCAGGGATTTTGCTTTCCAACATTTCTACTTTTGTTAACAGAAGATGCCCCAGCCGGTGATGGGTATGCACTAAAACACTTGAGTACTCATTACTCGAATTGAGCTGGTCGGATTTTATGCCGGGTCAACTTTAGTAACAGGTATAATGGAAGTCAACTAGTGATGGTCAGTCCGGTTGTTCACCCACATATAGACAGCCATAAACAGAGCACTTCCTGGGGAGGGTGGGCAGGTTTTTTATTTTACACACGGCATCTGGACATGTTTTTACCACAGTGAGAGCCATTCAGAGATTGTAAGTGGCTCTCACTGGGGTGCTGGCTCCTATCATTCACTGAAGGAAGGTGTCTCTTTTTGTCAGATCGTTCATGAACGGTATCAGATCACCAATGATATTCAACTACCGAGCGTACTCGAGCACCCCAATGCTTGATCGAGTATCGAGCAGTGGTGAGCAGGCTCGCTCATCATTATAATTTAACCTCAACATGTCCTACTATCTCCTTCTCTATGAACTTTGAAGCAGAACTTGAAAACCCATCTCTTCAACACCTTATAGCCGTCAATGACCCTACCGCCACTGGAGCTGGCACTCCACCACCCCCTGAGCTGGCACTCCACCACCCTCTGAGATGGTGCTCCACCACTACCGGAGCTGGTGCTCCACCACCACCACCGGAGCTGGCTCACACCACCACCCAAGCCGGTGCTCCACCACTACCACCGGACCTGGCGCTCCACCACCACCACCGGAGCTGGCGCTCCACCACCACCACCTGAGCTGGCACTCCACCACCCCCCGAGCTGGTGCTTCACCACCACCACTCAAGCTTACGCTCCACCACCACCACCGGAGCTGGCTCACCACTACCACCCAAGCCGGTGGTCCACAAGTACCACCGGACCAGGCGCTCCACCACCACCACCTGATCTGGCACTCCACCACCAGCTGAGCCGACCCAGCTTTCTGTCTCCCTTACCATTACCCCATAGAGTGTAAGCCCGCAATGGCAGAGTCCTCAACCCTCGGTACCAGGCTGTCACTGTTAGTTTGTCTTGTTTTTTATGTAACCCTTCTCATGTACAGCACCGCAAAATCAATGGCGCTTTATAAATAATAATAATGTATGAGATAGCCAAGATGATTGTCCATAAAGTGAAAGTGGTCTCACGCTCAAAGCTGTAGCGGATGGTGAGATATGGAGCCTGAAAGTCAAATGTTAAAAACTTTGTTACTAGTGGTGCTCTTTACTCGATCAAAAAGGTTGAACGCACAGATGGGGTGGACTCGAGTAATGAGTATAATAGAAGTCAATTACTAATGGCCAATCCAGCTCTCTGCCCTCATACAGATAGCCAAAAACAGAGCATTTCTGAAGGAGAGCGGGTGGATTTTAATTTTTTTCTTTACACACAGCGTCCAGACTCAGTACGAACCATTCAGGGACTTCAAGCGGCTTCCCTAAGGTGCCAGTTTCCATCATTCTTTGAAGGGAGCCACCTCTTTGTGTCGGATCGATGAATGACAAATCCGAGCACCCGCAATACTTAAGCACCCCAATGCTCAGTCGAGTATCAAGCAGTGGTGAGCAGGCTCGCTCATCATTAGCCCCAGTTTTTCAAGGGACATCAACCAATCCTCAGAAAGGGACTTTGACGTGCCCCTTTAGAATAGAGGGATGCTCACGAGTGCCCAACATCTCCATCCATGACTCTGATGTAGAGAGTGGTATGGATAGGTGATGATTGCTAAGTTGAACAATCACTTTAAGTGGCCGTAAAAATGATTTTATATTCAAGGTTAAAGCCAAGCGGGGATTGGCACAGTTGTGTTCTACGATAGATTTATTCAAAGGGCAAAGAGGACCAGAAGATTAGAAGAAATACATAGCAGTTGCTCCTCTTCCTTGGGGATAAAGGGTTTGACATTTTAAAATCTAAAATCTGCTACCTTTATACCTTCAACATCTGCCATTAAGGGAAGGTCAGCAAGCTCCCAATATTGTGAGATAATGAGACTCATCTATTGATATTGGTAAATTGGGATATATTATCCATGTGGTCAAGTTTACAGCTAAGTTGAGACTCTATGCTGCACTATACTCCATTCTGGACCATTAGTTTTTTTACTTTAGGTTAGTTTGTTGCGTCAGGTGTAGAGAGCTGTTGCTAGTATAAAAATGCCTCCGAACATTTTTCATTCTAAGGTTCAGCCATATCAAGATAACCCTTTCAGACAAAGCCTTTCAATATGATCTGTTAGGGTATTTATGGAGAGAAGTTGATCCCCTACTTTAGATTAGATTAGAGCAGGTATGCTGTGATTGGTGAATTATGTGCTATCAGCTATGTATAGTGGTGTTACCTGTTATTGCAATTCTACCTCTGATGTTAAGGAAACAGTCACAATTCCTCAGTAATCCGGGAATGCTGAGTGAGTGATAGCTTAGTCATCCAACCTGGAGCTGGAGCATGCTGAGCTTTTGGTGTTTTGAGTGACAGCTCAGTCGTCCAATCCTATACTGGGAGGTGCTGGCTTTCTGCAGGTGTTCACTGTTCATGGTAATTGACCAGCTACTTAACTGAGCAGTTTATCCCAAAGCACTGCCTGTCTTAGCCTTCTGTTCAGTGGTGCATGTTGGACTCAGTTCTGTGCTCTATGGATTCATCTTTCGCTGCCAAATCTCTGACTTGGTTTGACCATCCTTGGTAAGTCCCTTTGTTCTGATCCGCTACCCTCCAGGTATTCTGACTCTGGATCGTGACCTGACTGCTCTTCTGTCTATCCCCTCAATCTCGACGTGCTATTCTAGGACTTGACCCTGGAACATTCGACTATTCTGCTTTTTGACTTGTGCATGTAGTAACTAGAGTAATAGCAACTGCTATAAACTCATCTTGAAAGGACAAGAAGTATAAAATAGCCCCAGTGGGAAGTTTGAAATTTTGCAAGAGGACTAGAGGACTGTCATTGTAATTGTGCCTCTGATGATAAACCGCTGTAAACTCTTCTGAAAAGGATAGGAAGTATGAGTCTACCAAGAAGCCACATTGGCAACTGCGAAAATTCCAAGATTAGTCTTTTCGATTTTAGAATAAAGACTATAACATTAAAAAAATTGCCAAAACATTTTAAAAAATACATATAAAACAAACAACCGATTTAAACATAAAACTCTCCCTTTAATGGGTTATTCCCTACCCTTACTTCCAGGGGGTAACTGATAGGACTAGTGATGAGTGTGCACTTCCATGCTTGGGTGTTTGGAACTGGGAACAAGCAGTTGCATGCTTGGATGGCTGCGACTTAATTACCGAATATGAAGTGCAATCCTAAGTCATATTGAAAGGCTCCGTAAAGACTCAATTTTGCTACTTTCAATAGGTTGCACTGGAGTGTGTCTACTTCCTCCCTGAAGAGATAATTTTTTAAATACTGAGTGGAATGGAAGTCAAACATTTTTCTGGAGCACTACCATGCTTGGGTGCTGTGATCTCATAATGAGAAGTTGGATTTTCGGATGGGCGCAACTTGAGTGCCCGGGTATAATGGAAGTCAGCAGGGAACTCGAGCATTTTTCTGGAGCACTCTCATGCTCAATACTCTAACGAGCAGTTGGACACTCGGATGGGTGCGACTTGAGTACCCAAGTATAATGGAAGTCAGTTAGGAACTTAAGTATTTTTCGGGTACACTACTATGCTCGGGTGCTCGATACCCATAACGAGCTTGGACGGGCGCGTCTTAAGTACTCGAGTATAATGTTGGTCAATCAGGAACTTGAGCATTTTTCTGGTACACTACTATGCTCGGGTGCTCGATACCCATAACGAGCTTGGACGGGCACATCTTTAGTACTCGAGTATAATGTTGGTCGATCAGGAACTTGAACATTTTTGTGGTACACTACTATGCTCGGGTGCTCGATAGCCATAACGAATTTGGACGGGCGCGCCTTAAGTACTTGAGTATAATGTTGGTCAATCAGGAACTTGGTATCAGGATATAGGTGTCCACGGTCCGCGCTGCTATCACTGGTCCACTTCCACCAACGCGTTTCGGCGCCCCTCTTGGCACCTTCCTCAGGGTATTACATGCATGTCATAATTCATCCTTTTTATAAGGCACAAAATGGTCAATATATTATTATATTATAAAAAGGATGAATTATGACATGCATGTAATACCCTGAGGAAGGTGCCAAGAGGGGCGCCGAAACGCGTTGGTGGAAGTGGAATAAAGGAACCGTCACATCACCCCTAGGACTCCTGTCTTTTTTGGGGGACCAACTGAAGCATCCAGGGATAATTCTCCAGTGATAGCAGCGCGGACCGTAGACACCTATATCCTGATACCTGATTCTCTTCCCACGTGTGAAGTGGTGATGGAGGTCCAGTGGCAGCTGTCATATGCAAAACGCCTACTAACCAGTTGTGGGGATCACAACTGGTACAGGTTAGTGCACCTGTATTTTCACACGCACCTTTCACTAAACATCGGTGATAGGGCACTATTTGCGCCTCGTTTGTCTCCCTTTATATTTTCTAGAATCAGGAACTTGATCATTTTTCTGGAGCACTACCATGCTTGGGTGCTCGATTCTCATAACGATCAGCTGGAGTCTCGGATAGGCTCGAATTGAGTACCCAAGTATAATGGAAGTCAATCAGGAACTCAAGCATTTTTCTGGAGCACTACCATGCTCGAATGCTCGATACCCATAACGAGCAGTTGGATGTTCGGATGGGAGCATCTTGAGTATCCATAATTGAAGTACAATAGGGAACTTGATCATTTTTCAGGAAAAGTTCCCATGGGCTCCCATTATACCAGTACTCAAGTCGTGCCCATCCAAGCGTCCAGCAACATTTTAACAGAGAATTTTCAAGCCCAATTGTATGGATTGGTCGGGGCACAATCAGTCAGAACATGTTAAATCTTGGAATGCCTTCAGAGATTTGTTTATGCTCATTTTATTTGCACAATATGACACCAAGGAGAAAATTGAAATATTGGAGTGCAAAAAGTGATTGCACTCCAAACTCACTTGTCACAGCTCTTCATCGTAGGTTTTGCCGGGGGGAAAGCTTCAAAGTCAGAATTGTAGGGCCTCCTAGTATTAAAACAACATATATCAAGACAGGCTTGTGTTTTCCTTTAAGCTCATAGAATAATGATAATCAGGCGGCATTTCCTGGCCATTTCCCGGATTTGAGAGGTAAGTAAAAGAAAACAGTTTATCGCGGAACGCTGAATTGTATTGGGGAAGATGCATTTTATAAGCGATTGTTGTTCTAGATTTGTCCTAGGAAGCTTCTACTTTGCATTTTTCACTGCAATTATGCAGTGTTACATTTGCAAACATAAAAATGTATCTATTTTTTTGGGCTTTTTTTTCCAGTAAAAATGTGAGTGTGCATCACACTACATTTATTAAAAAATATTACAACTATACTTATAAATTAATGTTTAAATTAAATATAGTTTCGATCATTATTTGTTAGCATTCAGCATTTTTTACATGATCCTGAAAAAACGTTGAATTTGAGGAAGTCGTTCAGAGAACATAATTATTAATCTTCTGCGGATCAGTTGCCCGTTGTCTGTGGTTGGCCAGTTGCAGCCTGGGATGTGAAGTTTATTGGAAATGGCACAGTAAGGAGGTTGCTGCTATGGCCAGTTGTCTAACAACCTGATAGATGTAAATAAAGAGGAGAGTAAGGCCGGCTTCACACCACGGCAAGATCAGGTCCGGAGCTGTCCGGTGTGAACCTGACAGCTCCGGACCCGATTTTGTGCTAATGCAGCCCTATGGGGCCGGATGGAGCCGGATGGCAGCTATTTGCCATCCGGTTTCCATCTGTCCGGGAGGATCCGGGACAATTCGGATTTTTCTCTTTGACACAAAAACGTTGCTTACAGGAGAAAAATCGGACAAAATCGGATCCTCCCAGATCCTGCGGCGATCCAGTATTCCCTAACATGGGAGTTTATGGCGCCGGATCTGACAAAAAATCGGATCTGGGAGCCGGACGCCGGGTGCTGGAGTTTAGCAGCGAGCACCATGAGCTATCCCCTGCAGAGATTTCAGGACCTCGGCTAGCTGCCTGCCTGCCGCGATCTTGGAATTTCTGCAGCTGCTGCTGCGATGTCCTGAATCCGGCTGCAAACCCTGCTGCAAATATGTCCTCCGGTTCTGTTTCAAAATCGGGTCCGGTGCGGTCAGGTTTACACCGGACAGCCTCAGACCTGATCTTGCCGTGATGTGAAACCGGCCTAAGATGGCTGTGCTACTGAGAAACACAAAACATATTTTTACATATGTCTCTTCAAAGAGGGAAGGCCTCATTACACGGGGAAACATCTTTGGCAACATCTCTGGCAACTGACAGGAGCGCGCATGTTTTTGGCCGCTGGTCAAGATCACTGGTGAGCTGTCAGACTAGGAGACATCGCCGGCAACACAGTGGCGATGTTGAAAGCAACTATCGCTGACAGGGTTAAATTCAACCCTGGCAGCGATCCTTAACATTGGACTCAATGGGGGAAGTAGCTTGCAACATCGCTGTTGCAATGTCTGACAGGGCGATTCAGGCAGATCGCCTGTGCAACATCACCAGGTTTAGGACAATGAAAACCATTGGTGTCCATAATTTCACTGCAAGCAGCAAATTGCCAGTGAAATTGCAAGCAATATTGCCGCGTGTGATGGTACCTTAAGACTGGGATCTAAGGGATAAGGTTTCTTCTCAGTTTTGGTTGAAATATTGGACAAAATATGATTAAAGGACAGATTGATATTAGAAATGAGTTGCTGAGATTTTTTTTTCATTTATGTTATCATTTCTGTTTGTAGTTATTCTTTAAAGAGGACCTGTCAACCGAACAAAAGTTTTTATTCTAGCCACTCCGTATGTGTGCTGGGTTTTTCTTTAGAAAAACTCTGCCATACAGTTACAGAGATATGGGCTTGTTTGTTTAGGGCTGATATTACTAGTCCTCAGGGGCATGGTTCATAGAATTCCTCAGGGGCGTGTTTTCATGCCGCTTTTTATTATTATACTCTAAGAACGTCCCATTTGTAAAGACCATAAAAAGTTGCCTTCTATAAAAAAGCCTGTATCTCTGAAACCATATGGTGGATTTTAAAATTAGGGGCAAAATCTGGCCACTTTTGACCTGGTCTTCTATGTCCTCCCTAGAGGGGCTATGTCATCTGAATATCTTGTTTTAGACCATCTAGCTTATAACAGTAAGGATTCTATTGATCTAACCCATTGACTTAGTTGCTGGGTGTGACATCCATCCGAGTTCAGGTAAAAAAGAGACCCTCAACAGGCTAAATGCAATCCGTACCGTCAGGCAGAACTCCAAGATACCCTGACACCCTTTATTCAGAGATCGGGGTTTACTGAAAGGTAGCTGCCTATAGATGGGTTGTAGTCCAGAAGTCGGAAAGTCGCCAAGCAGGGTCAAAGCTGGGAAGTCAGAATAGGACTAAATCAAAATCCAATAGCATATTCAGAGAGCTGGATCACAACCAAAATGCCAGCAGGGTACAAAGTAAGGCTGGAGGATTGTTCAAAACAGGCAGAAGTCTAACAAGAACATCAACAGTACACAGCAGGATACAAACAACTGAACCAAAGACTATTTCTGGCAGCTTGCAGCAGAAGGCTGAAGATTTAAATAGGGTGTAGTACTTCCCCATTGGCTGGAGCTAGGAGTAAATGACTTCAACTGGAAGCCTATACAAACACCTCCACATTGTCAGACTAAAGTACTACAGGTCCCAGCCACTCCAACCCTAATGGAAGATCGGAGTCTGCACTCTCCAGAATTTCTAGCAGAGACTTCTCCTCATCACCAGCACCTCCTTAAGAGTAAACATGGTGACAGGAGCAGAAGTCATGGGAGCAGACATCATAGGAGCACACTCTGGTGGGGATGTAACACAGGGGAATATGGATTTCAGCCAATTAATGAAGTACTAATTTAACTGATTTTTTTTAAAACTTAAGGAGTCATGCACATGGCAGAGCCATCTGAAGGAGCCACAACCTGGTGGAGCTTAGGCACTACATGTGCTGCCAAGTTGGTGGCCTCTGTATGGCGCTGATTTAAAAAGATTCTCTTCCAAAACCAACGCTGCTAGGGAAAATTTCCCTTAGCTCCATAAGGCGGCTTTACCCCCTTACCTTGCTTTAGCTCCATAAGGCTGGGTTCACATTTGCGGACCCCTCCGCAGCGTTCTGCAGAGGGGATCCGCAATGTGACCGCAGCGGCCGCCAGCTCCTATCTTTATAATGGGAGCGCAAGGTGCTGCGCTTGACAGCGCATGACCGTGCGCACCCATTCACTCCCATATGTGATCTGTGATCACACAGTCTCGTCCGCACCAGGGACGCGACATGTTGCATTCCTGGTGCAGACGAGACTGGGTGATCTGTGCGCAGGCGTCCGCCTGTGCACAGATCACATATGGGAGTGAACGGGTGCGCATGGTCATGCGCTGTCAAGCGCAGCACCGTGCGCTCCCATTATAAAGATAGGAGCTGGCGGCCGCTGCGGTCACATTGCGGATCCCCTCTGCAGAACGCTGCGGAGGAGTCCGCAAATGTGAACCCAGCCTAAGGCGGCATTCAATAGAGCATGCCATTGTTTTATTTTGGTATGAAATCAGAGAGGTACAATAGGGCCCCATGCACCTCTATGGTTTCCGGAATAAGTCTCCAACTACTCAACGCTGTATGGAGATGCATTATGGTTGTATGTATGCACTTAATCAGTGACAGATAATGACTGGTAGGGTTAGTTAAAAATGATGAAACAGTATATTACTAGCCACTACTAGGCTAATCGAGATGACTTTAGAGTACTATTCATTGTGATAGTGATATGTTATCTTTGGTTTTCCAAGGTCTTCATAGGAATCTATGGATCAATCTTAATCCACAAAAGAAACAGTTAAACGATACATTCATCCCCTGCTCCATCTGTAGGTTTATAATAGGACACGGAGATAGGATTGTGAGTGATTTGTTAGCAAAGGCTGAAGAATGTGACAATGGACATAGTCTTTGTTGTAGGTTAGGGGCCAATGTGCAGCATATTGTTTTTATAGCAAGCAAAGCTTCACTGGAGAAAGTCACTGGGGACTTTATGCTGAAAAATATTTGTAGGAAACTGACTAAACCAGGCAGCAGAAACACAACCAGAGAAATACAAGTATGTTTTCCATTGGGGTGTACTCAAGGGAAGGCGAGAATGATCTGGTACACGTCCAGCTCAACTCCAGCCCCCTTCTGGGAAATAAGGCCCCACAAAGTATGAAAAGGAGCATTTAGAAATGGAAATGTAACTGAATGTTAGTGAATGTAGTGCGTGAGGCTTACCATGGTATCTGCAGAC
Source organism: Allobates femoralis (assembly GCA_033576535.1). NCBI lineage: Eukaryota > Metazoa > Chordata > Amphibia > Anura > Aromobatidae > Allobates > Allobates femoralis. Next base: position 44,427,302 of record JARQOC010000008.1, on the reverse strand, counting down.
TAATGTCATTCCGAGCTATTCTCCTATGGAACAGGATTTTTGCAGACACCCTGGCCTCTTACACCCCAACCCTCATTCACAAATAATAAAATGGACTCATCATTTTTGATCCAAGTTTCATCAGTGCTCGGTCAATTTTTACCATCAGGTATGAAAAAAATAAATAACAAATGTCCAAGTCTCTCCTATCCTTTTGTCACGTCCCCAACTGAATAATTCCTGCCCCAGCCTTTAGGCGCCAGCAAATTCCATTTATGAGTGGTGCTACTGATGTTTCCACGTCTGGACCTGCCCATGTAATTCCTTACCCGGCCACTAAGCACCACCATATCCATTCTATGGGTTGTGTTGGTAATGCTTCCTCATCTGGACCTGCCCATGTAATTCCTTACCCGGCCACTAAGCACCACCATATCCATTCTATGGGTTGTGTTGGTAATGCTTCCTCATCTGGACCTGCCCCTGTAATTCCTTCCCTGGCCACTAAGCACCACCATATCCATTCTAAGGGTTGTGTTGGTAATGCTTCCTCATCTGGACCTGCCCCTGTAATTCCTTCCCCGGCCACTAAGCACCACCATATCCATTCTATGGGTTGTGTTGGTAATGCTTCCTTATCTGGACCTGCCCCTGTAATTCCTTCCCCAGCCACTAAGCACCACCATATCCATTCTATGGGTTGTGTTGGTAATGCTTCCTCATTTGGACCTGCCCCTGTAATTCCTTCTCCGGCCACTAAGCACCACCATATCCATTCTATGGGTTGTGTTGGTAATGCTTCCTCATCTGGACCTGCCCCTGTAATTCCTTCCCCGGCCACTAAGCACCACCATATCCATTCTATGGGTTGTGTTGGTAATGCTTCCTTATCTGGACCTGCCCCTGTAATTCCTTCCCCAGCCACTAAGCACCACCATATCCATTCTATGGGTTGTGTTGGTAATGCTTCCTCATTTGGACCTGCCCCTGTAATTCCTTCTCCGGCCACTAAGCACCACCATATCCATTCTATGGGTTGTGTTGGTAATGCTTCCTTATCTGGACCTGCCCCTGTAATTCCTTCCCTGGCCACTAAGCACCACCATATCCATTCTATGGGTTGTGTTGGTAATGCTTCCTTATCTGGACCTGCCCCTGTAATTCCTTCCCCAGCCACTAAGCACCACCATATCCATTCTATGGGTTGTGTTGGTAATGCTTCCTCATTTGGACCTGCCCCTGTAATTCCTTCTCCGGCCACTAAGCACCACCATATCCATTCTATGGGTTGTATTGGTAATGCTTCCTCATCTGGACATGCCCCTGTAATTCCTTCCCCGGCCACTAAGCACCACCATATCCATTCTATGGGTTGTGTTGGTAATGCTTCCTCATCTGGACCTGCCCATGTAATTCCTTCTCCGGCCACTAAGCACCACCATATCCATTCTATGGGTTGTGTTGGTAATGCTTCCTCATCTGGACCTGCCCATGTAATTCCTTCTCCGGCCACTAAGCACTACCATATCCATTCTATGGGTTGTGTTGGTGATGATTCCTTGTCTGCAACTGCCCCTTTAATTCCTGCCCTGACCACTAGGCACCACCATATCTCATTTATGGGTGGTACCAGTAATGCGTCTGTGCCGGAACTTCCTTCTGCGGCTTGTGACCCTGTCAATAGGCACCTCCGTGTTCACACTGCAGGTGATGCTGGTGTTGGGGGTGAAGTCCTTGCAGTGGATTCTGGGGAGCGCAGGCTCCACTCGTCCACTTGGGTTAGAGTGTCTAGGACCTGTTGTGCTTCACAGCCTCATTGTGTTGGTACATGGGTGATCCAGATGGAGTCATTGGCTTCTGAGCTCCTGCCTATGGGGAGGAACCACTCCCTTTATATACCCTTGGACCTGTCTCACAGGTTGCCAGATATATTCTTGGTTCCCCTTGCTTGCTAGTGATATTATTTGTCTTGTTGGTTTGACCTTAGCCTGTTTTTGGACTCTGCTTTCTCCTGATGTTTTTGTACCTTGCTGTCCTCTCAGCTTTTGACTACCTACTTGCTCCATTCTGCTGCTCCTCCATAGGCAGTAGTTAGTTCCTGAGCTCTGCTGTAAGTCCCAATCCCTGTACACAGGTAAAGGGCTTCGGGTTTTCTTGAGGTGCTGCCTTACTACCAGCTCTGCCAGTTGCAGCTGATGGTTGTCACACCTTTGGTATATTAATCACGAACATCCTATTTGCTATCCCTGATTTTCTTGGACCAATAGACTTGTATAGGTAGTATTGATCCATGACTCAAATCAAAAACAGACATGTATCTATGATTTTTTTTTACAAATTCATGGTTTGCAAAAAAAAAACAGATTTAGGCAATTAAAAATTTTCTATTAGCAGGTTCCTACCCGCCTATTGTTCTAGGTTTATAATCCAGATAGAAGCATTAGATAGGGACCCAGCAAAGAGATACGCCTTGTCGTTGGTTGCTGGGCTCACATAATGAGCATAATTTTATGCCCTTGTATTTCCATAGCTGTAATGCATTTCCATATTCCTATAGTTAATGTTTGCTATATTTTAGCGTTTCAGAGAGCAGCTGTTTCTTTACTAAAGTATATTTCATGTTTAGCTTTGGGTCCTGCAAAAATACTTATAGCTGTTCTCTAAAATGCTCAAAAATCATGTAACACTGGAAAAGGGAACTCTGGTATTGCGCTACTGCTATAGTAATATTTGAAAAATATAGATACTTAGCCTTTATTATGGCCAGTGGCCCATAATTATATTTTATTTTATGCCAATGGCCCGATAACCCTACAAGGTGATCTCTTATGTCATAGAATTGTAGAATGGTAAATTGGAAGGGACCTCCTGGGTCATCTGGTCCAACCCCTTACTTAAAGCAGGATTCACTAAATCATCCCAGACAGATGTCTGTCCAGCCTCTTTGTGAAGATTCCATTGAAGGAGAACTCACCACCTTTCGTGGCCGCCTGTTCCACTAATTGATCCCCGCTCACTGCCAAAACGTTTTTTCTAGTATCTAATCTGCGTCTTCTCCCATTCAGTTTCATCCCGTTGCTTCTAGATTTTTCTTGTAAAAATGAGAATAAAGCTGATCCCTCTACAGTGTGACAGGCCTTGACATATTCGCTGTCAGCTCTTAAGTCTCCTTTCAGTCTTCTTCTTTAAGCTAAACATTCCCACATCCTGTAAGCGTTCGTAATAGGACATGGTTTGCAGACCAGTTACTATGTTGGTCTCTCTTCTCTGAACTTGCTCCAGTTTGTTGATGTCTATTCAATAATGTGGTGCCCAGAACTGAACACAGTATCCAGGTGAGGTCTACCGAAGAGGAGTAGAGGGTGATAATGACTTTCACGTGATATGTATGCTTCTGTTAATACATTCCAGAATTGAGTTTGCCCTTTTTGCTGCTGCATCACACTGTTGACTCATGTTTAGCTGTGATATATCAGTTTGCCCAAGTTTTTTCACACCTGCTGTTGCTTAGTCCTATTCCTCCCGGTCTGTATATGCTTTTTCCTTGCTCAGATGTAGGACGTTGCATTTCTTCCTGTTATAAACCATTCTGTTAGTTGCTGTCCACTGTTCCTGTTTGTTTAGCTCTTGTTGAATTCTCTCTTCTCTAGTATTAGCGATCCCTCCTAGGTTTGTGTCATCCGTCAATTTAACCAGTTTACCCTCAATTCCTTCCTCTAAATCATTGCAAAGAGATGCTGAAAAACACAGGGCCGGGACCCTAAATTAAAATGCCCTTTTTTGGATTAAAAATCATATTTGGGCAGATAGGATCCAGCTATAAAAGAAGATGGACATTCCCTGGCTTTAGGGCTAGGGTCACACTTGCATAATGCATTTGCTAAATGCATGCACTATTTTCATGTGCAAATGTTGGAAAACGCATGCGCTAACGCACCCATAGACTCCCATGTAAAAAACACATTGCAAAAGTGCAATGTGTTTGACACTATGCATTTTTGTATGTGCGCCAAAAAACGCGGTATGCAACATTTTTTGGTGCTTTTGCAAAAAACGCATGCATTTTTTTTTAAACATGGGAGTCTATGGGAAATGCATGCGTTATCACATGCGCTAAAAATGAACATACATGCCATAAAAATGGAAAGGGGGAAAAAAAGGATCCTTTAATGCATCCTTCCAACGGATGCAAGCTCCCAAGTCTGACCCTAGCCTAACTGTGAAATAAATGCACTACGAATATATCAAAAAGACTGACCAAAACCTTAATAGGTGTGAACAGGTGCCAGCTGGAAACACAATAGAACTACAAAAATACATATAGCTGCACTCTAAAATGTTAAAATATACTTACCTTAAATAGGGAACTCTGATGCTGCATTACTGCTATAGGAATATTTGAAAAAAAAGAAACTAAGGCTGGCTTCACACTTGCAGATGCATCTGCAGCGTTTTGCAGATGCATCTGCAAGTATCAGCATGCAGACGCGGCGTGGTGTGAATGCTCTATTCATTCCTGTATGTGAGCCGTAGCAGGCGTATGCCTGCTTACAGATCACACTCTCCCGCCGACTATGGACGGAATGTTGCGTCCAAGGTGCGGGGTCGGAAGTGTGTGATCTGTCAGGCATACGCCTGCTTACGGCTCACATACAGGAATGAATGAGAGCATTCAGACCGCGGTGCGCCCTATTATAAACATAGGGGCCGCGGGTCTGCATACTGATACTTGCAGATGCATCTGCAAAACGCTGCAGATGATCTGCAGTGTGAAGCAGCTTAGCTACTGTATTGGCCACTCCATATGAGCCAATAGCCACACAAGGCGTATCTCTTTATCGTGACCCTAATACGAAATACCACTATCTGGATTAAATCTCAAACTTTATTTTAAACTCCTGATGAAGTGTGTTGATGGACACAAATTGCATCGAGTTCAATAAAATCTCTGGCAATGTACTCTTTTTGGATTTGCCTTATTATCGGGACCTTAGAAGGCAGCGTGATTCTGCAGTCCACCCCCTCTGGCTCTTCTTACACGTGGCTACAATACTACTTAGGTGACTCGCTGCAGCCTCCATATTCCATGCTTGATGCTGGTTGTGTCTCGCACAACCACACAGGGTGAGTGCTACCCTCTCTCTAGCTAAATCTCACACTGGTAGATAGGATCCAGCTATAAAAGAAGATTTTGCACCTGTTCACACTTATTAGGAAGTGGCATTTGTTACATATTGACTGCTTGCTGTATGGAAGTGCTGCTGCTGTGGTTTAAATGAAGCCTTTTTTTTCCCTGCTCTCAGTGTGGAGAGAGGAAGCTAATGAGCGGGAGCTGAGAGTGCAGGTGTGTGTGATAAGTATGACTCATACTTAGGTGAGCTGAGGGGCGTGCCTGGGCTGGTTGCTCACCACCCTTCGGCCATAAATGGGTCAGATCACATCCACCTGATGTCGCTGATTCAGTTCACGTCTGGACTGTTACCTGTTGTGAGCAGATACCGATCCGAAGCTGCTGCTTTCCTCTCCATCGGAAGTTGCTGGGTTCTGTGGTCCGCGAGTGGATGTAGGGGCTTATGCCTAGGGCTTCTCAAGAGTTAGGGACTTAGGCTGGTGGCTCGGACCTCCTCACCTTTAGACGTACCTCCACGATCAGGGCGACCAGGGACCCCAATATCAGGGCCAGAGTAGGCTCCCCTGACCTCCTACACCCAGCTCCTTACCCTGGACTCCCAAGCGTGACATCCTCATTTTTTTTTATTTTGCAAAAACGCATGGACATGTGAAGATCCTCATAGACTATAATTTTAAAAACAGATACGTAAAAAATTGACATCTGAATGAGGCGTTAGCTTTACTAGTTAAAGGGAATTTCCCAGATTAGCGCTAATTTTGTAAAAATATGTCACATTGGAAAACATGACTCTTAAGTAAATATCTTCAAAAGGGAAATTTAGCCGGATCGTTAGTTTGGGTGGCTCTATGTGGCCTGCTTTGCTTTTATTCCTATGAAAATTAATAAATGCTCGTTAAGATAAGAAACAATGGTGTACAATGAGAAACAAATCCTGGCGCACCCACGGGATTAGACGGAAGATTTTCTATTTCATTTTTAAAAGAAGCTAAGAGTAAGTCAAGCTTACAATCATCATAAAACCAGATAGGAGTGGCTGGAGATTCTTTTTAGCATCTTAAGTATGGGAATAACAAAGTCCTGGTGTACATCAATTTATAGGTATAGTGAATGATTTGCGGTAATGGCAATATTGGACTGGGGTGCCAAGGGCTTACTGGTAGCATCAATATTAGTAGCCACTATTCAGCTACAGGCATTTCTAATCTCACCTATTCTTCTATATAGTAAACTTTGTATTTTTGTTAACTAAATGATGTTAACTAGACTCATGTGAGTATCTCGCATGGCTGTGAAGTTGGAGGCGGAGTCATGGAGTCAGTGTCCCATTTTAGGTGGAGTCGGAGGGAAATTCAGTCAGAGTCGGAATCGGATATTTGTCTTACTGACTCCACAGCCCTGGTATCTCGCATGAATCGCGCAGTGTGTTTCTTCCCTTATCGGAAATCTTTGATGTTGAAGAAGTAGCTGCAAAAGGAGGAAAAACAACCAAACCTCCATTATAGGCATCAATGGATGGTGGAGGAATCATCCAAGAAATATTGGACAAGTTGAGTGACAACGTGCTCACTGGGTTGCGTTCTACAGTACATGGATTCTTCAACAATGATAATTGTCAGGAAAATATGAAGTCTTTTCATTGTTTTAAAATGTTTTAAAAGATAGCCAGAGCTGGATTACTTCTCCTCCCCTTTTTCATTTGTAGGGAAACTGTATAGATCTCCATTCTGCTCCCCCCCAGGCAGGAAGTTTTACGACTCGGCCAAGCCATAAACCTGAGCTAAGCTGAAAGCCAGCTAGTTTGTACTTGTTTTTCTTTTCCCTCCAGAACGTCTTTGTCTGCAGTTACAAACTTTCAACGTCAAATTTAATAATGCACATTAATGTCACAAATACATAAATCATATGGTTGGAATACTTACATTTTTGTGGATCTAATAGTACAATTTATATGTCTGGAAAAGGGTCAAAAACCTGGGAAATGAGTTATGACCTTCTGCACATCACAGACATATCATATTTGGAGTCAAACAGCACCAAAAATCACAAGGGAAAACATGATGTTCATATCTTTGGCAAGGGAGCATCCAAGCCAAAGATATGGAAAAATGGAGGTTTTGAGAATTGTGAAGAGGGGGTGGTTTTCAAGGAAACCAGCCCACACATGAGGTAAGCAAAGTGGTAGTTTCTGGTTTTATGGCTTATCACATAAAACCAAAGCATCCATTTTTGGAGTCTTTCCACCCTGGGTCTACGGACACAGTACCACCCTATCTCTGTGTGAAGGAATCATACACCATTTCTGAGAGCTGTCCCCCCCATGGAATCTGCGATTGTCACCGCGTGGCACAGGTTTTGAAATTTCTCATTTAATCCCTTTTATTTCAATAACTGTAATACCTTGTATATCTTTTTGTAAACACTGCCAACTTTCTGGAGTAAAATTTATAAATTACTAGTTTCGTTCTTCATGTTCTATGAGTGAGCGACATGCACCTCCAGCTATTTCACGTTACCAAACAGGTTACCAATCCACCTGAAAGAGTGAAAGAGGTTGGTGGTAGAAGTATACTTTTGTATCTATGTGATAATGTGGCTTGAGGGTAGCTGGATTGAGGTATATATACGTTCTCGGCAGGAACTGGTGGTATTTATACATCCGATCCCATCACGTGCCACAGTAGTCAACATAAATTAGAGCAGCTGCGCTCCTTTGCTTATCCTCTGTCAATACCGTGCTTGGCCAGCAGGATAAGAGGGTGCCAGAGAGCTGCCAACTAATTATATGAACGCTCACAGTGAAGTTTAGACCAATAGGAGAATATGGGAAGTAGGAGGAGTCAATGAAAAAAGAAGAAAATTTTAAAAAAGGAGGAAACTGAAAAAAAGATAACAGAATTTGAACAGATAAATGAGTGATGGGGAATGGGATTAGAAATCAGGAGCCAGAAAGAAAACATTTAACAGCCACCTAAGGAGATTAGAGAAAGGGACCAATTAAAAAATAACCATATTGATATAAATGATAAACTCTAAATAGATGAACGTAGAGAGTGTTGAAGAGAAAGGAGGGAAATGATAAGAGTACAGGAGATACAGGAGAAGAACCAAGGAGGGGCCCTTGAGAGGGAGACCGAAAAACATTCAACAGAGGAGCCACCTAAGGAGATGAGTAGGGATGAGTGAACCTAAACCGTAAAGTTTAGGTTTTGTACCGAACACCTTTGTCTCCAGTGCTGATCCCCAAACACAAACTTGTAACTTGTACAATCACTTCCTGTTCAATTTTGTCATTTGAATAAAGCTAGTTGAAAGGGTGCAGCGCAGCTAATCACCAAGTTTTTAGGCTGTGGGCACTTCCATGGTCAAGTATTGGCATAACTGTGATTGGCCAACGCATCCCATGACTTGGCCTGTTTAAAGGCTGGATCACCGATTGTGCAGCCATTTGCTTTGACTAGGTAGGGTAGGCACTGTTGGATTGAGAGACAGTCATAGGTGCTATTAATCCTTTAAAACCTGATACTGTGCTGAGGGACAGTGATTGTGCCACTGATACTTTGAAATCTGATAAAACGCTACATTACGTATTGTTACATAGGGCTCAAAAAGAGCTGCATACAAGCAATTTTAATAACCAAGACTTGACTTCATCTACCAAAAATCCTAGTGGTACAGCATACACTTGCCTTGCTGTGTGCATAGCTCACAAACTTGATACTGCGCTGCATTGTGCAGTCCTGCATAGCGCTTAAAAACAGCTACATACAGGCGGTGTAATCATTGTACTTTCTCTGTATACAGGTCGTCTAATAATCTGCACTTTATTGTGTGCCAAGGAATGAGGAGAGAACTAAATAGGAGGTGCGGTTGTGGTTGTGCTGCTGGTGGTGGAGCTGCTTCAGGGTGAGGACATGCAATATCTGTGCCTGCAATGCTCCATACTGAAAACCTTCCTCCGGTGTTTGCAGGCCACAGGGTGGTCTTCATCATTTTGAAGGCTCAAAGTACCGCTGCACGAAAGGGGAGGCCAGGACATGTTGGAAAGTGATTTTAGATTATATGGCTAGCAGTTCCGGCAGTTTCTGTGCAATATCTATCAACCAGTCCACAGCTGAAAGTACAGAGCTGGCACCTGAGTTCCTGGCCATCTCTCTTTCACCTCAACCCCTTCAAAAGCAGCCAAGCGGTGCGAGCACAAGTTATTTAGCAGTCACTTATGCCTATGCTTTTGGATGACTGCTGGCTAGGTTCCATGTCCAATTCACCTATTTCTTCCCCAGAGGTGGAAGAGAATAAATGCACTGACACCCATCCACTATTTGTGTTGGAGGATGAGTCTTTGGAGAGGACCTGTGCACAAGATCAGTGGCTTATCACACCACATCTCAGAAGATGATAAAACACAGGTGTCAATTGCTGCAGTTTCTGTCAGTGTGCAGACTGGGAAAGAGTACAGGGCTGAGGAGGTTTCAGCTTGGCTGCCCTAGTCTCTAGTATGCCCACTCCAGTCTCCAGCATGCCCTCCCCAGTCTCCAGCATGCCCCCAACCCCCGTCTCCAATATGAACACCTCCACCTTCAGCACTGTTCATTCGTCTGCACCATGGCTGGCCTGTCACTGACGCAATCCTCCTGCATTACTGCCACAGCCATCCCCTCTGACCGCTCTGTCAGTGATGCAGTGTGTGTGTGCAGTCATCTTTCACAGAGGGGCTGCTGTGGCACAGTGACGCAGAGACAGCAACAGTGTGGGCTCGGTGAAGAAAAATGAACCTCGCTGAAGGTGGGGTGGTCATATTGGAGATGGGGTGGGCATGCTGGAGACCTGCTCAGACATGCTTGAGACTGAGGTGGACATGATGGATACTGGGTCAGGCGTGCTGGAGACTTTTTAACCAGGCTCCAAAATAAACACGCCTCTAAACAGGGATGAGCAGCCCCGCCACATGCGCGGTATGCTGAGATGTAGGTTACCATGCAAAATGCCAACAGGGTGTAAATTACAAACTGTTAGCATTTTGCAGCCTAGATACAAGCCCAGACAACCCCTTTAATATGTTAAATTAATTGTGGCACAACCCCTCTAACTGTAAACTCAATTATAAACAAAGTGTAACACAAAAATACCAATAACTATAAAGAAGTGCATAGAGGGTGAGACACAGGGATAAGAATGTGTTCACACAACCATACAGAGAAGGTGGAGGAAAATGGAAATAACTCAAAAGACTTACCGAATATGTGGAAACCCACCAAATCTTAAACGTAACAGAATGGGAAGAATGCTAGTGAGAGTAACTCAGAAAGAAACCCCAAGGAAAAGCAAGGAATAGAATTAATCAAGATAATCCTTAACTAAAGAGCTTGGACCCGATACATCCAAATCCTTTAAATATAGCCAGCAATGAAGGTATGTGCATGGTGAGTATATGGTGTGAGAGAAGTGATAGCGTCAAGAAAATTAGAAAGTGAAAACACCTAAATAAAAATAAAGGACAGACAAGAAAACTATCAGCAGCTGGCCAGAGACATAACAGACTGTGTTCTAACAGAGAGGGAAACAAACCACACAACCAAAGGTCACTGGATCGAGCCTCAGATTGAACCCATGATACATGGACCTTTGTCAGTCCAATAGCTCCTTATAATGCATGATTCTGCCTGCTTTGCAGGTGGAAGTGGACCCCCTTAATTCATGGGTGGTTGCACAAGTTGCAACAATGGTACATCCAGCTCTGTATTGGAGTACAGTTCATTGCCGGTTGAGTTAGAGACAAGGTCACCTCCGCCATTCCAGCAGTTTAGGTATTTGTGCTCATGTCTAGTTATTATGTCATGAGAGCCCCGTGCCCAATCAGTTCCGGCTTTACTCTCCCCACCTTCATTTGTATCAAACATCAAAAAAAAGGTGAGTGACCAGCTGCAGATCCCTGAGGGTACCTTTACACGCCGCTACTGGAGGATGGATACAACCCGCTACAGGCTACAAATGTAGCTTGTAGCGTCAATATAGCCCGAAGTAGCGGCGTGTGAAGACGGTAGGAGGCAGCCGGCAACAGATACATCTGTTTCCGAGCACTGCTCGAAAACAGATGGCTACAAAGCCGATTGTAGCGAGCTGTATCGGCGTGTAAAGAAGCTACAGAAGGGATGTCTATACACCAGGCGATGTACCTGGTATGTAGCTGGGGCGTGACACAGCCTCCGGGATAACGCGCCCCTTCAGCGATCATTGGAGGAAGCTCCTGCGTTACGATTGGTAGTCGCTGCATAGGGAGGAAGATTTAAGGAGCTGACCAGTCACACTACACAATTGCTCGAGCGTCATGTATTAAACAGCCTCCTGCGATGCCGGCCCAATCATGATGCTATTGCTTTGTCCTATCAGCGTACGGACGTCTCGTAATCCACAATTGTAGCACGCCTATGTGCTGTCCCTGCTGCACCAGGTACGCCCATATTAGCTGGTTGTAGCGGTGTGTAAATGAGCTAAGATGGGTGTACAGATGGCTACTTGAGACACCCGGCGATGTATCTAGCTGTAGATGTAGCGTAGCGTAGCGCACCTTGTGGCGACGTGTAAAGGTGGTGCGTTTCCCGTTTGTAACCGTTTGTGCGTGCTCGTGCACGTGAAGTAGCGGGTTGTATCCATCCTCCAGTAGCGGCGTGTAAAGGTACCCTGAGGAAGGAGTTCGGGATACGACTCCGAAACGCGTCAGAAAATAAACAGCTACTACTATACCCAGACATACCGCTGTATCTAGTTTTTCTATCATATGATCGCAGCAGCTCGGACCACGAGGTACTTTGTCCTGCAGATGTTTATCGTGACAACAGTGACCTGTGGAGGTACGGTCCTGGCAGCAGCTGTATTGTTCTGAGCGATCACGCCGGTTGTGTGCTACACACCCCTATCAGGTGAGCAGTTCCTTGATGTCACCACTTAAAACCTGTCTTTTAAAGGATAAGACCCTATCTTGCGCATTCTCACCCCTGTCTTAGACAGCTGCAGATCTGACTTTCTCTTGAGGTTTGATTCATCCAAAGGCCAGGGAGAGGGAAGATGGCTCTGATTGGGCTCAGGGCTTGTGTGATATAACAACTTCATTTGAGTCCCAGGAGACCGACTGCCAACACCACTAAAACGGCACCAGAGGTGAGTATGTGTTTTTTTTTTTTTAACAAGGACACTTAGAGAAGGTTGTCCAAGTAGTGGACAGCCCCTTTAAGGATTCATCATATTTGATTTCAGACTGCTGATCCTTTCGTGCTCCATGAGATAGATGGCCACACATGTCATGGTTGATGTTCTCTAATAAAGAAACAGATGTATCTCACTGTGGCTTTTTCTTCAGTGGGTCGTGTCATGACATATAGATATCGGCTGCATTAACAGAATGGAGAGTAAGGCACTAAAATCAAAGCAATATGGTAACAATTAATATGAGTTGCACTACAAGGACAAATGCAAAAAAACCCAGTTTGGCACCAGAAAATATCAGATGATCGAGGAGATAGAAAGGGTTGTACACTATGTCTCACGAAGGAGACACCTATGACGCCATTCGCTCTCCAGAGTGCTGTATATGTGCATGTTGTAAAAATAAAGATTCTCGGGAAGTGTTCTGCTCTTGCACAAATGTGACAAACATTTAAAAAAAACTACATTATGGCTAACTGATTTATAATCTTGCCACATTTTTGTTTATCGGAAAAACATAAATCAGGACCAGTTATCTCCACTGCTGCAGTGTGCGATGGAGTGGGCTGTTTTATAAGGAGCATATTGCTAACATGTGGTTCCTTGAACTGGTAAATATGACCCACATCATCTTTTTCCTGAATGTACAAAAAAGCTCCGCATTTCTGTCCATATTTCCCTTTAACAATAACACAGAGTAGTATGAGGTTTTAACGAAGCCCTACATTTTACTATGTACCCTAGAATCTCAGTCAATCGTAGAGCACCAACACACAGAGTTTTTCGAGAAGGCTTTTGGAGCAGAAAATGAGAGGCAACTCTCCAACACATCCTCCAAAAACACTTCAAAAGCTCTGAAAACTACATATAGCTGGATCCCACTCCAAAAACCTACTAAATACAGTAGACTCAGTGTGAACACAACTTAGGCTAAGTTAACATGTCCTGTAATCATCTGTAAGAATGGATCCACCAGCAATCTGTTGGCAAAAGAGATGTGCAAACACAACTTTTGGGTTCATTTAGAAAGAATAGATATTTGCAGGATCCATTTTTTTAACAGAAGAGTCTATGGGAAAATGGATAAGTTAATCGACTGTCCAGAAGTTACATCACAAGCTCCCAAGGCACGTCTATGAGAGCAAGAATGAGTCCAGAATGAGGCTCTCATAAAAATGTATTGAAAAGTGACCTATAGTGCGCTCGATGAAACACTGGAGCCGCCAGCAGATCACAACTCACAATAAACTGACACCAAAAAACTGACACCATTGGAAAAAGATGAAGACTGCAGTAGGTGAGCTTAAATGTTAAGGACCACTATAGTGGTGCAATAAAAATACATGTAGTGGTTCTGTAAAAAAGAACAAGGAGTCCTGCAAGTGATGATCCGGCCCCCACAGAGCCCTGATCTCATATCATCCAGTCTGTCTGGGATTACATGAAGAACCTTCTCATAAAGAAGAACAAGGAGTCCTGGAAGTGATGATCTAGCCCCCACAGAGCCATGATCTCACATCATCCAGTCTGTCTGGGATTACATGAAGAACCTCCTCATAAAGAAGAACAAGGAGTCCTGGAAGTGATGATCCGGCCCCACAGAGCCCTGATCTCACATCATCCAGTCTGTCTGGAATTACATGAAGAACCTCCTCATAAAGAAGAACAAGGAGTCCTGGAAGTGATGATCCGGCCCCCACAGAGCCCTGATCTCACATCATCCAGTCTGTCTGGGATTACATGAAGAACCTCCTCATAAAGAAGAACAAGGAGTCCTGGAAGTGATGATCCGGCCCCCACAGAGCCCTGATCTCACATCATCCAGTCTGTCTGGGATTATATGAAGAACCTCCTCATAAAGAAGAACAAGGAGTTCTGGAGGTGGTTATCGGGCCCCACAGAGCCCTGATCTCACATCAGCCAGTCTGTCTGGAATTACATGAATAACCTCCTCATAAAGAAGAACAAGGAGTCCTGGAAGTGATGATCCAGCCCCACAGAGCCCTGATCTCACTCATCCAGTATGTCTGGGATTACATGAAGAACCTCCTCATAAAGAAGAACAAGGAGTCCTGGAGGTGGTTATCGGGCCCCACAGAGCCCTGATCTCACGTGATCCAGTCTGTCTGGTTTTACATGAAGAACCTCCTGGTAAAGAAGAACAAGGAGTCCTGGAAGTGATGATCCGGCCCCCACAGAGCCCTGATCTCACATCATCCATTCTGTCTGGGATTACATAAAGAACCTCCAATAAAGAAGAACAAGTAGTCCTGGAAGTGATGATCCAGCCCCACAGAGCCCTGATCTCACATCATCCATTCTGTCTGGGATTACATAAGAACCTCCAAATAAAGAAGAACAAGTAGTCCTGGAAGTAATTATCCTGCCCCCACAGAGCCCTGATCTCACATCATCCAGTCTGTCTGGTTTTACATGAAGAACATCCTCATAAAGAAGAACAAGGAGTCCTGGAAGTGATGATCCGGCCCCCACAGAGAACTGATCTCTGCTTTATCCAGTCTGTCTGGGATTACATGAATAACCTCCTCATAAAGAAGGACAAGGAGTCCTGGAAGTGATGATCCAGCCCCTGATCTCACATCATCCAGTCTGTGTGATCTTACATGAAGAACCTCTATGGCACCCCTGCGGGGGATTGCCATAGGACCCACCTGTGAAGGGAGGGATTTACACCTTGGCACACACAGCATCCAACACATTCCACCCCAGACCTGGAGGGGGAGCTCCACTGGCTGTCCTTAAGAAAGATCACCTATATAAATATCCAGGCCTGACGGGAGGAGTCAGGCAGTCTGCAGTCGGCAGAGGAGAGAACAGTTAGTTCCAGACAGTTAATGAAGTAGCTGATTGCTGGGACCAAGCCAGGACAAGAACCAGGAAACCTGACCTAGCTCTGCTGAACCCTAGGGAGAGGGACGGAGGCCAGTGGGAGAAGTAGGAAGTAGAAAGAAGGGAACAGATCTGAGAACCCTTTAGCTACCCGGACACCGGGATCGAAGTTGCTATTCATCTACAGTGTATTAGCAAAAGCCCGGATAGACCAGGAGGATCTATTCCTCCTGAAGTAAAGAATAGAAGACTCCAAATCTGACCAAACATAGGACCAGGGACCTGAGCAGAGAATAGGAATCCCACAGAAAGGTCCTCATTGTTGGTTGTGGAACAGCACCCTGAGAGGGAGAAAGAGCGGCAAGTTCAGCTATAGGCAGAGCTTACCCCAATCACAGCACACACTAATAGAGGAGGCCTCACAACTCTCCAAAGTGAACGTCCCAAGCTGCACCGAAACCTGGTTACCCTCCTGGACTGTGCCTGCTACCGGACATCAGTAAAAAGGTACCGAAACGGAGACTATTGTGTGTGTGCCTGATTCCCCGCCGCCGTCTGCAGCGTTCACAGTAGAAGTGCTACTACTTCTCCCCTCAACCACCTCGCTGCCCGGAGGTAAAGCTCCACCTGTGGGGAGCTGTACTATATCAAAGCTGCATTTCCATCACCTCAGCGACCAGCCGCAGCACTGGTAACACTATTACCAGGTACCACAGGTGGCGTCACGTTATCATCCCCCATCATCATCACCCCCATCCCTGCCACTGAGGGTCTAGGGCATGGAACCGGGAACTGACCACCGTGATCCCCCACTGAAGTAACCCCCTGTCACGGTATCCGAGTACCCCCTACCCTGTCGGAAACCGGATCACCACCTCCAATGATTCGTTTTCGAACCATCTCCCTACTGAGTTCCTTCAAAATCTCTGTGTGAATGTACCTAGAGGAATTGATTATTTGTTCCTGTTTGAAGGCAAAGGGTGGTCACAGCAAATTTTGATTTGATTTAGATTCCCATTTGGTTGCTTTACTTTAATTGATAAAAAAATATGATTTCCATTTTTTAAGCTTTCCTGTCCCTGCCTAAAACATTTCCACAATGAAATTTGTTCTCTAGTCAGATGAATCAAAAAGTGAAATACTTTCTGGAAGTCATGAATGCCATATTCTATGGACTCAAGAGGACACCATTCTAGAAATCTTATGGACCCTATAACAGTTAAAGTGGTCCATCGGGCGACACTGTTTTTAATGTCAGTGTTATGTTTTTATGGCGGAGAAGAAGAGCGGAATTAATAAAGCTTAACTAAGTAAGCATGATTTGAGCCAGCAAGCCTTAGTCAGGATAAGTGAAAATATGTGTTTTTGTAGAGTTTGGGTCATTTGGTTCAAACCCCTACTCAAAGAAGGATTCACTAAATCATCCCAGACTTTCATTTAAGGTAAACTTACCACCTCTCGTGGCCACCTGTTCCACTTGACCATCCTCACTGTCAAAAATTTTTACTAATATCTAATCTGTATCTCCTCCCATTCAGTTTCATCCCATTGCCTTTTCAGTGTGACAGCCCTTGAGATATTTGTAGACAGCTATTAAAGGGGTTGTCCAGGCTTTTTCTATGTGTCTTGTGTGTATCTAGGCTGCAAAATGTTGACAGTTTGTAATTTACATCCTGTCAACATTTTGCAGTGTTACCTAGATATCGCCTATATTGTGTTTGCAAGAGACGTCTAGGGGGTGAGTGTTTAGGAACTGGTCATTCACACCCACTGTTCTACAAGCCCTCCCCACACCGCAACAAGCCCGCCCCAGTGTGTGTATGCCTGGCCACTCCGAACTCACTGTGCCTGCCCCCCTCCCATCTCCAGCATGCATTGCCCACCCTTCCTAGTCTCAATATGCCCGCCCTTCCCAGTGTCCGTATGCCCAGCCATTCCACACTCTATGCACTGAGAGCGGTCATCTCTGAGGCACTGTGACGAATCCGCAGCTGTGAGATGACTACTCTCAGTGCTGTGTGAGCGCTCACCATTTCCCTGGTGCTGGCGCTGATGTTATGATGAGCGCTGATGCCATACAGCCGCCCTGGGTCCGTCCCCTCTGCACTGAGCTGCAGCTCGAGCCACCCCTGTGACCTCACAGTTGCTCGGGTCTGCCCC
Source organism: Allobates femoralis (assembly GCA_033576535.1). Lineage (NCBI taxonomy): Eukaryota > Metazoa > Chordata > Amphibia > Anura > Aromobatidae > Allobates > Allobates femoralis. The sequence goes on along the minus strand of JARQOC010000008.1, from coordinate 44,409,979 downwards.
CTCTGACCTCACAGCCACTCGAGCCTGCCCCTTGCACTAGCTGTAGCTCGGGCCCGTCCCCTCTGACCTCACAGCCGTAAATTACAAACTGTCAACATTTTGCAGCCTAGAAACACACATGAATTATAGCAAAAGCCCGGACAACCCCTTTAAGTCTTTAAGTCTCAGTCTTCTCTTTTGCAATCTAAACATTTACAAATCCTGTAAATGTTCCTTATAGAACATGGTTTGTAGACTATCACCATTTTGACTGCTCTTCTCTGAACTTGATCCAATTTGTTGATATCTTTTTATAAAATGTGACACCCAGAACTAGAAAAAGTATTCCAGATGAGGTCTGAGCAAAGAGGAGTAGAGGGGAATAATGACTTCAAGTAATCTAGACTGTATACTTCTGTTATACATCCCAGAATTTAGTTTGCCTTTTTTTCTGCTGCATCACACTGTTGACTCATGTGCTTTCTGTGATCTATTAGTATACCCTAGTCTATATCACACGTGCTGTTGCTTAGCCCCACTCCTCTCCTTTATATATTGTGAGACAGTGACTGGGGTGATCTGTGACGGCCGGTATGTGTCTCCCAGGTTGTGCTCCCTCCACATATAGGAAGCACTCCACTCCGGTTCTTGGAGGATTCCCAAGATGCTGGACTACAAGGGTGTGGTTCTACTTCTGTGGAGGCTCTTTCTGAGTGAATGCTCATGAACCTGGTGAGCGGCTGGTAAAGAGAGAGCAGGGCCGTGTGCTGAGATAACACGGCCTAGCCAAGGGAGAACCCGTGAGAATGGACCGTGGGACTGTATCGGCTATATTGGGACGGTATGAAGTGTACCTGAGAGGTCTGTGAATAACTTGAACTGTGCTATTAAACTGCGTGCTGTGTGAACTGTACCTGGGTCCCTGCCTTCTGTCATGTCAACCAACGTCGCTACCTCACAATATGCTTATATTATTTTTCTTGCCCAGATGTAGAACTTTGCATTTCTCCCTCTTATAAACCATTCTGTTAGTTGCTGTCCACTGTTCCAGATTGTTTAGATCTTTGGAATCCTCTTCTTAGTATTAGCTATCCCTCTAGCTTTGTGTCATCATCAATATTACTTAGTTTACCTCAATCTTTCATCTAAAGCATTGATGAAGATGTTGAATAATGCCAATACAATTAGTTTATTTGAGGATATAACAAGTACCATTTCTAAACAACTGCTGATGATTGGCATAATGCACATAGTATGTTTTCACATAAAAGTAATGCACGTGCAGAGTAACGGCATAGACATAACAAGTTCCTTAAAGTCACAGCGCAGGGATATTATAGTTAATGAAATTACAGCACCGCAATCATGAGCACAATGATGTCATTGTACCAAATTAATGCACTCAGAGATGATATACACAGTGATGTCTGAAAATAAGCATAATTTGTAACAGTACAGGGATAAAGCTCATGGTGACATCACAGCACAGGAATACACATAATGTTACAGAATATGCTAACAATTCTGGGATGCATTAACAGAAGCATAAGTCAGATCACGTGAAGTTATTATCCCTCTCTACTCCTCGTTGGTCAGACCTCATCTGGAATACTGTGTCCAGTTCTGGACTCAACATCAGCACATTGGAGCAAGTTCAAAGAAGAGCGACCAGAATGGTGACCGGTCTGCAAACCATGTCCTATGAGGAAAGTTTACAGGATCTGGGAATGTTTAGCTTGCAAAAAAGAAAACTGTCTAGAAATATCTCAAGGGTTATCACACTGTAGAGGGATCAGCTTTAATCTCATTTGCCCAATAAAAGACTAGAATGAATGGGATGAGACTGAACAGGAAGAGACACAGATTAGATGTTAGAGAAAACATTTTAAAGCACTCACTGATCTCAGGGAGACCAGTCAAGGAAAAAACTGCAGGCAGCCGGCTAAAGCGCTCAAACACAGTGAAATCCATGATGCATTGCCCCCTGGAAATTTGAATATGCAAATGGAGTTCATGGAGCCTCAATTAAGAGTCTCAAACATGGGACTAGCCAGATATCCCTCCAGGGAAGGACCTAGCCCTGGGGTGGAAGATTTTCGGAGACCACTATAACCACCATATTAATGAGCGTGTGACAGTGAGCGTGATCAATGAGTGGAACAGGGGGCCATGAGAGGTGGTGAGTTCTAATTAAATGGATGTCTTCACACAGAGGCTGGACAGACATCTGTCTGTGATGATGTAGTGAATCCTGCTTTGAGCAGGGGCTTGCACCAGATGACCCAGGAGGTCCCTTTCAGCTCAACTATTCTGTGAATGTAGAAGAAAATATGTATTTCTAGGGAAAATTGAGACAGCAACAGTTAAATGACATTTTCCAGAGGTCATAACCTATATTATCTTGAGCAGGACTTTTTAGTTCCTTTGTGCTCAGGATCTGAAGCCCCAGGGGGCCATCTTGAAAAGGTAGATACTTCTCACTTCTGATGCCTTCCAAGAATCAACCAAATACAGTCTAGGACAGCCTGATATTTAAAATTTTCTTTGGGAGGAAAAGAAAATGTTTCAACACAAAGAACATTTGAAAAATAATGTATTCATTGCTAAATTAGCCATGGGCCAGTCACAGACCCAGAATTAGAATATTAAAATTAAAAGGTTGTGCTAGAAATTCAGCCTCAGCTCAAAACTTTAAAAAGGCTGGCAAGCCATGAGTTCCTTTGATTCACAGAAAGGGTAGTGAGATGCTGCTGTGATCCATATTTCATTCTCTCCCCATAGGATGCAGAAAGAACATACTGCAAAGTTTAGATATTTCTGTACTTTCTCCCTTTTATTTTGGAACTGTTTTGCATGTCTGAATGTCCATTTTATTTTTATCTTTTTATTGTAAGCACTAAAACATGTAACTTTAATAAGTTTGAAACTTGTATTTCCTAAAAGAATCCATAGCGTAAGAAGTGTGTGATCCTGTTGATTGGCTGACAATATTAGTTCAGGGGCTCATCGATCTGTATGTTTGGTGAGTGGTGGCAGCGTGTTGTGAAGCTGGGGTGAATGGTCTGTGTCGGAGTGTGATTTAAGCTCACTTCTCAGCCTAGAACAGAGGTTGAGTGCTGGATTGAGTGAGAAGAGATAGACTAACCCTTTCAGGTGCAACCCCAATCCACATGATGAGAGGCGCGTACGTGACAATGATTCTATGTAAAACTACAAAAAACAAAAAGATAATAATGCAGACCCACAGCGAATAATCCAAAGCTCCATTCATTCTCTTTCTCAAAAACATATTTTATGTAACAAGTTGTAATTGGCAATGGCTTCTGTGTGTTTATTTTTGTATTCTTTTATTTATTTGTGGTTTTTGTTCACTAGTTTACTCCATCTACCACGTGCAAAAGAGCCAGCGAACTATAAGGGCTCTTTATAAATGAGGCATATTGTCGTCAAGATGATTACTCAAATTATGATTATTATCGGGAACTGTTGTGATCTGTGTAAGATGGGTTGCATTGCCGCAACGTCTACAGAACATGTGTTTTGTAAACATGTGTAATAAAGTTTATTAAAGCCAGAAAGTGGAGAAACAAAAGCAAAACCTCAATTCTAAGTACAGATGTTACACTTCTTTTACACTATATGCAAATACAAAGATCTGCATGAGTAGGCGCTGGAGAACAAGCCGGTAGGGGCTCAGTGGTTACTGATGGTTCCAGTTACACGCCGCCACAGGAAGGCAGAAACCGCCAGATACTGGCTACAATTGTGCCTGTTGCCATGAAATCACTACGAAATGGCGGCGTGTAATTCGGGTAATTCCTTCCCGTGTCTTGCAGTTCCTTCAGATACCTGTTTCTGAGCCGTGCTCAAAAACAGGAAGGAACAATCCCTATGGTGGTGGCGTGTAATCGGGGCACAGGCAAGGTATTTGCGTCGCCTAGTGAATTCCCTGGGGGTGCCACAGTGTCATGGATTACACGCCCCATCAGCTATCATTGGTGTGGGCTACTGTGTAACCATTGGCTGTCCCTGCACAGGGCGCCATATTTAAAGAGCTGACCAGTCACACTACACATTTGCTATGGCGTCATGTATTAGCCAGCTTTCCTGCGCAGGCTGGCCAATCATGATGCTATTGCGTTGTCCAATCACCGTACGAGCGTCACGTAATTCACAACTCTGTCACGCCTATGTACTTGCCGCGCGAAAGATGTACGCCCATATTCCTTTGTGGTAGGGCGTGTAAACCAGGGAAGATATTCAACAGGGAGTAAGCCGCAGGAGCTGTCGGCACTTCCGGGGAACGCAAATACCTTCAGTAGAGCACCAGTGGCGGCGTGTATATGCGGCATCGGCAATCGGTATCCACCGTTAAAAACGTGCGCGTGCACGTGCGGTGGCTACCTGTTGCTGCACTCTGTGGCGGCGTGTAAAGGTACCTTAAGGGTACCATCACACCTGGCGACGGCACCACCGATTTCTTAGGCGATGCAGGGGCGTGGCCTATCGGCACCGATATCGCCCCTGCATCGCCTAATGTAATTAGGCGATGGCGACGCCTTTTAATGGTCGCCTGGTTTCAGAGCAGTGCTCTGAAACCAGGGCGGACGATATGTACACATCGCCTCATGTAAACGGTCGACGGCAATCCGACAGGCGATGGGAGCCATAGGCTCCCATTTTACTGCATCGCCGCTGGGGTTTTGAGACACCCCGGCGGCGATGCTGCCTGTCAGATCGGCGGTGCATTGCCGGAGGTGTCACCCCATGTAAATGGGGGATGGCGACACTGGCGGGCACCAAAAACGTGCGCGCTCCCGCCCGTCGCCGTCAACATCTCTGGGGCCGTCGCACCGTGTGACCGTACCCTAAGTCAAGTGGATCAGCTGCTATCTTCTTGTCATGCTAATGGTTTTTCATGTAATTTATTGTTGCTTTTGATTTTGACTCTGATTTGATTTTGATTGTGGTTTGTTATGATTCATACAGGGAAAGTAAAAGCAAGGGACACCTCTGAAAAGGAATCTGTCACCAGGATTTTGCTACCTCATCTGAGAGCAACATAATGTAGGAAAAGAGACCTTGATTCATGGAATCCCGTGTAACTGGGCCTTTACTGAGCTGCTTGCTGTCATTTTGATCAATGTTTCATTGGCTGCAAATCTAGCAGTTTTCTCAATATCTGAGCTCTTTATAACCCCACCCACACCACTGATTGACAGCTTTATGCCTTTGTAGAGTTTACACAGAAAGATACCAATCAGTAGTGGTTGCTAGAAAGAGCTCATGACTATGCTTGCTACATGGCAGCAAGTTTATTAGTCCTCTATTAATAATAACTTGCTGATAAAACTGCGATTTTATCTAAGCTACATTACCCAGCAGTGACACATTGCTAGAATCAGGGTCTCTGCCTCTACATTATGCTGCTCTTAGATCAGGTGTCCCTTTAAAGGGAATCTTTCAGCAGGTTTTTGCTATGTATTCTGAAGACAACATGATGTAACTGTTAAAACACTGACTTCAGGAATGTGTTGTTGTTTCCACCAAGTGAAGGTTTTATCCCTGGGATATTATTACTCACTGTCAGGACTATAAGGCTCATGAGACCCAGCCTGACTAAGCTTTATCCTCTGATAAGCAACTCACCGTCAATAGACAATGTACACTGAGAGTTGTGGTTTGTTTTCTGAACTTTTTTACATTTAAGAACTCAGATTGTGTCACAACTGCTGCACCCACTAAACTAAGTGATACGTGACGTATCAGCGATGTCGTTGACGATGTTGTGCCGTGTAACTGGGCCTTAAGTGATACATCACTGGCACCAGGGTCTCTGGCCCTGTATTATGCTGCTCAAAGATGGGGGTTACAAAAATATTTGACAAATAATTTTTAACAGCATCAATATTTCCTAATAGAACATTTGGTCACACTTAAGGAGAGTAAAAAAACTACTGTATTAAGGACGCACACTGTAATTACAGTGAAATCAGACAATATTTTATTAAGAGAAAGGACAAGCGAGAACACACAATATAACCAATTAATAACAAGGTTACAAAGTAACGCAAAACAAAGGGCCCAGACACACTTGTGGTCAAATAATGCACAAGAAGGACATGACAAAACAATCATGTAATAAAGATCATCACACATGGAGTAGCAGGGGGAGTAGTCCACCAGTATGAGTAACACAAATTCTAACAGTGGGGTGATATCCCAGATAGGGCTGGTAATGATGTAAAATGGGCTGCCAACCAATTATAGCATACAGGTGGCATAGAAGTGTTTTAGAGGATAAATCCAAAAATAGCAATTCCCTGAATAGGGAGTGATAACAATAATAGGCAAAAGAGGTGGATCAGTCCAGATATGGTAGAGACAGTAGAGATGTTGCCAACCAGGGTAGAGCTATAATCACAACCAGTCACAGCCTAGTGTGGAACCTAGGAGTCCTGTCGGGTTATAAGGTGATCCCCTGGCGTGTGGGACACTATGTGCGGCCCGGCGCATAACGCCTGGAGGGGCTTCGTCAGTAGCTGCAGCCAAGGTCTCCAGTCCCACCCTTAAAATAGTGAAAGTGTGATTGCCTGCATTCTGCCCAGCATCATCGGTAGTTGTCCGCACCACCGCGTCCGTGACATCACTTCCGGACATGCATACTGAATGATGGGTGGTCTGGAGGGTGGGTGGACCAAACGGGGAGTGCGCATGCGCACAAGCAGCAGTGGCGATGCCGAGATCTCCATGTTGGAATAGGGAGGCTGCAAGGGAGTATATACACAAAATGGGACGGCACCTAGCAGAGTTACAGCTGAAGTGGCGCCCGTGTGGGTGTACAGAGGCCCATGTATATGTCCCTCTATCACTCATTTGGTCTCACTGTCATCCGTTTAGATGAGAGGGATCACTAGCTCTCCTGTTCCACATATTGGTATATCAAATAAAAATTCCCATTTCTCATAACACTGGCACTTGTAGCTTCAAGAAAGAAATATTTTTGAAACCTACAGTTCGAAACAAACTCACTTCTAGCCATACTGTAGGGTTTATCTGAAATTGTGGAATGCATTCTAACCTTACAATGAGTTCATCACGCATAATTCTGCCTGGTGAAGACCTCAATTCAAAGTTGAAACGTGGTGGATCTCTTTCTACTGTACCATCCATGTATGCTCAAAGGTAGGTGAACCTCCACTGGGCAATTTTTTTAAAGAAGTGGTAAAGACTTGGTAAACATTGTCAAGCCTCTGGCACATGGAAATACTTTTTATCCATACCAAAACAATAGTTTCAACATTAAGGCTCAAGATTGAAGTTGGTGACTAAAGACAAACAGCATCAAAGGCAAATGACCACCTTGATTGTTAATAAGTCACATAGAAGCTTCTAATATTGCCACTATACCAGTATGGAGAAACAGTGCAATGGGTATTATCCAGTAAAAAAAAGAAATATAAAAGATATATGTGCTCAGAAATAAAGCATATTAATGACTGCAGATCCACAGACCCAAAGAGCTGATAAGAGAGAAGGACAATTAGTGGTCATCCTGCACTGCTGGTCAATAATGAGGCTGTGCCTTATTCAAAAACATGGTTTATTGATTCCAAGCGTTTTTAAGCTTAAGCACTTCTTCATCAGGAAAAAGGAAAAGCACAAATGAATAAATATAGCTACCATCCTAGTTACTGTATTTTTTGGACCATAAGACGCACCCAAGATTTAGAGGAGGAAAATATGGAAACATTTGATGCAAAAACTAAATGTGGTCATGATGCAACAGTGGCTGTTGGGTGATTGCATGCACCAGCTGTTTAAGGCCCCTTTCACATCAACGTTTTATTTAATTTGTGGCAGATCCGGCAGATTTACAGCATCTGCCGTCTAACGGCTGTACTTGCGGCAAGCCCCATGCATTGTCTCTGGGGCTTGCGGTTGGGTGCAGCAAGAACAGTTCTGCCAGATGCGGCAAATCTGGCACTTGCGGCGACGAAAAAAAATGCTGCTTTTTTTTTTTTTCACGGCCGCAACTTCCGGATTTTCCAGATCGCGGTAAAACCACAATTGCCACACTTGCTGTAAGCCCCGTATAGAATGAATGGTGGCTTGCTGCAAGTACACCACAAGTCAGCCGTTAGGCGGCAGATGCGGTACATCTGCCAGATCGGCCAGATCCGGACAGAACCGCTGATGTGAAAGGGGCCTAAGAAAATGTAATATGTACTGCTCCCTCTACCCATCCTGTCCAACTTTTATCGTCGGCTTCAGTGCTAAGAGGCGATGGGTGTGGGGAGCAGTGAATGTTGAATCTTGGCACTTTCAGAGTTAATGCCAGACAGCTGATGTAGTCTATGCTGTGTGCAGCTCTGCAGGTAAAGGTGGGAGGTGTCAGAGCATTCAGATCTTCACTCCCTCTGCCTTTAAGTAGTTCCTCTTCCCTTCACCAGGTGTTGCAGATAGAGTTCAGTCTCTACTTGGACCCCATGCAGTGAAGACATGCTGTGCTGTGCTGCTGCTCCCTTCAGTGGGAGTTGCTTTGTTTTCCTGGTCCACGGTGGAGTTTGGGGCTCTGAACCTAGGGCTGGTCAGGAAAAATGGCAAGGGTGGTGGCCTGGACATCCTCACCTTCAGAGGTAACTCCAGGAATAAGGTGAGTCAGGGACCCCCAATCAGAGTCATACTAGTTCTCCTTTTCACCTTTACCCATCTTACCATGCTGCCTCCTGATTCCCTATCTGCTATACCATCCCATGCAACCATGTGTTGTATAGCATTACTTGAGTATTCTTTGGCTTAGGGGTAAGGTGACGTGCACAATTTTGCTTACTTTTTCCCCAAAATCTTTGTTGTGTAAAATGCAGATTTTTGAAATCTCATGTACAGTACATCGTATGTTTTTCTTGGCAGATTTGAAGTGGTTTTGTACTGTATCCTTCAACTTTTTGCACTTGTCATAATGGAAAAAAATACATGAAAAATTAATGCAAAAATATAGTGAACATTGGGTTTTTTTGGAGGATTTTTCCTGCCATTGGACACATTTTTTTTGTGCTGAAATGTCTCCATCAAATCCTTAACATGTGCACATATCCTTTTAGTTTCTCTACTTTCTCTCTTTCCTCTGTTTTTCATTTTCCCCCAGATGTATAACAAAGTTTCAATTGCTAACGATGTCTGTTTGTTCATTGTTCGTTGCGTTTTTTTTACGTACTAGTTTACTGCATTCTCCAATTGCATCAAACTGCGGAGTCTATATAGTTTATATCAATTATTTATGGTATTATTGAAATAGTTCTTTTTTTATGTAATTATTGCGGTCTCATTGTCTGGGTAGAATCGTTCTGATCTGTGTAATATGGGTTGCGTTGCCACAATGATTAAATAACATGTTTTCGAAAACATTTGTAACATTGCAAAAAGTTAATTAAAGCCAGAATGTAAGAAAACCAAAGCAAAACCTCACGTCCCGGGGCTGATATTGTAACAGTTTTACACTCTTTAAAAGATACAAGAGTGCAAAGTTTGGCGTGAGTACAGGAGGTGCTTTAAAGGGGGTCTCTACCGGTAAACACCCTAATAAACTGGCGAAGACTATTTGTTATCACAGGGAATCTCGGTATTTGAATGACAGTCGTTGTAATGCTAAAGTGTGCTGGGTTTCCTGTTCTGGAAAATATACAACGGTCTCAAAGAGAAGATGACCCCCTATGGCATGTATAAGCCCCATAGACAGGGGTTTTCATTGTGATAATAATAACCTTTTAAGTCAGAGGAGCATCTTTCTCTTTTCTCTTTTGGACAGGGAATCCCCTTGTATCATCAATGGCAAGTATGAAAAATGAATGGAGCTCTAAATGATCAGAAACTCTAAAAATAAGTGCTGTATCAGAAAGGTCATGGTATGAAATCAATTAAGAAGTCAAAAAAAAACACTTAATATTTTATGCAGATGTTACCTTCTTTTGTAGACTTTAGTATAACCTACTTGTAGTAAGGAACAAGTGGTAACTCTTGTAGGTCCTCACTGACATGGACACATCACACAAATTCCATATACTGTATTTTGCGGATTATAAGACACACTAGTTCCCAAAAAATGGGGGGAATGAGGATACGTTGAACTGTCTGGATTTAGCTTACCAAGGGGTGCGGCAGAATAGAAGCGGGCTCACAGGGTTGCCATTGCAGAACGTCATCTGTGGCATAAGTGGGTCGATGCTGCAAGGTGTTTGCTGGAATTAGGGTGTGTCGTGGTGGCACAAGGTGGGTGCCATTCATTTGCCAGTGGTGAACACAATGGACATCAGGAAAATGGCTGTATAGATGGCGCATGCGCAGATTGAGATCTCAGAGAGCCAAGAACCTAATATGTAATGAGATATAGAAATTGGTTGCGCTACGCTGCTTTATGTTTTATATCCACCCTCTGTTAAGTCACCGTTACCGTTGAAGTGTAGCTGTCTTCATATCCCAGCGCTCACCCAAACAACGCTTTATTCCATTGCCTGCAAGAACCTAATATGTGCATGCTCCACTTTCGAAGTAATGGACACAAGGAAAAAGACAGCAGCGGCTGCGCATGCACAGATTGAGATCTCAATCTCTACATGCGCTACTTTTGCAGCCATTTTCCTAAAGTCCATTGCATCTACCGCTGGGAGGTAAATGAAGCCCAACTCAGGGCCAGGGCCCACAGCATTGCTCCACTGATGCCGCCACCAGCTTCCTGCAGTCGTGACTCTGCCTACTTTGACCCCGCTCCACTGTCACCACGTCCCCCCTTGGTAAGCTACACTCATACTATAAGATGAACTCTAGAGCTACCAGATAGACCCACATTTTAACATTAAAATTGTTTTTTACCTCCCCTAAATTTGGGGCGCATCTTATGTTCTGGTGCGTCTTATAATCCGCAAAATACGGTATGTTACCCTTTACCTTCTACAGACTGACATTGAACTGTTGGGCATGCCACTAATTTTACATGGATGCCAAGAGACTACTCTATCCTGGAATAAATAATACCGGTAATCCATAAGTATAGAGGTATTGGGGGAATTTTAAAATGTACTTACTTGAACTTGTTATGGAAAAAAGTTCATAAAGTATGAAACAACTCAATTTTTGCACCATATTTTACAACTTCTTGCAACTGAATATTGAGCAAAGCTAAGTAGGGTGGTAAGGGGCCTCCAATGGCAGAAGTAGGTAGAAAGTGTCAAGGGAAACAATATTAGCTGACAGCTAGTGTACTTTGGCACCTAATTTATTAAGATGCTAGACCCTTTTAATATACTATGTTTACCTTATTCCAGCACACTTCATATTAAGACTGGTATTAAAGACTATTCTTAATAAATTCCCATATTTGTATCCTAGAAGTAGTACACCTGCAGAATACCTACCCGCACAAGAATTGATGTGTGTCTGAGGTCTAAGATTGGATGAACTCCAATACCAAGAACTGAGTCTTGGCTGAAGATCAGTCCTGTCCAGGTCATAGCTTATTTACTATAGGATAGCTAAAAGGTTTTTTTCAGAATTGTCCAAGAATTTAGGTGTATTGCCATTTTGTAACCAAGAAAGAAAAAGTCAGCCCACCACTTTGTTTGCTCTGCACTTGGGTGGGAATGGAGTCCTCGCGCCGAGCTGTCTTGGTACTATTAGAAACAAATGCAGGAAATAGAAATTCTCCTGTGATAAGAAAGTAAAACTAAAACTTCACTTTAATTGCAGTGATTTAAAAAAAAATATTACTGACATCACAGAAGGTCGGGCAGACCAACGCATTTTGGAGTTCAAGCCACAGTGCGTATTTTGACGCGTATTTTTAGGCTACGTTCACACATTGCGTATTTTGCCGCGTTTTTTTACGCGCGCTTTTCAAAATACGCAATGTGCCTTTTGTCTGCCTGCAAACTGAATGGAAAATTCATTTTGCAGTGCAGACATTGCGTAAAAATACGCAATGCGTTTTCCGGGAGAAAACGCAGCTCCGTAAACAATTGATATGTCAATTGTTTACGCAGCTACTTCTGCGTATTCTCCCAGAGGGGAGGAAGAATCCTGCTTCCTGCTCCCCTCTGTGACAGCTGTGACCGCCCATTAGACTTCACAGTGTATTAATCTACACTGTGAAATCTAAATTAAACAAAAGCAAGTGTGTGAAAAATAAAAAAGAATGAATACATCACCTTCCGACGCCTTCTGCCGCTGTGCGATCCCCGGTTCTAGTCAGACCTGTGTTCCCGGGCACTCGCGGTCATGTGATACCACATGACCGCGAGCAGCCAATCAGCGATGGGACCGCCCCGGGAACGCCCCCCTCTGACATCACCACAGGTCCTGTGAGAAGACATCTCACTTAGAACCGGACACCGGAGAGCGGCAGACGGCACCAGACACCGGGAGAAGGCGTCGGAGAGGTGAAGTATTGATTCTTTTTTATTTTTCACACACTTGCTTTTGTTTAATTTAGATTTCACAGTGTTTATTAACACTGTGAAGTCTAATGGGGCGGTCACACATGTCACAGAGGGGAGGAGGAAGCTGGATTCTTCCTCCCCTCTGTGACATCACTGCGCTTTCTGGGGGAAAGAAAGCGCAGTGTGTGAAAGCCCCTGCGTATTTTGCTGCGCTTTTTTGCGCGGCCGAAAAACTCGGCAAAAAGCGCGCGCAAAAAAGCGCAGCAAAATACGCAAATGTGTGAACGTAGCCTTACGCGCGTATTTTCTCCAGAAGAATGTGCATCTGTATTTCCCAGCAAAGTCAATGGACATTCACTTTTGAACATGTCAATTCTTTCCAGTTTTTTACGCGCGTATTTTCCATAGGCCCCATTATAAGCACTGGAAATACGCGCGTAAAAAAACGCAGTCGCGTATTTTTACGCGCGTAAAAATACGCGTGCGTAAAAATACGCGCGCGTAAAAATACGCAACGTGTGAACGCAGCCTTCAAGGGAATCTGTCAGGTCAAATATCCATATGTAACTGATATAATTTTCTAATTCCTTTGGTGAAGCTCTTTCTATTAATGTATTTCTTTTATTTATATTCACTCCCTATCCTCTGTAAACTACAAATCAAGCAAATAAAGAGATTCATTCCATCTGTCAATCACAATGAGTGATCACAGTTCTCTGCTGCACACTCCCCAAGGAGTGAATATTCATGTAGTGACATCACTGCACACAAGGAAAGGTCAGAAGAAATCACTTACATGGGGGGCGCTGTGACCTTCTGTCTGCTCTCCTTGTATGAGGCGAAACAAGTGTTCAAATAAACACACAGAATCTCTCACAGACAGCACGCCTTCAGCTCAGAGCAAAACAAATGGGGGGGACTGCCTTACTTAGTTGAGCTATCAGATTTCAGATATGTGTCATATTTTCCTCTCTCTCCCCTCTCCATCAGACGCAGCTTGCAGGACAGGAAAATGAAACTAGAAGTAAGACACAGAGCACAGTAAGGAGGGAGGGAATAGCTGCTTGGAAAGTTGTGAATAATAAATTAACATTTACATACTGCGGACTATTCGGCAGTGAAAGTAATGGACTTACTAGTGAAGCAGCTGCCTGCTGGGTGTGAAGGTGCTTATAACAAGAGAACTACAAAGGGTACAGTAATGATTATTACACATTCTGAAAGGGCTGCTCATGAAATATGCTAAGGTACTATTAGTATCATACTAAAAAATGACCTGACAGAGTATCTTTAATTATGTTATGATTAAGGCTTGAACAGTGAAACGCATCGTTCTGCCCTATGCCTAACCTGTATTGTCATTTATTGTCCATAGTCCCTCTACCTGATTGCATGTGTGAAGCTATGTGGTCATGCTTATTAGATGGTTTGTCCGATTTGGCTCTCCAAACCACAGGATGCTTGCTCTGAAGAGTGTTCCTGTGTACTCTATGAGAAAGACTTCACCAAACATCTTATCTCTGGAAGAACAATTGACAGTCCTAAATCTTAATAACTGATTGACATCTTCACCAATGATCGGCTGCCCAAACTTTAGGTCACTGTTCCCCAACTCTAGTACTTAAAAGCCACCAACATGTCATGTTTTCAGGATTTCTTAGTAGTGCACAGGTGATAATTTAATCACCTGCACAAGTGATGATTCCAACACCTGTGCAATATTAAGGAAATCCTGAAAACATGACCTATTGGTGGCCCTCGAGGACTGGAGTAGGAGAACAGTGCATTAGAGTCTAGTCAGTGTTGTGATGATAGTGTAATATGTATGGTGGCCTTTAGTTGTACAGTTGTAAATATCTTTAATTTTTTTTTACATTTTAGAGCGCTAAAAATGGCATCATACATCTCAGCTACCATGTTTCTACCTATTTAACAATACATTTTGCCATTAAGATACAATGGTATTTTATATATGGATATTGACCTCATGTTTTAACATTACTGAGTATAAGGAACATCTCTAGAATTTGGGTCCAATGGAAGATATTTGATCTTACCATTTGACAGTAGTCCCTTTGATGCGAATGTTTGAGTAATGATAATGGTGGCCTTCCTCTAGGTCAATGAGCGAGCTTTCTTGAAAGAGATTATTTATTTGATTATCATTGTAACTGTCACATTGACAAATTATTTCTGTAGAGAAGGTCATAAAATCATAATAATGTTTATGTTGCAGGGCTTACTTAGATCTAAATGAGTTAAAGCATCGGCTCAATGTGACTGGATCAACTCAGCTAAACATATTCTTTGCAAACTCATCAGAAGAGGAGCTGGCTGGGGTTGCCACGTGGCCTTGGGACAAAGAGGTTCTTACTCATCTTGGTATGTGGTACTTTAGTTCCATTTCTATATTCTAAAGATAAAATCTGATTTCATAATATTCAAAATGGGATCTAAAAAATACTCTTAAAATGAGGAATGAATTGCCATTTTGGTCAAAGCGGAGATATGCACATTGTTCTGCCGCGAATGGCCAACTACTCATCCAGAACCTTCAAAAACAGAGGTCCCCAACTCCAAGCCTTGAGGGCCGCCAACAGTGCAGGATTTCTTTAGTATTGCAAAGGTGTTAATGTGATCAAATGCACAGGTAATGATTCCGACCCCTGTGCAATACTAAGGAGATCCTGAAAACCTGCACCCTTGAGGCCTGGAGTTGGGACCCCAGTCCAAGAACAATGATGATATGATGATGAATGCAAGAGGAATTGGCCATTTTTAATTTATACACTTAATCTTTTGTTTTTTCCCAGAGATAAGCAGCAACTTACTCCCACTGACAACCCATGCACTCATTTGTATGGGGGAATCGGGAGAGATAGCTATTGAACGAATGCTCATTCTCAAGTGTATGGGCACATTTGGGGTTTGAATGTGGAAGATGGAGTGTAAGAAATTGTAAGGAATATTTTTCCTTTCTCCCCCTCTACGTATCCAAAACTTAAAGGAGTAGTTTGAGCCCAGAAATTCTCTTCTTGACTTCCTATCTAATATATACCTGTAATCTAAGCTATTCTCTCATATAGTCCCTTTATTAATTTTCTCTCTACACTATGGAACTGCTATTGTTTTTTTTTTTATTTCCTGCTGGATGACGCACTGTGTTAAAGTTCTAGTGCATGCTCGCATCCTCACACAGCCATCAGACAGCCCCAGACACTTCTCCAGCCTGCCCCTGGAGCCAGTATCACTGTGATGCTGGTTCCAGGGGTGGAATTGTTCCAATGCGTACTATGCTCTCCAGCCTGCCCCCCCCAGTAGATTGACTTCTTAGCCCCCCTCCTCCCTGCAGTGTAAATACTCAGCTCCACCCCCTTCTCTCCACATAGTCCGCCTTTCCAGCCCACCCTTCTTCTGCCCTCCGAGCAGTGTGTATTTTCAGCCCTGTTCCCCCGTAGTTTCTACTCTCCGCACTGTGTCACATCTTCCCTCATATCTTGCGTCTATCCCTCTATATGACGCAGAATGTCAGTCCGGCAGTGAAGAACATAAGCACTGCCCACTGTGGAAGCTCTTGCTCATCAATCAATATGCATAAGTCAAGTCAGTGGGTCTCCTGGGAAGCTCCCACAGTGGACGGTGCTTATGTTCTCCTTCACTGCCATCCTGGCATTCTGTGTCGCACAGAGGGAGAGATGCAGGATATGAGGGAAGATGTCACACAGTGCGGAGAGCGTGAACAACAAGGGGCCTGAGAACACAAACTGATGGGAGGGAAGAAGAAGGGGTACTTGGAGGGCGGACTGTAGGGAGAGAAGGAGGTGGGGCTGAGTATTTACAATTCAGGGAGGGGGGTCTGAGAAATCAATCTTAGATAGGTTTTGGCAAAATATGTGTTTGGCTGACAGCCATCAATCCCGATCCCCGGAAACACTTAAACATTCAGCTCAGTCAAGGATTAATTTCTTTTTAATTAGGAGAAGGAAGAACAAAACAATCAAGGGGCTGATTCATGAAGGGCTTTATGTAAAAAAAAAGTGTTATAATAGCTTTGAAAAGTTGTAAAATTTTGCATAACTTGGAGTTGACTTTTGGCATTTTGACATTACGTAGGATCAGCCCTGGTGAAATGGGCAGAGCTGGGGAAGATCTCGGTGGGGGCATGGCTACACCCCCTGTTAAATTCATCAAATCTGCCAGTCCCTGATCTGAGTACCATTTCTGATGGAGTGCACGGAGGCACAGGACATTTTTAGAAGAGCCAAATTGATTAAGTGGTGCACACCTGATAATGATTTCGGCATCGTGTGATGTGTCCAGACTAGTATAGCGCATGTCAATCTCTACGTATTGCAATTCAAATTTGCCAATCCTTCTTTCCCCCAGTATTATTGACTGGAGGAGAATCGGGAGGTCCCCATGCATATTAGATGGTTGCACCAAAATCTTTGGTACTGGCTAAATTCAATCACATGTATTTGGGGGAAGTAACGGTAACTTAACCTCTTTACGACCAATGACGAGTATACTCGTCATGAAAAGCTGTCAGTTCCCGCATCATGACGAGTATACTCGTCATGGCTTTGAACTGTCACTGCTCCTAAACGAACAGTGACAGCTCAAATCTAAAAGCTGTCATTGACAGCCAAGGGTTAGGGGCAGAGGTGTGGGCACCCCTGTTAACCCCTTCCCCCCCCCCCCCTCCCCAATCACACTTATCTGCCGGCGGGCTGCACCGCACCCGCCGGCAATGAGCTGCTGCTCCAGCTCCCCTGTCTCCTGTCCCGCCCCCTGTGTCCAGAGCCCCCTGTGTCCTGGTGCCCCCCCCCCTGTGTCCTGAGCCCCCTGTGTCCTGTCCCCGTCCCCTGTGCAGCCCCCCCTGCAGCCCGTCCATCCCCGCCCTCCACCCGACATACCGGTAGTTTATCTGCCAGCGGGCTTATGCGCCCGCGGGCGAAGCTGCAGGGCCCCCTCCTCCTCCCCAGCCCCCAGTGCCCAGTGCCCAGCCCCCGGTACTCGGTCCCCGGCCCCCGGAACTCGGTCCCCAGCCCCCGGAACTCGGTCCCCAGCCCCCGGTCCCCAGCCCCGCTCACCTATCCCGGCGGCTGCACGCTCGGTCTCCTCTGCAGTCCGGTGTGGCTCCTCTTCTCAGGGGCTCCTCCTCCTCATCGCTGGGTAAGTATGAATGAATGAATGAATGAATTGATGGATGGATGGATGTGTGCATACGTGGATGTGGATGTACGTGGATGTGTGCGTGGATGTCAGCACGTGGATGTGCGTACGTGGATGTGCGTACGTGGATGTGTGTGAATGTGGATGTACGTGGATGTGTGTGTGGATGTTCGTGGATGTCAGCATGCGTGCGTGGATGTGTGCATGCGTGGATGTGTGTGC
This sequence comes from Allobates femoralis, assembly GCA_033576535.1. Lineage (NCBI taxonomy): Eukaryota > Metazoa > Chordata > Amphibia > Anura > Aromobatidae > Allobates > Allobates femoralis. The sequence continues at coordinate 44,392,172 of JARQOC010000008.1, read as the reverse complement.
GTGGTTGTGTGGATGTCAGCACGTGGATGTGCATACGTGGATGTGCGTACGTGGATGTGCGTACGTGGATGTGTGTGAATGTGTGTGCGTGGATGTGTGCGTACGTGGATGTGTGCGTACGTGGATGTGCGTGGATGTGGATGTACGTGGATGTGTGTGTGGATGTGCGTGGATGTCAGCATGCGTGCGTGGATGTGTGCATGCGTGGATGTGCGTGCGTGGTTGTGTGCATGCGTGGATGTCAGCACGTGGATGTGCGTACGTGGATGTGCGTACGTGGATGTGCGTGGATGTGCGTACGTGGATGTGCGTACGTGGATGTGTGTGAATGTGCGTGCGTGGATGTGTGCGTACGTGGATTTGTGCGTACGTGGATGTGCGTGCGTGGATGATGGGTGCATAGGTGGATGGATGGGTGCAACAAGGGATCAAGTGTCCTCTTGTTATAGTCTCTGGGATCATAGCCTTGGTGCACTGTTTAACTGATCATTGTCATACAGTGCACCATAACTCTGACCCCTGAGACTGTAGGAAGAGGACACTTGATCCCTTGCTGCAGTCTCTGGATTGAGCAGAGGAGATCGAGCGTCGTGGGACCTTCGTTGTGGACTACGTCGGAGGCGATCGAGCGTCGTGGGACCTTCGTTGTGGACTACGTCGGAGCAATCGAGCGTCGTGGGACCTTCGTTGTGGACTACGTCGGATCTTTATAATAAAGATGGAGTCCGAATTTTGTTTGTGGTTTTTTTTCAAATAAAAAGATTTTTCTATGTGTGTATTTTCTGACTATTTACCAGAGATTCCTAATGGCGGGTCTAACATTGGCCCTATATTATGAATCTCGGGCTTAGTGCCAGCTGCCAATAAAAAGCTGGCATTAACCCCTTTATTACCCAGTTCGCCACCGGCACCAGGGCAACTGGAAGAGCATGGGTACAGCGCCAGAAAATGGCGCTTCAATGAATGCGCCATTTTCTGGAGCGGCTGCGGGCTGCAATTCGCAGCATGGGGGGCCCAGAACGCTTGGGCCTTTCCATGCTGAGGATTCCAGCCCCCAGCTGCCTAGTTGTACCTGGCTGGGCCAAAAATATGGCGGAGCCCTACGTCATTTTTTTTTTCTAGAATTAGTTCTAGAAATAAAAAAAAATGGGCTTTGCTGTATTTTTGGTTGCAGCCAGGTACAACGAGGCAGCTGGGGGTTGCTGGCAGTCTGTAGCTGCCAAGTTGTACCTGGCTGGACCAAAAATATGGCGGAGCCCTACGTCATTTTTTTTTCTAGAATTAGTTCTAGAAATAAAAAAAAATGGGCTTCGCTGTATTTTTGGTTGCAGCCAGGTACAGCGAGGCAGCTGGGGGTTGCTGGCAGTCTGTAGCTGCCAAGTTGTACCTGGCTGGACCAAAAATATGGCGGAGCCCTACGTCATTTTTTTTTCTAGAATTAGTTCTAGAAATAAAAAAAAATGGGCTTCGCTGTATTTTTGGTTGCAGCCAGGTACAGCGAGGCAGCTGGGGGTTGCTGGCAGTCTGTAGCTGCCAAGTTGTACCTGGCTGGACCAAAAATATGGCGGAGCCCTACGTCATTTTTTTTTCTAGAATTAGTTCTAGAAATAAAATAAAGCCTTCGCTGTATTTGTAGCCAGCCATGTACAACTTGGTAGCTGGCTGACTGGAATCCTCAGCGTGGAGAGACTCAAATGTTGTGTGGGTCCCCCACGCTGCAAATTTCAACCCACAGCCACCCAAGAAAATAGCGCATTCATTAGAGGCGGCATTTTCTGGTGCTGTACCCCAACTCTACCAGTTGCCCTTGTGCTGGTGGCACACGGGTTCTCCATATGCGACATAGTGTCCGCTAACAATTTCAATAGAAAATTAGCTCCAATTGTTAGCGGAAACCATGTCGGGTATGGAGAGCCCCTCCCTGTGTGCCTGAACATTGGAGCTCCCCCACAAGTGACCCCATTTTGGAAACTAGACCCCCGAAGGAACGTATCTAGATGCATAGTGAGTACTTTGAACTCCCAGATGCTTCACAAATTCATCCATAAAAATGAAAAAGCACGTTTTTTTCCACAAAAAGTTTCTTTTTTCATTTTTACGGATCAATTTGTGAAGCACCTGGGGGTTCAAAGTGCTCACTATGCATCTAGATACGTTCCTTGGGTGGTCTAGTTTCCAAAATGGGGTCACTTGTGGGGGAGCTCCAATGTTTAGGCACATAGGGGCTCTTCATATCCTACAAGGTGTCCGCTAACAATTCCAATTGTTAGCGGACACCATGTCGCGTATGGAGAGCCCCTGGGTGTCTCCACATTGGAGCTCCCCCACAAGTGACCCCATTTTGGAAACTAGACCCCCAAAGGATTATATCTAGATGCATAGTGAGCACTTTGAACCCCCAGATGCTTCACAAATTGATCCGTAATAATGAAAAAAGAAATTATTTGTGGAAAAAAAGTGCTTTTTCATTTTTACGGATGAATTTCTGAAGCACCTGGGGGTTCAAAGTGCTCACTATGCATCTAGATACGTTCCTTTGGGGGTCTAGTTTCCAAAATGGGGTCACTTGTGGGGGAGCTCCAATGTGGAGACACATGGGGACCCTCCAAACGCGACATGGTGTCCGCTAACAAATTGAGCTCATTTTCCATTCAAATTGTTAGCGGACACCATGTCGCGTTTGGAGGGTCCCCGTGTGTCTCCACATTGGAGCTCCCCCACAAGTGACCCCATTTTGGAAACTAGACCCCCTAAGGAACGTATCTAGATGCATAGTGAGCACTTTGAACCCCATATGCTTCAGAAATTCATCCGTAAAAATGAAAAAGCACTTTTTTTCCCACAAAAAATTTATTTTTTCATTATTATGGATCAATTTGTGAAGCATCTGGGGGTTCAAAGTACTCACTATGCATCTAGATATGTTCCTTTGGGGGTCTAGTTTCCAAAATGGGGTCACTTGTGGGGGAGCTCCAATGCGGAGACACACAGGGGCTCTCCATACGCGACATGGTGTCAGCTAACAATTTGAGCTCATTTTCCATTCAAATTGTTAGCGGACACCATGTCGCGTTTGGAGGGCCCCGGTGTGTCTCCACATTGGAGCTCCCCCACAGGTGACCCCATTTCGGAAACTAGACCCCCTAAGGAACATATCTAGATGCATAGTGAGCACTTTGAACCCCCAGATGCTTCACAAATTCATCAATAAAAATGAAAAAGCACTTTTTTTTTCCACACAAATTTTCTTTTTTCATTTTTACAGATCAATTTGTGAAGCACCTGGGGGTAGAAAGTGCTCACTATGCATCTAGATATGTTCCTTTGGGGGTGTAGTTTCCAAAATGGGGTCACTGGTGGGGGAGCTCCAATGTGGAGACACACGGGGACCCTCCAAACGCGACATGGTGTCCGCTAACAATTTGAATGGAAAATGAGCTCAAATTGTTAGCGGACACCATGTCGCGTTTGGAGGGTCCCTGTGTGTCTCCAAATTGGAGCTCCCCCACAAGTGACCCTATTTTGGAAACTAGACCCCCAAAGGAACATATCTAGGTACATAGTGAGCACTTTGAACCCCCAGATGCTTCACAAATTGATCCGTAATAATGAAAAAATAATTTTTTAGTGGAAAAAAAAGTGCTTTTTCATTTTTACGGATGAATTTCTGAAGCATATGGGGGTTCAAAGTGCTCACTATGCATCTAGATACGTTCCTTCGGGGGTCTAGTTTCCAAAATGGGGTCACTTGTGGGGGAGCTCCAATGTGGAGATACACAGGGACCCTCCAAACGCGACATGGTGTCCGCTAACAATTTGAGCTCATTTTCCATTCAAATTGTTAGCGGACACCATGTCGCGTATGGAGGGTCCCTGTGTGTCTCCACATTGGAGCTCCCCCACAAATGACCCCATTTTGGAAACTAGACCCCCTAAGGAAGGTATCTAGATGCATAGTGAGCACTTTGAACCCCCAGATGCTTCACAAATTCATTCATAAAAATTAAAAAAACACTTTTTTTTCACAAAAAAATTCTTTTTGCCTACATTTTTTCAGTTTCACATGGGCAAAGGGATAAAATACATCCCAAAATTTGTTGGGCAATTTCTCCTGAGTACACCGATACCTTATATGTGGTCATAAACCACTGTTTGGGCGCACGGCAGGGCTCAGAAGTGAAGGAGCGCCATTTCACTTTTTGAACGGAAAATTGGCTCTAAAATTCAAATTGCGCTCCTTCCCTTCTGAGCCCTGCCGTGCGCCCAAACAGTGGTTTATGACCACATATGAGGCATCGGTGTACTCAGGAGAAATTGCCCAACAAATTTTAGGATGCATTTTATCCTGTTGCCCATGTGAAAATGAAAAAATTGAGGCTAAAAGAACATTTTTGTTACAAAAATTAAAATGTCCATTTTTTCCTTCAACATTATTTTAGTTCCTGTGAAGCACCTGAAGGGTTAATAATCTTCTTCAATATAGTTTTGAGTAGCTTGAGGGGTGCAGTTTTTGGAATGGTGTCACTTTTGGGTGTTTTCTGTCATGTACACCCCTCAAAGGGACTTCAAATGTGATGTGGTCACTAAAAAATTGGTTTTGTAAATTTTGCTGGAAAAATGAATAATTGCTGATGAACTTTGAACCCTTATAACGTCCTAACAAATTTTTTTTTTTCTTCCAAAATTGTGCTGATGTGAAGTAGACATGTGGGACATGTTATTTATTAACTATTTTGTGGCACATAACTCTCTGGTTTAGCAGAATAAAAATTAAAAATTTGAAAATTGCTAAATTTTCAAAATTTTTGCCAAATTTTTTATTTTTTCACAAATAAACGCAAAAATTATCGACCTAAATTTAATACTAACATGAAGCCCAATATGTCACGAAAAAACAATCTCAGAATCGCTAGGATCCGTTGAAGCGTTCCAGAGATATTACCTCATAAAGGGAGAGTGGTCAGAATTACAAAAAATGGTCTGGTCATTAAGCTGCAAAGTGACTCGGTCCTTAAGGGGTTAAAAGGCGATTCAATTTTTTAGTCTAATGTGTTTTATGCTAGTTAGGAAAAATTGTTGACTTGGCTATAAACTGTTCTCGTTATTGATTGATATTTATATATAATGTGGTATCGTTAACACTTTTTTTGCATATGTCACATTACACAGCCTTTCTCTTTAGTCTAAGATCTCACTACATCATTCACTCATCACATAAGTGGACTGACTACATTACCATCAGTTGGCCAGTAATTATTACACATATCCATTTAGACAAGAGGATTTCAGTGCTCTTTTTTTTAAAAAAAATGTCATTTGCAAGAGTAAAGATAATTCTTTTAAAAAACATATATTTTTGTTACAGGTGGAATTGTTATGAATCCATCATTCTTTGGGGTTCCTGGCCATACGCATACTATGATCCATGAAATCGGACATTGCTTGGGACTATACCATGTCTTCCGTGGTATTTCAGAGATTCTCTCTTGTAGTGACCCCTGTATGGAAACAGATCCATCCTATGAAACAGGAGATCTCTGCCATGATACCAACCCATCCCCAAAGCATAAAACATGTGGAGATCCCGGACCTGGACCAGGGAATGACACTTGTGGCTTTCAAACATTTCTCAACACTCCTTATAATAACTACATGAGTTATGCAGGTAAGTAACATCATCTGGACTTCAACATATACGTGTGCGTGTGTATGACAACATACTCTGATCACTAATTTAACATGACAATTCTACAGATGATCAAATAAATTACAGTGGAATTGAATTGTAGGAATTTTACAAAAATCCTTTGCTTTCAAAATTATTCAAACCATGTTTCTGAAATGGTCATCAAAATGCTTAAAGGGAACCTGTCACCTGGATCTAGCCCTCTCTGCTACCACTAGCTGTCCCTGCACCTTCTAGCTGTTCCCTAACCATCCCTCTCTGAGCTAAAGAGGCTCTATAATGATTTAGAAAAATTAATTAGAACTTACATATGGTCGCCATGTAGGAGACTGGAAAGGCGGGCTCCAGACTCCATGAATCCCTCCCTGTGGTGTCCTAGCACACCCCGCTGGGCGTCATCCTTCTTGCTGCTTTGGAATCTCCCGCCCTCTCATCCAGTGTAATGCCTGGGCTGGAACGTCACATCCGGCCCGGTGCATTATAGGCCTGATCATGTGATAAGCCCGGTGAATTATGGGCCTGATCACGTGCTCTACCCCTACATTTTTTTTTCACTAATCTAGTGTTTTTTTTCAATCTTTAAACAGTTGATGCTCTATTTTTCTTAGACAGATCTATTAAATGGAATCTGTCCGCAGTTCTTTGCTATGTAAACTGAGGACAGCATGCTTCAGGGATGAGAAGACAAAAAGCAACTGGGCTTCTCTTATTAGGCTGTGTGTTATTGTTTAGTTAAATGCAAGCCTTTATTACCCTGTGATTAACATCAGGACTAGATTGCCACATGCAGGGCAGTCCAAGAGGTCCCCTCCTGTGATTGACACCTCACTGTTAAAGTATAATTTAGATAGAGATGCTGGTGTGGGCGGGGGCAGCTCTCCAGGCTATGCCGTGTTCATGAAAAAAAATGCTTTGACTGTGTGAGATTACCTGCAGCCAATAATAATCTATGTGATACATTGTTGGATCAAGGGTGTTTTTTCGTAGATTATGTTGCTGTTAGATGAGGCAGCCAAAACATGATGACAGGTTCCATATAAGATACTGTTTATATATATATTAAACTCTATAATACACATCCAGAATATTATGTATCCAGATTTCTCTTTACAACCAACAACCATTAGACTTCTATGTGGAAAAGTTGTAAACTGATCCCTCAGTGAAGCTGGAAATCTTTATCATCTCTAACTTTTTCTTGACACAATTTGAGGTTTAAAGGGGTTGTTCCCTGTCAGTAAATGAATGTATCTGGCTACAGGTTAATATAATTATATAATATAGATTATATACTATTGATTTTGATCACACGGGCAGAGAAGGTTAATGACACACCCGAGGGAGGAAATGCTCAGTGTGTGCCACAACTCAGATGGGAATACCAGGTAAAAGGAAAATAGAAGGCCCTGGCATTAGGTAGAGGGGGCAAGGGATCGCCTCCTAACTCTCACTTGAGGCTGAGTCCTGTACTCCTTTAATGTCCCAACAGAGGTCCTTTCCTCATTCCGGCAGGTGCCTAATCCCTCGCTGGCCTTGGATTCGCCCTGACTAGTGTGCAGGCCAGTGAGTCTGCTACATTAAATCAACATGAGGTAGGTAAGATACACAGATGAGGAAATACTCTACAAACAGCAATCTTCAGCTGCTTCAGCAGGTGTTTTCTGAAGCTACAGCAACAAACTCCTCAGCTTCTCCAGAGACAGGCTCCTTCAAAGTGGTCAGTATAAAGAATATAACTGGCACTGGATGACAGCCGGGAGTGTGTATATATAGCAGAAGTGTGTGGCCCAAAAAAGCTACAGCTAAGATAAAATCTACAAGTTCTTGGCCAGAAAGTTAAGAGTCATTAACCCTTTTAGTGCTAAAGGAAAATAAAACCACTCCAATACATGATGTTAGTCAAGTGGAAGGCAATTAGAATCTGCAATCACTGTGACCTTCTGACCTCTGACTCCATAGAGGTCACTTTAGGACCTGACACATGACACACCCATGACAGATTTCACAACCATTGATTTAAAATATCATTTGTATAATTGATTTCCATCAAAATGTAGGAGAAATGGCTGCTGAAGAAAAGAAATTTTGAAAAATCGTTTAATATTCGTCCTATATTGTTACTTGTTGGTTGGTAGCCTACTGGGCAGATAATGTCATTGGAATAAAGCGTGAAGCGGTGGTGTAGGTGTTAGTCCAATAGTCCATAACTTGGTCGAAATTTGAATACTTTTAAAGGAAATCTCAGTATGATCAACCCTCCTAAACCATCTATATGTGCATGTAGGTCATAGAAAGTTAAATAAAATGATACCTTGATATCTGAGATCAGATGTTTTAATCCAGAGAAATCCACATTTTTCTTGTATGTGAATGAGCTGTCTAAGTTTATGGGCTGTACACTGATCTGCATGAGCTGTGGCCACAGACCTTAAATCAAATATAAAGGCAAATTACCACAGTGAGATGTGATGACCTCTCTAACCTCCTGATCTTGCTATAGAGTTGTGTGTATTTATAACTGACCCCTCTACAAGTTCCTCTCAGCTTCAGCTTCCTTCTCACAGGCAGTTTTGTAATATTGTTCCAACACAGCAGAGCTGTGAGAGCTGCAGCTGCAGCTGCTAATGTGTTTGTAAAACAAACGAAGTTTAGCTCTGCTGTTTTGTGTTAGTCTCACACTAGTAACTCCTCCTTTTATTAAAAATAGTCAGATTAATTTCTGCCCCACAATCTACAACAGCTCATTTACATATTATCACATCTGGAATAAGACATTAAATCATAGATATCAATGTATCATTTTGTTCAGCATCCTCAGACCTACATGCCTATGCAGACAACTTAGGAGGGTTGATCCTACTGACAGATTCCCTTTAATACTCTTTTTAATGTAAGCAATGAATCAACAAATGTATATTTGATCTTCGCAATAAAATATGCATTAAATTCTGAACACCTATCCACGTAGCCTGTCTTTTATTATAAGGGTTCTCTCAGATTTAGAAAGAACATATCTAGTTTCTACTTTTTGGTAGATAAGTATTTGCAGGCACAAAGTATACAGCATATTTTGAATAATGTCCCTGACTCTTGAAACATGTCCATAACATTAGTAAATCATGGTGGAAGATCAGTGAAATGCCAATATTCAGAATTTGACTGATGTCATAGTAAATGGCCATAAGGACAAACCCATTTTACTATACCATACAATATCATTTTGGTAAAATTCGATTGCTATAAAAATAATTTGACAGCAGGATAATGATTCAGTGTTTTGATGATTAGGTAGCTGCTAGAATGGACTAATCACAGTTATCTATGGTGGCCAACAACTAAGGATTTAGTCTGTAGGTGCTCACTGGAATGTGACAAGGGGCACTGCGCAAGTTTTCAATAAGGCACAATACCAGGTGCAATGACTAAAAAGTCTGGCACAAACTACAGGATGGCCTTGGACTGTTTACTCAGGCAACCTCACTTTGATCAATGACGACTTTAAGGGTTGTAGACCGCTACGAACACTAACAGGTGGTGGACCTCTTTGCCCCAGACTTGGAGCATTCTTAACTTGATGGCCCTTGTAGGTAATCGTACACTGTTTGAAACTCTACAAAGAATTCTCTCTACTGTCTGCTGGCACCAGCACTACTGCTCAGACTTCCTTGGCATGTGACCTTTGCTGGACATACCCTCAGTCAAACACAGTGACTGGACTAAATTCTCATAGAACCCTATGCCATTTAAGCAGCCAGACCTGTAAGCTATTCCTAGACCAATACAATATTACATATATACATAGCACAATAGAAAGCAGGTATACAGTAACAAAGCAAGGACGCCTTCTCTACTCCTTACAACCCAAGACAATCTTAGGGAATCTTCTTCCACTGGTAGATGCCGCAGGAATCACTCCTTTTTTTGTAATATTTTCTTGGCATTTTTTAAGCCTGATGTTTTTTTGTTTAATCTATCGAATAGTGTATTGTTGTGTTTTGCCTGTTGACTTTTTAATGTTTTTGTTTCAACATATTTTACGTGTCACTTTATTGGCATTAATTACATTGTTATTTTAAATCCGCTAAGAAATGAACAGCTTACAAAACATTCTGAAATATACCCTAGTTCCATGCATCTTTTAGGATTCCCATTGACCCCATTTTAAAGTCTAGTCTAGTGCTTTTTTCTGACAAAAAATACACCTGAGGAATGGACATGTTACTTCTTCTGAACACTTGGCGTCTTTGAAAGTCTTAAAGGGAATCTCTCAGATGATTTTCTAGTACATTACTAATGGTATCCTGAAATAGGGCTTGGGCAGCCCTTTCAGGATTAGTAACCTTTATGGCTCTAACTTCTACTGTGATCTTGCTGTAAACCTCAGAGAATTCAGTGTCGTGCACGGCTAGTCAAGCATATGTAAATCCAAACTAAATATGCATTGCTTCCCTTCCCACTTCTCAGCAGTTATACCGTGTTTGTTCAAAAATAAGACAGTGTCTGATATTATTTCTGTTTCTGAAAAAAGTGCTAGGACTTATTTTTGGGGGAGTGCTTATTTTTTCCCATGAACAACCCTTCCCCACATGACTGTAACCATCAGAAAAACACCTTCAAGATAAAGCTGGCCATACCATGGCCCAAACTTGCATCCCTAATTTCTGGTACTGTGTCAGTGTCTCTTATGGTGCTATGGTGTAAGACCTACTGGCACTCTCAAAACAGTGGCACTCTTCTTCTCCACTGTTATGGGGCCAAGAGAGGGCAGAAGGTTAGTCCTGGAGCAGGACTTGGGTGTTTGTGACGTCACACGTCACTCGTGGCTGCTTCTGCTTTAGGGAACAGAGCCATCCAGGAGGTGGGACCAAGGAGGTAGCCCTCGGGAGGCAGGAGGTGGGAAGCTGGAGTGGCAGCCAATGGCCACCTCCTGTTCCTGCTCCCAGCCATCATTGTGACATGCCTTAGGCTTTGAAGACAGGAGGTGGGACACTGGAGCAGCAGCCAAGCTACAGCATATCACATTGATGTCCAAGAGGCAGGAACAAGGAGGCAGAGACTTGGAGTGGGTTACTATATTTTATATTGCCATTGCAAGTGGCAGGACGATTTAGGAGGCTATTCCAGCACCTCTAGCGTTAGGTTATGGCTCTGTGATGTTATTGACATAACCTAGCCTGGAGGCACTGACTAAATAGGGCTTATATTGAAAGCATAGACTAAAAACTCCTAAAAAGCAAGGTAGGGCTTGTTTTCAGCGAGAGTTTATTTTGGGAAAAACACGATAGTAAATGATAGTGAAGATTTTAACAATCACTGATTCCAGCAAGGGAGAGGTGAGCTGGATGATGGGCATGGGGAGCAGTGCAAAATTTATTTATATTTACATATGCTTGACTAGTCGGCATGGGACACTGAATTCTCTGGGGCTTTCAGCAAGAACATAGAATAATAGAATGGTGGAGTTAGAAGGGACTCCTTTATCTTCTGACCCAACTCACTGCTCAAAGCAGGATTCACTAAATCATCCCAGACAGATGTTTGTCCATCTGCTGTTTGGAGACTTCCATTGAAGGGGAACTCACCATCTCTCGTTGCAGCCTGTTCCACTCATTGATCACCCTCATTGTCAGAAAGTTTCCTTGTGCAAATGAGAAAAAAGATAAAAGAAGAAGATAGAGCAATAAAAATTGCTGATCCTGAAAGGGCTGCCAAAGCCCTAATACAGGATACTGCTACTATTGTACTAGAAAATCACCTTACAGATTCCCTTAAAGAATTTAAAAGCTGCTCAAAAGTGTGAAGATAGGAAGAGCAAATCAATTAAAACAAGTATAACAACTTTGAAAAGTTTTTTAGCGCTTTTTCTAGAGTTTTATTAGCATATCCACTTAAAAATGCTGGAAAAGATGCAATAATTACATACCTTTAGTGTTTGAAATAATTAAATTAAGAGAATAAAAATATACTCACTTTCTAATGCTCGACAGCCAAAATTCCTGATGTCCATGATAAAGTTAGGACAGAAAACTTTTGACATTACGTAAGGAACTTCAACAGGAAACAAAGGGACTAAAGAGACCCAAGTGCCAATGCATTCCTACACCCAAGCCGACTTATATTGGCAGAGGATGAGCGACAACAAAAAAACAAACAGCCTGTTGGCAAATCGGTATGTTGCTTGTGGGATCAAATCCTCCGATGATCTTTACGGGAAGCTTAGAAAATAGCTCCACATTTTCTTCGATAAACAGAAATTCCCCCGAAAAGAATAGAAGCCATAACATATGCAAGGGGCTTAGACAGTACTGGAATTGTGATATTCTTAATTAATTTTACTGAAAAATAATTTGAAGTATAAATTAATGCAGATCTGCCATGACGCACAAGTTCCTATTTCATAACAGTTGAGTAACATTTATTAGGCCCCTTTCACATCAGCGGTTTTTTTAAATTACCGCATAATTGCGACACTTGCGGCACAGTTGCGGCAAGCCCCATGCAATGTCTATGGGGCTTGCGGTCAGTGTGCGGCAGGTGCGGTTTCGGCACTTGCCGCAAGTGCGGCCGCGAAAAAGCCGCGGTATGCCGCGGTTTTATCGCAGCCGCACCTGCCACAAGTGCCGATACCGCACTTGCCGCACCTGCCGCAAGCCCCATAGACATTGTATGGGGCTTGCTGCAAGTGAGCCGCGATCGCGGCCATTATGCGGTAATCGCGGCAATTGCGTTTTTTTCACCGCAACTGCCGCGATCAGCGTAGAACGCTGATGTGAAAGCAGCCTAAATGTGTTATTAATAAACTTGCTAATTAAAGGGAATCTGTCAGCAGATTTTTGCTATATAAGCTGAGGACATCATGCTGCAGGGGTTAAGAACCAAAAATCAACCATGCCTCTCTTATCAAGCTGTGTGCTATTGTTTACGTAAACTAAAGGGGCTTTATCACCTGGTGATTACAATTACAGTACTACATTATCATGTGCAGGGCAGTCCAACAAGCCCCCTTCTGTGATTGAAACCACACTGTTAGTGCACAATCCCTGTTGAAAGGTTTCTCCACCTTTTCCTTTCTGACAATTAATGAGAATGACATCCGAGTAAGGTCCGATTTTTTCACAGACCCATAGACTTGCATTGCCAATTCTGTGTCACTTTTGGATCAAAATCAAACATGCCTCCAGGATATTTAGTGGATCGCACTGTCAGCAAAACATCATGGCCATGTGAAAACCGGACTTCTGAATGAGGCCTAACTTGTTAAGGTTGTTGTTCAGTTAAAGTAAATTATCACTTATTCCCAGGATATGACCATTGAGGATCTGACTGCTGGAACTTTTTCCCAGTAGAATGAGCAGGCCTTGCTCCATTGATTCCCTGTGTGGCTACTGAGTTGCTTGCCTTCTAGAAAATGAATGGAGTTATTTTCGGGCATCCAACATTCTGCACCATCATGTAATGGGGATAAAAGTCTCCTGCCGATCAATGCAGGTCCTAATGGTGGTAGATGGACAGATAAGCAAGCTATGACCTATCCATAGGATAAGTGATGACTTATTTTCAATGAACAAACATTCATTTTCAACACATTAATTTAATTTATTGCCTTATAGTCACAGAAATTTGGGATTTCAACTGTAAGCCATGATGCTCCACCACCGTCTCAGGTAACAGCGAGCTTCGTGCCCATGTTGGTGAAAGGAACTGGGTGTCTGGCTCAGTTTAACAGCTAGGCCAATCAACTCCTTTATTCCCATTTACTTACTAATTGTGATCTAAAACGTGTCTAAGATAGAAATATATTGAGAATTTATAATAATATCCTTCAATTCAAAAAAAGTTTGAGGTGTTGCTTCAACCTCCAAATTCTCAATTTGATCATCTGTGGGATCTACTGGAAAAAACATATTGGATCCTTAGAGGTCCATGTCACAGTTTACATGAATTAAAAGGCTAAAATATGAAAATTAAAAAACTATATTCTTCTCTATTTTTAAACCATGTTCCCGTCGCCCGATGGTCCTCTGTATCTACTGCTGTGCACTAGGTTTGTTGACATTCAACACTTCCGGGTGCAGCATTTCCTAGTTAAAAACTAAATTTCTCAGATGTCTTTGTAAGGCTGGCTTCACACTGCAGTTTTTTCACTGATCAGTGTCCATCCAGTTTGTGTGCCAAAACCAGGACTGACTCCAAAACTGAGAACAGGGTCAATCTTTAAATTATAGTTTTTCTCTGCAAGTTCCTCTCCGGGTTCCTCGACTGGTTTTGGCACACAAACTGGATGGACACTGATCAGTGAAAAAACTGCAGTGTGAAGCCAGCCTAAATCAGGCATCTCAGTCTTTTCTCAATCTGCTCTCATCTCCCTTCTTCTCATTACACATGCCAAGTGTTTTCTTGCTGCTTCATTCTAAAGTGAGCCACCTGCACCTCACTGTCCTTTCCTGCCACCAAATAACCATTGTTCTACTTTTCCCCACACTATACAGTACATGCAATTAGTCTGTGACAGTAGGCTGTATTCACACATTCGTCTTTCATGGTCCAAATATTGACCACAATGCAACGATTAGCCTCGGGTTTCTTGACCTGAACTTAGCTATCATATAGTCAAATATGAAACTGTTGAGTTTACATCAGCAGATCCGTGGCTGGTCCATGCTTTGTGGTCTGTAACCGGATTATGACACTCAGGTGCTTGAATGTACCCTAAGCTACAACCAAGTTCAGTCTGCAGACGGCAAGTGAATGAACTCTGTGAACTCTGATTGTCCATATCACCTCCAGCCAACCCTATTGCTGCAACGTCACTTGTGACATTTCCGTTTTGGAGGGGGATAGAAGAGGAGGATCATCGTCACATCTAAGCTACGGCATCTGTATTCAAAAGAGTACACTTAATGCTCCCATACACAGTAGACTAATGTTGGCTGAACCTGAGGTATCATTGGGTTTGGCTAACTGTCTAACATTTAAGGGGACACTGGCCAACAGATGTTTGGGAAAGATATGAACCTCAGACTGCTGATCACACTGTCCTGTCTTACATAAGCCTCGGGCGATGCATGGGAAAGTTGACTGAGGTGGCTGTTGGCCAAATGATTGGCCAAAGCTTTGTTCGGCCAATAGCCATCCTGTCACATGTAGACTGGTCTGCAGCTTCTGTGAATTGCTCTGCAGTATGAGAAGTTTAAATGGGAGTAAATTTCCTTTTGGACATTAAGGGTTATTGTTAGTTTCTGCTGCTGTCTGTATCAGGTGATGTGGTTGATGACCACTCCCCAGGCTTTAAATAGTCTCAAGACTTATCACCTGATGTTGCTGATAGAGTTCATTCTCTCTTTGATCTGTGAGCTGTGTAGACGCTGAGTGCAATTCTAGCTGAAGCTTTCCTTGGAGAAAGCCATCTTGTGTGGCAGTTGCTGTTCTAACCTCGACCACAGGGTGGAGGTGAGACTAGGACTGGTCTGGAGCAGGGCAAGGGTGGCAACCCAGACCAGACATCATCATCTTCAGAGATAATTCTGGCAACAGGGTCAGCTAGGGCTTCCTCGTCTAAGTGTTAGACTAGTTACATCTGCCATAACTTGCCTGTGACACCATCCTCATCTTTCATAACCACTCTGTGACACTTCCAATGTGCATGACCACCTGTGATTAGGAGTAAAATACCCACTACTATAAAACTACCCAATACTAGACTCTACAGCTAAAATCTTAATACCTAATACCGTACCTTAGGACACCTTTAGAGATCTTTTTCTTCCAATGACTTGACAGATTAGATATGATTTGGAGGCACAAGAAGAGCACAATATTTGGTTTCTTCTACAATGCTATAAAGATATTCTTGTGTTCAAGCTTCTCTTTCCCCTTTGAAAAAAGTTCTGTATGGTAACTCATTACTTAAACACTGTTTCTCCATCGCAGGGAGCTTTATGTCTTATTTCTGCTTTATGATGTCTATTAAAGGTTTTTAAGTGCTGCTTTTCTTGGCAAATACTTATGGCTTTTTACAGGACACTCACATAAAGCACATCAATTATTGAGGAAATCCTGGAATGTAGCCTTAAAGCTAATGACAAAAATGTTTAACATCAATGACAGAACCTTGCATGTAGGGTTGCTAGATGCGTCCTCACTGCGCTTGTATATTTCCTTCACTATTAGTAGGCTAAAGCCATTTTACTATGTGCACTGGGAATTTATAGCTAATGAAATTAACTTTTAATGCCATGTTCTTCAGAAGATGCTTAGTATTGTACAATAGCATTAACTGGAGATTCCCACGACAGTGCAAATCACTGGGCTAGGTTAACTGCACACATTTACAGACCTAACTAAAGATAGAAGCTACCCTTTGCTAGGTTGACGGGGAGATCAGAGCCTTAAATGCCTCTTCTGAGAAAAGCTTTGTGAATTATCACAAACCTTGATGTGACCTCTAATTTCTCAGGTTGGCTTTCTGCACTTTAAGAGGAGGGAGTAAGAGCTCTCGTTTGACTTATCCGGCAAAAGTGATGACTGAACAAACTCATTCACAGATCATTAACTCTAAAATATTTCAAAATCTGCAGGTTCTGTTTGCATTCAGGTGTTTAAGGTGGACCGTGCCACAACAAGGCTTACATCTTATTTCTTGGTTTTCGTTTCAGATGATGACTGTACCGACTCCTTTACCCCCAATCAAGTTGCCCGAATGCACTGCTATCTAGACTTGGTATATCCGGGCTGGCAGCCATCCTTCAAACCATCGCCGGTAGCGATTGCACCACAGATTGTGCAGCACAACCTTACCTCAGTCACCGTGGAGTGGTTTCCACCCATTGATGGATACATCTTTGAAAGGTGAACATTTATAAGAGACTATGCAATGTAGTTTAAACTGGATTTTTTAGATGATAACTCAGTACTGGGGATGGGTGGACCTGGATACCAGACTTTTTTTTAAAAGTTTATATTTATTAAAGATTATTATTATTATTATTATTTATTTATATAGCGCCATTAGGTTCCATGGCGCTTTACATGATGATAAGGGAGACAAGAACAAGTATACTAAATCTAGGCGATCAGGACGTACACGTACAGGAGGGGCATGGACCATGTCCACGAGGGCTCACAGTCTACGAGGGGCGGGTGGGGATACAGTAGGATGGGTGAATGTCAGGTATGGGCCGGTCGCCTGGGTCTCATGGCAGGTTGTAGGCTTGGCGGAATAGGTGAGTCTTCAGGTGACACTTGAAGCTTCTCAGGGTAGGAAAGTGTCTGACGTGTTGGGGCAGGGAGTATGCAGAGTAAGGCAGATGCCCGGGTGAAGTCCTGAACGTGGTTGTGTGAAGAGGTGATGAGGGGGGAGCAGAGGAGGAGTTCTTGGGAGGAGCGGAGGTTACGTGAGGGTAGGTATCGGGAGACCAGATTATGTAAACATTACAAAAATAAAATGTCAAACATATGGTAGACAAGTGTGCAAAAACTGTCAAGGTATATCATTGTCATCTTGCAATAATGAATGTAGTTAAGTTAGCCTAGGAAACCCGAGCTTTTTCGAAGACGTATGAATGTTAATACTATTGTAACTCACTGAAATATTTTATGTATCAAAGTAAACCTAAGATGAGACGTATACACACAAGGTAACACCTCGTAGAATACCTGGGCAAACAGAAGAGACCAAGAGTAAGAAGTAAGGAAAAGGAAAAGAAAAGCGGTAGGATGAGAACCATAGAGGCCTAGGGCGGTTCGGCGCTAATTCTAGAAGAAACCTTATTAAGAATAGAGGGGTCAACGAAGGGCTCCACCTCTAATCCGCCTCTGCCAGACTTTTCATAATGTTATGTTCTGGACCCGAACTTGACCCAAACGTCATTGGAATTCACTGATTGGCATTTCGGAATTGGCATTTTGAATTTCCGCCCACATACATCCGTCCACAATCAAAAATCCTCCTGGAACGAGAGCAGAGATTTGTTATTATCTTTTTTTGGACACACTACATGCGATAATGCTGATTTTACCCAAAGTGCAGCCATTCACATTCTGCAAGCAGGTTGCACTGGTCAGAGCACTGAGTGTACCCGTGCACAGCGATACTCACTCCAGTGGTTTGCATATGTAAAGTACCCAAAATCCGAACCAAAACACTGAAAATGTTTCTAAAGTCTGTGTTCGGTATGATCACCAAACTTTAAAGTTCGGTTTGCTTATCCCTACTCAGTACCTCCTCCAATTTGCCACTGCTCCACTGATTCTGAAACTGTTCTTTTTTCCTTCTGTACCCCTCCAACCCAAAGTAATCCCCTCTGCCATAGTAAGATGAAAATTTTCATTTCAACCAACTGATCGTAAACCAAAGAACTTCTACATGGGCCTTTGTTTTGATTGGCCAGTGCAAAGGATAGAAATCCAAAGTCCATGAAAAATGTTTTTTGCTCTATACCCAGTTTGATATATGGTAAATTTCCACTTAATTATGAGTTGATTCACTTTGGAATGGAAGGACACAGAAGAAGAATTGTTCCAAAATTGGTGGATCAACGGAAACTGGAGTAGGAACTCGGTTTAACTGAAAAACTACTCCTTAACGCTATTGTCATTCCTATCATAAAGAGCCACAAGAATTCTAGTCAATATATACCACACTTTGGGTGAATTCATTAAAAATTGGGTGTGCCAGCTAACCACGATGGGCATAGTCTGAAGCCTCAGGAGACCTCACACCGATCAAGTTAGAGCAGTCATTATGGAAAGAGCCAACGACCAGGGATAATCCAGCATAGATAAAGTATTCCAGGGTAGGTAAAACTTAACATTTCACGATGTGTGTAAAGATTTTCAGATAACACCAATAGTACAGAGTGTAAGTTGAGTAAAAGTAGACTTTTAGCCAAAATGCGTAGGTCTGCTACTTTTATTCTACTTTCACTCCTTAACAGTAATGTTATCTGGAGCTTTTTAACACCTATTATTAAGTGTTAACTTTTATATACATTGCAACATATTCTCTACACTGATTATCCAGTGTATAGATTATCTACACAATTCACTGTAGAGAATTATTATGACTGCCCTTTATCTACGGGCACCATTACATTGAGTGTGTGTAATCTGTGTGTTGTGTTTTGTTGAGTGGAGCACTTATTTTTTAAGGGATGTTATTTCCTAAATCATTTCTATATTTTCATGTTTTTCCCTAGAAGACATTGCTTAAACATTTACTCTTGGCCTATTATTATTAGAGGCAAAGTTTATAAAGTGAATCTCTTTTGGTGATGATTACCACTATTACAATCCTTGCCACCTGGAGGATAGAAGGACATGTTACTTGTTTGCCAGCTTCACCCTTTTTTGGTGGAACCTGTTAGGAGGAAATTCTACACAGGTTCCTTAAGGGCCTGTCACACGCGTCAATATCGCCTGCACGATATCGGCTGCACGTGACGTTGCAGCGATATTGACGCGTGTGACATAGTGAATCAACCAGCGATAAATCGCTGGTTGATGATCGCCAGGTTTTAGAATCAGTCCTAAAACCTGGCGATTGTCGCCCGGTGGACACGCAGCATCGCTGCGTGTGACACCGGGAGTAGCGATATTCCAGCTCCCAGCGCCTCTCACAAGCGCTGGGAGCTGGTATCCAAGGTACACTGCGGGTAACTAGGCAGCGCGCGCTGCCTAGATACCCGACGTGTACCTTAGTTACCAGCCTCCTCCGCTCACCCGGTGAGCGGAGGAGGCTGGTAACTAAGGTACACGTCGGGTAACTAGGCAGCGCGCGCTGCCTAGATACCCGACTGTGTACCTTAGTTACCAGCCTCCTCCGCTCACCGGGTGAGCGGAGGAGGCTGGTAACTAAGGTACACGTCGGGTATCTAGGCAGCGCGCGCTGCCTAGTTACCCGCAGTGTACCTTGGAGACCAGGCTGCTCCCGCTTCCAGCAGGCTGGCAGCGGGAGCAGGACATCGTGGAAAAGATATTTAAATCGTTTCCATGATGTCACTGGTCAATTGATCGCTGGTGAGTCTGTCTGTGTGACAGCTCACCAGCAATCAGCCGTCAATGTCGTCAGCGATCAGATCGCTGACGACATTGACGCGTGTGACAGGACCTTTATAGTCTTTGAAATTATGGTTGCAACCAACCAGTTCTGAGCCCTTTTACCCCTAGGCCCCCATAGCAGCCTCTGGGTCTAAGGTAGAATGCTCTTGATTAATATTTTGCCGTGATCAGTATAACAATGCATATAGATGTAGCAAATTAATGTTTGTTGTACCATAGTCTAAGGTAGGAGTGGGGAACTTCAGTCCTCAAGGACCACCAACAGGTCATGCTTTCAGAATTTTCTTAGTATTGCACAAGTGTTGGAATCATCACCAGTGCAGGTGATTCAATTATAACCTGGGCAATACTAAGGAAACCCTGAAAACATGAGCTGTTGGCGGCCCTTGAAGCCTCGAGTTCCCCACCCCTGGTCTAAGGGTTCCGTTACACTTGGCAATGTTCCAGCGATCCCGACAAAGATACGACCTGGCAAGAATCGCTGGAACGTCGCTACGTGTTCACTGGTGAGATGTCAAACAGTCAGATCTACTGAATGATGCAGCAACGATACGGCGACCTGTATAACGACCTTGGCAGTCGTTGGGACCCTGTCACACAGGAGCTAGTCTGATGACTCAGACCTACGTGGCTGAGTACTGAGTCACCAACGAGGTCATTGTTAAGTCGTTAAACACACCGATGCATGCTGGCCAGTGGGAACCCGATGATCAAAAAATGGTCCTGGCCATTCCGACACGATCAGCGATCTCACAGTGGGGCTTATTCGCTGCTACGTGTCACACATAGCAAGATCACTGGCTAGGTCGCTGTTACATCACAAAACCTGTGATACACACAACAGCGATCTCGTGTGATGGGGGCTTAAGGGGTAAGCTTTTCTCCCTACGGCATGCTACTAATGAGGAGACTTAAAAGCCGCAATTCTCCACTGGGAAATAAAATATACAAATTGTCTCTTCAGGAAGGAAGATGACAAACTCTATTGGAAGGAGCAAACATAAAAGTCAGTATCAACCCTTTAACAAGCCCCCAAAATATCATGACTGCAAATTGAGCTTTTGGTCTGGTTTTAATCCTAAATCATATGACAAGGCTCATTAAAGGGCCGATATTGACTTTTAGGATTGCTGCTTCCAACAGGTGGCGCTAGAGATTGTCCTCTTCCTCTTTGAAAAGACTGTTTGCATATTTTATTTCCCAGAGGAGCATTGAGGCTTTTAATTCTCCTCATTACAGACATGCCAGATCTGGAGAAAAGCTTGGACCTTAGACCAGAGGTCCCCAAATCCAGGTCTCAAGGGGCGCCAACAGTGCAGGTTTTCAGGATTTCCTTAGTATTGCACAGAGCTTGGAATCATTACCTGTGCAGATGATCACATTAGCACCCGTGCAATACTAAGGAAATCCTGAAAACCTGCACTGTTGGCAGCCCTTGAGGCCTGGAGTTGGGGACCTCTGCCTTAGACCATGGTACAAGACAAGACAATACAATTTGCATGTCCTACCATGAGCATGCATTTGGCACACACATACATTCATGAAAAAGTTGATAATGTGGCCATTCTGACTCCCTACTAAGCCAATTGAGTAGATACGCTACGTTAACACCATAGCAGGCACACAGGTTTGTATATATCCTGCTAAATCTGTGTATTATTGGATTTAATTATGTGAATGTTGTAATATGTTGTAATATACAAAACCCTATTGGAACTGTTCCAACTCATGTTACGGCATAGGACACCTAAGCTTAAAGTAAAGGCGATCTTCCCGCTATGACTTTTTAGATGAATGGTTTTCCATCTCCTCAGTACTAAAAGATGATGTGAGTTGTAGATTTGACATTTCTGTGCCTTATTTAGAGGTTTTACGGGGAAAAGAGTAAAGTTGGATTTTGCTTTGACTTTGATATGCCAGAGGAACTTATTCCAAAAAAGTAATTTTATTCTCGCTCGGCTCATAATGCGTTTCGAATTTGGACTGGATCCCTCTACAGTGTTTTTTCTTTCTGAAGAAGAACCCATTCCTGTTCCAAAATGTGTTCTGAGCTGAACACTATTAAAGTTAGTTTTATGAAATTATTTCCTTTGGCACATCTTGTGAAGCCGCGGTGCTGAAGCAGGATTCAACTGCACTCACTTCACCATTGGATTCACCGATATTGTTCTGGTTCATCAGGAGCCTTCTTTCATACAATCATGGACTAAATTGTTGGCACCCTTGAAAGTAAAGTATTTCTCCCAGAAAATGATTGCAGTTACACATGTTTTGTTATACACTTATTTATTTCCCTTGTGTGTATTGGAACAACACTAAAAAAAAGGCAAATTGGACATAATTTCACACAAAACTCCAAGAAGGGTCTGGACAAAAATTATTGGCACCCTCAACTTAATATTTGGTTGCACAGTCTTTGTAATAAATAACTGCAATCAATTAACTTCAGCAAGATTCTTACACCTCTCACCTGGAACTTTAGACAATTCTTCTTTTGTTAACTGTTCCAGATCTCATATATGAAGGCGTCTTCTCCGAACAGCAATTTTAAGATCTCCCCACAGGTGATCAATGGGATTTAGATCCGAACCCATTGCTGCCACTTCCGAACTCTCCAGCACTTTGTTTCCATCCATTTCTGGGGGCTTCCTGTATTATGTTTAGGGTCCTTATCCTGCTGGAAGACCCGTAACCTAGACTATAGACCCAGATTTGAGACACTGGGCACTACATCGCCACCCAAAATCCTTTGATAATCTTCTGATTTCATGATGTCTTGCACACAGTCAAGGCACCCAGTGCCAGAGGCAGGAAGGCCTAAAACATATCTGACCTCCACCATTTGTGACTTATGTTTTGTGTTCTTTTTTTGTAGGCCACATTCCATTTTAAGTAAACAGTAGAATGATATGATTTACCAAAAAGCTCTATCTTCGTCTCATCGTCCACAAGATACTTTCCCAGAAGGATTTTGGCTCAATTATGTACATTTTGGCACACTTCAGTCTAGCTTTCTTAAGTCTCTGTGTCAATAGTGGGGTCCTCCTGAGTCTCCTCCATAGCATTTCATTTCATTCAAATGTCTACCAATGACAATAATGCCCCCTGATCCTACAGCACAGCTTGTATTTATTTGGAATTTAATTAGGGCTTAATCAACATCTGGACTATCCCAGGTTGTGACCTTTCAATAATTTTTCTCTGCCATCCAAGTCCAGGAAGATTAGCTACAGTGCCAAAGATTGTAAATGTCTTGAACATGTTGTGCACAGTGGAGAAAGGTATGATATGGTTGTGTATAGTCACAACCACTTTTTGCACTTGTGATATCTCCTTGATATCCCAGTAACGATGGTCTTAAGCAGTCTCCTACAAGGCAAAGAACCAAAAGTATCTGGTGCATAAAAGTGGGACAAGGACCGGGTTCCTGTTCGGACCATGAATACACTCTTGTCATGAGAAATATAGTAAATTATTTGTGATTTATTTTTATGCGTTTCGATGCATGTAGCCCCTTCTTCAGGAAATCACTGTACAACCTACAACTTGTACATCTGTGATTTTCCTGAAGAAGGAGCTATATGCTCTGAAATGCCTAGAAATACATCACAAATAATTTACTATATGTCTCGTGATAAGAGTGTATTTATGGTCCGCATGGGAGTCCCACTTGTATACACCGAATACGTTGGGTTCACTGATATTTTAGGCAGAGAAAGCAGATTTCTTCCATGATGCATTTTCAATGCAAAATATGGTGAGGAACAGCACAAAAATGATGGACTTTTCTTCTCTTTTGGCCTTGATGCTATCTCCATGTTGACCAAACTCAAATTCTAGAACAGCATTATATCAAAGGAAAGGAATATCATCCATGCAACAGGGGATGTCTGCACACGGTGCAACACAGAGGCTGCAATGGGATGTAAAGGGAGAGGAATACTTTGATGATAGGGAGCGGTGACTGGGAGACCTCCTCACACTACTAGTGTATGGTCTCTGAGTTCCCTTAATGTCCATAAGCAGGTCCATCTTCCCACCATCTTCACATGCTTAGTCCCTGAGCTGTCCCTTCACTCACCGTGGCTATTGAGAAGGCCAGTGAGTGTACTATATTTCACCTTTACAGTAGTCCAACACAAGAGAAGGTAGAGACAAGGGGAATATAGACAATAATGGATATAAAACAAACTTGACAGCTACAGCCAGAGACTAGGATGGTTGATGACAAAGCTTCAACAACAGAACTCAGCAGCAGAATCACCAGCAGCCACTAGTGACTTCAGTGGCGGACCTTCAGCCCGGCAGGCCCTGGTGCACCTGTAGGTGAGGAGCAGGGGGGAGCGGAGGGGGGTGTTGGATTGGGGTGCAGGCAGCGCTTTAGATGAGGAGCTGGGGGGGGGGGGGTGTTTGCTAGCAGCTATACAGCTTTAGGTGGGGAGCGGGGGGGTGCAAGCAGCTGTAGGTGAGGATCGGGGGTGCTGGCAGCTTTAGGTGAGGAGCGGGGGGGTGTTTGCTAGCAGCTTTAAAGCTTTAGGTGAGGAGAGGGGGGGTGCTGGAAGCTTTAGGTGAGGATCGGGGGGGGGTGTTTGCTAGCAGCTTTACAGCTGTAGGTGAGGAGCGGGGAGGGTTGTTGTAGCTGGGGGGGTTTGCGTTCGGCTGCGGCTCCTACGTGCGCCAAGCCGTGCATTGCAGGTCTGGGAGCTGGGGCTGCAGAGGAGGGGAGGGGCAGGAATAGCCAAGGGAAACAGGAAGCTTCCCTCAGTTGACCACGGTAGGTCCGCCCCTGAGTGACTTTCTTCCTCCATGGAGGTCAAAATAGAAAGAATGTATTATTGGCATCAGGTGATGGATCATGTGACTATTTGAAGGGAAAGGGAGTGATCACAAACCAACTGCATCTCAGCAGAACTGACCAGGAGCTACCAGTAAGAAAAATGTCATGAACTCTTGCTGGTCCAAAACAATCACATTCAAAATCAAGAGTCTCACAACTTCATGTGAAGCTCAAATCCCATAGCTGTCCCTAGTCTCATAATGATGGGAGGCCCTCATTAAAAGGAGGCAGTAGATGTGGTCCGTTCTGCCAGGAATTCAATATAATTCAGACCAAGGAGTGACCAACGTGCGGTTTATTACGGTCAACACATTTCGAAACCCACTGCTTTCTTCATCAGGACAAACCACATCAATGGCTATCAACGATGGTTTGTCCTGATGAAGAAACCAGTTGGTTTTGAAACGCATTGACCGCAATAAACTGCATGTTCCTCACTCCTTCTATGAATTGCTATCAGCGCAGACCTCATCCACATACACTGTCTCCTATCCTTCGATCTCGGCATACTGTGGAGCCGCTTATTTAATGCTTCTACAAGAGTTTTACAGCTACATCTCCTTGTCTTATTTCCCTATTTTAACACAGTTAAGACCCCATTGCACTTTTTTTTCTTTTCAGCACCCATTTTACTAGAACACCATTATGGTCCTTCATTACCTATTTTGTGCCTTCTCTATTCTCTATGCCTGCTTTTATAGAATTGATAACTTCTTCAACTGTGAGTTCTAACGAAGCTCCACTTAATATTAGGCAATAACATTTTGAGTTATTCCGCAATGAACATCTGTTCTCTGTGAGTAGAAGCGATTCAAGTAATATAGGAGAACAGCAGCGTGGTATTCCGATTCCCCACAGTGGCCCTCCTGGCACCATCAGTAGGATACAGGAGCTGTTTACACCAGTGCATTGCGTAAGCTCAATTCTACAACCCTTCCACTTACAGAATACAGGTGCTGTCAGTTTGATTCAATTACCTGCTGCTTTCTCCATATGCACTAATCAATTCCGACAACTGTATATGGAGTGATTACGCTATCACATACATAAAGAATTCACTAATATAATCAACAAAAGCAGGCAACAAACTATAGCAAGGGCTAGCTGTAAGAAAAGGTATCCTAGATGTATAGTCCTTACATAACAGTTTACACATGTCATCAACCCACCTGGTGCACAGTGCAATAACTTGGTGCCCCCTGCTGGGAGATAATGCATTGACATTCAACTGCCTCACTGCACTTACTTCAGATTTACTCTATCATTCATCCGTATTCAATATTTGGTATATTGTTTGTATGTTATAGTTTATGTTGATGGTTATTTTATCTTTTTAATTTCGTAGAAATTTGGGATCAGCCTGTCACTTGTGTGTGGAGAAAAGGATCCTGGTTCAGTATGGTTCCAATGCATCTTCTCCAGTGCCCTGTAATCCATCTGGTCATTGGACCCCAAGAGAAGCTGAAGGTAAGATTTAAAGAATTTCGGAGTTCATACTGAACAGACAAAAATGTTCAGTGTTGGGTATGGCGTTGGGGTGCTTTACGTTCACAAACCAATAGAGCAAGCATTGCTATGCTTGGCAGCGGTGTATCTAGGGGGGTGCAGCTGGATCCTTTGTCCCGGGCGCAACTCAGAGGGGGCGCCAGCGCCATCACCTGGGCCGCTCTGTCACCGTCATCACGCGCCGCCGCGCGCTGGCTCCTCCGCTTCGCCCTGCAAATTGTGCATCTCCGGCACCACGCGTGCAGAATTGAATCCCCGCTGGTCCGCCTCCTGGCAGCAGTTCCCACCCCCGAGTCACGTTGCTCTGTGGCTGACGTCACCCGGCGCACCGCATGCAGTGAGCGCGGGTGTACATTGAAGTTTAAAAAAAAAATTGGGGGGGGGGGGGGCGCCAAAATACATCTTTGCCCTGGGCGCCATGAAACCTAGTTACACCGCTGGTGCTTGGGTACACTCGTCGCTCAGCCCAGTGTGAGCTGCCTGCAGTGTTTGATCGGCTCACACTGGCAATAAAATCTGTGTTATCAGATGTAGCGTGTACCATAAAAAGAAAATGTCAAAACACCACCTTCGCCCCTCCCGTGACAGCCCTTCGTTCATGGCTGGCTGTGTGTGGGTAGAGAGCTGAACTGACAAATGCCCAATCAGTGACTTCTATTGAGCTTCAGGTCAAGTGTGGGTCTAGAACTAAACTTTATAAAAATTCTGTCTGAACCACCAGAACCTGAACTTCCACCGGGCAACCCAATCTCTAATAATTAAGAAGTAACTATTACCTCTCGTAGTATCATACTAATATTTCTAGAAAATAAAGAAGAAATCTGATGGTCGGGGGAGATCTTCTGCTTACTACGAGCCATGAATTGAAACAAGATCTTAAAGTCTGGAGACACTCAGTGCCTTACAATGGTTAATCTTGAGCAAATGAGGAGGTAACTTGGTGGCCTTACTGATAAAGAAGTGAGGACTGGAGCCCTTCAAAACTCATTGAATAAACCACGTTTATGCCGTTTCTATGTATATAGAAACTGCATAAATGTTTCTATGTTTCCAGCAGTATAGAGGCAACCGCATCACCTTTCTGGTTCCTTTTGGATTAGTCTTGAACATAACTCTGCAATAAAGTTGTGTTGACTTATCCTTCGTGTTCCACATTTTCTTGTGGCTTAAAGAAATTGTGCTTTGAACAAACTTTGCATAAATCAATGTTCAGGCAATTGTGAGAAACTTTGTGATGCATCTTATCAGAGAAATCTGCTTCTTTCTCCAATCATGAGACATTTCTCATTGCGCCCACCTCCGAAACTTATCACCCACTCAAAACAGTTCAATTACGGTTTTGCTCAGACAAAACGAACTGCAACTGTAGTGAGTTTTCAGGTTACACTTAGTATTATATACTGTAGACAGCGGAGAGGGAGACTGAGGAGCAGAGTGAGGAAATAGTCAAAGAAGTCATATAAGGATGGAGCCGAGCTTTCCAACAAGTCTTTTCCCTCAAATCAGAACCTGATCCACATCTAGACAGCTCAGTACTTCTGTATAATGTTCTCATATTAACACATGATACAGCTGATTCTGAAAAGTATAATCACTCTTTAACATATCCTGTTATGAATAGTACAAAATGACCAGCAGCATTTCCTTATAAGGTATTAAAGGGATTGTTCTCTTTTTTCAATAGTTTTCCTCTCTGGCATAACAAAACACCCTTGACTTCAGAAGATTTGGCTATAGGCCCTATCTAAATCAAACGCTCCTATTCAGTCCCTAACCCCTTATCTAGTAAATAAAAAATCCACACATGATTACCAATGCCAAATGGAACTCATCTATTATATCCCTCAAATGGGTCCTCCTACCCACCAATGAGGTAAGTCCAAACTTTCTTCTGCCCCTATATCCTTCCCCTAAAATTCCCGCACAGACCAGGACTTCACCTAATCGCCTAATTAACTACTTACTATTCAAGTGTCTGGCCTAGTATACATCCTAAGTCATGAAGCCCTCCCTTGAACTCTGGTTGGATATAGAGACCGGGCTATTAAGGTACTTAGGCACTCCATCACGTCGACAGCAGGGTAGCCAAACTGTGAGATCACTAATTCACTGCTATGCAGTCAATGTGATGTCAGCATGGTAGCCAGTGCCAGACATGGGGAAAGCGAGCACAGTGTGGTCTATTATTTAAAAAAAAAAACTGTAGCTGGTACAGAACATTGTCTGAAAGGGAACAAACACTTTCAATTTGTTTCTTGAAAAAAAAAGTTCTGACTAATATTAGCATTTTCGAAATGAACTTTTATGTCATTTCGTGTAAACCTTTGGAATTTCTTATCAGCTTTTGAGCAATCGTATACCAACTAATACAAAAGTCTTCAAAAATTCTGAACCCTATTGCAAAAGCATCCCTATAGTCTACGTTTTTAATTCACAGTCCACAAGTAAAGTCATAAACCTAAAATGTTAAGTAGGCAATTAAAGTCTGTGAATTTTTTGCCTAATCTCGCGAAATGTAGAGCCAACAGATGGCAAAACCCCCATTGGGCAAAAGCCGGTATTCCCCATTTTAATGAATATTTCCTGACTCAAATGAGACCCTTAGAATAAATCCCTTTATCAACAATCCATTTCAAGTAGTCCACTAGCCATAACCTAGAATAATATGTCTTTCAAAAAAAGTGTGGAGATCCCTTTTACAGTGTTTTAACAGATTACCCATCAAAATGTCCATTGGCCTAGAGTTTCAAGTTTCATTGATCTTACAGTAAAAAATCCTTTTTTATGTTTGCATAAAACCTATCTAGTAGGATGCTGGGATAGGCGTGACTTAAGTACTTGAGTATAATGGAAGTCAAACGGGAACTCAAGCATTTTTCTGGAAGAGTTCCTGGTAAAAAGCTCATGTTTCCCATTGACTTGAGTATTCGAGCATTCAACTGCTTGTTCTGACTACCGAGCATGGTAGTGATCACTCATCACAACTAATGAGTATTTTCCATTTAAAATGTTACTTATTGGATACTCAAATAAAATATATCTTCCATCTGTTAGATTTCCATTAAAAAGGTCTTTACGTCACGTCACGGCAAGCATAGTTGATGCGTTTCAACTTCCACAGTCTTAATCGTAACCAAAGTCGAAATGCATCAACTATGCTTGTCCTGATGTGAATACTTTTGTAATAGAAATATAATAAATGGAAGATATATTTTATTGGAGAATCCAGTCTTCATTTATGTTTTGCATTGTCTTTTGCCCCAATATTACATGGCTGGTATTCTGTAAATAGCCCTGATGGAAGATTATATTAACTTTCATAAACCAAGTAGTCCAATGGCATGTCATCTTCATGAAAATCCAAACTTTATTCAATCCGTTAAAAAGGCATACATGTTAAGCATGCAAATGCAGAAGAGGGAGAGAACTACACCGACCTTTTGAAGTACACGATTGCGCGAAACAGACAAACTGTTAACTCACCACTGTACTCAGCGCAACTGAGCTCTCTTCCTTCCCTGCATTGCCAATGTTTAACATGTAAGCCTTTTTAACGGATTGAATAAAGTTTGGATTTTTATGAAGATGGGTGCCACTGGAATTCTTGCTTGCTTATGGATATATCTACCCAGATCTTGGTTTTCTAGATGGCAGCAAAATACAAGCGTCCAAAAGCAGACCAAGATAAAACAGTACAAATCTATTACGAACAGGAGGACAACAAGACCTAACCAGGGAAGCATAAGCTATATCTGGCATCTTCCATCAGAAAGCTGGAAGTTTAAGTAGAGTGTGGTGTCTTCTAATGGGCTGAAACCAGGAGCTGTTGATTTCAGCTGCACAGCACACACACACACTCTGTTAGACTGGAAAGTAATACAGGTCCCAGCCACTGTACCCTTAACGAATGGGTAGTGCCCACACTGTCCAGAGTTTCTGGCTCTCACCTCCTCTATCACCAGCACCACCTACAGAGTGAAAATGACGGCACCTAATGACAGAAGCAGATGTCGCAGGAGCAGGCTCTGGTGGAGATGTGACAACTCCAATACAAATGACAATAAGAGATACGTTTCCTGTGCGCTCAGCTAAAGCGCACCTCCTGCAGCTCTGTGTGTGGCTGCAACTAAGGTACACAATGGGTTTCTATGGGGCCCCATTTTCAGGCAGTGCTTGCTGTTAATGCTGTCCGGTATTAGCGCTGCCTGGAAACGTGGGTCCAAAACCAAGACTGATCCTAGCCTTATGGCCACTTTACATGTCCCAACATCGTTTCGATTTTGGATACAACGGCACGGGAGCGCGCACTTTTTTGGCAGAAATCCAAGATCGCATAGGAGCTGTCACACAGGGCGATATCAGCAGGCAACACAACTGCGATGTCTACGGCCCCTTGTAGGAGCAACCCAGGAACGACCAATTAACATGGGAGTGAATAGGTGAAGCTGTGCTCCAAGTCGGTGTTGGGCTGTCACACAGCACGATCCTGCCAGATCGTCCATCCAATATCGGGCAGTTGGAGAGCCTGCTCTTTTCTCCCCCGATATCGTTTTGACATCGTTCTTGCATTGAATTGCACATTTACACCACACAACGCACGAATGATATCGGCGCCAACGCACGAACAACATGACTTTTTATTGAAGTTGGACGACGAAATCGGGACGTGTAAAGTGGCAATTAGAGGAGAGGGGAAGATTGCAAAAAAGATGTAAAAAATCCTGAGCACTGTAATTCATAACTGAAATATGTTTAGTTTAGAGAATAGTGGAGTTATGAATGGATTGGACACATAATAGATATTGTGCCTCAAAATGCCATTCAGAAAAATTCCTTTAGTCGGTTTCTAGATGGATTGGTTTCCACAAAAAAAAAATAATCCAAAAGTCTGTTTTAATCTGAAATTATATACTGATCCGGAATTTTCTAGATCCAAAGAACGAAACCCAAGCGGGCAAACGTCAGGCAGAAAATCTCATGGGTTGATTAATGTCAATAATTTGAAAAATAATAATCTGGCAAATGATTGATTACGGGAATGTTCCATGTGTTTTACAGTTAGAGCTGATGACATTGTTGCCAAGGTTAGAGATTTGTGTTCTCAGTTCCTGGAATAAATACAGTATGAAAGCGAATATGATATCATGTTAGACCTGTAGTCTGTTGGGGGAGAGACGCATTGTATTGACTCAGACATCGGTGTTTATTGCATTGAACATATTCTGGGTGTCAGAGTTTAACCGGTCTGATGGCAAAGGCGCAAACCTTTGGTTAAAATACGCTTCTTCTGTCATATGTAAAAGGTTCCATGCCACAGTACAATGTTATCTTTAGCTTTCTCAGACGTATTGATCCATTTTATTACTCCATTGGCTGAAATCCATAAAGCAGTTCCTTGGAATTCCAAGACTCTTGTTAACAATAACTAAAGACTTTTCAGAAACAATAATATTTTGATCAAAGAAAAAGCAGCGCCCGTCATCATGCGTATGACCTAAACACACAGACCTCCCCGTAATGAGATGGGCACAGAGCCAATTACACTTAATAAACACTGTATTTTGTTGTAGATTCTTATCTTTAGCCATAGACTCCTTGAAATTTCCCAGATTTCATATTGATATATCACGCACTTTAAGCCAGTACTGTTTACAGATCCTTTTTTCTACCTTATTCTTCATTGTAACCTCCTACGCTCAAGTTATCGAGCACATTTTTTCTTAAAGGGGTTGTACAAGACTACGACACAGATCTTCAAGGTTGGTGTGAATTGTTTTGAAGGCGCAAGTCAATCACCGATGTCAGTAATCTTTGGCTGCTAGAAGGGAACCCTGGGAAGCACCTCCTACTTGATAGCATCTGCAGCTTTCCTTTTGGTTAGCCGGCCTGGTGACCGGGCATCCCATCAAAGCAATGACATCACACCAGACCTGCTAATCAAAGGAAGTCGTAGGTGGTTGTCAGGGCTCCCATCCAGCCACCACAATTTACTGTCATGGCCAATAGTCCAGGTCCTGCACATCAATTCACACTACTGATGACCTATCTTTAGGCTAGGTCAAAAATATTGGATTGATGATGGTCTGATACCTGGGACCTCCATCTATATAGAGAGAGAGCAGAAACACCACAGCTCCATATATAGTGTAGAGACCATTGGGTACTGCAGCTCAGCTACCCTAACATGAATGGTAGCTGAGCTGCCTTGCTCAAAATGTTCACTACACAGTGTATAGCGCTCTGCTGCTCATGCTCCAAACTCTATGTTCTTTTGGTGCACATAAGAGCTGCATTGATCTTAATTGATATTAATGAATAGGGAAAATCGAATTTGAATTGTGACGTTCAGGGTCCGTACCATACATGCGCATGGAACATGAACCTTCTTGAGAAGTCTGTGTTACTGTTTATGCTAGGATAAACGATAAGGCTTGCTGAAAGGCTGCAGTGCAGCCAATAAGTAAGTTTTCTCACTTTGAGTACATCCGGTCCCTTCATAGCCCTGCCAAATACTGGCATGGCTATGAGGCAGGTGCACGTTGAAAGCAAAAAAATAAGAAAAAAAAATGTGCGGTTCCCTAAATAGTGATATCCAGCGCAGACAAAGCAGACAGCTGAAGGCTGGTATTCTCAGGCTGGGAAGGCCCATGGTTATTAGGCCCTCCCCAGCGTAAAAGCAAAAGGCCCATAGCTGCCCTGGTTGGAGCAGGTGATCCCAGACATCTGTGGGTTTATCCATCTCTATTACTAAACATCTTAAAGATACTGTATGTCATAAATATCAGTATTCTGGACAACTCTTTAAAGAATTTCAGTTAAGTATACTGCTAAAATAATCCATCACCTAATGATAGCTTGATGTCTTAATGTCTCTTGAAGCCTAAACAATCTTGAAAATAATGTTGCTGCACAAAGTTTGTATCACGTAGGGGGTCTTCCAGCCACTGGATACAGTACTATAGAGCTACACACGGTTTTACTTTTATTGGACTGGTCCCTGCCTCCCCCTCTATTGTGATGCCATGGAAGTGATTGGGGCAGCCTGGACAACCCAATGTCCAGGAGCAATGACATACAGAGACAAAATCTGAAGTGTTGTGGCCTCTTTTTTCTAAGGATTTGTGGGGGTCCCAGAGACTTGAATCCCAGTGATCTTTAGCTCTTACCAACATGAGAATAGCCCTTTAATATCAATTCCAGAAATTCTAAAATACCAGCAATAAGGGCCCATTCACATCAGCGTTTTTCGTAATTCGCGGCAGATGCGGTGAAAAAACCGCATCTGCCGCGTTTGCCGCATAACCGTTCCACTTGCGGCGCGGTTGCGGTTTTTCCCATACAAAGTATAGGGGGACTTGCGGCAGATGCGGCAAGTGCGGTTTTGCACTTGCGGCAGGTGCGGCAGCGAAAAAAACCGCGGCTGACCGCGTTTTTTTTCGCTGCCGCACCTGCCGCAAGTGCAAAACCGCACTTGCCGCATCTGCCGCAAGTCCCCCTATACTTTGTATGGGAAAAACCGCAACCGCGCCGCAAGTGGAACGGTTATGCGGCAAACGCGGCAGATGCGGTTTTTTCACCGCATCTGCCGCGAATTACGAAAAACGCTGATGTGAAAGGGCCCTAACATATAATAACACCTTGTCATTTGCAAAATAAGGGCTCATGCATGTCTCCATATTAGCATTCCATACAATCTCCCAGTATTATTCTGCTTTAAGGGGGAACCTATAAAGGTACATAGGGTTCTATTGTAGCCCATAAACCTTCTGGCTTCTTGCTGGAAGACTTTTCATAATGGACTTACTCAGTGGCGTAACATGAAGCTCATGGGCCCTGATGCAAAAGCTCCAATGGAGCCCCCAATTGCAAATCTTTAATACATTAGTCTTGTTATGTAGGCTAAAGGGACTGTTGGGGTCCCTAAGTTCCAGGGACCTGATGCGATTTCAACCCTTGCACCTTTTGTAGTTATGCCCCTGCATTTACTGCATGACACATTACGGGTGTACTGAAACAAAGATGAAATAAGGTTTCACCCTTTGGAAACCTTGACTCTAACAGACTACAGATTGCAGGAGGTCCTGGTAAAATTTCTATGAGAAGTGTTCACTGAGAATTCTTACAGTACAAAAGATGTCTGTACTAAACGTGAAATTAATGTTTTTCAGTAACCTTCAAGGTCATAACCTTCATCATAAGGAAAAAGAAGAAAACTAAAGAGGACCTGCCACCAGGTCAAAAGTGGTCAGAGTATTCTCTTATTTTAATCCCACTGCGTTCTCAGATTATTATGTTATTTGCTCATTTTTTTTTAAAATTGAATAATGAGAAATGGACCTTAAAGAGGACCTGTCACCCCCTGCTGCATGGCAATCTAAATGCAGCACTGAATGCAGCATGTCTGCTGCATTCAGGGAAGGGGTCCCTCATGTGTCTGTGTGCTGTGTACCCCGAGATATAGCCTTTGTAAAACTTACAGTTAGAAGCTATGGAGGCAGTCACTGTGGCTGGAGGGAGCTTGATTGACTGTGGCCATTCCATCCCCCACTGCCTTTCTGTGTTTCTTCTGCTGTGCTGTTCTTGTGTCCGGGGGAAAAATCAGCACAAATTAGATCCTCCCAGATTCTCACGGATACAGCGCGATCCGGCGCCCCCTAACATGAGGGACTATGGCGCCAGATCGTGCTGGGTCTGACATAAAATCAGATCCGAGAGCTGGATGCTGGGTGCTGGAGTTTAGCAGTGATCGCTGCTAAACTTCAGCACCAGGAGCTGTCCCCTGCTAAGATATCAGGACCGCGGCCAGCTCCCCGCTAGCCGCGATCTTGAAATTTCAGCAGCTGCAGCTGCGATATGAAGAATCCAGCTGCAAAGCAGACCAGAGGGCATATTTGCCCTCTGGTTCTGTTTCAAAATCAGGTTAACACCGGACAGCCCTGGACCTGATCTTTCCGTGGTGTGAAGCCAGCCTTAGGGTTCAGGGTTGATTCACACATCAAATTTTAGTGTACTGATCGCACTCGTACCTGTCATAGAATATGGGACTGTTCACAGGTCCGTGATTTTTTTCCATCCATGTAAATCATGGAGACATGTCAGATCTTGACCCTAGCATCGGATCAAACTCAGCAATGAAAGTCTATGGATCCATGAAAATATTGGACACTTTGCATGTCATCTGTTTTCTGTCTCATATACAAGAGAAGATGGAGAAAGGCCATATTCACCCCACCGGTATTTGGTCAGTAAGTTACATCAGTATTTGTAAGCCAAAACCAGAATTCAATGTACAAATGTAGAAGTGGTGTGTTACGCATGCCATGAGGGTGAGCATCCCTAAGTGAACCATTGGGCCGTGACTCCAATTGTCACCCGAGGAGGGAGCCTGAAAGGGCCACTGAGACTTCTACTTTAGACACAGGAAGGGGAGAAAGGCTAAGCTGGTAGGTGGTCGCAAAATGCAGCCTTGGGAAGTTTAAATGCCAAGACAGCAGACTCCAGGGGCCGGCTCTTACGGACAGAGTCTCTGGTTAATGAGGTGCAGCTGGATGGCTGAAGCTGGAAGGTAGCAGGACTTAGTAGCAACAGGTGGGTGCAGGCTGGTATACGAGAGCAAATGCAGGCAATTGCAAAATGGTATACGGTGCAGCAGGTGTAAGCAGATACAGATGAGTATATGACATATAGGGGGCAGACAGATGCAAACTGGTATTCAGGATAGCAGGTGCAGAATGCTGAGATGAGACACAAGATTAGGAAATAAAGGCACAGGGTGATGGACTCAGGGTTCAGGTATACAGGACGGGGACCTTAGAACTAGCAGTGCACTAAGAGATAGACCACATTTTTCAGGGACCTCCCTATGGGGGAAGGTTCTTTAGTACCCTGTGCTTCTCAGTCATATGCTGAGAAGCACTGCCAAGTTAGGGCACACTGGCCCCTTAAGAATCTAGAGGATGTTGTGTGCACTGCTTACGTGTGCTCTCAGTAGACCTGTGTTGTGAGTGCAGGCCTGGGAGCAGGAAGACACACATAGGGAGCAAACAGATGGAGTGGGATTGCTGGTGGGGTGAGTATGCCAATGACATCAATCTCCCTGCTTGTGGGGGCCGGAACCACGGTGATGAATATTGTGCACTCGAGTTATTCTCACAAAGGTGTGAGCATGGGTAGGGGACCCACTGGACTACAGATGCACTGTGGAAGCTGACTCCAGGACTGAGACAGGCTGGAGAACAGCTTAGAAAAAATGGACAGTCTTTATTTAGGATACACCCACAGGAATGACCAAGGTATGGTGTGAGAAAAAGTCTCTACTGGACCTTGCAGGCTGTCATATGGACAGGACAACTTTCAAATGCCAAGCAGTACCAGCCACAGCGGAGTCCAATACGAATTGGAAGAAGCGTGGAAGGCTCAGCGATGATAGGGTGCAGGCTGGTAGGCATAGCAGGCTCATTGTAGACAGATGCTGACAGGTAGACTTGGCAGGCTCACTTGAGGCAGGTGCAGACAAACTGGCATAGCAGGCTCAATAAGAGGTAGGTGCAGAAAACTGACATAGCAGGCACTATGGTGAGACAAGGAATTAATAGTTGCAAGGAACAAGTAACTAACTAGGAGTAGGAGGCAAGGCGACCTGAGTATAAACAACACCAGTAAGGGACAGGAAATGTTGCTCATGCACCTCCCTTAAGGCTAGGGTGCCTTATATCCTCCTCAGACCCAGAAGTCTTATAATACAGCTGTTGTACAGTCATGGCCAAAGGTTTTGAGAATGACACCAAAATTATATTTTCACATGATCTGCTGCCCTCTGGTTTTTATTTGTGTTTGTCTGATGTTTATATCACATACAGAAATATAATTGCAATCATATTATGAGTACCAAAAGTTATATTGACAGAATGAGTTAATGCAGCAAGTCAATATTTGCAGTGTTGACCCTTCTTCTTCAGGACCTCTGCAACTCTCCCTGGCTGCTCTCAATCAACTTCTGGACCAAATCCTGACTGATAGCCGTCCATTCTTGCATAATCAATGCTTGCATTTTGCCAGAATTTGTTTGTTTTTGTTTGTCCACCCGTCTCTTGATGATTGAACACAAGTTCTCAATGGGATTAAGATCTGGGGAGTTTCCAGGCCATGGACCCAAAATCTCTGTTTTGTTCCCTGAGCCATTTAGTTATCACCTTTGCTTTATGGCAAGGTGCTCCATCATGCTGGAAAAGGCATTGTTGGGCGCCAAACTGCTCTTGGACAGTTGGGAGAAGTTGCTCTTGGAGGACATTCTGGTACCATTCTTTATTCATGGCTGTGTTTTTAGGCAAGACTGTGAGTGAGCCGATTCCCTTGGCTGAGAAGCAACCCCACACATGAATGGTTTCAGGATGCTTTACAGTTGGCATGAGACAAGACTGGTGGTAGCGCTCACCTCTTCTTCTCCAAATAAGCTGTTTTCCAGATGTCCCAAACAATCGAAAAGGGGATTCATCAGAGAAAATGACTTTACCCCAGTCCTCAGCAGTCCACTCCCTGTACCTTTTGCAGAATATCAGTCGGTCCCTGATGTTTTTTCTGGAGAGAAGTGGCTTCTTTGCTGCCCTCCTTGAAACCAGGCCTTGCTCAAAGAGTCTCCGCCTCACAGTGCGTGCAGAAGCACTTACACCAGCCTGCTGCCATTCCTGAGCAAGCTCGGCACTGCTGGTAGTCCGATCCCGCAGCTGAAACAGTTTTAAGATACGGTCCTGGCGCTTGCTGGTCTTTCTTGGGCGCCCTGGAGGCTTTTTGACAACAATGGAAGCTCTCTCCTTGAAGTTCTTGATGATGTGATAGATTGTTGACTGAGGTGCAATCTTTCTAGCTGCAATACTCTTCCCTGTTAGGCCATTTTTGTGCAGTGTAATGATGGCTGCACGTGTTTCTTTAGAGATAACCATGGTTAACTGAAGAGAAACAATGATACCAAGCACCAGCCTCCTATTAAAGTGTCCTGTGGTGTCATTCTTACTTAATCATGACTGATTGATCGCCATCCCTGTCCTCATCAACACCTACACCTGTGTTAATGGAACAGTCACTAAAACGATGTTAGCTGTTCCTTTTAAGGCAGGACTGCAATGATGTTGAAATGTGTTTTGGGGGTTAAAGTTCATTTTCTAGGCAAATATTGACTTTGCAATAATTGCTGTTAAGCTGATCACTCTTTATGACATTCTGGAGTATATGCAAATTGCCATTAGAAAAACTGAAGCAGTAGATTTTGTAAAAATTAATATTTGTATCATTCTCAAAACTTTTGGCCATGACTGTAGGTTCAATGTAAACATATAATAGAACAAAGCCAAAGAACATTATCTTCAGTCTTGAAATTTTAAAAAGTCATAGGAAATTAGTTCTATTCCACCCATTCTAAATCACTTCAAGTTATCCATAATTACATTATATCATTTAAAATCGTTGTACACTACAGTTGACACATTGTGGAGCCCAGGGTAGCAAGGAGCGGGATGTAGGGGGTCAGGGAAGCCCACTCTGGCCCTGATACTAGGGTCCCTGGCTCGCCCTGATCTCGAAGGTACCTCTGAACGTGAGGAAGTTCGAGCCATCGACCTAAATCACTGACTCCTAAGAAGCCCTAGGCGGTGCGGTGTCACGCACATGGATATCGTTAACGATGTTACATTTGGCATTGCGCCAGCTATTTCGCAAACAACTTATTGAACGATTTTACAAAGCGGCAGGAATAGGAGAATTTTTAACAACATCGTTCAAAAAGGTCTCACACGTAATGATGTTGCAGGTTGACAGAACGTTAATTGGACGACGAACGACGGATTTGAGGTCAGGAGCTCAAATTTTTGTTGAGCGATCCAACGATTTGTCGTTTCAAGATCATATGTTTACACGCAACGATGCACAAACGAGATTGTTCGAACGATCTCAAAAGCGTGACGTTTCAACTATATCTTAAGTGTTATCGTAGCGTGTAACGACACCCTTAGCCATTTTTGACCTCTCAGTTATGCACTTGTAGTATCTCATATGGGAAGCTTGAGTCTATTTAAGAACAGACAAACATGACCCCTGTGCAGGCTGGAATAACCCTAACCAAAGGACTAGAAGATAACTTGGACCTGTCTTGCTAATCGGCTGTCGAATGTTCCTTGAATCTCCTAAGGAACTGGGGAAAAGTGGATGAGCACTATAATCCTGAATTAAGAAGGCATGCAGACATAAAAAAAGGTTTCCTGTGTGAAAAAACATAAAAGCATGAAAACAAATTGAAAACTGAATTAATACTCCTAAAAAGAAATGCCTCCTACCTCATAGTTAAAGAAAGTAGAAAGGAGCAGAACAAATAGGAGTAACAGCAGAGAAAAAAACACCTGTTTGATCTCTATCTGACGAAAAGAAATCCAAAAGCAATAAGACTGTAACTCCAAGTTGAATCCACAAAGAATATTACCAGCAGAAAAGATCCGCCAGGGGAAGGTTTAAATAGCCACATACAAAAGGTGATGGGGCAAAAAAAAATAACAAATGGAAACACCTGTTTTTCAAAGAGAAAGGAAACAATGACAACATATAATAAGAATCCAGAAAGGAAAATAACCTATTGTGGCTCAGAGGAGAAGGAAGCAAATTACACTAGACACGATCAATGTTTCAAATCCCGAGGCATGACACTTCCCTCTAGCCAGACTGCACTTTGCAAAAAATAGGACATTTAAAGAAGCTAGAGAGTTTCATATTCATGGTTACTGCACTGTTGAACACACTAAAAAGGACTTTGGAAAATTTGTGGATGCGCAACCGGTCATTTTTGGAACATTTGATATTACAGCTTTGGATTATGTGGAATTATGTCATACAACTTTGGCCTTTTTAAGCATCACAGTCTTATTGAGTGCTACTGATTTAACCCTGAGTTACTTTTTAGGTAAAAAGCCTAGAAATTGGCAGTAGTCACCATTACACCATGCTGTTGGCATCTGTTAATTCGTGCTAGAGTTACTGGACCACCTAAATGGACCACCAGGAGTCACACACCATGCATGTATTTATAACATTAAGCCTTCCTAAGGTTTTCTTGGCCCAATAATTTTCCTTGTGATTTCTATTAAATGAAGCAGGTGTTTCAGACTTCCTGTGTAAGCACTTGACACCTTTTACATAAAAAGGTCCCAGAAAATGGCAGCACTGGAAGCTGAATAATTCCTCAAGAATCTGTGTATAATTTGATTAAATGGGAAGATTTTTTTAATAGCATTTTCCATGTTTCAGATCCAATTAATCGTTGCATCTTTGCCTGTTTTTTTTGGTGTGATTACTAGTGATGAGTACTAATGAGTGAGCATTACAAGGCTTGCATGCTCAGAACTCGTAACAAGCAGTTGTATGCATGGATGAACAAAACTTGAGTACCCAAGTATAATAGAATTTAAGATTTCACAGAAGATCTTCTGGAAAAATGTTTTAGTTCCCCATTGACTTCCATAATTCTCAACACATGAGTCAAGCCCATCCGAGCGCCTGACTGCTCATTACTAGTGATAAGCGAGCAATACATATGTGTGCTCGTTGCTCCAAACAAGCAGTTGGATGCTCGAATGGATGCAACTAGATTACTCAAGTATAATGGAAGTCAACGGAAAACTCAAGAATTTTTCTGGGAACTCTTCCGTAAAAATGCTCAAGTTCACCATTGACTTCTATTGTACTTGACTTGCACCCATCCGATCATCCAAATACTCGCTACGGTTGCCGAGCACCCAAGTATGCTGGGGCCTGAAAACCCATAGACTTTGCTGGGATGCGTTTTCACTCAAAGAATTGATTAAAACATGCAAGTAAAAATGCGTAAAAAAAATGCTAGGTGCACATAGCCTAACTTCTGCAAATTATCCTGAAGCTACATATTGGTTGTAGAATAACAAAGATGTATTTATCTTCCTCATCTCCAGCACCAACTCTCTTTTGCCGATTACCTTGGCATCACTACTGAGCTAGTGATTGGCTACAGTTGAGTAAAACATAGTTTTTATTATTTTTAGACTTTATCCACTCCATTGAAAAGATATTAACTACTACCAGTTGAGTTTATCTTAAGTCCAAAGGGATGTTACCAGAGATTTTTCTTTTGGGGTGTTACTTCCTCCTCTGCATGATGTCAACCAATCATGATCAGGCAACTTCATAGAGGGGAAAAAACACAGATTAGGTTTCTCGCATTCTGGATAAGCAATTTACTTTAATCAACATGATTTTTTACATTATTTCCTGGCTTTTCAGTACACTTAATCCATCTGTCAACAAGCTTTTGTATTCCTTCACTAAAACACAGTGTGAGGTATATCGGAAATGTATATAGCCAGTGTGTATCGCACAGACACAAGTCTGCTGCGATCTAAAACCAGCATGGGTTGCTGGCACTTGTTGTTCCACAGACCTGTATGATGTAAAGAATGGTCAGAAAGAGATGGGTGTACCAGATCTGATATAGTGTGACTCCTTCTTGATCACATGGTCTGCGAGGTCAGCTCAGGTCCTGGAGGATGGAAAAGCATGCTGTTGACTTTCTGTTTGAGCACATGTTGTGGCTGCAGTGTGCTTTGAAGCTAGGAAGCTATTGTCCTGCTGGGACTCTGAACTGACAGGAGTCAGTCTGACGCTTATAACAGATCCTGGTTGGTGGTCCCAGTGAGGCAGCAGCCCCAGATATCTGAACTGTCAGGAGACAGTATGGCTAGGGTCACACATTCTTTTTTTTTTTTAAAACTTGATCCGGTTTTGAGCTTTTAAAAAGCTCAAAACCGGATCAGAAAATGCTCCTCATAGGAGCCTGTGTAATCCTGAGCAATGCGGTTACCACATATACTTTGCTTATCCCGGCTGCCGCCGGGATAAGCAAAGTGTTCTGTGTGTCTTTAAAATTTTAATTCAATTATTAAATGTTTCTATAATGTCTCTAGGGGGTGCCCACCCCCCTAGAGACCTTCCACCCATTCAGGTGAGCATATAATGCTTTATTCACTTATGTACAGCAGCCGGCTCCTGGCGGCTGCTGTACAGTTTTATCAATGAAGGCGCAGAGCTCCTTTGACAGCTGCGCATACTATAGCTATTGTAGCTATAGTGTGTGCGCTGTCCGAGGTTCTGAAGCCATTTACAGTAGATCTATGGACAGCGCTGCCCATAGATCTACTGTAAATGGCTTCAGAACCTTGGACAGCGCACATACTATAGCTACAATAGCTATAGTATGCGCTCTGCTCTCAGAGGAGCCCCGCGCCTTCATTGATAAAACTGTACAGCAGCTGACAGGAGCCGGCTGCTGTACATAAGTGAATAAAGCATTATATGGCCACCTGAGTGGGTGGAAGGTCTCTACAGGGAGTGGGCACCCCCTAGAGACATTATAGAAACATTTAATAATTAAATTAAAAGTTTTATCACACAGAGAACAGTTTGCTCATCCCTGCGGAAGCAGGGATGAGCAAACTATCCGGTAACTGGATTGCTCAGGATTACACATCCGGTTCCCGGATTGCTGGTTG
This sequence comes from Allobates femoralis, assembly GCA_033576535.1. Classification (NCBI taxonomy): domain Eukaryota; kingdom Metazoa; phylum Chordata; class Amphibia; order Anura; family Aromobatidae; genus Allobates; species Allobates femoralis. The sequence goes on along the minus strand of JARQOC010000008.1, from coordinate 44,349,526 downwards.
TCAGAAGCCAATTGCGTTCACCGCATCCGGATCTGGATGCGGTGAACGCAATTCTATATTTAAGTGTGACCCTAGCCTATATGGAGCAGCCATTCACCTGGAAAAGGTAACCTCAGAGACAGGAGGTTGTATACTGACTTTGGTCAGTGACTGGACAATACCTCCACTGTGTTACTGCAATAGCGGAGGTATCTGAATACCGTGTGAGTGTACATCGCTATTGAGATGAACTGTATTGCTTATAATGCCAAAAGCCGGCACATATTTAGTTTACACCATGCTGTTTATGTTGTCTCTAAATAAACCAGCCGGACTTATTTTATAGAAGAGACTGTTGTGTTTACGGTTTTGTGCTGCCAAGCGAGTGTCCCCCATCACATTCAATAGTGTTACCTCACACAGTTTAAAATGAGCTGTGAGCAAGAAATGCACTGCAGCCTTCACCTCTCCATCAGACATGAATCTTCATCCTCATAGCATCATAAAAATCATAGACTCATAGAAAGGTAGAGTTGGAAGAGACCTCCATGGTCATCTGTTCCAACCACGTTCTCAGAGCAGAATTGACTAAATCATCCCAGACAGATGTCTGTCCAGTCTCTGTTTGAAGACTTCCATTGAAGAGAACTCACCACCTCTCGTGGAAGCCGATTCCACTCGTTGATCATCATCACTGTCAAAAGGTTTTTTCTAATATCTAATCTGTATCTCCATGCATTCAATTTCATCCCATTACTTCTAGCCTTTCATTGTGCAAATGAGAATAAAGCTGATCCCTCTACAGTGTGACAGCCCTTGAGATATTTAAAGACAGCTATTAAGTCTCCTCTTAGTCTCCTTTTCTCATAGGCCTTCTTTCAGGAGACCAAGCAGATAGGACTATCATCTGCTTGGTCTCCTGAAAGAAGGCCTATGAGAAAAGGAGACTGAGAGGAGACTTAATAGCTGTCTTTAAATATCTCAAGGGCTGTCACACTGTAGAGGGATCAGCTTTATTCTCATTTGCACAATGAGACTATGCACAATGAGACTCATAGGACTATGAGGCAAAATCAGGAATATAAAGCGGATGCTTAAAGATAATCGAGCGTCCTCGCCACTATATATACTCGATCGAGCATCGGGACTCTTGGGTACGCTTGGTACTCAGTTGAGTATTGAAAGTGGTTGAATATGTCATTTGTCAATAATCAGACACAAATATCTGTCTCTCTTTAGTGAATATTGGTTAGGTAGCATCCTTGTGAGAGCCCCTTGAACAGATTTCACAAGGGGTCGAGGGAAAAAATAATGTCTACCCTTCCCTGGAAATGCTCTGTCTTTGGCTGGCTGTATGTGAAGGGCTTTGGAGTCCAAGTCGTGGATTCGGAGTCGGTGCCCATTTTGGGGAGTCAGAGTCAGATTAAGGGGAAATTGTGGAGTTGGAGTCGGAGTGGGATATGTGGCTTACTGATTTCACAACCATGATTATGGAGTTGGAGTCGGTGTCTATTTTGGTGGAGTCGGATGTAGGTAAATTGAAGAATCGGAGTCGGTTGTTTGGCTTATTGACTTCACAGCCCTGTGCATGTGGGTGAGAGCCAGCCTGCCCATCACTACTTGACTTCCATTATACTTGTTACGAGCGTTGAGCCTGTCAGAGAGTCCAACCTGCTCGATTTAGATACCGAGCATCGGAGCACTTTGGTACTTGCTCATCATTAGTGGTCATCAGTCATGGATGTGGACAAGAGTTGCCCTTCTTCATCACGGCTGACATTTGTGGGACCTTCCTTGAACTTCTCTATCCATTTATACATACTTCTTGGCGGCCAAAAACACTTTCTCCGTACTATGCACAATCCTTCTAATAAAAATCGGCACCAGACCGCAAAAAAAATTAATCACTGCACGCTACTCCTCTTTCATGCAAATCACAAGTAAGGTAGCCATTGTCACTTGTACAAATGAACTGATGTAACACATTCCAACCCACACAGCGTTGACTGGAGAGATGGTGACCTCATTCGGAAAGCGCCGCTAACATTGCGCCTAACAAAAGGTTCAATATAACTGAAGTGCCAATATTTTTTTAACTCACCCTCTAACCTATCTATTTGTCTATCCATCTATCTGCTTCCGTTTTTGTACTTTTTTCCATTCTTACACTTGGGTACTAAATATTTCGATGTACAAACCCCACTATAATTTCCATGTACAGATTATCGTGTAATTTAGGAAAAATGTCTGCAATATTAAAATTTTCTGTTTGATGAAGGGAAGCAGTCAATGTCTGAGACGCTTTTTCCTCATATTTATACAGCTGATATTTTGCTTGTCTGAAATATGTGCTGCGGAGGAATGAATGAGGGTAGTGTATATCGATGAAGACAAGTAACTTGCCTAATAACAAGATTTGTGTGTTCTAGCCGCTAAATAGTGGAAATGAATAACAAGTATAGATGTTGAAAGTTTTGAACCTTGTCTCCAAATGACCGATTATGGTGAAATCTATGGCACGCAGTTCCGTGTCAGAAATGCTTTTGTTTACAAATAATGTGATCATGTGAATGATAAAGGCGAGAAAAAAATATGGTATATGATATAGACGCACATTGGTGGACGGCCCTGGTTTCAAAACTAAAAGGGTTGACTACTACTTGGGCACCCCTCTTTGAAATAGAAATAGTCCCTGTTGTGAAATAAAAAAAAACAGACACCCCCAGCACCAGCGTCAATCTAGCATTTTTCGTCTCCCAAAGCTGTCATGACACCGTTATGCCAAGAGAGCCGATCAGTCAGTCTATGACCCCCAATCGACTGCTACACTCTCACTTCCTTCAAATAAAGCTTGGACAAGCAGATGGAGTGATAGTACAACAACCCAATAGGCTGGAGGGTTCACATATTGTAATGTCAAGTGATCCCTTGGACTAGTTCATTTAAAAAGGGTAGTAGATAACAATATATGATATAGACACACATTTGTGGAGCAACTTGGTTTCGAAATTAAAAGGGTTGCCCGCTAACTGGACAACCCCTTTCAAAATGAAATTGTCCCTCTTGTAAAATAAAAACAACAGACACCTCCAGCACAAGCGGCAATCTAGCTTTGTTGGTCTCCCAAAGCTCTTATGACACTGTTATGCCAAGAGAGCCCAGCAGTCAGTCATTGACCCCTAATGGACTGCTGCACTCTCAGTTCCTTTAAATAAAGCTTGGACAAGCAGATGGAGTGATAGTACAGCAACTAAATAGGCTGAAGGGTTCACATATCTTAATGTCAAGTGATCCCTTGGACTACTTCCTTTAAATAGGATTGTAAATTACAGTATATGATATAGACCCGCTTTTGTGGCCTGCACAGGTTTTGAAACTGAAAGGATTGCCCACTACCTGGACAACCCCTTTCAAAATGAAATAGTCCATCTTGTAAAAATAAAAATAACAGATGCCTCCAGCAATCTAGCATTGGCGGAACCGGGTGTTCCAAGGCTCTAATGACACCGTTATACCGAGAGAGTCCAGTGCTCAGTCAGTGACCCTAATGGACTCCTGCACTCTCACTTTGGAAAAGCAGACTGAGTGACAGTACAGCAGCCCAATAGGCTGGGGACTCCTATGTCATAATGTCAAGTGATCCCTTAAGGCCCCGTTACACGGCTCAACATCGTGCATAACATCGCTCAAAAGTGACATGTGAAACGATGTTGAAACGACATTGTTAGTGCATCGTTGCATGTAACCGAACGATTCAACAACGAATTAATCAAGTTGGAGTTGACAGGTTTATGAACATGTTAAAAAACCTGACGACTTCAACTCAACCAACCTGCTCCATCGTACAGTGTGACACCACGATAACAATGTCACGGACGACTTTGCCCATTCACAGCAATGAGCAGGGATCGTTTGCGGGGTTGCGAACGATCCCTGCTCACAACATCATTGGTGAGTTGTCCATAATATCTAGACGCATGACATCTCACCAGCAGTGTTGAATTGATCTCAAAACCGTACTACCGTCTAACCTGGATCCTCCTGTGGGCGTGACTGATCAAAACATAAGCAGACTCCCTCTCAGTCACATGGGCTCTGAGGTCATGAAAGGTCCTTGACCAGAGGAGATGGAGGAGACTGGCGGCCAGAAGGGTGTTTTTTTCCAGTATTTACAATAGCTGAGGAGGCCTTAGAGAGCCTGGATTACCCCGGACTCAGGGAGCTTGAACCCGGTCTGAGCCCAGACTGGACCACAGTCTGTGAGCCTGAAGGGGAGGCATTCCTCCTAAGTAAGACTATAGCCAGCGATCCCTTTAATGGACTAAAGGTCAGTGATTGCTGTTACGGACTAACCGGGACAGGCTGTGTGTCACCCCGGTCAGTGGGGCAGTCTGGCATGGTGTACCTGTCCCGTTCATGGACACACTGTATACCGAATGGGGTTTATGAGGCTTGTTAATAAACCGTTGGACTTTGTGTTGCTTTGAAACACAGTTGTTGGCACTGTTTTCCACGGCCAAGCAGTCCCCTAGGCGTGCGTCGCCATAGGGGTCTCGTGCGGGTTCCAAACAGGCAGCACCCAAACATCCAGATGATCGCTTATCCCTAGTCATGTGCATGATACTGAACAGTGTTGCTCATGTCAGCATGAGGTCAGAGCTACTGTATGTGTCAAAGAGGTCAATAGCCAAGCCATCCCCCTTATCTGTCATAGCAGACGTATAAACAGAGAATGGGGCTGGCTTTTCTATAAAAATAAGCAGACATTAAAAGGAATTTGTAAGCAGGTTATTGCTATGTAATTTGAGCACACCATGAAGTAGGGGCAGAGGCCTTGATTCCACTGATGTTTCACTTACTGGGCTATGTGTTGCTCTTTCAATAAAATCAGTATTTTATCAGCAGGAGATCATCACTACAGGACTAGATATCTCATTCCTTATCATTCAATTTCATCCTCACCACTGATTGGCTGCTTTCTGTCAATAAACAATCTATATAGAAACCTACCAATCAGTGGTGAGGGCGGTGACTGTACACAGTTCAGAGCTCTCTGGATCTTCAGCCGAGAAAACCGCCATTCTGCTACAACTGCAGCACCCATCACAACTAAGTGATATATCGCTGGAGTAAGGGTCTCAGCCACTAAGTACGGTGCTGTCAGATTACATAGCAAAAATTGCTGTCAGATTCCCTTTAAAATGATAGATTACTGACTAGGTAACATGTAAATTTAATGTTACAAGTTAGTTTTGTGTTTTGAAATGATTGAAATCCTATTCCATATTTCAGGACGCCCCGACGTTGAGCAGCCATGTGAAACAAGCGTAAGGACATGGAGTCCTGGAGCCAACGACAACTCAGTGCCTCCTGCTTGTACTGAGCCACACGGATGCTATCTGCAGCTGGAGTTTACGTACCCAGTGGTTCCACAGACTCTAACTATTTGGGTGACGTTCGTATCCACAGACTTAGATACAAAAGGAGCTGAGGTGGAAGTCAAAGTCCTTTACGTCAATGGGGAGAATTCATCACTAGGCATTCAAAGTATATTTTGTGATGTTCCTCTGACCATCAAGTTAGACCATGTTAAAGTTGAGGTCTATGCCATTCAGATCTACACCAAGGATAATCAAATGGAGATTGATGCTGCTATGATCACCTCAGTGCCTAATTATCCCTTGTGTGCAATCTGCAAACCAATCCACTACAACGTTCTTCGAGACCCAACCTTTCCACCTGGTACATCTTCTATGACCTCCAGCCTTCAGAGAAGGTACATAGACAGGTAGGTGTTAATGGCCATAGACATTGAATGTGATAATTAAGATACACTTTGCACATGCTAACGAGAGACATGTCATTTGTGTTTAATATCTGAATATACTACTGTAAATTGTGAAAAATAAGATAAGATAAGATAAACTTTATTGATCCCGGAGGAAATTACAGTATTACAGCAGCAGAACAAAGATCAAGAACATTTCACACTTTACAAAATAAGTCTATATGGACAGCAGATGCGGGTAGACTGGTACATCTAACTCACCTATTCCCCCCATACACATAGAACTTCACATATTGATGACTTGGCTATTCTAAAAGAAGCTGTAGCGAGGTGAGAGGTCTGTTGGTTGTCAAGAGGATGGTGGTACTAAAATAATAGGTTTTGATTTACTCTTTACTCTTTTGATTTTAAAATTCTGAGTTTTTTATTCTGTTTTACATAAAATATTTTTTAAGGGGTGTTGTTTCCCCAAACTAGTCACCTTTCTTTCCATGTTATCATACACCTGTGGGCATGATATCATGACTTCCATAAGCCGTCATCATAGCGCATGCGCGAGGCTCATATCAACAGCATCCGTGTAAAGACAGATGTATGTAAACTTATTTTATTTCTTTTGCATAAAATATTTTTTAATGGGCATTGTTTCCGCAGACTAGTCAGTCCTCTTTCCATAATATCATACCCTTGTGGGCATGATAATATGATATCCTTAAGTCATCATCATAGTGCGTGCACATGGCTCATTTCAAAAGCATCAGTGCCAAGCGTGGTGTATGTAAGCTTGTTTTTTCTCTTTTGCATAAAATATTTTTTAATGGCCATTGTTTCCGCAGACTAGTTAGCCTCTTTCTATGTTATAATACCCTTGTGGGCATGATAACATGACTTCCATAAGTCAGCATCATAGAGCATGCGCGCGGCTCATATCAACAGCGTCAGTGCGAAGACAGATGTATGTAAACTTATTTTATTTCTTTTGCATAAAATATTTTTTAATGGGCATTGTTTCCCCAGACTAATCAGCCATCTTTCCATAATATCATACCCTTGTGGGCATGATAACATGATTTCCATAAGTCGTTATCATAGCGCATGCGCATGGCTCATTTCAAAATAATCAGTGCGAAGCCAGGTGTATGTAAACTTGTTTTTGCTCTTTTGCATAAAATATTTTTTTCATATATATTTATGAAATAATAATAATATCAAATTAAAGTGATCAAAAAATTATCCCAAGTTAGGTTTTTCATTTGGACTGGTTAATGTATACCGTAATTCCTTTCCTAAGACTGGCTTCACAGCACGGCACAATCAGGTCTGGGGCTGTCCAGGGTGAACCTGACAGCCCTGGACCCGATTTGCAAACAGAACCGGAGGGCAAATATGCCCTTCGGTCCTGTTCATAGCCAGATGGTGCAGAGCACAGCTGAGATAGCTGTCCCCTGCTGAAATGGTGCTGAACCGCTTCACAGGGGATAACTCCCTGGTGCTGAAGTTCAGCATAGCTCACGCTGAACTGCAGCCGCCAGTGTCCAGTTCCCGGATCCTCCCGGATCTGGGCAATCCAGCGCCACAGGCTCCCATGTTAGGGATTGCACCGGATCCGTGAGGATCCAAATTGGGCTGATTTTTTGCCCCTGATACAAATATGTTGCGTGCAACATTTTTGCGTCCGGGAGAAAAATCCGAATCATCCCGGATCCTCCTGGATAGATGGAAACCGGATGACAGATAGCTGTCATCCGGCTCCATCCGGCTCCATCCATCTCCATCCGGCCCCATAGGGCAACATTAACTCAAAATCGGGTCCAGGGCTGTGAGATTCACCCCGGACAGCCCCGGACCTGATTGTGCTGTGGTGTGAAGCCAGCCTTATTCATTAAATTTAGGGCATGTTTGAAGGCAAATATTACCCAATAGGTGTAAGTTTGAACTAAATTCCCATAATTTGGAAACTTAAGAAAATTAAAGATGGCTCAGTCATTTTCCTTAAAGTGGTCCGGTTTCTTATGCCCTTCTACCCAGCATCATTCACATTTGCATGTCAAAATTATCTTCCTAACCAACCCCGTATAACATCATGCTCTAAAATCAATGTGTAAAATAATTGTTTATTACCTTCGTTTTTTGTATACTAATTAGGACTTTGACTAGTCACAGAGGCTTTGCTTCCCTAGACTAGTCAACCTTTTTCAGTTATCATACCCCTGTAGACATAATAACATTATGAGTCAACATCATGGCAAGCTCCAGTAAATCTTGCGCATGCGCATGGCTCATTTCAACAGCATCAGTGCACCTCTAAAGCCAGGTATATGTACGCTTTCCGGCTTCAGCGATGCGCCTGATCAGAAAACAGCTTCTGCACTTCCAATCATGCGCAAGACCTGTACACCGGCTTCAGAGATGCACTGACAATGCTGAATTGTACCGCGCGCATGCGCAAGATTCCCAAGGGCTGGCTATGATGCCGGCTGATGGAAATCATGCTATTACACACCGGCGTGATTACATAGAAAGAGGCCGGCTAGTCTGGAGACACAACATCCCTTCAACTAGTCAGAGCCCTAATCTGCACACAAAAATGGAGGTAATACATACTTTTTTACACATTGATTTTTGAGAATAATGTTATATAGGGCTGGTTAGGAAGGGAATTTCGACATGAATATGTGAATGCTGCTTGGTTGGAGGCCAGAAGGGGACCTGACAGTTTCCCTTTAATCCTTTCTAATTACATAATGTGCTGCACGTTATTAAATACTTATCAATCACTGTCTTCCCCGAAGAGATCGGTATTTGAATACACTTACATTACATTACATAAATAATTAGAATTTAGGAAAAATAGACTTTACTTCTTTAAAGAATGACATATTTATGTCAAAGCCAAACTTGGTTTGATTCTCCCACACATTTGAGAATCAGATGGCTGTAGACATGTGTTGAAGAGTCTTTAATGATTTGGTGGTCTTTGTCCTGTCTTACGTTGAAATGTTTTCATTTTAACCCATTTGACATTTTGGTTACTGTTTAGTTGACGGTCTACCATCAAACATTTGACAATATTTCTAGCATTGAAAAGTGAGTTATTGGTGTTTTGGTTGGGCAGATCTTAAAGAAGTCAGGGCCCAAGGATTGTCAGGCTATATATTGTAACAGATGCCTGTTTACTTCATAAAGCTAATAAATATCCTTTATAATAATAAATTTGTTTTTGGAGGTGACATTTTTTATACATAAAGCAAAAGTTAAAAAATTAAGTTGATGAAATATTCTTTCCAACATAAGAAAACTACGTCTGGCATCACCTTAAGAAAGACGACCCCAACCTGAAGCTTGGGAGCCACATGTGGCTCGTGGGCCATTGATGTGTGCCTCACGGCTGTGCTTTAGCTTGTTGCATAGGCACCAGGTCTAGCAAACTGCTATGAAAAGATGGTCTCCAGATGGTGACATTTGTTAGTAGCCCCACATAGATGAGCAATCGGAATGGGGATAAGGTAGAAACCCCTGGAATATTGGTATACTGCCTCAGTGTAATTTCTGTGGATAAGGTTTGGCTGTCGTTATACTGGTAATCGGGGCTCTGGGTGTCACTACTGTGAGGGGGCGGGAGCTGGATATGGCTCCCAAACCTTTTTTATTGCAGAAAGTGGGTCGGGACCCCCTCTCAGAGCTGGATGTGGCTCACAAGCCTTTTTTATTGATTAAGTTGGCTCGGGATCCTCTCTCAGAGCTGGATGTGGCTCACAAGACTTTTTTATTGATGACGTTGGCTCGGGATCCTTTCTCAGAGCTGGATGTAGCTCTGAAACCTCTCCTATTGTTGAATGTGGCTCGCAACGCTCTCTCAGAGCTGGATATGGCTCGCAACGCTCTCTCAGAGCTGGATGTGGCTCGCAACCCTCTCTCAGAGGTGAATGTGGCTTGCAACACTCTCTCAGAGCTGGATGTGGCTCGCAACCCTCTCTCAGAGCTGAATGTGGCTTGCAACACTCTCTCAGAGCCGGATGTGGCTCGCAACCCTCTCTCAGAGGTGAATGTGGCTTGCAACACTCTCTCAGAGCTGAATGTGGCTCGCAACCCTCTCTCAGAACTGGATGTAGCTCGCAACCCTCTCTCAGAGCTGAATGTGGCTTGCAACACTCTCTCAGAGCTGGATGTGGCTCGCAACCCTCTCTCAGAGCTGGATGTGGCTTGCGACCCTCTCTCAGAGCTGGATGTGGCTCGCAACCCTCTCTCAGAGCTGGATGTGGCTCACAACCCTCTCTCAGGGTTGGATGTGGCTCACAACCCTCAGGGCTGGATGTGGCTCGTGACCTCTCAGAGCTGGATGTGTCTCGCAATGCTATTTTAGAGTTGAATGTAGCTCTCAAGATCTGAAAGGTTGGGGACTTCTGCCTTAAGATTGCATTCATATGACTGTATTTTTGTATTTTCAACCCAAGTGATGTCCAAGGAAAAAATGACATCACCCAGACAGCACTAGGAACAATGTTATTCAACTGAACTATTCAGCTGACAAGTCTTTTTGACCTTGTGCGCTCATCTCTTTCATGTTTCCGATGTGACTTGTCCTCTCACACGTCTGTGAGTGTGCAAAAAAATTGGATTCTATATGGCTCAACCATACAGCATTCAAAACTGTTGGTCTTGTAAATTTTATTTGCGGTTGATTTCAAAACACAAACGCCAAACAGATGCCATACAGATGACATGTGGATGATTATAAGTTCACATGAGCGTATCAAAAAACAATCTTCACTTAGAAAATACAGAGGGGTTTTTTATCTGAACTGTCATATGCTTGGCATCTGTTTTATACATCAGAATTTCATCAAATTTATAGACCACATAGTTTCCTATATTATGAATTGCAATTTATCTTTAAAAATCGGATGCTATATTGATGATCTTAGTTGCTTTTTTTTAACACCCATACACTAAAAATGGTGAGTCTCCTCAGTAAAGCTTAGGATACTGATGCCTGTTGATATTTTTTGTTTGGTTCATGTGAAAAAACTATCATCTGAACTAACTTGAAAAAACGTGAAATATTTAGCCGTAACAGAAATTCTTCAGTGATGAGTGAAGGTTAGAGACCACACTGCTGTTAAATGGAGACTTGAAACAGATCCTAGAAAGTAATTTATTTCATGCGTTTCAGAGTTTAAAACACCTTCTTCAGGACATTTACATTAACCATTAGTGCGATTGTCTTGATAAAGGAGTTTTTAACTCCAAGATGCATTACATAAATCACTTTCTACGATCTGTTCCAAGTCTCCGTGCAGTGTTGTTTCTAACCCTTCACTAAAGAATTTCTAAGTCTTGAGGGCTGCTGCCACTGGTATTACACTCTACAAGTGGTTGTGTCTCACACCACCTTTTCAGGTGAGCAAGTCTTCATTCTGATCACCTGTATTTCCTGCACGCATAAAACCCTTATTTGTGCTATTGTCGTTCCTGTATCTAGCGGTAACAAAAGGCATTTTGATCCCGAAGGACTGGAGAGTAGCACAATAATAAGAACCTGCAGGCAACAATGAAGCGTGGAGGAAGATCCTTACAAGTTTAGAACTGGACTTCAATAAATGGAGTTCAGATTTGGTTAAGAATATTGGTGTCCACAATGCTGAGAAATACAGGCAGATATTTATTCATCATGCAATACCATTACCGAGGTGTCCGATTGGCTCCAAATTTATTCTGCAGTCAGACAATGACCCCAAACATACAGCCAATGTTGTTAAGAACAATCTTCAAAATAAAGAAGAACAAGGAGTCCTGAAAATAATCCGGCCCCACAGAGCCCTAATCCCACATCACCCAGTCTGTCTGGGATTACATGAAGAACCTCCTCATAAAGAAGAACAAGGAGTCCTGGAAGTGATGATCCGGCCTCCACAGAGCCCTGATCTCACATCATCCAGTCTGTGTGGGATTACATGAAGAACCTCCTCATAAAGAAGAACAAGGAATCCTGGAAGCCATGATCCGGCCCCCACAGAGCCCTGATCTCACATCATCCAGTCTGTCTGGGATTACATGAAGAACCTCCTCATAAAGAAGATGAAGGAGTCCTGGAGGTGATGATCCGGCCCCCACAGATCCCTGATCTCACATCAGCCAGTCTGTCTGGGATTACATGAAGAACTTCTTCATAATGAAGAACAAGGAGTCCTGGAAGTGATGATCCGGCCCCCACAGAGTCCTGATCTCACATCATCCAGTCTGTCTGGGGTTACATGAAGAATCATCTCATAGAGAAGAACAAGGAGTCCTGGAAGTGTTGATCTGGCCTCCACAGAGCCCTGATCTCACATCATTCAGGCTGTCTGGGATTACATGAAGAACCTCCTCATGAGGATGAACAAGGAATACTGGAAGTGATGATCCGGCCGCCACAGAGCCCTGATCTCACATCATCCAGTCTGTCTGGGATTACATGAAGAACCTCCTCATAAAGAAGAACAAGGAGACCTGGAAGTGATGATCCGGCCGCCACAGAGCCCTGATCTCACATCATCCAGTCTGTTTGGGATTACATGAAGAGAAAGAAGAGTGACCAGAACAGTGACCGGACTGCAAACCACAGACTATGAACAATGGTTGCACGATTTGGGAATACTTACGGTAGTTTGCAAAGGAGAAGACTGAGAGGAGACTTAGCAGCTGTCTACAAATATCTCAAGGGCTATAACACTGTGGAGGGATTATCTTTATTCATTTACACAAGGAAAGACTAGAAGAAATGGGATAAAACTGAATGGGAGGAGACATATATTAGATATTAGAAAAAACTTTTTGACAGTGAGGGTGATTGAGTGGAACAGGCAGCCACGAGAGGTGGTGAGTTCTCTTTCAGTAGAAGTTTTCAAAAAGAGGCTGGACACTTCGAGGACAAGCCCTTATGATTTCACATATCTCCCACAGGTAAAATGAAAGAGCCTGTACTCACCTACCAGGTTGGTGCCACTCTAGCAGTATCAGTAATCACAGTTCCTGGGCTCACGTGACATGCTGACGTCACGTGCGGTCCAGCTCCAATCAATTCAATGGAAGTCTTCAAACAGTGTCTGGAATGATTTAGTGATCCAGGAGGTCCCTTACAACTCTACCACTCTATGATTCTATGACAGAAAGATTTGCAGAAGCCTTATACACCGAAGATCTGTGGTTAGTTCTTCAAAATGTTTAGAGAAACCTCTCAACGGAGTTTCTTTAAAATCTGTGTGAAAGTGTCCCTAAAAGTGTCCTTAAAACTTGTTTTAAAAATTGATTTATCTTTTGTTTAGGTTGTTAATTAATTAAAGAAAACTATTAAATCTTCTATTTTGAAATCATTTTTTGTTTGAAGCATTTTTCCTGCTAGAATTGCATTTAGATGGCGTTTAACGCCACCCTCCGCTGCGGAACAACTGTGAAATGCTAAATCAGAACGGCAGACTCTACATTTACAATATATGTATGACTCGGCCACAAAAAACAAGGCTATACCCAGGGCCGCACCGTCCATTGGACAGTGTGAGCCCTCATATTCAGGCGGCAACGAGCAGGGGGAGCGGCTGTGTAGAAGGGGGCGGCGCTATCCCCACACAGCCGCTTCCTGTCTGTCGGGCGCCGCCGGGAGCGGTAAGTTAAAGAGCCCCGCGGCCGCCTCCCGCTTCTCACCTGTGGTGGGGAGCTGACAGCACCCCCTTGTGGCTCAGGCGGCGGTGGTGCTTGATGCACCAAAAAAAGAAATTGTGATCCCCTGAACAAGGCATAATAAGATCTGCTTGACCTCAAAGCTGGGTATCCTAAGTGTTAGTTAATCTATGAGAAAAAGAAAATACATTAAATCAAGCGAAATGGGATTTAAATTCTTTTTAGAAAGAGATATTGCATGGAATGTCGATTTTTTTTTTATATCATAAATACATCTAAAATAATGTAGAAGAATTCCACACAGCTGCCTGGGCAGTGAAATCACAAAAAGGCAATAAAAAAATTCCCACTCCTTATCATGTTCCCCCAACTGATTGATTTATTATAGAGCCTCCTAGGAGATATATCAGAGCTTAGTACAGTACATTTCTAAAAGTAATTGAATGATATTAAATATGTGGAGACGAGACGAGTCTCCCTGCAGGAGGCCGAAGGACCGGCGTTATGCAGAGAATCTTTTTGAATGTAGATGAAGGCGGAACCCTTTGGTTTGTCTGGTATGGAGTTGAACCCAGTCAATGTTATAAGAGAATGATTTTCCTGTCGTTCACGTCTCCCAGAGTGTTTGGCAGAATCTTTTTCTCCTTCAAATTCTTTGAGGCCTCATGCATGTGGCCGAGCTGTACTGAGGCACACGGAGTCCCTACGGCTCTATACTATGAAGCTGTAGGCACTCGTGTTACAGGGATATTCTCCGCTGCAAAATAATTCTGCTAGGTGGAAATGGCTTCATAGTATGGCATCCAGATTAATGCATCGAACTTCACGCCAGTCCTAAAGTCAAATAACTTCAATTCAGAAGCACTCATGGGTGTAGTAGGGCCCCATAAAAGTCTACGTGTGCCGTAATACAACACTTTACAATTTCAGATCTTGTGCGGAGCTATAATATCTTTTTATGTATGGTAATTAGCACTTCATCACTACTATGGCAGCTTTGGCAACCTCAAATACCCATGTTTTGCAAGATTATGCAATTTAAAATGTGTTCTCCTGCAAAAATTCAAGGCCCAGATTGCGATTTGTAGAACTTTTCCATAAAGCTTATGATTAGAGATAAGCAAGCACTACCGCTCAGATGCCCAGTATTTATAATGAGCAGTCAGATGCTCGGAGGGGCATGATTACGGTAGTTTACCGAGTATAATGGAAGTCAATGGGGAGCTTGAGCATTTTTCCATTGACTTTTCATTTTTCTGTTTCCTATTGATTTCTATTATACTCTGTAAACTAGTCGAAGCTCTTCCAATCGACAAAATGCTCTTTGTGAGTATCGAGTACCCGAGCATGCTAGTGCTCAAGTGCTCACTTACCTCTCATTATGATACTTTAAAGGACTATGGTAGATTATAAGTTGTACTTGGTGGACTCATGTCTACCTTCAGCCTTGAAAATTGTTAGCTAAATATAACTTTTACATCAGTAAGAACGCCACCAATCATCAAAGGTCTCCTGTTATCCCCGAGTCACAAGGTGGCATCTAAATTGGATGTGAAGGGGAAGGCAAGGCGCATGCACCATGGTGCTTGAAAGAAGAAGAAAAGAGACCTCTGTTAATTAAGCGCACAACCAGAAAATGAGTATATGCAAGCGATTTTATTAATGATCAAACATGGTGGGGGCTATGCAGAGACCCAAGGTTAAAAGCAATTAAAACCAATTTGGTCCGTACCCCCACAGAGTGCTGTATATAAATTATCAGTTCAACAATGTACACAGTTGATTAAAAACCAGAAAGAGACGGTAAAGGCGGCGCCACATGCGTCAATATCGCGAGCGACATCACCGAAAAGTGACGCATCAGCGATGTCGCTCACGATACCGCAGTTGCGTCGTGCTGTGTGAAAGCGCAAATCAACTGCGATTCATCGCTGGTCGCAGGTTGACAGGTTTACCAGCATGAAGGTAAACCTGTCAATCTGCAACCAGCGATTCGGCTAGATCGCGCCGTCTGACTCCGCAATAGCGATGTTGGCAGTCTATACTGCAGCGTTGCTGAGGATCGCTCGCTGGGTTGATCCCAGCCCAGTGAGCAATGGCTCCGCCCGCATCGTCGCCGCATTACCGGCAACATCCTGCCGTGTGACAGCTGGCCTGTGATGTCGGAAGCGAGCGCGCACCCACGCATCGCTTCCGACATCGCAGGCCAGATTGATGCGTCTGACGGCGCCTTAACATACATCAATGGTGGATCCCAATCAAGGTGGATCTCAGTGGATCGCAAAAATTATACCCGGGGAACCATAATGATACTTCCAAAAATAGTCCAGAGCAGTGCTGCACTCAGCATTTGGGTATCCTGCAATAGCATTTCATTTTCATTAAAATGTGAATGAATAGTTTGTACTAACTGATGCTCCCTAAGCCTGCAGAACAGCCTGAATTTCTTTGTAACTTGATTAAGGTAGCCCATCCACCATCCAGACTATCTTGCATTGCAATCTTTCATTATTTTTTCTCTCTGCCGTCCACATCCAGGGAGATTAACTGCAGTGCCATTCCTGGTAAACTTCTTGATTATGTTGCGCACCATGATCAAAGGAACTTCAAAATCTCTGGAGATGAACTTGTAACCTTGAGATTCTTAATATTTTTCAATAGTTTTGGTTCTCAAATCCTCAGACAGTTCTCTTCTCTTTCTGTTCTCCATGCTTAGTGTGGCACAGACTGACACACAGTGCAAAAATTAAGTCAACTTCTCCTTTTATCTGGTTTCAGGTGTGATTTCCATATCGCCCACACCTGTTACTTGCCACAGGTGAGTTTAAACGAGCATCACATGTTTGAAACAAAGTTGTTTACCCATAATTTTGGAAAGGTGCGCACAATTTTGTACAGTGTATTTTTGCGGGGTTTTTTTGTGAAAATTTTGTCCAACTTGCATTTTTTTCTCTTATTTTATTGTGTGGTTCCAACACAAACAAATGAAATAAACATTTGAATAAGAATGTTTTGGGTCATTGTCCTGCTGGAAGACCCATGACCTCTGAGGGAGGCCGAGCTTTCTCACACTGGGCCCTACATTATGCTGCAAAATTTGTTTGTAGTCTTCAGACTTCATAATGCCATGCACACGGTCAAGCAGTCCAGTGCCAGAGGCAGCAAAGCAATCCCAAAACATCAGAGAACCTCCGCCATGTTTGACTGTAGGGACCGTGTTCTTTTCCTTGAATGCCTCTTTTTTTCTCCTGTAAACTCTATGTTGATGCCTTTGCCCAAAAAGCTCTACTTTTGTCTCATCTGACCAGAGAACATTCTTCCAAAACGTTTTAGGCTTTCTCAGGTAAGTTTTGGCAAACTCCAGCCTGGCTTTTTTATGTCTCGGGGTAAGAAGTGGGGTCTTCCTGGGTATCCTACCATACAGTCCCTTTTCATTCAGACGCCGACGGATAGTACGGGTTGACACTGTTGTACCCTCGGACTGCAGGGCAGCTTGAACATGTTTGGATGTTAGTCGAGGTTCTTTATCCACCATCCGCACAATCCTGCGTTGAAATCTCGTGTCAATTTTTCTTTTCCGTCCACATCTAGGGAGGTTAGCCACAGTGCAATGGGCTTTAAACTTCTTGATGACACTGCGCACGGTAGACACAGGAACATTCAGGTCTTTGGAGATGGACTTGTAGCCTTGAGATTGCTCATGCTTCCTCACAATTTGGTTTCTCAAGACCTCAGACAGTTCTTTGGTCTTCTTTCTTTTTTCCATGTCCAATGTGGTACACACAAGGACAAAGGACAGAGGTTGAGTCAACTTTAATCCATGTCAACTGGCTGCAAGTGTGATTTAGTTATCACCAACACCTGTTAGGTGCCACAGGTAAGTTACAGGTGCTGTTAATTACACAAATTAGAGAAGCATCACATGATTTGTTTAACAGTGCCAATACTTTTGTCCACCCCCTTTTTTATGTTTGGTGTGGAATTATATCCAATTTGGGGACAATTTAG
Source organism: Allobates femoralis (assembly GCA_033576535.1). Taxonomy (NCBI): domain Eukaryota; kingdom Metazoa; phylum Chordata; class Amphibia; order Anura; family Aromobatidae; genus Allobates; species Allobates femoralis. Next base: position 44,332,095 of record JARQOC010000008.1, on the reverse strand, counting down.
GACAATTCTTTTTGTGTTTTTTCATTGAAGACAAATTAAATGAAGATAATAATACCAATTTGTGGTAATCATTGCAATAATTTTCAGGAAGAAACTAAGTATTATCTGACAGAATTGCAGGGGTGTCAATACTTTTGGCCACAACTGTATGCCTCAGACACACACAATGAAGATGTCAGATGTGCATCTGGTAAGAGAACACACATCTTCCCCCCTCCTTTCTCCTCTGTCTGCAATGAGTCCCTGTGCATAGAGAGCATACAGATCAGAGGAGGGTAGGGAAGTGCAGTGATTCATGAATATTCATTCCCTGGGGAGTGGGCAGCAGAGAAGCAAGTGATCACTCACTGTGATTGACAGGTGGAATGAATGTTTTATTTTGAAGTTTCCACAGGATAGGAAGGAAGCATAAATAATGTATATATACATGAGTAGAGAGAGCTTAGAGAAAGGAATTAGAAAATTATATCTGTTACATATGGATTTTTGAACTGACAGATTCCCTTTACAAAATACTTAGCATATAGCCATGAATTTAGTTTTAGACTAATGTACACTGAACTCACTAATATCAAGGTGTTCAGCCAACACGAAGTTGATTGTTATGGAAGTTAAGGATCATGTGCTATCCCGATCCTTTTATTATCCTGGAGATAAGACACCGCTGGTGGCCCCCTTGGGGAAAACACTCTGAGCACTCTGCCAACAATCGCTGGTGTTTTTGGGAGAGATGGCTGCGGTTAAATGATCAGCCAAGCCAACATTTATCCAACAGCCATCTAATGTGTATGGCGAGCTATACCCTATTGTTTTCCTAAATTACATGTGGTAAACACTATCCCGTGACTGATATGGTTCCCTGCATACAATTGCCAATCGTTGGTTTTTAGGAGATTCTTGGCCGGCAAAGAATTAAAACAGAGAATCCTCTTGTGAGGTTTGAATTATGAAGAATTCCTAAGAGATGACTTTAACCCAAGAAAAAAAATACAGACGGCCCCCAATATTCTCCGACATTCTTTCACCAGGCTTCAATACGTACAAACATATTTTTTTCTTATTGTAAATGAGTTTCAGACTTGGACTGGAGTTGAAGTAACAAAATTACATTCCTTACAAATCAGACTCTGCAGCCCCCTTTATCTTTCTGAAATTCGAGTTGCAAGATCTAACCCAAATACTTGTGACTCATTGTGCACTTTTTTCTCATGATTGATGCAGTGAAACAGCATAGTTATTCTTCTCATTACTTTATCCCGTATAGAATAGGCAGAATCCAGTGGTGTAACTTAAAGCTTGAGGTCCCCGATGCAAAATCTCCAACAGGACCCCCAACTATTATAGGTGTTTAATAGGAATAGTCTTTTCAAGTGGGTCAAAGGGACCTTCTGGATCACTACATTTCATAGACCGGGTGCAATTGCAACTCCTGAACCCATTATAGTTATGCTACTGACAGATATAATAATTTTTTATTTATGTAGTATAGTGCCAAACAGATACTAAGAGGAGCGAGGGTCCTGCTCACAAGCTACAGTCTGAGGAAATAGGGGAGGCGCAAAAGGTAAATCGTATAAAGTTCCGTCATATATGGTCCAACAATCAATATAGTAAACAGAAGAATCTTACCATCCATGCCAAAACAGAAACCAAGTGCACTTACAGGACGCAGTCAGAGCCCAAATGTGAAGCAAGCCCAGCTGCAGGCTGATAAATCACCTCTACCAGCAAGATGTGGGAGGCGACCTGCCATGCATATACTGGGCCTGCATAGGACACCATTCACACTGATACTTATGATGCAGAGTGTCTGAAAGCTACCCAATCGCTCCGCTGCCTGAGGATTGGGCTGCACAGTACGATGCTTCTGCACCACTAGATGAATGGCGCCCCTATGGGCCCAACTGCACCCTGGATGGATAAAAAAGTGCAAAAGTTTTTTATATGATAAATAAAAAACCTTTATAGATGGGATTTTGGTTCATGTATTGGCCCAAGACATTTAAGCTGATGATCCACGTCACGGAATCCCATACTCATCAGTCCTAACAAAACTGTACAAAAACTACTAGAAAAAAAGCAGCATCAAAAAACCTTACCATCCATGCCAAAAACAGAAACCAAGTGCACTTACAGGACGCAGTCAGAGCCCAAATGTGAATAGAAGAATGTATTAACTGACTGAACCGGTCACCATCCAGAATCTTTACAAGTACATATAAAGGCTATTAAGTGCATGATGGATGTGAAAAGATGATACAAGGGTCCAGATTTGGAAGAATGGGAATAGGTAGATAAGTGAGGTGAGGTGATAGGTCAATCTAAAGAAATGCTTTTTTAGAGCCCCCTTAAAACTTTGGGTATTGTGATTAATTAAATTGTTCTTGGTAGTACGTGCCAGGGATTGACAAAGCTCGTGAGAAGTCAGAGACATTAGTGGGGGGGTTGGATTATTGAGGATATCAGTCTTAGATCCTTATCGTAAGGGAGGGCAAGGGAAGGGTGATAAACAGAGGTGAAAGAGGAGATGTAGGGTGGAGCAGAACTGTGGAGGGCTTTGTAAGTGAGAGTGATTAGTTTATAATCTACTATGCAGTGGATGGGTAACCAGTACAATGACTGGCACAGGATAGAGGCTGTTGGAGAGGAATATGATCCTGGCTGCTGTATTGAGGATGGATTGGAGAGGGGAGAGTTTAGTAAGAGGGAGAAAGATTAGTGGAGAATTGCAATAATGAATATGAGTGACAATAAGCGTTTTTGCTGAGTAAACTGTAAGAAAAAGTGAAATTCTATAGATGTTTTTGAGATGTAGGTGACACGAGTGAGTAATCGGATGTGGGGACTGATCAACAGCTGGCATGCTACCGGGGAGTTATGGAATATTGGGTAGATACAAGCTCCTGATCCTAATGAAATATCTATAGGTGGACCCTTCCAATTATCTGTTACTGTTGCTCTGTTTCATAAGAAAATTCACATCCCATTGTCTCCACACTGTGTCCCTCTACAGCCTATATTATTATTTTTATTTATTATTTATGTAGCACCATTAATTCCATGGTGTTGTACATGTGAAGGAGTTACATACAAAATTATAAGTCTAGTTTACAGTAAAGAAATTAACAATGACAGACTGGTACAGGAGGGAGAATAATTAACGAGGACCTGTCGCCAGGTCAAAAATGACCAATTTTTGATGATATTTGATTTGTGATGCTCTCCGAGTATTCCTATTTTTTCTAATTGACCATAGGGTTTTAGATATGAGGATCTTTTTACAAAGTGCTAATTTTAAGGTCTTTCAAAGGAGGGTTGCTTACTAGGTCATAATGCAGAGCAAACTAAAGTTATGAGCCACCTCTAAAATAAATACCCTATAAATGACTAATAAACAAAAAGCCGATATCTCTAGGAACATTTGTTCCATTTTTAAAAGAAAAAAAGAACCCGAATACTCAACATTAGCAGCAGAAAATGAAGAGCACAAATTGGCTAGTGACAGGTCCTCATTAGGGATGAGCGAGTAGTGAAATAATCGGACTCGCTATACTCATAATGGGTAGGTCCTAATGCTCGGGTACTCGTTACGAGTGGCAAGTCCAATGTAAGTCAATTGGAAATGTGAGTACTTTCGCAGTGTAACTATATACTTTGCGAAAATTAACTAAAAGTTAATAAAAGGTGTTAAAAATAAAAAATAACACTCACCTATCTGATGGCTGTCCCGGGACCCAAAAAGAACACATCCAATGGGTTGCCAGGACTTTAAGTCTGATGGCCAATCAGATGGCTGGTAGCGATCAGGTGGTGTGTGACGTCACACACCACCTGATCGCTACCAGCCATCTGATTGGCCATCAGCTTAAGGTCCTGGCAGCCCATCAGATGTGTTTTTTTCGGGTCCCGGAACAGCCGTCGGATAGGTGAGTGTTATTTTTTTTATTTTTAAAACCTTTTTATTAACTTTTATTTCACTTTCGAAGTGTATATAGATACAGTGCAAAAGTGAATGTACCAATCGCTACTTCTAACGAGTAATCACAAGGAAACTCGCGAGTACCAAATAGTTACGAGTATACTCGCTTTTCCCTAGTCCTCATTAATGTATTCCCATGTGTTATCCCAAAGCTGACACATTGTCACTAATGTGCAAAATTGAATGGACTATCCCAGTTGCCATAATTTATCATCTGGCATGGGTACCAGCTGGGATATCGACTGATTATTAAATCAAAGAAACGTTGACCACCTCTTTTCACTTGTCTGTAAAACCATAGGCTGGATAATTTGAATTAAATGAGAGGTCACATATATGCACTTACACTACTCTCTTGGTCTATTGTTTAAAGAAACATAGATATCAAAGCACTAAAGCTCTATTCAACAGTACCATAGAATAAGGATGGTGTGGCATGGGGCATGCCGGACCTACCAATCGTTCCAACTCATCATGTTTTTGCAGCTATGGTAGAACTTGAAAGTTCCACTGCTCCATCAATTATCACATATACATTGCACTACTCCTCAAATAACCTTATACAATTAGTAAAAAAGTGTATGTTTTCCAAGATATCATGCATCACTTGTCCACTGGCCAAGGTGGATATTGCAAACTAGCCTTAGAGAAGAGCTGTCTCTCTTTTTATCTATTACATGTTATAAAGGTGGGGTCACATGTGGCGATGTCGCCCGCGACATTGCCGAAAAGTGACGTAACAGCGATGTCGCGAGTGATATCACAAGTGCGTCGTGCTGTGTGACAGCGCGACGCAACTGCAAATTATCACTGGTTGCAGGTTGACAGGTTTATGAACATGTTCATAAACCTGTCAATCTGTGCCCTGCGATTAGGCTGGATCGCGCCGTCTGACACTGTTGGCGGCGCGATCCAGCCTATATCGCAGCGTTGCTGAGGATCGCTCACTGGGCTGAGCCCAGCCCAGCGAGCGATGGCTCCGGCAACATCGTGCTATGTGACAGCTGGCCTGCGATGTCGGAAGCGAGCGTGCACCTGCACATCGCTTCCGACATCGCCGGCCAGAATCGCCACGTGAGACCCCACCTTTAGAGATGAGCAAGTCAATTCAGTCCAAATAACAAAATTGTGTCAAATAATTAAGAATTCACTGATATTTGCAAATTTGAACAATTCACTATTCATTTTAAATATATAGTATAAAATTTCAATTGTTCCTTTACACAGTAGGGAGTTATTGCATCAACAGAGAAAACATACATGACCTAAGCAAGGCTGACATAGCATATGAGATAACACAAACAAATATGGATTATTATGGCCTGTATAAAAGCACAGGCAGGAAACAAAGCAGCCATTGTATGGTGAATCTGGATTGTGAGCAGATGTCACAGATCACAGCTTAGCTGCAGAGATAGAGAGGGAAAGGCATTGTCAAGGGAAATAAAAATAGACTTAAAACAAAAAAAAACCTAAAAAGTGGTGAAACACGTGTAGGGAACAAGGTACATAGAAATACTAAAACCTCTAAAATAGAACAAATTACTACAGAAAACGTGAGAAACAACAATAATAAATTAGTGCCATAGATGTTTTACTGGGTGGGAACCCTCCTACTCACTGCCAAGGAACCCTGAAGTAGAATTAAAGGGAATCTGTCATCATGTTTTTCCCATACAAAGTAGGGCCAGCACCTGTAAGCCCTTCTAGAATGCTGTATATATGTTTCCAAGCCACTCTGAATAATGCAAAAAACCTTATATCAGACTCATCTGTGAAGCAGTCCGGTTTGATGGGCATCACTGATTTTGAACCGGCACCTCCTCTCTTCTTATGATCACTGTCCTCCGTCCTGCTTCGTGTTGAAGACATCCTACATCATCCATATAGTATCTTCCATTGCGCTCCTGAGGATGTTCACTTCTCTATCCCGCTGAGAGCAAAGTATTGTAGTGTGCATGCGTTGGAGCTCTTGGGCCTTTCTCCATGCATGAGTAATACAATACTTTGCTCTGCCCTCAGCAACACGGAGAGAAGTGCGCATGTGCAGGACTACGATAGAAGACACTATATGGAAGACATAGGTCACGTCATCCACACGAAGCAGGCAAGGATGACAGCGACTGCATGAAGAAAGGAGGCGCTGGATCAAGACCAGCGACACCCATTGGATTGGATCACTCCACAGGTGAGAAAACTAAAATGTATCTTTATGTTATACAGATCGGCCTGGGGACTTATATACTGTATTGTAATATACTGTATATGAGCGCTTATAGGTGCTGGCCCTTCTTTATATGAGAAAAACTTGGTGACAGGTTCCCATTAACCAAAAATAAGAGGAACTTCCCTCCAAACTTATGATGCACTGATAGAAATAACTGTATTAATGACATTAGTGTGTGAAAGGCTTGTAGCAAAGTAATATTTCAGACCAACAGGGGATCCGCTTCAGGCTTTGTTGACAGTTATATGGTCAACAAAAATCATCTTATAATTTTCTGTATAATCTTAAATAGGACCTTATTGCATAATGTATTGAAAATCAAAAAACCTCTGTTTTCGTCTATGTACAATCAGACCACAGAGATACATTAGGGTACCAGAAGGACAGAGAATATTATTACTGTATAGGTGAAAGAGAAAGGGCCAAGAATGGAGAACCTACGGGACCCACAATGAGACACAATATTACTGGAAGGAGCACAGGATGAGGAGATTATTACTAGAAGGGGCTGAGAATGGGGAACAGTATTTCTGCAAGAAGCCCAGGATGGGGTACATTATTACTAAAATGAACCCAGGATGGTGACATTAAATCAGGATGGGGGACATTATTATTGGAAGGGGCCCAGTATGGGAGACATTATTATTGGAAGGGGCCCAAGATGTGGAACACACTTACTGGAAGGAATCCACGATGAGAGAGAGTATTATTGAAAGGAGCCCAGAATGGGGGACATTATTACTAGAAGGGGCAGAGAATGGGAGCAATATTACTGGAAGGGGTCCAGAATAGGGACTTTTTACTGGAAGAAACCCAAGTTTGAACATTATTACAGGGAGGGGCACAGGATGGCAACATTATACCAGCATGGAAGATATTATACCAGGAAGGGACCCAGGATGGGGAACATTATTACAGGAAGGGACACAGAATGGCAACATTACACCAGCGTGGAAGACATTATACCAGGAGGGGGCACAGAAGGGAAGACATTATTACTGGAAAGGGAATTGGGTGGGGAACATTAGTACAGGAGTGGGGATATTATTATATTATGGCGGGGTGAGGGGGTAACACACATGTATTTATAGGATTTAGAATGCTACAAGGGTATATACATCATACAAGCATGCAAGTATGGAACCAGGTCCAAATGTTGCACCAGGGTCCATTTTACAGCTTTTTGATTGGTGGACTAGTGAAGATATAACTTAGTTCAATATTGGTAAACCTGAATATTATAGGAATGTGCAAGTAATATTTACTAAATAATGATATATCAATATAAAATTTCAATATGAATTCTTTATATATCGGTTTAATAGACTCCACTGAATACAACTGCAATTGTAGCAGCGAGGCTTCTGCATTTTTTCCCCTGGCCTTCAAGATTCGCATTTCTAAAGTGCCTTACATCACTGCTCAATATAATCCACCAAATTGCATCATCCTATAGGTTTTATTGGATGCAGGAATGCATGATGGATGGCCAACACCATCCTCTCCCATGAATATGTCAAATAACTTGCAAGATTGGGCTGTTGAGCAGTAAAAATACAACATGATGTCACCACTACGTCTGGATAGGTGCCCATTGTCATTAGAATACAAGTAGGAATATTCAGTAACGATTCTGCTGAGAGTGCGGAACCCGCGAACATTCCAGGAGTTAAGTTACAATGCAGCACTTCTTCCAGTCAGTAAATCTAAGTGCGGATGTTTTTATGGACACTTTTACAGGGTTCATATCGTCTGGCACAATATTACAGTGCACCCATTTTTTTCTGCAGATTTTTGGGGGTAAAAGAAAATATAAAATTAAAGAGAGTAGCTATAAAAAAGCCTGCAAAGAGTGTATATGTTCTCCCCACGCTTGCATTGGTTTCCCCTTGGAATTCCGATTTCGCCCCATACTCCGAAGACATAGTGATAAGAAATTAGATTGTGTGTCCCAATGAGAACAGTGATGATAAAACCTTTAAAGTGTAGTATAAATTAATGAGTATAATAAATAATACCCATTACAACTTTACTAGACCACGAGCTATGATCCTTAACTGAAGTCAACTTTCTTAGAGCCAATTGTTCCCTCCTGCTTCGAACCCCTAGAGACTATTCTGTGAGTTCAGTTTATCAGTTATGGTAGAGGGCGGCTATGGAAGATACAATAAAAAAGTATTCCCTATATGGAGGGGCAGATAGGTTGCTGAGATCCTCTGTATGAGTTTTTATCTTCCCTAAGGAGCCCTGGTCGACCAATGAACCAGTCAATCCACTTTTGTTTAATAGTCCTTTACCATGAGTTTTTATAGGCTGTTTAGGGAAGAATGATCATTTATACAATTGTTTGAACCCCATACAGTTTTCATATTGACAGCAGTACACCCTATATTTACATGGAGAGATATGTTGCCAAGACTGGTCAAGCTAGCTACTGTACTGTACTGTAGGCTACTGGCTGCCATGTCTACCCAAGTCAAAGGAACAAGGTTTCTTGCAAATGCTCATTTTATTATATTATTGGCCCATTTAGAAGAGCCTTAAAGAGGTTGTCTAGTGAATCTGTCTCTCATCCATAAACCCACTTGATCAGTTAGTTTCCTACCACTGGGACCCGCACTGTTTAGCAGATTAATCTCTATTACAATGAAGTGGCCAAACACCTACACCAACGCTGCTCTATTCCTTCCCATTCATGCTAATGAGCGCTGCACTCAGCTTTTTTGCTACAGCCCCAAAGGGAATGAATGGAGCACCAATCAGGCATCTGACCTGACATGCCATTTTAGAAAGAAGATAAAAGTTCCAGATCTACTGATGGGTGTGGGTCCCTTTAAGATGATGGCTGAACACGTAGTTGATGAGAGGTATGTATCTGAGAGTTGGTAATCCTCTGTGATGTAAAACTGGATTAGCTTCAGTATTAGGGATGAGCGAGTATTCTCACAGAGAGCAGATTGATTGTTAGAATCCCTCTGGGGGGCACATCAAGGTGTTATATGCTGCGGAGATTTGAAAAAGCCCCCCCTCCCGCCCTTTCCCAGAAACCCTCGTTTTATAGCCGGAAGTCTGTGGGTGGAGCCTGTCACTAACTGACTTACACTGGGCTCTGTGCTCTGGCCGAGTACACGAGTATCTTGGGATGCTCGGCCAGAGCATCGAACACCTGAGCATTTTAGTACTCGCTCATCTCTCTTCAGTATACTTAAAGTAATAAAGTGAGTTATTAGGGCATGTCAGGGCAGGGTTTACGACCAGTTGGAATGATGGGTGGGTCTGACAGCTCACATACCCTCATCCATGGGAGTGGTACGTGCTTCAAATGGAGTAAGTTTGTTTGACGTGAATTCTGTTTGAGGAGGTTGGTAAACCTCCAGTGGAACTTCTGTGTGGAAGAGATGTGTCCTTTCCTGAGTAGGTGATCATGCAGCTAAGCAGGCTGGTATTACTTTTTGTTTTAACTTCAGGTCATCTTTACGTTTCCCTTTGGAGTGGTTTATGACACTTAGATCCGATAGGCATTTCAAATGACCAGAAGAGATGGGGTTTAAGTAAAGAGGCTGAGCCAAATAGGATCCTTGAGATCCAGGAAGGGACCACCCCACTAATGGACCACCCACTTCTAGAGTCAATTGATGGAAACTTTACAGTGCAATTGAATGAAACATATTGGGACAGATCTACCAAACAAAATAAAATTCTGAACTCATTCAGATTGCACAAAAATTGTTTTATTATGTTTTTCAAAAACTTTTACAATTTGCTAGAAAGCTTGATAAAGTATCAGGAAAAGTGAGCAGGATTAAGGAAAGTCATAAAATAGGACAAATGTAAAAGTAACTTTTTTTAAACTTTAACCAACCCAAACTGTTACTTTGTGGCTTTTTAAAAAATAAGCCAATTGCTCCCATTACGACTCTGAAGTGCTGCCAAAGCAACAATAAATTGTAGTTTGAAGTTCAGCTTGGAATTTCATTGGTGTATTATCACGCCAGTGACAGATAGCAAGGACAGTGTGCTCCCTCAAGCTAGGGATCCCTAGGTTAATGCCTGTTCCTAAAATTACCCTGAAGGTGGGGATGCCTGGGTTTGGTACTTTTCTAAGCTCTCGGGTATGACTCATCCAGCTGTCTCATCCTTCTGCTCCAAAGGAGTGAAGGGGCAGGAGAGCAAGGAAACAACACACAGACAAGCCAGGCAAAGCAACGCATATGAAAGGGCTCCAAGATCTTCAGTTGGAAGCTGCTATGCTGCAAATATAATGAACATGTCTGCTTAAAGAGGTCCTGTCACCAAACCAGGCATGGTGATCTAATTACAGGACTGAATGCAGCATATCTGCTGCATCCAGGCAAGTGATCCCCCAGCCCTTGAGCCCCCTGTACCCCGAGATAATACACTTAGAAAACTTACATTGAGGTGGCTAGGGGCTGGAGCCAAAGGGCAGATTCACACCCCCTGCATCTTTAATCTGCCCAACCACTGCCTCCCTGATGCCAATCATTGTCTCCCTTGTCTGCAGCATAACACAGAGCTTATTTTAGTAATGGCCGCTTAGCCCCGCCCCCTGCGGTGATATCACCGCTTATACCCGCCCTGCTCTATGGTTAACATAGAGCAGGGCGGGGAAAGGTGGTAACATCAGAGCAAGAGGCTGGCCGCCCCGCCTCGTGCAGTGACATCACCACTTATGCGTTTTAAGAAAAAATGACAAAGTCCAAAAAACATCCAGGGACACAGGAGGCACAAAATGCAACTTAGGAAAAACGGATTTGGCATGGAAAACACTTACAAAAACGGATTGGCATGTGTGACCCTAGCCCAAGACAACAATGAAGTGAGCTCTACAGAAGGTCTGCAATTAATAAATGATGAGACCTCTTGACTCCAGGTGCCCCAGAGGGGACATCAAGACATGGCACACTCATGACAGGTGTGATGCTGCTCTTAAAGCTCTTTATCATTCTGTAGTATTCCTGAACTAGCAGTACTCTCCCTTGACTGATGGACAGGCCAGAGTACCAGAGAAAATTACCTATCATCAGGAGAGGAATGCTAATATGACCAAAAACACGAAGCATTCACTGATCTCACGGACACCAGTCCAAGAAAACACTGCAGGCAGCCAGCTAAAGCGCTCAACACAGTGAATTCCTAGGTGCATTGCCCCCTGGGAATTGCAAATATGCAAATAAAGTATGTGGAGCCTCATTTATGAGTCTCAATACAGGACTAGCAAGATCGAAGAGCCACCCCATGGCTGGGTCCTTCCCTGGAGCGATATCTGGCTAGTCCTGTGTTAATGCAGATGAAGTCCATGGAGCCTCGGTTAAGAGTCTACAACATGGACACCAGCCAGTTATCCCACCAGGGAAGGACCTAGCCCAGGGTATTAGTAGCCCTTAAGTCACTATCCAGCCCTTGCAAGCTTGAAGATATTGCCAGGGGTTTACCATGGACTAGGTATCCAACCACGGACAGCTGTTTCGGGGTTGTTGCCCCTCATCAGTGTAGTCCTGTGTTAAGACTCCTAAGCGACGTTGCACAGACTTTATTTGCAAGTGACCCAAAAGAGACAGAAGCTGGGCTTGAGACCAGAAAAGACCGCAATCTGTAACAACTATAATACAACCACATTACATTTTAGGCACATTTCGAAAGGTTTAGTGGATACATTTTTTGTCAGATGTGCTTCTTTAATAAGTTCACATCTTTTAAAAGTTTTTTTTTTTGCCTTGGTGGTCTTTGGATTGTGATAGGGTTTCTGGCTGTCTTCACTGTCTCGAGACGTCTCAGAACATAATAATCAATAATTGATAGGTTTGCATTGTTTTTGGAGCAGCTTCTCTTTCAGCTGCCATCTGCCTGAAGATCTATGTTGGAGATAATCAGATTGCTGCCAGATAGTCTGCAGATGATTGACCGGTTTATATTTGCATTTTTCAAGATCTATTTTGCACTGTTTAGGGTAAGTGCACACTGGCCGGGTTTTCGGCGGTTTACCTGTGTAAACCGCCGTTTTGTTTACATTAGTTTTATGTTAATTTATGTTAATCCAAACCGGCGTTTGGATTAACATTAAAACTAATGTAAACAGCCCAAGGCTGTGCACACACCGGCGGTTACCCAGCGTCATCCGTTGCTAACCCGCAGGTTTCCCAGCGGGTTAGCAAAGAATGACCATGTTCTAAAAACCGGCGGTTCTGCAGCGGCTGCAAGCAGAATCATGTGCTGCTTCCAGCCGCTGCTGAATCGCCGCCGAGAACCCGCTGGGCAGCCGCCGGATACCGCCCGCACATACCCGCCAGGAAGCCGGTGGACGGCGCCGGAGCTTCCTGGCGGATCCCGCCCAGCCGCCGACGACCAACCCGCCGGGTAATGTGAACTTACCCTAAGAGATCTTTGATTTCTCCAGTCTTTCCAAAGTTACCTTTCGATTTTGAAAGGGAATCTATCAGTAGGGATTCACACCCCAAACTATGGTATCTATATGTCCATGTAGCTCTTTCATAAACAAGTCCAACAATATCTTTACATGGCCAGTCTGTTTTTTCCTTACTAAGAATTGATATGTAAATGAGGATGAATGACTATGGTAGATCTAAAGCCTCTGTCACTCCAGCTCGAGTGATAGCCCAGTGCCACCTCCTCCTGCTTGATTGACAACCTCTATGCTGTGTGATTTCAGGCTTTAGATCTACCATAACTCCTCAGCCTCCTTTACATGTCTATTTAGGAGCTGATTTCTCAGTAACAAAGGTCTGGACTGGCCATGTAAAGGTACTGCTGGACTTGTCTTTGAAAGAGCTACGTGCACCCCAATGACTGAAAATCCCCATTTTTGCAAGCATTGTGATACTTCGTCATCAAGATTGGTGATGTTCATGTTGGACATGTTGGAATCAGACGTTCCTCATTCATCAAAAAGTGACAAGTGGTATACGTTACCGGGCACCTCACCAACACTTTTACTCCATTCAGGGACTGGAATCAAATTTCTGACATGAGGCAAACCACAGTTGGCCATTAATTCGATATATTCTGGCACCACGCCCTGTTGCCTCTCCAGCCTACCTTAGCCTACCCATTTTGGCAGAATTGGGCAAACTGGAGTGAAAACTGCAAACGTTGAACAACCCAGTGTTGAACCAAAATTTGGGAGATTTTAAAAACTATTTACATTACAATTCCTGCTTAATCGATTTGATGAATCGGGGTCAACAACTGTAAGTATGAGCAAAGATCAACAAGGGATATCTGGCTAGTCCCGTGTTTGAGACTCCTAAACGAGGCTCCAAGGACTCTATTTGCATACTCGTATTTCCAAGGGGGCAATGTACCAAGGATTTCACTGTTTTAGCCGGCTGCCCGCAATGGTCTCCCTGAGATCAGTGATTGTTTTGTGATGTTGGTCTACCAGGCATTGCTCCCAACTAGCCAGAATCCTACTCCACACTGATGAGGGGGAAAACCCTGAAACAGCTGTCTGTGGATGGATACCTGGCCTTGGTATTTCCCTTGTCATATCTTTTAACTCGTAAAGAGCTGGATATTGACTGAAAGGGCCACTTAATATGGTGGTTATGGTGTTCTCCTCAAGGAGCCGCCCCATGGCTAGGTCCTTCCCTGGAGGGATATCTGGCTAGTTTCATGTTTGAGACTCCTAAACGAGGTTCCACGGACTCTATTTGCAAATTCATAGATCAACAATGGAATATTCAAAGCTAAAAACGGAAAGGTCATCAGATCACCAACCCGGACGGACGCAAAGGACTTGTGAACTACAAAAACGATAGCACTCACACATAATGCACATGTAACTCAACAGTGTGAATAAAGCCAGCATGATATCTCCACCTCAGTCCAAGGAGGTTCCAGAAACGATAAAATATTGCAAGGCCTTTGCTAAGACAGGACAGAAGAACATGTACTGGGTCTCGTCCAAACCAAAGAGAACAGCAATTTATAAGTGGAGTAGACGTCTCACTGTGGCCATTCCAATGCTGAAATGTCAACTCATTCGGGAAGTCAAAAATATCCCAGCAGAACAACAAATCTAATTTAGGCTAGGGTCATGGTTCAGAATGCCAAAAAAAGAAGACTAAGATATATCATTTAAATGTGACACTAGACTTGCAATTTTTAGATTTAATCACATTGGCATATTAAAAACTGGTCCCGTTCTCATCCAACAAAGTTGGATGACTGAAATGCGTTTGGAATTCCATATGTAACGCTAGTCCTATATGAGTATGTAATCTTTTTTTTGGCCTAGCATCTACAGTATATACCATGTATTTGTATCTCAGCAGATATTATTCTACAATTATTTACAGTGTTTTATGCTAAAGAATGGTAATGATCTTTAAAAATTGGACTTACATTTTTTCTCTCGCACCCATTGAGTTGCATTGGCGAGTCTTGGCCATTTTATCCAATCATACCCAGCATGTTGGAGTTTTTTCCAGAGGCCAAATACAGCTGAGATTTGATGGAAATTGCTGATCAGCACTGCGTCACTGAATAATATTGGCCCTAGCAGAATTTTTTCTTGCAAGGCACTATGTATGCAGATGTGAGTCGTTACCTGTCTCATTCTGGTAATAATTATATTGGGACGAAGTGTCCAGTGCGCATACTTGTTGTCTGTAAGGCTGGCTTCACATTTGCGTATGGTACGCTGCATACCAAACGCAGCCAAACGCTTGCGCACATACGTTCCTATGTTTAACATGGGAACGCATGTGCCTGCGTATGGTTGCGTTTGCAGCATTTGCATTCGGATGCGCATAATTTATTCGCCCTCCGACCATGCTCCAAACGCAGCTTGCAGCATTTTTTTGTGCGTTCGCGGCGCTTGCTCTATCCGCAAGCACCTGCAAGCGCACAAAAAATGCATTGATCTCAATGGGTCCGCAGTGTCCTCTGCATGACACCGCAGGAGAACGCTGCGGATCACATTGAGATCTCTCCCGGTGGCCGCCGGTGATGTCACAGGAGATCACCGATGGCCACCGGGAGATCAGCTCAGCCTCTGATGGTCTCCTCCATCCCCGCCGCCGGTAATCTGCTAGCGATGTCGGCGGGGAGAAACAGCTGATTTGACAGCTGTTTGAATCTTCCCGCGCCGACATCTCCTCTCGGTGTGGGCACGGGAGATTCAAACAGCTGTCAAATCAGCTGTTTCTCCCCGCCAACATGTCCCGGAGCTTACCGGCGGCCGGGGGCGGAGATCTCCGCCGCTGATCTCCGCCTCCGGCCCGCCCCGGACAACGCCGATTGGCTGCCGGGCTGCACAGTGATGTGTCCGCAGGTGGACATTATCGCTGCGGACACATCAAAATGTCCTGCTTTTGACTGCGTTTGTGTCTGCATGCCATCAGCATGCAGACACAAACGCAAATGTGAAGCCAGCCTAACACAACTTTTCCAGGTGAGTAGCTTTCAATAAGGTTCTTGCCGATATCTGTAAGGAGATAAGACCCTATTTGTGCATTGTCTCACCCCCTATAGTATCATTCTGGTAATGTCCCCTTTAATTTAGAATATGTTCTGGAGACAAATTTTCAGGGACTTCTGTGTCCACCCACTAGATCTTAACAGCTTATTTTCATCTAAGGCCGGCTTCACACCACAGATTTTTCAGGTCCGGGGCTGTCGGGTGTGAACCTGACAGCCCCGCACCCTATTTTGGACATAATGTAGCCATATGGTGCCGGATAGGCCCGGATGGCAGTGATTTGCCATCCGGTTTTGTCCCTGTCTGGCAGCATCAGGCTGCATTCGATTTTTGCCCCGGACAATAAATTGGAGCTTGCAATATTTTTGTGTCTGGGGCAAAAAGTTAAACAAAACTGGATCCACCCGGATCCTCCCAGATCCGGCGCCATCCCCCGCCCAATAACATGGGAGTCTGTGGGTGCCGGATCGTGTCGGACCCAACAGAAAATCTGTCCAGTTTACGGACGCCGGGTGCTGAAGCTCAGCACCTGGAGAGCTACCCGGTGAGATTTCAAAACCGCGGCTAGCTCCCGCTAGCCACGATTTTGAAATTTCAGGACCTGGACAGAGGCAGCAGCCGCGCAGTCCTGAATCTGGGAGAAAACATAATCGGAGGGCATATTTGCCTTCTGGTTCTGTTCTGTCCGGAGCTGTCAGGCTGTGCCCGGTGCATCCAGCAAAACACCGGACACAGCCTGACAGCTCCAAAACCCTGGTGTGAAGCCGGCCTAAGAAAAAATGTGAATTTCTCCAGAACAAGACATCAAAATACAGATATCAAGGTATCATTTTACTCATCTTCATATGACCTAAATGCCCATATAGATGACTGCCCATGTTAAAATCAGACAGCACTCTGACCAATTTTAATTATAAAGGGCTGTTTGGATGACAGATTTTTCATATGGAACAAATATATTTGGTTGATACTCATCTATACAAAACTATGGGTGCGCAAAATAAATATTTTGTTTTAAGTTGTTTCGTATGTTGATGTAAAGATGTCATACTTGCTTCAGACTCTGTTCACACTGGGGAGTCTGGGGCTTTAGACCTCTTTGTTGCTCAGCCTTAGTTTGGGCATCGACGATGGTTAGTTCGCTGACGTTCAGCTTTGCAGGAGTTAACTTTCTGATTAGTGTCAATTGAAGGTTGAAGCTGCAGGAACACCTTCTCCCTTTAAGTGTGACTCAGAACATTCCTGGATGCCGATTATTACAGTGGCGTGCCTCTTGCTAACCGGTTCTGTTTTGGAGTTGCGGTGAAACTCTTACCGTTGCTTGGTGTTTGGTGAAGTTAACTTTGTTGTTTTTTTCATTCCCTATTTGTATTCGAGTTCTCCCTACACACATATTGTATCTTGATTGTGTTTACTTTATCCCAAACTGTCTTTATCTGTGGGTTCCATTATGTTTCACCTCCTTGGGAGGGGGTTGGGGGATTATCTCAGGGCTGGTCAAGACAGAGGGACAGACGGAGACTCAGGCCTCTCTACCATCAGGGGTACCCCTGAGTTAAGGAAAGTCAGGGTTCTTCTAGCCTGAGGGGCATTTCAGGAGCCCAGGTTCCTCTTCTCCTGTCTTCCCATAGCTCCCCATGACAAAACAATAGTGATGAGCGGGCACTACCATGCTCGAGTGCTCAGTACTCGTAATGAGCAGTTGGATGCTCGGATGGCGTGACTAAAGTACTCAAGGTTAGTGGAAGCCAATGGGGAACTTGAGTACTTTAGTCACTAATTGAGAGGTATTCACTAGTGATTAGAGAGCCCTACGATGCTCAGATGCTTGATACTCGTAAAGAGCAGTTTGATGCTCAGATGGACATGATTCGAGTAGCCAAGACTAGTGGAGGTCAATGGGGATCTCAAGTAATTTAACCACTAATTGAGAGGTATTTATTAGTGATTATTGAACCCTACCATGCTGGGGTGCTCTGTACTCGTAACAAGCAGTTGGATGCTCAGATGGATGTGTATTGAGTACCTGAGTATAGTGTAAGTCAATGAGGAACTTGAGCATTTTAGTCACTAGTTGAAAAATATTCACTTTGAGTGAGCACTATCATGGTCTGGTGCTCCATACTCGTAACAAGTAGTGATGAGCGAGGATACTTGTTGCTATTCGCATGAATAGTACAGTATTTGTGATACTCGTTACTCAGCGAGTTTTTCTTATTTTACTCATGATATTCGAATTAGCTGAAAAGCATGTTTCCTGACTGATTTTCAGCCAATAAACATGCAGGAATTGCTTGCCAGTCATAGTAATGCCAAATCCATCTTTGATAATAGTATTACTGTGATTGGCAGGCGTAGTATAACCAAAAAAAAAAAAAAAGATGCTCAAACCGAATAGCTTGTGGTATGGGGGGAGCTGTCAAAATGCAGAGATGGATGAGAACATGCTCAAACTGCATAGGAACAGTATGCAGACATAATGTACACTGTCTGTATATGGTTCTGCAATACAGCTGTGACAGAACCTGGTGAATATAGATAGACAGAACAGGAAGATCAGACTTACCAGACTCCTGCTGCTGCTCGTGGGCCATTCAGTCTCCCACTGAATCACTTCCGGGGCCACCTATTAAGCTACTTGCATATTCACTGCACTATCAAACAGCCAATCACAGATGCTCACACTCAGTGAGAGCCTCTGTGATTGGCTGTTGTAGTCAGAATGCATTTCCACAACCTGGACGGTGATTGTGCTTGGTTGCCATGCACATTAGTGTATGGCAACCAACCTGCCATCACAGGGTGTTAAATAAATAAGTAATTTAAAAAACCCGCATGGGGCTTAGGAATATTTTTAAGTCTAGCCTGATGAAAGCTGTGAGCTGCAACCCTCAGCTGCCTAATTTTACCTTGGCTGGCAAAAAAAATGCATGGGCTCCACCCTATTTGTAATTGCCAGCCAAGGTAAAACTAGGCAGCTGGGGGCTGGTATTCTCAGCGGGGTGAGGACCCATTGTTTTAGAACCCCCATGCTAAAGAAAAGCAGCCTGCAGCCTTCCCTAAAAATGGTGCATTTATAAGAAGTGCCATTTCCAGGCACTTTGCCAGGCTCTTCCAGCAGCCCTGGTGGCGGGTGGCATGCTGGCTAATAAGGGGTTAATACCAGCTTTGTTTTACCAGCTGGTAATAAGCTCTGAGTTTCTTAATGTCAGGCCAAGTTAGACCTGGCTATTAAGAATCTCCAATAAAGGGTTAAAAAAAGACACCACACAGAGAAAAAAAATTATTAGAAATAAATACACATACATAGAGACGCCATCTTTATTACTCCCACGCATCCCTCCACAGTCCTCGTCTTCTCTCTTTTGTCTTCTTCAATTGATGCAGCTCTGCTATATCAGTGAGAACGGAGAGGAAGAACGTTTCATCCCCGTGCTCGCTGATTACTCAATGAGTGAGCAGACACTGCGGCGTGGTAAGCGGTGACATCACTGCTGCCACCATTGCGATAGTAACCTAATGAGCGGTTACCATAGCAATAGTGATCTCCGATCACCGCTATTAACTACCTGATTATCCCGAATGAGATGCTCATGCAGGAGCCGCAGGAGTTAACTCCCTGTTTACCAGTGCTGCTATCACCGTTGCTCCTGAATGAGCCATGTGAATAGGAGCTGTGGTGATAGCAGCGCCGTTAAGCAGGGAGTTGACTCCTGAGGCTCCTGCATGAGCTGGCTCATACAGAAGTCATATGAACCGGTAATCACGTAGTTAACATCGGGGATCGGAGGTCACCATTGCTACGGTAACCACTCGTTAGGTTACTATGGCAACGGTGTCAGCGGTGACGTCACTGATTACCACACCGCAGTCTCTGCTTACTCTGCTTACTTGAGTGATCAACAAGCACAGGGATGAAGCGTTCTTCCTCTGCATGCTCTCTGATATAGCAGAGCCGCATCAGTTGAAGAAGGCAGAAGACCAGAATCGTGGAGGGATGCCTGGGATTAATAACGATGGCGTCTCTAACTGTGTCTGTGTATTTATTTCTAATAAATTATTTTTTCTCTGTGTGGTGTTTTTTTTAACCCTTTATTGGAGATTCTTAATGGCCAGGTCTAACTTGGCCTGACATTAAGAATCTCAGGGATAAATACCAGCTGGAAAAACAAAGCTAGTATTAACCCCTTATCACCCAGCGTGCTACCTACCACCAGGGCCGCTGGAAAAGCCTGGTAAAGTGTCTGGAAAAGGCGCTTCTTAATAATGTGCCATTTTCAGGGGCAGCTGTGAGCTGCTAATCTTTAGCATTGGGGGGCCCTAAAACAATGGACCCTCACCCTGATGAGAATACCAGCCCTCAGCTACCTAGTTTTACCTTGGCTGGCGATTAAAAATAGGTCAGAACCCACACATTTTTTTTTTGCCAGCCAAGGTAAAATTAGGCAGCTGAGGGTTGCAGCTCACAGCTGTCAGCTTTAATCGAGCTAGACTTAAAAATACTGTGAATCCCCACGGGTTTTTTTTAAATCATTTCTTTATTTAACATCCTATGACGGCAGATTGGTTGCGTATGGGTATGGCAGCCAAGCACAATCACTGTCCTGATTGTGAAAATGCACTCTGACTACAACAGCCAATCCCAGAGGCTCTCATAGAGTGTCAGCGTCTGCGATTGGTTGTTTGTCTGACAGTGCAGTGAATATGTAATTAGCTTAATAGGCAGCCCCGGAAGTTATTCAGCAGGAGACTGAGCTGACCTGGAAGTGATTCAGGAGGAACGCGGGAGACTGAGGACCCCTGGAAGCAGCAGCAGGAGTCTGGTAACCCAATCTACCTGTTCTATCTATTTATCTTCACTAGATTCTGTCACAGTTGTACGGCGGAGCGGTAGGCAGACAGTCTATATCATGCTGTTCCCATGCAGTTTGAGCACTGTCTCAGCCTTTTCAGCCTTTTTCACAGCCCTCCCATTTGTAGGGTCCAGCAGAAAATTACTCACGTTTCCCATTGACTTGCATTGTACTCCCTATTCAGAAAAAATACACAAGTATTACAAAGTACTCGTTACGAGTATAGCGATTACGAATATTACGGTACTCGCTCATCACTAGAATGGAGCAGTTGGATGCTTGGCTGGGGGCTACTCAAGTACCTGGGAATAATGGAAGCCAATGGGGAACTCAAGCATTTTAGTCACTAATTGAAGGTGTTTACCAGTGGTGAGCGAGCTCTACTATGCTGAGGTGCTCAATACTCGTAACGAGCAGTTGGATGCTTTGATGGGCATTACTCAAGTATCCAAGTATAATGGAAGTCAATAGGGAACTCGAGTAATTTAGTCACTAATTGAGAGATATTCACTAGTAATGATTGAACACTAAACTGCTTGGGTGCTCGGTACTCACAACAAGTAGTTGGATGCTCGGATGGGCGCGACTTGACCATCCAAGTATAATGGAAGTCAATGGGGAACTCCAGAATTTATCTGCTGCACTTCCCCATTGACTTCCATTATACTCGGTACTCAAGTCACATTCATCTGCTAGTTACAAGTATCAAACACCCAAGCATGGTAGTGCTCGCTCATCGCTAGTAAACTACTGACATATGGATGAAGGATGGATTAAGATACAAATTGAAATTATCCAATATTTCTGGAAATATTTTCATACACTCCTCTGAATCAAGCCTAAAATAGGTGAAAGTAAATTATGAGCCTCATTGGTTTTGCCCATTTTTCTGTCCTCATCTATTGTCTTTTTATGATTATGTTTTATTTGTCTTTACTAATATACTTATAAAGTTCAGTTCATTTTTTTTCCTTTTTTTACTTATTTTTATACTTTTTTCTGGTAGTGTGACTACCCCTTTTGTCTTTACTCATAATGGAATCGTTTTTTTCCCCAATTTTTGGGACTACTGTCCCATGCATTGTCCTAGTACCTGGAATATTTCTTAATTGTTTAATGCCGTAAATATGTTAAAGCTATAGAGATGTGTTACAGCTAGGGATGAGCGAGTATACCCGTAACTATTCGGTACTCGCTGAATAGTACGGTATTCGGGCTACTCACTACTCTGCGAGTTTCCTTGTGATTACTCGTTAGGAGTAGTATAGTCACTGTCACACTGTATCTATATACACTGCAAAAGTGAAATAGAAGTTAATAAAATGTGTTAAAAATAAAAAAATAACATACTCACCTATCCGACGCCTGTCCCGGACCAGAAAAGAACACTCCCGTTGGCTGCCAGGACCTTAAGTCTGATGGCCAATCATATGGCCAGTAGTGATCAGGTGGTGTTTGATGTCACACACCACCTGATCACTACCGGTCATCTGATTGGCCATCATACTTAAGGTCCTGGCAGGCCATTGATGTGTTAGAACATCTGATGGCAATCCGATGGCTGGTAGCGATCATGTGGTGTTTGATGTCACACACCACGTGATTACTACCGGCCATCTGATTGGCCATCAGACTTAAGGTCCTGGCAGGCCATTGATGTGTTAGAGCATCTGATGGCCAATCCGGTGGCTGGTAGCGATCAGGTGGTGTTTGATGTCACACACCACCTGATCACTACCGGTCATCTGATTGGCCATCAGACTTAAGGTCCTGGCAGGTCATTGATGTGTTAGAACATCTGATGGCCAATCAGATGGCCGGTAGTGATCAGGTGGTGTGTGATGTTACACACCAGCTGATCGCTACCGTCCATCTGATTGGATATCAGACTTAAGGTCCTGGCAGGCCATTGATGTGTTAGAACATCTGATGGCCAATCAGATGGCCGGTAGAGATCAGGTGGTGTGTGACATCAAATACCACCTGATCACTACCGGCCATCGTATTGGATATCAGACTTAAGGTCCTGGCAGGCCATTGATGTGTTAGAACATCTGATGGCCAATCAGATGGCCGGTAGCGATCAGGTGGTGTGTGACGTCACACACCACCTGATCGCTACCGGCCATCTGTTTGGCCATCAGACTAAAGGTCCTGGCAGGCCATCGGATGTGCTCTTCTCGGATCCCGGAACAGCCGTCGGATAGGTATGTTATTTTTTTATTTTTAACACCTTTTATTAACTTTTATTTCACTTTCGCAGTGTACAAAAGTACTCGCATTTCCCATTGACTTACATTGGACTCGTAACGAGTTCCCGAGTATTACGACCTATCGCGAGTCCGTATATTTCACTACTCGCTCATCCCTAGTTACAGCAAATCTAGATTTTAAGAAACTACTCAAGACGTATAGTAGCTTTGTTTGTATAGGAGAGGAAACGTCCTCTAATTCTTTTCATATGGTCTCCGCGCTCCTCCTGATCCAGCTGTGCGCTCTCTGTGATATTCAGGTTTTCTTTTGTTTGCAGATGAAGATTGAATGTACACCTTCACATTTTCGGAATATTTCTCCCGTTATTCTGGATTGGGGGGGGGAGAGGGGGATTTGGGATCTTCTCTTCCGACCATCGAGCGGATGAACAAACATCCTATCCTGCACCTGTTGTGTAAACAACGCGCGGAAAACAATAAACATTCCGTCCGCTAATTATTATTTGCTCCGCTATGAAAACAAGAGGCGAAAAAAGAATCATGATGGAAAGGCAGAGCTCGAAGGGGAGGGGAGAAAATGTTGGACGGTGTCCTAAACTGACCTCAGCTGAGCTGTAATAAGAGATTCTGGTAAACGTAAAATGAAAGATCCCAGGGGAGCCCGAGAGTAAGAGAGGGAAAGAAAAGGAGGAAAGAGAAGCAGATAGATCTTCAGGAGTATAATATCCTGTGAAATTGAAAGCAGCCGCTATTATCACTTCAGAGTAGAAAGAAAGCTCCAACGTGATGTTGTAACATAATGCTTTTATCAATCAGCTCCGCTGTGCAAATAGATATGACATTTTCAATGAGCACCTTCTATTTCAGTCTGATGGAAATCTCCACTACAGAACCAAAATACTCCATTCCATTACCGCAGCCAAAGTGGAGCAGATACTGTACGTTATTGTTTACAGCGCAAGAAAAAAGGATTGTACGGCATTAGGAAAAGTGAGAATTAGCTGCAGTGACCGACTCTGACCAGACGCAAGGGGGGCGCTGTGACGGGAAATTGTCTCTTTAGAGAGGACTTGAGCTCTAGTGCCACCAATCCTAAAAGTCAACATCGACCCTTTGGTTCTTAATTACTGGCATGCCACCTCTGGAGTATCAAGCCCCCGTCACACTAAGCGAGATGGCTAGCGTGATCGCTGCAAAGTCGCAAGTTTGGTGACGCAACAGTAATCTCGCTATGTTTGACACTTAGCAGTGATCAGGCCGCCGCTGTGAGATCGCTGGTCGTGTCAGAGTCGCCTGGACCATTTTTTGGTCGCTGCATCGGTGTGTTTGATAGGGACAACGACCAACGACCTCAATACTACAGGTCTGAGAAACAAGGTCCCAATGACCTCCGTATCATTCCGGATCGTTGTTGCGTCGCTGGTGAGATCTTACTGTTTGACATCTCACCAGCGATCCCGACAGCGACGCACCAGCGATCCCTACCAGGTCGTATTGCTGTCAGGATCGCTGGTGTGTCGCCAAGTGTGACGGTACCCTCACTCTCCGCAAGGAGAAAAGCTTACCCCTTAATCGCCACTTAGCCGCTCATACAGCCAGATCAGATCCCATACTTTGCACTCATGAGGGACAATACTCTAAAACACAGTTTCTTCAAATTTAGATTCTGTTTTGGTTTAATTTCCTAAGGCTGGCTTCACGCCGCGGCAAAGATCCGATTCGGGGCTGTCTGGTGTAAACCAGACAGCCCCGGACCGGATTTGGCCCCATAATATCCTATGGGGCCGGATGGCAGCTATCTGCCATCTGACTTCAATCTCTCCGGAAGAATCTGGGAGAATTCGGATTTTTCTCCTGGACACAAAAAACGTTGCTTGCAACATTTTTGTTGCCGGGAGAAAAATCTCCCCAAATTGGCGTCTGCCGGATACTTCCGGATCCGGGGCAATCCAGCGCTCGGCGCTCCCTTACATGGGAGCCTATAGGGCCAGATTTCCCCGGATACCGGCGGCTGCACGCTGCTGTTATTTCAGGACCGCGGCTAGCTCTCTGTGAGCCATGGTCCCGAATCATCAGCAGCGGCACCTGCTTGCGGCTGCACACCGGACTGGAGGGCATATTAGCCCTCCGGTTCTGTGTGCTGATCCAGTCCGGGGCTGTCAGGCTCATCCATGAGAGCCCCAGATTGGATCTTGCCGCAGTGTGAAGCCAGCCTAAGTCATATGACAATTTTTACTAAAGGGTCATTTTTTACTTATAGAATTGCTACTTCCAATAGGTGATGCTAGAGTTCAAGTCTACGTCCTCTCTGAAGAGAATCGCTGCTTTTAAGGTCTCCTCATAACTCCTATGCCAGCTCTGGAGTATCACTGTCCGCAAGGAGAAAACCTTACCCCTTAGACCCAACTTAGCCTCTCATACAGCCAGATCAGATCTCATACTTTGCACTGACAAGGGACAATAACCCAAATCAATGTGTCTGCAAATTGAGATTCTGATCTGGTATAATTCCTAAGTCATCTGACCAGGCTCGATAAAGGGTCATTTTTTAAATTATAGAATTGCTACTCATGAGGGGTAATACTCCAAAGCACAGTTTCTTCAAATTGAGATTCTGTTGTGGTTTAATTCCTAAGTCATCTGACAATTCTTAATAAAGGATCATTTTTTAACTTATAGGATTGCTACTTCCAATAGTGATGCTAGAGTTCAAGTCTACTTCCTCACTGAAGAGAATTGCTGCTTTAAGTCTCCTCATTACTGGTATGCCAGATCTGGAGTATCACTCTCCACTAGGAGGAACTTTACCCCTTAGACCTGACTTAGCTGCTCATACCACTAGATCAGATCTCATACTTTGTACTGCCGAGGGCAATACCCCAAAACACTGTGTCTGCAAATTGAGATTCTGATCTGTTATAATTCCTAAGTCATGTGACAAGACTCGATGAAGGGCCATTTTTTAATTAAAGGATTGCTACTTCCAATAGGTGATGCTAGAGTTCAAGTCTACTTCCTCTCTGAAGAGAATTGCTGCTTTTAAGTCTCCACATTACTGTAAGCCAGATCTGGTGTGTCACTCTCCACAAGGAGGAACCTTACCACTTAGACTCCACTTAGCCTCTCATACAGCCAAATCAAATCAGATCAGATCAGATCAAAGGTTTGTTAAAGGGTCATTTTTTTACTTTCAGGATTGCTGCTTCCAATAGGTGGCATTAGAGTTCAAGCCTACTTCCTCTCTAAAGAGACAATTTGCATATTTTATTTCCCAGAATATTTTGTCTTTTAAGTCTCCTCATTACTGGTATGCCAGACTTGGTGTGTCACTCTCCACAAGAAGAAAAGCTTGGACCTTAGACCCCACTTAGTCTCTCTTACAGCCAGATCAGATCTCATACTTTGAACACAAGAGGGGCAATACCCCAAAACACCATGTCTGCAAA
Source organism: Allobates femoralis (assembly GCA_033576535.1). NCBI lineage: Eukaryota > Metazoa > Chordata > Amphibia > Anura > Aromobatidae > Allobates > Allobates femoralis. The sequence continues at coordinate 44,305,917 of JARQOC010000008.1, read as the reverse complement.
TTGAAATTCTGATCTGGTTTAATTCCTAAGTCACCTGAATAGGCTTGTTAATAAGTCATTTTTTACTTTTAGGATTGCTACTTCCAATAGATGGCACTACAGTTTAAATCTACTTAATTTCTGAAAAGACAATTTGCATCTTTTAGTTCCCAGAGGAGCATTGCGGCTTTTAAGTCTCCTCATTCCTGGCATGCCAGACTTGAAGTATTACTCTCTACAAGAAGAAAATTTACACCATAGACCCCACTTAGCTTCTCATACAGCCAGATCAGGTCTCATACATTACATTGATGAGGAGCAATACCCCGAAACACCGTGTCTGCAAATTAAGATTATGTTCTGGTTTAATTCTTAGGTCATCTGACGAGGCTAATTACAAGGTAATTTTTGACTTTTAGGATTTCTACTTCCAATAGGTGGCGCTAGAGTTCAAGTCTACTTCTTCTCTGAAGACATAATTTGCATATTTTATTTCCCAGAGGACCATTGCAGTTGTATGTCTCCTTATTATTGGCATGCCAGATCTAGTGTATCACTCTCCAGAAGGAGAAAACTTACCTCTTATACAGCTAGATCAGATTCCATACTTTGCTCTCAGAAGGGGCAGTACCCCCGAAACACCATGTCTGCAAATTGTGATTCTGTTCTGGTTTAATTCCTAATTGATGTGACAAGGATCACTAAAAGATCATTTTTGACTTTGTTGGATTGCTACTTGCAATAGGTGATGCTAGAGTTCAAATCCTCTTCTTCTCTGCAGAGGCAATTTGCATATTTTATTTCCCAGAAGGCCATTGCAGCTCTAGCATTCCTCATTACTGGCATGCTTGACTTAGTGTGTCACTATCTACAAGGAGAAAACCTTACCCCGTCGATACCATTTAGCCTCGCCTACAGCCAGATCTGATCTCACACTTTGCGCTGACAAGGCACAATAGCTCAAAACACCGTTTCTGCAAATTGAGCTTCTGATCTGGTTAAAACCTTAAATCATACGGTAAAGCTTATTAAAGGATCAATATTGATTTTTAGGATTACTACTTCCAATAGGTGGGAGAGTCTACTTCCTCTCTGAAGAGAGAATTTGCATACTTTATTTCCCAGAGGAGCCTTGTGACTCTAAGTCTCCTCATTAAAATAGTGCAATTGCACAATGTTTTTTTTTTTCTCTTATTTACCATGTTCACTATATGGTAAAACTGACCAAAATGTTTGTAGATATGTTTAGTTTTCTTTCAAGGAAATAAAACTTTTTCCTAAATAGCAGATTTGATTACTACAGCTAAAATAAAGAGAATACATAAATACTAAAAGTTATTTTTTACAAGAGGAACTGAGCTGAAGAAAGAAAGGAGACAAGTGGATTGGAAAACCTGAAAATTCTCTGCAGTGTCAGACCCAGACCATGGACAAGGGTGGCGCTGTTTCTATAAATGGCTATAGTAATATAAAGATAACAAAACATTTTTTTATATATTATTTTTGATCACAACAGCTAAAATACTAAAATATAGAAGATAGCATAAGTTATTGCTATGGATGTAACTGAACAAAAGAAATCAGAGACGTGTGGAGTTGAAAAATTTCAAGTTATCTGCTATAATAAATCAAGGATGAGGGTGGCGCTGTTTCTGGAAATGGCTATAAATCTAATTTAAAGGGTTGTGCCACAAACTATTTTACAATTTATGTAATAGATGTTAGAATAAAAATAAGTTCCACAATTGGATGTGTTAAAAAAATGTTTAAAAAATCTTATAAATGTGTCCCTGTGTAATGTATGTGACTGGCCATGCATGAATGGGTTGGATATACCACAGCTCCTGGGCAGGGGAGGAAGTAAGAGACTATACAGACATTACAGCCAGGGATCACAGAATATAAGAGTATACAGACATTACAGCTGGGGATCACAGAATATAAGAGTATACAGACATTACAGCCAGGGATCACAGAATATAAGAATATACAGACATTACAGCCGGAGATCACAGAATATAAGAGTATACAGACATTAGAGTCGAAGATCACAGAATATAAGAGTATACAGACATTACAGCCAGGAGATCACAGAATATAAGAGTATGCAGACATTACAGCCTGGGATCACAGAATATAAGAATATACAGACATTACAGCCGGAGATCACAGAATATAACAGTATACAGACATTAGAGTCGGAGATCACAGAATATAACAGTATACAGACATTACAGCCGAAGATCACAGAATATCAGAGTTTACAGACATTACAGACGGGGATCACAGAATATAAGAGTATACAGACATTACAGCCAGGGATCACAGAATATAAGTGTATACAGACATTACAGCCGAAGATCACAGAATATCAGAGTATACAGACATTACAGCCGGGGATCACAGAATATAAGAGTATACAGACATTACAGCCAGGGATCACAGAATGTAAGAGTATACAGATATTACAGCTGGGGATCACAGAATATAAGAGTATACAGACATTACAGCCAGGGATCACAAAATATAAGAGTATACAGACATTACAGCCGGAGATCACAGAATATAAGAGTATACAGACATTACAGCTGGGGATCATAGAATATAAGAGTATACAGACATTACAGCCGGGGATCACAGAATATAACAGTATGCAGACATTACAGCCAAGGATCACAGAATGTAAGAGTATACACACATTACAGCTGGGGATCACAGAATATAAGAGTATACAGACATTACAGCTGGAGATCACAGAATATAAGAGTATACAGACATTACAGCCGGGGATCACAGAATATAAGAGTATACAGACATTACAGCCGAGGTTCACAGAATATAAGAGTATACAGACATTACAGCTAGAGATCACAGAATATAAGAGTATACAGACATTACAGCCGGGGATCACAGAATATAAGAGTATACAGACATTACAGCCGAGGATCACAGAATATAAGAGTATACAGACATTACAGCCAGGGATCACGGGATATAAGAGAATACAGACATTACAGCCGGAGATCACAATATAAGAGTATACAGATATTACATCGGGGGATCACAGAATATGAGTATACAGACATTACAGCTGGGGATCACAGAATATAAGAGTATACAGACATTACGGCTGGGGATCACAGAATATAAGAGTATACAGACATTACAGCCGGGATCACAGAATATAAGAGTATACAGAGATTACAGCCGGGGATCACAGAATATAAGAGTATACAGACATTACAGCTGAGGATCACAGAATATAAGGGTATACAGACATTACAGCCGGGGATCACAGAATATAAGAGTATACAGACATTACAGCTGGGGATCACAGAATATAAGAGTATACAGACATTACAGCCAGAGATCACAGAATATAAGAGTATACAGATATTACAGCGGGGGATGACAGAATATAAGAGAATACAGACATTACAGCTGGGGATCACAGAATATAAGAGTATACAGACATTACGGCCGGGGATCACAGAATATAAGAGTATACAGACATTACAGCCGGGGATCACAGTATATAAGAGTATACAGACATAACAGCCGGGATCACAGAATATAAGAGTATACAGACATTACAGGTGAGGATCACAGAATATAAGAGTATACAGACATTACTGCCGGGTATCACAGAATATAAGAATATACAGACATTACAGCCGAGGAACACATAATATAAGAGTATACAGACATTATAGCCGGGGATCACAGAATATACAGACATTACAGCCGGGATCACAGAATATAAGAGTATACAGACATTACAGCCGAGGAACACATAATATAAGAGTATACAGACATTACAGCCAGGGATCACAGAATATAAGAGTATACAGACATTACAGCTAGAGATCACAGAATATAAGAGTATACAGACATTACAGCCGGAGATCACAGAATATAAGAGTATACAGACATTACAGCTGGGGATCACAGAATATAAGAGTATACAGACATTACAGCCAGGGATCACAGAGTATAAGTGTATACAGACATTACAGCCAGGGATCACAGAATATAAGAGTATACAGACATTACAGCCAGGGATCACAGAATATAAGAGAATACAGACATTACATCCGAGGATCACAGTATATAAGAGTATACAGACATAACAGTCGGGGATCACAGAATATAAGAGTATACAGACATTACAGGTGAGGATCACAGAATATAAGAGTATACAGATATTACGGCCGATGATCACAGAATATAAGAGTATACAGACATTACAGCAGGGGATCACAGAATATAAGAGTATACAGACATTACAGCCAGGGATCACAGAATATAAGTGTATACAGACATTACAGCCAGGGATCACAGAATATAAGAGTATACAGACATTACAGTCAGGGATCACAGAATATAAGTGTATACAGACATTACAGCCAGGGATCACAGAATATAAGAGTATACAGACATTACAGCCGGGGATCACAGAATATAAGAGTATACAGACATTACAGCTGGGATCACAGAATATAAGAGTATACAGACATTACAGCCAGGGATCACAGAATATAAGAGTATACAGACATTACGGCCGATGATCACAGAATATAAGATTATACAGACATTACAGCAGGGGATCACAGAATATTAGAGTATACAGACATTACAGCCGGAGATCACGGGATATAAGAGTATACAGACATTTCAACTGAGGGTTTTTTTTGCGGCTCTGGTGGTGGTAAAGTGCCAGCTCCAGTGGCAGTACGGTCATTGCAGGCTGTAAATTGTTCTAAGAAATAAGTTTGCAAGTTCTGCTTTAAAGTTCTGAATGTAGAGGATAATCGGACATGTTTGGGCACAGAATTCCAGAGGACAGGGGCTGCTCGGGCGATTGGATGAGGAACATATTAGTGTGGAGGAAAGACGGAGGTCTTGGGAGGATCAAAGATTACGAGTTGAATGATATTGGAGTATTAGTTCAGAGATATATGGGTTATAATGGGTAAAAGGTTATCCTTAATAAAGGTTGAAGGTTGTTCCAGTAAATTAGTCTGAACTACAATACCAGAAACAGTCCATGGTCAGACATGACACTTTTTTTTAATTAGACAATTTTTTCTAATTGTGGAAAACCCATTTGGTCTGAATGTAAATTATTGCTACTATTTAGACATTTCCAATTCACATTAAATATTTGTCTTGCATTGTCTTGACAATCTGTTAAAAGTAAGTTGCCTGTAATAAGTCTTGGTTTTAAATAATACAGGCTTGACGGGCCCACAGAGAACAGGAGAATCCTCCGTGGCCCTTTTACGGTAGTATGTCACTTATCCCCCAAACATATAAATAATTAAGGAATGACTGGCATCACCTTGAGTGTAGGTGCTAGCAAGAAAAAATCATGAGCATTAAAGTGAGAATTGGCTGCAGAACTACACACTAGAAGTATATGTAATAGCATAATGGCAACAATGAGTGGCAGGGCTCCGTGCACAGAGAAAAAAGACATGGCAGAAACTGCTTGAGACTATAAAGAAACTAGAGAGGCATAAAAACCCACACATGCAGCATTATACCGCTATAGAGGCATACGATCAGTATCCGAAAAGATGAGAAACACCTTGACGCTGTTATCGGCACTTTGCAGCGGCCGCTGCTAAAGCTAAGTTTTTCTCTAGTTTCTTTATAGTCTCAAGCAATTTCTGCCTTGTCTTGTACACACAGTACAGACCAAAAGTTTGGACACACCTTCTCATTCAAAGAGTTTTCTGTATTTCTTATTTCATGACTATGTAAATTGTAGAATCACACTGAAGACATCAAAACTATGAATTATCACATGTGGAATTATATACTTAACAAAAAAGTGTGAAACAACTGAACATATGTCTTATATTCTAGGTTCTTCAAAGTAGTCACCTTTTGCTTTGATTACTGCTTTGCACACTCTTGGCATTCTCTTGATGAGCTTCAAGAGGTAGTCACCGGAAATGGTCTTCCAACAGTCCAACAGAGTACCCAGAGATGATTAGCACTTGTTGGCCCTTTTGCCTTCACTCTGCAGTTCAGCTCACCCCAAGCCATCTCGATTGGGTTCAGGTCTGGTGACTGTGGCGTAGCACCCCATAACTCTCCTTCTTGATCAAATAGCCCTTACACAGCCTGGAGGTGTGTTTGGGTCATACATATCTATATGAACTCAGGGGTCAAAAATAAATATAAAGTGGTGGGTTGCAGCTGGACCGGGTTCAGTCTTTTCTTTTTATCTATTCTGACATTTTTGTTATTACTTTTTAGGGTAAAAAAAAGTGGGAAATTAGTGAAAATAACTAGAAACCTAAAGATCACATCAATTTGTGCTGGGTGAATGTGTATTTCTATGGTAATTTGTGTTTTTACAACCCCTAATCATGTAAAGATATTAAATGGTGGCTCCTGGGACACTTCTATTCAGTCACGGGGCTGTCGGGGAGGTTGAGCACCATTGGCATTCCAGCTCATCCCAAGCTTGTATGTTTTTATGTCTGGGCTTTTTCTTCAGCCTTTTTATGGATCTGTCTTTGTTAACAAGTTCATTGTCATGCTTAAAGAGGAAATTGTCTAGATCAAGTTGTTGCCAGACAATTGGATTGTCACTGCATGCATCCCAACACCGTGAATGACAGCCCAGACCATGACACCCAATAAAGCCAGTCTACGTTGTGACCGTCACATTAAGTTCTACGGCTCCTTAGGCCACTTCAGAGGCTTGACATTGCCCATTGTCATCTAAAGCCTATATATAATTGGTCAGCTAGCAAAAACCAATGCTAAAAGAACAGGGGTGTAGTTAATCAAGTAGTAAAGCTAAATCTAGTGTGTGGTGCCAATACAACAGAAAACTTTTGTAATAGCGGTTTGAACAGTTGCCATGATGTATGACACAACATTAAGGTCCACGTCTCGAATACAACTCTTTAAGAAGACCCTCATCTACAACGAACCTTCGCTCATTGTAGAAGGGGGTCTTGTTAAAGAGTTGTATTCGAGACGGGGACCTTAATGTTGTGTCATACATCATGGCAACTGTTCAAACCGCTATTACAAAAGTTGAGGGCGATACAATGTATCAACATTTTTAACCTAACCGTGCCCCTTTAGCATCCCATGTACCTTCTGAACTCCAAGGCTCAGTGTGTTGATGGAAACCTTCACTAATGGTACCTTTACACGCCACGACGGCAGGCTGGATACATCCCGCTACAGGCTACAAATGTAGCTTGTAGCGCCAATGTAGCCGTCGTAGCGGCGTCTGAAGACGTGGACGCTACAGCCGGCAACAGATACATCTGTTTCCTAGCTCTGCTCGAAAACTGATGGCTACATCGCCGATGGTAGCGAGCTGTATCGGCGTGTAAAGAGGCAACGGAAGGGAACTCGGGACAGCCTTGCGATGTAGCTGCAATGTAGCTAAGGCGTGACCCTGGCTCCGTGTTACCGCGCCCCATGTGCGATCATTGGTGGAAGCTGCTGCATGACGATTGGTAGTCGCTGCATAGGGAGGCATATTTAAGGAGCTGATGAGTCACACTACATAATCGCTCGGAGCGTGCTGTATTACTCAGCCTCCTGCGATGCCTGCCCAATCAGGATGTTATTGCTTTGTCCTATCAGCGTACGGACGCTCGTAATCCACAATTGTAGCACGCCTATGTGTGGCCCTGCTGCACCAGGTACGCCCATAGTAGCTGGTTATAGTGGTGTGTAAATGAGCTACAGCTGGCTACTTGAGACACCCGGCGATGTAGCTAGCTATAGATGTAGCGTGGCGTAGCGCATCTTGTCGCGGCGTGTAAAGGTGATGCGTTGACCGTTTGTAACCGTTTGTGTGTGCTCGTGCACGTGAAGTAGCGGGATGTATCCAGCCTGCCGTCGCGGCGTGTAAAGGTACCTAAAGGGATGACTTCATAGAGGTCCCAAGAGGTTTTCTAGCTCTTTCGGAAGTCCAGGAGGTTTCTCCTTTTTGTTTCCTGGAGTATCCTGGACATCCTTGGAGAGTTGGCAAGTATGTGTGATGCCTCTCCCTACAAACCTATCTTTCCATGGCTTCTTCAGTTGTAAAGGCTATAGATTGTTGTATTGAAGGGCTGTGGTTCCATTCTTCTGCACCGGGTGGTCCTTTTCTGTCGGGTTATGTTGACCACCTCTTTGCAGCTGTACTGTTGTTGCTCATAGAGGTTTCTTCCTCGTAGAATTTGATGAATGGACTCATTAAAGTGAAGGCATCCCATGACAATCCATTACACGTCTATAGACGTTGTGTGGTGACGTATACTGTTTGCTTTATTTTATGCAGCTGTTGGACCTATTTGATAGATGGGATGCCAAAAACATTATGGACGTGTAATATTGCTGCTGTTGGGGTATCTTCTTGTCTTTTCCTTGATGTTCGACTTATTAAAGGTCGGGAACGTGACTCAATCAATAATGAAAATAACAAACCTGACAACACGTCATAACACACAAGTGTGAACAGGTGCATACTGAACATGAAGTATACTATAGCAAATAATTGAACACTAAGGGTGGTTTCACATCTATGGCATCCCTGCGCTAGGCTGCTCTGCCTGCCTGCGCCAGCGCAAATGCAAGCGCAGGGGCATTTATGGGCTTGGGCAGCCTAGTGCAGGGACGCATTGATGCCCTGCATTAGCGCTCATCTGCGCTCGGTGCCCCTATTATAGCCTATGGCCGAGCACAGCCGAGCGCGCGCTCTGTATAGTGAGAATCGCAAGTGAAAGTGGCAGAGCGCATGCGCCTGTCACTTAGCACCCGGAAACGCCCAATTGGGCGTTTCCAGGAGCGTCTGACCAGGCGCATGCACCGTGCGCTCTGCCACGTTCACTTGCGATTCTCACTATACAGAGCGCTGTGCTCGGCCATAGGCTATAATGGGGGCACCGAGCGCAGCTGAGCGCACAGGGGGCACTAGGTATGCGTTTACAATAGCTGTAAATGCAGCCCCACAGGCTTGCGCAGGTGATGTGGCCAGGCGCAGAGGTGTGGAACAAGCGTAAAGTATGCAAACATTACATATAGGAATTTAGACATGCATTACTGCTAAGGAAATATATTGACAAATGGAGACACTTAGCGAAAAACAAGACCAGTTTTATCCAGTTCTTTTCGTATTTCGATTATGGGGTCACACCCTCTGACTGCACTCCTCCCATAAGATTTAGGTCATTTTACATTTTTATTAGCAGGTTCTTACCCACCCATAAATTGGAGTTTTTTTTAAACCCATATAGAGGCTTTAGATGGTGACCCAGCAAAGAGATGCGCCTTGACATTGGCTGCTGGGCTCCCATAAAACGGGCTATTTTTATGCATTAAGTGTCTCAATTTTATATGTATTTCCTTACCAGTAATGCATGTTACATTCATTGATTGCATGCCTTAGCATTTCAGAGTGCAGCTGTTTACTTTTTAAAGTATTAATCAATAATGAAACATTTGATCTGAATTATAACTACATTTATGAAAACGAGAAAATGGACAATATAAATAGTCTCTTTAAGTAATTTTCCTACTTTAAAGGGAATCTGTCAGTAGGTTTTTGCTATGTAATCTGAGAACAGCATGCTGTAGGAAAAGGGACGCAGATTCCAGTGATATGTCACTTAGTTTACTGGGTGCAGCATTTATGATAAAATCACAGTTTTCTCTGCTGTAGATCTAGCAGAGCTGAAAATGCTGAGCTCTGTATAATCCCGCCCACACCAGTGATTGGCAGCTTTCTGTGTACACTGTGCATAGGCAGAAAGCTGCTGTGACCAGTGAACACTTTATCTTGCAGTGATAAAGTCCTGCTGAATTGGTTTTGAACAACAGCACCCACCATAGCAAGTGACATATCGATGGACTAGGTTCTCAGCCTCTACAACATGCTGTTTTCAGTTAACATAGCAAAAACCTGCTGATAGATTCTCTTTAAGATGCCTCGGCTATTCCCTTTGAGCTTGGTTGGGTTAGCACTTGTCACATTATATCATATTTATGTTTTGCAGAGATCTGAAACATGGACATGTCTACAAATACCAGATTGTGACTGTCACTGCTAATGGAGAGAGCGAGCCATCACCAGAACTGGTTTATCATCATGGCAATGGATACTGCGGGGATGGAGTAATCCAAAAGTAAGAGGCCATTAAAGAATGGGACATGTTGCAGAGGTAGCCATTTATCTTGTCTGATAGCCCATGGGTTAAAGTGCTCAATTAAAACAGGAATGTTCTTTCCAAACCTATCATGATCCAATACTTATCACATCCCAGTATATTTCTGCTATCAACTCTGCTCCTGTAATCCTATCTCTAATGGTACCTTTACACGCCGCCACAACAGGATGGATACAACCGCTACAGGCTACAAATGTAGCTTGTCGCGCCAATATCGCCCGTAGTAGCGGCGTCTGAAGACGGGACGACACAGCCAGCTACAGATACATCTGTATCCGTGCACTGCCCATAAACAGATGCTACATCGCCGATTGTAGCGAGCTGTATCGGCGTGTAAAGAACCCACAGAAGGGAACTCCGGACACCCTGCGATGTAGCTGCAATGTAGCTAAGGCGTCACCCAGGCTCCGTGTTACCGCGCCCCATCTGCGATCATTGGTGGAAGCTCCTGCATGACGATTGGTAGTCGCTGCATAGGGAGGCATATTTAAGGAGCTGACCAGTCACACTACACAATTGCTCGAGCGTGCTGTATTAACCAGCCTCCTGCGATGCCTGCCCAATCATGATGTTCTGGCTTTGTCCTATCAGCGTACGGACGTCTTGTAATCCACAATTGTGGCACGCCTATGTGCTGTCTCTGCTGCACCAGGTCCGCCCATATTAGCTTGTTGTAGCGTTGTGTAAATGAGGTACGCTGAGTTACAGATGGCTACTTGAGACACCCGGCGATGTAGCTAGCTGTAAATGTAGCGTAGCGTAGCGCACCTTGTGGCGGCGTGTGAAGAGGGTGCGGTTCCCGTTGGTAACCGTTCGGCCGTGCTCGTGCACGTGAAGTTGCCGTTGGTATCCATCCTGTTGTGGCGGCGTGTAAAGGTACCATAAGAGACACACAAATATATTTACTGTTGTTCTTACTTTGAGCTGCAGACTGGAATTGGACCAGCTGAGCAGGGCACGTCACTGGTGTGGACTGAGAGGAGAGTGAAGTGTGATCTGGACAAGTGTGCCGAGAATGCTGTCACTCACAGAGACGCAGCCCTGCCCCCCACCGGTGATGTGCCCTACTCAGCTGCTCAGTTGGACCAATTCCGGTCTGCAGTCTAGAAGATCAAAGCTACAACAACAATAAAGGTATATACGCACCGCAGAGAGATCATCTTACAGGAGCAGGGGAGGTGGCAGAAGTATATTGGGAAAGTGTTAGTTGGGAAAGGTTAGGACAAATGAATGGGGGTGAAAGTAGTGGAAAAACGTTTGAAGGCTATTTTCCATTGCAATTAAAGCACTCCAACCAGAGCCAAATGGATAACCCCTCAGCAGATCAGTGTCCATCAAGCAGGTAAAATGTAATAAAATATCAATTTATATTTTCGTGGTGTACATACTTAGACGCATCAGTGCACATATGGCTACCACTGTAGATATACGATTATCACAGCCCAAGAGATGTGGTGTGATCAGATCATGTCCCTGTACGGTCAGACACATCCATTACACAGTACATAGCAGGGACACATATATAAGATTATCTCAGCACAGGAGATGTGGTATGATCAGATCATGTCCCTGTACGGTCAGACACATCCATTACACAGTACAGAGCAGGGACACATATATAAGATTATCTCAGCACAGGAGATGTGGTATGATCAGAGCATGTCCCTGTATGATCAGATAAATCCATTACACAGTACATAGCAGGGATACATATATAAGATTATCTCAGCACAGGAGATGTGGTATGATCAGACCATGTCCCTGTACAGTCAGACACATCCATTACACAGCACATAGCAGGGACACATATCTAATATTGTCTCAGCACAGGAGATGTGGTATGATCAGACCATGTCCCTGTACAGTCAGACACATCCATTACACAGTACATAGCAGGGATCTATTATATAATTGCGAATGCTGCGAGTGCCCCTTTGTCGTCATGTGGATACGAACGAAGCATTGGCCGCGCAGCGGCCATTGCGAGCCGGCGAGTCGCTATGCCCGCGCAGCGGGCATGGCGAGTCGAAGCATTGGCCGCGAAGCGGCCATTGCGAGTCGCTCTAAGGCGACTCGCTATGCCCGCGCAGCGGGCATGGCGAGTCGCCTTAGCAGCGCGAAGCATTGGCCGCGAAGCGGCCATTGCGAGTCAGAGACTCGCTCTGCTAGAATCCCGATGCATTGTGCATCGGGCACCCATCTAGTACATATATAAGATTATCTCAGCACAGGAGATGTGGTATGATCAGACCATGTCCCTGTACAGTCAGACACATCCATTACAAAGTACATAGCAGGGATACATATATAAGATTATCTCAGCACAGGAGATGTGGTATGATCAGACCATGTCCTTGTATGGCCAGACACATCCATTACACAATACATAGCAGGGACACATATATAAGATTATCTCAGCACAGGAGATGTGGTATGATCAGGCCATGTCCCTGTACAGTCAGACACATCCATTACACAGTACACAGCAGGGACACATATATAAGATTATCTCAGCACAGGAGATGTGGTATGATCAGATCATGTCCTTGTATGGCCAGACACATCCATTTACACAGTACATAGCAGGGACACATATATAAGATTATCTCAGCACAGGAGATGTGGTATGATCAGACCATGTCCTTGTATGGTCAGACACATCCATTACACAGTACATAGCAGGGACACATATATAAGATTATCTCAGCACAGGAACATTTTTTTAATCACATCCAATGGTGGAAATTATAATTATTTCAAGATCTATTGATTAAAATGAACTTTGTTCTTGAGAAAACCCCTTTAAGTATGCGGGGAACAACTTGGACCTGCAGAGAAAGTGTTTATCTAGTGCTTTGGGAATCAATTACCATACTTTTTATATTAAACCTGAAGAAACAGAAGAATCCTATTGAGCTCGGATGTGCAGAATAGATGTCACATTGCAGTCAGGGATATGCAAACCCAGGAGAGTCGAAGAACTATGAAAAATTAATGTTACAAGGAGAAATATTGCTGGAGTTAGATGTACTTACTTTAAGTGAACAAATAATGCCGGATCAAATCACTGCACATAAATATATTAATGTACCGTGCAGAAGAAAAAAGTCAACGAATACTTGGCAAAATGGGAGTAATGTCGTATCAGCAAAAGTGTATGTGCACAATGGGATGTGTGGATGCGCAGAGGTGATGATACACGACTCCCATCGAGCGTCTGTGCTCTCCGAAGATCTCTATCTATATTGCATTGGTTGTCTCCTCTCTAGAACAGCTTTTAACTTATTTTATCCTATAATAACCACCATAAAGGGATTATACTGGCCGCGGCACAATATCATATGCCATGAAATCATAATTCCTAAGTATGAAAACTCCTTCTCCAATCATGAAAAGTTGTTTTTTTATGGCTCAAATCAGGATATGCACAAATAAATTGAATTATCTCACTTATATATCACCATTAATTCCGCAGCGCTTTACAGACATTATCACTGTCCCCATTGGAACTCACAATCTAAATCCCCCTAACTGTGTCTGTGGAGTGAAGGGGTTAAATAAATTAGAAAAATTAGTAGCAAGAATTAATAATAAGTGTATTAGAAATTTCAATATGGCTTCCTCCTAGTCATCTATGATAACATAAAGGGATTGTAATGTAAAGAGAAACAGATGGTCCTCACCGTTCAGAGCTTTGCTTTAGTTTGTTATCATGCAGGGGCGTATCTAGGGGGGTGCAGCCGGACCTTTTGCCCCGGGCGCAACTCAGCGGGGGGCGCCGCCGTCACCCCCCTCCCCCTCCTCCCCCTCTTGCTATACCTGTCGGCCACCCACACATTACAGGGGCTGATATTCACAGTTTAGCGGCGCGGAAGCGCCCGACGTCACTTCCGCTTCCACGCCAGTCTGGGGCCGCGGGGGCCACTGGGAGACTTGGCGGCAGCGGGTCCGGTGCGGGGTGACCGCAGGAGACCCCGGAAACTGCGGCACTGGCGGCGGTGCCTCATATGTCCAGACTGGAGGACGGAGGAGAGACGGAATAGCAGGGGACGGGGTGGGTGACTGTGGAGTCGGTGGTGGAGGAGGGGGGGGACAGCAGGGGTGAGTGACTGAGGAAGGCTGACAGCACCCCCCCTCCCGTCCTCACCTACCTGGGGGAGGGGGAGGGGGGGGGGCGCCAAGATAGATCTGTGCCCCGGGCGCCAACATACCTAGTTACACCTCTGTTATCATGTTCAGGTGCAGATACACAAGGGGGAGGGAGGGGGAGCGGATGACGGCGGCTGTTTTGCGCTTGGTAGGACCTACACAGGTCCTGCGGTGCCCGGATATTACTCGCCTTATTTATAACATAAAGGGATTGTTCATAACTACATGTATTGCTAGGTAAAAATATATACATATATATTAATAATTAATATTGGGTTTCTTTATGTATTTTGGACTGTTTGCTGTGGGAGATGAGCGTACTGGTAAATGTTCAGGTTTGCCGGGTTCGGTCGGACTGTAAAAAATAGTCCTGTTCGGGACCCAGACTTGACTTGAACTTGACCCCGGACCCTAGACTACATATAAGTCTATGGGGACCCATAGTGCGGTAAAAGGGTGGAAATAAGGGTGAGGAGGCTGAAAAAGGCAGCAAAATGGGGGTAAGACCAGTACAATTATACAAACTGTGTTTCCTTGAAAATAAGGCAACAGTCAGACTCTTTCCTGGCACACTCATTATACCTTATGAATATTCACTGCTTTGCCCGCACATCCTCTGCACCAGCGTCTGTGATTGGTTGCAGTCAGACTGCTATACATGCCCACCACTGCCCACCCTCTGTGCCTCGATCTTTGATTGGTTGCAGTCAGACTGCTATACACACACCCTACCCTCCGTCCTGGTGTCTGTGTTTGGTTGCAGTCAGACTGCTATACACACACCCCACCCTCCGTCCTGGTGTCTGTGATTGGTTGCAGTCAGACTGCTATACACACGCCCCACCCTCAGTCCTGGTGTCTGTGATTGGTTGCAGTCAGACTGCTATACACACACCCTACCCTCCGTCCTGGTGTCTGTGATTGGTTGCAGTCAGACTGCTATACACACACCCCACCCTCAGTTCTGGTGTTTGTGATTGGTTGCAGTCAGTCATCCATTTTCCTGCAATCATCACTCCTGGCTAAGAGCGGGACAGCCTCAAGGTTAGTGTGAAAATAAATAAATAATATTAAATTGACGTGGTGTCCTCCTTATTTTGCTAACCAGCCAAGGTAAAGTTGTCAGCTGGAGGCTGATATCAGGCTGTGAAAGGCCCATATCCACTGACCTTGCATGCCTGATAATATCAGCCTTCTGCTGACTGCTTTGGCTGGTTAGCAAAATAGATCTTGCTAGGTGAAATCACAGGCAGCAGTCCGGCAGTCCAACGTGCTTAAGTGATTTCATCATGTCTGTCACAGTTTGTATCCAACCAATTACAGATGCTGGCACAGAGGGTGGGTGGCATGTATAGCAGTCTGTCTCCAACCAATCACAAAATCCAAGGACACATTTTATACGATCCGCGCTGCTGCATATAAGATGACAGACGTTGGTGGTATTATGAAATTGGTGCTCTTTATTCCGACGCATTTCAAAGTCGTCCCGACGTCTTCATCAGGGATACACAATCATAAATGATTATGATTATGTATCCCTGATAAAGAGGTCTGGAATACCTTGAAACACGTCGGAATAAAGAGCACTGTTTTATAATACCACCAACGTCTGTCATCTTATATACAGTAGCGCGGATGGTATAAAATTTGTCCTTGGATTTTGCACGACCGTCCTTCGGGTGGTGGATCCTGCAGCAGCTGTTGATACGCAAATACTGGTTGTGGGTTGCACAACCATTCAAGGTGAGCAGTTAAAGTACTGCACATATCAATAACATTAAGTAGATAAGATCCATTGCACCCTTGTCTATCCAATTTTAGATATTTTCCAACAAATCCCAGACACAGGCATAGAGGGTGGGGGCATGTATAGCAGTCTATCTCCCACCAATCACAGACACTGGCACAGAGGGTGGGGGCATGTATAGCAGTCTGTCTCCAACCAATCACAGACACAGACATAGAGGGTGGGGGCGTGTATAGCAGTCTGTCTCCAACCAATCACAGACACTGGCACAGAGGGTGGGGGCGTGTATAACAGTCTGTCTCCAATCAATCACAGACACAGGATTATAAGGTGGGGGCGTGTATAACAGTCTGTTTCCAACCAATCACAGACACAGGATTAGAAGGTGGGGGCATGTATAGCAGTTTGTCTCCCACCAATCACAGACACTGGCACAGAAGGTGGGGGCATGTATAGCAGTCTATCTCCCACCAATCACAGACACTGGCACAGAGGGTGGGGGCGTGTATAGCAGTCTGTCTCCAACCAATCACAGACACTGGCACAGAGGGTGGGGACGTGTATAACAGTCTGTCTCCAACCAATCACAGACACAGGTTTAGAAGGTGGGGGCATGTATAGCAGTTTGTCTCCCACCAATCACAGACACTGGCACAGAAGGAGGGGGCATGTATAGCAGTCTGTCTCCAACCAATCACAGACACAGGCATAGAGGGTGGGGGCATGTATAGCAGTTTGTCTCCCACCAATCACAGACACTGGCACAGAAGGTAGGGGCATGTATAGCAGTCTGTCTCCCACCAATCACAGACACTGGCACAGAGGGTGGGGGCATGTATAGCAGTTTGTCTCCCACCAATCACAGACACTGGCACAGAAGGTAGGGGCATGTATAGCAGTCTGTCTCCCACCAATCACAGACACTGGCACAGAGGGTGGGGGCATGTATAGCAGTTTGTCTCCCACCAATCACAGACACTGGCACAGAGGGTGGGGGCATGTATAACAGTCTGTCTCCACCAATCACAGACACTGGCACAGAGGGTGGGGGCGTGTATAGCAGTCTGTC
Organism: Allobates femoralis; assembly: GCA_033576535.1. NCBI lineage: Eukaryota > Metazoa > Chordata > Amphibia > Anura > Aromobatidae > Allobates > Allobates femoralis. The sequence goes on along the minus strand of JARQOC010000008.1, from coordinate 44,288,783 downwards.
TCCAACCAATCACTGACACTGGCACAGAGGGTGGGGGCGTGTATAGCAGTTTGTCTCCCACCAATCACAGACACTGGCACAGAAGGTAGGGGCATGTATAGCAGTCTGTCTCCCACCAATCACAGACACTGGCACAGAGGGTGGGGGCGTGTATAACAGTCTGTCTCCAACCAATCACAGACACTGGCACAGAGGGTGGGGGCGTGTATAGCAGTTTGTCTCCCACCAATCACAGACACTGGCACAGAAGGTAGGGGCATGTATAGCAGTCTGTCTCCACCAATCACAGACACTGGCACAGAGGGTGGGGGCGTGTATAACTGTCTGTCTCCAACCAATCACAGACAACGGCACCAAGGGTGGGGGGCCAATATCTATCTATCTATCTATCTATCTATCTATCTATCTATCTATCTATCTATCTATCCACCTCTACATACATGAAGCTCATACATAGAGTGTGAAGATACATGAACATAGTTACATTTCCGGTATCTAGACCACATGCCCTTTCTCGGCTGATTGGTTTACACAGTGTATGAGGTGTAAACTTTACTGTTCTGTAACCTCTTCTTCTATTTCAGAAACTTGGGCGAAAATTGTGACGATATGAATAAGATGAACGGCGATGGCTGCTCTCTCTTTTGTCAGGAGGAGGCCTCTTTCCACTGCCTGGGTGAGTGACTAATGGATAATATTTCACCAGTCAGAACTTTAGGAGTTTTCAGCCAACGTTCAACCATGAAAGATTTTATTTTATCGTTTATTTAGATTGTTTTTAAGTACCGTATATACTCGTGTATAAGCCGACCCGTGTATAAGCCGACCCCCCTACTTTTGCCCCCAAAACCTGGGAAAACCTATTGACTCGTGTATAAGCCGAGGGTGGACTCCAGCACAGGTATACAGCCCCCAGCAGTGTGGTATATACAGGCAGCAGCCCCCAGCAGTGTGGTATATACAGGCAGCAGCCCCAGCAGTGAGGTATATACAGGCAGCAGCCCCCAGCAGTGTGGTATATACAGGCAGCAGCCCCCAGCAGTGAGGTATATACAGGCAGCAGCCCCCAGCAGTGTGGTATACAGCAGCCTCCCCAGCAGTGTGGTATACAGCAGCCTCCCCAGCAGTGTGGTATACAGCAGCCTCCCCAGCAGTGTGGTATATACAGGCAGCAGCCCCCAGCAGTGTGGTATATACAGGCAGCAGCCCCCAGCAGTGTGGTATATACAGGCCCCCCGATTACCCACCCCCGTAGTTTATGCAGGCCACCCGATCCCCCCCCCCCGTAGTATATACAGGCCCCCCGATTCCCACCCTCCCTGTAGTATATACAGGCCCCCCGCGCTCTATATACAGGCCCCCGGTTGCAGCCACAGACCTGTAAGAGAATCGCTTTCATACTTACCCTCCTCACTGTCATCGCGCGTCCTCGTCTCCTTCCAGCTTCTTCCCGGCGCATCCACAATGACGTCATTGTGGACGCGCCGGGTACAAGCGGGAAGGAGACCGGAGGAGCGCGGGTAACAGCGAGGAGGGTAAGTATGAAAGCGATTCTCTTACAGGTCTGTGGCTGCAACCGGGGGCCTGTATATAGAGCGCGGGGGGCCTGTATATACTACATAGAGGGTGGGAATCGGGGGGCCTGTATATACTACGGGGGGGGGGATCGGGTGGCCTGCATAAACTACGGGGGGCCTGTATATACTACGGGGCGGGGGGGATCGGGGGGCCTGTATAAACTACGGGGGGGGGGGGGATCGGGGGGCCTGTATAAACTACTGGGGGAGAGCAATGTAATATGCACGGCTCCCCCTGCCGCTGATGGACAGGGGATGCCGTGCATATTGCATTGCACTAATGAGCGGCCCCACGTGACCGGCCGCTCATAGTGCAGCCTCCCCCTGCCTCCTCCAGCCCCCGGACACCGGCCCCCCCCCACTCAGCTGTATAGTGACTCGTGTATAAGCCGAGGGGGGCACTTTTCAGCACAATTTTTGTGCTGAAAAACTCGGCTTATACACGAGTATATACGGTAATTAGATAATTTAGTAATTTAGCATTCCTAAAGATCTCTTTGACAATATGTGGACTTTATTTACCAGCCAACCTTCTTCATCCTCACTTAATCCCTTGTCCTGGCTCTGCCCCGATGTGCTCTGTGAAGAGATGGAACAGATCGAGGGTATAATGTACTTGGCAGTCAGTCCTAAAACTCATCCTAATTCTAGTGTGGACTAAGTATATTGCATCACTTTCTATTAAACTTTTTCCTGGTGGGGCATCAAATAATGGACCACGTATGTGAAACATCTACTTGCACTCTTCCTTTGCGTCCACTGTTTTGACATGTGGGATCCAGTATCACTCAAGGTGTCTCATTAACGTCATCCTCAGTTTAGTTAACATTTTCTAAAATAGTCCCCAAATGACTTATTTTATCCATGAGAACTAAAGTGCCCCTTTAAGACTTGATAAATATTATAGAACCTATAGAAGTGTGACTTAAAGAAAATATTAGTGAATTCTAAATGTTCAGATATGATTTTGAACAGGTCGATCTTCGTACCGTGGCTGTCAGCTAACATGTGCTGCCAAATCATGGGATATTACGTGACAGCCACTGAACGATGACAGCCTCATATGTTTGACTCGGGATCGAGCCATGCTGTACACTAGTCAGACAAGTGGGTCACCGGCGGCTTCTCCCTGCCCACTGCCAGTGATAGAGAAGTCTCTGCCCATGTGTGTATAAGTAGAGACCCTTCCCCTTTTTTAAATAGGTTATTTCATCTGGGACACATGAGATCCCACCGTCTGGAGAACGAGGTCATCTTACAATTGGTGATGTGGTTGCGCATGCGCAGCTCTCTATTTCTATGGAGCTCTGAAAATTGCACATTGACCACAGGACCTGCAAAAATGGGATTAAAGTTGATGCCAATCAATTTCATGCCACTTTCCATCCGCTATGACAGTTATTTCAGGGAGTACCAACTCTTACCTGGCAATGTCTACACCTTTATTTTTGATTAGCCATCCTGGCGTGACATCATCGTTGTGATATCACACCAAGCCAGCTAATCAAAAAAGAGAAAGAGACACTGACTCCTCCATGTAAGAAGTGGTACTCCTTCTCCTATCTACTGGGCCACTGTCATGGCCGATGGACTGGGTCATAAGAATAAATTAAAACCAACTCTCGAATATACTAGCAATTTGATATGAAAGTCCTTGAATGTAGCGCCTCTTTTAGGCTACGCTCACATGACCCTATTTCTGGGTTGATTGCAGTAAGTGAAAAAAAAACTATAGCCCTCGGACCTATATTATTCACTAGGCTGTTTTCTAACAATCTATGACTGGGTGAAAAAAAATCACAGCATGCACTTATATTTAAGAAGTTTACTGGGTATCCATACATAGAAATTCAAGTCTAAAAACAATTCAGATCCTTTGCATCTATATAGCATCTGATTTTTACAGATGTATTTCAATTCTTAACATAGGAAACTGTATTTCTTTGTAAATTTTACTCACCACTTATGTATGAAATTGGATACCAGATGGATGACGATACAGATAAAAAAATGGCTGCTTGTGTCCATTCCTGTAAAGTTTCCATTGGCATCATCGCCAACATTTCAGTGCCTAAATCACGTCAGCTAAATATTCATTTATAGAGAACCTATCACCAGGGTTTTGCCCTATAAACTGCAGCCACTTCCAGTAGACCTCTACATATAACATTCTAGAATACTGTATATAAGTCCCCAGGCCAATCTTTTTAACATAAAAAATAGCTTTTATTATACTCACCTACGAGGCGGTCTGGTCAATGGGTGATGCTGGTCTTGATCCGGTGCCTCCTCACTTCTTGTGATCGCCGTCATCCCTCTCTGCTTCATGTGGATGATACGTCCTACATTCACCCACACACACAGTCCTCTATTACCCCCTGTGCATGCACACTTCTCTCTGCCATGCCGTGGGCAGAGCAAAGTATACTAACGTGCATATGCAGACGTTCTTTTTCTGAGCCTCTGCATTAGAGTACTTGGTTCTACCTTCGGCAGGGCAGAGAGAAGAGCGCATTCACAGAGGTGCAATGGAGGAAACTGTGTGGATGATGTAGAACGCGTCACCCACACAAAGCAGATAAGGAGGGCAGCGATCGCAACAAGAGAGGTGTCGGATCAAGACCAGCAGCTGTCTTCAGACCAGAACACCCTGTAGGTGAGTATAATAAAAGTTCTTGTTTTTGTTATATAGATTGGCCTAGCGAGTTATATACAATACTAGACGGGGGCCCGATTCTATCGCATCGAGAGATGTGGTTGAAGGCCGCCCTTGCATGATTCTAGTGGATGGGAGGAAATTTCACCACACCCACCAAAGAAACTGTTCACGCCTACCAATGAAGACAGTCACGCCTACTGAATGTATGGTGTTAGTTGGGGGACGTAGTGGTGCATGGTGCAGCCTATGCAAGGGGGGTCTTGGCTTCCCCCTGCACCCCCCAACCTGTGGGTCTTTTTCCCAGACCCCTACTACAATTATAATTAAGTTCATGGCTATGTGTCTTCTTAAAGTAATACCAGGGGTGGCAATATAGCCACCACTACACCCGGTCTACTACTACACATGACTGGGTGTACAAAGATGGTGACCGCATCAGTTACAGCGAATGAGCATGAAAATACATTTTTGTTTTTTACAGTCTAGCACAAAGATGGTGGCCGCATCAGTTACTGCTCATGAGAATGGAAAGACTCTTTTTACAATCTGGCCAATCAGGAGATACCTCGGTCTGCCTGCATTGCGACCAGTGTCCTCTAGGTTGTGCTATTTCGGGGACAAATGTACAGATTAAGGATGGTTTCAGACTACCGTCTTTTGGAATCCCCCACATATGACAAACTGGATGCACCAGTACTATCACTGATCCGTCTCATGGATCAGGGATAATACAGGTGTGGGAGCAGACAGTGGCGGCCGGGTGTGTAGCTTTTTTTGCTGGAACTTGGCCTAGGGGACGTGTCATTTCAGTCTTGGCTCTGGGCATGCTTAGACCAAAAACCCAAATCTGGCGCCCGGATCCAGTAGGATACGCACTTCACCGAATCCGGGGTCAATACAGTGCCATTTTAATTTAACCCGCAAATTCATTGTTCGACACGTGGATCGGGGGGAACTGCAAAGAACTGGATGCACCCTCAAGTGCCTGCGAGTGCATCCAATTTCAACTGGATTCACATGGATACTGAGAAATGGTAGTGTGAAACCAGACTAAGGCTTTAATGTAAGTGGATTCCAGAATACTGTATATAAGGCAGTGGCGGACCTTGAGCCCAGGGGGCCCTGGTGCAGCCATGGTAAGCGGGGGGGATGCTGGCGGCCGTCGGTGAGGACCTGGGGGGGGGTGTATGGGTGCTGTCGGCTGTCGGGGGGGGTTATTGGAGATGTGGCTCTCCTACTTGCTGAGCAGACTTCAGGGGCCCCCTAGCTGGTCGGGGCCCTGGTGCAGCTGAACCAGCTACACCACGGTAGGTCCGCCCCTGATATAAGGGCTTACTGGTGGTGACTGCACTTTACAGGGAAAAACTTGGGGATAGGTTCTCTTTAAATTCTATAGCAAGCTTTTGTGGCTTTTTTTTAGATTTGCAGCCTATTTTTAAACTGCGCAATGCGTTGGGTTTTGCATTTTTTCTGGTGTTCTTCCCATAGGCTTCTCTATCCAAAAAAAGGCAAATTACAAGGGTGCCAAAAAATGCCAGTAAAAATGATCGCAGAAAGTAGTGTGAAATCCATGGCATTTTTTCATCTTTTTTAGAAAAGGTTTCAAAGTGTTTTTTTAGCTGTACTAAACATTACCAAGGCAAATAAAGCGTGTAGACGTACCGTGGAAGACTACGCTTGACAGAATGACTGAGCTGCCATTTGCTTTAACGAAGAAGGACAGATAGCAGGAGGGGGATTGCCCTGGTGGTCTTTTTAATTGTGGGAAATCCTGAGGAAAGGGAGAAAAGAGGAGCAATAAATTCCAGGCACTTACACTGCACATAGCTCATGAGTGATGCAACTGCTGAAGTGTGAATGACAAGGTGAATTAGCAAGATAATAGGTTCATGAACTGTACTTAGCCTAAAAACACTATTTGTACATTATTTCATTACAATTTCTCCATTTCTTTTTTCCTCGTTAGCAATCCTGCAGGTCACTAGTATAAATCAGTCACCAACCTATAGTGATTCCTAATTTATCCTCAGACAAGCGTTTACAAATTAGGGCAGAAAAAATATGTGAAAAAAAATAAAAATCCACCGGATATTTTATGATTGAGGGAAAATACAAACTAAGCTTTATTGGGACTCGGAGATTCAGCTGCACAGTTGAAGGATTGATTGAGCTCATGTGATCTGCTCATCCATATGGGTGCAAATAAGAAGATAATCCGGCCATGTGATCTCAAGTTCAAGAGGCAAAACTGTCTCATGTTTGCTTAGCTGCAGATCTGAGGATCAGTCCAAGAAACCGGAACGAAAACAGCACAAATAGAAATATTCCTCCAAGCCTAGCGCCTTCAATTGTTGCTCGAGACTTTACCGTGGTGCATACGGGCAGTGGCGTAACTTCAGGCCCAGGGGCCCTGATGCGAAAACTCCAACGGGGCCCCCAATTATTGCAAATTTTTAATAGTATTAGTCTTTTTCTATAGGCCAAAGGGACTTCTGGGGCCCCCCTAGGCTGCAGGGCCCGGGTGCGATCGCAACCCCTGCACCTGTTGTAGTTACGCCCCTACATACGGGAGAATCATGTGTACGGAGGCTGGACAGAGCAACAAGAAGTCCCTGAAGCTTTTTTATACAGTATGTTGCCTCCAAAGCAGCCAATGGTCTTCCAGCACAACTAAAATCAAAAAATGCAAAATACCGTATGTATTATAGCTTCTTTGAACTCATCAAGGTCATTTGCTTCTGAGCATCATTGGCAGCTGTTCCACCAGTGGTGGACACAGACAGAAAAATACTCCTGTCCGTGAACAATATGGGGGCCCTTTGTAGTTCAATAACTGATCATAATGTACTATTCCACCTGCTTTTGAGGTGAAAATTAGCCTCCTTATCTCTTGGGCGCCTGTGTGGCTGACGAGTTGCACCAATGGTATGTCTGACCCTCATTCCATTCCAGGTCATGGCAGCTCTACTTTCATTTGTAAGTGTAGTTGAGTGGAGCTGTGGAAATCTGGATCCACCAGGTCTGGACAAAAGTTTCAAACAAGTCGTCGGTTCGGGACTCACACCAAAATCAAACTTGACCTTAGACCCCAATCTCCATTGAAATGAAAGGCAACTCAAAAATTTCAGGCAAAAATGTTCTCTCTCGCTCGCTCTCTCTGCTTCTCCACTATTCATTTCCAGTTCAGGTGACAATCATGAACAGAAATCGAATGTACAAAGAAAAGTCTGGGTTTGGGGTACACCACCAAACACTTAGTGTTTGATATGAACCCCAAACTTTATAGTTCAGGATCCATGGAAATTTAAGTTCTAGGGGTTCAGATTAGGGATGGGCGAATCTACTCGCTAGGACTCGTTACTCGGCGAGTAGTAAGGGACTCGCAGGACTCGGTACTCTGCTAGTTTCCCAGTGATTACTCGCACGAGTCCAATGCAAATCAATATCAATCCTAGTTTTGTCAGAAACGCTGACAAAACTAGGATTGCCATTGTTTGCATTAGACTCGTGCGAGTAATCACTGGCTACTGTGCCAGTGATAGCAGGGAAACTCGCAGATAACTGCTGTTTCTTTGCGAGCCGAGTCCAGCTGTCTTCTCTGTGCAGCTCCAGGGTCCTAGAGCCCGCCTGCTCACAGACATTATGTAGCAGTGCTGAGATTGTTCTCAGTCTGCTCATTCCCTGTGTACAGACATGAATGTCTGTGCACAGAGATGATGTAGCAGTGCTGAGATTGTTCTCAGTCTGCTCATTCCCTGTGTACAGACATGAATGTCTGTGCACAGAGATGATGTAGCAGAGCTGAGATTGTTCTCAGTCTGCTCATTCCCTGTGTACAGACATGAATGTCTGTGCACAGAGATGATGTAGCAGAGCTGAGATTGTTCTCAGTCTGCTTATTCCCTGTGCATAGACATCTATATTTATGCACAGGGGATGTAGCAGAGAGGACATCGCGTTTTGGACTGCGTCGGACGGAAGAGGATTTTTTTAATTAAAGATGGAGTCCCTAATGGCTTTTTTTTTTATTTCTAATAAAAAATTTTCCTTGTGTTGTGTTTTTTTTAAAACAATTTAATAGAAATTCATGGCGGTCATGTCTAATATTGGCGTGACCGCCATAAATTTCGGGCTTAGGGCCAGCTGATAATACAAAGCTGGCCCTAACCTCTTTATTACCCAGCGTGCCACCGCTACCAGGGCCGCTGGAAGAGCGGGGTTCAGCGCCAGAGGATGGCGCTTCAATGAACGCGCCATCTTCTGGGGCGGCTGCGGGCTGCAATTTGCAGCGGGGGGTGCCCAGAAAGCTTGGGCATCCCTGCGCTGCGGATTCCAGCCCCCAGCTGCTTAGCTGTACCTGGCTAGACATAGAAATCGCGCGGAGCCCCACGCATTTTTTTTTTATTATTTCATGAATTTCAGAGTCAGAGTCTCAGAGTCAGAGTCTCAGAGTCAGAGTCTCAGAGTCAGAATCTCAGAATTTCATGAAATAATTAAAAAAAAATGCGTGGGGCTCCGCGCAATTTCTATGTCTAGCCAGGTACAGCTAAGCAGCTGGGGGCTGGAATCCGCAGCGCAGGGATGCCCAAGCTTTCTGGGCACCCCCCGCTGCAAATTGCAGCCCGCAGCCGTCCCAGAAGATGGCGCATTCATTGAAGCGCCATCCTCTGGCGCTGAACCCCGCTCTTCCAGCGGCCCTGGTAGCGATGGCACGCTGGGTAATAAAGAGGTTAGGGCCAGCTTTGTATTATCAGCTGGCCCTAAGCCCGAAATTTATGGCGGTCACGCCAATATTAGACATGACCGCCATGAATTTCTATTAAATTGTTTTAAAAAAAACACAACACAAGGAAAATTTTTTATTAGAAATAAAAAAAAAAGCCATTAGGGACTCCATCTTTAATTAAAAAAATCCTCTTCCGTCCGACGCAGTCCAAAACGCGATGTCCTCTCTGCTACATCCCCTGTGCATAAATATAGATGTCTATGCACAGGGAATAAGCAGACTGAGAACAATCTCAGCTCTGCTACATCATCTCTGTGCACAGACATTCATGTCTGTACACAGGGAATGAGCAGACTGAGAACAATCTCAGCTCTGCTACATCATCTCTGTGCACAGACATTCATGTCTGTACACAGGGAATGAGCAGACTGAGAACAATCTCAGCACTGCTGCAGCAGGCGGGCTCTAGGACCCTGGAGCTGTGGCAGCCAGCACACTGAGGAGACAGGACTCTTATCTGTGCGAGTTTCCCAGCGATTACAGTTGCAAAGTAAACGAGTCCAATGCAAATAAATGACAAAACTAGGATTGCTTCAGGCTGAAGCTTCCGAGACACATCTGCGAGTTGTAAATCTCACACTACTCGCTATTACTCGCTTCCCCATTCATTAACATTGGACTCGCTAGACTCGCAACGAGTAGCGAGTCCTGGGCTCGGACTCGTTAGAGTCAAGCGATTCCGAGTAATTTAGGATTCGCCCATCACTAGTTCAGATGGAGTTTTTATAAAGTTCTGTTTTGAACCCAAGCATGACCAGAACCTCAGTGGAAGTCACTGGGTGGGCAGTTCTGCTCTCCACCCTCATACAGCCAGCCATAAACAAAGCACTTCTGGGTAGGGAGGACAGGGATTTGTCATTTTCTTTTTGGTACACACTACATCCGATAACGCTGATTTTACCCCCAATGTAGCCATTCAAACACTGCAAGCGTATCGCACTGGGCATCAAGTGTACTCAAGCGCAATGATGCTCGATCCAGTAATTTGCACACAAAAAGCACCTGACCTCTGAACCCAAACACTGAAAATGTTCGTAAAGTCTGTGTTTGGCATGAACACTGAACTTGGAAGACCAGTTCGCTCATCCTCATATTCCTGAGTAGAGTTGAGCAGACCCTTGAAAGTTCAGGTTCTCTGGTCCGGACGAACTTCTTAAAGAAGACCGGTTTGGGACCCATACATGACTCTCAGACCCAGATCCCTATTGAAAGGAATGGTGACCCAAACTTTTCAGGTAAATATTATCTCTCTCCTCTTTCTCTCTCCTCTTTCTCTCTCTTCCTCTCTTTCTCCCATGTCGGTTCCTGTTTGGATGACAAATACCAATTACAGAGAGAAGTCTGTGTTCGGGGTTTACCATCAGACATTAAATGTTGGTACCCGGCATTTCAGTATGGGGAGGCTTGCGATATAGGTCCTCATCCTCTGTAATAAGTAAATTTCCATAATTGATTTTACAGAAGAGCATTCCACGGACATGCCAGGCATGACACTCTCCAGAAGGAAAAGCATTTCCCTTTAGATCTCAGTCTGAACCTCTCATACACTGCCACATCTATTACCATTGCCTTCTTCTGATCCTTGTCTACTATCATGATATCTAGAATATTGCATCTTTACAACATCACAAACTGTTTCAAGTCCCCCAAGAAGGTTGGTCACTCTCGAAAGACAAATGCAAGAGAGGACAGGATAATGTGGAGAATCTCCATGGGTAATCATTTCAACACTGCAGCTGGAATAGCTCGCCAGTTCAGCACTGAACAGTTTAAGGATCTGACTCGTCATATAGTGTCACAACTTATAAGAGTATTTGGACTGAAAGCCGACTCTGCAGTTACCAAACTTCTCATTAGCAGAAGTAATTAAAAGGCTAGACTCACCTTTGGTGAGGAGCATATTGTGTGGACAGAGAAGTGGCCACAGTTTAGTTTAGTGATGAAAGCAAGTTTAATTTATTTGGGTCTGATGGGAAACATTATGTTTTTTGATAAACTGGGGAAAAACTGAACCCAAAGTGTGTAATGAAGTCAGTAAAAGGTGGTGGAGGAAGTGTCATGGTTTGGGGAATGTGCTCTTCTGCAGTGGTTGGACCTCTCATACAGCTATATGGCAGAGTGAATCCAAGTGTGTATCAGGATCTTCTTCAACAACACGTGGTTCCTTACTTCCATTCAGCACTCAATCAGCCAGCAATTTTTGTACAGGACAATATCCCCTGTCACACAGCAAAACGATTAAAGCAGTGCCTTGAAACACAAAACATTGAAACAATGAGATGTCCAGCCCAGAGTCCTGCTCTAAACCTAATAGAAACCTCTGGAAAATCCTTGGTGACAAAGTTATGGCCAAGAAACCCACAACAGTCACAGAACTGTGGAAGAGACTGGAAGAAGACTGGGCCAAAATCCCACAGAGCAGAGAGAGACTAGTGATGTCCTGTGGCCACAGATGTGCTGAAGTCATTCACAGCAAAGGCCTGTACAAAGCAAAGGCCTGTACACTTCCTACTGATTGCAGACTGTTGTAACCTTCACAACATTTAGTTTTAATCTTTCTCTGTCTACAGTCATTGCTGTTCTCTAATTATGATCATCACATTTTGGATAACATAAAGGTTTTAAGTCGATAAACTGGGTGTTTTGGAAACCACTCTTCTGGTTGCATAGTGCACCCCTTACACAAAAAACACCGAATGTTCATCAATGTAAATTACATTCTGTCTGAAAAAATCAAGTTGTCTAATTGTGATCACCAGTGTATGTGTGTTAGTGACCCCATTAATGTATGGTTCCACTACTCCACACTGTCATTCTTCACTGTATAAGTGTCTGCACTTTTCTTCCTGTCTTTTTCGGAAATCTGCTATTAAACCTTACTGGGTTTAACCTGCGTCCTTTGTTTTAATGTTAGGTTTAAATTTGATGAAATAGTCATTTTTTACGCCAAAATATATTTTTCCTTTACTGGATGCTGGCACTGATGATGGACTGGAGAGGCCATTACCAGTAGCCAATTTTCTCACATTCTTTTGACTCAAATATTCATTTTTTGCTATGGGAAAATAGAAGATAATACAGGATACATGTCTCAACAGGTTCATATTTTTCAGCAGAAAATGTATCTCTACTTTTTCCTTTCAGTAACTACTATAAGGACGCCATGACATCCACTGTTGTCTTTCCACACGTCATGCTGAATTCTCTATCATCGGGTGAAATACTACTATGATCACGATTGGTTACTGTGTCACCAGTGTCCTATCTACAGTATCGCTACACAAAAATGTGCCCGCAATATACCGTAATAGGATGTGGAAGAACTGGAAAGAAATCCATCATTTCTTCCCTTAAAGGGAACCAACCACCCCAAATGACCCCCCGGACTGTTAATATGTGTCCCTACACCCAGCACACACATTTGGGGCAATCGTTTTTGCTAAAAAAACTGTTTAGTAGAAGCTAAGATATAGCTTTATAAACTTTAATAAATCCAGCCGACTGGGTGTTACCTAGCTTGTCCTCGTGCAGTGTTCCATGTGCCTGTCAGCCTCCTCTCCCCCCCTCCCTTCAGTAAAGCCCTGCCCTTTCAGCCTCTCAGGTTTCAGCCTTTCAAGTGATCCTAAACCCACAAACTGACCCCCCTTATCTTTAGACCTGTCCCTGCACCCCCTCTTATCATTCCTAGCCATCCCTTTTGCAGAAAAAAATCGCTTTTGTAAAGTAAAAGAAAAGGTTATATTACTTTGTCCTGTGTGAGTTCTGTTTCTGAGCAAGCCACAAATGCCCCGCCCGTCTGCTGCTGCCTGGTAAATTATGCACGCCCCTCTCTGCTTCTAAGAGCCTGGCCGCATCATGAAAGGGGCGGGGCTAAATCGTGGCATGCCGGAGCCCCGCCCCCTTTCATGATGCGGCCAGGCTCTTACCGTAGAAGCAGAGAGGGGCGTGCATAATTTACCAGGCAGCAGCAGACGGGCGGGGCATTTGTGGCTTGCTCAGAAACAGAACTCACACAGGACAAAGTAATATAACCTTTTCTTTTACTTTACAAAAGCGTTTTTTTCTGCAAAAGGGATTGCTAGGAATGATAAGAGGGGGTGCAGGGACAGGTCTAAAGATACGGGGGGGTCAGTTTGTGGGTTTAGGATCAGTTTAAAGGCTGAAACCTGAGAGGCTGAAAGGGCAGGGCTTTACTGAAGGGAGGGGGGGAGAGGAGGCTGACAGGCACATGGAACACTGCACGAGGACATGCTAGGTAACACCCACTCGGCTGCATTTATTAAAGTTTATAAAGCTATATCTTAGCTTCTACTAAACAGATTTTTTAGCAAAAACGATTGCCCCAAATGTGTGTGCTGGGTGTAGGGACACATATTAACAGTCCGGGGGGTCATTTGGGGTGGTTGGTTCCCTTTAATTTACCGTATTTATTTTTTATCCTATAAATAATTTGGTATTGTGTATTACGTCCTAAGCCTTGTCCCTATCCTCCTCTTCTTCACTGTCTTGAGTCTGGTTGTAAGATGACTGGCTGAAGCAGAATACTCCCCAACTGCCCTGTTTGTAGTAAAACAATAGATTGTTAAAGGGAACCAACCAGCAGGATTTAGGGCTATAAAGTGAAGCTTGCTGAATGCAATCATACCTTTACTTGAATGATTTCATGTTTGATTACAGAGAAAAGTGTCATAAAACTCCTGGAAGACAGTGCAGCAGATGATTGATGTGTGTGTGCAGCACTCCCGTCACTATTTGTTTTTTTTTTATTCCTCCTCCATGGACATGCCTTTCGGCTTTCAACTCTACTTTCAGTTTTGTCACGTGTCCTTTGGCTGTAGTATAGTGACAGTGCACAGGAGTCAGAAACTGAAAGTAGAGATAAGAGGGAAGGGGGGGGGGGGCTTACAGCTAAAATGCATGCCCACAGTAGAGGAAGAGAAAACAACAACCCCAAATAGTGATGCAGTGCTGTATACATTAATCATCCACTGCCCTGTTTTCCAAGAGTTTTATGACACTTTTCTTTGCAATCAAACATGGAATCATTCAAGTAAAGCTATGATTGCATTCAGTATCCCAGTGCCTGTAAGGTAGTGGCTTAACTTTATAGCCCTAGATTCCATGTTTGATTGCAAAGAAAAGTGTCATAAAACTCCTGGAAAACAGGGCAGCAGATGATTGATGTGTGCAGCACTGCGTCACTATTGGGGTTGTTGTTTTCTCTTCCTCTACTGTGGGCATGCATTTTAGCTGTAAGCTACCCCCCTCTTCCCTCTTATCTCTACTTTCAGTTTCTCACTCCTGTGCACTGTCACTATACTCCAGCCGAAGGACACATGACAAAACTGAAAGTAGAGTTGAAAGCCGAAAGGCATGTCCATGGACGAGGAATACAAAAAACAAATAGTGACGCAGTGCTGCACACACACATCAATCATCTGCTGCCCTGTCTTCCAGGAGTTTTATGACAATTTTCTTTGCAACCAAACATGGAATCATTCAAGTAAAGCTATGATTGCATTCAATATTCCAGTGCCTGTAAGGTAGTGGCTTAACTTTATAGCCCTAGATCCTGCTGGCTGCTATGCTTGGGGCTCTATCTGTATTCATTCTATGCTACTACAGACTTGCGAATCATCAAATGGCATGCTGATAGCATTCTACAGCATCTTGAGAAAGCGGATACGTCACTGCAAGTATGTGATTTGCATATATGTAGTCACATGCCGATTAGAAGCGTGCAACCCCACTCCATGTAAGTAAATTGATTGAGGCCAGGCTCATCTAGTCCGAATGTGGCCAGAAGTATGCAAATCACATACTTGCATTCATATGACCATCTACGACTTGCCCCGGCACCAGAGAATCCTAACATCGTGCAGTAGAGTGACTTAAACCCCAAGCTTCGACAAGCACTTTAAGCCTCACCCATTGGCCAGGAGGACACAGCTTCAGTTGGCTTCCAAACAAAGCTGGAACTGATCAATCAGAGATTTACCTCTTTGCTTTCTTCAGGATTTCCAGAGGATTGACCCACTTTATGATCATTCATAAAATGCTGTAAACAGTGAGGGCAAATGACAAATCAAGTCCTTAGTATTTAGATGCGTTACTACTTTTTTATGCTAATTGCCTGTTTGAAGAGGACTGGAACTCTTGTGCCACCTATTGGTAGTAGCAATCCTAAAAGTCAATATTGACCCTATAATGAGACTAATCAAATGACCAAGGACGACAGCTATATCATATTCTCAATTTACAGACATGGTGCTTCAAAGTGTTTGCTTCTCATCAGTGCAAAGTATTAGATATGGTTTGACTAGTTGAGAGGCCAAGACTGGGAATGACTATAATGCTTCTCGTTATGGAGAGATGACATGCTTCTAATCGGCATGTCAGTGTACGAGGAGACTTAAACACCTTGTATGCTCCTCTGCAAAATCTTATAGGCAAATTGCCTCTTTAAGGAGGACTTGAACTCGAGCGCCACCTATTGCTAGTAGCAATCCTAAAAGTCAATAATGACCTTATAACAAGCCTTATCATATGACCAAAGATTTTGTTTATATCCTTGGTCATATTATAAGGCTCCTTAAAGAGTCAATATTGACATTTAGGATTGCCACTACCTAAAGGTAGCGCTATATTTCAAGTCCTCTTTAAAGAGGCAATTTGCATATAAAATTGACTAGAGGAGCATGTAGGGCATTTAAAGGTGGTGTCACACCTGGCGACGTCGCTAGCGACATCGGCGAAAAAGTGACGTATCAGCGATGTCGCTAGCGACGTCGCGCTGTGTAAATGAGCGGCGCGACCGCGTTTTATCGCTGGTCGCAGGTTGACAGGTTTACGGGAAGAACCGTAAACCTGTCAACCGGCGACCTGCTATAAGGCTGGATCGCGCCGTGTGACATCGCCAGAGCGATGTCGGCGGCGATCCAGCCTATGCCGCAGCGTTGCTGCGGGTCGCTCGCTGGACTGAGCCCAGCCCAGCGAGCGATGTCACCGCCTGCATCACTGCGGTGTCGCCGGCCGCAGCGATGTTGTGTGACAGCTGGCCAGCGATGTCGGAAGCGAGCGGGCACCTTCGCATCGCTTCCGACATCGCTGGCCAAATCGTGCTGTGTGACAGCAGCTTAAGTCTCTTCATACACTCACATGCCAGACGTGACATGGCATCTCTCCATAAGGAGATACGTTTTTGATGATAGCGTTGATTAGAGATGGGATAATCTGTTTGTAGGACTCTGATTTATATTAACCACATCAGTAATGTGTGACCACTAGGTGAGATCCCCCCAGATCTTCTCACCTCCTGGTAATCTCTTCTTTTATTGAGCCAGGCTGGAGAGACATCATCATTGCAACATGACAAAAAGTGACGTCACACTAGCCTGGCTCACCAAACAGTCGGAATGCCAGGAGGTTTCCGGCCAACCTTCCAGCGGTCAAAGACTACCGAACTACCCAACAGACCGGAGTGTTGCGAATCAGTTCTCCCATCTCGTATTGCTGTTAAACTGTGAAAGTTTTTTTGTCTTGGACTATATTGAAGGCGTGTGTTCTGTTATTTGAATTCTGTTCTATGATCACTTTCTTGCCTATGACCCTGGAGATGCCGACATTAATAGTTTAAGAGTAGACCTGTTATTCTGCGAGACCATGTGCTGTATCACAACTGAGCGTCAATGGTATCATAGATAAAGCTCCAGTTTGTTGGTTTCATAGTTAACACACATGGGCCTTTTTTTACCAAAACTGTGAAAAAGAAAACAAAATCTATCTTCGTTTCGCTATTGCAACCAATCAGCTCTGGTAAAATAAAGGCTGTGATGTGATTGGTTGTTGCTTTCAACAAAGGCAGTTCGTGTTTTACGGTAAGTGTTGGGGAACACTCGCTTTAGCTGGGCAATTCACAAACACATGCACTCTTTTTATAAAGGTAGTCCATCCAGTTTGTTAACAGATATAAACCACTACTCCAGCTATGTAGTCGATAACCGTGACCACAGTCCAGATGCAGTGTACATAGCATATTGTCATTCTCTTCATCAGATACATCCGCACACAATTTTTTAGTCAACTAAGTCAGCACGCAATGTCCCATACTGGTTTACTTGCTCTTGCAGCATAGCCAGGATTCAGACTGGCTCCTGCCAGTCTTGCCATCCAGGAAGATACTCACCGGGATCTCTCATCAGGTCCCTGGCCTTGCTCCGTACCGGCTCCTGTCGCGAGTCCAGATCCTCAAAAGTCTCAGTTACTTCCTGGACTTCCAAGAGCTCTAGCCAGCTTCACTCTCAGTTGTGCTTGGCTGCCATGTGGTTCACACGGGAAGGTTGTAGGATATTGCTTACAACACAGTCATGTGATTCATAAGAGGTATGTGAATGTTCAGCTCCTCCCATCACTTCTGAACATCCTATGAAAACTAGCCCTTTAAAATCAAGTAAGATTGCTGGTATTACAAGTCCAGTGGCGGACTTTGCGCCCGGAGGGCCCTGGTACAGCAGCTGCTGGTGAGCAGCAGGCAGCGGGGGGGAGGGGGTGCTAGTGATCGTCGGTGAGGACCGGGCGGGGGGTTGCTATGGTTGATGCGGCTCCTACCTGCTGCGCCGAGCCGTGCTTTGAAATCCTCGGAGCCAGGGTGGCAGAGGAGAGGAGGGACAGGATCAGCCAGGGGAAGCAGGAAGCTTCCTTCAGTTACCCTCCTCTCCTCTCTCCTCTGACACAGGGGTCGGCTGGGGGGCCCTCCTGCAGGCTTTAGGGGTCCCCTAGCCGGTCGGGGCCCTAGTGCAGCTGAACCAGCTGCACAACGGTAGGTCCGTCCCTGTACAAGTCCCAGGCAAACTATCTGGTCTTACATCGTGACCGATCCCTGTCTGTGCAAACATACCATCACATACATTACCGGTATACTTCACATCACATAATGTCTTCTTCAGGTGGCTAAAAATGATTTTCAAGCTTAAGACACTTCAGTAAACTCTGTTTAGAGATGTTTGTTAATCTCTATTTAAAATTAAAGAAATGGTAAGCAGTTCTTGAAACATTACATAAGCACTGACACCATTCAAAACAAGGCTTGGGTGTCTTCTGGGCATCTTTTCAGCCTTGTAAAATATAGAGCATCATCAGAACATAAGACGCCTTAAGAATGGTCAGGTCTCTTCTTTTAACCACTCGACATCTTTGGAAACATAAAGTCGTGAAAAGATGCTCAAAAGACTGACTATATGAAGAGCAGGTTGTTTTTAAATTGAAATTATTGGGTTTTTTTTAGTGTTCTTGGAATGCTTTTTTAGGGCTCGGATACACTCTGCTACTTATGTGCGAGACTCGGAAGAGACTGGAGCAGTGACCCTGAACGGCCTCTCCCTGTCTGGACGGGAGTGTCAGCTGCTTGTGTTTTTGTGCAGCTCCTCACTCCCCGTCCAGACAGGGAGAGGCCGTTCAGGGTCACTGCTCCAGTCTCTTCCGAGTCTCGTCCGCAGACTCGCATGTAAGTAGCAGAGTGTGTCCCAGCCTTTAGTGGGATTTTGGAGAGAACCCTCTTCAAACTAGCCCCTTTCACACTAGCGTTTTTTACAAATTGCAGCAGATCCGGAAGATTTACCTCATCTGCCGCCTAACGGCCTGACGGCCGCACTTGCGTCACACTTGTGGCAAACCCCATGCATTGTCTATGGGGCTAGCGGCAGGTGCAGAAAGTGCGGTATAGCTGCAGTTCCGGCACTTGTGGAAAAAATTTTTATGCACATGGTTATTGCCTTTGTATTAAAACAACATAAAAAACTGGGAAAAAGGGCAAATTGGATATCATTTCAGATAAAATCCAAAAAAGGTCCAGAAAAAAATTGTTGCCACCTTTCCAAAATTGTGGGTAAACAATTTTGTTTCACACATATGATGCTCATTCAAACTCACCTATGGCAAGTAACAGATGAGGGCAATATGAAAATCACACCTGAAACCAGATAAAAAGGGAAGAAGTTGATTCATTCTTTCCTTTATGTGTCTGTGTGTGCCACACTTAGCATGAAGACCAGAAAGAGGAGAAGAGAACTGTCTGAGGACTTGAGAGTCAAAATTGTTGAAAAATATCAACAATGTCTCCAAAGATCTTGATGTTCATTGCCCATGATGTGCAAGCATAATCAAAAAGTTTACAGCCCATGGCACTGTAATGAATCACTGTAATAAAGCGTCTTATGGAAAGATGAGACAAGATCTTTTTGGTAAAACACAACAGTCTACTGTTTACCTAAAATGAGGCCAACAAAAAAAGAACACAGTACCTACAGTCACATATGGTGGAGGCTCAGTTACGTTTAAAGGTACCTTTACACGCCGCCACTATGCCTAGCAACTGGTATCAACCGTATGTGCACACGCACGTTTTTGACGGTTGATACCGATCGCCAATGCCGCATGTACACGCCTCCATTGTGTTGTCAACTGAAGGTATTGTGGTTCCCCGGAAGTTCCCACAGATCCAGTGGATAACTGCCTGTTGAATCCCGTCGCCCCTTCACACGCCGCAATCAGTAGGGGAATATGGGCGTACATGTTCTGCGGCGCCAAAACATAGGCGTGACGGAGTTGTGTATTCCCTGACGCTAACAGCGGTGATTGGACAATGCAATAGCGTCATGATTGGGCAGCCTGCGCAGGAAGGCTGGCTAATACATGACGCCAATGCAGTTGTGTAGTGTGAATTGTCAGCTCTTTAAATATGGCGCCCTGTGAAGGGACAGCCAATGGTTACACAGTAGCCCCCACCAATGATCGTTGATGGGGCACGGTATCCATGAGGCTGTGTCACGCCCCTGGGAATTCACTAGGCGACGGTGATTCAATCCCTGTGCCCCGTTTACACGCCACTACCATGGCAATTGTGCCTTTGTGTGCCTTGGATTTTTGAACACGGCTCGGAAACACGTATCCGATTCAACTGCAGGAAACCCGATCACTTTCCCAATTTACACGCCGCCATTTCGTAGCAATTTCAAGGCAACAGGCACAAAAATCCCCATTGCCAGGCAGTTTCTACCATGCAGTGGCGGCGTGTAAAGGTACCTTTATAGTTGTTTTGCCGCCTCTGCCACTGGGTGCTTTATGCAAGGAATCATGATATCTGAAGATTGCCAAAGGATTTTGGGTGGCAATATAATGCCCAGTGTCAGAAAGCTGGTTTGCATGCTGGGTCATGAGTCTTCTAGTACAACAATGACCCAAAACATACGTCAAGAAGCTCTTCGAAATGGATGGAAGCAAAGTGTTGGAGAGTTCTGAAGTGGCAACGATGAGTCCGCATCTTAATCCCAATGATCACCTGTGGAGAGATCTTAAAATTGTTGTTGGGATTGGGAGAAGGCGCCTTCAAATATGAGTGATCCGGAGCAGTTTGCAAAAGAGAAATGGTACAAAATTCCAGGTGAGAGGAGTAAGAATCTTGTTGATGGTGATAGGATGCAATTGATTGCAGTTATTTATTCCAAAGGTTGTGCAAATTTAATTATGAGGCTGCCAACAGTTTTGTCTGGCCTATGTTGGGTTTTTTATGTGAAATGATGTCCAATTTGCCTTTTTTTGTGTTATTCCAATACACAGAAGGGAAGTAAATGTGTATAACAAATCATCTGTAATTGCAAACGTTTTCTACTGAGATACTTCATTTTCTGGAACATTTTTGAGGGTGCCAACACTTTCAGACATGACTTTAAATGTCTATGGAAAGAGATCACACCAATACAAACAACTTATACAATTGATCAGGTAGATATAGGGATCAGTTTATTCCATTTTGTTAAGGTCATCAACTCAGAATCAGATGATGGTTGAGTTAGGAGTCACCCAGCGTGGTCTCCCCCCACTATTACCCCCTCCCAGTCGTTCTCCGTCTCTATTGTTGACAGGTACATTTCGTCTTATGCCTTGGCTGTATTCTGTGGATAGTTTACAGACCTTAGTGACTGTAAATTAATTAGGACCTTTTGTGTTTTCTCTCAATCCTACTTTAATCAGATAATGCTGCTACAAACTATCCAAGAAGAAGTATATTGACTCAGTCAGGCTGCCCTGGCCTTTCGAGAACACAACACTAAGGAAGAGGAAATAAAAGAACTGAGATTGATCATCTGTATTTTAATTCCACTTAAGTAAACTAGCGGTAAAACATTGCATAGTAATTATAAGAATTGATGGTATGGGTAGGTAAATGGATGAAATGAAATTAATATAATAGTCATAATCAGTATATACTATCTCAAGCCTTAGGATCGATATGGAGTAATGTTGTTTATATCAATTAAGGTTTTATTTCTACGTCCAGTTTGGCAACCAATTGCGAATTGCAACCCATATATACTGTTTGCTTAGAAATGTAGTTAGAGAAAAGTTGCACATGATGGCCGCTTTGGACTATATACAAATTGCTTTGTAATGTGTCACAAACTATCCATGTCGTGGTCTGGCACCGTTCTTCTCTGGAAGGCATGACCCATCCAGTCTTCTTGGCTGCACGTATGTCAAAGTCCAATCTCCACCACAGGCACTAGGCAATCAACTACAGCTGGGTGTTGTAGGAGATGTAAAGCTTAAGAGCAAGTTAACAGTCCCAGCACAAATATGCCTAAAGGCAGTGGCGTAACTTCAGGCGCAGGGGCCCGATGCGAAGGCTCCAATAGGGCCCCCAATTATTGCAAATCTTTGATAGTATTAGTCTTTTTCTATAGGCCAAAGGGACTTTTGGGGCCCCCTAGGCTGCAGGGCCTGGGTGCGATCGCAACCCCTGCACCTATTGTAGTTACGCCCCTGCCTAAAGGGTGCAGAGCCTTAAGGCCCCGTTACACCTGCCGACACCGCCCCCCCGTTTACATGGGGAGACATCTCCGGGGATGGGCTGGCGAGCTCAGAGGCGGCATGGCCGCCGGGGTTTTTCAAAACCCCAGCGGCGATGCAGGACAATGGGAGCCTATGGCTCCCATCGCCTGTCAGCTCGCCGGCGGCTGTTTACATGGGGCGATGTGTGCACATCGCCCCAGATCGCCCGCCTGGTTTCACATCACTGATGTAAAACCAGGTGAGCTGTCAGAGCCGCCGACATCGCCCCTTTACATTAGGCGACGCAGGGGCGATGTCGCCACCGATATGCCATGCCCCTAAGTTGCCTATGCAATCGGCGGCGATGTCGCCAGGTGTAACGGGGCCTTTATAGTTTAAGCAAATAAGCTTGAAGAAAGTAGTAAAAATGAAAAAGATAGCACTCACCAATGCAAATAATCTTCAACCTTTATAAAACTTTAAAAGGCCACGCAGGAGGGAGAGAGCAGATGCGGGCTATGTCCAGGACGACATCTGTTTCATGCAAATGCACTTCTGTGGGTCCCCATAAAATTGCATTTTGCACGAAATGGCTGTCGTCCTGGACGTGGCCTGCATCTGCTCTCTCCTTGCCTTTTTAATTTTTACTACTTTCTTCAACTCTTCTTGGCTGCTCTGCAGAAATTGTGGAACCTCAATGGATATAAAACAAAGCGCTACAGACAAAAAAGGAGGTCAGAAGAGCTGGTCCGCAGACGAGTATAAGGAACGTTTTGGCAACAAATCGGTGATCTTAGCTCCTTATTTCAATTCCTATAACCTCTGCCTCCACCAGCTATTGTAGTTAATGGAAGACAACATCACAATAGCATGCGCATGCGCCGCCAACAGGGGTAATGGTGGCTCGGGTGCAAAATTTAAATAAAGAAAGGGAGGCAAGGCAGGAAGAGGAATGATTAAAGAGGACCCGAATCGCAAAGTCCCTCACCAATGCTCAAGACACTGCACCAATGACGTCATATCTGAAGATTGAACATGGATGATTCTGCAATCAAGAATCAGATTTTTGCCATAAAGGTATCAGTGTAATCAGCATCCTAGCGCCATTATGGCTCTGCCTCTACTTTATACTGCAAAAACTGCTAATCGGCTCCCTTTAAGAATATGGTAAAAGTGTGAGTTATTTTGAAGAACCTGAGGACACATGAGTCTACCCGGTATTTGTAATATTGAATTGCAGAAAACTTGCTACTAATATAATAAAGAGTCCGTAGAAGTTGTTTGTGTACACGAGAGGGAAAATGATGCCGATGGGCTATGTAGGAATGTGAAGTATGCACCAGTAGAGATGAAACAGATTAAGAAGACCCCTTTGGAAGAAAGTTCCTCTGGGGTACATTGTGGATTTTGTAATTCTCTAGAGCACATTTTTTTGAATAGAGATAAAGACTTTGCTAAGAACTTGTCCAAATAATTCTGCCAAAAAACCTAGTATGAAAACAATATCAAAAATTGCCATCTGGATATATGCAAGTGTTATTCTTTGGGTTAGGTATGCTCTAAGAATTCAAATACCTAAAACAATGTTTGCACATATTAGTTCTGTCTTTTTCGAAGATGGATAGTGACGCAGCTTGAAATTTGTTGTCGGAGTTTGTCCTTCGAAAACAGATATGCTCAAAACAATGTGTTTTTCTCCATCTATACTGCACTGTGAAACTCATATATTCTAGTTACTTCCATATTTAATAAGAGATAACAGGATCTGGTTTTCATCACAATGCCAGGGCAATCAGTTATGAGTGATATCTGGCCAACGTGTGTCGGTCTTGTGTTCTGCATGGAATTATGCCCATTTCACCTGGGTTGATATGTTCAATATCTGGTTCCGATTACTTGAAGACTCTCTTGAACATCCCTTGGTAATGAAGCATTCTTCAGTCTATACTTACTACTAGAGGTTCAGGGGTGCATCAAGCCTCCCTGCCGCCTGAGCCTCCACGCAGCCGAAGTGAGGAGCGGGGGGGTGGGGGGAGTGTGCTGTCGGGTTCCAGCACCGCCGCAGCATTAGTTAAGGAGCGGGAGGGGGTGCTGTCACGTTTCAGCACCGCCGCCCTCCTACAGCGCTATGTGAGGAGTGGGGAATGGGGAGGTTGTTGAGAATCAGATGGGAGAGAGGGCACATCTTACCCAGTGATGCTGGCGGTGGCGCCAATCACACAGGAAGCCGATGTGTGATGCTGGTGCCGCCCCCTTCTCCACTGCCACTCCCCCTGGCTGCTGCCGCTTGATACTCAGGACTCAGGCCCAGTAGAGGTTGCATGTAGGTTTTTGATTAAAGGGCAGTTAAAGAGGACCTGTCACCCCCCTGGTGCATGGCAAAAAAAATGCAGCACTGAATACAGCATGTCTGCTGCTTTCAGGGAAGGGGTCCCCTATGTCTCTAGCCCCCTGTAAGCTTTAGAAAACACATTAGAAAACTTACAGATAAGAAGTCTAATGGGTGGGATCTTAATAAGAGGTCTTCACTGCTGGCACAGTCCTCCAGCCTCCTCCTGTGTATTCCGCCCTCTTCTATGTCTCTCTATCACCTCCTGTTCTGCTGGCTCTTCCCTCCTCCTCCTCTCCTGCAGAGAGATAGAAGGGGCGGAATACACAAGGAGGGCTGGAGGACTGGCCAGCAGGAAGACCGTTAATAGATCCACATTAGTACTTAGTAGTTAATGTAAGCTTACGGGCTATAGAATATACTTGATCCACACTTCCAGTTATAGACGGGTGACGTCCTAAAAATCTACGTATTTTTTAACATTTTTAAAATTACAATTTTTTAAGCTTCTAGATATAGTACCTCGGGGTGGATTCCTGAATGCAGGACATTAGTTTCCATGAGAGCGGGGTGACATCAATCTTAAAAAGATACATTTTAAACATTATTTAAAATATAACAATTATGTGGCTTAGATAGGACCTCTCGGCTGGAGTTTAGTGTATTTCCATAAATAAGTGTTCTCATATCTGAGTTCAGACAAGATGAATTATACCACTCCCATTAGGACACTTGGTCTAAAAGAAAGCTATTTGGTTTGTTTGACAGAGCCAAAAGTGATTTTGATTTTAACTCTGCTATGCAGCCAGAAGGCTGAACTTCCCCTGCAACTGGGGCTAATATGCCAGCCTTAGTTACAGGGAAAATCAGCAAAGACATGAGTTTATTAATATGCTAAAATGCCTACAAATATTTTTAAGACCTTAAGGTTGAACTAATTAAACAATAAATAAATATTATTGATATTAAGCCTCACTTATCCGCAGAAAAACAGGGCAAACGTTTTTTGAATACCTGTATGTTTAATTGAGAACATTTTATTGAATCTTTAAAACCACATTAAAACGAGAGGGAAAAGCCCCAGAATTGGGGAAAAATGGCCCAGTTCGGAACTGGTTCAATTCTAGAAGTAGTCATCATCATAGTACTAGGCAAGATATCCATTTATATAGCCATATTTCTATTCTGAGAGCTGACTACATATACATTTTTGCTATTCTATTTTGTTCTTCGCATGAGCTGTTCTGAAGCATCCTGTTCTAGGAATATTAAGTACACTAATCTATTCCTAAAGAGGAAACCCAAAAACATAGAGCAGTAAGCCAAGTACTTAGATGATCTCCGTCTGTAGTTATCCTCCCTAACACTTTACAAACCTTGGCAGGCATGTTTATTGGGGTCTTAGGCAAAATTAGGAACAAATTAGCCTCTGTAGAGATCAAATTGTAGTTTAGACTGTACCATTTTTTTTCTTAAAAAAAATAAATAATATATACTGTATATATATATATATATATTATTATTATTATTAATTATTTATATATAGCCATTAGGTTCCATGGCGCTTTACATGAGGATGAGGGAGACAAGAACAAGTACACTAAATCTAGGCGATCAGGACGTACAGGTACAGGAGGGGCAGGGACCCTGTCTACGAGGGCTCACAGATATATATATATATATATATATATATATATATATATATTATATAATATATATATATATACTGTATATATATACGGTATATATATATATATACTAGATGGTGGCCCGATTCTAATGCATCAGGTATTCTAAATATGTATGTAGTTTATTTATGAAGATTTAAGAATAATGCAAAGCGAAGCTGGGTTTAAATCCTGCGCCAATATCGCTGATTGCTGGCAACCGGCCAGGCGCAACCAATCAGCGAAGCGTGGTTGAAATCCCGTGCCAATTTGCAGGCGGACTGTCCCTGTTGCTGATTGGTCGTGGGCGGCTGACCTGACCAATCAGCGACACAGGATTTGCGTTACAGACAAACAGACAGAAGTAGACAATTATATAGTAGATACTTACAGCAGTACCGGTGTGCAGCGGTGCCGGAGTCCAGGAGGGGACAGCGGGCGGGTGCGGTCAGGAGGGGGCCGGGAGACAGCAGCCGGGTGCGGGCAGGAGGGGGCCGGGGAACAGCGGGCAGGTGTGGGCAGGAGGGGACCAGGGAATAGCGGCCGGGCGTGGGCAGGAGGGGGCCGGGGAAGAGCGGCCGGGTGCGGGCAGGAGGGGGCCGGGGAAGAGCGGGCGAGTGCGGGCAGGAGGGGGCCGGAGGACAGTGGCCGGTGTGGGCAGGAGGGGTCCAGGGGACAGCGACCGGTTGCGGGCAGGAGGGGCCGGGAACAGCGGCCAGGTGCGGGCAGGAGGGGACTGGGGAAGAGCGGCCGAGTGCGGGCAGGAGGGGGTGGGGGGCCCCTCCTGCCCACACCCAGCCGCTATTCCCCGGCCCCCTCCTGCACACAGCAGAGTGCTTAGCAGAGTATAAGGCGGCACTGTATATGGTGACTCAGTGGTTAGCACAGTATGGTGGCTCAGTGGCTAGCACTGTACGGTGGCTCTGTGGTTAGCACAGTATGGTGGCTCAGTGGTTAGCACTGTACGGTGGCTCAGTGGTTAGCACTGTACGGTAGCTCAGTGGTTAGCACTGTATGGTGTCTCAATGGTTAGCACTGCACGGTGGCTCAGTGGTTGGCACAGTATGGTGGCTCAGTGGTTAGCATTGTACGGTGGCTTAGTGGATAGCACTGTATGGTGGTTCAGTGGTTAGCACTGCGCGGTGGGTCAGTGTTTAGCAAAGTATGATGGCTCAGTGGTTAGCACAGTATATGGTCGCTCAGTGGTTTGCACAGTACGGTGGCTCAGTGGTTTGCACACTACGATGGCTCAGTGGTTAGCACAGTACGGTGGCTCAGTGGTTAGCACAGTACGGTGGCTCAGTGGTTAGCACTGTGCGGTGGCTCAATGGTCAGCACAGGATGGAGGCCGAGTGGTCAGCGCAGGATGGAGGCTCAGTGGTCAGCACAGGATGGAGGCTCAGTGGTCAGTGCAGGATGGAGGCTCAGTGGTCAGCGCAAAATGGAGGCTCAGTGGTCAGTGCAGGATGGAGGCTCAGTGGTCAGTGCAGGATGGAGGCAGAGTGGTCAGCGAAGGATGGAGGCAGAGTGGTCAGCGAAGGATGGAGGCAGAGTGGTCAGCAAAAAATGGAGGCAGAGAGGTCAGCAAAGGATGGAGGCAGAGTGGTCAGCACAGGATGGAGGCTCAGTGGTTAGCACAGTACGGTGGCTCAGTGGTTAGCACAGTACGGTGGCTCAGTGGTTAGCACAGTACATGGTCGCTCAGTGGTTTGCACAGTACGGTGGCTCAGTGGTTTGCACACTACGATGGCTTAGTGGTTTGCACAGTACGGTGGCTCAGTGGTTAGCACAGTACGGTGGCTCAGTGGTTAGCACAGTACGGTGGCTCAGTGGTTAGCACTGCACGGTGGCTCAATGGTCAGCACAGTATGGAGGCCGAGTGGTCAGCGCAGGATGGAGGCTCAGTGGTCAGCACAGGATGGAGGCTCAGTGGTCAGTGCAGGATGGAGGCTCAGTGGTCAGCGCAAGATGGAGGCTCAGTGGTCAGTGCAGGATGGAGGCTCAGTGGTCAGTGCAGGATGGAGGCAGAGTGGTCAGCGAAGGATGGAGGCAGAGTGGTCAGTGAAGGATGGAGGCAGAGTGGTCAGCAAAAAATGGAGCCAGAGAGGTCAGCAAAGGATGGAGGCAGAGTGGTCAGCGCAGGATGGAGGCTCAGTGGTTAGCGCAGTACGGTGGCTCAGTGGTTAGCACAGTACGGTGGCTCAGTGGTTAGCACAGTATATGGTCGCTCAGTGGTTTGCACAGTACGGTGGCTCAGTGGTTTGCACACTACGATGGCTTAGTGGTTTGCACAGTACGATGGCTCAGTGGTTAGCACAGTACGGTGGCTCAGTGGTTAGCACAGTACGGTGGCTCAGTGGTTAGCACTGCACGGTGGCTCAGTGGTCAGCACAGGATGGAGGCCGAGTGGTCAGTGCAGGATGAAGGCCGAGTGGTCAGCGCAGGATGGAGGCCGAGTGGTCAGTGCAGGATGGAGGCTCAGTGGTCAGTGCAGGATGGAGGCTCAGTGGTCAGCTCAGGATGGAGGGTCAGTGCAGGATGGAGGCAGAGTGGTCAGCGAAGGATGGAGGCAGAGTGGTCAGCAAAGGATGGAGGCAGAGTGGTCAGCAAAAAATGGAGGCAGAGAGGTCAGCAAAGGATGGAGGCAGAGTGGTCAGCGCAGGATGGAGGCTCAGTGGTTAGCACAGTACGGTGGCTCAGTGGTTAGCACAGTACGGTGGCTCAGTGGTTAGCACAGTATATGGTTGCTCAGTGGTTTGCACAGTACGGTGGCTCAGTGGTTTGCACACTACGATGGCTCAGTGGTTTGCACAGTACGGTGGCTCAGTGGTTAGCACAGTACGGTGGCTCAGTGGTTAGCACTGCACGGTGGCTCAGTGGTCAGTACAGGATGGAGGCCGAGTGGTCAGTGCAGGATGAAGGCCGAGTGGTCAGCGCAGGATGGAGGCCGAGTGGTCAGTGCAGGATGGAGGCTCAGTGGTCAGCGCAGGATGGAGGCTCAGTGGTCAGCGCATGATGGAGGGTCAGTGGTCAGCGCAGGATGGAGGCAGAGTGGTCAGCAAAGGATGGACGCAGAGTGGTCAGCAAAGGATGGAGGCAGAGTGGTCAGCAAAGGATGGAGGCAGAGTGGTCAGCAAAGGATGGAGGCAGAGTCAGCAAAAGATGGAGGCAGAGTGGTCAGCGCAGGATGGAGGCAGAGTGGTCAGCGCAGGATGGAGGCAGAGTGGTCAGTGCAGGATGGAGGCAGAGGGGTCAGCGCAGGATGGAGACATAGTGGTCAGCTCAGGATAGAGGCAGAGTGGTCAGTGCAGGATGGAGGCAGAGTGGTCAGCGCAGGATAGAGGCAGAGGGGTCAGCGCAGGATGGAGGCAGAGGGGTCAGCACAGGATGGAGGCATAGTGGTCAGCGCAGGATAGAGGCAGAGTGGTCAGCGCAGGATAGAGGCAGAGTGGTCAGCGCAGGATGGAGGCAGAGTGGTCAGTACAGGATGGAGGCAGAGTGGTCAGCGCAGGATGGAGGCAGGGTGGTCAGTGCAGGATGGAGGAAGGGTGGTCAGCGCAGGATGGAGGCAGAGTGGTTAGCGCAGGATGGAGGCAGAGTGGTTAGCGCAGGATGGAGGCAGAGTGGTCAGCAAAGGATGGAGGCAGAGTGGTCAGCAAAGGATGGAGGCAGAGTCGTCAGCAAAAGATGGAGGCAGAGTGGTCAGCAAAGGATGGAGGCAGAGTGGTCAGCGCAGGATGGAGGCAGAGTGGTCAGCGCAGGATGGAGGCAGAGTGGTCAGTGCAGGATGGAGGCAGATTGGTCAGCACAGGATAGAGGCAGAGGGGTCAGCACAGGATGGAGGCAGAGTGGTCAGCACAGGATAGAGGCAGAGGGGTCAGCGCAGGATGGAGGCAGAGGGGTCAGCGCAGGATGGAGGCATAGTGGTCAGCGCAGGATGGAGGCAGAGTGGTCAGTGCAGGATGGAGGCAGAGTGGTCAGTGCAGGATGGAGGCAGAGTGGTCAGCACAGGATAGAGGCAGAGGGGTCAGCACAGGATGGAGGCAGAGTGGTCAGTGTAGGATGGAGGCAGAGTGGTCAGCGCAGGATAGAGGCAGAGTGGTCAGCACAGGATAGAGGCAGAGGGGTCAGCGCAGGATGGAGGCAGAGGGGTCAGCGCAGGATGGAGGCAGAGTGGTCAGCGCAGGATAGAGGCAGAGTGGTCAGCGCAGGATGGAGGCAGAGTGGTCAGTGCAGGATGGAGACAGGGTGGTCAGCGCAGGATGGATTCAGGGTGGTCAGCGCAGGATGGAGGCAGAGTGGTTAGTGCAGGATGGAGGCAGAGTGGTTAGCGCAGGATGGAGGCAGAGTGGTCAGCAAAGGATGGAGGCAGAGTGGTCAGCAAAGGATGGAGGCAGAGTCGTCAGCAAAAGATGGAGGCAGAGTGGTCAGCAAAGGATGGAGGCAGAGTGGTCAGCGCAGGATGGAGGCAGAGTGGTCAGCGCAGGATGGAGGCAGAGTGGTCAGCGCAGGATGGAGGCAGACTGGTCAGCGCAGGATGGAGGCAGAGTGGTCAGTGCAGGATGGAGGCAGAGTGGTCAGTGCAGGATGGAGGCAGAGTGGTCAGCACAGGATAGAGGCAGAGGGGTCAGCACAGGATGGAGGCAGAGGGGTCAGCGCAGGATGGAGGCATAGTGGTCAGCGCAGGATAGAGGCAGAGTGGTCAGCGCAGGATGGAGGCAGAGTGGTCAGCGCAGGATGGAGGCAGAGTGGTCAGTGCAGGATGGAGGCAGAGTGGTCAGTGCAGGATGGAGGCAGAGTGGTCAGCACAGGATAGAGGCAGAGGGGTCAGCGCAGGATGGAGGCAGAGGGGTCAGCGCAGGATGGAGGCATAGTGGTCAGCGCAGGATAGAGGCAGAGTGGTCAGTGTAGGATGGAGGCAGAGTGGTCAGCGCAGGATAGAGGCAGAGTGGTCAGCACAGGATAGAGGCAGAGGGGTCAGCGCAGGATGGAGGCAGAGGGGTCAGCGCAGGATGGAGGCAGAGTGGTCAGCGCAGGATAGAGGCAGAGTGGTCAGCGCAGGATGGAGGCAGAGTGGTCAGTGCAGGATGGAGACAGGGTGGTCAGCGCAGGATGGATTCAGGGTGGTCAGCGCAGGATGGAGGCAGAGTGGTTAGTGCAGGATGGAGGCAGAGTGGTTAGCGCAGGATGGAGGCAGAGTGGTCAGCAAAGGATGGAGGCAGAGTGGTCAGCAAAGGATGGAGGCAGAGTCGTCAGCAAAAGATGGAGGCAGAGTGGTCAGCAAAGGATGGAGGCAGAGTGGTCAGCGCAGGATGGAGGCAGAGTGGTCAGCGCAGGATGGAGGCAGAGTGGTCAGTGCAGGATGGAGGCAGAGTGGTCAGCACAGGATAGAGGCAGAGGGGTCAGCACAGGATGGAGGCAGAGGGGTCAGCGCAGGATGGAGGCATAGTGGTCAGCGCAGGATAGAGGCAGAGTGGTCAGCGCAGGATGGAGGCAGAGTGGTCAGCGCAGGATAGAGGCAGAGGGGTCAGCGCAGGATGGAGGCAGAGGGGTCAGCGCAGGATGGAGGCATAGTGGTCAGCGCAGGATAGAGGCAGAGTGGTCAGCGCAGGATAGAGGCAGAGTGGTCAGCGCAGGATGGAGGCAGAGTGGTCAGTGCAGTATGGAGGCAGGGTGGTCAGCGCAGGATGGAGGCAGGGTGGTCATCGCAGGATGGAGGCAG
The DNA here is from genome assembly GCA_033576535.1 of Allobates femoralis. Classification (NCBI taxonomy): domain Eukaryota; kingdom Metazoa; phylum Chordata; class Amphibia; order Anura; family Aromobatidae; genus Allobates; species Allobates femoralis. Next base: position 44,257,218 of record JARQOC010000008.1, on the reverse strand, counting down.
AGTGGTTAGCGCAGGATGGAGGCAGAGTGGTTAGCGCAGGATGGAGGCAGAGTGGTCAGCAAAGGATGGAGGCAGAGTGGTCAGCAAAGGATGGAGGCAGAGTCGTCAGCAAAAGATGGAGGCAGAGTGGTCACCAAAGGATGGAGGCAGAGTGGTCAGCGCAGGATGGAGGCAGAGTGGTCAGCGCAGGATGGAGGCAGAGTGGTCAGTGCAGGATGGAGGCAGAGTGGTCAGCACAGGATAGAGGCAGAGTGGTCAGTGCAGGATGGAGGCAGAGTGGTCAGTGCAGGATGGAGGCAGAGGGGTCAGCGCAGGATAGAGGCAGAGGGGTCAGCGCAGGATGGAGGCAGAGGGGTCAGCGCAGGATGGAGGCATAGTGGTCAGCGCAGGATAGAGGCAGAGTGGTCAGCACAGGATGGAGGCAGAGTGGTCAGTGCAGGATGGAGGCAGGGTGGTCAGCGCAGGATGGAGGCAGGGTGGTCAGCGCAGGATGGAGGCAGGGTGGTCAGTGCAGGATGGAGGCAGAGTTGTAAGCACAGGATGGAGGCAGAGTGTTTAGCGCAGGATGGAGGCAGAGTGGTTAGCGCAGGATGGAGGCAGAGTGGTCAGCGCAGGATGGAGGCTCGGTGGTCAGCACAGTATGGAGTCTTGGTGGTCAGCACAGGATGGAGGCTCAGTGGTCAGCACAGGATGAAGGCTCGGTGGTCAGCAGAGGATGGAGGCTCAGTGGTCAGCAGAGGATGGAGGCTCAGTGGTCAGCCCAGGCTGGAGGCTTAGTGCTCAGCACAGGATGGAGGCTCAGTGGTCAGCAGAGGATGGAGGCAGGATGGTCAACGCAGGATGGAGGCACGGTGGTCAGCGCAGGATGGAGGCAGAGTGGTCAGCGCAGGATGGAGGCAGAGTGGTCAGTGAAGGATGGAGGTAGAGTGGTCAGCGCTGGATGGAGGCTCGGTGGTCAGCACAGGATGGATGCTCGGTGGTCAGCAGAGAATGGAGGCTCAGTGGTCAGCAGAGGATGGAGGCTCAGTGCTCAGCACAGGATGGAGGCTCAGTGGTCAGCAGAGGATGGAGGCTCAGTGTTTAGCAGAGGATGGAGGGCCAGTGGTCAGCAGATGATTGAGGAAGAGTGGTCAGCAGAGGATGGCGGCTCAGTGGTCAGCACAGGATGGAGGCTCAGTGGTCAGCGCAGGATGGAGGCTTAGTGGTCAGCACAGGATGGAGGCAGAGTGGTCAGTGCAGGATGGAGGCAGAGTGGTCAATGCAGGATGGAGGGTCACTGGTCAGTGCAAGATGGAGGGCCAGTGGTCAGCACACGTCCATCCCCCACCCATCCGCTCCGGTCTCACCCGCACCCGGTGTTTACATCGCCGCCGGAAGATACAGCAGGTAATGAGTGGTCATGTGATAGGCGGGCTGAAGTGACATGCACAGAGCCTGTCACATGACCGCTCATTACCTGCTGTAGCTTCCGGCGGCGATCTAAACACCGGGTGCGGGTGAGACCGGAACTGCGGGGAGTGGGGGGAGAATGGAGCAGGGGGGGAGCTGGAGTGAGGGGGGAAAATGGAGCCGGGGGGGGGGGAATGGAGTGGCGGGGAATGGAGCGTAGGGGTGGGAATGGAGTGAGGGGGGAAATGGAGCGGCGGGTGGCAGCAGCAGGCAAGAGGGGGCCGGAGGAGGGCGCACCCGCTCCAGAGGGTGGGTGCGGGCTCAGGCAGGAGGAGGCTGACAGCGTGGTGTCTGTGAGGACAAAATCGTGCGTCGCTGATTGGATCGCGGCCGCGGCGTGCGGCTGTTTTGCATACGTTGCGCGCGATTTTGGCTTCAGACGGATGTGGCCGCAAGACAATTATATAGAAGATATATATATATATAATGGATGATTGTTTTCTAGAGAAGCTTTATGCAGTATTATTTTTTCAATATTAACTATTATTATATTGCTGTTAGTATGTAAGTAAAAGATGAAGGAGAATAGGTCTGAATCTTAGGCAATGTCAATTAAATTTATTAGTAATAGTCGGTCAGATCATCTATCGGAAAAAAGGAGAATTTACTGATTCATACATAAGGCTAATAGAAATAGTTAGCTATTGGGCTCTATTGAGACTTAGGTTTTCTACTTTATGCACAGAGTTCTGAAATTTTTGGCTTGAGATCTATCAGGTTCTCTGTGAATCCATGTGAGAGATAAAGAGGAATTTAAACGTGAAAAAAAATATTAAAGATCTTGTCCACCACTAGGACAATGCTTTCTGATTCCAAATGTCACCCCCAGGTAAAATAAAAGATCCTATACTCACCTCCCATGCTGGCACCATTCCAGCAATGTGAGTAATCACATTTCTGTGCCTCACATGATATTATGACTCCATGTGAGCCAAAAATCTAATCAATGCTCACTTCTGTCTTCCCACCTTTGGATTAAATGAGATAATGAACAGGAAGTGACGCAGTGTCGGCCAGTCACTTCCTGTTGATTGCTCATCTGGTCCGAAGGCATGGCAAGAGAAATCGGTAGTGATTGGATATCACAATGTTATGTGAGTCCCAGATTTGCAGTTTATGACACTGCTCGAGTGGCAGCAGCATGGGAGGTGAGTACAGGTTTTTTTTACACTGTGTGCAGAATTATTAGGCAAATAAGTATTTTGATCAAATGGTACTTTTTATACATGTTGTCCTACTCCAAGCTGTATAGACCTGAGAGCCAACTACCAATTAAGTATATCAGGTGATGCGCATCTCTGTAATGAGGAGGGGTGTAGTCTAATTACATCAACACTCTATATAAGGTGTGCTTAATTATTAGGCAAATGCCTTTCATTTGGCAAAATGGGTCAGAAGAGAGATTTGACGGGCTCTGAAAAGTCTAAAATTGTGAGATGTCTTGCAGAGGGATGCAGCAGTCTTAAAATTGCCAAACTTTTGAAGCGTGATCACTGAACAATCAAGTGTTTCATGGCAAATAGCCAACAGGGTCGCAAGAAGCGTGTTTGGCAAAAAAGGCGCAAAATAATTGCCCATGAACTGAGGAAAATCAAGCGTGAAGAGGCCAACATGTCATTTGCCACCAGTTTTGCCATATTTCAGAGCTGCAACGTTACTGGAGTATCAAAAAGCACAAGGTGTGCTATACTCAGGGACATGGCCAAGGTAAGGAAGGCTGAAAAACGACCACCTTTGATAAAGAAACATAAGATAAAATATCAAGACTGGGCCAAGAAATGTCTTAAGACTGATTTTTCAAAGGTTTTATGGACTGATGAAATGAGAGTGACTCTTGATGGGCCAGATGGATGGGCCAGAGGCTGGATCAGTAAAGGGCAGAGAGCTCCACTCCGAGTCAGACGCCAGCAAGGTGGAGGTGGGGTACTGGTATGGGCCGGTATCATCAAAGATCAACTTGTGGGACCTTTTCAGGTTGAGGATGGAATGAAGCTCAACTCCCGGACCTACTGCCAGTTTCTGGAAGACAACTTCTTCAAGCAGTGGTACAGGAAGGAGTCGGTATCGTTCAAGAAAAATATGATTTTCATGCAGGACAATGCTCCATCACATGCATCCAACTACTCCACAGCGTGGCTGGCCAGTAAAGGTCTAAAAGAAGAAAAATAATGACATGGCCCCCTTGTTCACCTGATCTGAACCCCATAGAGAACCTGTGGTCCCTCATAAAATATGAAATCTACAGGGAGGGAAAACAGTACACCTCTCGGGACAGTGTCTGGGAGGCTGTGGTGGCCGCTGCACGCAATGTTGATAAACAGATCAAGCAACTGACACAATCTATGGATGGAGGCTGCTGAGTGTCATCATAAAGAAAGGTGGCTATATTTGTCACTCATTTTTTTGGGTTTTGATTTTGCATGTCAGAAATGTTTATTTATAAATTTTGTGCAGGTATATTGATTTACCTGGTGAAAATAAACAAATGAGATGAGAATATATTTGGTTTTTATTAAGTTGCCTAATAATGCTCCACATTAATAGTTACCTGCACAAACAGATATCCTCCTAAGATAGCCAAATCTAGAAAAAAACCACTCCAACTTTCAAAAATATTAAGCTTTGATATTTATGAGTCTTTAATGTTGATTGAGAACATAGTTGTTGATCAATAATAAAAATAATCCTCTACAATACAACTTGCCTAATAATTCTGCACACAGTGTATTTTACAGGGGGGAGATATCTGGAATCAAAAGTTGTTATCCTAGTAGTGGATAACTCTTTTAAGGTAAATGTCTTGTAAAAATCTCTAAGCTCCCCTGATTCTGCTGCTTTTTTCCGTTTTGCTCTGCATTGCTCTATTGTGGAGATTTTAACAATTTTTTTGTCATTATAGATGGAGGTTTTGCACCTGTTCTAGTTGCGGGAAAGGTTCCTGTTGCTGTTGGAGAGGACAGGGTATTTCTAACAAAGATGTTTTTTAGATTTGGAGGTTGTCTAAAACACAAGAGTGGGGGATCCGGAAATAATGATTTTAGTTGGGCAACTTTTTATAGCAGTAGTTGTAGTTTCCGTGCAGCTACTCTTAACACCTCCAGACATGGAGTGTAGGTGACTACGAGAAGAATCTGGTTGTTTTCTTCACTAGTTTTGTAATGTAGGAGATGATTCCTTGATATTCTGTTGGCTCTTGTAATCTGGTTCCTCTTATCTTGGAATTTTGACTTCTCCTTACCTTCCCAGCTCCTTTTCCCTTCCTTGGCTTGACTCTGCTTTGTGTCACCTGTCGTATTTACTACATCATCTGGCTATTTTTTCTATTTTTTTGCTTATGTATTTATGTATGTGTCTTCAGAATTTGTGTCATTACCAGCCTGATGAAGAATAATAAAATAAATAAATAAAATAAATTCTTTATTTATATAGCGCCAACATATTCCGCAGTGCTTTACAATACAGTGGGTAATAGATGAAAATGCACAGTATAATGCAGTAAGAGAATACACAATACAGTATTTTTTACATCGATTTTATGCTTATTGTATTGTATTTTATTGTATTGTATTTTATGCTTATTGTATTGTATTGTAGAGAGGGGGAGGCCAATTAACAGAGAATTGCAATAATCAAGGCGGGAGTGGATTAGGGCCACGGTGAGGGTTTTAGTTGTTTCCATAGTGAGAAAGAGGCGGACTCTAGAGATGTTCTTCAGGTGTAAGCGACAAGAATGGGCGAGAGATTGTAAATAGGAAGTGAAGGATAGATCAGTGTCAAACGTGACACCCAGACAGCGAGCCTGCTGCCTAGTAGTTATCGTGGTACCGCACACTGAGAGAGAGATGTCAGATTTAGAAGCCATAGTGTCCCAAAAGCTTGCTATGCTTATCATCTTTTCAGTCAGCCTTTAAAATGTATCAACCACTGAGGACTCTCAGATTCTAATATTTTTCTATGGTACAGTGAATACATTTGAATAAGGCACTAGGTAAGAAAAATAAACAATGCTGCTATTTCCACTACATACATATTTTAAATTGAGTAAAATATACAAATTATGGAATTCCTTTTTAATAAAGGGAATTGATATGTGGCATAATGTAGCTGCTACGAGGATGACAAGTAGAAGTAAAATAAATCTGTAAATTCTTCTTGACTTCGCCAACCACTACTATGGAGGTATGCAGACAGATTTATTTAAAAGGATTGTCCACTACTTGCACAATGCCATCTGATTTAACATGTCTCCCACAGGTAAAATAAAAAAGCCTATAGTAACCTCATGTGCTGGGGCTGTCCCAACGGTGTCTGGGCTCGCGTTCCCGGGCTAATGCGAGCTGAACATCCAATCACTGCTTCTCTCTTCCCGCTTTCGGACACATGAGCAATCAACAGAAAGTGAGTAGAAGCCGCAGAGTCACTTCCTTTAACTAATTCATTGGCCTGAAGGCTGGAAGAGAGAAATCGGCGAAAATTGGATGTGGAGATTGTGTGACGTCACAATGTCACGTGAACCCCAGGAGCACAATTAATGACACCACATCAACAGTGCCAGCTCAAGAGTTGAGTATAGGCTTTTTCATTTTACCTGGGGGACACATGTGGAATCAAGAGGTTGTCCTAGTAGCGGATAACTCTTTTAATTTGATATGGATTACAAATGCTGAACTGTTTGAAGGATATACTTATATTCTGCAGCTTGACTATGGTAATGATTAGGGTATGAGCGAGTATGCTTGTCACTACTCGGTACTTGCATGAATATCCGGTACTCGGGATCTCGGCGAGCACCGAGTACCGCGAGATGCTCGGACTCCGCGCAAATAATTATCGATCTGACACAAATAAACAGCTCCCTTCAGTGCACACAGTGAGCTGGCACCTCACAGAGAGCAGATTGATTGTTAGGATCCCTCTGGGGGGCACAGCAAGGTGTTGTATGCTGCGGACGATTTGAAAAAGCCCCCCTCCCGCCCTTTCTCAGAAACTCTAATTTTATAGCCGGAAGTCTGTGGGCGGAGCCTGTCACTAATTGACTTACATTGGGCTCGGTGCTCTGGCCGAGTATACAAGTATCTTGGATGCTCGGCCAGAGCTTCGAGCTCACGAGCATTTTTGTACTCGCTCATCTCTAGTAATGATGTAGGACTTGTCCAGTATGTCATCTATTCTTCTATGGACTAGATTTTCCTTGGTTATTCTAATAATCACACTTCTTTGGATGTGATTAACAACCTTAACACAAAACATGTTATACTATTATGCAGGATGTTAATCATATCAAAGATGATGTAATTATAGAAGCAAAGGCGGGGCAAGTCCAGGGGAAGGGACAACCCACTAGACTAGTCTTGTCTATTCGCATTTGCGAAGCCACATAATAGAAGTACATTCTTTAAAGATTGTAACATAAGCAACCACCTTACCATATTAATGAAATCCAGATGCATAATGCTATAGAAGCAGCTGTAGACCCGCAGGTTCATTTTAAACTGTATATTTAGGAAATAGTGGGAATAGTCAGTATTTAATTTGCCATTTAAGAGTTTTTATAGGCACTAAAACCATCTTAAAGTTATTTTAGAACTTTTAACCTCTAAATTGACTGCAGATTTGCATTTATTCCTTCAATATTATCCAGAGGGAGAGCTGCTAAGAGAAGCTCTGACAGTAGGGGTCCGATATGACATGTTCTCTAATTCATCTGCTTTTAGCTGCCCAACCTCTAGTGATCAGTAGGGATGAGCTGAACCAATTCTAAAGTTCGGTGTTCATACCAAACTCAGACATTTAAAAAATGTTCAATGTCCGGGTTTGGAGCTTGGGTGCTTTATGTATACGAACCATGGCAGCAAGCATCGCTGTCCACTCGGTGTTTGGCCCAGTTTGAGCCACTTGCAGTGTTTGAATGGCTCACACTTGAAGTAAAATCGTTTTCGGATGTAGAGTGTGTCGAGAAAAACAAACGACAAAACAACGCCCTCCTTCCCCCGGAGTTGCTTTGTGTGTGGTTGGCTGTATGTAGGTGGAGAGATGAAACTGCCCAATCAGTGACTTTCAATGAGGTTCGGCTTCAGAACAGAACATTTTATAAAGTCCGTCTGAACTCGAACTTCCAGTAACCTGCTCGTCTCTAGTATTTAGCAGGTCCTCATACAGAAAATGTAATTCATTCAAAAATCTTTTTTCCGATGATGCTTCAATATTTGTTACCTATTTCTTTATCCTATAGATGAGCCCAGCAGGTGTTATTTCCATGATGGCGATGGCGTCTGTGAAGATTTTGAAAAGATGACAAGTATCAAAGATTGTGGTGTCTACACTCCGAATGGATTCCAAGATCAATGGGCTTCGAATGTTACAGTGTCGCACCATAACGATCCAGAATGTCCCGGATGGGTAGTTATTGGTCAGCCAGCAGCTACTCAGGTACGTCTTTTGGCACAATAATTCCCTTCAAATATGACATCTTGCAGATTATCATACTTCGTACAGTGGTGGTCAGTACCTGGGCCATAAAAAATCAATGGTTCAAGGTTCCAGAGTCATTTTCTGTCTCCAGAGTCACTGGGTAAGTCGCTCACCTGTAGGATGTAAGCTCTTATGGTCAGTGGGGTGCTATTTCTCTCCTGTGGAGTGTAAGCTTTTATACTCAGCAGGGTCCCCTCTCTCTCTGTAGAGTGTAAGCTCTTATAGATAGTGGGGTCCTCTCTCCTGTAAATTGTAAGCTCTTTTGGTTAGTGGGTCCTCTCTCACTCTCTCTCTCTCCTGTAGAGTGCAAACTCTTACAGTCAGTGGGGTCCTCTCTGTCCTGTAGAGTGTAACCTATTGTAGTTAGCAGGGTCCCCTCTTTTTCCTGTAGGGTGTTAGCTCTTATGGTCAGCGGAGTCCTCTCTCTCTCTCGTAGAATGTAATCTCTTATTGTCAGTGGGGACCTCTCCCTCTATTGTAGACTATACGCTCATATGGTCATAGGGGTACTTTCTCTCCTTTAGGGTGTAACCTCTTATGATCAGTGGCGTCCTCTCTCTCTTTCATAAAATATTAGCTCTTATGATCAGTGATGTCCTCTTTCCTGTGTAAAGTTTAAGTTGTTATGGTCAGCAGGGTTGTCTCTCCCTTCTGTAGAGTGTAAACTCTTATGGTCAGAGGGGTCCTTTCTCTCTCTTTCTCTTCCCCATAAAGTTGAAGCTTTTTTAGTCAGTGGGATCCTCTGTCTCCTGTAGGATGTTAGCTCTTATGATCAGCGGAGTCCTCTCTCTCTTGTAGAGTGTAACCTCTTATTGTCGGCGGAGACCTCTTTCTCTCCTGTAAAACATAAGCTCATATGGTCAGTGGGGTACTTTCTCTCCTGTAGGGATGTAAGCTCATAAAATATAAGCTCTCATGATCAGCGTGGTCCTCTCTCCCTTGTAGAGTTTAAGCTGTTATGGTCAGCGGGGTCCTCTTTCCCTTCTGTAGAGTGTATACTGTTATGGTCAGAGGGGTCCTTTCTCTCTCTTTCTCTCCCCCATATAGTTTAAGCTCTTATACTCAGTGGGATCCTCTCTCTCCTGTAGAGTGTAAGCTCCTTTGGTCAGCAGGGTCTTCTCTCTCTTCTGTATAGAGTAAACTCTTATGGTCAGCTGGGTCCTCTCTCTCCTTTAGAGTGTAATCTCTTATGGTCAGAGGGTTCTTATTTCTCCTTTAGAGTTTCAGCTCTTATGGTCAGCATGATGCTCTCACTTCTCTCCCTTGAACATATTTCCAGAGCTATTACAAGCTTGCAAGCACTGAGATCCATGTGAATTTATTCACCTCAAATTGCATTTTTGGGAAAATTTCATAAGATCTATTAATTTCTACTTTATCTTAACAATACAAGGTACTGGATAACTGTGTGGCCTCATCTTTGTTCTTCAGAATGTGATCAGTTAGTTTTGTGTTGGATTTGTGTGTAGCCCCGGTGTCACCTTCCACTCTCTGATTGACCACCAAACATTTACGACAGTAGATGATAGAGCTGTCAGTCAAGGCGATGAAGGTGGCACGGGCAGGGAGTAACAAAAAAGGCTACACTTTTTCATTACATTAGCATCACTTTGGGGCAATACAGGAATCTACATTTTTAAGACCTACACCACCATATATTCAGTTGGGGTAAAGAGTTGATGACGGATTCCCGTCAATCGGTAGACATTCACTCAACATGATCCATGATCCTGCCAGTAAACAGTTACATGTGGATATTCAATTCCCTGTTCTTATTTATACAGCCTCTTGCTTTCCCGCTTTCTTCGCTTTGTTTAGTGCATTGTCAATAATGAATAAATCTTAATAGTGTATTATTCAATTCTCTGTCCTGACTGGCACCTTCATCATATCTTGACACACACTTTTTCTTCAGACCTCATGTTCTGGGCTGACTGTCTCATAGACTAAACATTAAATTGACGGCTCACCTTTACTTTCATATTAAGATTTGCATTTACAACTTCCCTCTAATATGTAGCTATTATCTGAATTGCTTCCTTTACAAGCAGCAGCAGTTCCAGTAAGAAAGCAGGTGTAGGTAAATCAAATTCTCGGAGGCTGTCCTTGGTCCCAGCTTGTGGTCATATCCAGTCAATGAAGAATCAAAGGAGAGAACTAGGGGAGGAAAAAATTGCAATAGGAATTTGACTGGTTAATAAGGTTAAATGGGATTAGGGAATCTCGTCACCTAATGTAGTTGTATATTCACTTGTAAGGATAGTGAGCACTACCCAAACTGTGGTGCAACGGTGAAGGGTTGGCATACCCATATCAAAACGTGTTAGAAATACCGGCACTCACAAATAATATCTCTTGATTTAGAATTTTATTCCTTCATTTCATATATCATTTGATAAAATTGATGTGTATCAGCCAGATGTCATGCTGGGTGTAGGGAGACACCCAGCGCTGGATGACGACAAGGGTGAGGAGTCCCTAATGCTAAGGGCAAAAAGGGGGAATGGTGACCCTTAAAAAAACTAGCACTGACACCTGGCTTCCCTAACATTTCTATACAGTTCTGCAACTGTCACTGCCAGGATACTTATTCCCTGACTGTCACTGGACTACCAATACACAGGGATCAGAGCGGGTGATCACTAGTCAGTCCAGCTAGCAACTAAAGAAACACACAAGGGAAACAAACAAGAGGGAAGAGATGCACTTAGCTTGAGCAGATCCAAGCAGCAAACCAACAGACTCCAGGAAACACTGCTTTGAGTTGGGATGCAACCATCAACACCTGAACAGCTATTACCAGCAGTGCATCCTGGGAGTTAAGGGGAATATATAGGCAGCTCAAGACAAGTAATCAGCTGGGTCCTAGTGACCTCCAGCTTTAACTAAATGGAGAATGCCTCTTAAAGCGACAGAGACATTTTGTTAAACAAGAGAAAAGGGGGGGTATCCCTGATGAAGGTGCCAGGAGGGCACTGAAACGCGTAGGAATAAAGGAGGTTTGATGAGATTTTCTACTCGTATTTATTGGAGTGAGTGATCCTGGCAGCGCGGACTACAGCACACCTTTCTTCCCTAAGCATAGAGACATTTTGTTAGGATTTTGACTGTTTGGCCAAAATCTGGAACCTTCTGAAGTGGCTGCCGCAGGGATAAGCAAAGTTTTGTCAGTGTTTTAAAAGATTAAATTTTATTAATAAATGTGGTTATAATGTCTCTAGGGGGTGCCCACCCCCCTAGGACATACCACCCACTCAGGTGGGCAATTAATAATTTAATTGCTGATGTACAGTAGCTGGTTCCTGTCGGCTACTGTACATTTTTATGAATGAAGCCGCCGGCTCCTCTGTGAGCAGCGCTAATACTATACTTAATGTATGTATAGTATGTGCGCTGTCCTAGGTCCTGCAGGCTAATACAGTAGATCTATGGTGCTGCGCAGCACCATAGATCTACTGTATAAGCCTTCAGGACCCTGGACAGCGCACATACTATACATACATTAAGTATAGTATGAGCGCTGCTCACAGAGGAGTCGGCGGCTTCATTCATAAAAATGTACAGTAGCCGACAGGAGCCAGCTACTGTACATCAGCAATTAAATCATTATATTCCCACCTGAGTGGGTGGTATGTCTCTAGGGGGGTAGGCACCCCCTAGAGACATTATAGCCACAATTATTAATAAAATGTAATCTTTTAAAACACTGATAATAGTTTGCTCATCCCTGCGGCAGCAGGGATGAGCAAACTGTACGGTAATCGGATTGCTCAGGACTACACATCCTGAGCAATCTGGTTACCACATTGCGGTTCCCTCCACACATTTTTGTTGAAAAATGTGTTGGACTGCAATTGCGTTCACCGCATCCGGATCTGGATGCTGTGAACGCAATTTCACTAATAAATGTGACCCTAGCCCGAGTCAATATACCAAGATCCAGGGATTCCCACCTTACCCCCATTTAGATCTGCTCTTCCATGTGAAGCTACTAACAAAAGTCACTATCTGGGAACCTGCTCTCCATAGCTGTTTGTAACACCTGGTGCTGATATACCAAGCTGGAAGACAGCTGCGAGCCAGACAACATGGGACCAAGAGCTACATGTGACTTCCGAACCACAGGTTGGGGACCCCTGACCTACATGTTTCAAGATATTCTTGCCTCTTTATCAAATTATAACCAAGCTCTATAGTGACTACGGTTATATCTTGATGAAGAGGCAAGTGAGCCTAGAAACATGTAGATAATAATTGTACACTTATTTCAAGACTTTGGATTCATCTCATCTGGTTATTTACATTAATTCAGAGGAACCACATCGCTCAATTCAATGAAGAATCAAAGGGACTTTTTATCTTGTAGATCGTGAGCGCCTTCTCTTGATATTGCTCTGGAGAGTTACCCTGAAATATATGATTTTGACTTAAATGTACCCAAATTTGTCCCAGTTGTAAAAGGAAGAGATTTGGTAGTAGGCTCGTTTTGAGGACTTTTTCGGTAATGGAATCTTCTAATATCCACTGTGAACCTTCCCTTGAATAATCATCCTCTTCTCCTTCCAACAATAATTTCAAATTTCTGAATGATCCAGAACTTCCACTTCCCCCTCCCCAAATTAATCTCAGAACTATTACAATGCTATACATGGCTACATTTCTTGTTATGAGATGCTTGTCATGAAATAAACACCTTTGAGGCCAGATGGTTCTGTTGTTCGTTTCTCTCCACTGGTGACCTCACAAACAGCAATGAAGGCTCCAAAATGGTCGAAAACAATGGAAATGACATCTGTCGTCCAGCTGTGAGGTTTGTGTATCTGCAACATGGACATATGTTTTTTAAGATCTCTTGTATGGAGCAAACAAGGTATTAAATATTGCAGAGGTTTAACTGTACCAAAATCATTTTTACCAAACTTTTATCAATTTTGTGTGTGTTAATATAAAAAAAAATTGTATCAACAATATGCTTACCTAAAAAATAGGCAATACAGTCAAGTAGATGTTTCGGTGTAATGGGTCAACCACTTCAACTTTCTTTTAATTGTTAAGAATAGGTTAAAGGAAATATTTCAGCAAGAGATTATCACTGAAGGACTAGTTGTCTCAAGACATCTAGTCCTCCTGCTCTTTATAACCCACCCCTACCACTGATTGGCAGCTCTCTGCCTATGCACAGTGTACACAGTAAGCTGCCAATCAGTGGTGTGGTATAGTTATACAGAGTTCAGAGTTAAGAAAACTGCACCAAGCAGCCCATTAAGTGACACAATAATGGAATCAGCCATACTTTCAGTGCATCATGCCGTTCTCAGATAATATAACAAAAACCTGCTGATCGATTCTCTTTAAAAAATATTAAAAGGATCAGTACATACTGTTTGCCCAATGCTCATATTTCGTTGCTAAACTGGGTCTAGTTTCTATTGCAACGATTATGTCCCAAACATGTTCAAGTGACCTATGCAGCCAATCAGTGGTTCAGGTGTGTCATTGCCACTAATTAGCTGAATACTCATTTCTTGAGTGTCTATAGGAACCACAAAGCACGGACCAGTAAGTAACCTAGGAAGCATTGGAGTGTGATCGGGTGTGATCAATGATAAGCATTACTTCTTTTGCTTTTATTTAAAGAGGTTGTATACTAGTTACACATTGATGACCTACCTTAAAAGAGGTAATCAATGATTGATCAGTGGTGTGACACCCAGCACCCCTGCCCAGCAGCTGTTTTCGGTGCTCAGTTTTGGATCTGCTCCGTCTTCTGATACTGGCTATGGCCGGAAACTGCACATTCGCCTTCTATTCAAATCAGTGATGGACAGATGTGCAGGACCCAGCTAAGGCCACTATCTGAAGACTGGTCAGCTCCAGAACCAAGCACCACCTGGCCACCTGCTACCATCGCTGGCACCAAGAACAGCTGATCGGCGGGTGTCGGATCCAGGCATCAGACATTGATGACCTTCTCTAAGAATAAATAATCAATGTTTAAGTAGTAGAAAATGTAAAAAAATGTTTGTACCGTGTTAGCCAGTAGATAGAAAAAAATATATATTAGACTCTGAGAGTCCTCAGTGGTTGATACCTTTTAATGGCTAACTAAAAAGATGGTAACAAATAGCAAGCTTTCCAGACACTGTGGCCCCTTCATCAGGCTTAATAATGGCACAACTTCTGGAGACACATACATATATATATATATATATATACAGGGTGGGATAATGCAGTGCATAAGACACAACACGTGAAGCAGAATATAGTAGTCAGTCTTGGGAGGAGGAAGAGTAGCTGGGGAAGTAAAATCTGAGTTCAGAGATAACAGGCACAGAGAGTTGTGCCATTATTAAGCCTGATGAAGAGGTCATAGAGTCTTGACAGCTTGCTATTTGTTGCCATCTTTTCAGTTAGCCATTAAAAGTAGTAGACAATCTCTTTAAGTCTTTCTAGACCTTAATAATGTCAAAACGGACAACCCCTCTAAGTGTAGTACAATAATCGAATTCAAACAGATTTTTAAAGGGTTTACCTCATTAGTTGGATCCCTTATTTATAATGAAGTATTACTGGTGATCAGTAGATTTTCAGGGGTCCTGCAGTAGGATATCCTGTTTCCACCACAGCTCCAGCCGACCATACATTACATGATGTCTGATGAGTGACTCACTAATAGGTCATATGAGATATGGGAGAGACAAAAGCGCAATGGGGTCTAATCTGTGGAGTAGGTGAGAATAATGCAAATGAAGACTTACCTCCCCCAAGGAGGTTGAGTAAGATATAACTACTAGAATGGTGTGTTAACTACTGCAGCAGCCCCAAGACAATAAAAAGAAAGGGTTAAAAACTGTGCTGCTGTTAAAAGAAGATGGAAACAAAATCCTGGGAAAGTGATTTATTTGACGCACTTCAGAGTGGATACTCCTTTAGGAAAAATACATAGAAATGTGATTGTCCTAAAGAAGGAGTATCCACTCCATAACATAGAAATGTGATTGTCCTAAAGAAGGAGTATCCACTACGTAACATAGAAATTTGATTGTAATAAAGAAAGAGTATCCACTCCGAAGCATAGAAATGTGATTGTCCTGAAGAAGGAGTATCTACTCCATAACATACAAATGTGATTGTCCTGAAGGAGTATCCACTCCAAAGCATAGAAATGTGATTGTCCGGAAGAATGAGTATCCACTCCATAACATACAAATGTGATTGTCCTGAAGAAGGAGTATCCACTCTGAACATAGAAATCTGATTGTCCTGAAGATGGAATATCTACTACGAAACATAGAAATGCGATTGTCCTGAAGAAGAAGAATCCACCCTGTGACATAGAAATGTGATTGCCCTAAAGAAGGAGTATCCACTCTATGACATAGAAATGTGATTGCCCTAAAGAAGGAGTATCTACTCCATAACATACAAATGTGATTGTCCTGAAGAAGGAGTATCCACTCTGAACATAGAAATGTGATTGTAATAAAGAAGGAGTATCCACTCCATAACATAGAATAATGAATGTCCTGAAGAAGCAGTATCCACTCCATAACATAGAATTGTGATTGTATCCACTCCATAACACAGACTAGTGATTGTTCTGAAGAAGGAGTATCCACTTAGAACCATAGAAATCTGATTGTCCTGAAGATGGAATATCTACTACGAAACATAGAAATGCGATTGTCCTGAAGAAGAAGAATCCACCCTGTGACATAGAAATGTGATTGCCCTAAAGAAGGAGTATCCACTCTATGACATAGAAATGTGATTGCCCTAAAGAAGGAGTATCTACTCCATAACATAGAAATGTGATTGTCCTGGAAAAGGAGTATACACTTGGTAACATAGCAATGTGATTGTCCTGAAGAAGGAGTATACACTCGGTAACATAGCAATGTGATTGTCCTAAAAAAGGAGAATCCAGTCTGTAACATAGAAATGTGATTGACCTAAAGAAGGAAGATCTACTCCATAACATAGAAACATGATTGTCCTAGAGAAGGAGTATCCACTCCAAAACATAGAAATGTGATTGTCCTGAAGAAGGAGTATCCACTCCATAACATAGAAATGTGATTGCCCTGAAGGAGTATCTACTCCATAACATAGAAATGTGATTGTCCTGAAGAAGGAGTATCCACTCCAAAACATAGAAATGTGATTGTCCTAGAGAAGGCGTATCCACTCCAAAACATAGAAATGTGATTGTCCTAAAGAATGAGTATCCACTCTGTAACATAGAAATATGATTGTCCTAAAGAAGGAGTATCCACTCCATAACATAGAAATGTGATTGCCCTAAAGAAGGAGTATCCACTCTATGACATAGAAATGTGATTGCCCTAAAGAAGGAGTATCTACTCCATAACATAGAAATGTGATTGTCCTGGAAAAGGAGTATACACTTGGTAACATAGCAATGTGATTGTCCTGAAGAAGGAGTATACACTCGGTAACATAGCAATGTGATTGTCCTAAAAAAGGAGAATCCAGTCTGTAACATAGAAATGTGATTGACCTAAAGAAGGAAGATCTACTCCATAACATAGAAACGTGATTGTCCTAGAGAAGGAGTATCCACTCCAAAACATAGAAATGTGATTGTCCTGAAGAAGGAGTATCCACTCCATAACATAGAAATGTGATTGCCCTGAAGGAGTATCTACTCCATAACATAGAAATGTGATTGTCCTGAAGAAGGAGTATCCACTCCAAAACATAGAAATGTGATTGTCCTAGAGAAGGCGTATCCACTCCAAAACATAGAAATGTGATTGTCCTAAAGAATGAGTATCCACTCTGTAACATAGAAATATGATTGTCCTAAAGAAGGAGTATCCACTCCATAACATAGAAATGTGATTGCCCTAAAGAAGGAGTATCCACTCTATGACATAGAAATGTGATTGCCCTAAAGAAGGAGTATCTACTCCATAACATAGAAATGTGATTGTCCTGGAAAAGGAGTATACACTTGGTAACATAGCAATGTGATTGTCCTGAAGAAGGAGTATACACTCGGTAACATAGCAATGTGATTGTCCTAAAAAAGGAGAATCCAGTCTGTAACATAGAAATGTGATTGACCTAAAGAAGGAAGATCTACTCCATAACATAGAAACGTGATTGTCCTAGAGAAGGAGTATCCACTCCAAAACATAGAAATGTGATTGTCCTGAAGAAGGAGTATCCACTCCATAACATAGAAATGTGATTGCCCTGAAGGAGTATCTACTCCATAACATAGAAATGTGATTGTCCTAAAGAATGAGCATCCACTCAGTAACATAGAAATATGATTGTCCTAAAGAAGGAGTATCCACTCCATAACATAGAAATGTGATTGTCCTGAAGAAGGAGTATTCACTCCAAAGCATAGAAATGTGATTGTCCTGAAGAAGGAGGATTCTCTCCATAACATAGAAATGTGATTGTCCTAAAGAAGGAGTATCCACTCCAAAACATAGAAATGTGATTGTCCCTAAGGAGGAGTATCCACGCTGAAAAATATAAATATGATTGTCCTGAAGAAGTATCCACTCCGAAGCACATGTAATAAATCAGTTTCCCAGTATTCTGCTTTCATCTTCCTTAACATTTTTACCCCTTCCTTTTCACTGCTTGTAATAAGTCATATGAGCAGGGATTGTCATCACATGACTCCTTTAATGCATTTCATTGACATGTTCCAGGAGAGAAGTCATAGGGACATTTAAGACATTTTTTTATTTCTATCCTCTTTTGGACAAATCTAGTGGTTGTTTTACTATAGAATCGTAGATTATTGTCCCATAATCAAAATTTCGACATACGTAAGCGTTAAGTTTAATACTCTTCTTAAGAAACGGTTAATTCAACTTGTTTCCATTGCTGTTAGAAATAGGATACATGATTGACTGAATATAAATAAATGAAATGTTCCTTTCCAGCATCGGAGACCCCCTTCTATACGTGCATACCCTTTTCTCTTGTTCATTTTGATTATTTGTTCTTTCTGCTGTCTATCTTTAGCAACTAGGGAGACAAAAATCAATGTTTTCATTTTCGCAAGACAATCAAGTGTTTTGAGATGAAACAGAAGTGTCCTAAGATAACCCTGGATGGAGACAATGCATACCATAAGGTTTTCCCATGTAATTAAAAAAACGATGCTGTTTCCCCACTGAGAAGGCAGGAATCGCTCTCATTGTTTAAACTATGGCTCCATACAACTTCACTACTGATTTGATCCTGTTTATTTGGTCGTCCTTTCATTTACCCTTATGGAATGTGATATCTTATCCATCACTGTTAGTTAGCTTGATTGAGTTTTGGCTCACCAATATATACATTTATATAAAAAATATACTCTACCTCAACCAGGGTGGGTTTTCTCTTACATTACTATCAGACTAAATGAAGAACCATTGATTCAAGAATCTAGACTGCACGGTCAACGTCAAGTTGGTTCTTGCAAAGCAAAACTCTTTGAAATGAAGTGACATTGAGAAGAGCAACAATGTGTCAAAGTATTTATATTGCCGATCTTCTGAGATGTGAATTTTCCATGTATGCAGAAGTTTTCCAAAAAATTCAATTCGCAGAGAGACAGTGCAATGGCATTTGCAAGTACTCCAATTGCCTTGAAATGATGACTAAAACGCTCTCATTTCAAGCTCTTTACCATAAATACAGCCTTAGTAATGTTAAAGTGATCTCAACATGCAGGTTACTGCGGGATCAAGCGGTGTTTATTCACACATCACGGGGTCTTACATGGTGCGGGTGGGAGGACGGGGGGATCTTCAAGGCGATGGCCGTTTCACACCACAAGTGGCGCTTCCACAGGCATATAATCCACTAAGACCCAGTGATGTGTGAATAAACATCGCTTGATCCTGCAGTAACCTGTGTTGCGGCTTTTTTCTTGAAACGTTGAACCGGAAGTGATGGCCGCTGAACCGGAAGTGTATCGAGCGAGCTGAGCGCCCAGCAGGCAGAACGCTGGAGTGCAAAGTGAACGTGGAAGGGGCACCCTGAAACTGAGAAGCCGCTGCGGACTCTCCAATAACACCGTAAAAAGAGTGGTACTGGCAGTACTGTTCTTCAAAACCGTGAGTGATGTCAGCATACAGTAATGGCCAAAAGTGTTGGCACCCTTGAAATTGTTCCAAAGAAATGAAGTATTTCTTCCAGAAAATGTTTCCAGTTAACATGTTTTGTTATATACAAGTTTATTTCCAAAGAAAAAAAGCAAATTAGAGATCATTTCACACAAAACCCCAAAAATGGGTCTATAAAATAGTTGTCACCCTCAACTAATATTTGTCTGCCCCCTTCAGAATAAAATTTAACTCAATTATTCTCATGAATTTTGGCTTCTTTTTTATAATCTGCTACGGTCTCTTATATTTGAGGCGTCTTCTCCCAACAGCAGTTTTAAGATCTCTCCACAAGTGATCAATGGGATTTAGATCCGGACTCATTGCTTCCCTTCAGAATTCTCCAGCGCTTTGATTCCATCCAATTTTGGGGGCTTTTTGCAGTATGTTTGGGGTCATTGCCCTGCTGGAAAACCCTTAACCTAGGACGCAACCCCAGCTTTCTGACACTGGGCACTATATTGCCATCCAAAATTATTTGATAATCTTTAGATTTCATGATGTCTTGCATACAGTCAAGGCACCCAGGTCCAGAGGAAGCAAAACAACCCCAAAACAAATTTGAACCTCCACCATATTTGACTGTGTTATTTTATTTGTAGACCAAAAATCTTTCTCTTTGTTTCAAACATTTTCCCAAACGAATTTTGGCTTACTCATATACATTTTTACAAACAGCAGCTCTGTCTTTTTAAAATGTCCCTTTGTCAGCGATGGAGTCCTCCTTGGTCTCCTGCTATGGCATTTAATTTAATTCAAATGTTGACAGATAGTTTGTGCTGACACTGATGCACCTTGAACCTGCAGGACAGCTAAAATTAGTTTGAAACTTGATTTGGTCTGATTATCCACCATCCAGACAATCCCACATTGCAACCTTTCATGATTTTTTTCTCTACTGTCTATGTCCAGGAATATTAGCTACAATGCCATTGGTTAAAAACTTCCTGATCATCGTTCAGACATGGAGAAAATACTGCACACTCCGGTCCTTATAAAAGGTCCAACTTTATTTTTCAACGGTTAAAAACAACATCATGGAAAGGTGTGGTCTGGGACTTCAGACTGTTTCGAGCCATCTGGCTCTTCAACCGGTTCCTCTGTTTGAAGAGCCAGGCAGAATGTGAATGAATGTGTCGAATTGAATGTGTCTTATTATGCTCTAGCATCTCTTGAGAACAAGGGGCATACTAAACTTAAAATATATATATATATTTCTCATATATGTAAATATATATGAATTAAATGGTATACTGATCTTGTGAGTCACCTGTCTGACACGTCAGCTGCTCACTGTCCGCCATCCACTCTCAGAGCCACCTCTTCTATTACCCATCAAGACCCCATCTCAAATTCTGTTCAAATTCAAGTTATTTGCCATATTCAAGCCTCAGAGGTCTGAGGCCTACTCACGGCCAAGATATGACAGCTAAATGAGGTTCTGAGGAAATGCTGCTCACTGTCCATTCCTCTTCATTCCGCTGTTGTGTCTTTAACCTGTTCACTCTTGGCCGGCACTTCTAGTCGTCGGAGTTCACAGCCTGTCACCCAACCATGATGTCACTCATGGCATACATCACACATCACCACGTAGGCTTGTTCATGGCCGGAAGACCTGGCCTACAGTGAACAGGCTTGGAGATGTCGTGTCGTAGACAGAAAAGTAAACTTTCGAAAATGTAATTGTGGACAGCAAATAGCGGAGAGGCCACACAGGTGAGTTCAACTTTTTTTTAAACATCTGTCTTGCCATCTATGGGATCAGCCTAATGGTGTCCATGAGTGGATTTTAAAAAATTTGTATTCTCAATTTGGATTTTATCTATAAGTTCCACTCAAATACATTTTCTCATCTCTAATCATCTCTTAAGGTACCTTTACACGCCGCAACTTCGTAGCAATTTCAAGGCAACTGTGCCAAAAATTCCGATTGCCTGGCAGTTGCTACACCGCAGTGGCGGTGTGTAAAGGTACCTTAATTTATATCAAAAACAACATGAGGTTGAAAATCACCCATTATAAACCTCTTTACCTGCCTAAAATAGGGATGTCTATGCACTGGTGATATTAGAAGGCATCAGTGTCACTAGAACTGACTGCTTACAGCTCATAAACCCATTCATGCCTCCATACCTGTCTCAGACATAAATAGAAAGAATTTCAAAGTATGATGTATGATTTAGAAATCTCATTCTCTGGATGACTGAGAACCTAAAAATTCTATTTGATGTGCTGCTTGCTTGTAAAACAAGCTCTCCTGAGGTTCCCGTCTACCTAAGACTAATATGTTAGTATAACTTAACGCAACTATGATTTTAAAAGCTGCACTTGATCTCTAGTATCCTATTTCCCCTGGATAAATCATCATAGCTAATATTCTTCTATTAATGGTCCCTTAATAAATATTAACTACTGGGAAAATATACATTTATGACGTGGTAGCCAGTAGATAAAAAAATATTTAAAAAATGAGTCGTTAACACATTTTAATAGCAAACTGAAGGGCTAGGGTCACATGAGCGTATTTCCTCAATCCGAGAAGAATGATCCGATTTTGCTAATCATTGTCTGATCAGACTGTGATCTGATTTTCTCAGATGTGGAAAAGTTTGACAAAAAATGTCTCCATCTTTGTCATTCTGTCAATATGAGAATGCAAATGGAGACTGTGGAGCCTCGATTAAGAGTCTCAAACACGGGACCAGCCAGATATCCCTCCAGGGAAGGATCTAGCCCTGGGGTGGAATCCTTGCGGAGACCACCATACCCACCATATTAATTGGCCCGTTTAGTCAATATCCCACTCAGTTACGAGTTAAGGATATGACAAGGGAATTAACAGAGCAGGTATCCATCCACAGACAGCTGTTTCGGGGTATTGCCCCTCATCAGTGTGGAGTAGGATTTTGACTAGGTGGGAGCAATGCCTGGTAGACCAATATGAGAAATCAGACAACACTTGAATGTCATGGGAGTGTAATTTTTTTCATGGACCCAAAGGCTTGAATGGCCAAGTGCTATTATCAAATCCGTCATGGTGTGATTTTTTTTTCTTCCTTGGACAGACTCGGTTCGAGGGAAAAATCCGACTTGTGTATGGCCCCATAAAATAGTATGACGAATAGAACTTGACCTATTCTTATGGTCATGTACACAAACACAAAAGGAGATTAAAAAAAATAGCAAGCTTTCAAGATTTCTCAGGTCTCTTCATCAAGCATAGTTTAACTTGATCTTAATAGAAAAAATTGGAATCCGGCTCAACAGGAATGTATTTTCTTTTATTTTTCAATAAAGATGGTGCATACAATAGAAAAAATGATATGGTCGTCATGACCCAGTCATGTAATTTTTTCTTTTGTATGCAGCATCTTTATCAAAAAAGAAAAGAAAAGGAAAATCCATTCCGGTTGAGCCGAATTCCAATTTTTTCTATTAACCTTGACGCAAGGCCAGTGTCTGAGCCCCAGGTGGATGAGCAAAGAGCAGTCGGGTGAGCTGAAACCTATTCTTATACAGTTTAACTTGATACCCTAAAGGGAATGACATCTTAAAAACCAGGATAATCTGCAGGTTAACAGTACCGTGTGGCTGCTACACTGAGAGCCCGCTAATTTAAGGAAATTATCTTTCTTCCTACTTGCAGCATCAAATAGAGTCTGTGGAGCCTCGTTTAGGAGTCTCAACATAGGACTAGCCAGATCTTCCTCTAGTGAAGGACCTAGCCGTGATAACCACCATATTAAGTGGCCCTTAAGGGTCTGTCACACGTGTCAATGTCGCCCGCGATATCGCTCATGCGTCACATATTATTCGTCGCCTGAGCGATGTGGAATTATCGCAGGTAAGATGTCACACGCGTCAATATAAACCATCTATGCGGTGATGTCACCATCTTGCGAGCGATTTTATTTAGTCGCTTGTACGGTGTCAAAATAGAAAATACGTCGCTGAGTTTAGTGTCACACGCAGCGATGCACAAGGTCTACTGAGCGATGAGCGACAGGTTTTACGTCTGGCAGTGAGACCTGCGATCGGCGATCAGCGACATATCACTGGTTGCATCGCTTGGTCACACGCTTCAATGTCGCTCCTACGTCACTTTTATGTCGCTTGAGCGACTGAAAATCCGTGACGCATGAGCGACATTGACAGCGATATCGACATGTGTGACATACCCTTTAGAGTCAATATCCAGCTCTTTACAAGCTTAAAGATATGACAACCTCCTCCTAAACGAGGCTCCACAGACTCTATTTGCTATTTCAATCTGAGCACTAAAGGTGCTTACTTTTAAATACAAATTAAATAAACTGGATTTCAACTAGATCTTATGAATTTTTATAAAATGTCAAATCTCTTCTCTTCAGGTATATCAACACTTGTATGTAAATACATAATATATGCCAAAATAGCAATTACCCTAATTAGTTTTAGTGGATAATCTGATTTTTCCAGATGTCATAGGGTTGAGGAGAAGCATTCAAACTTTATGATTAAACATAATTTATTAGTTTGATACTTCATTATCTAATTAAAAGTAATTACAAGTCATCACTTCTATCACAAATATTTATTATTTCTTTTAAGAGTAGTCGGAGAGCTATAAATGATTCTGTTCTGTGATTTGCTATGCCTCCGCGACCACTTGTAAGGTACGAAATAAAGGTTAATGCCCACAGCTAGGGATGGGCGAATCTACTCGCTAGGACTCGTTACTCGGCGAGTAGTAAGGGACTCGCAGGACTCGGTACTCTGCGAGTTTCCCAGTGATTACTCGCACGAGTCCAATGCAAATCAATATCAATCCTAGTTTTGTCAGAAACGCTGACAAAACTAGGATTGCCATTGTTTGCATTAGACTCGGCTACTGTGCCAGTGATAGCAGGGAAACTTGCGAGCCAAGTCCAGCTGTCTTCTCTGTGCAGCTCCAGGGTCCTAGAGCCCGCCTGCTCACAGAGATGATGTAGCAGTGCTGAGATTGTTCTCAGTCTGCTCATTCCCTGTGCATAGACATCTATATTTATGCACAGGGGATGTAGCAGAGAGGACATCGCGTTTTGGACTACGTCGGACGGAAGAGGATTTTTTTAATTAAAGATGGAGTCCCTAATGGCTTTTTTTTTTATTTCAAATAAAAAATTTTCTCTGTGTTGTGTTTTTTTAACCCTTTATTGGAGATTCTTAGTGGCTGGGTCAAACGTGGCCTGACATTAAGAATCTCGGGCTTAATACCAGCTTGTATAACAAAGCTGGTATTAACCCCTTTATTACCCAGCGTGCCACTGCCACCAGGGCCGCTGGAAGAGCGGGGTTCAGCGCCAGAGGATGGCGCTTCAATGAACGCGCCATCTTCTGGGGCGGCTGCGGGCTGCAATTTGCAGCGGGGGGTGCCCAGAAAGCTTGGGCATCCCTGCGCTGCGGATTCCAGCCCCCAGCTGCTTAGCTGTACCTGGCTAGACATAGAAATTGCGCGGAGCCCCACGCATTTTTTTTATTATTTAATGAATTTCAGAGTCAGAGTCTCAGAGTCAGAGTCTCAGAGTCGGAGTCGCCTCAGAGTTGGAGTCGCCTCAGAGTCGGAGTCGCCTCAGAGTCGGAGTCGCCTCGGAGTCGGAGTCGCCTCGGAGTCGGAGTCGCCTCGGAGTCGGAGTCGTCTCGGAGTCGGAGTCGTCGTCGGAGTCGTCTCGGAGTCGGAGTCGTCTCGGAGTCGGAGTCGTCTCGGAGTCGGAGTCGTCTCGGAGTCGAGTCGGAGTCGTCTCGGAGTCGGAGTCGTCTCGGAGTCGGAGTCGTCTCGGAGTCGGAGTCGTCTCGGAGTCGGAGTCGTCTCGGAGTCGAGTCGGAGTCGGAGTCGTCTCGGAGTCGGAGTCGTCTCGGAGTCGGAGTCATCTCGGAGTCGGAGTCGTCTCGGAGTCGTCTCGGAGTCGGAGTCGGAGTCGTCTCGGAGTCGGAGTCGTCTCGGAGTCGAGTCGGAGTCGTCTCGGAGTCGGAGTCGTCTCGGAGTCGGAGTCGTCTCGGAGTCGGAGTCGAGTCGGAGTCGGAGTCGTCTTGGAGTCGAGTCGGAGTCGGAGTCGTCTCGGAGTCGGAGTCGTCTCGGAGTCGGAGTCAAAAAAATGCGTGGGGCTCCGCGCAATTTCTATGTCTAGCCAGGTACAGCTAAGCAGCTGGGGGCTGGAATCCGCAGCGCAGGGATGCCCAAGCTTTCTGGGCACCCCCCGCTGCAAATTGCAGCCCGCAGCCGCCCCAGAAGATGGCGCGTTCATTGAAGCGCCATCCTCTGGCGCTGAACCCCGCTCTTCCAGCGGCCCTGGTGGCGGTGGCACGCTGGGTAATAGAGATTAGGGCCAGCTTTGTATTATCAGCTGGCCCTAAGCCCGAAATTTATGGCGGTCACGCCAATATTAGACATGACCGCCATGAATTTCTATTAAATTGTTTAAAAAAAACACAACACAGAGAATTTTTTTTATTAGAAATAAAAATTTAAAAAAAAGCCATTAGAGATTCCATCTTTAATTAAAAAAATCCTCTTCCATCCGACGCAGTCCAAAACGCGATGTCCTCTCTGCTCATCCCTGTGCATAGATATAGATGTATATGCACAGGGAATGAGCAGACTGAGAACAATCTCAGCTCTGCTACATCATCTCTGTGCACAGACATTCATGTCTGTACACAGGGAATGAGCAGACTGAGAACAATCTCAGCACTGCTACATCAGGCAGCAGGCGGGCTCTAGGACCCTGGAGCTGGCAGCCAGCACAGAGGAGACAGGACTCTTATCTGTGCGAGTTTCCCAGCGATTACAGTTGCAAAGTAAACGAGTCCAATGCAAATCAATGGCAAAACTAGGATTGCTTCAGGCTGAAGCTTCCGAGACACATCTGCGATTTGTAAATCTCACACTACTCGCTATTACTCGCTTCCCCATTCATTAACATTGGACTCGCTAGACTCGCAACGAGTAGCGAGTCCTGGGCTCGGACTCGCTAGAGTCAAGCGATTCCGAGTAATTTAGGATTCGCCCATCACTACCCACAGCCAACTGGAAACAAATGGAGATTAACTAAAAATTAATAAACTTGCTCCCATACATTGTAGAGAAATGTACACATCCTTGGTGGGGTACTCAACAAAATTGTGAAAGTGGCTAAGCAAAACCATTGTAATAAAGTTTTCCATTGATGAGAAGAGAACAGAGTAGAAAAGTGGGAATTTAGTCCCATATGCTTTTAAATTAAAGCATTTTGCATCTTTAAAGGCTTTAGGCTGAGGACAGCATGCTGCAGGGGTTAAAAAACAAAAAAACAACTGAGCCTCTCTTATCAGTCTGTATGCTATTGTTTATGTAAACTAAAGGGTTTATCACCTGGTGATTAACATTATGAACTACTTTGTCAGCTCACAGCAGTCCAACATGCTCCCTGCTGTGGTTGTGCCACCAGTATCTCCTGTCATTGGGAGACTTGTTACAGCTCTGGGATCTGAGCTTCACATGAACTTGTGAGACTCTGGAGTTGAAGTTTGATTGCTTTCTTTTGGATCAGCAAGGGTTTATGTCATTTTACTTGATGGTAGCTCCGGGTAAGTTCATCTCAGCTGTATCCAGTTTGTGACCACTTCCCTTCACTTTAAATAGTGATATGATCCATCACATGATGCCGGTAATAGATCCATTCTATTCTGACCATCTTGAAAGGAGAAAGTCTTTAGTGGCTGCTGGAGTTCTGTTGTTGGAGCCATGTCAGCTGCAGTCCTGGTGTTTGGCAGTAGCCAGCATTCAAGTTTCTTTCATATCCTTATGTCTGTGTTCCCCGGTCTGTCCTCCTTCCCCTGTGCTATATTACAGTAGTAGTGAATTTTTTATGTACTCACTGGCCTTGGCACTAGACAGAGCAAGTGGAGGGACATTTAGGGACTAGCCACATGAAGGTGGCAGGGGGAAGGACCTGCTTAGGCATGCAAGGGGAGCTCAAACACAGGTTATTGTCAGGAGGGGCCCCATCCCCTATCGTCAAGGTCTTCTTCTCCCATTCCATCCAGTTGTAACCTCTGTATTGTGCCATGAGATGGCCATCTCCTAGTCCCTAAGTCAGATTAAGGCTGCCTTCACACTTGCGTTTGTGTCTGCATGCGGAGGGCATGCAGACGCAAACGCAGGCAAACGCAGCCCATAATAATGTGAACGCAGCTGAGAATCTCCACATGCGTTCACATTAGTATGGTGCCCGGGCAGCCAATCAGCTGTCTCTGAAGGCGGCCGGGAGGAGGAGATCAGAAGCAGAGATCTCCTCCACCCGGCACACTGATCTCCCGCCGGTGTCAGCGGGGAGATACAGCTGATCTGACAGCTGTTTCATATCTCCCGTGCTGACACCGAATAGGGTGATATCAGTGCGGGAGATATGAAACAGCTGATCGCTGTCAGATCAGTTGTATCTCCCCGCTGACACCGGCGGGAGATCAGCTGTGGCTCTGCATGATCTCCCGGTGGCCACCGGGAGAGATTTCAATGAGATCCGCAGCGTTCTCCTGCGGTGTCATGCGGAGGACACTGCGGATCCATTGAGATCCATGCATTTTTTGTGCGCTTGCGGGCGCTTGCGGATAAAACAAGCGCTGCGAACGCACAAAAAATGCTGCATGCTGCGTTTGGAGTGCGGTCAGAGGGTGCATAAATTATGCGCATCCGAACGCAAATGCGGCCAAACGCAGCCATACGCAGGCACATGCGTTCCCATGTTAAACATAGGAACGCATGTGCGCAAGTGTTTGGCTGCGTTTGGTGTGCTGTGCTCCAAACGCAAGTGTGAAGGCAGCCTAACACCTCATTGTCAATGTACAATCTCTATAGAAAGCCTGGTTTGGGCTCCCAGCTCTGCTACATGCCTAAAACTAAATTGTATGATTGTGACAGAACGGCTGCAGCCAGTGATCTAAGTTAAATATTATTAGTTTCAGAACCTCTTTGCCTTCACCATGCTGCTCTCAGATGAGATAGCAAAACATATTGACAGATTCCCTTTAAGTGAGCCAAAATATACGGTAAGTGAAAATAGAGAAATGTGTCTTTCAAGCCATTTTCTCTTCTACAATTGATCTGCATCTATAGTTTGGTCTGACTTTTGTTTTGTTTTAGATTTCCATGTCATTATCTATATAGAACAAACTAAAATCTTGCAGTTTTTAAATTATCCACTGATCCTTAAAATGAGCTAAAAATGTCCATTTTACAGAGGTCACTTTTCATTAATCATCCCATTATAATCCTAGGCATGATTACAATGAAAATAACACCTACAATACACAACACATGGATAACACAAAGCCGACCATTCACAATAGTCAATGGTCACAGCTCGCCTCCTCGCCTTCCTTTCAAAATGTCCTTGGCGGAGGTCACAGAGCATTGCCCAGAAAACAATCTCATAGGAGTCAATGAACATCTCTATCTTCAGTTTTCTATGTGGCTGCCATAAAGCATGTCTCTAAATGCCAATAAGAGATGCTCTGGCAAGACGCCATTGACATAATCATGAACAGAAAATGAAATAAAAAATAGAGAAAAAGAATATGCTTCAGTATCTGCTTCTAGTAAAATACATTTAGGTGATACATTCCTTTAAGCTCGAGAGAAAATTATAGAGGATTCTTACCTTACAGGACTCTTAGAAGATAGGAAACATCCGTTATTTCAAAGAATTTAGGGCATAAGTTGGTAACATTGGCTTATGTTTCAAATATATTATTTTATTGGAAACTTTTGACTGCAAAAAAATGCATTCTAGGCCGTAAAGAAATAAGAGATTCCAACAAAGTTTCCCCAACCTTATGGTCAAAAGTGTCCCAGTAATGGTCAGAAGTTGGTGGAGTCTGTTAGCTAAAGCTTAGACATTTTTTGCTTCCAACGTCTTCTTGAGCTGTCATCCCAGTGTCTTCCAGGATTAAAATGGTCTAATCCAGGGTTCATATCAAAAGGACAGGGGCGGACCTACCGTGGTGCAGCTGGTTCAGCTGCACCAGGGCCCCGACCAGCCAGGGGGCCCCTCTAGCCTGCAGGGGGGCCCCAGCCGACCCCCATGTTCCTGTCCCAGAGGAGAGGGGGTAAACTGAGGGAAGCTTCCTGCCTCCCTTGGCTGATCCCGCTCCTCCTGCGGGGCACTGCTCAGGTAGGAGATGCTGCAGTAGCAAAACGCTTGCTTGACGCCGACATTCGTACGCACCCCCCCCCCCCGGACCTCACAGACTGCACCAGGGCCCTCTAGGGACAAGGTCCGCCCCACTGCAAAAGGATTCCTCATATCATGAAGCTAGAAGGGCTAGACCAGAGGTCCTCAACGTATTTGACCTTGAGAGACCCCTTCAGCTCTGAGAGAGGGTCTCAAGCAAAATTTTGCTCCTATCTCCCTCACAGAAGAGACACCCAGAGGCCCCATTACTAGTATAATGACAGCCAAAGCCTTTACCCAAAAATCACACTGAGGCCGTATACCCCAATCAAAGGGTTCCTACCTTACCCAAATCTCATGTCCTCTACTATGTGGGGCTACTCACAAAAGTCTTCATCTGGAGACCTGCTCTTCATAGCCATTTTCTGTACCTGATGCTGATGCACCAAATTGGAAGACAGCTGCAAGCCACACATCATGGGCCCAAGAGGCACACGTGGCTCCCAAGCTACAAGTTGGGGACCCCTGTGCTAGATGAATAAAGATAATGTAATAAAATGTGTGAAAGTGAAGTTGTGCAATGTGACTTGATTTAGTGACTACTGATGAGTGAGTAGTAAGGTATTCGGGTTCGGATAGCTCTAACCGAACACTTTGAACTATTTCAGTAGTCGGATCAGAGTGAGTTCCCCATTGACTTCTATTGGATTCATTACTCATTTAAAGTATTTGATTAGAGCTATCCAAACACGAATATCTTACTAATCATAATAATCTTTATTTACATAGCGCCAACATATTCCGCAGCGCTTCACAATTCAGAGGTTCATATTCAAACAATCATAAGACACAGTTATCAGAAAATACAAAACAATACAAAATGCAATCCAATACAGAATATAATACAATACACATACAATAATTAAAGCTAAATAATGACAGCCCTGCTCATAAGAGCTTACAATCTAACAATGAGATGGGAGTGACACAAAGTATAGGTGCTTATTTACAATGATGATATAGTCAACTTGAGGAAATGGGAAACAGATAGGAGCAGCAAAAGTGGCTACCAACCATTTTATGTGATGCATATGAGACTGGTAGAGTGGATAGGCTATGTCTAAATGACTTTGACTAGGGATCATAATAGGCCACCCTAACAAGATGTGTTTTTAGGCATCGCCTGAAAGTACGTAAGTTCTGGATACACCTAATTTCTTGTGGTAGAGCATTCCAGAGAATTGGTGCAGCTCGGGAGAAGTCTTGGAGCCGGGAGTGGGAGGTTTGGATTAGTGCAGAAGTGAGTCTAAAGTCACTCCCAGAGCGAAAAGAACGGGTGGGGTGATAAACAGAGATGAGGGTGGAAAGGTAGGGAGGTGCTGCACTGTGAAGAGCTTTTTGGGTGAGAACAAGCAGTTTGAATTGGATACTATAGTGTATAGGCAGCCAGTGCAATGGCTGGCATAGAGTAGAGGCATCCGAGTAACAGTTAGCCAGATAGGTGATCCTGGCTGCTGCATTAAGAATGGACTGGAGAGGGGACAGTCTAGTGCGGGGGAGGCCAATTAAAAGAGAATTACAATATTCAAGGTAAGAGTGAATCAAGTCCACAGTGAGGGTTTTTGTGGTTTCCAAGTTGAGAAAGGGGCCAATTTTAGAAACGTTCTTCAGGTGCAAGCGGCAAGAGCGGACGAGAAATTGTATATATGAGGTGAAGGAAAGATCAGAGTCAAACATAACACCCAGACAGCGAGCCTGCAGCCTACGTGTTATGGTGGTGCCGCACACTGAGAGAGAGATGTCAGATTTAGGAAGGTTGGTGGATGGGGGGAGCAGAAGGAGTTCAGTTTTGGAAAGGTTGAGTTTCAGATAGATATTGGACATGATATTGGAAACTGCAGTTAGACAGTCATTTGTGTTCTTTATTAGAGCAGGAGTAAGGTCAGGGGAAGAAGTGTATAGTTGTGTGTCATCAGCATAAAGATGGTGCTGAAAGCCAAATCTGCTGATGGCCTGTCCAATTAGGGCAAGGACCAAGGACTGAACCCTGAGGGACCCCAATAGTCAGAGGAAGAAGGGAAGAAGTGGATCCAGCAAATGATACACTGAAAGAGCAGTCAGAAAGATAGGAAGAGAACCAGGAGAGAGCTGTGTCCTTGATGCCAATGGAGTGCAGCAGGGAGAGTAGGAGATGGTGGTCAACAGTGTCAAAGGATGCAGATAGATCAAGAAGGATAAGCAGAGAGTAGTCACCATTACATTTTGCTTTCAGAAGGTCATTGGTCACTTTGGTGAGGGCAGTTTCTGTAAAATGTAGGGGGTGGAAACCAGACTATATTGGGTCTAGAAGAGAGTGAGTGGAGAGGTAATGGGTGATGCAGGAGTAGACCAGGCCCTCCAGGAGTTTACAGATGAAGGGGAGATTGGAGACTGGTCTGTAGTTGTTTGTTCAGGATGGGTCGAAAGATGTTTTCTTTAATAATGGAGTAATGATAGAGTGTTTGAAGGAGGAGGGGAAGATGCCGGAAGAGATTGAAGATTTTGGTTAGGTGAGTGGTGACCACCGGAGAGAGAGACTGGAGTAGGTGTGAGGGGATGGGGTTAGCGGTGCATGTGGTGGGACAAGAGTAAGAGAGGAGCCTGGAGACTTCTTCTTCTGTGACTGAGTTGAATGTGGAGAGTGAGCCGGAGGAAATGTGGGGAAGAGATAGGGGTAACAGTGATTTGAAGCTGGGAGTTGATTTCCTGACGGATGTTTTCTATTTTCTTAGTGATGTAAGAAGCCAGATCATCAGAACAGAGGTCAGTGATAGGGGCCTGCACTTTAGAACTGAGGAGAGAGTGAAAGATGTCAAAGAGTTTCTTTGGGTTGTTGGATAGTGAGGAGATCAGGCTGGTGAAGTAGGTTTGTTGAGGTAGAAGGCAGAGTTGTACCTTCTCAGCATAAATTTATAGTGAATGATGTTACTACTCACTCTTCACTATTAGTGATGTTTCTACACCCTGTGAAGTAATAAAAAGTAGTAGTAAATAGGTATTTTACTGCCATTTTAGATCATGGTGCAGATAAAGCCAACATATTACTCTTGGGACCCACCTCTATATCTTTCCTTAGATTTGACATGATGAGCGTTCGTTCAGATTTCGGTTTCTGTCATTCCTCTACCGGTGGAATCTTGACAAAAGTTTGACGAGAGTGCTAACCTTGATCTTTTACTAAATGTAATATCTTAAATGAAAGCAAAACATTAGCTCAGAACAAGCCTCTACATATTTTATTAGCTTTATTTCAAATGTCATCCGTTCATTTGACAGGTGTGCCAAACTAAAGTGATGAAATTGAATCCTACAGTGTCCCAATACGCTTGGTATCCATGCAAAGCATCCCAAGATGTCGTGAACTTCTGGTTAAAGGTTAGTCATTTTAATCAAATTAACGGTGTATTAAATTCTACATGTAAAGTATGGGGTGAGAACTTTTTTTGGTGATATTAAGAAAGGAAATTAAAGGATTTTTCTCATGCAGACAGAATTATCTATCTCCATTTTTATTGACTTTAATGGGCGCTATCATGTAATATGAAAAGCAATGTTTATTATGAGACAACCTTTTAAATACAGTATGTCTTTTCTGTGCAGTTTACTCCCTCTGTGTTTTTTGTAGGTAAAATTAGTATTGAGCACATCATTAATTTTCTAAGTAAATGTATTTCTAAAGTGCTATTGGCATTATATTCTCATCAGATGTCAGTAACAACCCATCCAATCCCCACATGCAAAGATTCAAACCATAGATGTCCATAAATTTTGTGTAATAATGAGAACTAACACAGGAAAAAAATATTGAACACGTTATTAAAATGTATTAAATACTTTGTGCAAAACCCTTTGTTGAGTGATGAAGGTTCAAGAGACCTTCTGTATAGACAAACTAGTTGCGAGCATTGATCAGGTGGGATTTTGGCCCATTCTTCCACACAAACACGGTTCACATCCTGCAGGTTCGGTGTTCTCCTTCATGAACTCTGAGCTTTAGTTCCCTCCAGACATTTTCTATTGGCATCAGCTCCGGTGATCAGCTTGGTCTTTCTAGCAGCTTTATTTTTATTCTCTGAACCCAATCGAGACGTCCCTTGACTGTATGTTTGGGATCACTGTCTTGCTGAAATGTCAACCCTCTGTCATTTTTATTATCTGGTAGATGGCAACAGAACAATATCTCAGTACATTTGCCCATTCAACCTTCCTTCAATTATGTGAAGTTTGCTAGTGCCACATGCTAAAAAAAAAACAGTTCCACACCATGATGTTCCCCATCCAAGCTTCATTGTTTATGTGATGTTTTGGAGGTGATTTGTCTTTTGTCCTCTAAATGTTGTGTTATTATGGCATCCAAAGAGTTCAATTTTAGACTCATCTGACCAGACTATATTGTCCCAATATTTCACATACTTGTCTAAATGTTGTTGAGCAAACTTAAATGCTCTTGAACATGCTTTTTGTTCAGCAATGGATTCTTGTGTGGTGATTGTGCATACAAGGGCGAACCCTGAGACCGACACACCATCCCCTGTGGTTAGATCGAACCCCGGTTAGGAACCACTGGTCTATGTTTAAATGATGTCATTTCCATTTCTGGTTTATGGACACAACAGCCTCACTGGAACCTTGAGTAATTTAGAAATTCTTCAGTAATCAATGCCATCAGTATATTTAGCAACAATAAGGTTGTGGAGGTTTTGAGGCAGCTCACTCTTTTTCCCATCATGAGATGTTTCTTGTGTGGCACCTGGTAATGAGACACTTGTTTAGGCAACCATCAGTTGAACCAGCTGACATTATTTTTCACTAAGTGGCAGGGTTTCTTTCTAATTACTGATAGATTTCACCTGGGTGTCATAAATTTCGATGGCTTTTTCCAACACTATTTCTTTATGTGTTCAATACTTTTTTTCCTGTGTCATTTCTCATAATTAAGTGAAGGACAATGTGATGTAAATAAAAACTGATTTATTTGATTACACATTTCAAAGTCTCAGACTTCTTCCTTAGGTTAAAGCAACAAATGATACAGGAGATGACCATTTGTGCTGTGCAGAGTTTTGCATCAACACATCTTGTACAGCACAAGCGATCAGATAGTGGTATCTTCAGTTTCTTAGGGGGACTAGCAAAAACAATAAAAAGTGAAAACATTTTTTTTGAAAAATAATCCCACTTTTGCCCCATTGAAAATAAAACACATAAATACAATAAATAAATTAATATGATTGGTAAACTATGAAATCAAAAAAACATCAAAATACTAAAAGTAAATTTTTAGGCTCGCCACAACAGTGCGATAGATATTATAGGTGATCAAAACATCACTTCTTCCCAAAAATGGCATAAAAACATTCAGTTCAGAGTGCAAAAAATGCCGTCACAAAGCCCCAAATCCCTAAAAATGAGAACATTATTGATCTCGAAAAATGGGCTGGCCAAAAGCAAATTGTCTGGATTTTTTTCACCACTTAATTAAAAAAAACTTATACATGTTTGGTATCTATGAACTCGTACTGATTTGGGGATCATATTTCCTCAGTTTTACCATATAGTGAACTAGTAAATAAAAAAAAAAACACATTGTGTAATTGCACTTTTTTTTTTGCAATTTCACCGCACTTGTAATTGTTTTCCTTTTCCACTACACTATATAGTAAAATGAATGCTGTAATTCAAAAGTAAAACTCATCTTGCAAGAAACAAGCCTTATATGGCTATATTCATGGAAAAATAAAAATGTTATGGTTCCTGGAAGGAAGCAAGGAAAATACGAGAACAAAAAAATGGAAAGTCGGCAGGGATGACGGGCTTAAAATGCGCAAAAAAAATCAACTTATACTGTAAGGTCTTCTAAATATCCTTGAGTTCCCATGATACTGCAATTTTTCATTTGCTATTTATTACTAAATTTCCACATTGAAGTATGTGAAATCTCTGCTTGCAGTCCAAGTGGGTGATTCTTCAGATTTTCTATGGTGGCTTTGCTACTAACCCCCCTCCCTTAGATGCTGACAATATGTGTTTGGCAAGGTCTGAGATTAGTAGATCAGATGCTGAGCTATGGCTATGGTTGGCAGATTCTGTAAAGTAATACAAACCCAGAGAAGAGTCTGAAGAAACACACAGTTGGATTGCAAACAGAGATTTCAAATACTGAGCTCCAAAAGGAACAAATGTGAATATTTTTGCAATGGAGCGACACAGTGCAAAACAGAAATGAACTGCTGAATCAAGGGGTCTCAAGGATTTTTTAAGGTGTTTAGCTCACTTTTTTTCTACAAGTGACAGGTCTACATTAAGCATGTTGTCCTTCCAATTAATCTTGCGACAAAAGTAGTTTTCTTGGCTTCTTCACACCTTTTGTAATTGTCAACAGCAATCCTGAATTTTGTTTGACAGTACTACTAAGCTGACTGCAAGAGGGATGGGGGTTATACAAATTTCATCCTTGAGTCACTCTCCACAAGGAAACACATTACCCCTTACACCCCAGTCAGTAACCTCTCATACAGCCTGAAACATGTGTCTGCTTTGGTTTTGATCTCAAGTCATATGGCAAGGCCCATCATTGGGTCAATATTGACTTTTAAGATTGCGCTAGCTTTTGATTCCTCTTCTTTTCTGAAGAGGCAATTTGCATATTTAATTTCCAAGAGGAGTATTACATTTCTCCTTGTGGAGAGTGAGCTATACACTGCTTACACTGACATGCCAGGCATGTTACTCTCCACGATGAAAAATGTTACCCCTTAGACCTCTGAGTGGGAATTATTGGTAGACCTTATAAATGTCTTGTTTTGGTATTCCAACATTGGTAAGTCAGTATTGGTATGTTGATTTGTATGGGCTTGTGCACCAATACCATGAAAAGGACCTCCATTTTGGACATTTACCGCCAGCTTCTTTCTCCCCGCCTTTAGACCAAACATACTATCATAAGGAAGTGAGCGGCAGCCGCAACATCGCTTCCTGTTGATTTCTCATTTGGTCCAAGGCAGGAAGAAAGAAACCCTACAGTGACTTAATTTGGGGCTTGTCTGACATTACAATTTCACATGAGCCTTGAAATGCAATTACCGATATTGCTGGAATGGCGGCAGCATCGGAGGTGAGTACAGGGTCTTTTATTATAATATCGGGAAACAATTGGATTCAGAATGGATTGTCCTTAGTAGAGAACCCCTTTAATGCTGGTACTGCATTTCTTTTTTACAGGCCCATTTTTCTCATTATGTGGTTGTTGCTGCAGTTGTTGTGCACCTGGTGACAGATGGAACATCCTACAGTTACCAGAAGCCGGAGACTATCAGTGTTCATCTGATTGATGTCAAGGAACAAATGCATGATCTTGGTAAAATCATCAGTATTCATTTCAATTTTTTCCCTTCTAGAAAATATTTTTATAGTCAATAGAATGCATGTTGTTTCTGTTGATGACCAATTCAATGATCTCAGTAAAAAATACTCATCTAAGGTTTATGGCATATAAAAATATAGAAATATATGAAATCACTAACTGTGAGATATCGTGTCTCCATAATATCTTCATAAAATGAAGTTCAACTTTTCATCAGTTTAGAAATGCTTGACAATAATTGGACTAAAACATCCTACACAAAACCTCCCAATTTGGAGCCAGCATTAGGCCCCTTTCACATTAGCGGTTTTCGCTGATCGCGGCAGTTGCGGTGAAAAAAACACAACTGCCGCGATTACCGAATAACAGCCGCACTGGCGGTTCACTTGTGGCAAGCCCCATACAATGTCTATGGGGCTTGCGGTAAGTGTGCGGCAGGTGCGGCAAGTGCGGTTTTGGCACTTGCGGCAGGTGCGGCCGTGAAAAAACCGCGGTATGCCGGTAGGTATCACATAGATTATTCGCCTCAGCCGATTCAAGGAGTTTAGTTTTAGATACACAACAGAGCTGGGAGAGCTGCCCCCCGAACATACCATGCTCTCAATAGTGATTGGGCATTGACAGTGAAGTGTCAATCACAGCAAAGGGCGTGTGTCAGACAAAGTAGTCCTGTAATGTTAATCACAGAATAATAAAACCTTTACTTCAAGTAAACAACACACATGCTTACTTATAAAAGAAGCTCAGTTGCTTCTTAATGTTTTAACCCTTACAGCATTCTGTTCTCAGCTTACATATTCCCGTTAAACCTTACCATTGCCGTTTTCTAGTTATCATTTGGGGGAATCACTGCAAAAGTTTGGTGCCAAATCACATCCTGTTTTAAACATCACTCCTAGTCTCCACCCCAATGCTCCTGACCTAACATCCTCAACTGAGCAGTTTAACGCCAGGGCACACAGAAGAAGCTTTCCAGAATCAATGATCTCCAGGTTGTTTTAGAGGTCCTCTAACAGCAGTCTGGAGGATCTCCCCTTTTTTCCACTATGTCTATGAATTACTCATGAGAATTGTCAAGTATGCTTAGGATTTGACCTATGATGATGGGTAAGGTATTCACATCACATTTTAGGTGCTTATAAGTGACTGCATCGAGGCATATGTCAAAACCATAAAAAAAGGGATTTGGAAGTTTGAGATGGGACCATTGACTTTAATAATGCAGACGATGGACACTACAGATGGTGGACATTGATTTTGGCAGTATTCATCTATTTTAGTCCAAAATGTAGTCAACTGCATTTTCCCGCTCACCTCAAATAGGTTGTCACATCGCCATCGGACTCGGTGGCCGGTGTTCCTGCCTCGGCCGCTGGGAGGAGCCGGATTCCTTCGTCTGGTGGTGCTGGTGATAGGAAGGCCTTGTCCTCATATGGACCTGCTCCAGCGACGTCTGCCTCTGTCGCTGAGCGCCGCTGTGTTTCCCCTCTGGGTGGTGTTGGTCGCAGAAGAGCGGGCCCTGCAGAGGTGTCCGTTAGGCGCAGCCTGCGTTCTTCTGTCAGAGGTGGGCTGGGTGGAGCCAGTCGTGCATCTCCATCTGGCCTGGCTCTAGGGGCGGTTCGGATGAGGTCATCAGGCTGTGAGCTCCAGCCTATGGGAGGTAACCGCGCCCTTCAAATACATTGGAGCCTGTCTTGCAGGCCGCCAGATATAGTTTTGGTTCCCCAGTGATATAGTGTATGTTTAGTTTTGTCTCTGACCTTGCCTGGATTTCTGACTCTGCCTCTGCCTATTGATTTTGTACCTCAGGCTGCCCTCTTGGTTTTGCCCTTGACCTTTGCCTGGATTTTTGACTCTACTACTGCCTGATGATTTTGTACCTTCGCTGCCCTCTCGGTTTTGACTCGGACTCCTGACTACGTTCTTCGCTTCCTGATTTTTTCCCTTCCTAGACGACCTCCCTGCTCTGCTGCTCCCATAGGCAGCTACCCACTGGGCTCCGCTATAATTCCAGATCCCTGTATAGGGGTTAAGGGTCTCGGGGTTTCTCGGGGTGCTGCCTTACCAGCAGCTCAGCCCTACAGCGGACGGTCGTCACATAGGTGAATACTAATGAAACGTTTATTCGACGTTGCATCAATAAAGTCAATGGCTCCATCAGTGCAAACGTCTGAATCTCATTTGTCAAGGTTTTAGATGTAACCCTTGCCGAAGCAATTTATGAGTGGATAAAACATGATGTGAAAATGTGTTACTGTAATAATGGTGGCAACAAAGAGGTCAATTGCATTTATTTAGTTATATGATAAAAAATGAACTTTTTACCTTTCTCCCTGCTGCAGGTATTCATATTATTAGCTGCCGTAATAATCCTTTGGTGGTTCCGGTGAGGCATGATCTCAGTCAGCCGTTTTACCATAGTAAGGCTGTCCTCATAAGCTTTTCTTCCAATTTGGTGGCCATATCAGGAGTGGCTCTTAGATCTTTTCATGATTTTGACCCAATCAAAATTAGCAGCTGCCAAAGAGGAGAGATTTACAGTGCATCTGAGCAGAGGTGAGTAGGTCGTCAACTTTAACTTGAACTATCTAATGGGTTATAAAATATAAAGATTTATGACTATCGTAAATTGCATTACTAGGCAATGTATGAATTTACACTATAGCCTAAAGGCCTTTGTAGGAATTACTGTCCGTTTTCCCTTCTTACATTTTGATACACAAGAGATAGTTGTCAGATGAATAATGCTTTAGCCAAACGTTCACCTAACAATCATCTTGACTAAATCTCCCACATACAGGAGTGCTACTTCCTATGTTCTTTCAGAAAAAGCTGTCAATAGACATCTCTATTCTGGCTGCTTATCTCCGGGAAAACAAAGAGATCGGCCAATCAAAATCAGACATGCCCGATTGATATCTACCATGACAATCAATTGACCGGTGCCCCCATACACATTGGTGTGTTGGCTAAAGGCCCCGTCACACACTATGATATCGTTAACGATATCGTTGCAACGTCACCAGTTGAGTGACGTTGAAGCGATGTCAAAACGACATTGTTGCATGTGACATTTACCAACAACCAACGATGAGGTCGTTCATCGTTGTTCGTTGGTAAATGACCTGGACCATAAATTTATCGTTGGTCTCCCACTGGGCGGCCAGCATCGGCACGTGTGACAGCGGGAGACTAACGATGAACGATCTCCCAGTGCCGCACAGCAAGTGCTGGGAGCTGGTAAGCAGGGTAAACAATGGGTAACTAAGTGCCGCGCCCTGCTTAGTTACGCACTGTTTACCCTGGTTACCAGATTTCTCGCTGGTCCTGATCGCTGGTGAGTCTGCCTGTTGGACAGCTCACCAGCGATCAGATAACAATGTCCCAGCGATCCACATTGTTGGTGGTATCGCTGGGACATCGTAGCGTGTAACAGGGCCTTTAATCTTTCAATATCAGTGGTCACACCTGACGTTAGCTAATATGTATGAGTCACTTTACTCCATTGAAAATCTGAAAAATAAATGAAGAACTGCGGTTAAATCCAATATTCTACCCCATATAGTTTGCAATAAATTGTAATATGTAGAGTTGTTGGGTGTTCTAATTTGAGATTTCTTGCATGAAGACCTCACTTTTCGGAGGAATATGACCTGAATGAAACCAAACCTAAGTTTTCAATTTTCAGTGAACCCTTTACTTTACACATCTTTGATGTTTCTAGCTATTCATTTACTATAAAATATGCTTTTCACACTTTTACTTAAACTCAACATTTTTAAGTGTTTGTTGTATAAAACTTTCATTGCCCTTTAATGTGATTTGTCACCAAATTTCAAAATATAAACAAGATAACTACCGTATATACTCGTGTATAAGCCGACCCGTGTATAAGCCGACCCCCCTACTTTTGCCCCCAAAATCTGGGAAAAACTATTGACTCGTGTATAAGCCGAGGGTGGACCCCAGCACAGGTATACAGCCCCCAGCAGTGTGGTATACAGGCCCCCCCGATGGTATACAGGCCTCCCCAGTGGTAGTATACAGCCCCCAACAGTGTGGTATACAGCAGCCTCCCCAGTGGTATATACAGGCCCCAGCAGTGTTACAGCAGCCTTCCCAGGGTTATATACAGCAGCAGCAGCCCCAGGGGTATATACAGCAGCAGCAGCCCCAGGGTATATACAGCAGCAGCCCCAGGGTATATACAGCAGCAGCCCCATGGTATATACAGCAACAGCCCCATGGTATATACAGCAACAGCCCCATGGTATATACAGCAACAGCCCCATGGTATATACAGCAGCAGCCCCATGGTATATACAGCAGCAGCCCCATGGTATATACAGCAGCAGCCCCATGGTATATACAGCAGCAGCCCGAGGTATACAGGCCCCCCCAGGGTATATACAGCAGCAGCCCCAGGGTATATACAGCAGCAGCCCCATGGTATATACAGCAACAGCCCCATGGTATATACAGCAACAGCCCCATGGTATATACAGCAGCAGCCCCATGGTATATACAGCAGCAGCCCCATGGTATATACAGCAGCAGCCCCATGGTATATACAGCAGCAGCCCGAGGTATACAGGCCCCCCCAGGGTATATACAGCAGCAGCCCCAGGGTATATACAGCAGCAGCCCCATGGTATATACAGCAGCAGCCCCATGGTATATACAGCAACAGCCCCATGGTATATACAGCAACAGCCCCATGGTATATACAGCAGCAGCCCCATGGTATATACAGCAACAGCCCCATGGTATATACAACAGCAGCCCCATGGTATATACAGCAGCAGCCCGAGGTGTACAGGCCCCCCAGGGTATATACAGCAGCAGCCCCAGGGTATATACAGCAGCAGCCCCATGGTATATACAGCAACAGCCCCATGGTATATACAGCAGCAGCCCCATGGTATATACAGCAGCAGCCCGAGGTATACAGGCCCCCCCAGGCTATATACAGAAGCAGCCCGAGGTATACAGGCCCCCCCAGGCTATATACAGCAGCAGCCCGAGGTATACAGGCCCCCCCAGGCTATATACAGCAGCAGCCCGAGGTATACAGGCCCCCCCAGGCTATATACAGCAGCAGCCCGAGGTATACAGGCCCCCCCCCAGGCTCGGGAAACCTGTAAAGGAAGATGATTATACTTATCGCTGTCCGGCTGCCGTCCCCGCTCTGCATCGCGATCCTCCATCTGCATCGCGCTCTTCCATCTTCCGGCTTCCGACGACTTCCTGTGTTCTGCGCCGACAATGACGTCATTCTTGGCGCCGACAAGAACCCGGAAGATGGAGGATCGCGATGCAGATGGAGGATCGCGATGCAGAGCGGGGACGGCAGCCGGACAGCGATAAGTATAATCATCTTCCTTTACAGGTTTCCCGAGCCTGGGGGGGGGCCTGTATACTGATGGGGGGCCTGTATACCTCTGGGGGGGGGCGCCCCGTATAGTGACTCGCGTATAAGCCGAG
Source organism: Allobates femoralis (assembly GCA_033576535.1). Taxonomy (NCBI): domain Eukaryota; kingdom Metazoa; phylum Chordata; class Amphibia; order Anura; family Aromobatidae; genus Allobates; species Allobates femoralis. The sequence continues at coordinate 44,215,099 of JARQOC010000008.1, read as the reverse complement.
GGGGTAACTTTTCAGCCCAATTTGTGGGCTGAAAAACTCGGCTTATACGCGAGTATATACGGTAAATCGATTAGACCTGATGAGGCTGGTGTATAGATTCAAAACAATCATGAGTAAATAGCTACGTAATCTACAGACATGGCCAAAAGTGTTAGTACCCTTGAAATTGTTCCACAAAGGCTGGGGTCAGACTACCGTTTTTAGCAGATGTCACTGATATCCGCTAAAAACTTAGTCATTTTTTTCATCAGCGCATATGCGCTTTCCAGCGCCGCTGCCGCTCAACGCTGTCCCTGGTTACCCGATGTTGATCGTGGTAACCGCCCACACATCACGCTGAATAGCGTCCACTTTGCAGCTTGCATGCAGCGTTTCCCTGTCCGCTCTGCTAAAGTGGCCTCTATTCTGCTTGATGTGTGGCCGGTTACCGCAATCAACATTAGGTAACCAGGGACAGCGTTGAGCGGCAGCGGCGCTGGAAAGCGCATATGCGCTGATGAAAAAAATGACTAAGTCTTTAGCGGATATCAGTGACATCTGCTAAAAATGGTAGTTTGACCCCAGCCAAAGCTAAATGTTTCACCAAGAAAATTAATGCAATTACACATATTTTATTGGGGTAGGCTCACATCTCGTTTTTGCTTTGTGTTACAACAGATTCGTTGTAAAGCAGAATAAACCCCATGTGCCGGATGCGTTAACACAGCCATAGACTTCCATTGCACAAACACATACTAACACATACAAAAATTGGCATGCATTTGAAAGTATGCATTATTTGCAACACACAGGAAAAGAGCATTTTCCTGGGTGTTGCAAATAATGCATACTTTCAAATGCATGCCAATTTTTGTATGTGTTAGTATGTGTTTGTGCAATGGAAGTCTACGGCTGTGTTAATGCATCCGGTACATTTCATTTATTCTGCTTTACAAAGAATCTGTTGTAACGCAAAGCAAAAACACGAGATGTGAGCCTACCCTTATACACATATTTACTTCCTTTGTGTGTATTGGAACAACAGAAATCATTGAGGAAAAAAAGGGAAATTAGAACATAATTTCACAAAAATGCCAAAGTGGGCCGGAAAAATTGTTTGGCCCCCTCAACTTAATTTGGCTGCCCGCACTTTGGAATAAATAACTGCAATCACTTCCTATAACCTCCACAAGCTTTTTCTCACCTGAATGTTTGGACTCTTCTTTGTAATCTGCTCCAGGTCTCTCATATTTGAGGCGTCTTCTCCCAACAGCAGTTTTCAGATCTCTCCACAGGTGATCAATGGGATTTAGATCCGGGCTCATTGCTGCCCCTTCAAAACTCTCCTGCGCTTTGTTTTAATCCATTTCTTTCAGCTTCTTGAAGTGTGTTTGCAGGCCACTGTCCTGCTGCAAGACCCCTGACCTAGAATGCGAACCCCTCTTTCTGACACTGGGCTCTACAGTGTGACCCAAAATCCCTTGGTAATTTTCCAGATTTCATGATATTTTGCAGACAGTCAAGACCCCCTGTGCCAGGTGAAGCAAAATAAGCCCAAAACATCTTTGAACCTCCACCATACATGACTGTAGGTGGTGTTTTATTGTCTTTGTAGACCTTATTCTATTTTTGGTAAACAGTAGAATGATGCACTTTACCAAAAAGCTTTATCTTGGTCTCATCTGTCCACAAGAAACTTTCTCAGAATTATTTACCTTACTCATGTACATTTTGGCAAACTTCAGTCCAGCTTTTTTCTGTTTCTGTGTCAGCAGTGGGGTCCTTCTGGGTCTCCTTTATAGCATTTCATTTAATTCACATGTGGATGGATAGTTTGTGCTGACACTGATACACCCTGACCTGCAGGACAGCTTGAATTTCTTTGGAACTTGATTGAGGTTTCTTAGGCCGGCTTCACCCCACGGTTTTCTGCTGTTGGATCCTGTTTCTTGCAGAAATTAACAGGACAGGATGTGTTACAATTGCTGCCAAATATGCTCACGGATCCTGTGTTTTGGAAGATTCGTTTAATGCTGCTGTCCATGGTGCTGATCTTTTTGCCTGTTTGTGCAGTGCTGCTCTCCATGGTGCTGAACTCTCAGCGTGTCACATGGTGCTGAATGATCATGGCAGCATTTCAGAGCATGCTCTATGCTGTACATCGGATTCGGGAAACAATCAGTTTTTTTCACGGATCCGGCGCCCATAAACTCCCATGTTATGGGCACTGGATCACCCCGGATCTGGGACTATCCGATTTTGTCCAATTTTTGCATCGGAGACAAAAAATGATGCAGTCTCCAATTTTGTGCCCGATGAAAAACTAAACAAAATCGGATCAGGCACAGAAAACACAAAATCGGATGGCCAAATAGGATCAATCTGGCACCATAGGAATACATTGAAGGCAAAACCGGATCAGGTTGTGTCCCGTTCAGACCGGACTCAACCTGATGCTGAAACCGCGTTGTGAAGCCGGCCTTATCCACCATTCGGACTATCCTGCATTGCGACCTTTCATCAATTTTTCTCTGCTGTCCTCATTCATGGATATCAGCTTCAGCACAACGGGTTGTAAACTTGTCATTATGTTGCACACCATGGACAAAGGAACATCAGGATCTCTGGAGATGGATTGTCACCATGAGATTGTTGATATTTTTCAACAATTTTGGTTCTCAAGTCCTCAGACAGTTCTGCTCTCCTCTTTCGGTTCTCCATGATTAGTGTGACATGCAGACAAACAATACAAAAATTGTGTCAACTTCTTAACTGTTATCCAGCTCACTTTTGGGGCTCAGAGCGGCACTCGGATCCTTTTTGTGCAAAGTTTCCCTTTTATTGCAGCATGGACACAACGTGACGTTTTTGGGTAGTGCAACCCTTCCTCCAGCTTACTCAACATATGCTTATTGCCATATTACCATGGTGTGAGAGGGGAGAAGGGTATATCATGCCCTGCCATGGTCATGGGAAGGTCAAAATGTATAGCATATGGATTGCATCTGACATGTTTCAAAGCTATACCGATTCTTGTTTATTAATAAATATGTGCATGCCACATATGTTTTTTGACATATTACCATGAAGTGAGAGGAGAGAAGGGTATATCATACCCTGCCATGGTCATTGGAGGTCAACATGTATAGTGTATGGATTGTATTTGACGCGTTTCAACGCTATACCGATACTTGTTTATAAATAAATAGCGGTATAGCTTTGCAACATGTCGAATACAATCCATATATTACATTTGGACCTTCTGATGATTACGGCAGCACATGACATACCCTTTTTTTCCTCTCTCATCATATTCTATATACACATGGGTCTGCAGCAGCCATTCTACACTACTATAGTGGTTGTGTCATAACTACAGCAGGTAAGGTGAGTCGAACCAATACTCTACTCATTGGTGTCATTTGGTTAAGACATTATTTTGCGCACTCTCCCTCTAGTTTTCATTGTATAGGCATATATTTATCAGACAGTACGCAGCGGCATGGGGCTTATTAGATGGTATGTTTTGGAGAAAAAGTACAGTAGATGTATATATGGGCATAAGTATACAAAGAAAGAGATGAGACATATGAAAAATGCCTCTCTTTATTTTTGTTAACGTGCTGCAATAAAACATAACTTTTGATACACTTGACTGTGAAATATTGCCTTTTCGTCCTATCTAGAATTATTAGTGTTGCAAGATATGTGAATTCCATTCACGAGGATATGACTTTTGTAATGAATTACAGAATTTTTGTTGGTGATTTGCCACATTTCTCAGTTGTAGTCCCTTTTTATTAACTTTATAAGCATGCATATCAATGTTGACGCTGTGTTATTCACTTTGTTTCTTAAAAAATGTACATATGGCCTGTCCTTTGGAAACAATTTCCTCAATGAAAATTCATCCAAGATCTTGGCAGTTTTTCAGAGAATGAATTCAATTCTTACAGTCACTTCTGCTCCCTTTCATACCGGACAAGGATATTATCTTGTTAGTAATTCCACAACTTCAAGGTTTAAATTTCGATATTAACTAGTTCTAAATATTTAATACTAGCTGTGAGCCCGATGCAAATGCATCGGGATTCTAGAACGTGCGTTAATTAGATTATAGTAGCTATATTATTTTTTTTTTTATTTTTTTTTTTTATTTCCAATTTTTTTGAATAACTTAATGTTATGAATATTTTATTTATTAGTTTTATTTTATTAGAATTAGTTAATGTTATGAATTTTTATATGGAATATTTTTTTTTATTATTTATGATTTTATTATTGTAATTATTTATTATAGAATATTTTTAGAATATTATTTTTTTTTTTATTTTAATTGTTTTTTTTTTTATTTGAGTAATTTGAATTTCTTAGAATTAGTTAATGTTATTAATATTTTAATTATATATATATATATTTTTTTTTTAATTTTGATTTTTTTTAATATTTATTATTTTTATTATTTGTATATTAATTTTTTATTTTAATGAAATTTATTTGTATTAGATTATTTTTTTTATTTAAATTAGTTAATTTAATTAATATATTAATTTTATATATTATTATTATTTTTTTTTTATTTTATTGGGGGGGTGTGAATACTTTTTGGGGGGGTGTAAGGACTTTTTGGGGGGTTGAATACTTTTTGGGGGGGTTGAATACTTTTTGGGGGTTGAATACTTTTTGGGGGGGGTTGAATACTTTTTGGGGGGGTGTGAATACTTTTTGGGGGGGTGTGAATAGTTTTTGGGGGTGTGTGAATAGTTTTTGGGGGTGTGTGAATAGTTTTTGGGGGGGTTGAATACTTTTTGGGGGGGTGTGAATACTTTTTGGGGGTGTGTGAATACTTTTTGGGGGGGTTGAATACTTTTTGGGGGGGTGTGAATACTTTTTGGGGGTGTGTGAATACTTTTTGGGGGTGTGTGAATACTTTTTGGGGGGGTGTGAATACTTTTTGGGGGTGTGTGAATACTTTTTGGGGGGGTTGAATACTTTTTGGGGGGTGTGAATACTTTTTGGGGCTGAGTGCTCGCAATGGCCGCGAAGTGGGCATTGCGAGTCGCTGGCCGAAAATCGAACCAGAGGCTCGGCCACAAAGTTAGCGATTTACCGCTCAGGCAGCGACTCGCGCTACATGAGCAGTAAATCGCTAACTTTGTGGCCGAGCCTCTGGTTCTATTTTCGGCCAGCGACTCGCAATGGCCTCGCGGCCATTGCTCGCGCAGGCCAACTGGTGACGTCACAGAGTGACATAGCCACGGTCTTTTCGGGGTCCGACACGGAAGTGCCTACGGCAATTATATAGTAGATATATATATCAGTACGATGGTATATGGTGGTAATTAGAGCACATGTATAGCAGCACTATAGTATATGGCGGTAGATTATAGTAAATGTATAGCAGCACTATAGTATATGGCGGTACATTACAGTACATGTATAGCAGTGCTATGGTATATGGCGGTGCATTATAGTAAATGTATAGCAGCACTATAGTATATGGCGGTACATTACAGTACATGTATAGCAGTGCTATGGTATATGGCGGTACATTAGAGTACATGTATAGCAGCACTATGGTATATGGCAGTACATTATAGTAAATGTATAGCAGCACTATAGTATATGGCGGTACATTACAGTACATGTATAGCAGTGCTATGGTATATGGCGGTACATTACAGTACATGTATAGCAGCACTATGGTATATGGCAGTACATTATAGCACATGTATAGCAGCACTATGGTATATGGCAATACTGCGGTCACCGCGGTCCCCCACTCCTCCTGGCCCCCGGTTGTCCACAGTAAAATTAAAAAAATCCTCAGTGAGGATACTCACCTGTCCGGCGGCTCGCTCCACCTCCGCCTTGTAGGTCCTACAGGCCTTTAGGACCTGTAGTTGCCTGGGCAAGCGATCAGCTGAGGAGGGGAGGGGGGGCAGGATTGTGTTGGGGGGGCAGAATGAAGCGAGCGGGGCAGAATGAAGCGAACGGGGCAGGATGGAGCGAGCGGGGCAGGATGGAGCGGGAAGGGGGGGCAGGATGGAGCGGGAGGGGGCAGGATGGAGCGGGAGGGGGCAGGATGGAGGCGGGGGAAACAGGATGAAGCCGGGGGAAACAGGATGAAGCTGGGGGAAACAGGATGGAGCGGGGGGGAACAGGATGGAGCCGGGGGGAACAGGATGGAGGCGGGGCAACAGGATGGAGGCGGGGCAACAGGATGGAGGCGGGGCAACAGGATGGAGGCGGGGGAGGGGGGCGGCAGGATGGAGCGAGCAGGGCAGGATGGAGGCGGGGGAGCAAGAAGAGCGGGGGGCAGGATGGATTGAGCGGGGCAGGATGGAGGCGGAGGAGCAGGATGAAGCCGAAGGGGCAGGATTGAGCAGATGAGCAGAATGGAGCAAGCGGGGCCGGATGAGTAAGCGTGAGGGCAGGATGGAGGCAGGGGAGCAAGAACAGCGGGGGTGAGGATGGAGCGAGCAGGGCAGGATGGAGTGAACGGGGCAGGAAGTAGTGAGTGGGGCAGGAAGGAGCAAGGGGGGCAGGATGGTGGGAGGGGGGGCAGGATGGTGGGTGGCAGAGCAGGATGGAGGGGGCGGGGCAGAATGGAGGCGGAGGGGCAGGATGGAGGCGGAGGGGCAGGATGGAGGCGGAGGGGCAGGATGGAGCCGGAGGGGCAGGATGGAGGCGGAGGGGCAGGATGGAGGCGGAGGGGCAGGATGGAGCCGGAGGGGCAGGATGGAGTCGGAGGGGCAGGATGGACGGAGCGAGGCAGGATGGAGAAGGCAGGGCAGGATGGAGAAGGCGGGGCAGGATGGAGACGGCAGGGCAGGATGGAGACAGCAGGGCAGGATGGAGACGGCAGGGCAGGATGGAGACGGCAGGGCAGGATGGTGGCGGGGGGAGGGGGGGCGGGGAGGATGGAGGCGGCGGGGCAGGATGTTGGCGGGGGGTGAGGATGGTGGTGGGGGTGCGGGATGGAGTCGGGGGGGCAGGATGGTGTTGGGTGGGGCAGGATGGATAGGGGGGGCAGGATGGAGGCACTCCTCCTGACCCCCTCCGCTCCCCGTGGCACCCGTCCCTCTGGGCCTCCAGTCTCTGCGGCCCCCCTCCCTCTGGGGCTGAACACCCCCCTCCCCCCTCCTTCATGGTGATAATAAAACTAAAAAAACCTCAGTGAGGATACTTACCCTGCGGCGGCTCGCACCACCCGTCTTGTAGGTGGCAGGACAGGACCTGTCGTTGGCTGGGAAACCGATCTGCTGGGGGTCAGTGGGCAAAGCGAGCGTCAGTGGGCAGAGTGGGGGATGAGTGGGAAGAGCAGGGGTTAGTGGGCAGAGTCATTGGGCAGAGCAGGGGTCAGTGGGCAGAGCTGGGGTCTGTGGGCAGAGCTGGGGTCAGTGGCAGAGCTGGGTCAGTGGGCATGGTCAGTAGCCAGAGGGGGGGGGGTAAGTGGGCGAGCAGGTCAGTGGCAGAGCGGGTGAGTGGGCAGAGTGGGGGGTGAATGGGCAGAGCAGGGTCAGTGAGCAGGATTTGGGGGTCAGTGGTCAGAGCAGGGTCATAGCGGGGGTCAGTGGTCAGAGCAGGGTTAGTGGGCAGAGTGATTGGGCAGAGCAGGGGGTCAGTGGGCACAGTCAGTAGGCACAGCAGGGGTTAGTGGGAAAAATCAGTGGGCAGAGCAGGGGTGAGTGGGCACAGTCAGTGAGCAGAGCAGGGGTCAGCGGGCAGAGCGGGGGTGAGTTGGGCAGAGCAGGGTTTAGTGGGCATAGCAAGGGTTATTGGGCACAGTCAGTGGGCAGAGCAGGGGTTAGTGGGCAGAGCGGCGGTCAGTGGGCACAGTGAGTGGGCAGAGAAGGGTCAGTGGGTAGAGCATGGGTGAGTGGGCACGGTCAGTTGGCAGAGCAGGGGTCAGTGGGCATGGTGAAAGGGCAGAGCGGGGGGTGAGTGAACAGAGGGTGGTCAGTGGGCAGAGCAGGGTCAGTGGTAAAAGCAGGGGTGAGTGGGCAGAGTGGGAGTAAATGAGCAGAGCAGGGTCAGTAGGCAGTGTGAGGGGTCAGTGGGCAGAGCATGGTCAGTGGGCAGTGTGAGGGGTAAGTGGGCATAGCATGTTCAGTGGGCAGTGTGAGGCGTGAGTGGGCAGTGTGAGGGGTCAGTGGGCAGTGTGAGGGGTGAGTGGTCAGAGCAGGGTCAGTGGGCAGAGCAGGGTCAGTGTGAGGGGTGAGTGGGCAGAGCAGGGTCAGTGGGGTGTGTGAGGGGTCAGTGGGCAGAGCAGGGTGAGTGGGCAGTGTGAGTGGTCAGTGAGCAGAGCAGGGTCAGTGGGCAGAGCAGGGTGAGTGGGCATTGAGGGGTCAGTGGGCAGAGCATGTTCAGTGGGCAGAGGAGGGTCAGTGGGCAGTGTGAGGGGTCAGTGGGCCGAGCAGGGTGAGTGGGCAGAGCAGGGTCAGTGAGGGGGTGAGTGGGCAGAGGATGGTCAGTGGGCAGAGCAGGGTCAGTGTGAGGGGTCAGTGGGCAGTGAGGGGTGAGTGGGCAGAGGATGGTGAGTGGGCAGAGCAGGATGAGTGGCCAGTGTGAGGGGTCAGTGGGCCGAGCAGGGTGAGTGGGCAGAGCATGGTCAGTGGGCATAGTGGGGGTGAGTGGGCAGAGAGGGGGTGAGTGGGCAGAGAGGGGGTCAGTGGGCAGAGCAGGGTCAGTGGTCAGAGTGGGGGTGAATGGGCAGAGCAGGGTCAGAGAGGGGGTCAGTGTGCAGAGTGGGGGTGAGGGGGCAGAGAGGGGGTCAGGGGGAAGAGTAGGGGGGTGAGTGGGCAGAGTGGGGGTGAGTGGGCAGAGCAGGATGAGTGGGCAGAGCAGGGTGAGTGGGCAGAGTGTGGGTGAGGGGGCAGAGAGGGGGTGAGGGGGCAGAGTAGGGGGGTGAGTGGGCAGAGTTTGGGGGTGAGTGGGCAGAGTGGGAGTCAGTGGTCAGAGTGGGGGTCAGTGGGCAGAGCACGGTCAGGGGCAGAGTGGGGGTCAGTGTGCAGAGTGGGGGTGAGGGGGGCAGAGAGGGGGTGAGGGGTAAGAGTTGGTGGGTGAGTGTGCAGAGTTTGGGGGTCAGTGGTCAGAGTGGGGGTCAGTGGTCAGAGTGGGGGTCAGTGGTCAGAGTGGGGGTCAGTGGTCAGAGTGGGGGTCAGTGTGCAGAGTGGGGGTGAGGGGGGCAGAGAGGGGGTGAGGGGGAAGAGTAGGGGGGTGAGTGGGCAGAGTGGGGGTGAGTGGTCAGAGTGGGGGTCAGTGTGCAGCGCAGGGGGATGAGTAGGCAGAGTAGGTTAGATCGGAACAGGACCTTTGATGACGTCACGATCATGTGATCTGTGACTCCACCCATCATCGTGACGTCATCAGAGGTCCTCAAGCAGGATGAAGAGAGATCGCGTCTGGCTGGAAGGAGCTGTGGTAAGAGGCCGGGGGGGGTGACCGGACAGTGGAGGGGGTCTGTGCTGACGTGGGGGGGGGCGATCGGGGAGCGGAGGGGCAGTGGTGATAGGCTGGGGGTGACCGGGCAGTGGAGGATGGCTATGGTGACAGGCAGGGGGGTGATGGGGCAGCGGGGGGAAGTGTTGTGACAGGCGGGGGTGAGCGGGCAGTGGAGGATGGCTATGGTGACAGGCAGGGGGGTGATGGGGCAGGCAGCGCGGGCAGGAGGAGGATCATCACTATTAATATGTGTGCTGACAGCGGCGACGGCTCGCAATGCCCGCTACGCGGGCAATGCTTCGCCGTGGTGACGTCACATAGTGACAAAGCCACGGCGTGCCGGGGTCCGACACAAAACGTGCTACGGCAATTATATAGTAGATGTGTTGTTATTATAAAATATTTGAAATTGCTTGTCAAAGGAGAGGATACATCTATAACGCTTCGTAGCTCTGTGTACATGAGTCCTTGTATCTCATTGCTATACAGTCCACCTTCATGGACATTTCTTGTATAAGTCCCCTCTCCTCAACCTCAAGTATATATAAGTTTCAAATTTTGAAGGGGTTTTCCACTACTAGGACAACCTCTTCCAATTCCACATGTTTCACCCAGGGGTGCATCAAGCCTCTCTGCCGCCTGAGCCTTAGGTGAAGAGCGGGGCTAAGGGGGTGCTGTCAGGTTACAGCATCGACGCCCCCCTGCAGCCTTAGGTGAGGAGCGGGGGGTGGCTGTCGGGTGCTTCTTACCCGCTGAAGCTGGCGGCACCCATCACACAGGAAGCCAGTGTGTGATGCTGGCGCCGCCCCCTTCTACACTGCCGCTCCCCAGCCTGACTGCCGCTTGATCCTCAGGGCTCACAATGTCCAATGGACGGTGCGGCCCTGGTCTCACCCATACAAAAAAAAAGACCCTGTACTCACCTCCCATGCTGTCTCCGTTCCAGTGCAGTCGGTAATCATGGTTCGAGGCTTACATGACATTGTGACATCACATGAATCCCACATCCAATCACCATCGGTTTCTGTCTCCTCGCCTTCGGACCAAATCTACTATATAATCGCCTTATCAGCGACTGGCGAAGTCCGGCCGCGAATTGGTGCTGCATGTGAACCACGCAGGCCGCTGATCTTCCGACGGTAGCCGTGGGTCTTCTACTGCCACAAAGAGGTCCGCAGCGAGGCAGCCAGGAGATGACCGCAGCAATAGTACCCCGACCGCCATATTGGAACACCCACGTTATGGGTATTCCAATATGGCGAGCGGAATTCAAATTCTCCGCCAAACCGCGTGCCTCTTCTCTGATTCGTTGCCGCGGATGGCAGAGACCAATCAGCGAAGCGGCACGGCTTGGCGGGGAATATGAATCCCGCTCCGCGGCGACCAATCAGTGAGGTGTGTTTTAAAACACGCGCCAAGAGCGCAAAGTGTGGCGACCAATCAGCGATGTTGGCCCAGAATTTAACCATAACTCACAGTGTGACGCAGTTCAATGATTTTTACAAGTTATGTCAGCCATATTGTGACGTCATTCAGTCTTATTATTCTTAAATCTTCATAAATAAAATACACACATATTCTAGAATACCCGATGCGTTATAATCGGGCCACCATTTAGTGAACAATAAACATGAATTTACATCATAACCAGCACTCACTTCCTGTTGTGTTTTTATTTGTTTGGAAGGCGGCTTGAAAGAAGCCAGTGATGATTGGACATGGGGCTTGCGTTACGTGAGTCCCGAACCACGATTCAACAGAATAGATTTAAGAGCGATTCCAACGGGATCCAGGGTAGAGCAAAATGAAATGTATCATGGCACCTAAACTAAGTAATCATTATAAGTAATTTATAGCTTATTTGTATACCATTTTTTCCTGGAAACCCCTCTATGAGCTTATAAAAGCGCCACTCACATAGTAGACACTTTTGGATAGCACAGACAGTGACTCAGTCTTGGAGTCCTGGGTTCAAATCCCATCAAGGACAACATTTGCAAGGAATTTACATGTTTTCCCCATGCTTCTGGGGTTCCCGCCCACAATCCAAAGACATATTTATATGGAAATTAGGTGCTATACACATGAATAAATATGATTATTAGTCAAATTGCTTAAAATTCTACTAGGTCACAAGCCAGTGTTCCCCAACTTAAGTCCTCGAGAGCCACCAACAGTGTATGTTTTCAGGATTTCCTTAGCATTCCACAAGTTTGGGAATTAGGAAGTAATTGAATTATCACTTGTGCAAAACTAAGGAAATCCTGAAAACATGCACTGTTTGAAGACTGGAGTTGGGAAACACCGTCATAAGCTATATTTCATTGTTGATTCATTAGTTTGGTTGGGGGGGTGAATGATTTATACTGTTGATTATTGTGAGAAGTGAACCGGGCACTAACCTGCTGCAGATCCCGTGCGGAAAACGGCGATGTCTGGAATCCGGTGCTCTGCTGGAGAAAAACTCTTGATATTTGTAGAAAGTAGCGGCACACGGATTGGATCCAAAAAGTTCCGGCTTTTATTGGTGCATCAAGTTACAGATGGTGCAGGGAGGGGGGTGCTGAAGGTGCAACGGACCGTTTCGAGGTACTCCTCTTCCACGGGCTACGTGGAGTTCTTCGAAACGGTCCGTTGCACCTTCAGCACCCCCCCTCCCTGCACCATCTGAAACTTGATGCACCAATAAAAGCCGGAAATTTTTGGATCCAATCCGTGTGCCGCTACTTTCTACAAATATCAAGATTTATACTGTTGTCTTCTTGAGCCACGCTTAAGCCATGAAGGAAGCAATCTGCTTCTTAAATAATTTGTGCAAAACTTCCTTCTGTGGCCTCTAATTGGCCAGTTGAGGTAACCACTAAGTCATGTAAGGCTGTTTAGGTTATTGGGATCACTGTGACTATCTATATCATGGAGGCACTATATTTGAAGCCTCTATTAGAGAACTACGATTGGGTTTTTCAACATGGTACCTTTAATATACTTGTTATTTCATGTAAAATCTGTAGAATAGTATAGTTTTGTTGCAGTAGGATACATGATAACTGTATAATTGTTAGGAACCCAGGTGATGAGACCTGAACAGTGCCTTGAGTGAAAAGAGAAGCTGTAGTGAGCACATGTTCCAGTCTATAGGAGTAGCGGTTACACAAGCTTCCCACTGCTTCAATCACCCTGGAGATTTTGGGGGGATTCCTTTGTTCTTTGAATTGTTGGCCTTACCCGCAACCGGGCTCATAGCAAAAACACATCCATCATCTGCCTTCTGTATAGATAATAAATGTTATTCATGGAACAGCTGTTTAATTTTTTTTATAGGCTTAGCAGGTTGCACAAACACGTTCCTTCTATCATCATTATAAATGAGTTTATAACTCCGGGGCAGATGCTACATTCTCTGCCTACCCAGCAACTTTCGCAAGTCTGGAGGTCAGAAGCCCGCCACCGAAGCATTCACATGAAGCTGGCAAGGCTCTTACTCTTGCACTTTCAGCTGCCACAGCTAGTTTTTTTTTTTATGTATTTCCTATTTATTTGGCTGCGCTCTGCAAATGCGATGTTTTTCCTACAATGTTATTTTTGTTGGAAATTATTCTTTCATACATCAGTAAATAAGGACAGAAATGTCTTGATTTGGGTTCGGTTAGCACATGAGTGTGTGTTATAAACCTGTCTGTAGTTTGTTTTCTAAAGGATGTGCTACAATTTTCTTTCTAGATTTTAAAATTTAACAACTCCTAAAAGAACCTAAAACATTTAAAACCAAGTAAATACAAACATATGACCTTATAGTAGATTCTAAAAAGTGGAGGTAAAAAAAACTAAGAGGCTGAAAATGAACTACTGTGTTTCCCCGAAAGTAGGGCGCCCCCGAAAGTAAGGCATGCTTGTGGGGGTGCCCTACTTGCTAATATAAGACACCCCTCGATTACAAGGCGTACCTGCCTGAGGACTGTGGTGGTCCCCCGCTCTCTGGTGGTCCCCCGCTCTCCGGTCGCCACCTCCGCTCTCTGGTGGCCCCCCACTCTCCAGCGGCCCCCCGCTCTTCTGATTCCCACTGTAGCTGCCAAACTCCGCCCAGGTCAGGAGCCCTGCGCCAATTACAGCGCAGGAACCGTGACCCAATCACAGCCCAGGAACCGCAAGCCAATCCGCGGCCAGCTGACATCGTGCATGGCCGCTGATTGGCTAGCGGTTCCTGGGCTGTGATTGGCTCATGGTTCCTGCGCTGTAATTGGCGCAGGGCTCCTGACCTGGGCGGAGTTTGGCAGCTACAGTGGGAAGAAGGAGAGTGGGGGGACGCCGGAGAGCAGGGGGGGCCTCCGGAGAGTGGAGGGGGCCACCGGAGAGCGGAGGCCAGCTGGAGGACGGGGGACCACCGAAGAGCGGAGGCTAGCGGGGAGAGCGCGGACACCGGAGAGCGGGGGCCACCGGAGACCGGTAAAAAAACGGTTTGTGTGTATGGGTATGTGTGTGTGTATGGTTATGTGTGTGTATGGGTATGTATGGGTGTGTGGAGTGTGTGGTGTGTATGTGTGTGTGTATGGGTGTGTGGTGTATGTGTGTGTATGGGAGGCTGCAGTGGGATGCAGGGTATATAAGACACCCCCCGAAAGTAAGACATGGAGGACTTTTTGGAGCAAAAAAAAATATAGGACAGTGTCTTACTTTTGGGGAAACACGGTAGTTTTGCTACCCTACTAATACAATCTTGAGCAGCATACCTGTTTAGTTAAGTATTTTCCAAACAAAGTTTCCTGGTAGTTCTTGGAATCTTCAGAAAACTTCCCCAGAACATCTTCTGCCACTTTTATCAAATAATTAAATTAATTTGAGCAAATTCTGTGTAAAAATCCCTGGGCTCCCTTGATTATGAATCTCTTTTCCGTTTTGCGCGTTGTCGCTCCGTTGAAGAGATATTCACATTTGCTTCTTCTGGAGCACAGTATGTGAAATCTCTGCTTTGTAGTCCACTCGGAGTTTCTTCAGATTATTGCACTGCATGGCTTGAATAGGACTGGATATAGTCTTTGGAACATCTTTTCAGGGCAATTGGAGTAGCTGAGATTTCTGGAGATCAATCAAATTTTTGGGACAAATTCTGCTGACTTTGATTTTTAAAAGTTTACATCATCACTAGTTATAATACTTTGTAAAGAGTCTGAAATGTATGTACTGCACCATACATACCTCTTGCTTCTCCGTCTGGTTGTGACCAAGGTCTATGCACTGAAACATTGACCATTTTCACAGATATACTTCAGAATTTCTTCAATAAAGTATATTTTAATTCAATTGCCCTGTACCAGGATATTCAGCTTTTATATTGGACATCCATATAAGATTATGGCATAAGATCATAGCAGGGAACATATAGCACAACGTGTTGGCTCATAATTGACATTGATAACTTACTTCTAGGTGCAATTAGTGATGGCCTGACTGGTGGGTATGATCCATACAAACCAGTGACATTAGCTATAGGAAAATGTCATACTACATCAGTCACCGATCTATCAAGATTTCAATGTTAATGCTAATCTTGATGAGGGTGCATGGTGGTGTCAGAAGTGCCTGATTCGTTAGGAGGCACGCCCCTCTTAAAGAGGTTATCCAGGATTTTTTATTAAAAAAAGGAAGTGCCAAGCCCTAATAGGCAGGTAGGTGCCACTTAACTGTCTGTTGTACACAGCGCCAGTCACCGCCCTTCACCCCCGGCACAGAGCAGTCACAGACCACTCCTGCCGTGGACAGCATGGTGGGGTAAACAGGAGCAAAATGGAAGAGCAGAGGCTTTTTTTCCGCTTTTCTCTGTGAAACTGGATGCATAGCTGATGTTATGTTTATTGACAACCGGCTCCTCGCTACCTGATTGGGGGAGCCGGCTGTCAAGTTAGCATGAAGTCAGTTATGGGCCCATCTACAGAGGGGAGAAGCCACCCCTCTGTAGTTGTGACAATCATTGGAAGTGGCAAAATCGCCAACAGGAGCCGTTTGTGACCGCTCCGTGTCAGCGGTAGATGGTGCCATGCACAAAAGGCAGGTAGGAGGCAACTACTTATTAGTGCTTAGGCACAATTTTTTAAAACAATATCCTGTATAACCTTTTTAATATACCAGGCTTATTTCAATACTGGCCTGTGCCAATTATATACGAAGCAAGATTTGTAGTGTAAGATAAAGTAATGGAATGAGCATCACCATACCTCCTATCACTGGAGCTCCATCTACTTAGACCAATGCTAGCATGAAAGCTGCAAAATATGCATCACTTTTGCATAACATCTACTTTCGACTTTTTCAAGTATTTTGCTCCAGATTTCTAGCATATAAACTTTGATGAATTGAGGCCATCATTATTATTATTATTTATTTATATAGCGCCATTAGGTTCCATAGCGCTTTACATGAGGATAGGGGAGACAAACACCATTACAATAACTCTAGACAATCAGGACATACAGGTACAGGAGGGGAGGGAACCCAGTTCACGAGGGCTCACAGTCTATGAGGGGCGGTGGGGATACAGTAGGCTGGGGGAGTGTCAGTTATGGGGCGGTCGCCTGGGTCTCATGACAGGTTGTAGGCTTGACCGAATAGGTGAGTCTTAAGGTGACACTTGAAGCTTCTCAGGGTCGGAGAGTGTCTGACGTGTTGGGGCAGTGAGTTCCAGAGTATGTCAGATGCCCAGGAGAAGTCCTGCTCCTATCTTCTTTACTCAGCCTTCTCTGGAGGATACTGGAAACATGCTCTGCGCATTGTATAAACGGCCAAGCATGCGATATCTGAAAAGAGTTTGGTAGAACCAACAGGAGATGGAGAGACCCAAGACCTTTTGACCGTTGCTTATATTAATCAGTGTGGGAAACAATGGTTAGACCCTTCCATCATTGAGAAAGCCCCTCTAATGGACTGCTTGCCCCATATAAAAAATACTGTATCAAATAGCGGAAAGAGCCTTATGTCTTATAAGATAGTAGAGTATTCTACAATATCAGAATGTCTGGCGTGTCGTAGACTGGATTATGTCTGGATAATGTACTATTTCCTTAGTTCACTAAAGCTCTAATCAGGATTGTGATTACCTTTTGTCTCATACATTATGTCTGTGATCCAGGTGGTGTCAGTAACATTTTTCTTACATCATCTTAAGACATCTGTGTATGCTTTGTATGAGTCTGAGGACAGCACAAATTGTCTCCTTATGTAGTCTTTCTCCCCAAAGTATTCATGTTCTTCTCAAGATCATTATTACTTCTAGTCTTCTTTCATTCACATTCAGCTTTTTAAACTATGTCTTATCCTGTGATCAGCCTTGATCTCTGTCCTAAAGGAATGAATTAATGAAAAGATGAAATGGAGTCAAATCGTATTTCTGCTCTCACCAACATCAATGCTCATGTCCTTAAAATACATATTTGTCTTATCATTTTCTATTTTTCCCTGTTAGTTATTGCTCTTGAGCTTTGCCATCACAAATCTTGCATTGTTGTGGTTTACTGTAGGATAGGATGTCATTCTGAAGGCTTCGGAGCTGAAATCTCCCAGAGTTCCTTGGCAGCCGAATTTCTACACAATAATGGCTTCCCCTACCATGACTGTTACGTATTTCTTTTTGAGATATGAGCAAGAACCGATCTTTCTTGCTAGTCATGGTATGTTATGTCCAATATTTGCCATCACTGCAACCAGAGATTTGAAAATGTTCATGGGACTGAGAGTTTTTCATAGGTATAAAGGGAATCTGTCAGCAGGTTTTTGTCATGCTGCAGGGGTTAAAAAACAAAAGTCAACTATGCCTCTATTTCAGGGTGTGTGCTATTATTTACGTAAAGTTTTTATCGCCTTGTGATTAGCATTACAGGACTACTTTATCATGGGTACAGTAGTCCGACACATCACCTGCTGTCATTGATACCCCACTGTCAATGGACAATCTATATTGAGATCCTGGTGAGGGGTGCAGCTCTTCTAGTACAGATATATGCCTTAATCTAAATTATTTGATTGTGTCAAAATGACTGCAGCCAGTAATCTACGTAAGATCGGGATCCTACTTGCGAGAGACATGCATAAGTCTTGCATCACATTACCCGGCACAGCCACCCATGCTCTTGACAGTAGGGATGGGTAAACTGTTTGGGATTGTGTCTGGGGTTGCTGCTGCAAAGTAAGGCAAAAGTTAATCATCAATAGCAAAGGAAGAAGGCAGCACTCACCATACGTTGAATCTTGTGCTTTATTACATCAAAGTGGGGAGGGGGTGCAGGAGGGGCAGACGACAGCACGCCGTTTCGGAGGCTCAGCTCCTTTGACAAGTTAAACATGTTCATATACTTACAAGGTCCCCATTCTCTCTTCCTGGTGTGACGTGTCGCTGCGTCACTTCTGGGCCGCCCCTTATAGCCTTGGCGTATGTGATCGGCTACTGTTCACCCCGGAAGCTCGGAAGTGACACAGCACCGCAGCACAGCTGAACGGGATAACATGAACCCGGTAAGTATAATTAGTCTGATAAGTAACCATTACCTTGCTTGAACACAGCAACCCCGGTCACGAACCCAGCGAAAAAACTAATTTCACCCATCCCTACTGAACAGTAGTAGTATATAGATAGGGATGAGCAAACCGGATTTTAAAGTTCAGTGTTTGTGCTGAACACAGACTTTAAAAAAATGTCGTTATGCGGGTTCGGAGTTTGGGTGCTTTACGTATGCAAACCACTTGAGCGAGCATCACTGTGCTTGGATACACTCAGTGCTCGGCCCAGTGTGAGCTACCTGAAGTGTTTGAATAAATTGCACTGAGGGTAAAATTAGCGTTATCGGATGTAGTGTATGCAAAAAAGAAAAATGACCAAACCCCACCCTACCTCCCCGGAAGTGGTTTGCTTATGGCTGGCTGTATGTGGGTGGAGAGAAGAACTGCCCAATCAGTGACTTCCAGTGAGGTTTTGGTCCAGAACAGAACTTTATAAAATGTCTGGCTGAACCTCCGGAACCTGATCTTCCATGAGTTTGCTCTTCTCCACCCTTCATTATTCCAAAGCCGGGGTCTCAAACTCCAGGCCTCAAAGGCCGCACACAGTGCAGGTTTTACGGATTTCCTTAGCATTTGACATTTGGTAATCAAATGACCAACTGTCAAATAATAAGGAAATGCTGAAAACCTGCTCTGTGTGCAGCCCTCGAGGTCTGGAGTTTGAGACCACTGTTCTAAAGAGTTTATCAAGCCCTTATAATTTTTATTTTGCAAAAGCTACTCAGGATGCTTAAATACAATTTCTGTGCTGCCCGGATCTTCCAAGTAATCCACTGCAATGGTCACAAGGCGGCGGTGGATAAATACAGCAGCCGGAAAGGGCTGTTTGGCAATCGGGAAGGCTGAGTATGCTTTTTTTTTAAGCATTTTCGACGATGGTCAACCCCTTTGTCGTAAAGGACAAAAAAACAAAAAATCAACCTATGGCTATTCTCCACTAAACAAAATATTTTTTAGGTGACTTAGATTTCAACTAAGATATGTAACTAAATTGTTAAAAGAACAGAAAACGAAATTGTTTTTTGTTCCTTATCGAGATCAACGAGTTCGCTATAAATCGAAATTGCTTTCTAACTGATTTCATAGTTGGATATAAATGAAAAGTGTTTGCTTTCTCAGGCTCTCGTTAGCCTGATTTTATAACCTCGTCGTAAACAGCAAGGGAGACATTTTGCTTGAGTTGTGTTGTTTCTTGCGGATCTGTGTGTACATATCCATTACTCCTCACATGCTGATGTCTGTTAAACAAGGGTACAAAGTTTTCATGCAAAGTTCCTATTTCGAACAGTTTAGAACAGATGTGAACTTTAAGCAAATTCATTACATTCTGTGCAAGAACGCGCTGAGATCCCATGAAGCATGATAACTGCAAGCACCTTCCTGCTCATTTAACTTCTGTGCTTCTTCCAACAATGTCTGCGAGCCAGAATCAACACAATTCTGCTTTTTTTCCTACTTTGTATGGACTGTTCTGGTTACAGCAATATGGATTTGTTTAGCTAAATCTGTCCAGTATGCTGCTTCTTCTTTCATTTACAAAAAAAAGAAGACCTTTAAAGAAACCGGTGTACTGGCATAGTACAATTTTCACATTTTAGAGCCAGGGTCTCGAAAATTGGTTGATTGACTCTTTATGTTGGCTACTTTTTTGGGCTTTATTTTAAGGTTTTGTTAAATATATTACAAGGTCAATTACATGAATAAGTTGGAACTGTTGATCCCAATATAATATCTAAAATGGGGTCCCACACCTACCAAGTACCAATTTGAATACTGATGTCTTGTCCAGTACTAGGAGAACCTCTTATGATTCCAAATGTCTTCCCCTGGTAAAAAAATAAATCCTATACTCACATAGGATCAAAATTAGGTGGGTGAAAGCCATGGTTGTTCACCCTCTATGTGCCCAGACGTCCCCCTCATACCTGAGAAATGGACTTTTATTGTCTCCCGCGCTGCATCTTCAAAGGTCCGGGAGGTCTGCTCTCTGGTCTGGTGTATTTGGGTCCTCGCCGCCCCCTGCCTGCGAAACCCTCCCCGCTGTTTCTAAATTGCCACCCCTCCTGTGGACGGGCGCGACTGTAGAGCGTCACCGTGCTCTATTGAAGATACACAGTGCCCAAAATCTAGCGACATTTGAGAAGTCTCGCAAGACTTCAGGCACTGTATCTTCAATGGAGATGCACGGTGACCCGCTTCACTGCGCAGGCGTGAGTATGTCTGTCAATCAGTATTTGTTAGGAATAAACAGCTGAAGAAGAAGAAGGGGTGCACAATAGTGTGTATCTGTCGGCAGAAAGTGTGTAAATAAGTGGTGGATTTGCTCACCTGTTTGGGTTGTGACAATGTCACATTCATCCTTTGCGCCTGTGACAACTTAAGATGTCAAGCTTTTCTTCATGGTCTGCAGCAGTCCTTTCTCCAGTAGTAGTCCAGGAAAACAGATATAATTATAGGGACTTGTGGCCGTGCTCCCGCTCCAAAAAAATCCAAAAATGCCACAATAATACCACGTTATTGTATTCCTGAGGAACGGGTTTACCCCGAAACGCATAGAAATAAATACCATCATATGAATTCAAATAACCCTTGATTTTTGGATTTTGTTGGAGCCGGAGCGCGGCCACAATTCTCTATTCTTGTATCTGTTTTCCTAACCAGCAGTTATTCACAGAAGGGGCGGCAATTTTGAAACAGCAGGGCATTTTTTGCAGGCAGCCATGTAATTACTATATTATTATTATTTTTTGCTTCTAGGGGGACACAGCTGCCCCCCTGGCCCTTGCTGGGCATGCCCATGTATACTCACCTCTAGTGCTGGCGCCATTCCAATGCTGCCTATCATCATGGTTTTGGGGCTCATATGACATTGTGACGTCACGTGGGCCCCACGTCCAATCCCCCCGGCTTCTGTCTTACCTTCTAAGGAGCAAATGATTAAATAAATAAGAAGTGATGCTGCGGCTGCCCCTCACTTCCTGTTGATTACTCATTTGGTCCTAAGGCATGGCGAGAGAAGTCAGCAGTGATTGGACGTAGGACTCACGTGACATCACAATATGACGTGAACTCTGGAACCATGATTACAAATACCACAGGTACGGCGCCAGTATAGGCTTTTTTTTTATTTTAACTGGGGGAGACATGTAGAAGCAGAAGGGATTGTCCCAGTGGTAGACAGGCCCTTTAAGGACCCAAGGTTACAGTAATACTGCTTCGACTACACCCCTTATAGTTGCAAAAAAATGTAAGTTATCTATGCTCTACCCAGAAAATAGCAAATATATTTGAGTGCAACACGTCAGCACTTAATAGACATAGAACTGAACCGTACGCCTTGCCACTCCATTCAAGTTCTCCTGGCGCAGGCCAGGAATGGGGTACCTACAAAAGATAAGTTTACAGATGAAGTTCTAATAATTATTTGTAAAACTTATTATTTAACCCCATAGCAATGGCCTTCTGACTTTAGACGTCTGAAAATTAGGGTTCTTATGCCTTGCTGCCATCTTTCAAACAGCAGCAAGAAATAAGCCTGTAGCGCCCTCCATTACTTGAAAATCTTCAGGATTTCAGATACCGAGGGGTAACGGGTAAAAAATGCTTTCGCTTTCATCCCACATTATCACACATGTCGGTTGAAAGATAAATATTAATCTCTAAGGCCCCCAAGACCCCCGGTACCAATCATATCCATCCCACCCTCACAACTCCACCAGACCATCCCAAATGGCAGAGGCGCCTGTTAAAACTCACCGCATCCCCTGCATCTCCATATGACATGGCAGATCACATAGAGATGCCGTCCCCAGTCCCCCACAGTTCCCTCCAGATTTCCCTACAGTGTCACCAGTCTCTGGCCCCTCCACCTCCCTCTCCCTGGCCCCAGTACCCACGCACACAGCCGCTTTATCTGAAACTCCATCCGATCTGACGTGAGAATGGATGGAGTTTGCAGACCTCTGTCCTCCAGTCACATCCCTCCGGTTTCCCAGTCACGTCCCCTTTCCTTCCCGCCCTTCTTACCTGCGATTCTGCGATCCTGCCTCTGGTCCCGCACCTCTCTTCCTGTCTGCGCTCTGTTTGTGTGCCCTCATGTGAGAGCCAGAAATCTTGCTTGTTTGCAGGTGACCAAATACTTTTATTTTCCACCAAAATTTGAAAAAAAAATTCTCATAAAGTGACACTGGTCAGAATTGCTAGGATCCATTGAAGTGTTCTAGAGTTATTATGTCATAAAGTGACACTGGTCAGAATTGCTAGGATTCATTGAAGTGTTGCAGAGTTATGTCATAAAGTGACACTGGTCAGAATTGCTAGGATCCGTTGAAGTGTTCCAGAGTTGTGTCATAAAGTGACACTGGTCAGAATTGCTAGGATCCATTAAATTGTTCTAGAGTTTTTATCTCATAAAGTGACACTAGTCAGAATTGTTAAGATCCATTGAAGTGTTCTAGACAGGGGTGTAACTTCAATAGGTGCAGGGGTTGCGATTGCACCTGGGCATTGCAGACTAGGGGGGCCCCAAAAGTCCCTTTGGCGTATAGAAAAAGACTAATACTATTAAAGATTTGCAATAATTGGGGGCCCCACTGGAGCTTTCGCATCGGCGCCCCTGGGCCTGAAGTTACGCCACTGGTTCTAGAGTTATTATGTCATAAAGTGACACTGGTCAGAATTGCTAGGATATATTGAAGTGTTCCAGAGTTATGTCATAAAGTGACACTGGTCAGAATTCTAGGATCCGTTGAAGTGTTCCAGAGTTATTATGTCATAAAGTGACACTGGTCAGAATTGCTAGGATTCATTGAAGTGTTCCAGAGTTATTATGTCATAAAGTGACACTGGTCAGAATTGCTAGGATCCATTGAAGTGTTCTAGAATTATTATCTCACTAGCTGTGAGCCCGATGCAAATGCATCGGGTGTCTAGAATATTTTTTTTTTTTTTTTTAGATTTTCAAATAATAATCCAATATAGTAGATAGGAATTTTTTATTTTATTATTTATTTTGTTTTGTTTTTTTACTATTTTTATTATTATTAAATGTATTTATTATTTGTTATTTTAAGAAAATTTATTTGTATTAAAATTATTTTATTTTATTTAAAAACCGCATCTGCGGCGCGGTTGCGGTAATCCCCATAGAAAGTATAGGGGGACTTGCGGCAGGTACGGCAAAACCGCACTTGCCGCACCTGCCGCAAGTCCCCCTATACTTTCTATGGGGATTACCGCAACCGCGCCGCAAGTGCTCGCACTCAGCCAGCGACTCGCAATGCGGCGCGGTTGCGGTAATTCTTATGGGGATTACCGCAACCGCGCCGCAAGTGCTCGCACTCAGCCAGCGACTCGCAATGCGGCGCTGTTGCGGTAATCCTTATGGGGATTACCGCAACCGCGCCGCAAGTGCTCGCACTCAGCCAGCAACTCGCTGCCGCACCTGCCGCAAGTCCCCCTATACTTTCTATGGGGATTACCGCAACCGCGCCGCAAGTGTAGCGACTCGCAATGGCCTCGCGGCCATTGCTCGCGCTACACAGCGACTCGCAATAGATCCCCATTGAAAGTATAGGGGGAGTTGCGGCAGATGCGGCAGCTGAGGTAGCGACTCGCAATGGCCTCGCGGCCATTGCTCGCGCTACCTCAGCGGTAAATCGCTAACTTTGTGGCCGAGCCTCTGGTTCTATTTTCGGACAGCGACTCGCAATGGCCGCTTCGCGGCCATTGCTCGCGCGTGGTGACGTCACAGCATGACATAGCCACGGCGTTTTCGGGGTCCGACACAAAAATGCCTACGGCAATTATATAGTAGATAAAGTGACACTGGTCAAAATTGCAAAAAAATGATCTGGTCATTAAGGTGGAAATTAGCTCCGTCACTAAAGGGTTAAGCATATTTGAGCATATATTTCCTTAACTAAAAAGCCCTTTAAGCTTTCTGTTATTGTAACTCACAGAATTGTGGGGTTCAGGTGTTTTTTGTTGCTTATCAATAATTAATGGAGATGTCAGGTGAAAGCAAGTTAATACCTATTTAGATTAACATATTAATCAGTAGAGGTCCAACCTCAGGGACCCACAGTGATCAGCAAAATGGGGTATTTTGATTCCCGCTAGAATAGCCTAATACACTTGCCCGACTGCTGCTCCATTTTTTCTCTATGAGGCTGTCAGACATAGTCATAGAGCAGCGCTTGGCAGCGTCATCGGGAATTAATGTAGTAGTAGCCAAGCATATTCACTACTGATCCATTGTAACCGGGTTAACAGTTGCCCATTCTGCTGATCAGCGCAGGTACCAGCTGATATGTGATTCATAGACTGGAAGACACAGAAGAGGGCCCCTGTGCAAGAACAAAACAGAGGCCTTTTGCAGGTCAATAAAGCACAATTCCACCTGTTTCGGACATAGTAGTGCCCCCCTTACCTCTTCGAACCCTGTGTAGCTGTGTATATTGCACTAATGTTATGTCCACCCCTGGATCCATAAGTTATGATCTGTCCAGTCATTAGGTGTAAACTTGCTTCCACCAGACAATCCTTTTAAGGACAAAGCAAAAAAGAAATGTCTATTTAATGTTCTACATGTAGTTGTACCTCATTCTACCCTGGCACACAGGCATGAGCAAGGTACACACTGTTGCCATAACAGGGAACATTTTGTAGCTCTGTATGTCCAGTATGTATCAAGAAAAAACTGAATGAAGTCTTGTAAAGACTTGTCTGGACAACTGGAGGTTAAAATAAAAAAATATCTTTTTAAATAGTTACATTTCTTGGATATACCACCTAGGGAAAGCTAGTACTGTTTATACTCCACTTGAAATGCTGCAATGGTTAAAAAAAAAAATCAACTGTGCCTTTCTTATCAGGCTTTGTGCTACTGGTTACTTAAACTAAATGCTTTATTACATGGTAATTATCATTCCTGGACTACATTGTCACGCACATGGCAGTCCAACATGCTCCCTGCTGTCATTGACGCCTTACTGTCAATGCACAATCCCTATTCAGAGCCTGGTGTGGGCAGGAGCTGCTCTCTCAAGTCTGCTGTGTTGCAAAAACTACATTTTTTGATTGTGTCGGAAGGGCTTCAGTCAGTAATCTATGTGATACATCTTTGGATACAGGATTTCTTTGTCTACATTAAGTTGTTGTCTTATGAGATAGCAAAAGCCTGCTGACTGATTCTCTTTGAATGGGAATCTGTCATTAGACTTTTTGCCACCTAATTCAGGGGACCCTCAAGCACCCGTAGGGGGCCCCCCGTGACCCTATGTCAGAGGAGAGGAGGTTAACTGAGGGAAGCCTCCTGCTTCCCTTGGCAGCTCCTGCCTCTCCACTCCTCTCCAGACCGGCTCCCAGATCCACAATGCGCGGCTCGGCGCATGTAAGAGCCGCACCCAATTCCCTCCTGCTAGCACCCCCCCCCCCGCTCCTCACCTAACGCCGGTAGCACCCCCCACCTGACGCTGCTAGCACCCCCCCCAAGATCCCTCCCCCCACCCCCCGGTCGTCACCTAAAGCTGCACCAGGGCCCGCCGGGCTGAAGGTCCGCCGCTGACCTAATCTTAGAGTAGCATATTGGATGGACCTTTAAATTTCCAGCAATGTATCACTTACTAGGCTGCTTTCTGTAGTTGTGATAAAATCACTGTTTTATCAGCAGGAGTTTATCACTAGAGGACTAGTAAAATGTATGCAATGAAGTCTAATCCCGCCCCCCACCACTAGTTGGCAGTTTTCACAAAAAGCTGCCAATCTGTGCTGTGGGCGGGGTTATACAGAATTCAAATGGCAACAAGCACCCAAGTAAATGACACATCACTGGAATCAGGATCTCTGACCTTACAACTTGCTCCTCTCAAATTGGGTAGCAAAAATGTGGATTTTTTTTAAAGGAGTACTACAGAAAAATATAATACACCATGTTCTACCTAGTCCACTGATTTCTCATGCCCATCACTGGATAGTTTGTTCCTATAATCTATACGTTATATGAGGTTAGTATGAAGAATTATGTCAGTACAGATAAAAATGCTTATAATATGATGTAACCGATAAAGGGAACTAAAGGGTTCTTTACTTTTAGCGTTTGTTGGTTCTTGGCAGTTAGATTGGCTGTGGGCAGTTAGACAATAACACGACAGAGATGCAAGAAATTCCGTCTTTTTGATCTTCATCCCATTGATTCCCTTGTTGTTTATTTTTCTTCTAATTTCTATCAGCCAAAGGGGATGGGAGATCTTGGCAGGATGTGTTGGGACACAAGTGCCAGCCAGACTCCGTACGCTGCCAGCCCTTACATTCACCTCCCTAGTTTCTCCATCCTCGACCCTGGCACTGAGCTACGGCCAGATCTCCTACCACTGTAGTCTGTCCATGAACAGAGAACATAAAATAAACAACAACGTCCTTTGGGTCTGCGCACTACCTGTTATCTTCCGATATCATCTCTTAATCAGAACAGATGATAACGGTGTGGAGGACTGAAGACTAAAATTGTTTCCATATTTCCTTTCTAGTCATCAGTCATATTATGCCCATTTTAAGTCATATCTACCCAGCGTAAAAAAAAAAATCCCAAATCTGTGCTTGTTGAGAAAGCTTCACAGCCTTGCCATGATAACCTCGACTAAAAAAATAACCAGGCACATGAAAGAGAAAGCTTTTATGTTGTCTTCCCAAAAGCTACAATGTTCAAGGTCCCCGGATGCAGAGCATAAAGGATGATGATGACTCATGATGACTCATGCGGTCGTACTACCGTATATGTGACCTTCACCGTAATGTGTGGCAGTTCCGAGGTAAACAACTAAATAGCGGGTAAGCGAGCCTCCTTTTCAAAGGTTCAGTCCGGAATTGTATATGGCTCATTCTTTCGTGAAAAACAATGCAAAGCAGATGTACACTGTCAAATAATATATCAGCCACATAGATAAAAGTATAAACCAGTCCCTTATACCGAAAATAAAGATCTACAGCAGTTTGTACGGGTGGGAGCTGATTGAAATACTATCGTGAAATGTTGCTTGGGAGGACAACCCCTTTAAAGAGAAGCTGTCTGCAGGATTTAGCGCTACAGAATAAAGCCATCGGCATAATGGCACTGTGATACAGTAAAGGAATTCAATCTTTGTGGTGGTGGTGAACCCAGGCCAACATTGCATGTTTTCAGGACTTCCTAAGCATTGTACAGCCTTGGAATCATCACCACTGCAGGTGATTTAATTATAACCTCTGCAATACCAAGGATATCCCGAAAACCCTCACTGTTGGTGGCCTTCTAGGTCGGGAGTTCCCCACCCCTGCTTTAAAGTTTTCTTCACGACATCATCCATGCTTGTGCATCAGGGCGGGACTTGAGAATAGGGTCTTCTTCTTCTCCGCCGCTCCAAATGCCTCCTCTGTTTCTACTACAGGTCAGTGATTAATCAATGTCCTTGCTCCTTTTTGAAATTCCACACTGCCTCCATGATTGTGGTGGGCATCACATGCGGTTTGATTCCGCAAGCAGTTTGTAGGTCATCAATTAAATGGCGCTGGATGTGACGCATGCACAGATTGAGATTTCAGCTCAATGACCTCTCCAAACCCAAATCTCAATCTGTACATGTGCTGCCACTGGTGTTATTTTATTGAAGACCGTGCGCAGTGTGATTCTGCTGGAAATCTGTAGGTCTTCAGTAAAATGGTGCCACATGAGGCGCATGCGCAGATTGAGATTTCAGTTCAATGACCTCTCCAAGCCAAAATCTCAATCTGTACATGTGCTCCATCTGGTGCTATTTTATTGAAGACCATGCGCAGTGTGATTCTGCTGGAAATCTGTAGGTCTTCAATAAAATGGTGCCACATGAGGCGCATGCGCAGATGGAGATTTCAGTTCAATGACCTCTCCAATCCAAAATCTTGATCTGTACATGTGCTGCATCTGGTGCTATTTTATTGAAGACCTTGCACAGTGTGATTCAGAAGGCAATCTTTAGTCCTTCAATAAAATGATGCTGGATGCAGCGCATGCGCAGACCGAGATTTCAGCTAAATGACCATGTACAGATGCACAGATGCACAGTGTGGTTCTACAAACTGTCTTTCAAATAATGACACCGTGACAGCGCATGTGCAGATTAAGATTTTATCCTAATGAAGAGATCATTGAGCTGAAATCTTGATCTGCGCATGCGCCACATCCAGTGCAATTTTATTGAAGACCTGCAGAATACCCAGAGTCACACTGCACGTCCTTACCATCGCAATCATGGTGGCGGCATGGAATTACAAAAATGAAAATAAAAGAAAATGAGGAGGCAGGAGGAAGGGCAGAGAAGCAGAAAACCCTACTCCCAAATCCAACCGCAACGCGCAAGTGATGACATCATCATGAAGACTTTACAGGAAGATTATTCAGCAAGCAAAGATCGGATTCCTTTACCACAGGTATCGATTTATTCAGCATCACAGCACCATTATGACCAAGGCTTTACTTCATAGTGCTAAATCCTGCTGATAGGTTCTCTTTAAATCACATGTTATGTCTTGATTTAGATATGACATCTCAAACATGTTCTGTACTTGATGACAAGTCTACTACGATACATCTGTGAATTCGGAGGTGCAAAATAGGCCTTGCTCACAGCAGCGTTGATATCAGATGAGTGATAGTTTGACTTTTAATTGAGCGGCAGTCAGACCAATGCTATTCAATGGTATAGGGCTGATCTAGGAGTTTTTTTCTCATGCCAAATCAGGATGAAAAAAAATCTGCATATTTTGATTTTCAATGCAAATAAGATGCCACTGGGCCATGCAAGTCTATGGAAACTTCGGACTGCATTTGGATGACATCTGAGTACATTCCAATTTTCATGGATGGGAAAGTTTGTTCTCCGTCATCTCCTGACAGTGTGCCCTACTTCTCTCATCCTGGAGATCTGGAATACGCTAAACTGACTCTTGGATCAAAATCAGATCTGAGTTTGAGGAGTGTAATTTACATAATCGATCCAATTCTCACAGATGAAAGTGACCATAGCCTTAAAGGGTGTGTTTCACCCTCAAAATTGGAAATAAACTATTTATACAGAATATTCATTTAGCCACTCTATAAATCATACTGGTTGTATGCATTAGTTATTTTGTTTAAAAAAAAAACATTTTTTTACATTTCTAAATAAGAAGACTTTGGTGCACCCTTGGTGTGGCCAAGTGCTCAATGCACCATTCCACCCTCTGTTACCATCATCCACACCTGCCCTTATAATGATTGACAGTACTCCATGGAGTGATGCTTGGCTTGAATCTTCAGCTAGGGATACACTAACATTGCAAGAGCCAAGACCTCAGAAAATTTCAGTGCGTGCAGGCATCCTTTGCTTATCCTGTTCTTTCTGCAGCGGCGGCTGGTCACTGCACGCAGTATCTGATCACACAGCAGTAAGCCACTGATGCTAAGAGGAAAGGGAGATGAGAATGCACGAGCAGCGTCAGAACATGCTCCCATCTCCCTCTCATGTCAGTATTAGCTGCCCACTGTTGTGTGATCCTCTCGGCAGCAAATGGCTTCTATTGATCAAAGAACACATGCAGACATTTACATTTTTGGTACCTTTACACGCTGCTACAGGATGGTGGAAACAACCGGGTAGATGAGAGAAATGTATCTTGCACCGCCAAATCAACCCGAGGTAGCGGGGTGTAAAGACGGTTGTTTCCACCTGTCACTTGCAGCACCTGTTTCAGAGCAGAGCTCAAAAAACAGGTTGATTTCAAGGCGATGGTTACGGCCTGTATCGGCGTGTAAATAAGGAACAGGAGGGTTGTTTCGACACCTTGCTATCTACCTGGGGCGTGACACAGGCTCCGGGAAACCGCCCCCCCTTCAGCGATCATTGGAGGAAGCTCCTGTGTTACGATAGGTAGTCGCTGCATAGGGCGGCATATTTAAGGAGCTGACCAGTCACACTACACAATTGCTCGAGCGTCATGTATTAGTCAGCCTCCTGTGCTGGCTGGCCAATCATGATGCTATTGCGTTGTCCTATCAGCGTACAAAATTCTCGTACACTGTAAATGGGCAGAAAGCTGTCAATCAGTGATGTGGGTGGGGTTATGTGATGCTCAGTGCCCAACACTGTTTGGCAGCTTTCGGTGTACATTGTATATGCACAGAAAGCTGTCAATAAGAGGTGTGGGTGGGGTTATATAATGCTCAGTGCCCAACACTGATTGGCAGCTTTCGATGTACACTGTATACAGACAGAAAGCTGTCAATAAGAGGTGTGGGTGGGGTTATATGATGCTCAGTGCCCAACACTGATTGTCAGCATACGGTGTACACTGTATACAGACAGAAAGCTGTCAATGCGATTTGTGGGTTGGGTTATATCGTGCTCCGTGCCCAACACTGATTGGCAGCTTTCGGTGTACACTGTATACAGACAGAAAGCTGTCAATACGATTTGTGGGTGGGGTTATAGCGTGCTCAGTGCCCAACACTGATTGGCAGCTTTCAGTGTACACTGTATATGCACAGAAAGTTGTCAATAAGAGGTATGGGCGGGGTTATATAGTGCTCAGTGCCCAACACTGATTGTCAGCTTTCGGTGTACACTATAAATGAGCAGAAATCTGTCAATCAGCGATGTGGGCGGGGTTGTACAGAGCTCAGCATTCAGAGAACTGCTAGATCTGCAGAAGATCCAACAATGATGTCATCTATATGACAGCAATCAGCTCAGTAAGTGACACCTAGACCCAAAACGTTTTTCACGTCATTAAAAGGTTTTTTTTTATGACCAAACTACTTACGGCTCCCTATATTTTTTTTTTACAATTTAATTATTTTAATACTTACATTAAATTCTATTTTCTTTCCTTAGTCAAAAAGATTGTACAAAATGAAAAGATTTCCACCAGACGTTTGCTCTGATCGTAGACTACCGCTTTCCCGATTTCAGATAAAACCCAATAGAATACTATGAGTGCAACAAACTATATCAAGCATAAAACATTATCTTGAATATTAAGTTTTCTTTTAGGAAAAGATTAGACAAAAAAACATATTTTCTGTTACAGGAAATCTTATCTTCAGAGTGGATGTACGAGAACATGTTTTATCCTTAGAAATGAAAGGAACGTACCTGGGAGACATCTGGATGCATTCTCAAGGCATCGGAGAAAGCTAATAGGCAATGTTATTCTTTTGGCCTTGAACTTGCACCTGTACTACATTTTCTTATGAGGAAAACTGCAACTGGGAATTCAATGATATCACCTACAACCACTAGCTTAAGTTAAATTCAGTTCTTTCTTTGGCCAGCTAGGTTTTCCTTTATTAGACAGTGTTCTTCATATTCCTCATGGATGTGCTCTGACCCAGGGAGCATTTCAGCTTAGTCAGCATTACCGTCAGTACAGCTGACATTCCAGATGTAGAAACAGTTCCAGGATAGCAAAAAACACAAAGTAATAACAAAGGAAAAAATGTAGAGTGCTCGAATGACAGATATTATAGTGATCTACTCTGGAGAATCTTTAGTTCTGTTGCCTTAAAATAAATCAAGTAGGAACTGCACGAAAAAACATATGGTGCACACTAGATATTTTATTCATTTTACTCTTTTGTATATGAGGGTTGAATTAAAAGTAATACCTCCACCTTTGTAACTCCTCAGCAGATGGCAGTACTGTTATGCATCAGGTACTGGACTGTTCAGTAGATTCTCCTCTACAGCTCCAGTTGGTGGAAAGCCTTAGAGGGAACCAAACAGAAGAATTTAAGGCTATAAAATGAAGCCAGAGCCTTACAGGCACTGGCATGCTGAGTGCAATCATACATTTACTTCATTGATTACTTGTGTGCTTGTGTTATCAAACATAGTGCAGCAAATTAGCATAAGTGCATCTGTGTCGCCCGGACCCTTTTCCGCTGTGTTCAGGGGGATGTCACTGGTGGCCTGCCCAGATTTGTGGCCCCGGAGACTGAACTTTTAAAAAAGGGGACAAAGTTTATAATGTAGTTCTTGTGACGCCACCCGCAGCTTCTGGTGATTGAGCACCAGCGCCGCTTCAGTCCTCCGGAGGGTGGTGGTATAGCGGCCTTGATGGTACAGCTCTCTGCAGGTGGAGCTTAAGCCCTGGGGCAGGGATGCACCAGTGATGGTAGGGGTGCTGGTAATGGATGGATGCACAGGGTGCAGCGAAGAAATAAATACGAGGAGATACCCAGGTACTTTACTGGAATGATGCCGATGGTAATACAGTTCACAGCAGGTAACATTTTCTGGACGAAATAGCTGGCCGGGTAGTCACAACGGGCTACAAAGTCTCGGGGAGTCTCCAGTGCAATGCCTGCTTGGATCTGCCCTGTGTCCTGCTCTCAATGCCTGTCTTGAGGTGCCCACTTCATACCAGGCCCATTGGAGATGGGAATCCTGGTGTGACAATTCCTCTGGACAGGGTGACGGGGACAGTAAACGTCCGCGACCTCTGGTGTTCTCGTTGAGGGGATAAACTCCCTCACCGTCTTCGGAACTGGTGCTACGGTAAAACAGACCAAGGTTTCCTCCTGAGTATGGGCGCTCGGGAGGTTCCCTCCTTCTGTCTGGGCTGCCCGCTTCTCTCTCTATAGGACCCTCCCTGGGATTCCTCCTTCACTCTCTCAGAGGATCCTCGTTCTCCGTCTTCCCTCAGTGCCGACTGAAACTCACTGTGTATCTTCCCTCCTCCCCTAACTCCCCCCCTAGGGTATGGGACCTCTGCATTCTGCCTAAGTGGGTGTGTGTGGGAGTGCTAGGATGTGAGCCTCCTGAAGAACATTTGCAATCCGTTGTGACAGGGGTAACCGCACACTGATTTATGGGTGCAATACCCCAACTGTGATGCCTTACCAAGTGGGGAGCCACACATCACAGCGTCACTATAAGGGGTTGGGTTTCTTTTATTACTCTCCTGATTTCTCTAAGAAAAATCCTCCTTCCCCTCTCACTCCCTCCCTGTCAGTATATACCAGGCAGTTGCACTGGATATCTGATATCGTGCATGGTGACAGCACAATGTCAGGGCTCTTATGTGCCCATCAGTCCCTCCCCGCTTTCGCCTCCAGCTTCTCATTGCTTGCCACTGTTTGTTCGTTCACTTAAAAGCCTCATAGAGCCATCATATTCCGCAGTGTTTTACAGACATTATTAACAATGTCCTTATTGGGGATTTAAAATCCTTATCAGTATGTTTTTGGAGTGAGAATCGGAGAACCAAGATAAAGCACAAAAACATGGAGGG
The DNA here is from genome assembly GCA_033576535.1 of Allobates femoralis. Lineage (NCBI taxonomy): Eukaryota > Metazoa > Chordata > Amphibia > Anura > Aromobatidae > Allobates > Allobates femoralis. Next base: position 44,181,844 of record JARQOC010000008.1, on the reverse strand, counting down.
AACATACAAACTTTTTTCAGGTGTTGTCCTTGGTGGGATTTAAACTAAGGAGCCTTCACTGCAAATATATACACAGTCATGGCCGAAAGTGGTGGCACCTCTGAAATTGTTCCAGAAAATGAAGGATTTCTCCCAGAAAATTAGTGCAGCACACACAGACACACAATGTAAAGACTAAGGCTACTTTCACATTACAATTTTGAAGGGAGCCGATGCTGTCCGATAAATTCGGACAGCATCGGCTCTCTTCTGATGCCTGGAATCGGATGCCAAATAGGCATCCGATTCCGGCATTAAATCGTAGCCTCCGTGCTAAAAAAAAAAAAGTTTATGCTCACCTATCCCCGAGGCCCCTGTCGTCTCCCGCCGGCTCCCGCAGGCTCCCGGTGTCTGCAGAGGTCTTCTACTTCTGTACAGGACTTGCGGTGATGTCACAGTCACGTGCCTGTATTACACCTATCTCGGAAAAAAGACTTGTCTTATTCTCTTGTAAATGGAGACATAGCTGTTAATACATGGGTTTTTCCAGTCACTTGAATCTCAGCTCTGAAAATGTTCCTGCTAGTTTTTGTCTATTTTTTTAAATTCCCATTAAAGGGAACTGATAGAGATTGTCATGTACTCTCGCCTCTATATTGACGATGGTGCCAGACCAACACCATTCTTGGAATCTACTGGGCATCTACTAGGCTTTTTAAACATTATCATAGTATATCTTGGGGATATGTGATGAATATCCGACATGGAAATTCGCCTTTAACTTTATGCATGCCTCAACATAACCATTATTGTATTATTATGGAGTTAATTATATTTCCGACTCTCAAACCACAGTACAGCCCTGTTGTTGTGGAAATACAGGTTTCAACCGCTGTCTAGTAGAGGATAGTAGAGGATCTCTAAAATGAAGCATTTCAAGTTAAAGTAAAACTTTGAGACCATATACACAGGTGAGCAAAAGAGTAGCAATGTTTTGAACTTTTGACTTTCAGGCTCGATATCTCACCATATACATAGATTTGAGGGTGAGACTACCTTCATTTTATAGACTATGTTCTCGGCTATCTCAAACACAAATTTGACTTGCAACTATTTAGCATCAATTAGTTATGCAGATTCTTGTCAGGTCACTGCATTGTTACAAAAAAATATACAAGTTTATTATTTTGTTAGAATTTTGTAAGTTCACCTTTGGTTTTCCACACTGTCTGAACCATTCTGGGCAGCTCTCGATTAGGTTCAAGCATGACTCAACCAAAATCTGATCCCAGGTCCCTTCTACACATTCACAATGTTGGTGCATACTGGTCGACTCACATAAGTATGTACACAGCTTTTTTTTCAACTATGCTCACAAGTGTTCAATTGCGTTGAGGTCTAGGAACTGTGTGGTCAATCCAAAACCTCTAAAACCTTCATTGTCATTGAAACATTTTTTGTGACTATCAACATATTATTCGAGATGTCGTCTTGCTGCAACAATATGTTGTACTTTTCATAACCATAGTTCTCAAGTGTATGAAGTAACTCATCTTGTAGGATACTCACATATATCTCAGCCGTGAGACCACCATCAATCCTGGTCAGGTGTCCAACACTTTTGGCTGTAAAACAACCCTATATCATCAGGCTTCCTCCACCGAACTTGACAGTTCCTTCAGTTCCTCAATCCATTAGCCCCCTTTCCCTTATTTCTTCCAGACCCATTTGAATCCATGAGAGCCGTCTATTGACTTTCGTCTCATCACTCCAAATCACCCATTTTCAATCTTCTACGGTCCGCTTTTCATACTTTCCTACTACATGCTCAAAGGTTGGTGAGATATGGAACCTGATAGTCAAAACATTGTTACCCTGTTGCTTGACAGTGTATCTATAACTTCAGTCAATGTATTAAATTTAAACATTTCCTTGGCGTGACTCTATTGTTCTTTAGGATTCATCTGTTTTATGCTATAGGTCAGTACTCAAAATACTTAAAGTATTCAAAGTACTCAAAGTACTCAAAATACTCAAAGTACTCTTTTAAGCAATCGGTCATGGTTTATTGGACTTAAAATAATTTTCTGCTTCCTCTTCTTGACAGCTGCGTTCATTATTCTTGCGAGGACACTGACTGTCAAGAGTTAAAGATCGAAAATGCCGCACTGAACTATACAAATGGTCGTTTAAATGGGGCGCAATGTGAGGTGACGTGCCATACTGGTTATAGGCTGAAAATACACAGGAGTCACAGGCATGACGCCATCCTAAAATCTCAGGTTGGTAAAAAAGATTTTTTATGCTTACATGTGATTGATTTTACATTTTTATATTTATATCATTGTCATGTTATAAAATGTTAACACATGTAATTGGCTTCACTTTGACATAACATGGGTGCATTTTTGGTGTTTATTTTATGGCCATAAATTCTAGCCCAACCTCACATCTATTGCCTCGAACCAACATTGGCCTCATCATAGATCCATGTAATGTTGTAAGTTGGCTATTAGGCATCACACATGTACAATACCATGTAAAATGAATTCCTCTACCTTATTGAAGAAATGTCATGTAGTAATGTATGGCTTTAAAGACCGAGGCATACCAACAATACCTACAGTATATGATTATAGAACAACGCAATGGTCAGTCACCTTATACCATAATATTATCCAGCTGACCTGAAATATTCTGGACTTTTATGGACCACTGTCCTTCATCAGTATATAATGTAATTTTAGCAATTGGTCCCCCCTTCCCTAGATAGAGGTTTAATGGCCAAGTCACTTTACATCATGCTTGTTGTCACTGAATTTTCTAAAGGCAATTTGATTAATGCTGTCCGGGTCTGGAATCCAGACTTGTCCACCATGGCGGCCTGTCTTCATGCCTGTGCTTAGCAATCCCAGTCAAGCATTCTGGATGCTTCTGGCATTTACTGGGTGATATTGAAACGTGACTATAGCCCATATCACATCATTATGTTGCACAGCCTATATAGCACAATTCGAGAATGTCAGGAGCTCAAGTGAGGACTTGCTACCACAGAGGAACTCAATGGACACCGGACCAGGGCAGATTGCATCAAATTAGTCTTCTCTATTCGGCAAATCTTTACATATTAAAGTAGGGGTGTATATTCACTTGTGCATGTCAATAATTTACTTGTATAGGTAATACACTGCACTTCTGGTACTCAATGGGTGTACTCATAGGATCCAAACCTACAGTAATAATCAGTATAGTCAGGCACTCCAGAAATGGATACCACAATTATCGAGCAGGTAACAAGGTCCAGTCAAGAGAAGATATTATGGTCTGGCAAAAGACCTTCCTCAGTACTTAATATATTGGGCATTGAGAGCCCTGTTTCTATTCTTATATTCCTATACTTCTTTCGGTTTGTAGCAGTTTACAGCCCACACACCTTTTCTGCTCTCTACCCTTGGGCCTTTAAAACAAATGCTAAAGGTATTGTCCGGCCATTTAATCAAAAATTTTAAAAGTAATTATGACTTTTCTGATTCCCAACCATTCCTGTTCCACATCCATGGTCCCCTGCTGATTTCTGTACCTCTTGCTTTGTCTGGACAGACATGCCACTTCACAGTGATTACAATTTGGTCACTAATAAGCACACACAGTGATTTGCTGCTGCGGTTATATGTTTCCAAAATTGATAGGAAGCACCAGGGAACAGGTGCGTAACCCCAAAAATGAAGGAACAGAAACAGAAAGGAACTCCAAAGAGAATGGAGGAGCAGCAAGCAACTCTAAGGAGGGAGGAGGAGGAGCGGGGAACTCTAGGGAGTGAAAAAAGGAGCAGGAGGGAACTCTAAGGAATGAGGAGGAGGAGAAGCAGCATTGAGCTCTATGGAGGCAAACGGAGCAACAGGTAACCCTAAGGAGGAAGGATGAGGAGGAACAGTAGAGAACTCCAGGGAGGGAGGAGGAGCAACAGGAAACTCTGAGGAGGGAGGATGAGGAGCAGCAGAGAACAGTAAAGAGGGAGAAGGAGGAGTAGCAGGGAACAGGAAGAAGGAGGAGCAACAGGAAACTCTAAGGAGGGAGGATGACAAACAGCAGGGAACACTAAGGAGGGAGGAGGAGTAGTAGCAGGGAATAGGAAGGAGGAGCAGCAGGGAACTCTAAGGAGGGAGGATGACAAACAGCAGGGAACACTAAGGAGGGAGGAGGAGTAGTAGCAGGGAATAGGAAGGAGGAGCAGCAGGGAACTCTAAGGTGGGACGAAGAGCAACAGTAAACACTAAGGATGGAGGAAGAGGAGCAGCAGGGATATCTATGGAGGCAGAAGGAGCAACAGGTAACTCTAAGGAGGAAGGATGAGGAGGAGCAGTAGAGAACTCTAGGGAGGGAGGAGGAGCAACAGGAAACTCTGAGAAGGGAGGATGAGGAGCATCAGGGAACACTAAAGAGGGAAAAGGAGGAGTAGCAGGGAAGAGGAAGAAGGAGGAGCAGCAGGAAACTCTAAGGATGGAGGTGGAGGAGAAGCAGGGATCTCTAGGGAGGGAGGATGAGGAGCATCAAGGAATAAGGAGAGAGGAGTAGCAGGGAACAGGAAGAAGCAGAAGGGGCAGGGAACTCTAAGGAGAGAGGAGGAGCAACAGAAAACTCTAAGGAGGAGGAATGACGAACAGCAGGGAACACTAAGGAGGAAGTGGCAGGGAATAGGAAGGAGGAGGAGGAGCGGGGAACTCTTAAGGAGGGACGACGGGCAACAGTGAACACTAAGGATGGTGAAAGAGGAGCAACAGGGAACTCTAAAGAGGGAGAAGGAGCAACAAGAAATCTAAAGAGGGAGGACGATGAGCAGCAGGGAACACTAAGGAGGGAGAAAAAGTAGCCGGGAACAGAAAGGAGGAAGAGCAGCAAGGAACTTTAAGGAGGGAGGTGGAGGAGCAGCAGGAAACTCTAAAGAGCAATGGAGGAGAAGCAGGAACTCTAAGGAGGGAGGAAAGAGAGAGGATTCTAATTATTTTATTATTTTACACATGTTAAACATTGTTTTTAAAGAAAAGTAATTGCATACGCTACCCTATCAAACTTGTATTTGAAACTAGTTGACTGTAAATACTTGCCAGACAAACAGGATTTCCAGGAAACTATTCTGAATTGAAGGAATTTGATTTTACAAGCTGTTTAATAATTCTAATATCATTTAGAAAAAATCTAATTAAGTGTTTGCTCGCTTGAGAATAAAAATAATTATTGTAGGTCCTTCTCCTTTTTCCTATAGGCTAAATTAAATTTGACGTACCGTAATTAAATCATGAAAGTAATCTGCAAGAGAGGAAAATATTTTTTTTTACTCTAGTCTTCTCTGCAGATTACGGCCATATAATACAAATTTTGTATGTAATAGATGATTTCTAGAAATACGCTTGTTTTTCTTGTCATAATATACAATATGGGCTTTTATGACAACCTATGTATTTGAATTATCTTTAAGCTAAGTGTTTAAATGTATAATTTATGTAATTTCAATTTGTATCTGTTTAGCCAGAAATGAATAATGTAATATATAATGAACAATGAAAAGTAATATTTCAATTTTAATGTAAAAAAATTGTTCCACTAGAATAGTAGATCATTTAGATGTCAAGGAGTAGTGATCCCCTTGTAGCGACCCTCCTCAATAAGCTTCTGCAAGCAACGACAGGTGCATCTCAATGAATTAGAATATCAACAAAAAGTTCATTTATTTTAGTGATTCAACACAAAAAGTGATATTATATAGAGTCATTACACACAGAGTGATCTATTTCAAGTGTTTATTTCTGTTAATGTTGATGATTATGGCTCACAGTCAATGAAAACCCATAAGTCATTATCTCAGAAAATTAAAGTAGGGAGGATGAAGGGTAAAAAACTGTGCTGCCGTATTCCACGAGACATCAAAGCGTGAATATAATATTGATTTATTAACGCGTTTCAGGGCTCCCAGAAACTCCCTGAAACATGGCAATGTGATATTGATTTGCCCTGAGGAAGGGGCGAGGTAGACCTGAAATGCTTTGACAAATAAATCAATATTATATTCACCCTTTGATGCCTCGTTGAATACGGCAGCGTGGTTTTAACCCTTCATCCTCTCTACTCTATACTGTATGCACCATGCTGGGGACTGCAGCAGCCATGATCTGCTTTTACAGTGGTTGTTCCTCTCACAACCACACAAGGTGAAGCCTCTGATCTCTATTTAGGTCATATTTTATCTCTCAGACACTTCATCTTCCCTACTTAAATTTTCTGATGTAATGACCTTTGGGTTTTAAATGGCTGTAAGCCATAATCATCAACATTAACAGAAAAAACACTTGAAACAGATCCCACTGTAATGACTATATAATATATGCGTTTCACTTTATGTATTGAATTACTCAAATAAATTAACTTTTTGATGATATTCTAATTCAATGAGATGCACATGTAATACCACATTTCACCAGCAGTGGCCACTGTAAGGGAAACATGCTAATTGCAGAAGATTTCGAAAAGAGAATGGTTGGCTAACAATGTGTGTGAAGCGCTAAGGAATCTGATAGTGTAATTCAAATATGTTAAATGAATTAATAAAATAAATAAATAGCAAATGGGTCCTTTAATTTGCAAAAGGGATGTAGAAATGGGACAAGCTCTTTAAGACCTTTTAATTTTACCTGGAGTCTAGAAAGTTTAACTCTTAATAAAATTTTGAAAACTTTTCCTTTAAGAAACATCGTAAATCCTGTTCCTCTGTACAGTATGTGTTATCCTCACTCCCGGGATTAGGTGACTCATACATGTGCAGAGCATTCAAAGAATGCTGTTTGGATTGGTGGAATTCTTCTTGTTCGGCCATAATTGCCTTTAAACACAATGTGACTTTTGACTGCTATTGTTTGGAAATGTTGTGGGTGACACAGTTTGTAATAAGCGGCAACTGTCCCTTTCACCCTATTTCTGGCATGTCTGTATTTTTAAAACAGTTAGTGTGGAAATACTCTTTCTGGCGTGGAATGTTGGTTAAGACAGAAATACATTTAAATTATATTTCATTTAATTCCTGTTTATCTGCGTCTCGGGTTAAAATGTAAAAACTTTCCGAATCGTGAATAAGTGTGCGGAGTTCAAAATCCAAAATAATACATAGCAATTGGAATAATATGGCATAGGAAAATTTGAGATACTTAGCATTATTGAAATGGCCATATCCATAATCCGGCCCAGTTGCCACGTCGAGGCATATCTCGTAACTGGGTCCCTATCTAAATGTTGTCTACCTACATTTGAATCCTTTTTTTGTAGGAAGCTTATACCAGAGAACAATAGAACTTTTAAGCCATATGGGCAAGGACAGGTGTACATAGGTAGAAAACATTTAGATAGGCACCCAGTTACGAGATACGCCTCAACAATGGCAACTGAGCGAATTATGGATATGGCCGTTTCAATAATGATAAGGATCTCATTTTTCTCAAATTTTCCTATGCCATATTATTCCAATTGCTATGTATATTTGTATAGGATGCTATGTACTATTTTGGATTTAATTTGTGTATGAATGGACCTATACTGACAAAGTGAATGCTGCACATACTGCCCGGAGTTCAAAATCATCATACAAGTATACATTGTTCGCATCAAAATAATGTAACTTATTGTCAATTTCAATATCTTTGCAAATCTAAAGTTATGGAGCTAATAACAAAAAACGTGAAAGTGCTATAGATTCGTCAATATGCGACCCACCGTTTTATTCTGTAAAAATGATTCACTGCATGGTAGTTAACTGATCCAAAGTAATCTCAGCTACAGTGATGCCCAGTTACCAAGAAAAGAATTATTCAAGACCCATATGGATGGCTTAGTTTATAGTTGCAGTGGGGTAATTAAAAGGCGTCAACATGTAGTGTTTTACTGGGTCATAGTGCATTAAGGTTAGGGATGAGTGGACCCGTAAATGTTTGGGTGGTTTGCCGGGTCAGGCCAAACGTTTTAGAGAAGTCCGGTTAGGGACCCAGATCCAAGTCAAACTTTACACCGGACACAGATCCCCATTGAAATACATGGTGACCCAAACATTTCTGCCAAATATATGCACTGTCTCCCTCCCTCCTTCCCTGTCTCCCTCCCTCTCTCTCTCTTTCACGCTTTCTTTCTTGCTTTCCCAGTTCCTGTTTGGATCCAGAAATCCACCGAGTAGAAATGGGGTCTTATTTACTGCGCTACCATACAGATAAGTCAATAAATTCACTGACGGGATTTAAACCTTTCTGTATGATTTATTCTCAACGCGTTTCAGGGTCTTCTTGCCCCTACAAACAATGCAAGCGTCTCGCACTGGGCTGAGCACCGAGCGTACCCGAGCACAGCAATTCTTGCTCTACTAGTTTGCATCGGTAAATCACCTGAACTCTGAACTTGAACACTGTTTATTTTGTAAAGTATTTTGTAAAGAACTTTAAAGATTGGATCCGCTCATCTCTCGAGATGAGTGAACCCGAACTGTACTGCTTGGGGTTCGTACTGAACACTTAGCGTCCTATGGTATATGTTCATCTGGTTTGTGTTTAGGTCTGTCATCTGAACAGGAACTGCAATTTACTGGAAAGAAAAAACAAGGGGTACCTAGGGTTTACCTGTGGGGAGACACTTGTGATAAATAAGAAAAATGCTCAAATGGGGTGGTTGTGAAAAGTCACAACCACCGAAGTTGCATATACATGTACATATATCTGCATCTCTGTCATTCTCCTGATGAAGGGGCATGAAGACCCTGAAACGCGTTGAGAATAAATCACACAATTAAGGTTTAAATCCCGTCAGTGCCTTTATTGACCGGTCTGTACAGTAGCGCGGGATATAAGACCCCATTTCTACTCGGTGGATTTCTGGATTATTACTCGGGCAGACTGCTGCACATCATATTATATGCACCTTTAGTGGTTGTGACTTTTCACAACTACCTCCAGTGAGCATTTTTCTTATTTATCACAAGTGTCTCCCCACACGTAAACCTTAGGCGCACCTTGTTTTTTCTTTCCAGTAAATTGCTGTTCCTGTTCAGATGACAGACCAAAACAGAAACTGGATGAACAGAAAGAAATCCATGTTCGTTGTTCACCATCGGACACTAAGTGTTTGGTACGAACCCAAAACTGTACCATTGGGTTCACTCATCTAAATAACTGAGCGGATCCAATCTTTAAAGTTCTTTACAAAAGACTTTACAATAAAAAATCAATGTTCAAGTTCAGAGTTCGGGTGATTTACCTATGCAAAACACCTATGGAGCAAGCATTACTGTGCTTGGGCACGCTTGATGCTCAGCCCAGTGCAAGCTGCTTGCAGTGTTTGATTGGCTCACACTGGGTTAAAATCAGCATTGGTGGATGTAGAGTGTCCAAAAACTAAATGATAGAACCCCACTTTCCCTACAACTTTGTTTATGGCTGGTTGTGACTGGCTGGCCCAATCAATGACTTCCAATGAGTTTTGTGTCAAGTTCGGGTCCAGAACGGAATTTTATCTAAAGTCAGGCTGAACCCACAGGACATTAACTTCAATTGGTCTGCTCATCTCTAGCTTTAAGATTAGAGATAAGCGGAACTGTGGATGTTTGGGTCCACCGCCAGCTGAACTTTTTATAGAAGTCCATTTCATGACTCCGATCCAAGTCAAACTTTATCCTGACCAAGATCCCCATTGAACTGCATGGTGACCCCACCTTTTCGGCCAAAAATATTCTTTCTTTCTCTCATTCTCTCACTCTCTATACCTCCCCCACCCCTCTCTTTCTCCCTCCCTCCTTCTTTCTTTCTCTCTCTCTCCTGGGTTCCTGTTTGTATGACAAACCCAAAGAGAAACCGAACTTTCAGAGAGAAGTTCATGTTCAGCGTTCACCACTGGACACTAAGTGTTTTGTATAAACCCCGAAATACACAGTTTTGGTTCACTTATCTCTACTTATGATGCCTAGAGGCTCTTCTACAGCATCTGCAAATTAAATAGCACATGATAGTTTTCTCTTACATGCTACAATGTTATAGAATACAGTTCAACATTTTTTGTAGACCTTTTCTGTCAATAGCTCAGTTAAAGGTTCTGCCTCAACCTGTAAAGACAGCTAATGAACAAAGAGAAAATCCTGGTCCACAAACAGGAAATAAAAGGACATCCCCCAAGAAAAACTTAAAATATGCTTTACAGGGAGAAGAAAGGACACACAGCCCTGCTCTCCTCCATTATCTCTACACCTACTCTACATAGTGTAGACCTACTTGTCATTACTCACACCTCTTGTAGCTTTCCTCTCACAGCAGAATATTCGTGGGGAGGAGTAGAACTGAATGCAATGAAAGCTGCAAGTCGTATTTGTAGGTGCAGATGAGGATAGCAGGGTTACGTGTCATTACAGGTCTTCCTTTGAAAAGATTGTTGCAAGTTCTTTTTTTCCCCTACAAGATACCTCCTGCTTATGATTGGTCAATTTCATGCAGAGGAAAAATTAACCATCCCCAGAGAGCAATTTCTGATAATGACCCCACGGGCTTAGCATAAAATAGAATCAATTAAATATAATTAACATGTTCAATCAGTTGAAAGGTCTTCTTTAAAGTGTTGCTTGAAGATAGGAGTGGAAAACTCCAGGCCTTGAGGGCCTCCAACAGGTCATGTTTTCAGGATCTCCTTAGTATTGCGCAGGTGATAATATAATCTCCTGTACCGATGATGATTCCAACCCCTATGCAATGCTAAGGAAATCCTGAAAACACATGTATTTACGGTGGCTCGCAGGCCTGGAGTTCCCCAACACTGCTTTAAGGTTGATTATTTTCATCAAGATTTTCAAATGAGGTGCAGATACTTTAAGCGTGAGGTAACAAGCTAAGCTTTAGGTACACCCCGTGCATATACAGACCAGAGTCCGATGTTGTCTCTCCAACGCTCATTTCCTGTCTTTGACAATAGTGGTGATAGCACTGCAGCCAATCACTAAGCTCAGCAACTCTGACAATGCAATTTAGTGACAGGGGACAACCTCTTTAAGCATACATTAGGAAAACATGAATTTGTTAATATGGTTTTGCAGAATTCAGGCTCTACCCTATTTCTTCCACTCCTCCTTTAGTTGGCTTTATGCATTGAGTCTCTGAAACTAGACTTACAATGAATGCCAACCTTTGAAAATGTTTTAATTTTTTTAGTCTAAGTATTTCCAAATCTAAATTCTGTTTAATTCCTCAAAGGGGAAGTCTCAATGGGCGGACATACCATTCAGGGATCTTGGACAACCTCACAAAAAGTCCACTTCCACCTCCAAAATAGGTGGAATTGTGCATTTTGTTGAGCTATTGGACTACAATGAGCACATGGAACTTTTTACAAAGGAGCCCTCTTCTGTATGGGACCGCCCCTGTGGAGTTTCTTCTAGACATTTTTTACCTAAACTAAGGCTGGCCCAGAAAAATGTGATTATTTGAGTTACTGGTATCACAAGGCTCATTTACTCAAATCTACTTCTAATAGAAGACTGTATCACTTACCATTTTATAGGAGTACATAATTGCCTAAAGTAATAAATGTATACCACATGGTACCGATAAAACATTTTTTCCGTCATTAGGCTATGTGCATACGTTGAGTATTCGGTGAGTTTTGTACCTCAGTATTTGTACCCAAAACCAGGAGTGGAACAATCAGAGGAAAAGTATAATAGAACATCACCACTTCTGTATTTATCACCCACTCCTGGTTTTGGCTACAAATACTTACAAAAACTCACCAAATACTCAATGAATGCACATGGCCTTTGTGACATGAGTCACCACCGATATAACTAGTTCCAGAAGTGGAGAGATAAGACTACAATTACAAATAGTAATCATTTTATAGTATTATTATTATTTATTATTATTATTTATTTATATAGTCCATTGGTTCCATTGCACTTTACATGTGTAAGGGCAGAACAAGGACGAGAACATAAATAACGACAACTAAATCATACAGGTACATTAGGGCAGAGATCCTATCCACAAGGGCTCACAGTCTATAGGGGTTGGATCGGAGACAGTAGGAGGGGGAGAGGTGAGATGGTGCAGCGGATTAGGTGTCAGTGTGGGTTATAGGCTTCAAGGAAGAGGTGGGTAAGTAAGTATTACTTACTGGATAAGCAATGGGAGTTCAAATGATCCGAGGTCAGGTCTAGGAAATGGCGCAGTACAACAAGGGATAGTCAGAGACAAAATCCAATTCACGAGCCGGGGTTAGGAAAACCCGAAAGACAAGACAGTTTACAGGGAGCAGGCAAAAGAGTAGTCAGGTCACAGGCAAAGGGTCAAAATCTAGGGAAGGGATAAAATTCAGGCTGGATCAGGCAGAGAGTACAGAGGGATCAGACTTACACAGGCAGCAGCAAGTGTACGATTGACACTGAATGGAGGATCTAGCATGCTTAAGTAGAGGCTTAATCAAGGGAAGTGAACACAGATGATTGCAGCACAGACCCAGCACAACCAACACAGACTGACAGCTTCCACACCATAGTAACATAGCAGACAAGGACAGTGTGGAGATTGTGACAGCCTTACTCTTTATAAAAAAAAAAAGTCAGCTAATACGCAATTCTATCCTAAACTGGAAAATAAGGAATGCTGATATGTATCAGCCAAATGTATGCACATGGGATCGGAGCAAAGGGCCTTACAAATATTATGCTGCATATGCCAGATTTTTTTTTGTTGCTTTTTAGATATCGATAAATGTTTTGTAAAAGAAGAATGCATGTTTTCTCTATGGAAAAATAATGTTAAAATAATTCTACTCTTTAAATAAAAGGCCTTGGTTCTAGGACTTTAACCAAATCACCTCATGAAAGTAATCCAGGAGAATGAGCCATATACGGTACATATTTCATAATAGATGAATCTTTTGTATTACACTATACTAAAGGAATTTTAGAATACTAGGAGTAAACAGAAAGTCTGTTCTTAAAATAAAGCTCTATGGTAGGTGGTACATTTCAGTTGTATTATCTACCTACATTAACCTGGAATATATTTCTCTCTATTTCATTTTATCCCAATTTTTTATTCTAAATCATAGTGACTACTAGAATAAAACATTTCTCCACAAAATGATACTTTCATAGTAAATTTGGTAAGCCACTAATTCAAACTAACTTGGTTTGTCCCTGAGGAAGGAGCATGGTAACGCTCCGAAACGCGTAGGAATAAAGAACACCCGTTGAAACCAGTGTTCCAGTTTCTGGTTTCATTCATTCAGCAGTGCAGATCCTGAGACACTTCGTCCCAATACAAATAATTCAAACCAGGAACTTTGCTTTTTGCTCTATCTTCAATTGGGTTGAAGTGGAGTCTATATACCCAGTAATGAAAAAGGTTCCTTGTTGCCCAAGGCTGAAGTTTTAGGCCTTGATTTATCTAAATTAGAGTTGAGCAGACCCATGGAAGTTTCGTTTCTGGGGATTCAGCCGGACATTTTTTTAAAGTTCTGTTATGGACCCAAACGTGACCCGAACCTCATTGGAAGTCACTGATTGGGCAGTTCTGCTCTCCGCCCATATACAGCCAGCCATAAACAAAAAACTTGTGGGTAAGGGAGGATGAGGTTTTGTCATTTTCTTTTTTGGGAACACACTAAATCCGATAACGCTGATTTTATCCCCAGTGTGATCTGTTCAAACACGGCAAGTGGCTCACACTAGACCGAGCACCGAGTGTACCCGAGCACAGCTATACTCGCTCCAGTTATTTGTGTATGTAAAGCACCTGAATTCTGACACAAACACTGAAAACATTTTTAAATTCTGTGTTCGGTACAAACTCCGAACTTCAAAGTCTAGTTTGATTATCCCTAATCAACACCCAATGAGGGGGCGGTGGTGGAGTCAGACGCTCCAGATACATGATGCGGTGTCCATTTCTTCATGAATCTGGAGCCCCTGTGTGGCATGCTCCTCTGTACACATGTGCAAACTAAACAACGGGGTGCAACAGCTTATACTAGGGAGAGGTGCTGCCACAAAAGTGCGATATACAGTGGTCTTCTCCCACTGTCACTGGAACTCCGCAGCAATGGTATTAATGACTCTTATGTTGTGCTCCAGCGATACCTTTTCTTCAGGAAGGGCAAAAATATTTGGGATTGTTTTGCTAAACTCCCCTTTCATTACCATAATTTAGACCTACAAGGGAACCTCGACAAATCCAACTCATCTGGGTCTGGATTGTCAGGGATTTGTCCCTGGCACTCCCCTCCCACTGGGCTCTCAGGAACCCGATTGGATGTGGTCATTGCTTCACCTACCGTCACCTTGATCCGACATATCCGGATCCAACACAATATCCATACTAATTCACCCTTACTGGTATGGTGTAAAGACTGGAATTTAGCACTGAGGTTTCCTACTGTACTCCTTCCTAGGTTCCGTATGTATATTTTGGGGGGGCGGGGACTTTCTTCTTAAACCAATTATGACCATAACCTACGACATCTATGGCTGGGTGGACACTGGATATATACGCCTATGTATGTACGAACCGTACTCTCTTTCAGGGACTCCGCAGTGCTGGATTGGCTACCATTGTACTTTATTTTTATATGTCCTTGTACGAACTTGAGGGGCTCTCACTCGTGGTCACCCCGACTTAAGGTATTTCTCACCTGGCTATGTCGAGTTTATGGTACATCTTGCATCACCCTTTTACTCCACAGACTGTCATTTGTCCTACTTAGCACAATCATATTGAAGTATCCTTAGTCTGATTATGCTATCTATTGTGGAGCAAATATGCTGTATCGCGACTATGCTACTGAGTGGGCTGCTTGACAACATATTAGTACCGCGTGACTAGACTTATTCCTCCGGGCCTTAAATATAGGTGCTGTGTACAACTGCTGGGCCTCCCAAGTGTAAATATCTCTGTGCTATACCACATGGAGGAGCCAGCAACGACATGTCTGCCTCTCCCCTTGGCTAGACATTAAACATGCTGGTCCTTGGGGACTTATATGTATGTCACCTAGCTGCTGCGCTCCAATTAATACAGGCAGCACTAAGCAGGGAGAACACTGGTAACCATGGTAAATGTCGGGTATCTAGGCAGCGCAGCGAGTATCCAGCCCTGTGAGGTCACAGATCCCTGGTTTCTCGCGGTTACATGCAGCGATGTGTGCTGACCAGCGGGAAACCAACGATCAAAAATGACCCGCAGCACTTTGCAACGATCAGCGACCTCACAGCAGGGGCCTGATCGCTGCAAAGTGTCACACAGAACGACATCGGTGGAGAGATTGTTGTAACGTCACAGTTACAACGATCTCTCTAATGATATCGTTATGTGTGACTGGGGCTTAAGACTTAATTTTTTTTCCTCCATTATTTCTCATTCTAACAATAGCTGATAGAGGTGGCTTCAGGGGCAGACATATCACCTGTGCAGCTGGTGTGGCTGTATTGGGGCCCCAAAGGTGGAGGGAGCCCCTGCTGGTCAGTAAATAATGATGCGATCTGACCTGTTGTTCGGAGCTCCAGGCTTCGGGGGCCCCTAGGTCAGATCGCCCTCATTACAAGTGGTGTGCCCAGCAGGAAGCGATCCTGCAGGGGAACACAGGAGTCTTTCTCCTGCTTCCTGCCAGGCACCAATCTCTGTGACACAGGTGCATGCCTGTGTCATTTGAACACACCCGGCAGGAGAGAAGAGCGGCGCAGCGGGAGCGAGAGGTGAATTTTTTTCCTTTAATGGGCTGTGTGGGGAACATAGTGTAATGTCCAGGATGCCAGTTGTTTGTGTGTGAGAAATACGGCGCTGCTATGAATAACACTGACTCCAAAATAGTGGCCAATTAACTCTCTTTATCGGTGCCAAAAAGGTAAAAGATTCAAACTTTTCAATAAAGATATAGGCCCCAACAGCCCGATCACAGTATACAAATTATGCAGCCAGAGGGAACTCACATGCCAGTTTTGCAGGGAGGGAACACAACTACCCCTGACTATACCACCCTCCCCCACTTACTCCATACAGGGCCTACCCAGGCTCTTACAGCAGCTACGGCAGGTGTTCCCCTTGGGATATACCCTTACACCCACCTCCCACGCTACTTACAAAATACTTTGGGATCCCTGATTCCCCTTTATAAATCTATCCCACAACCTATTTACAGCAAATACAGTTTCCCCTCCTGCAGGGGTGAAATTCTTACTTAAACTTGGTAATGTACAAACAGTTAACAGGGTGTATTTTGTTTAACCCTAACCACTGAGGTATATAAGATTTTCGTTACACTATGCTTTTTAGCACAGCCCAGTTAAACAGGGATGGTGATCGTTCTCTCAATCCTACGGTGTCATCCATGTTCAGCTTCTCTGCGCCTTACACTCGTGTAAGTCTCAATATTCAGAATTGTGTATAGACCAAGCCTGATCGGTCTCTCCTCAGGAGTCCGCACAAAATAGTCCTTTGCAGTTTCTACCTAACTCGTCCTATCTGACTATCCACATATTGACCAGTCAACCTTATGTACTCCCAGCACATGGCTTATCTTGCAGTCCACGGTGTAAATCAAGTCTTTGAATAAATCTAACATGGTTCAAGCCAGGCACGTCAATCCCTAGGTTCACGAGCCCCTCAAAACAGCCGACACATCTTTATCTGTGTAGGATCACCTCAGGAATCTGTCTTCAAAATTTACTTAACAAGACTCTGTGAGAGAACTACTTTCTGTTTCCAGTCTTTTCTATTTGTGTTCAATGGTGATCTCTAGTGGCTGAACTGAGTTACTGCAGCATTATATCCTAAAACAAAACATTAACTTGCTACACGGAGCACGAAGGGGACAGACAGGGGACCCCAGTGCTGTGTGCCCCCAAAACTGCATGTGTGCCCCGCAGTCCTGTGTGCCCCCAGTGGTGTCTGACCCCAAAACCTCATGTGTGTCCCCCAGTGCTATGTGCCCCCTAAAACCCCATGTGGGCCCTCCAGTGGTGTCTGCCCCCAAAACCCCATGCGTGCCCCCAGTGGTGTCTGCCCCCATAACCCCATGCGTGTCCCCAAAACCCCATGTGTGCCCCCCATTGGTGTTTCTGCCCACAAAACCCCATGTGTGCCCCCCAGTGCAGTGTGTCCCCCAGTGGTGTCTGCCCCAAAACCCCATGTGTGCCCCACAAAACTTCATGTGCGCCCCACATTGCTGTGTGCCCCCCAAACTCCATGTCGGGCACACTAGTGCTGTGTGGGCACACAAGGGGTTTCGGGTTATGTAGTATATAGATATATAAATCTGTAGCTTTGTCACCTTAAAACTGTGTGTGGGGGGGGTGGAAGGCTGGCAAAATTTCATGCACAGAGGCCCCGTGCTGTCATCAGTGTCAGCCCCTTGGTGGCTTGATTATTTTTTTGTAAATATTGTATGTCTAATTATGAAGAATAAAAAGACAGAATTAAAAAATACATAAATGATCATTCTCCATGATCAGGTTCACCTAAAACTTATTTTAGGTCATTAAGGTAGTGATAAATGTAGAGGTTTATTTAATGTAAATATGCTAAACTTCATTTAATCTGTCATCTGCGTGAGATCTAAAATTAAAATATTACTAACTTTAGTCTGACATTTAAGTATTATTTAATTCATGGAATTTGTAGTAACATATGGTTCACAAGTGTAAAAAAAATGAGCATTCTGGATTTTGATATAGATATAACAGTTGTTCTCTTATGGGTCTGTTAATCAAGTAGACATTAAACGTTAGACAATCAAAAATGTAAATGGCATATGATACAATGTAACATATTCAAGAAAGAACATGCAATTCAGCTGTACAAAAGCAACACAAAATCATTGTGTGTCACCATATAGTGTATCCTGGTGCGGTAAAATTGCAAAGAAAACTCACAATATTTTTTTGCTTTTTATTCATCATGTTCAGTTTATGATAAAACTGACATGTCGGTGTGATGCCTCGGCTCGGTACGAGTTCGTAGATACCAAACATGTATACTATTACTGTTATTTAAGTGGTGAAAGATAATTTAGAAATTTGTTAAAAAAAAAATTTGTTTTTATAGCCATTTTTCCGTGACCTGTAGTGATCTCATCTTTTGGGATCTGGGGCTGTGTGATGGCTTAATTTTTTAAGCGTGAGCTGACGTTTCTAATGATACTATTTTTCGGTAGATATGATACTTTGATCGCTTGGTATTGAATTTTATTGCAATGCTGTAACATCCAAATAATGGTAATTTAAAGAGGACCTGTCACCCCCCCGTGCTCAGGGGTGGACTGGCCCAGGTGATTGGGGGGCCAGTGCCCCCCAGGCTGGTGGAATTTCCCTCATTTAGGGCCAGCCCCCTGCTGAAATGGGGCGGCTGCACTTTTCGGCTGCAGCTGCTGGAAGAATAGCCGCGATGGACGGCCGGGTGAGTGAGCACCAATCTCTCCACGCCCCCCCCTGCTCCTCCAGTTCACCGTCAGCATTCCCCCCCCGTTCCTCCAGTTAACCAATAGCACACACACCCCCATTCAGGGAAGGGGTCCCCCATGTGTTTTTGGGCTGTGTATCCCGAGGTATAGGCTTAGAAAAACTTACAGGTAGAAGCCATGGAGGTAGTCCCTGTGGCTGGAATGAGCTTGATTGACTGGGGCCATTCCCTCCCCCTCTGCCTGTCTGTGCCGCCTCCTGCTGTGCTGTTTATGCTTTGTTCAGACACCAAGGCAGGAATCTGGAGCTGACGTCAGGACAAATGATTTGCATCCGCTCTGAGTGACAGAGAGCAGGAGAGAAGGAGGGCAGAGCCTGCACATCAAAAGCAGCACAGAGAGGGGGAGGGAATGGCCCCCCTGTCAATCAAGCTCACTCCAGCCACAGGGACTACCTCCTTGGCTTCTAACTGTAAGTTTTTCTAAGCCTATATCTCAGGGTATACAGCATACAAACACATGGGGGACCTGTTCCCTGAATGCAGCAGACATGCTGCATTCAGTGCTGCATTTGGATTGCCATGCAGCAGGGGGTTGACAGGTCTTCTTTAACGTTTTGACCTTTTTTCTGTTACGCAGTTTACTAATCAGATTGATTTCACATTTTGATAATCGGGCAATACCAAATAAGTGAGTTTTTATGTTTTTGTTATATTTTTATTTTAATGGGGCAAAAGCATGGTGATTTGAACTTTTATGATTTTTTTTTAATTTTTTTAGAATTTTAAAAAATGTATTGTTTACCTTTATTTTATTTTACTTTGCCCCGTTAGGGTGCGTCAATACTGCCCAGTCTGTTCACTTCTGCATTACAGAGTTGTGAAGATCCATGTCTCTGCACTGCAGAAATGATGCAGAAATGATCATCTCCTGTGAATGCCGGTGCTCAGTGGGCATCCACAAGAAGTGAATTATGATAGCAACAGTAGCCCTCCAGGTCAGGGCTGTGGAGTCGGTAAGCCAAACCACTGACTCCAACTCCAACTCCTCAATTTCCCTGCTCCGATTAAAACTCCGACTCCGACTGCTTCATACATGGCTCATGTTTAAGTGATAAATTTACTGTAATACAATGTGACCATCTCATTTTAATCATTATTATGATAAAATAATCAAGGTATTTAGCTAGAACACAATAATAATTCATAATAATGATATTTAGCATATAGTCAGCATGTATTGCATTGAACTACTGTACCCAATTTATTAGATATTTTAGGAGTCGGTCCATTTTTTACCGACACTAACTCCATCAAAATGGGCCCCGACTCTGACTCTATGACTCCAACTCCGCAGCCCTAGTCCTCATCTGACCCCTCACCATCATGGCAACACATCAATGCCCTGTGATGGGGTTGCCAATGGCAGCGGTGAGTAGCATCACTTCTAGTTTTAGAGAAAAGACGAGCTGCTCACAGGATTCCTTAAGACGTCTTCTTTATTGGTTCACAGGGACTTACATGGTGAGGGGTAGCGGGTTGGAGGACGGGGGATTAAGGCATGACGGCTGTTTCATGCCGTGAGTGACGTTTCTACGGGTACAAACCCGTGGAAGTGCCGCTCACGGCATGAAACGGCCGTCATGTCTTAATTCCCAGTCCTCCCACCCGTCATCAGTTTGTGGTTAGAAAAATTCTGCATGAAAACTTTATCAAGTTTAAAAAAAACACAATTGTGTTGCACTTGTGCTGTGTTTGTGCACATTACACACACAGCACAAATAAGGAGACAGACACACAGACAGACACACACACACACACTTTATTAACTTCCCCGATGTTCCCATGATGACCGGTGATTTCTTCCTTCTGGGCATGGGTATGGTACTTCCAGGACCTGCACCTCATGTGACTCAGGCTGAGTCACATAGGATGCAGGTCCTGTAAATCATATTGTGCTGGTCTTGCCAGTGCCCAGAAAGAAGAAATCACCAGAGCTTGCCGTGGGATGACCGGGGAGGGTGAGTGTTGGAGTGTTTTTGCCCCAAAACCGGATTAATTGTAGGACATGCTACTTCTTTCCTGATCAGGTTTTTGCAACAAAAAAACAAGATCAGAAATGCAGCGTGGGCACATAGCTTTAGTGTTCTTCAAAGAAAGGTCTTTCTGATTACAAATGACAAAAAAGGATAATCTTTGATTTTTATTTTTGTTTTAGACAACCAATAAATAAAATTGTTCATGGACACCAACAATTAATTTATATATAACAATATGGACTTATAATTTTGGTAGTGGAGGGAAACCTTAGTTCCCTAGACCATGCAATCTAATTGCAAGTATGACGTGCATGCAGGAGGCGTACTCAGTGAGAAGTCACCCACAATGGAGATGGGGGTGTTAGCTATGCACATAATGAAGATGAACAGGAGTTGGAATTTGGAGGCCCACTAAGGAACCTACCCTTGTTGGGTGGAAGAGATTCCATAGTGCCACTTTGAGACTTCAGTTTTGACACCTGATGGACTTGCTGCCTTGCATCCTCACAAGCCCGATTCTCACTATCTGCTGCTGAAAGTTTGTGTCTTGGAACTTGCCATACGTGTAATGTCATCTGCTGTTATCATCTGTTGATGTTAAGTAAAAGTTTACACTTGGTGAAACATCCCGCCAGCCTGCTGGTTCTCTCCTGTTTTCCTGTAACAACATCATGGGGAATGCCATTAACCACCTAGCTACAGGAAAACAGTGATGCCTTCATTAACTCCTGTACATCTGCAGCCATAGGGCTCTTGTTGAACTTGCTGGGGAAAGCCAGCAGCAACTGTGATACCTCTGGAGCAGTGATTCTCAACCTTTCTGACCCTGAAAGCCACATTCAGCTCTGAGAGATGGTGTTGAGCCACATTCCCATCTGAGAGAGCGTCACAAGCCACATCCAGCTCTGAGAGAGGGTTGCAAGCCACATCCAGCTCTGAAAGAGGCCCATGAGCCACATCCAGCTCTGAGAGAGACTCACTAGCCACATCCAAGTCTGAGAGACGTTGGCGAGCCACACTTAGCTCTGAGAGAGGGTCTTGAGCCACATTCAGGTCTGAGAGAGTGTCAGGAGCAACATTCAGCTCGGAGAGAGGGTCACAAGCCACATTCAGGTCTTAGACAGGGTCACGAGCCACATTCAGGTCCGAGAGAGTGTCAGGAGCAACATTCAGCTCGGAGAGATTGTCACAAGCCACATTCAGGTCTTAGAGAGGGTCACGAGCCACATTCAGGTCCGAGAGAGGGTCAGGAGCAACATTCAGCTCGGAGAGAGGGTCACGAGCCACATTCAGGTCTTAGACAGGGTCACGAGCCACATTCAGGTCCGAGAGAGAGTCACGAGCAACATCCATCTCTCAGCAACTTTAAAGAAGTTACAACCAAAGACCCATTACCGCTATAACAGTTAAAGTTTTACGACAGAAATCACACCGAGGCAATCTACTAAGATCTGGTAGTTTCTATTTTACCCCTATTCAGATCTGCTCTTCTATGTGGAGCTACTTACAAAAGTCACCATGTGGAGACATGCTCTTTAAAACTGTTGCTAGACCATGAGGCATCAGCCTTTGTACCTGCTGGTAGAGATCTGCGAGCCACACATCACGGGCCCTCGAGTCACAGGTTGGGTAATCCGCTGTACAGGATCTGACCTGTGCCAGGCATCCTGGGTACACTGCGATGTCACATGATAGTGTGCAGATGCTATTGCAAAAGGAAAAAGGAGTTTCTTAACTTTGTTGACTTTTACATTTTCATGGAGTATCTGTGATTCTCTGGGTTGTATTTCCCTTATAGATAACATTGTAGAACAGGGATGAATGACAGCGCTGTAGTGAGTGTAGATATAATTGTGATCTTTATTTCTCAAGTCCAACTTCTTCATCAGGACAAAAATCAATGGTTTTTGTCCTGATGAAGAAGTTGGACTTCGAAACGCGTTGGCAAATAAATTATCCACTCTCTTTGACTGCACGGTCTTTTAACTTCTTCCTACCATTTTTTCTCTAATTTCTACCCGGGGATTGTTGTATTCGTGGTTTCATGCTATCACAACCCCCAAAGGTGAGCCTTTCTGACTTTATTTTATTAACGGGACATCTATCTGAGCTTCTCCTGTATCCATTCTATATATTTTATAGCACAGCATGCCAGTGGCATTACTCTGACGTCAGATGGCTAATTACGTATGATGTGATACATTATTATGAGCTGCATCAATACCATATAGAGTGCCAGTGTCCTCCTGTTCCCGCTTTATTTCATTTTTTATTTATTTTTTCTTAGAGTTCCATTTCAATACTGCCATCTGCTGCACTTTACTGTCCCTGCAAGTGTAATTGCTAGAGTACTTCTCTGAAACAATATTCTTTCTGAATGAATAAGTAAAATTCAGATAGCAATATTATTGCAAATATAAATACTAAAGTAATGCAGAGTATCAGAGGGCAGTAGCTAAAATTCCAATACTTGCAGAACCTTATGTACCAGGACTATTTTGCACCCAATTCCGCTTTTGCAGCATCTTATAACGGTTTGCGCTATTTAACTTCAATAATGATTCCATTATTGGGTTTGACTATTTGAAGTTACAACGTACCTCCGGATTCACAAAAAAAATGATAGTTCAAGACTTTTTTTTTCACTCTATAAGCGATTTTTGCTAATAGTCTGCAATACTGACCATCCGAAGTCTGTGCTGTGAATATGCTAATCTAAGCAGCATCCCGCTTGCCATTCTTAGGGTGGAAACACACTTGTGCGAGACACATGACTCACCCGGAATGGCCCCAGCCTCTCTCGATGGGAGCGGGGATCTCCATAAAAACCCAAGCAGATGACGCACTCCCGTCCAGAGAGGCAGGGGCTGTTCTGAGTGAATGATGCGAGATGCATGTGAGATACTCACATGCATCTTGCATATTCTGTTTGCACCCTTAATAATCATCTTTAGTGCAGGAGCAGGTGCTGTAATATGCAATGAAACATGCTCCCTATCTGAAGACGGCAGGACACTGCCTGGTTTAGAGCACCCCCACAGCACAGACTTTGGGTTGTCTGTGCTGTGGCTCACAAACAAAAACAACTTAGGCTATGTTTTCACAATTAATTTTCGATCAATTTTTAATGGTGGAGAACAATTATATAACAGTCTCTCTGTAGCCACACCATCACCCACCTGATTCCTGTACAAGCTATTACTTCCAACTGTGCAGTCCCTAAATGCACAGATAGGGGCTACCCTAACCACAGGACTAGATGATGACTGCTCGAGCCTTGCTACCTGATAGGTCATTGAGAGCTTCCTGTACCTTCTAAGGAAGCAGGGGAGAAGTTGATAAACACAACAACACAACAGGGCAAGCATACAGAGCAAGACAATACAAACATGACAGTGTGGTAGCAGGGATAAAGTACACCTGAGGTGTTCTTACAGCTAGGAACTCTAGGCTAACACCTGTCCCCAAGATGACCCCTAATGGTGGGGATACCTGGGTGTTGTACCTTACTAGGCTCCTGAGATAGAATCTCCTAGATGTTCCCCTCCCCAGGGAGTGAAGGAGCAGGAGAGCAAGCGAACTCTCAGAGAACACAGGCAGGACAAGGGGTATGATTGGGATTTCTCCAGACAATAGATTTGCTGCTGCAAAAAGACTGTGACACAGAAATAAGCACACACCATGGGTTGAATAAAACTGCTATATCCGCCATGGAGTGAGCTCAAAGGTGCATAGATATAGCGGAAGGGGGGGGTGATGACAAGCTTCAGCTGGGAGGCTACAAAGGACTAGTAGTGACAGTGTTCTTAACCCTTTCAGCATAGAAAAGCTAGCACATAGAGACCATCTCAAGTGAGCTCCACAGAAAGCCTGTGATTGATTAAACTTTCTGACCTCAGGTCCCCCAGAAGTCACAGCAGGACACTGCACGCTCATAGCGGTATATTAGGAATATAATAGGAAAGAAAGAGGATCAGATAAATTGTGGAAAACCTCTTAAAGCTAGTTTGTGTGATACTTCCTGGTATTTGGCTGTGACTAAACTTTTTTTAGACAGTGATACGCAGATTGCATGCATTTCGTCACATTTATGCTAAGGAAATTCACTAAATATGTGAATGCGTTACATCTAATCTGAATCTATGTGTAAAATCCTTCAAAGAAAACTAAGCAAACCAGAAAGGAAAATTGGCATGTGGTGGATGTAAAATAAAAACAACGCAGGTCAGTTTATGCAGCATTAAAAAAAGCACAATGGGCAGGAGATTGCATTAAATCCCATCCACTTTGCTGGTAGTGCAAGACGCTATGTGTTTTACCAAGAGAAAATATGTTTAATCAAAAACTCAACATAACTTTATATAATAGAGTAATTTACAAAAATTATCATCCTACTACAGATTTCTGCACCATAATCGTTTCCCTGCGAACTGGAGGTGGCCTTTAAATTTCCTAGTGTTCCCACAATTTCAGAGTTTAGAATAAAGGGACCATGATTAATAGTGATTCAAGGTTTAGGTTCGGTTGCTGAAGGAACCCGTGGATGTTCTGGTTCAATGGAGCTTCGAGACCCGAACTTGATCCAAGCCGTCACTGATTGGCTGTTTGTCTCTCCGCCCACATACAGCCAGCCATAACTAAAACACTTCCGGGGCAGGAAGGTTTTTTTTTTTTTTTAAGAAACAACACACCACATCAGAAAACTCCGATTTTACCCCTAGTGTGAACCGATCACGCACTTCAAGCAGCTCACACTGGTCCTAGTATCGAGTGTATCCGTGCACCGTGCTGCCTGACCCTACAGTTCGGACACACAAATCATCCAAACCCCAGCCCTGAACAGGTTTGTTCATCTCTAATCATGACTCCTTTGTATTTAAACAAGTGATTGAAATTACTTCTTCATTAAATGTATTTAAAAATTCACTATGCAACTCCTTCCTTATGCTACCTTCAGATCTGAGCACCGCTGCATGTGAATGTTTTTGCTCCACTCACATCCATCACTGTCTGGACACATCGGGGACAATTTTACCCTTGAAATGTATTAAAGAATTTTAATTTGCACAGATATAGTAAGAAAAGTTTGTTTGTGGTCCTCAAAGCCAATTTAGGCCCTTTACAACAGCCCTGTACATGTCAGAAGCGGGTGTTTGAATCGGGATCATGTGGTGATCCCACCCCTTACTAAGTGAGTAATGGCTGAGCATTACAGCCAGGGGGGACAGGCCCAGGTGGCAGGGGGGCAAGTGCCCCCCAGGCTGGTGATATTGGCCTCTTCCAGGGCTGCCCCCATACTGAAATGGGCTGGTCCACCTCTGCTTTGCGGCCGCAGCCGCCGCTATTCTCACAGCAGCTGACGTACATGGAAGTGTGGTAAGTGGTGGGCTGCTAATCGTAATCTAAAGCGCTGCTCATACTCTGCTAGCACCCCCCCTTCCCCCTTGGTCCTCAAATACTGCTAGCTCCCCTCCCGGTCCTCAAACTCTGCTAGCAACCGCCACGGTCCTCAAACTCTGCTAGCACCCCCCCACCCCCAGTCCTCAAACTCTGCCCGCTCCTCATCTCAGGCTGGCAGGACATGTCTGCCTCCCGGTGTTTGAAGCACCAGCCCACCCCTGATTACAGCCAGGACCTGCCGCTATTAATCACAGGTGGGGCAGCACTCTACCTGTGATTGCTAGCCTTTTAAATCCTGCTGTCAAACTCTGACAGCGGGATTTAACATGCATTGGCATATGGGCTCTTTGTTTTAAGCTACCATCAGTGCACCCATGGTGTGAAAACGGCTGACCAATGGGTTGCTATGACAGCAGAGAGTCTACTGAAGTCCTCTATGCTTGTCATAGAAGCGCTCCTTTGTATCCTATGCTATGGCATTGCTGTATATAGCACAAGTGATCAGACAATTTCAGGTCTTGGAATATGGTGGCAAAGAGCCTTACATTTTTTTTGGCAAACGTCAGATTTTTTTTCCATCACTGTAATATTTAAAAAACTGCCCATGTTTGGAATCATCGCAATCCCACTGATGAGGAGAATCATATTGTCGAGTACTTTTTAGCCCCCAAAATATACACTGTAAAAATATGTTCTCAAAAATACATATCAGAACTGTGTATTTTTTAGCAATTTCTCACCATTTGGAATTTTTTCTCCATTTTGCCATGCAATGTGTGATAAAATGAATGATGTAACTCAAAGGAACATCTTGTCCTGCAAAAAAGTTATGGCCTTGGGAAGAAGGGGAGGAAAAAAAGAAAATGCAAAAATGAAAGTTCGTTGCGTTGCGATTCGTCCTATGTGATAAGTTAGTGTGCAAAATATAGTAATGGCGGTCTGATTAGGAGCGCTCTAAGGATCAAGCAGATATGTAAGATGTTTTAATTAATGGCAAACCTTTTATTAATTTCTAAGCTCCCCTCACATCTCCACTATGCATTTCAACTGTATAAAACGGTCTTTATCAGGTGGACTAGTGCTTATATATATATTAATATATATATATATTTATATATACAGTCCCTGACAAAAGTTATGTCGCTTATCCATGTTATGTAAATAAAAGCTTATAACCTGATGTTAAATTCATCCATTAGTTGTATAAATTACTCTTTTGACAGCTGAAACCCTCCAAAATGTGGTTTAGGTTAAGGAAATAAATTGGCATCAATGCTGAATTATTGATCATTTAATGAAAGAGAATGGTCAGATTTTGGCAAGTTTTGTCGCCTGGTCATATAATGCACCGAATCCTAGTTTACATCCTCACCTGTGCTCCGTAAATGATCGGCTAATTAGTGGGTGTGTATAAAAAGAAACCCAGCACCCCAGACCTTCACTTAAACTACAACTTGAACTCTGACAACATGCCAAAAATCCACCCTGCCACCAAAGCCTTTATTATCAAGAGGCTGAAGACCAGATCCACTGCAGAGGTGGCTGGCACCTTTAATGTGTCTCAGCGTCAAGTACAAAGAATTAAAAAAGATTTGAAGAGGAGACTGGAGATGTTTTTGACAAGCCCAGGTCCAGCAGACCCAACAAGACAACTGCTCAGGAGGAATGTTTGTTGGTTAAAAAATCCAAAGCAAGCCCCTCTTCCACTTCAGCAGAGCTCCAACAGGCCTGGTCACCTGAACAGTTTGTAGGATTTTGTCATGAAATGGCCTCCATGGTCAAATCAGTGCCCAGAAGCCAGCACTAAACAAAAGGCAAATAAAAAAACGTGTAGCATTTGCAAATTCCCACAGCCTGCTAAACATATGGATGCTGGAAAAGTGGCAGGAGGTGGATTTCTCTGATGAATCTACAGTAGCATTACGCCACAGCTGCCGCAAATACTGCAGGAGACCTACTGGAGCCCGTATGGATCCAAAATACACCCAGAAAACAGTTAAATTTGGTGGTAGAAAAATTATGGGCTGGGGTTACATTCAGTATGCGGGAGGGGGGTGCAAAACATTTGCAAGGTGGAAGGCAATATCATTAGCCTAAAATATCAAGACATTAGCTACCTCTTACATTTCAAATCATAAAAGGGGTCAAATTCTGCAGCAGGATGGTGCTCCATCTCATGCATTCATCTCTACAACAACGTTTCTCCAGGCAAAAAAGATCAAGGTGCTCAAGGACTGGCCAGCCCAGTCACCAGACATGAACATCATTGAGCATGTTTGGGGTAGGATGAAAGAGGATGCTTGGAAGACAAAACCAAAGAATCTAAATGAACTCTGGGAGGCATGTAAGACTGCATTCTTTGCTATTCCTGATGACTTCATTAATAAAGTTTATGAATCATTGTTGAACCGCATGAATGCAGTCCTTCAAGCTCATGGAAGTCACACAAAATATTAAATATGACACTAATAGCACCACAACTTCATTCATCAATGTTATGCAACATATATTTGTATTTTAAGTTAATTATTTGTTTGAAAATCACATTACTTTCTGTGGGCGACAAAACTTTTGTCTTGCCAAAATCTGACCATTCTGTCTGTGTTCATTAAATGATCAATATATCAGCATAGATGCCAATTTATTTTCTTAACCTAAACCACATTTGGGAGGGTTTCAGCTTTCAAAAGAGTAATTTATACAACCAATGGATGAATTTAACCTTAGGTTATAAGCTTTTATTTACATAACATGGATAAGTGACATAACTTTTGTCAAGGACTGTACATAGATATATATATATATGTGTGTGTGTGTGTGTGTGAGAAACTTTTGAATATATCTTTTTGGATTCTTAGAGAAATCCATTTCTTTCTTCTCCTGGACTGATATATTTATAGTGATGGTTACTCTGTAAGTGTAATACATACATATTGCAGGATAAAAGTGTATATTATCTCTGTGATCTGACATCTTTTTGCATGTAGTAGCAACCTGACTGTAGATCAATGATTATAAGCCTTGTTATGTTCCCTCATAAACATTTTCACACTTGTCATAAACACAACTGCGCTACTTGTGAAATTTCATTTATGATAAACCCCAGAGTGCATTCGTTCCATAAACATACTGGGCTCCATGTGTAAGTGATCAGCATGTTTTGTTTGTGTGTGGCACATCTTGCAGCTAAGGACTGCCATTACTCTTTCTAAAATAACCCTTTATCAAAGCCAGACAGGTCAGAACTTCCATGGAAGCCATTGAGGTGTTTTGGCAGTGAAGCTATCCAAGTCCTTTGATGTGAGTTGAAAACTACTCTGTGACGCCTTGAAAACACACATGGCGGAGCAGTGAAATATCATGCCACATTGCCAATACCCTGGAGTGCTCCTCGAGATGTTAAACCCCGGTGACAGTGCGGAGAGCACACTTCTGTCCTGCAATTATTACATCTATATCCTTCACATGTTCTATTATACACAGTGGAGCATATCGGTGACATCTACTTTATCTCAGGCCACCAGTGTGACACATGCCATTGTCCTTAATAAGCCCAAAAATGACTATTCGAAGGGCAGACAAACCAGGAAGACATTCAAACAATGAGTTTCTAGAGAAAGGTGATTATTTGCTCATAGCACTCAATCATATCTCATTTTTTATTGTGGAGGCACATGCATTTTACTCGCTTTTGAAACATAACTGAAAAATTGCCACCATTTCTTTGACTTAGATGACAAAATAAAAACGTCTACTCTCAGTACTCTCACGGGGTGGTATACCGGAAAGGGAATCAGGAGGCAAGATGGTAAGATGGGCTAGGTGAATTGAGGAACTAGTATGACCCTTAGACTGGGGGTCCCTGGCTCACCCTAATGCTGAAATTACCTCTGAAGTTGCGGACATTCAGGTCGCCGCCCTAGCCCTTCGCTCCTAATCAGCCCTAGGCTAAAAGCCCCTACCTCCACCCACGGACCAGGAAAAGACTACCACTCCAGAAGAAGTGAACCGCGGCTCCAGCTAACACAACTGCACCACACGGGTCCTTGAAGAGGAATGAACTCTTTCTACGACATCTGGTGGAAGGGAGCAGAACTACTTAAGGCTGAGGGGGTGGAGAGAAGAAAGCTCTCCCCTCCACCTGAGCTATGACTCACTCCCCACCTGCAGAGCCACACAACACATTCAGCAACTGCAGCAGACTAAAGGTGCGTACACGCTACAATATCGTTAACAATATCGTTGGCACATCACGGGTTTTGGGGCAAAGCAATGACGTCGTTGCATGTGACACGTAGAATCAACCAACGATAAGTTAGCTGATCGTTGATCGGAGGTTTATGAACCGGGCCATAAATCAGTCGTTCATCGTTCGTTCAACCTGCAGCATCGGCGTGTGTGACACCTTGTTAATGATGTTGTTAACGACTTCACCTATTCATAATGGATGCGTAGGCAACCAAACGACCGCAAGTATCATTCGCTTGTCGCAGGAATTCGTTGCTGTGTCATTCTCGATATCAGTATGTGTGACACCTCACTAGCGGTCATTGAACGTCATTCCAGCGATGTAGGTCAAGTCGGATCGTTGGGTCGTCGACACATTGAAGAGTGTAACCCGGGCTTTAGGAAAAAAAAAAACTCAATTAAATAGTATAGCAGCAACACTCCAGGACTGCAAAGGTAGTCAATATATGACAAGTAGGTGACATAACTGTGTGCAGTAGCCATGCACTATTAGCTGTGAGCATTATATTTTAGATTTTATGTATTGTTGTTTCTTGCTTTATTTGCACTTTTTCTCTATTAATTATCCCCTAGTGTGACAAGTTATTATTTCCCTTGATGTTAAAGAAGAGAGAAACAGGGTGGATACCCTGACAATGAAAGTGCGGAACGGAGCAGGCAAACTCTGTGTTAATTAAATATACACTGTAAACAACTTTCTTTTTCCAGTACATTTACTCATTTTTTGTCTTCTTTTTTGATTCTTTAGATTGATTCTCAAATTGTGATAACATGCAGAGATGGAAAATGGAGCCGACAGGTGACCTGTGAACCAGTTGACTGCGGCCTACCTGATAAGAATCACATCTACCACGCATCCTTTTATTGTCCATTTGGAACCACCTATGGAAAACAATGCACCTTTCAGTGTTACCATCCTGCTCAAATGCGAGGTAGCGTGCATTCAAATTATTACATATGTGGAATAAAGTTAATCTTCAGTTTTTACTACCTGTAGGGACTTCAATGAGTCCTATGCCCTTTTGGCCTCAGGGTGCGCGCACACGATCCGTGTACTCAGCGTTTTGGATACAGCGTCTTGCCGCTGCGTCCAAAACGTTGCGTAGTACAGTACGAGCATAGTGGATGGGATTTAAGAAATCCCATCCTCACTATGCGTAAGCCCCCGCATTATCTTTGGAGCTGCGGTGCGGGTTGCCGGGAGTCCGCGCCTCCGCAGCATGTTCATTTCATGCTGCTAGTCCGAAGCGGCTCCCATCGGGTGACTGCAGGGAGAAGCCGCCCTGCACCCGCCGCACATGGTGAGTACAGGGCGGCTGCGGTCTCCCTGTGGCCACCCGCGGCTTCCCTCAGGTCGGTAGGAGCTGCGTCCAACACGCAGCTCCTCCGGACCGTGTGCTCACACCCTTAAAGGGATTTTTTTTTGTATGTTTTTATTAAATGCATATTTTTTACTCTAAAAAATTAATTTAATTAATTAAAAATGTATTAGTTATTTAAATTAAATTACATTTTTTTAATTTAATTAAAAATGGTGCACCGCTTTGGTTTTTATAGCTTCTTTGTTTCTGATGATATTCAACTTTGATGTAGTTTGTAGCCATATACAAGAGTAAAGAAGCTCCTAGAGAAAGGCAAATAAACAACTTATAAATAGGGATGAGTGAACCGGACTTCAAAGTTTGGATTTGTACCAACACAGACTTAAAAAAAAAATCAGTGTTCGGATTCGGCGTTCGGGTGCTTTACATACACAAACCACAGGCGGGAGCATCGCTGTGATCGGGTACATTCAGTGCTCAGGCCCAGTGCGAGCTGCTTGCAGTGTTTGATCGGCTGCACTGGGGGTAAAATCAGCATTATCGAACGTTGAGTGTACAAAAGAATGACAAAACCCACCCTAAGCTTCTGCAGGACAAAGTACCTCGTGGTCCGAGCTGCTGTCTTCGTATGATGGAAAAACCAGAGACACCGGTATACCTGGATATGGTAGTAGCTAGTTTATTTACCAACGTTTCGGAGTCGTATCCCAAACTCCTTCCTCAGGGAACATCCTTTCTCCCTTGAATTGCTTTGCTTATGGCTTGCTGTATGTGGGCGGAGAGCTGAACTGCCCAATCAGTGACTTCTAATGAGGCTCGGGTCAAGTTTGGGTCCGAAACAGAAATTGGCTGAACTCCCAGAACCTGAACTTTCACGGGTCTGCTCAATTCTACTTACAAACGCTCTTGTCACAGTTAGAACAAGCTCATTGACCAATTCTCAGTTAATTAATTATGCAGTTATCAAAAGACAGTGCAACATAGAGGCTATACAATGAAAGCAGTGCAATATTTTTAATGAAACCCAATTCTAAATATGATTTTCAGTCTTAATTACATGCAATACAGTAACAAAAAAAAAATGTCCCCAAAGTTGGACAACCCCTTTAATTTCAATGATTCAACACATCAAGTACTTTAGTTGGTTGAACTGACATTTATCTTGGAACAAGAAGCCAAAGGGGAACCAAGCTTTGGATCCCTTTGTTCTGGCAATCAGTAGGATTTCAATTTCTGGGCTTATTTTGGTGCTTGCGATAAGTTTTAGTGAAATATACTGTAACCAATCCATATCAATTAAAGGACTGTCCCATGAAGAAAGTACATTTGAATTAATAGATCTTGTACAAATTTGTTCCACAACTGGATGCCTTAAAAGAAAATGTTCCTGTGCTGAGATAATCTTATACATGTGCCCCTGCTGTGTACTGTGTAATGGTTATGTGTGACCTGACCATGCAAAGCTACTTCAGTTCTTAGACCAGGGGTGAGGAACTGCAGGCCTAAAGGACCACTAACAGGTCATATTTTCAGGATTTCCTTATAATTGCAAAGGTGATAATAATCACGTGTGCTGGAGATGAGTCCAACCCCTGTGCAACACTAAGTGATCCCGACAACGATACGACCTGGTAAGAATCGCTGGAACGTCGCTAGTGGTCGCTGGTGAAATGTCAAACAGTCAGATCTACTCAACGACGCAGCAAAGATACGGTGACCCGTATATAACCTCAGCGGTCGTTGGGACCCTGTCACACAGCAGCTAGTCTGACGATTCAGACCTATGTGGCTGAGTTCTGAGTCGCCAACGAGGTCGTTGTTAAGGTGTCCAACACACCCATGCATGCTGCCCACTGGAACCTGACAATCAAAAAATGGTCCTGGCCATTCCGACGCAATCAGCGATGTCATAGCGGGGACCCGGTCACTGCTACGTGTCAAACATACCGAATCGTGGCGAGGTCGCTGTGGCGTCACAGGTCTCGCTAGTGATCTCGCTATGTGTGACGGGGGATTAAGGAAACATGACCTGTTGGTGCCCTTGAGGCCTGGAGTTCTCCACCCCTGTCTTAGACGGCAAATACCACAGCCCGTGCCCAGGGAAGGAAACATTAGTCACTTATGATAAGTGAGTATACAGATGACAGAAT
Source organism: Allobates femoralis (assembly GCA_033576535.1). Lineage (NCBI taxonomy): Eukaryota > Metazoa > Chordata > Amphibia > Anura > Aromobatidae > Allobates > Allobates femoralis. The sequence goes on along the minus strand of JARQOC010000008.1, from coordinate 44,148,251 downwards.
AGGGTCTTGTAGGTCCTGTTTTCTAAGGTAACACATTTCCCTGCCTGTTTTATGACAGGAGAAAAAGTTTATTCTCCATCTCTAGCCCTCTGAGCTCATCATAAAGTGAGTGATGGCAGGATACAGTATAGAGTGAATATCGCTGGCAGTGGACCCTCCTCAGACAAAGGCCCGGCAGTGCTTTCCTAAAGTGTCTTTGCCTAGAACAACTCAGCAGCTGCATTTCATCTAAATGATAATGTGCACTTGCCATGAAACTAGACTCCAAAACAAATTTATGATGTCTGATCAGCCTGGTTGTACGGTTAATCAGACTGTTGTATGGCTACAATATTTTCATAAAGAGCAAGAAGTTGCATAAAAATTGGAACATTTTTGACCATGTTAGAATTTTTTCAATGGTCTACTGTGTTGGTTAGCATCGTATCTTGACTCAAGGGCCCTAATGCGAAAGCTCCAAGAGGGCCCCCATTGATTGCAAATCTTTAATAGCATTATTATACTTTTGGGGCCCCCTAGGCTCCTGGGTTCGGGTGTAATTTCAACCTCTGCACCTATTGTATTTACACCCCTAGTGTTGGTTTTTATTGACATCATCTCAAAGAGCCAAAAAGTAACTAGCTAGGACAAAATGGTTCTCATACCAGTTATGATTCTGGTAGTACCACTGGGGGGATGTGCACACAATGTCTTTTTCTGATGGACTCCATCCAGAAACCTGCCTGTTAAGGTCTATCAATAGTTTAAAAAAAGTGATCATATACATTTCTATCGAAAAACGGCTTGCTTTTCATATGTTCAGGCTTGTGAACATCTTCAAACCACTTCAGATCTCCAAGCAGTTAAAAGAATAGAGCTGATCATTCCTCAAAATTTTCTGCTTCATTCTTCTTAGGCTGCCTTCAGACTTGCAGATGCATCTGCAGCGTTTTGCAGATGCATCTGCAAGCATCTGCATGCAGACCGCGGCCCCTATGTTTATAATGGTGCGCACGGCGGTCTGCAGATGCTTGCGGACCGCCGTGCGCACCCATTCACTCCTATATGTGATCGTGTGTGCACGCGGATGCCTGCGCACAAATCACACACTCCCGCCCGCACCATGGACGCGAGATGTCGCGTCCCTGGTGCGGACGAGAGTGTGTGATCTGTACGCAGGCATCAGGTTCTCCTGCCCAAAGTCATTGTGTGTACATACCCTAAATCCAAAAGATGTTTGAAATTGGGCTAAGATATTGGATGATTATTTGGTAGGTCGAATAAGGCGTGGTGAGCATTGAATTTGTTTAGATAGCAGTATGCTTACCTAAAATAATAATTGTATCCATAATTATATCTTTTCAGGTACTAACAATGTATTAACATGCTTAGAGGACGGTCTGTGGTCATTTCCAGAAGCCATCTGTGAACTTATGTGCATGGCACCACGACCTTTGCCTAACGCTGACCTGCAGACAGCTCGGTGCCTTTCCAATGGCCACAAGGTGGGCTCTTTCTGCAAGTATAGGTGCAAAGTGGGCTATCATGTGCCAGATGCAGCAAAGAAGATAAGAAAGTAAGTATTTTATTCTATAACCCTATGTATTTCTAAGATTGTTTGTGTTACAAGTATTTTCCGTACTCACATGTTCTTATGTCTTTATTTTCCTTTGGGGAAGGAAGGCATTTAAAATTCAATGCACTAAGGATGGCGGCTGGCAATTTGGAGGATGTGTCCCTGTAATGTGCGAACCGCCTCATATTATGTTCATGGGACTTTACCAGTGTACCAATGGATTTCAGTATAGCAGTGAATGCAGAATGCCATGCAACAATAGCGACAACCAGTCGATGAGTCAGTCGGTGAGTAGGCAAATCCGGTTAATGGAGAATTGAACATCTGATTGCTGATATTAGTCATTAATGAATGGAAGGAAGAAAAGGACATGTGTCGTGCCACTGATAATCCAAACAGCCTCTCACTGGATAAAGGAATGGATGAGATTCAGATTTATTTCAGACTACGTGGTTCTAAACCCTTCGGTTTCTTCATCAGGTTTGATTCCTGATGAAGAAACTGGTGAATTTAGAAACGCAAGGAACTGATTAAAATCGCATGTCATCCATCCTTTCTATTATTTCCTGATGAAGAAACTGGAGGTTTTCCAAATGTGTAAGCCAAAATAAAACCACATGTCATCCATCCCTTCTCCGGTGTCCTGATGAAGAAACTGGAGAATTTAGAAATGGGCAGGCCAAAATAAAACCACATGTCATCCATCCCTTCTCCGATGTCCTGATGAAGAAACTGGAGAATTTAGAAATGGGCAGGCCAAAATAAAACCACATGTCATCCATCCCTTCTCCGGTGTCCTGATGAAGAAACTGGAGAATTTAGAAATGGGCAGGCCAAAATAAAACCACATGTCATCCATCCCTTCTCCGGTGTCCTGATGAAGAAACTGGAGAATTTAGAAATGGGCAGGCCAAAATAAAACCACATGTCATCCATCCCTTCTCCGGTGTCCTGATGAAGAAACTGGAGAATTTAGAAATGGGCAGGCCAAAATAAAACCACATGTCATCCATCCCTTCTCCGATGTCCTGATGAAGAAACTGGAGAATTTAGAAATGGGCAGGCCAAAATAAAACCACATGTCATCCATCCCTTCTCCGGTGTCCTGATGAAGAAACTGGAGAATTTAGAAATGGGCAGGCCAAAATAAAACCACATGTCATCCATCCCTTCTCCGGTGTCCTGATGAAGAAACTGGAGAATTTAGAAATGGGTACGCCAAAATAAAACCACATGTCATCCATCCCTTCTCCGATGTCCTGATGAAGAAACTGGAGAATTTAGAAATGGGCAGGCCAAAATAAAACCACATGTCATCCATCCCTTCTCCGGTGTCCTGATGAAGAAACTGGAGAATTTAGAAATGGGCAGGCCAAAATAAAACCACATGTCATCCATCCCTTCTCCGGTGTCCTGATGAAGAAACTGGAGAATTTAGAAATGGGTACGCCAAAATAAAACCACATGTCATCCATCCCTTCTCCGATGTCCTGATGAAGAAACTGGAGAATTTAGAAATGGGCAGGCCAAAATAAAACCACATGTCATCCATCCCTTCTCCGGTGTCCTGATGAAGAAACTGGAGAATTTAGAAATGGGTACGCCAAAATAAAACCACATGTCATCCATCCCTTCTCCGGTGTCCTGATGAAGAAACTGGAGAATTTAGAAATGGGTACGCCAAAATAAAACCACATGTCATCCATCCCTTCTCCGGTGTCCTGATGAAGAAACTAGAGAATTTAGAAATGGGCAGGCCAAAATAAAACCACATGTCATCCATCCCTACTCCGGTGTCCTGATGAAGAAACTGGAGAATTTAGAAATAGGCAGGCCAAAATAAAACCACATGTCATCCATCCCTTCTCTGGTGTCCTGATGAAGAAACTGGAGAATTTAGAAATGGGCAGGCCAAAATAAAACCACATGTCATCCATCTCTTCTCCGGTGTCCTGATGAAGAAACTGGAGAATTTAGAAATGGGTACGCCAAACTAAAACCACATGTCATCCATTCCTTCTCCGGTGTCCTGATGAAGAAACTGGAGAATTTAGAAATGGGCAGGCCAAATAAAACCACATGTCAACCATCCCTTCTCCGGTGTCCTGATGAAGAAACTGGAGAATTTAGAAATGGGTACGCCAAAATAAAACCACATGTCATCCATTCCTTCTCCGGTGTCCTGATGAAGAAACTGGAGAATTTAGAAATGGGCAGGCCAAAATAAAACCACATGTCATCCATTCCTTCTCTGGTGTCCTGATGAAGAAACTGGAGAATTTAGAAATAGGCAGGCCAAAATAAAACCACATGTCATCCATTCCTTCTCCGGTGTCCTGATGAAGAAACTGGAGAATTTAGAAATGGGTAGGTCAAAATAAAACCACATGTCATCCATCCCTTTTCCATTGTCCTGATGAAGAAACTGGAGAATTTAGAAATGGGTAGGCCAAAATAAAACCACATGTCATCCATCCCTTCTCTGTTGTCCTGATGAAGAAACTGGAGAATTTAGAAATGGGTAGGCCAAAATAAAACCACATGTCATCCATCCCTTCTCTGTTGTCCTGATGAAGAAACTGGAGAATTTAGAAATGGGTAGGCCAAAATAAAACCACATGTCACCCATCCCTTCTCTGGTGTCCTGATGAAGAAACCGGAGAATTTTGAAACGTATAGGCCGAAATAAAATCACATGTCATCCATCCCTTGTCTGGCGTTCTGCAAGGTTTCAAAATTCATAGATCGAAAGAAAAGTGCATGTCATCCATATTTTGTCTGGTATGATATTGTTTGGATTATCAGCAGTATTGAACATGTCCTTTTCTTCCTGACATTCATTGACTTACACTGCATGACCCACCACAGTTGGTTTGATGCTCTTGTAGGGTTTGTGCCTTTCAACCCTTCAAGCCATCCTGTATACCTCATTTTAATGATGGATATTTTTCTGGCATGCCACTGTACAGTGAGAAAGATATGGAGGGGGAACTTCCTATGTATCTAAAAGGTGTAGATAGCAACCAACTACGTCTTGCTCCAAGTACTAAAAGTGGGAGAGATCAAGGGGACAAAAAGTTGGACAAAGTCAACCAAGAGAGAGATAATAGTGTCTATTTTTGCCTAGAGAGATGTTTGGTGTGTAAACCCTTCATAATGCTTTTTTTTTTCATTTTTGATTTTCTGTTTTTTTCTCTCCTCCTTCCCAGAACTTTAATATTGTTTATTGTGCAGTAAAAATTACCTGGCAAAATAATTTCCCAGATCAATAGATTAAAGAAATACCAAACTTGTAGAACTTTTTGTGGCGCCCCTATGGCAAGGCGCCACAGGGAAGTACTGCACCCAAGCATTGGTGTGCTGCCTCCGTAGCTGTGGAGCACGGGGAAATCTCCAGAGTCTGTACCCCAACACCCATACACAGGCCACTTTAATACAAGGGACCGTATATTTAGTAGGTCCCAGGGGGTGGAGCCTAGAAAGCGGGAGACAGGGAGTAACAGAGAGTCAGTAGTTGGTGTGAGGAGAGCAAGCTAGAAGGATGCACAGGACCCTGCGGGGACACAGGAGGGCACTCTTAGGAGAGAGGTGACCCAGACTGGAAGGTGGTTTACCCAGGACTGGTCGGAGCCAGCTGGGAACCCAAGTCAACACCGGCAAGCCGGAGCCGAGGCAGTCAGATGCAGGCTCAACCCTGACTGCAGACCGGTAAGCTGAGGGCCTGCCACAAAAAGGGCCGAAGCACCCCTAAAAGATGTCCAACATCAGTCCTGCAGCTGGGTTCACGACACCGACAAACAGAGACTTTAGGTAACAGACCCCGTGGACTAGAGACTTGGCTTAAGAGGGGAGAGAGGAGAGCACAGGACCACGAGCGCCATATTGAGGGCACCACTAACAGACTCTGGAGGAGCATCCACGATCTGCGGTTATCAGACCCATTAAACCAGACTGTACCGTGTACGTGTTTCCATCTGGTGCAAGTAAAGAACTGTTTGAGCTAAAGTGGTGTCTGTGCTCCTTTCATCTGAGGACTATGACTCCCCTCATCCATCCCCGCTGCCCTGAGGTAAAGCTCCGCCTGTGGGGAGGTGTACTACCAAAGCTGCATTCCCGTCACCTCAGCGGCCGGCTGCAGCGCTGGTAACCCTATTACCAGGTACCACAGGTGGCGTCACGTTACAATTCCCCATCATCATCACCCCTATCCCCTGCCAATGAGGGTCCAGGGCATGGAATCGGGAATCGACCAGCCGTGATCCCCACCGAAGTAAACCATCTGTCCCGGTATCCGAGTACCCCCTACTCTGTCGACCTCCTCATATTTGTTTTTATTTTTAGTGCAGGTTAAATTATTAAATAATAAATTAGTTTTGTGTCTCCATTTTGTGAGACCTGAATCTTTTTTATTTTTCCATCAGAGTAGCTGTTTAAAAGCTGATTGTACCTCATTTTCCCTTTGGATTAATTAATATTAATTATATTTTCATAGATTGAAACTTTACATATTATGCAATACTACATATGTCATTTTTTTCTATTTCCTTATTAGGTACACAAAAGGGGGGAGTCAAATTTTGGTCTTTTTTTTCATTGTTTGCTGAAGCTTTTTTTTTTAGATTTTTTTTACTTTGAACTTGTGATTGTTTCATTGCTCTGTATTTTATACTGCAACTAGTAAAAAGGCCCGATGCAATTGCATCGGTAGCGCGGTGAAATGAATTGTGTGTATACAGGTGGGTCAGTGGGTAGCAGAGTATAGAGGCGGCTCTGTGGGTAGCAGAGTATAGAGGCGGCTCTGTGGGCAGCAGAGTATAGAGGCGGCTCTGTGGGCAGCAGAGTCCAGAGGCGGCGCTGTGGGCAGCAGAGTCCAGAGGCGGCGCTGTGGGCAGCAGAGTCCAGAGGCGGCGCTGTGGGCAGCAGAGTCCAGAGGCGGCGCTGTGGGCAGCAGAGTCCAGAGGCGGCGCTGTGGGTAGCAGAGTGAGTGAGGTGTGGGTGAGTGGGGGCATGTGGGGGACGTAAGAGGGGTAAGCAGGTACAGAGTGGGGGCATGAGCAGGGGCAGTGTGGGTGATTGGGGGGGGAAGCAGGGGCAGTGTGGGGAGTGAGGAGATAGGGGGGTAAGAGGAGTGAGCAGGGGCAGTGGGGAGTGAGGAGATAGGGGGGTAAGAGGAGTGAGCAGGGGCAGTGTGGGGACTGAGGGCTATAGTGTGGGGAGTGAGGAGATAGGGGGGGTAAGAGGAGTGAACAGGGGCAGTGTGGGGAGTGAGGGCATGGGGGGGGGGGTAAGAGGAGTGAGCAGGGGCAGTGTGGGGACTGAGGGCATAGTGTGGGGAGTGAGGAGATAGTGGGGGGGTAAGAGGAGTGAGCAGGGGCAGTGTGGGGACTGAGGGCATAGTGTGGGGAGTGAGGAGATAGTGGGGGGGTAAGAGGAGTGAGGAGGGGCAGTGTGGGTGAGTGAGGAGATAGGGGGTTAAGAGGAGTGAGGAGTGTGGTTGAGTGTGGGTAAAGCAGGGGCAGATGTGGGGGCAGAGGTGCGGGCCGGCGCACCTGTAACCTTACTTGAGGAGCGGAGGGTGGAGGAGCGGGTTGTTATGAGTCTGCAGGGCATGGGGGGGCGTGCAGGATACAATGCTAGTGCGGCGGCGGCGCCATCCTACCGTGATCCGCTGCGGCGGGCTGCGTCATTGAGGAAGGCGTCGGGCGATGGTGGCGGCGGCCGCGGCGGGCCGAGTCATTGAGGAAGGCATCGGGTGATGGTGGCGGCGGCCGGTTTTCTCCTGGCGCTCCCCCTGGCTGTTGTCACTTGTGCCTGAGGTATCGCACTGTCCTAGTGGAGTTCAGGACCTGTGGTGATGTCACAGTCACGTGACACCAGGTTACCATGGAGTAAGCTGGTGTCACGTGATTGTGACATCACCACAGGTCCTGGAGTGCAGTAGAAGAGGTCTGCAGACACTCGGAGCCTGCGGCAGCCACCGGCAGCGACCGGAATCCTGGAGGAAGCCTGGAGGGAGACGGCGGGGGCTCGGGGAGAGGTGAGCATATTTTTTTTTTTTTTCAAGTGTAGTGCGGGTCTGCGGCTCGTGATGACGCTGCGCGTCATCACTCGCAGTCCCGCGCAAAGCATGTTGGGATTCGGCGACAACGCCCGAATTCCCAACTGCGGATTATATAAGTAGATTTTGCAGTACCTAGTTGTAATAGAATTCTCCTATAAAGCCTAGATATGGGCTAGGATCTCTGACATATGATGCGGGCTCAGCTCCTGAGCTTACTCCATAAACCAGCACTAGACGAGTAGCGACACTTGTCAAGAAAGGTTGTCTGAGAAATTTTTGAAGGTCTTCTAAGTTAGCCAATAGAGATGAGCAGACCCATGGAAGTTTAGGTTTTGGTGGTGCTGCCAGACTCTTTATAAAGGTCTGTTCTGGACCCAAACTTGACCCAAACCTCATTGGAAGTCGCTGGTTGGACAGTTCGGCTCTCCGCCCACATACAGCCAGCCATAAACAAAACACTTCCGGGGTCGGCAGGGTGGGGTTATTTAGTTTTTTTATATTACAAACACACTACAGCCGATAACTCTGTTTATACCTCCAGTGCGAGCCGATCAAACATGGCAAGTGGCTCACACTGAACCCGAGCACAGTGATGTTCCATTCAGTGATTTGGATACATAAAGCACCCGAACTCCAACCTTGAACAGGTTCACTCATCTCTATGGAATGTTCAATAGAGTCTTCTCGGTTCATTTCTTACTTTCTTCAGGAAATATATAGTACATCGGGAGGCCCTGTGGATATTTAGGACATTTATGAACAAAGCATCAATATGAAAGTTCTGGAGATCTATATGCTGAGTGCACATTTCAGTATGTTATTCACATTGTTTCCTAGACTCTCATATATATGTCTCATTACAGGACTTTGGACATAATATTATCCGCTGTCAAAAGGATGGGACTTGGAGTGGGAGTTTTCAGTTGTGTGACTCCATGACAGGACCCTGTGAAGCTCCCCATCTTTCTATTGTCGATCAATTGGTGATTGAGTGTACACAAGGGTATGGAATAGGTATGTCCAAGTGCAATCTACAAGGAGTTGTAATGAATTTCAATTCACTATGCTGTTTTTACCCTTCCAAACTTCCTGCCTGCTGTTCCTCCATGTATGCTAAGGATGTCATATGATTCCCAATGTACATGTACTTAAAATATCCACTGATTGACCAAATTAGAGACATAATGTTTCCTAATTGCCCTAAATAAAGTAATAATGGACATTGCCCCTCTTATATACAGTAATGATACCCCATGGTTCCCCAATATATAGTAATAATACCCCCTGAGTTGCCCAAAATAGACTAGCAATGACTCCTGATCATCCCAAATGCATAGTAATAATGTCTCCCAAAAGTGAATAATACCCATGATCACCCTTATATAATAATACAGCCCCATGGTTTTCCTGTACATAGTAATAAGGAGGCCTATTGATCCCCTCAAGTATAGTAATAATTCCCCTTGATGTCTTATATATACTAATAATGCCCCTTGATCCCTATATATTGTAATAATGCACCCTGATCCCCCCATACTCCACCCTTATCCCGCAAGTATAGCAATAGTGGCCCACTGATCCCACATATATTGTAATAATGCCCCCTGATCCCCCTATATATATATGCGTATATATATATATATATATATATATATAGTATGAATGCCCCCGGATCCCTACATAAATAATTATAATAATAATACCCCATGATCCTGCCATATATAGTGATCATGCCCCTGATCCCTCATGTATAATATTAATTCCCTCTTATCGCCCTTATAGTAATAATGCCACCTGATCACACCATATATCATAATCATGCCTATGTATCCCCCAATTATAGTAATATTGCCCCTGATCCCCCTATATATAGTAATAATGCCCTCTTAACACCCTTATATATAGTAATTATTCCCCCTTATTTCCATATGTAGTAATAATGCTGCGTGCTCCCCCCTTAAATAGTAATAATGCCCTACTGCCATTGATCCACTCATAAATAGAAATAATGCCCCTATCTCCACCTTAAAGAGTAATAATGCTCCTTATCCCCCATATATAGTAATTATGCCTCTATATTCATTCATATATAGTAGTAATGCCTTCTGATCCCCTCATATATAGTACTAATGCCCCCTGATTCCATATATGTAGTAATAATGCCCTCTGATCCCATATGAAGTAATAATGCCCCCATAACCCCAATATATAGTAAAAATGCCCCCTGATCCCCCATATACAGTAATAATGCCCCCTCATCCCCCAGATATAGTAATAATGTCCCCTTTTCCCTATATAGTGATAATGCCCCTTGATCACCCATGTATAGACAGCATTTCCACTTATCCCCCATGTTTAGTAGTAATGCCCACTGATTCCCCCATATATATTAGTAATGCTCCCTGATCCCCCATATGTGGCGCCCCTACAGACCGGTCGCCACTAGATGGTGCAGCAGCAGGGATTGGTAAGTCGGTCTCCCCACACAAACACCCAACACACTCCTGATCCTAAGTCTAGGGACTCTATGCCCAGCAACTGGATAGCGGGAGGAGCCAGGTGGTGGGTGGAAAGTTAGAAAAGTACCCTGTAAAAAAGGGAGGTAATAACAGAGAACAACAGGAAAGTGAAGTGAGCAGTCATCCAAGGAAAATAGAGGAGTGAAGACCAGTCAGTGGAAGGAGAGAGCACCACCGTACAGGACTGAGAGTACACGGACCCGGCGGCCTGAGCCACCATGAGGCTTGTCTGAGTCCCAGGCCGAAGACCAAGGGAAAGAAAGAGGGATTCCAGGTGTTCTTGAATTAGCGAGGACACTAGTGGACAGGACCGGAACCAAAGTCCGGCTCTGCTGAAATGGCCAGAACGCTGTAAGCTCCAACTACGAACCCCGGCAGGGTGTGGGGTCTTTATGTCCCGAGATCTCTTCACTGCACAAAGAGAAGGCCGTCGTATTAGGGCTAGGGGACCCAGAGAGTCACCCACTGAAAGCCTGTGATCGCTGAATCAAAGTTAGCATGCAGACAGACCGAAAAAGGCCAGAAAGAAACATGAAAGGGGGTGATGTAGAATAACCATCCTGGCTGCTTAGACCACACCGGAGCCGCTATTGAACTGTTGTACGCTGTAGCATCTGTCGAGAAAAGAGAGTAAAAGCGGTTAAAGCCTGTTGCTGTCGGATACTGTATTTCTTGTATTTCTGAAAGCATTCTTACTTTCTATCCTTTTTTTATGGTATTATTTATTATTCTTTAGCAGCCTGTTATTCAGTCCAATCAGATTATACACCAGAGAGGAGATAGACTGATTTGGGAATCTGGCAGCTGGAGGCTGCTTGTCACTATGAACACTGCACTCCTCCTTATCTATTGACTTTACTGTTGCCCTGGGGACCAGCCCTACCTGTGGAGGGCTCAACATGCTTGCTGATACTCCCATCATCCCCACAGGTCTAAACTACAGTGGCGGCTACCCATAGCCGTGAACCACGGGTGGGGTCACGTTAATTCCCAATTATTTTTCCCCCTTTTATTGACCGCCCAGGGTCACAAAAATGGGTCTCGACCCTCGTGACTACCCCAGCAGAAGCTGCCACCTGGTTTCAAGTACCCCACGGCCCTGGTGGGCAAGTCACATACAAAATAATGTCCTGTAATCCGCCATTTATAGTAATATTGTCCCTTTATCCCCAGTTATAGTAACAATGCCCCCCCATTAATGGTAATAATTCCACCTAATCCCCAAAATGTAGTAATAATTCCCCCTGATCGCCATATATTGTAATAATGCCCCTTATCCCACATATATAGCAATGATGCTCCCAATCCCCCCTTGATGAGTAGTAATACCCCCTTATCTCTTCATATATAGTACCAGAGGAGTGAGTGTCATGTGCCTCATATGTGAGTGGACCCGATACGACCCCCCCCCACCTTACCCCCCTCCCTGGTGCGTAGGCTGCTGTCCTCAGAGGTATACTTGGAGAATATGTCCACCAGAAATGGGGTCCATAGATGAGTTTTTTTTTCCAGAATGGTAAGTATGCTGTAACGTAATGCCCTGACTTTTTTTTTACGGTGACTTCAAAAGGGAAACTCTGCAATAACACTTCTTATATAGCCGGATAATTAAATTATAAAGTGAAATGGAAATCTTCATAAAACATAATTCACTTCCGAAATGACATTTAGGACTTTTGTGTGTGGCAAATACAAGAAATATATTTAGACGTTCAATGACATAAGTAGGAATTTTTGATTGAAAGCAGGTGGATTTAACAATGAAAAAGAAATGCTTTTTGTATCTGGGTTTTGCCAAGTAAAAGGCATATTGTGCCTCAAAGCGCAGCTAGTTCTCAGCCATTATTATTTCTATGCTGTAAATGCACGGCTCACAAATTCAATTCTATATCTCTCTGGAGGGTAGTAGCTGAAACCTAGATGAGCTAAGCGTGCGGTAATAAAATGGTGAGTCACAGTCATGTAGCCCTGGCTCCTCCATTAATACCGCACCTATACAGAACAAGAGAATTTTCCTTTTTCATAACGATACAGCAATCACATCATAAATCGGGGGATCGTAACATGTGACCCAGCCACCAAAAAATGGTTCCCTATGCCATAACTGGTGATTGTACTGAATAACAGGGTGCTAAAGAATAATAAATAATACCATAAAAAAAAGGATAGAAAGTAAGAATGCTTTCAGAAATAAACTTTAAAGTATATTTTTCTCCTTCGCATCATTGGGGGGACACAGGACCATGGACACTAAGCTAAAACATCCATGGTCCTGTGTCCCCCAATGATGAGCTAGGAGAAAAGGATTTTACGGTGAGTACACAAAAATCCCTGTTTATCAAATAATAAAATGAACAAACAAATGAGAAGCCTAAATAAAATTAGTATGTGGTGTGACCGCTCTTTGCCTTCAGTTTCTGAAGATGTTGTTCCAAACATCTTGGAGGACTAACCACAGATCTTCTGTCTCTCTTATGAGGCTTGCACAAATCTTGCTGTCTCTTTATGTCAAAAGTCCCTAAGCTTTTTGACTTTCAGGCCTGAAAGAGGTAGTAATCCACATTCAGCTTTGATAGAGGATTGTGGTCCACATTCAGCTCTGATGGAGGGTCGAAAGCTACATTCAGCTCTGATAAGGTAGGAGCTGGATGTGACTCGTGACCATCTATCACTTTAGTGACTCCCAGAGCCACCATTGCCAATATGATGACAACCAAAGCTTTTCTACAGAAATCACACTGAAGCGGTATATCAAGATCCAGGGATTCCTACTTTTCCTACACTAAGATCTGCTCTTCTGTGTGGGGGTTACTCACAAAAGTCAAAATCTGGATCCCTGCTCTTCATACCTATTTACTAGACCTTGTGTTTATGCACCAAGCTAGAAGACAGCCGCAAGCCACACATCATGAACCGTGAGCCATATGTGGCTCCCAACCACAGGTTGGAAATACTCTGTTTTAGGTAGTCACAGACAGACTTGATGATGTGAGATCAGGGCTCTGTGGGGGCCGGATCATCACTTCCAGGACTCCTCATTCTTCTTTATGAGTAGGTTCTTTATGTAATCCTAAACAGACTGGATGATGTAAAATTAGGGCTCTGCGGGGGTGGATCATAACTTCTAGGACTCCTTGTTCTTCTTTTAAGGAGGTTCTTCATGTAATCCCAGACAGGTTGGATGATGTGAGATCAGGGCTCTGTGGAGGCCGGATCATCAGTTCCAGGACTCCTTGTTCTTCTTTATGAGGAGATTCTTCATGTAATCCCAGACAGGCTGGATGATGTGAGATCAGGGCTCTGTGGGGGCTGGGTCATCACTTCCAGGATTCCTTGTCCTTCTTTATGAGGATGTTCTTCATGTAACATCACACAGACTGGATGATGTGATATAAGGGCTCTGTGGGGGCCGGATCATCACTTCCATGACTTGTTCTTCTTTATGAGGAGGTTCTTAATGTAATCCCAGACATACTGGCTGATGTGAGATCAGGGCTCTGTGGGGGCCGGATTATCACCTCCAGGAATCCTTTTACTTCTTTATGAGGAGGATCTTCATGTAATTCCAGACAGACTAGATGATGTGAGCTCAGGACCCTGATGTCACATCATCCAGTCTGTTTGTGATAACATGAAGAACCTCCTCATAAAGAAGAACAAGGAGTCCTGGAAGTGATGATCCGGCCCCCACAGAAGCCTGATCTCACATCATCCAGTCAGTCTGGGATTACATTAAGAACCTCCTCATAAAGAAGAACAATGAGTCCTGGAAATGACGATCCGGCCCCCACAGAGCCCTTATATCACATCATCAAGTCTGTGTGATGTTACATGAAGAACATCCTCATAAAGAAGAACAAGGAGTCCTGGAAGTGATGATCTCTCCCACAGAGCCCTGATCACGCATCATCCACTCTGTCTGGGATTACATGAAGAAGCTCCTCATAAAGAAGAACAAGGAGTCCTGGAGTGATGATCCAGCCCACACAGAGCCCTGATCTCACCTCATCCAGTCTCTCAAGGATTACATAAAGAACCTCCTCATAAAGAAGAACAAGGAGTCCTGGAAGTGATGATCCGGCCCCCACAGAGCCCTGATCTCACATCATCCAGTCTCTCAAGGATTACATAAAGAACCTCCTCATAAAGAAGAACAAGGAGTCCTGGAAGTGATGAACCAGCCCCCACAGAGCCCTGATCTCACATGATCCAGTCTATCTGGGATTACATGAAGAACCTCCTCATAAAGAAGGACAAGGAGTCTTGGAGTTGATGATCAGGCCCCCCTGATCTCACATCATCCAGTCTGTCTGGGATTGCATGAAGAACCTCCTCATAAAGAAGAACAAGGAGTCCTGGAAGTGATTATCCGGCCCCCACAGAGCCCTGATCTCACATCATCCAGTCTGTCTGGGATTGCATGAAGAACCTCCTCATAAAGAAGAACAAGGAATCCTGGAAGTGATTATATGGCCCGACAGACCTCCACAGAACCATAATCTCACATCATCCCCCCTGTCTATTACATGAAGATTACATGAAGATACAAAAGGATTTGCAGATGCCTCATGCACAAAAGATCTGTGATAAGTCCTTCATGATGTTTGTATCAATCTCCTTGTTGAGTACCTTCAAAAACTGTGTGCAAGTGTAAATAGAAGTGTTGATGATATGCTGTTTTGATAAGCACACCAGATATTACTATGATATAGATTTCTCTTTGGTTCACTCACTTTGTATTTTGTAAATTGATTAAAAAAAACTAATCTTTAAAACCTTCTATTTTTTAGACCATTCTTATTTTGCAGCATTTTTTCCTCACCTGCCTTTGTATTTGTATTAATCTGTATGTTAACATGATTAAATAACATTATGCATTATAAACATAAAGATAGCTCATTGTATATTTTATCTTCTTAAAAGGGGCTGAATGCAATGTCACATGTTTGGAGGATGAGAAGAAGGAAGTTGTCATAATGCCTCCGAATGTGACAGAAAGAAACTTACAGCATTGGATGAATCCTAAAAGGGTGCAGGTAAGGTTTATTAATTTAACATTATTTTAATTCAGCGCCGGGCACCACTGCAATCTATGACCCCTGTCCTCGGGATCCACGCTTGATGAGGGGATTCCTCCTGCGGCCGCCTGTCAGCACCGCTTCACTGACTCTAGGATGCTGTGTGGTGCACTTCCGGGTCATAAAGTTCATGCAGTTATAACAACGAGATACAAGTGGCAGCACTCACCGGTTCTTCCAAAATCCTTTATTGTTTAAAATACAGTGGTAATCTGCAGTCACACATGGTGGTGCGGGGGGAGGATGGAGAGTCCTCTGAAACGACGGACCGTTTCACGCCGCCCCCAGGCGCTTCCACAGGTTATTGCACAAACCTGTGAGATACAATTGTTAGCTTTTTATTTGGAATGCTATTGGCAGGCCCGCCAGGACCGGGAGTACTCAGAACTTGGCCGGATAGTTCTTTTGGGGAGGTCACGGGGCCGTTACCCGACTCCATGGCCCTGGCCGTGTCATAAAAAACTTTATATGGGATAAAGTTGTGACGCCACCCATGATGTTCGGCAAGGAATGTCCGACGCTGCGGTTCAGGACCACTGTGGCAGTTGGTGGTGCAGCAAAGATGGTACAGCTCCCAATGGGTAAAGCGGGGCCCCAGGGTGACTGTTACAGTTTATGATGGGAGTTGTGAATGTTGGGGTACAGGACTGAGGGCGCGGAAAATGCCCGAACAACATAGGATGGTGGTTTCCTTTACCTTCACTTGATAGTTGATGGTGCAGACCAGGACACTGGTAACAGGTCATCATGGAGAGCTGGTAATAGAATACCCTGGCACACCTTAATAAGCTAAAACTCCAAAAAAATCTTTGTGTTGCAAAAGAAATGTTATTTTTCTTATCACACACTGAACAAGTTTAACTAGATCCAACGTTTCGGCCTACAAGCCTTCCTCAGGGATCTAGTAAATACATAAATGAATATGGTAAATATCACCATTAACATAAACAAATCTACAACATAGAAATATCTTTCATTATATATCCCACTTCATATTAAAGCATATAGTGACCACCTGTGAAGGAAAAGAAGAGACAAAAACTCGTCCACTGTGCGTGTGCAAAAAACAGTCGTATATTATAATACGGAGTCTAGTGCTAATAATCAAAAATACATATAAATGTTGTAATATCATATACTATATGAAAAATAATCCATAAGGAGCACCATTAACCATTATTTATAGAGCAGAGAAAAAGAAAAAGACATCACAATGTGTACAATCCTGTGATACAAGTCCAGAAAAATAAACAACAAAAAGTATACCTGTCAAACTATTCAGGGTTAAGGATTAGGTTTTTCCTTAATAGGAACAGAATTTTAATTCACAAAACTAAATCAGGAAAATAAAATAGAAACATTTTTTCAATTATATTATCATAATTCTGCCTTATAGGAATTGTGTTGTATCCCTTTCACTAACATCATAACTAAATAATACTGATATGACTCCTTGTTATATATATATTTCATACTAGATAATGTTTAGATTAATTTTTTTAACCTTATGATATCTCACTTAATGTATCCTAAAGCCCCCGTCACACCAGGCGACGGGGCTGGGGATGTCGGCGGTGACTGGCAGGTGCGCGCACGTTTTTGGCGCCCCGCCAGCGTCGCCGTCCCCTGTTTAGACAGGGCGACACCTCCAGCCCCGCGCCGGCGATCTGTCAGGCGGCATCGCTGCCGGGGTGTCTGGAAACCCCAGCTGCGATGCAGGACAATGGGAGCCTATGGCTCCCATCGCCTGACAGATCGCTGGCGCCCGGTTACATGGTTCGATGTGTGCACATCGCCCCATGATGGTTGCCTGGTTTCAGAGCACTGCTCTGAAACCAGGTGGCGCCCGGCACCACCGACATCGCCCCTTTACATGAGGCGACGTAGGGGCGATGACGCTGGCGATAAGCCACGCCCCCATGTCACCTCTGTAATGGGCGACGATATCGCCCCGTGTAACAGGGGCTTAAGGGATATACTCCCCACAATACCATTAAGAGTTAATATATATTAAAAATAAAAAAGTGCGTACTGTGCCTTTAAGGGAAAAAAAACCCTCCTATACAGCCATAATACTAGGTATTGTGTGTTATATATAGCACTTGAAAAACCTCACTTAAGAAAGGGCAAAATGCTCCCATTGAAAACCATGAAAATGCTTATTTAAATGCTTATAGATTCTCATAAATAAAGAAGGAGAGTTGCAAAAATAGCAACAATATCTACATACCCATGTAACCTGCATATGAGGAAACCTCTTAGTGCACCTGCGGTGGAGATCAATGTAGATCAATGCCACCGTATTAAATAACAAATAGATGAGAGTATACTCCTAGGGAGCTTATTCCATTACCTCAGTATTTGTTTGTGTGTCTTATCAGGCGAAGCGCCCTGTGTATGACGATCACCGCCCTTATATGATCCTAGGGCTGGGGACCGAATTCATTGAACTTCCTGCGGTTGAACTGCAAGGAAGGAAAATGAACCGCACGCCGGCGCATGCGCACAAAGTATCGATATGCATCATGTAGGAGGACATGCGCAATAAGCGCTACATAGTGAAAGTAAAGAGGAACGCTGCAAAACAGTAGCGATCTCATTTCAGATGCAAAGACATCTCTTCCTACCATTCAGTATTGCATCTAGGATTAGAAAAAATAGATCAATGCTTGTTAGGCCCACGTCACACACACACAGATATTTGTGCAGATATTGTTCACAGATCTCTGGTTGCAGTGAAATTATGGACCCATTAATCCATTTATATACAGCCACAAAATGGAACAATGTGTCCATGATTTCACTGCAACCAGAGATCTGCGAACAATATCTGCACAGATATCTGTGTGTGTGACGTGGGCCTTAGGCGGCCGTCACACGCTACGATATCTTGAACGATATTGTAAGCGATCACGTGCACGCGCGATCGCTAACAATATCGCTCACATCGCTGGTGAGATGTCACACAGACAGACTCACCAGCGATGTGGACCAGTGAGATCGCTGGTAACTATGGTACACATCGGGTTACTAGGCGCCGCGCATCGCTTAGTAACCCGACGTGTACCATAGTTACCATCTCCCAGCATAGGCTCTGCCGCTGGGAGATCGTTCATGGTGGTGTTATACACCACGATGGAGCAGATTGTAAAATCGTTCATCGCAAGATCTGAGGTCCGGAGCTCAGATCTCGATCTTGCGATTTTAACCATTCTCGTTCGTCATATCTTGCCGTCACACGCAGAGACATCGTTCAAGCGATATCTTTCAAGATATCGTAGCGTGTGACGGCCGCCTTACAGACATGGTAGTTGTACAATGTAACATTTTAAAACGTCATCAGACGGGGATCAATAAATACCTCAAATCTGCAAAGTGAAGTAGGCAATATCTCATATTATGCAATATTATACAATGTATATTTAAAATGTTATATTTAAATTGAAAAAATGATAATTTCTTTCAAAATGTTTGTAGATTTATAATACCTAATTACAAAATTCTTATATTTGTTAATATTGCCTATCTCCTTTGTCACATTCATTTATATCAAAGACCCCTAGGTTAATACTATTAATACCACCTCTTGGATAGTTCCAGCTTGATATTGTATATTTAATAGAATTCTTTACGATAATGAAAAAATGACATGCGTGGATATTATTAGAATGGACATAACCTCCAAAATCGGGGAACATTTATATCTCAACATTCCACACCAGGTGGGTTTGCAGGCCTTCCTTCTGCCCTATCCCATTTGGTCCCTGCTTCTTAAAGCTATGCTGCGGCCCTCTACCTGTGTACTGGTTCCTCACCCGTATGACAGGCAGCTTGAGTCTTTTACAGGTGCCGCTCCTCTGTTGGCAGATCTGGACTCTAGTATGCTGCTGTGCCGCCGGGCATTTTGTTGCCTCCGGATTCAGCTGCCGGGACTTCAGTACCCGTACAATCACAGACTCCGGCGTCTGGTTTCTAGCGGTCAACACTGGTGTGAGCTCAGTCACAGCTCCACTCCCCAGGTTCTTCTTGACTCCTCTCCTCTTCCCTCTCACTCGCTCTCCACTGCCCTGGAACGAGCACCTCCTTGGCTCCAGTTCCCAGTCCTCTCTCTCATACTGTTCTCAGACTTTCGGCCTAACCACACCTACGGACCAGAATTTATAGGGAAGCTTCCCTGAATCCAGGTGCTGAGCTCACCCTTCTGGCTTGGAGTCAGGAAGAGTGTTGGATGCTAGTGTTACCTAGCGTGAGGACCCCTTCTTGCTTCCAGGCATGACATCACCCCCTGTGAGGGAGGCAATGCCACTGTGGCAACAGAACTTCTGGGGTGCCACACTATGCCAAGAACACATGGTACCTGGTTGGGTTGGTGGGTCAAATTCTGCATATTGTCAACAAGGAAAAACTGAGAACATGTTGACATGTGTCTTAGTAAGGCCCTTTGTAGGCTTAGCTTGCAACCATTCTTCTTTCCTATAAATAATGATGAGTAGAACTACCATGAGCGGGTGCTCAGTACTCGAAATGAGCAGTTGAATGCATGGATGGGCACAACTCGAGTGTCCAAATATAATGGAAGTTAATTGTAAACTGAAGGATTTTCCCAGAAAATCCCAATTGACTTGCATTATATTCAGGTACTTAAGTTGCACCCATCAGTGCATCCAGCTGCTCATTTCAAGTACCGAGCACCCGATCATCTTTGTGCTCACTCATCACTACCTATTACCTTTAGATCCAACTTGTAATAAATAGTATATTACATAGAAACAACTTATTAGACCAATATACAACAACCAACATAGAGCATTTTGAGAAGAAATCCTGGAATAATTGATGCATAGCACAATAAGTTGCGAAAATCTCACCAATGGACTAATTTTTGTCCTGTAACTATATCTAGGCCTATAAAAGTAGATGGGCTACTACAGCCGCAGGGCATCCAATTTATGGTAAATTGCATTAAAGAGGTTGTCCCATAATTACTTCTTATCTTGTATTCACAGGATAGTTGATAAGTATCTGATTGCTGAGGATCTGACTGCTAGACCCCCCACCGATCACAAGAATGGAAGTCTTGTGTCTCCATTTGACTAGAACATCTGTCACACATGTGCACTCCTGTTCTATTTATTGTCTATGGGACTAATCGAGATAGCTCAGTACGATACATGATTATCTTCATTATGGAACGGCAGTATTCATGAAGAACAGCTGTTCCGTTCAAACAGGGAGCTTAGGACACCCATTTTTCTGATTAAAGTATCACATCCCCGGTAACTAAACACCTATCATATAACTTTGTTTTTATAAACCAGTCCAATTGTATTAAGTGTAGATTTTTTTTATTTGATGTTTTTGTATATGA
Organism: Allobates femoralis; assembly: GCA_033576535.1. NCBI lineage: Eukaryota > Metazoa > Chordata > Amphibia > Anura > Aromobatidae > Allobates > Allobates femoralis. The sequence goes on along the minus strand of JARQOC010000008.1, from coordinate 44,127,670 downwards.
TTTAAATAGTGATGCTCGAGCACGAAAGAGGCGAGGTGCTAAATACTCAAATCGAGCAGGTTGGATGCTCTGATGGGCTTGGCTCGAGTAACAAATATAACGGAAGTCAATTAGTGACGGGCAGTCAATCTCCCCACCCACATACAGCATTTCCAGGGGAGGGTGGGCAGGTCTTTTTTCTTTACACACAGCTTCTGGACAGATTACTTTGACCCCCAGTGATAACCAATTAGGCACTGCAAGTGGCTCACACTGAGGTGTCAGTTTCCATCGTTTACTGATGGGAACGACTCTTTGTATCCGTTCGCTTATGAACGACACAACCGAGCGTACCCGAGCACCCACGATGCTCAATTAAATATCGAGCAGTGGCAAGCACACTTGTGTCATGCGTGTCATGTCAAGATGATCTGAGATCAGAGGGTCACAATGCATTACTGATTGCAGATCCTCGCTGCCGCCTGCTTGCCTATTATCACATATTGGAGTGGATTTTAGTTTTTTTAGTGTTGAAAGCAGGGGCGTAACTACAATAGGTGCAGGGGTTGCAATCGCACCCGGTCCCTGTATCCTAGGGGGCCCCAAAAGTCCCTTTGACCTATATAAAAAGACTAATACTATTAAAGATTTGCAATCATTGGGGGCCCCGTTGGAGCTTTCGCATCGGGGGCCCCTGAGCCTGAAGTTACGCCACTGATTCAAAGGGTTACTTTCTTATCTGGATGAGAGCTAGTAGTCTTAATCTCAGCCGTAGCCCTTGTGACCATGACCATCCACTATAAATACACACTCTTAGCTCTTATCCAGTGACAGTTATATTATGTATACTGACCACTTTCTCTGGAATAGCTGAGCAGTTTGTTGCAGTAGCTGCAGCAAAGCTCCTGTTGGAGCAGCTGAAGATTGCTGTTTGTTATGTCTATTCCCATCTGATTGTGTTTCCTCGCTCTTGTTTTTTTTTTTTATTGTAGTAGCGAGACTAGTGTATCGCTGGCCTGCACACTAGTCAGGGTGAGTTCAGGGCCAACGAGAGCCTAGTCACATGATGGCAGCTGGGGAAGACTCATATAGAGACATTTGGGAGTGCAGGGTTCAGCCTCAGGTTAGTGTTAGAAGGTGAACCCTCACCATCTTTCCTTAATACTAGGGCTTTCTGTTGTCTTCCCTGGTGTTCCCCTTTGTATTGCGCCACACGTCGGTCGTTCCATCGCCCAGCGTGACAGCTTGATTATCATTAGACCTAAACATCATTTCAATCTACAACCATTGGATGATGAAGTCACATGACTTTATGTCAATATACAGCCAATTTTTATAATTGGTATTCTTCGTCTCAGTAGAGATCAGGAATGGCCTTGTTTACTGACCCGAACTCCACAACCTCAGAAGCACTTATGAGTATGGGTCCAGGGACATCATAACATACACCATTAGTTATGTTGTTCCCCTATGTGTTGTGTCCCACGACATAGTCTGAGTACAGCCTGGAATGGCCTCATTTACTGACCCCAACTAAGTATAAGTCCAGACATATCATGACATACACGATTACTTATGGTGTTCTCCAAAGTGTGGCGCCGCACGCCGGGCGTTCCCTTGCCCGGACGTAACAGCTTGCTTATCATTAGATCTAAACATCATTTCATTCTATAACTATTGGATGATGAAGTCACATGACTTTATGTCAATATACCTCCAGTTTTCACGTTTGGTATTTATGGTCCGAATACAGGTCTGGAATGGCCTCGTTTACTGACCTGAACTCCATAACTTCAGAACCACTTATAAGTATGGATCTGGAGACATTGTGTCATAGACTGTCACTTATGGGAAGAACCTGAAACAACTCACTTTTTCATACCACTCTCAGCATTGGAAAACTTGTAAAGCAGATACTTTGATAAAAACATTGTGAAAGTACAAGTATAGACTATACTGCAAACTTTCTGTAACCTGTAGCGTATCAAGGGATGACGTAGCAGCATATTTAGGAAATACAAAAATGTCATAAATCCCTGTGGCACCTGGCATTGTTTTAAATCAAATGATTGAATTAGATTGTTTTACAATGCTGATGTCATCTTATAACGGGATCTGATGTCTATTACTTTCAGACATAGGACAGTTTGAGTGGCTGCATGAAAATAAATGAGGTGCAACTCGCTGTGTCGCGGAGGGAATTATAATGCATCATGAGCCGTCTGGAGACACCCTCTTCGCTGACCTTACTTGTTCTCATTTATTCTACTCACTTCCAGAGAATTAGTGATGTGGTGGTATGTCTGACTCATAAAGGGCATATCAATTTCAGTGATTAAGTACTTAATATGATCCACTGCAGTATCTAATACTAAGACATAAGAGCTAAATAGAGCCAACATATGTGTATAGATCATCCAAACAAGTGCGGGAAAGGATGCATATAATGCACAACTTGTGCCATGGATTAGTTTATAATCCATATTTCTCATAATATAGAGACATTTATTCTTATTATGTGTCTATTAATTTTTTGGTTGACCACTTGTTGACATCCTCTCTTACAGAATTGTTATACATTGCCTAGCAGCAAGATACCTTAATAAGTACTCGTACCAAGAAGTTGGATGCTTGGATGGGTGTGATTCGCTTACCCAAAATAATGGAAGTCAACATTGAACTTAAGCATTTTTCCGGAAGAATTTCCCATTGACTTCCATTATACTTGGGTACTCAAGTCACGCCCATCCGAGTATCCAACTGCTGGTTACGAAGATGAAGCTCCTGAATATGGTGCTGCCCACTCATCTATACTTGTTATTAATACTGAGCAACGAAGCATGGTAGTGCCCACTCATCACTACTCGTTACAACTATCCAGTACATGAACATGGTGCTCACTCATCACTACTCATTATAAGTACCAAGCACCCACGCCTGCTAGTGCCCGCTCATCACTACTGGTTATGAACACTGAGCAACCGAGTATAGTGGTGCCCGCTCATCACTACTGGTTATGAATACTGAGCAACTGAGTATAGTGGTGCCCGCTCATCACTACTTGTTATGAATACTGAGCACCCAAGCATGTTAATGCTCGCTCATCACTAGTAGGGAGCCATGCACACTCCTATTGTTTCCAGTGCTCTATCATATAGAGGTGTTAGCTGTATTCCATATATTTAGCTATATGATGCATGCCTGGACTAAAGATAAGAAAATGAATGATCTTCTACATATTCCCACCAATTCTCAGTTATACTTTATGGTCCACTGGTCTAACAATATCTGTGGTTGCGCATTGGTTGTATCACTAATATCCCCAGAAGTCTTCAGGTTGATAGTTCCCCTGAAAAATGTAAGTGGTAATAGTCCAATTTTTAGTAGTGTATAAATTAATGTTACTAGACTTACTTACCATTAGCTTAGTTTACAGTCTAAGGTGAATAGGGGATCCAGACGAATAATTGTCAGGGGTGTTAAAGATACAGCATGTCCAATGTCAAACTAATGATCCTTTTGTCCTACAAGAGTTAAGATGCCACCAGATATGTCTGGCAGTGGTTCCTTTGGCCAATTTAGCATTTCTGGGTATGGAGGAGCTGGCTAAGATGGATGCCATCCAACTCCATAGTTGACCCCTCGGATATTGGTCAGTTTGGTCACATTATATTAGGTTCTTAGCCTGGAGAATGTTTGATGGTACTATCCCCTGATGAACCCTGAAGAGGTAAAAACACATAGAAAAGGTATACATTATTGGCATAGTGTCATGGTTATAGGGTCAGCTGTGGATTGCCCTTGTTATGGCTGGAGTCTGAGCTTGAGAATTTTTAGTTTTGTGATTGACCTTTAGACCTTAGGTATTGCCTCCATTGTCTAAACCTGGATATTACGTGTGCCTACATATCTTGCCAGGAGGATCCACTAAATGGGTGGGATAACTCAATTTTTTCATTTTGGATTTTGATCATTCTTTTTCCACTAAAGGGATCTGCTATGGACCATTAATTGTATTAGGCGATACTATGGCCACTGTTAAGTTTTGAAGCCTTTTTCATTTTTTACCATCTTATTTGACCCCCTAACATTGATTTAAGTATTTGTGCAAATATTCATGTGCACATCATTTGCTTAATTCCCATTGGTCTTAAAGGTATTAATTATTTTAGCTTACGGACCATATTTTTTTTTATAGTATAGCTATTTTAAATATATTTATTAATAAAAGTTATATTTTATACATCTCTCACTTTAGTGATGGTATCACTTTAGAGTATTGTGAGTCATATATTGTCCCTTTCGTTTTTGGCCTTATACAGCTGTCTTTTTCAAGCCAACCAATCAGCCCAACGATGCCAGCCATCTAATGTGTATATCGAGCTTAAGAGTAACATAATCTTTTCTGGTACTCTACTGTAGAGGTTTTCATCTATGAGCATTATTGTCCCATTAATACGGCTGTTCGACAAAGGTACTGTGAGCTGGACCCCACTGATTAGATATTGAGGTCATATTGTTTAAATCAGAGGTATCTAACCTTTCAGATTGTGAGAGCCACATTCAGCTCTAACAGAGGATCGCGAGCCACATTTAGCTTTGATATGTCAACCATACACAGTTTCCTCCATTGCGGACCTATGCACTCGCACTTCTCTCTGTCCTGCATAGGGAGGAGCAAAGTAGTGTAATGCACAGGTTTGGAAATAGGTGAATGAACGCTGGCCCATGCGCACTACAATACTTTGCTCTGTTCTCGGCAGAGAAGAGTGCATCTGTGCAGGGGCACAATGGAGAACACTGTGTGGATGATGTAGCACATGTCATCCACATGAAGCAGAGAAGCAGGGCAGCAGTAACAAGAAGAGAGGATGCACCCGGATCAAGATCAGCGATGCCCATTGGATTGGACCGCCCCGTAGGTGAGTATAATAAAAGGTCTTTTTTATGTTATACAGATCGGCTCCGGGACTATATACTATTCTAGAATGCAGTATATAAGGGCTTACTGGTGGTTACCGCAATTTATCGGGAGGGAAAAAACCTGGTGGTAGATTCCCTTTAAAATTGGGATGCTTTCCAGGCAAACATAAATTTGCCATTAGACACTGAATTTGTTTCTATTCATACAAGCCCCTGATTAGCTTTAGTCCTAAAAATACCGGCCAATACCTGCCACTATAATTCCTGTAAATCATGTTAAGCAGCATAGTCCTGACACTCAGTAATTTGGTTCTCAATTTTATATTAATAATACAGTGAAGTGTTCTGTTTATTAAAGGGTAATGTATTTTGTTTCCCTAGATTTAATAAAAATTAATGGAATATAATAGATTGCTTTATCGCACTTAACTGTGCCTCTCACTTTGATATACGGTAATAAATTATATTTTTTTATAGAGAATTATTTGCACGGGAAGAAAGGAATGGTATCCACTCCCAAGAGAACTTCACTGTATCAAGAGGTGTGAGGTAAGAACACTGATATTTGATTGCTATGACAGATGGATAAAATAGATGTAGAACCCACAGAATACTAAAAATATGCCAGATTATTATTATAGCACCATTTATTCCATGGCGCTTTTCATAAAAATATGGGCATACATAGACAAGTACAATAATCATGAACAATATAAGGCATGCACAGGTAGAGGTTGAGAGAGGACCCTGCCCACGAGGGCTCACAGTCTACAAGGGATGGGTGAGGAATACAGTAGGTGAGGGGTGATGACCCTGCTCGTGAGGGCTCACAGTCTATAAGGGGTGGGTGAGGATACAGTAGATGAGGAGTGAGGACCAGGCCGCGAAGGTTCACAGTCTACAAGGCATGGGTGAGGATAGTAGATGAGTAGAGGACCCTGCCTCTGAGAGCTCACAGTTTACAAGGAGTGGGTGAGGATACAGTAGATGAGGAGTGAGGATCCTGCCCAAATGGGCTCACAGTCTACAAGGGATGGGTGAGGATAGTAGATGAGTAGAGAGGACCCTGCCTCTGAGAGCTCACAGTTTACAAGGGATGGGTGAGGATACTTTAGCTGAAGAGAGAGGACCCTGCCTGCAAGAGCTCACAGTCTACAGGGGATGGGTGAAAAGATACAGTTAGGGCCAGAAATATTTGGACAGTGACACAATTTTCGCGAGTTGGGCTCTGCATGCCACCACATTGGATTTGAAATGAAACCTCTACAACAGAATTCAAGTGCAGATTGTAACGTTTAATTTGAAGGGTTGAACAAAAATATCTGATAGAAAATGTAGGAATTGTACACATTTCTTTACAAACACTCCACATTTTAGGAGGTCAAAAGTAATTGGACAAATAAACATAACCCAAACAAAATATTTTTATTTTCAATATTTTGTTGCGAATCCTTTGGAGGCAATCACTGCCTTAAGTCTGGAACCCATGGACATCACCAAACGCTGGGTTTCCTCCTTCTTAATGCTTTGCCAGGCCTTTACAGCCGCAGCCTTCAGGTCTTGCTTGTTCGTGGGTCTTTCCGTCTTAAGTCTGGATTTCAGCAAGTGAAATGCATGCTCAATTGGGTTAAGATCTTGTGATTGACTTGGCCATTGCAGAATGTTCCACTTTTTTGCACTCATGAACTCCTGGGTAGCTTTGGCTGTATGCTTGGGGTCATTGTCCATCTGTACTATGAAGCGCCGTCCAATCAACTTTGCAGCATTTGGCTGAATCTGGGCTGAAAGTATATCCCGGTACACTTCAGAATTCATCCGGCTACTCTTGTCTGCTGTTATGTCATCAATAAACACAAGTGACCCAGTGCCATTGAAAGCCATGCATGCCCATGCCATCACGTTGCCTCCACCATGTTTTACAGAGGATGTGGTGTGCCTTGGATCATGTGCCGTTCCCTTTCTTCTCCAAACTTTTTTCTTCCCATCATTCTGGTACAGGTTGATCTTTGTCTCATCTGTCCATGGAATACTTTTCCAGAACTGAGCTGGCTTCTTGAGGTGTTTTTCAGCAAATTTAACTCTGGCCTGTCTATTTTTGGAATTGATGAATGGTTTGCATCTAGATGTGAACCCTTTGTATTTACTGTCATGGAGTCTTCTCTTTACTGTTGACTTAGAGACAGATACACCTACTTCACTGAGAGTGTTCTGGACTTCAGTAGATGTTGTGAACGGGTTCTTCTTCACCAAATAAAGTATGCGGCAATCATCCACCACTGTTGTCATCCGTGGACGCCCAGGCCTTTTAAAGTTCCCAAGCTCACCAGTCAATTCCTTTTTTCTCAGAATGTACCCAACTGTTGATTTTGCTACTCCAAGCATGTCTGCTATCTCTCTGATGGATTTTTTCTTTTTATTCAGCCTCAGGATGTTCTGCTTCACCTCAATTGAGAGTTCCTTTGACCGCATGTTGTCTGGTCACAGCAACAGTCTCCAAATGCAAAACCACACACCTGGAATCCACCCCTGACCTTTTAACTACTTCATTGATTACAGGTTAACGAGGGAGATGCCTTCAGAGTTAATTGCAGCCCTTAGAGTCCATTGTCCAATTACTTTTGGTCCCTTGAAAAAGAGGAGGCTATGCATTACAGAGCTATGATTCCTAAACCCTTTCTCCGATTTGGATGTGGAAACTCCCATATTGCAGCTGGGAGTGTGCACTTTCAGCCCATATTATATATATAATTGTATTTCTGAACTTGTTTTTGTAAACTGCTAAAATAACAAAACTTGTGTCACTGTCCAAATATTTCTGGCCCTAACTGTAGTAGGTGAGGAGAGAGGACCTTCCTGTGAGGGCTCACAGTCTACTAGGAATGGGTGAGGAAACAATAGGTGAGGAGAGAGGGCCCAGTCTGCAAGGGCTCACAGTCTACAAGGTATGGGTGAGGATACAGTGTATGAGGAGAGAGGATCTCCTGCCAGTGAGGGCTCACAGTCTACAAGGGATGGGTAAGGATACCGTAGGTAAGATAAGAGGACCCTACCCAAAAGGGTTCACAGGCTAAAGGTACCGTTACACGGCACGACGTTGAAACGATGTCAGCAACGATTTCGTGGGAGCGTGGTCGTTTCCAACATCGTTTCAGCATTGCTGGTGAGATGTCACTAGTATAGATATCGTGGACGATGCACCAACGATGTAGTGAGCAGGTATAGTTTGCACAACCCAGCGAACGATACTTGTTCACTGATGTGAATAGGCGAAGTTGTGAACAACATCATTATCACAGTGTCACACACAACGATGCAGCGGGTTGGCTGATCGTGGATTGTCTGATTTGAGAACATGTTCTCAAATCTGCGATCAACGATCCAACGATTTATCGTAATCAAATCTTGGTGTTACATGCAACGACGTCCTAACGATGTCGTTTGAACGACTCCAAACCTGTGACGTTTGAGCGATATCGTTAAGGATATTGTGCCGTGTAACGGGGCCTTAAAAGGGATAGGTGATGATACAGTAGATGAGGAGAGAGGACCCTGCCTGCAAGGGCTCACAGTCTACAAGTGATGGGTGAGTATACAGTAGGTGAAGGTAGAGCTGGCCATCCGGTGATTTGGTGGACTGTGAGTCACTGCAGATTGTAGGTGTGTCAGAAGAGGTAGGTCTTCAGGTTCCTTTTGAAGGTTTCCAGTGTAGGTGAGAGTTTGATATGATGGGGCAGAGAGTTCCAGATATTGGGGTTGAAAGTCTTGTATGCAGTTATGGGAAGAGTTGATAAGTAGGGAAAGGGAGAAGGAGATTTTTTAAGGATCGGAGGTTGCCTGTCGGTAAGTATCGGGACACTAGGACACAGATATACAGAGGAAACAGGATGTAGATGGCTTTGTATGTTATGATTAGGGTTTTGAACTGGAGTCTATGGGCCATGGGGAGCCAGTGAATGAATTGGCAGGGAGGAGAGGCCAGGGAATATCAGGGAGACAGGTAGATTAGTAGGGCAGCAGAGTGTAGAATAGATATGAGGTGTGCGAGTGTGTTAGAAGGGAGGCTGGAGAGAAAGAGGTTACAGTAATTGAGGTGGGAGATGTTGAGGGCAAGCATAAGTGTTCTTGCAGATTCTTGTTTGTGGAATGTACAGATTTGGTGATTAGGTAAATTCTTGGACAACACCAATGCACTGCATTTAATATGTAGGTTGTCAGTCAAAGATGTAGTATGAACATGACCAACAAAATAAAATGTGTTTCTACAGCAAAATCTCTGCATTAGCAAAAGGATAAACAATATGTGATTAGAGTTTGTCATCCAAAAATGACGCCATAACTAAATAGTCTTGTAGGCAATATGGAATTAGTAAAAATTACATCTCTAGTGATTTAATTGCTTTCTCTGTTCTGCAAAAATTGAAATGTAATCAAACATACTACTCTGGCTGATCAATGGGTTCCTCGTATGGTCAAGAGGCTCAGTACAATGTTCTGCCCACTAGTTTTGCATGTTGCCGTCTCCTCACTCGTGATTGACAGCACTGGTTTGCCTGGAGAAAGCACTGTCTGTAGAGGAAGCTCAGCAAGCTTGTGCTAGCAGTTATCTGAGAGGGAGGTGGGGCATGCAGAACCAGAGAGTAGAAGGGTGCAACGAGCAGCCTTAATAGTTAAAGGAAGCCTAACACATTGGAAAATAATATTTTCATGCCGCTATGGGGTAAATAGTTTTACAATGTTGTCCGTTCTCCTTACTGAAAATGCAGCTACTAGGAGAAAATGAACTTCTTTTCTCCCAGGAGCCTCTGGCTTTTATTCATAAAGGATAATCACTCACAGCACTATTAACTACACCGTGAGATATGGCTGTAAGCACGTACTGGTGCTTTGATTGACATCTGGTTCTGCACAGATTCACTCTAGAGCCGGCTGTCAGTCAAAGTGCCGAGTTTTGCTTACAGTCACCACTCTCAGCATAGTGAGCAGTATTGTGAACGGTGACTGTAATTGCTCTGTGGTGCCTCGATGACTGAAAGCGGAGGCTCCCAGGAAGAAATAAGGTTAATTTTCTCCAGTAGCCACACTTTCAGTTAAGAGCCTGGGCAGCATTGTAGATAGCTAGAGACTTCTGTAGCTCAGAAAGCAGACCCTGTCTATGCCCATGCCACTGATTAGTAGATTTCTGTGTACATTGAATATAGACAGTGAGCTGCTAATCAGTGCTGAGGGCATGGTTGGAGAAGGATATATGTGGGCAGCTAATCGGGCTGTGATAATCTGCTGATAAAAAAATTAATTGTATTGAAACAACAGCACACAGCCTAATAAGTGACACATTAGTGTCTTAGACCCTAACTCATGCTGCCCATGCCAACAGATTCCCTTTAAAATGTTTGATGATAGAGTATTGGCAACACAGGTAACAATTTATTTTTGTACATTTGTTTTATTTCAGCCATTGATTTTTTTTGCCGACAGTTATTGTGATATGGGAAACAACAGGGCTTTTTGTGACTATGATGGAGGAGATTGCTGTTCGTCTACGGTTAAGACAAAAAGGGTATAACATTTTTCTATTGCTATATATTTTCATTTATTTATGGCATTTTTTCGTTTCTGTGCACATTGCTGTAATCAAGGTTCTGTTACTAAGGCCGGCTTCACACATCTCACATCCATGGCTAAGTGCAGACATAGACGTACGGTCCAGAACCGTATCGTGAAACTCTCCATCAGGACCCTCAACTATCACAGGTCTTTAATAGTTTTAGTCTCCTTTTATGGACCAACTGGAATTTTTGGGACGTTTCAATCTCCGAGTGCAATTGCAACTCTTGCACCTACTTTAGGTACAGCCCCGAAGTGGTCCCTTGGCCTAAACTTAATATCCTGATAATTGCGTACGAGGCTGCTCAGATTGGATCAGGAGACCCTTGGCCGTTTCTTACATTGATGTCCGTACTTAGACCATGAGTGTCAGATATGGGAAACTGGTCTTAGTGACTGCACAACTTATTTCTGCCTATTGTCTATATGATGTTATGTGAAATTAATAGGAAGGAAGAAGAAAAAACAGCTTTCTTGTTCTAAGGTTCGTTCAGGCCTAATGTGCGTGTGCTGTCTGTTACCAAAAACGGAGAGTGTACAAACACAGTGCACATCAATGGTTTAGTTCACATAAACGTTTTCATAGGCCAATGGTCAATGTGTAAAGAATTGCAACATGCACTATACACTATACTGTGAATCCAAAGTTGTGGAGACAGAAGCTGGCGGTGATTGGGCGAGGGACGTCACAATGTCACGAGAGCCTGCCAACACCGCTCAGCTGATGCTGGCGGAGGACGATTTAAACAGCTCTCAGATCAGTTGTTAGTTTAATTTGCCCGCCAAAACCGAACAGCTGAGGTGTCGGCGGCGGGCGAGTTAAACACAGCTGATCTGACAGCTGTTTAAATCGCCTGCCAAAATTGCCCGCCGCCGACATCAGCTGAGCGGTGTTGGAGGGCGGTTTAAACAGCTGTCAGATCAGCTGTTAGTATAAACCGCCCACCGCCGACACCTCACTCGATGGGTTTGGATAGGCAATCAGCTGATGCTGTCACGTGACACCTCAGCTGATCGCTACCAGCCAATCACATCGTTAAGGTCCTTGCAACAAATCACATGTAATCTCCTCGGGTCCTGGATAGCCGGCGTATAGGTGAGCATTTTTTTTTTTTTATTTTAACACCTTTTGTTAACATTTATTTCACTTTCGCAGTGTATGTAGATAAACTATGAAAGTGAAACTACATGGCACACATGTCACACAGGGGGAGGAACACAGGATTGCTCCTCCCCCCATGTGACATGTCGGCTCAGGGAGAGGCCACAGACCCCCTGACAAGGTGGAACAGAATCTCCATCGATCAGCATCAGCTGAGTGATTGTTTAGAAGCCAGTGGCTTTTTACTGCTGGCTTTTAAACAATCATGCACCCGTTTCAGCCTTTTCCTCAGTGCCCAGACCTCTGTGCATGGTCCAGCAGACAATGACTCACATTTCCCATTGACTTACATTGGACTCGCTACTCATAACGAATACCCGAGTATTAGGACCTACTCGTTACGAGAATAGCGAGTCTGAATATTTCACTACTCGCTCATCCCTGCAGATACTTCATCCTCTCTACTTTAATTTTCTGAGATAATGACTTTTGGGTATTCATTGGCTGTAAGCATCCGGCGTAACCGCACTTGCAGCACCGGACCTCAAGCCCCATAGACAATGCATGGGACTTGCCCACAAGTTGGCTGTTAGGCGGCAGATCCAGTGCCACCTGCCGGATCTGCTCCACATCACCGAAAACCGGTGATGTGAAGGGAGCGTAACAAGTCTCTCAATATGACTTAGGATTTGTGCCAGATCAGAACCCCTAACTGCAGACGCTGCATTTTGGGGTGACTGCCCCTCATCAGTGCAATGTGTGGGAATACTGATCTGGCTGTATGAGAGGCTAAGATGAGATCTGGGGAACTAGCATTCTACATTACGGAGAGGAATCTGCCTGCTGCCATAAGGCGTAATATATGCGTTTCACTTTATGTGTTGATTTGTTGAAAAAAAATAACTTTTTGATGATGTTCTAATTCATTGAGATGTACCTGTATATCCTTAGAATGAATAATCAATATGTAAAAATCAACCAATGCTAAAACTATCTCAATTAAAGGACACACCCTTGAGAAGTAAGGGGTTACAAACATTTACATGCACACTGGAAAGTTCCCTATGTGTATTGGGGTATGAGATCTTTTCTAATATTCATTCCCCCTGGAGTCCTAGTTTACAATTTAAAAATCCAAAATTCTTCTCTGTTAAAAATCTTTTTTTTGTGTGGTCCCTCTCCAAGAGGCTTATGGACCTTTTCTATGCCCATACATTTTAGTGCTGTTTTACCTCCTTTGTGGTCTTGGGAAAAATATCTTTGATCACGGACATATTAACAGCTGTTGTGCTATCCACATTCAACATACTGTATGTCTTCTGCCCCTAGGAATTCACTGTGTTTTAGCGCTTTAGCCGGCTGCCCGCAGTGTTTTCTCGGTGCTGGTCTCACTGAGATCAGTGATTGCTTTGTGTTGTTGGTCTACTAGGCATTGCTCCCACCTAGCCAGAATCCTACTCCACACTGATGAGGGGCAACACCTGAAACAGCTGTCTGTGGATGGATACCTGGCCTTGGTATTCCTTGTCATATCTTTAAGCTCGTAAAGAGCTGGATATTGACTCAAAAGGCCACTTAATATGGTGCTTATGGTGGTCTTCTCAAAGAGCCACCCCATGACTAGGTCCTTCCCTGGAGGGATATCTGGCTAGTCCTGTGTTGAGACTCCTAAACGAGGCTCCACAGACTCTATTTGCATATTCGTAATTCCCAGGAGGCAATGCGCCTAGGAATTCACTGTGTTGAGCGCCTTAGCTGGCTGCCTGTAGTGTTTTTTTGGACTGGTTTCCCTGATATCAGCGATTGCTTTGTGTTGTTGGTCTACTAGGCATTGCTCCCACCTAGCCAGAATCCTGCTCCACACTGATGAGGGGCAACACCCAGAAACAGCTGTCTGTGGATGGATACCTGGCTGTTGAGGCTTTAGCCAACTGCCTGCAGTGTTTTCTTGGTGTGGTCTCACTGAGATCAGTGATTGCTTTGTGTTGTTGGAAATCTGATCCTAGGTCTCTTGTACAATTTCCTAATGTTGCTACATACTGTTGCCACACTTGGGTATATACAGGCTTTTTCTTCAACTCTGCCCACAAGTCTTTGATTGGGATGAGGTCTGGGGACTGTGGGGACAATCCAGCACCTTTACTTTATTGTCATTGAAACATTTCAATCTCAGAATATGCTTTGGATAGAGTCCTGCTGGAACACTGTCATCTCATATCCATGCCCTTAGTGCTCAAGTTTATGAAGTAACTAATCTTGTGAGATGCTCACATATCTCAGCATAAAAACCATATTGACCTCGTGAAATATCCAGCACATTTGCCTGTGGGACAACCTTGAGTCTTCCTCCACCAAACTTAACAGTTCCTTCGATTTCTCGATCTTTTACTCCTTTTTTTCCCTTGTTTCTTCCTCCTCATTTGCAGCCATAAGTGCCTAGTATATTGACTTTCATCTCATCAATCCAGATCACCCATTTCCAATCTTCTATTGTCCACGTTTTGTACTTTTTTCAAACTCAAGCAGACACTTATGACGATATTGAAGTTGAGGCGTCTTCACCTTTTTTTGAGCCACTATTCAATACTTGTGCAACGTGTGTCACATGGTGCTTACATGGATATCTGTGATCTCAGTATTAGAAGAATACAGTACAAGCCACTTCCACTGTGGTGTTTGCCTCACCAGAACTGATAGACCTTGAGATGACCAAATTTGTTGACTCCAATATTCTGCTTGGATGTCCACCTCTTGGTTTTGGAATGGATGGACAGACTTTATTTTGTATTCTTCCAGCTGTCATGGTGTTACTTGAGGCAGATTGACAACTTTCTTGGCCAAGAGACTGCTATCGATGAGCTGGATGATACTGTTCTTTTCTTGGAAAATCTTCATGACTGATCCTCGATTTAAACCATACAATCATTGAATAGTAGAGATGTAAGGGACCTCCTGGGTATCTGGTCCAACCCCCTGCTCAAGCTAGAGGCAGGATTCACTAAATCATCCCAGACAGATGTCTGTCCAGCCTTTGTGTGAAGACTTCCATTGAAGGTGAACTCACCACCTCTCATGGCCGCCTGTTCCACTCATTGATCCACCTTCACTTTCAAAAAGATTTTCTAATATTAATCTGTGTCTCCTCCCATTCAGTCTCATCACATTACTTCTAGTCATTCGTTGTGCAAATGATGATCTCTCTTACTGGGAGACTTGTGACTGGTTTCGGACCTCTGTCTGATTCCTTTATTGAGACTCCGTTTTAAATGTGTTTTATCCTTAGGCAGTTCCGGAGTTAATGCCAGTTTTCTGTTGCTAGCAGACTAATTAGTTTCCTTACCAGGTGTGGACACTTTATGATTACTCCCATCCAATTTATATGGTCATATGGTTCCAGAATGCTTTGCTGGAGATTGGACATTCCTAGCCAAACTTCCTGAGGAGAAGGAAGCTCTCTGGAGAGCTGAATACTGCTAAGCCAATGGCTGCCAAGGAGCTAGGCAGCAGTTGTGAAGCTGCCTTGTTGCTCCCCTGTCTGTCTCCCCTTCCCTCTTGCTGTATTATTGTAGTTGTTGGGACTAGTGCTCCCGCCAGCCTTTCCCTATTGAGGGCTAACATCATTACCAGTGAGGGCCTAGGTATCCTGTTTGGCGACGAGTTGAAAGAACTCATATAGGGACGGTAGGGAGATCAGTGCACAGCCATAGGTGACTGCAGGAGGTCACCTCTTCCCCATTCCCTATGAGCAGAGCCCTGCGCTGTATTTGTACCCCCAGTGTCTCCCCGTCTATTATTTGGTTTAGTGCACCAGACATCGTTGGTCCGTGCACCACTGTCATGCACGGTAGCTGACATTCCCTTAGCCCAGTATAACAGGTGCAGGGAGACCAAAGTCCAAACATAATTTCTTTACAGAGATTCTACTTGATAGAAGCAGTTTACATCAGATACTAGGTACAATGCTTCACGAACATTACAATTGCATTACGCAGTCATGGACACTTCTATTAATTTTTTTTAATTAATTAATTTTGGACACGCACCCAAAATTGTGGTTTTAAGCCCAGTACAAACTCACGCGGCTTGCACTGGGCCGAGCACCGAATGTACTCGATCACAGTGATGCTCCCTAACGTGCTTTGCAAGCTTAAAGCACCCAAAGTCCGAACCCCAATGGTGACGCAAACCGAACCGACCCTTAAAGGGTTCCCTCATCTCTAGTTGGGAGCTAGATGTGGACCGCAACCCTTTCTTAGAGTTGAATGTTGCCTCTGGTGTAGACGGTGTCGTAATATTCCATTTACACCTTCCTCAAGAAGGGTCTTCTGCAGGATAACATATGTTCCTCTAATTTTTTTTTTAATCAACTTCACATTCTGCAACCATTTTCCTTTATTTTTCTAATTGGAATTTTATGTATCTCACTAAATAGAGAAAAAAAATGGTGAATGTCAATAGAATTGTTGCCAGTTGGCACCGATATAAAGCACCTGCATCTGTAACCATTCTGTCAGCTTCCAGGCAGCTCAGAGCTGCTTCTTTCATTGGAAGAGGATGGATTAAAGTATGGCCATTTTTTACTTGGACCAAAAATCAGTGTTTACTACCAGCGCTGCATGTTTTCTATTAAACTCCTTTCTGTAAGGGCGTATCTGCTGGAGCGTTCTTTTGCAGAGGGATTCCTTATAGACAAAGATAAATGAGAAACAGAATACTGTCTTCTGTTCCAGAAATGTGAGTTTTTTTCAAGACCACACAGTATTCTTCAGATTTGCACTGAGGAACGTGTGAAAGGACGTGATAAAGACGTGTTTTATAATACAAGATGTGCTCGTAGATGTCGGGAATGTGTCGGAGAAATGGAATGGTCATCAGAGGTTTTCTGACAGGTGGGGCAAGATTACGATGATATCGCGAGGAGGCAAGAAGTGGAGCAAGTGTATGATCGTGAACGGAAAATGACTCAAAAATTCTCTCGAAACGAGGAGTCATTTTTGGGCAAAGTGGAAAATGAGTTAAAATGATGACACACTGTCTGGACTGAACAGTTTACTTTTGCATTTGGATTTACACTAAAATCCCATTAGGACCTGAAAAGGGGCAACATATGAGACATAGCAGACTGTCGAATGAGCATGGGAGAATACATACAGGTGCATCTCAATGAATTAGAATATCATCAAAAAGTTAATTTATTTCAGTAATTCTATACATAAAGTGAAACCCATATATTATATAGAGTCATTACAAATAGAGTGATCTATTGTATAAACGTAATTTAAAGGGAACCTGTCACCTAGGTAAAGCCCCCAGGCTATCACTACCCGTCCCTGCACCTTCCCATTACTACTCTAACTATCCCTTTCCGTGCTAAATATGCCCTGTGACTGTTTAATAAAATGTATTTATAACTTACTGGGGCGTATGTTAATGAACCGGGGGGTTACCAATGCTAGCCCCCCTGGGCGTCCTCTTTTGTCCCTCTCGCCGCCCCCTGATGTCTTTTTCACGCACTGATGGGCGTGATATTGAAATCAAATGCGCGCCCTCCAGCCTGCCTCTCCGCTCAACAGCCTTCCTAGTATGACGGCGAACTGCGGGGCCCCATAGAAACCTGATGTTTACCTTAGCAGCGGCTCCACTGTGGAGCTGCTGTTAAGGTAAACATCGGGTTCCCATAGAAATCTGCAGGGCCCCATAGAAACTCGATGTTTACAGTTCCGGGCCCCGCAGTTCAAGAAATGACAGGTTCGGCATCATACTAGGAAGACTACAGAGCAGAGAGGCAGGCTGGGGGGGCGCATATTTGATTTCAATATCACGCCCAACGGGGCGTGAAAAAGACAGCAGGAGTTGGCGAGAGGGACAAAAGAGGACGCCCAGGGGCTAGCAATGGTAGCCCCTCGGTTCATTAACATACGCCCCAGTAAGTTATAAATGCATTTTATTAAACAGTCACAGGACACATTTAGTACGGAAAGGGATAGTTAGAGTAGTAATGGGAAGGTGCGTGGACGGGTAGTGATTGGTGGTATATATAGACACAAGGTTACCATTGGGTGTCAGTCGCACTGGACGCAGGTGCCACAACCGCCCCCATCGCTTAGGTTGCAGGAGATGGAGCACCCGTGTTTAGACACTTATGTTGCCTCTTAGTGGGGCTGGCAGCCTCCTGCTAGGTGCAATGGATATTTGACATGGCTGATTTTTCGTGAGTTTTTTTCTGAATTTTATTTCCTATTCGGTGATTTTTTGCAAAACAAACATATGGCTGGGAAACGAAAGATGATGTGAGGTGTTAGTGGGTATTTTGGCCAAAATATCCACTAACACCTCACATCTTCATCTTTAGTGTTTATTGCACCTTTTATCTCTTGCAGTTTGTGGCTGAGCCCTTTGGGGGGGTGTCTGTCATTTGTGATGCAGGTATATGGTGCGGAGCAGCCCGTCTGATCTAATATCATAGGGGTGACCAATAGCCTGCAGTTTGACACTATGCATCATATATACCAGTGTGACTGATGCCCAATGGTAACCTTGTGTCTACATATACCACCAATCACCTCCCTGTTAGTATGGCTGGATGCAAGTGCCACAATCGCCCCCAATGCTTAGGTTGCAGGAGACTGAGCACTGGTGCTTAGACACTTATGTTGCCTCTAAGTGGAGCTGGCAGCCTCCTGCTAGGTGCAATGGATATTTGATATAGCTGATTTTTGGTGAGGTTGTTTTCTGAATTTTATGTCCTATTCGGTGATTTTTTGACCCCCAGAGAGACCCTAACATTCAATCTGCTCTCACTGAGGCGCCGACTCCCGTTGTGTACTGAAGGGAGCAGGCAATTTGTGTTCACGATTGACACATCACTCACGAGCACCAGTGACACTGGCCGAGTAACGAGCATCGCGAATACCGTACTATCCGTGCAAGTAGCGAATAGTAATGGTTACACTTACTAATCTCTAACAAGGACCTTAAAAACAACAACAGTGTGTCCAAAAAAGGATAAAATTGCCAGGTCATATGCCAGTAAAACAGTATTATATATGGCTATTGAAACCAATAAAAACCCAACACACTCAAAAATTGTCTATAAAGAAAAGGTAAAAATTAATTTTTATTGGTGATAAATATATAAAATAAGGTCCTTTAAAATGACAAAAAATACTTAGTAAGGGGCAGGACATAACAAAGGAGAACAGTGTTTGTAAAGGGATCAGTAGTATATACCCTTCATAGGTGAATGCAGGCTATATTACAAACCTATTAGCAAGTGCATAGGTACAAAAAAAACTGTGAAAATCATATCCTCAGATGCAGATAGCAAAAAGAATAAGATACCGACCTGTAGACATATTCTCCTCCCGTTGGAATGGCGTCAAGTCCCGACGTCAGTGGCGTAACTACCTTGCTGCGGGCCCCGCTGCAGGATTTGCTCCGGGGCCCCTCATGTGAGGAGCAGGGAGGGTGCTAGTGGAATTTTTAGTGCCGTGTTTGTCCCCTCATGTGAGGAGGGGGGTGCTAGTACAATTTTTAGTGCTGTGTTTGTCCCCTACCGCGAACGCCGTAAGGCTCCAGCGTCCCGCGGTCTGCAGTGAAGAGGAGAGATGGGGCAGGCACAGCTGCAGGAAGAGAGGCTTCTCTCACTTCCCATCCTCCCTCCTCTCCTCGTCTCGGACCAACGCTACCGCGGTCTCAGCCGCGACTGCAGTAGTTATGCCACTGCCCGACGTGTGTTTCGACACAAGCCTTCGTCAAGAGCGTGTTTCTTTAATGGCATCCAAGGGCAGTTCTTTTTTTCTTGATTGTTGCTATTGGATGATCCCTTAGCAAATAATCCTCCATTAAAGTGATGGCCGCTGTTGGTTATGATACTATTTGTTGTGTGCAGTTCATTAGAGATCTCTTGCTTTCGTTTCTGCTATTAATTTGATATTTAAAATTTCACCTAACCTTCTGGCGTCCTATTCTCTACAGGTAATTCCGTTTCCTGCCGGCTGTGATACTCAGGAGAAGTGTGCATGCCTGGACCCCAATGCAAAGGAAAACAATCCAAATACTCAAACTCCAAACCATGGATAGCTTTCTCTCCAGTTGGTATGACCACCTCCGATGGCAGACTGGAAGACACATCACATTCCCTCTGTTGTTTTTTTTCTAATAGCTGCTGAACCGGATTGCGTTTCTCCAAAAGAAACCATCACATCCTGACATCACAGTCTGACATTTTTTTCTATGTAAATGAAGAGCTGCGATTGATGCATTATGATTCAGATGCCATAAAGAACAAAAAAAAACACACAGAAATCATAGTGTTTAGCTGTGGTATGGCCAGAAGAAGACAACACAAAGAAACAAGCTATAAACACATTGATTTTCGGACAGCTAGGCTGGACATTTCAGTCCTCCTTTTCCCACGCGGACGGTAGACTGTGAAGATTCGAAGGCGGATCAGGAGTGACAGATGAAACTAGAAGATGATGTTTAGGCTTGCAGTTGATGCAACCTTTAGTGTTTCTTCATCAAACCTTGAGCTGAAACTAGAAGATGATGTTTAGGTTTGCAGTTGATGCAAGCTTTAGTGTTTCTTCATCAAACCTTGAGCTGTGCACTTTTCCTGTTGGAAGGTCTGTTAGGAATGACATCTAACCGCCTTATAACAGACATACATCATTTATCCCAACGCCACCATATCCCAACACTAGTTGTTTGAGCATAACCGTTGCTGCTATTCCTGCTGCTATGTCCCATACAGCCATTCTCCTTACTGTGTCAGGTCAAGTTGAAATCAACCGAAACAACCAGTCTGCCTTAAATCTCGTCTTTAGCCTGCCGTTACACCCTCAGGCCTCGTCCTTACGAACGAATGTCAGGGACCAAACGATCAGCAACTTTGAGATGGGTTAGAACCTCCTGGTGATGTCTATCATGAAGCTTCGAGACCCCGAGATGTTTGTAGATGTAGAGTCAATGCTAGATTGATAGTGGAATCTTCAGAACAGCTGCTCATTACTAAACTTGGGTTGTAGATGATCTGTAAAATTAAGTGGGTTTTATCAGTATTATAGTTAGGTTTAATCCATGAAGATTTTGGGTTTTGGGGGTTTTCTTCTCTCTTCGAGAACACTGCCCTTACTCATTTTTTCGAGGTTTATTTTTCATACTTTTGTTTTATATCTCTTTTTTTTTACCGTCGTTTGTTATCTACATGTGCTAGCTATTATCATTTTACAGTAAGTCAATTCATTCGCTTTGTGAAATATCAACCATGTACATCGGGGGCTCATCACTCTTGAGTAGACCAATGGTGGATAAGGCTGGGATTACATCTGTGTATTTTGTTTCTTTTCTTATTTTATGTCTTATGATAGCCCAAAATTTGCTTCGGAGGGCCAGTCTATCACGATGATGCTTACTGTATGCTGCTGAGAAGTCTCCGTTGAGTTTGGGGTACACATCAATTTCTAGATGCTGCTGAAAGTTGAGCGTCCAATTTGTTAAAGCACTGTGTAGGCAAGAAGTATTTTCTGAGGTCTTGTGGCAAAAGAGATAGGATTGTCCTGGTTCGAGATCTACTTAAGATGGCAGCTTTTTACCTCTTCAATCCCCGAAGGATTAGGGCATTCCCTGAGGGTGTTTTCAGAGCAGGTTTCAGCTACCTCCTTTCTGGTTTCAATTTCACTAGCTTGAACTGTCAAGTTTTGTTTAGTTCTTTAATTTTTTCCAATGTTTAAAAGAAAAAAAAAAAGAAAAAGAAAAAATATAACATTTTTGCAACTATATTTTTTAACTGCATGGTCAAAAAATAAGATGCGAAGTATATGTTTTTAAAGGGACGTAATGTAGGTAGTTGCAAAGCAGAGAGCTATACCCACCCTGCCTGTGTGGTGATGGCTAAGAGCATGTTTATTGATCTTGTGTAACTTTCCCAGTGTGTGAGATTCATTTTTTTTTGTTATAAAATATTACATTGTGCTCTTTGCTTTTTTGAACCAGTAATCTACTAAACTCCAGTTACTGGACTCCACCTTAGTCATTGATACTCTTTATGGCTGCTGCTAGCGTACTCAGACCTTACCTAGAACCTGTTTTGTTTGGCCATTCCGTACACACTACTATAACCTGATATGCCGTATTGAACAATGCGAGTACCAGTCAAATGTTTGGACACACCTGTTCAGGAAAATTGTTTCCCTTTTTCTTATTGGAATTAGCACCTTGTAGATTCAGACTGAAGGCAGCAAAACCAGAAAGAATTACATATGGAAACAAGGAGTTAAAAAAATGTGTAAAAAAGGCCAGAATGTGTGTTAAATGTTAGATTACAATTTGACACATTGACATATTATCAGGCAGCTTCATCAGGAAATCACCTGGAATGGCTTTCAACAGCCGTGAATGCAATGAAAGAGACGCTGAGCATTTGTTGCCTGCTTTACCTTAACGCTTTATTCCAACTTATCCCGAAACACATCCATTAGTTTGAGGTGCTCTGGAGGCCATGTCATCTGAGCCAGCACTAGAGCCCTCTTCTTGGTCACATAGTTCTTATATTGCCTGTAGGCGTTTGAGATCATTGTCCTGTTGCAACACAAATGATGGTCCCACTAAATGCAAACCAGATTGGATGTCTGTCATTGATGATTGATGTGTTAGCCAGTGGCGTACCTACCGCGGTCGCAGCGGTCGCGGTTGAGACCCGCGGGGGGGCCTGTGCCTCCAGCCGCCCGGCGCGACCGCGGGTGTCCGAGGCGAGGAGGGAGGATGGGGAGGAAGTAAAGCGGTACTTCCTGTAGCTGTGCCCGCCCCTCCTCTCTTCTGCAAGCAAGAATAGTAAGTGCGGCGGCTTTCCCCCGCTCCTCAACTGTGCTGTCAGGCTGAAAATTCCTGACAACACCCCCCCCTCCGGTCCTCACCTAAGAGCCTAAGGGGGCCCCGGTGTAAAAGCCGCACCGGGGTCCGCAGTGGACTTGTTACGCCACTGGTGTTAGCCATACTTGGTAAGTGTACCTTAAAGTTGGAGTAAATCACCACCAGTGTCACCAGCAAATCACCCTCATACAATAACATGTCCCCCTCCAAAAGTAACTGTGAGTGCCTTACATATAGAAACACACCACTCACTTCTATTTCATAAAGCCCAAAAATCTTGAATTTTGACACATCAGACCACTGACTAATGTCCAGTCCTTGTGTTGCTTGGCCTAAGCAAGTCTCTTCTTGTGTTGGTACTCTCTATTGGCTTCTTTGCAATAGATCATACATAAAATCCTGCTTATCTTAGTCTTCTGTGAACAGTTAATAGTGAAATGTGTCTGCTATTTAATATCTATGAATTATTTATGAGGAATATTAGCTGAGGTGCCATCAATTCACATTTTTAGGATGGTTCTGCTGAACTTATCTTCTGCAGCAGAGGTGATTCTTCATCTTTCTTTTCTGGGACAGTCCTCAGGAAAGCCAATCGCATCATAGTGATTGATAGTTTTCATTGCTGAACTTGAGAATACCTTCAAGGTTCTAGCAGATGCCCAGATTACCTGAAGTTCATGTCAAATGCTCCACATTGTGCGTTTTTGCTCTGTTTTTGCTCATCAGTTTTTGTAGCCAAAACTAGAAGTGGGTGATAAATCCAGAAGTGGTGTCCATGTTTCTATTATACTTTTCCTCTCCTGGTTTTGGCTACAAAACTCAAGAGCAAAAACAGACCAAAAACACACAGTGTGAATGAAGGCTTAGGGTGCCGTCACACCTGGCGACGGCACCGCCGATGTGTTAGGCGACGTAGGGGCGTGGCCTATCAGCGCCGATATCGCCCCTGCATTACCTAATTTAAAGGGGCGATGTCGGCGCCTCTGAGTGCTCGTCTGGTTTCACATCAGTGATGTGAAACCAGGCGGCCGATCTGGGGCGATGTGTCCACATCGCCCCATGTAAACGGCCACTGGTGACCTGATAGGCGATGGGAGCCATAGGTTCCCATTGTACTGCATCGCCGCTGGGGTTTTGAGACAGCCTGTCAGCTCGCCGGGGCAGCGCCGGAGGTGTCTCCCCGTGTAAACGGGGGCGGCGACGCTGACGAGATGCCAAAAACGTGCGCGCTCCCACCAGTCACCGCCGACATCTCCGGTGCCATCGCCAGGTGTGACGGCACCCTTAAAGTGATGGATTGTCATTTTTTTTACTTATTAGAATGGTTCTTTGCATATTCTGGTTTAGAACAGTTGTGGAATATGGCTTAACACTGTTTCTGGAAAACACATCTGATGGTCGCAAATATTTTTTGAAGGTGGGTAATTCCATTAATGCACTTTTAAAGAGGCATACCTGTTCATTGGAGGCCATTTAAGGTGATGATGTAATAAATCTGCTTGAGAATACCAATGGCATATATAGTTAAGGTGTACGCTGAAAAACTGGAGGTTAAACACATATACCGGCTTAACTCACACAGGTTGTTGTTGTTTCATAACCTTTTTAGATTTGCTGCTTTCAGTCTGAATCTACAATGTCCAAATTCAAGTAACAACAGGGAAAACCAATGCATGAACAAGGATGTCCAAACTTTTGACCGATACTGCATGTAAGTGTATGTGTGTGAGTGTGTGTGTATGTACTGTATGTGCACACATATGTGTGTGTGCTCTTGTGTGCGCATGTGTGTGAGTTTGTATGTGCGCATTAGCTATATTTCACATTTAATAACAAAGGCCAGGCTGTTTATGAATGAACACCGAAGTGATATGAATGTTTGAGCAAACAAAGCTCCAGAACCTCACATTAGCATCTGATTACATGGTTGGGAACACCAATGGGTAAGAAAGACCTAACGATAAGTTAAAGTACCTGCTTTGGTAGAGGGGTTGTCGTATTAAAATAGCCCCTTCCATACGCCTATCCAGGACACCCCTTTTATCACTACGAGTGACGAGAAACTCAAATGTTGTCTATCGCTCTGGTGGACTCTGCCCATCTTCATAATGAGAGATATCCCAGTAGACATTTGTAGATCGATATTAGCAAATACAGCATATTGCAAAAGTATTTGGTTACCTAATTTCTAAATATTGATACCATTTATATATTGGCCAAAAAAGAAAAATGTAGATAGGATTTTAATTAATAATAAAACTTCTAGATTTTTGGTGGAGAAGTCGTAACATATTCACCAAATTCCCCAATCAACCCACAACCGTCTCCGGTGCTCGTGGAATCCTTCTGTTGTGCACAACCGAGTGATGAGTGAAATCTATCAATGTTAAAGTAAAGTCCCGTAAAGGTTCCCTTTACAATACTGTATAGTTCATGTGAGTTATCTGATAGGGACTCCTAATTGTAGATGTATTGTAGCCTAGAACTGAATTCACAATTCTGCTGTTGATAATAGTTTTCTCTCGGTTCTATAGCAGAATATGGCTTTGAGAAACCGGTAGATCTGTATGCCGGGGTAATACTCTGACACATAGTTTGTTGTAGTACATACTCGATGTCTGTCAGACATATTCTCCTTAAAGAGAGTCTATCAACAGGATTTCCCACCAAAATGTCAGCTCTTACCATTACAAGATCAGTGATACATTTACATGGCCAGTCTGTTCCTCTGTTACTCTGAAATCAGAGTTTAGAAGATGATGGGAAAAAAAGGTGTGTCACGGTCCGCGCTGCTCAGGTCCAGGAAAACTCACATGAGAGTCAGAGTTTCATGAAGCAGATTCTCATTCTTTATTCTTCTACTCCAACGCGTTTCGGTGCCCCACCTGGCACCTTCCCAGGTGGGGCACCGAAACGCGTTGGAGTAGAAGAATAAAGAATGAGAATCTGCTTTATGAAACTCTGACTCTCATGTGAGTTTTTTTGGACCTGAGCAGCGCGGACCGTGACACACCTTTTTTTCCCATCATCTTCTGGATATCACCACGTTTGAGTGGTCGGTGGAGGTCCTGCGGCAGCTGGAGTACATATGCTCTTTAAACCAGTTGTGGGGATCACAACTGTACCAGGTGAGTGGTTTCATAGCACCACCTCAACATCCTGTAGTGTCTCTAGTGATAGGGCACTATTGCGCCTCTTGTCCCCCACCCCTCTTGTATTTATGAAATCAGAGTTTGTGTTGTTATGCAAATGAGGCTGAAGAGCTATTTGTAGATCCGAAGCATCTGTCACTCCAGCTCTATTCTCCACCCAGTGCTGCCTCTTCATGCTTTACTGACAGCCTCTCTGATGTGTGACTTCAGGCAAGCAGGAGGAGGTGGCACCAAGCCGTGAATGGAGCTGGAGTGACAGAGGCTTCAGATCTAGCATATCCACTTAAATATCAATTCAAATGCTGATTTCCTGTTAACGGAGAACAGATTGGCCGTGTAGAGGTATTGATTGTTTTGTCTTTTAAACAGCTGCGTGTGCATATAAATTGTTTGCGATGTGAGATCCCGCTGACAGATTCCCTTTGATGTGCCATTTGGTGGAGCATGTCTGTGTATGAAATTGAACACAGTGTTTGAAACCCATAAATGTCAAGCCGAGTTCAAACAGCTGATTTGATAAAAACTGTATTATAAAGAGATGGCTGGAGTCCACCAGGGCAAACACTGCAACGTTCGAATAGCTTGCGGCTCTCTGCTTTGACTTGTAGATTGTTTGCCCTGCCTGAGCCAAGACTCTTCACTTGGATGAATCATGGTCTTCTTAGGGCATACAGACAATAATAATAATAATAATAAAGCTTTATTTATATAGCGCCAACATATTCCGCAGCGCAATGGTTGTCCCAAACAGTGAAACTAAGCAGGAGATGCCGGAATCTTGAGAGTAGGTTATGTAGACTGAAGGGGTAATCTGGGGTAAACCTGCTATTTTATTTGCATCATATTGAGAATTAAAGAGGTTGTCTAGGACTTTAACATTGACGGCCTATCCTCTGTGTAGGTTATCAATGTCTTATTAGTGGATGACCACCAGCTGTCACCATCGCAGACCAGCTGTTCCTGGTCCCGCCTCTAGCTGCCGGAACTACGTATGGCACAGCTCAATCAAATACATGGCAAAAAGAACAATAACCAATGCTCACATGGTCACCGTATGTCCATGTAGACACTCTGCCGTAGAGTTATAACTGCAGCGTTCACTTGTTGACCTACAGAAAATTCCACATGAGAAAAACAAAAGAGGAATGATGTACAGGGAACTGGATAAAACGTACAATTATTAATGTCCATGTTTAAAAATACCCCATAAGAAGGAGTATTGTCAATTTAACACATCTGAAACACATCAGGTGTCTAAACCCCTTCTTATGAGGTCCTGTTAAGCACGGACAATAATAAATTGTAAGTTTTATCCAGTTCCTTCCGCATCATTCCTTTTTTATTTTTCTCCGTCCACTATATAGTGACCACGGATGTGTACTCCATATCCGCTCTCTATTGGAATTATTAGGGGGCAGGTGTGCAGTAGCAAGCCATGACCAATTTACAGTTGACTGAGCTGTGTTGTACAGCTCTGCAATTGAGTAGCTTTGGTGACATCATAGGGATGAGCTGATCTGCAACCATGTCGGGTGTCTCTTCCCACCATACATTGATGACCTATCTTAAAGGAGTTGTCTGGTCTAGAATGATAAATCTGCAGTTACTCTATGTGAGTATCGACTTATCAATCCTCCGAGTGCATGCATGAGGATTCACCAGTTTCTAAGCCGGGAACGGACCGCAACTCTGTTCCTGGACAGAACCTGACTAGTGTGCATGGACTTGCTCAATACAAGTGTATGTAAGGCTTTGCCCACTAGACGGACATGTCTATTAGTTGGGGATGCAAACTCCATATACTTCTACTGAGCAAGGCCTTTGGGTTCTGGCTGGGAACCTTTTGGGAATTAAAGAGATCAGAATACAGAAACTTTAGCTTTGAAGGCAGGTCAATTCTAGTTTACTCCAGCTGATGGTAAATCCTATTAACTTCATAAAGAATTTTAGGAAATCTCCTGCGTTAACAATATATTGTATGTGTGTTTGTGTGGGCGTGTGTGTGTGTGCATGTCTGTGTGTATGTGTGTGCGTGTGTGTGAGCATGTCTATACACGTGTGTGCGCATGTCTGTGTGGGCGTATGTGTGAGCTTGTCTATTTGTATGTGTGTGTGTGCATGTGTGTGTGCGCATGTCTGTGTATGTGTGGGCGTATGTGTGAGCTTGTCTATTTGTATGTGTGTGTGCATGTGTGTGTGCGCATGTCTGTGTATGTGTGGGCGTATGTGTGAGCTTGTCTATTTGTATGTGTGTGTGGCATGTGCGTGTGTGTGCATGTGTGTGTGAGCATGTCTGTACATATGTGTGTGTGGGCATGTGTGCGTGTGTTGTGAGCGTGTCTATACATATGTGTGTGTGAATGTGTGTGTGTGCACACGTCTGTGTGTGCGTGAGGGTGAGCATGTCTGTACACATGTGTGTGCGCATGTCTGTGTGGGCATGTGTGCGTGTGTGTGAGCATGTCTATACGTATGTGTGTGTCTGCATGTGTGCGTGTGCGCATGTCTGTGTGTGTGTGCGTGAGGGTGAGCATGTCTGTACACATATGTGTGCGCGCATGTCTGTGTGGGCATGTGTGCGTGTGTGTGAGCGTGTCTATACGTATGTGTGTGTGATCTTCGCCAGTCCCCTCTGTGTATTTTACATGCTAAGGCTCCATATCCAAACTGTGATCTCAGAAGAAAATGTAACGTACGTCGATTATGGAAACTGCTCTTCCTTATTTATGTCTTTGAATGAAGCGTTTATTTGTGATGTGATGAAATCTGTTAACGTCTTTTTTTTTTTTTATTTTGATCGCGAACAACTGAAATAACGACCTTCTCTTAAGAACCTGTCTCCATTACCTACTGTATTTGTAACGTTCACTCCTCTCCATCCTCATCCTCTCCTCTCCACACCTCACATGTACTTGTGCTGCTCCGTATTGTCGTATTTTAGAAGTTTTTTTTTTTTGTTCGAGAAAAAAAAAATATAACTGAAAACCTTCAAGCAATATATAAAGATGTAAATAGTAGAGCTTATTTATTAAGAATGTCATACATTTAATTTATATCTACACAATGTTATTTTTAAGTTATTTTTACTTCATTCAATACAGTTTTTAAATATTATTTTGTCATTATGTCATGAGATTTTTTTCATTACTCACATACTGGTCACAGGTCGAAATTTCTAAAAAAAAAAATGTAAAAAAATAATCATATTTTTCTGTTCAAATACTCTATGGTAATGTATATTACTTTGTACTTCTATTATTTAACTATTTAGATTACCTAATTGTTACGAGAGGTAAACGTTTTATGGAATGATCCAGGTTTTTTTCCATTATAATGATGTTAAACTTTGGCGGATTTACCAGACAATCTCCTACCGATAGCTTTCAGATCACTATCCGCTCATATGCAATGTGGCATTGCATGGTAAAGCTAAGATTTGGAATCGGCCATTAGTGTATGATACTTCATTTACATGCAATGCTGATATGTTCTTAAAGGGACACTACCACCAAAAATAATCTAAATAAAGTTTTGTTTATTAATTGGATGTCTTTCAATTCAGAGTCTGCATTTATATAGAGATGCTTCTATTATTGTTATATTTCACAAACAGGGGTGCAACTACAACAGGTGCAGGGGTTGCGATCGCACCCCGGTCTCGGAGCCTAGGGGGCCCCAAAAGTCCTTTTGGCCTATAGAAAAAGACTATTGCTTTTAAAGATTAGTGATAATTGGGGGGGCCCCGTAGTAGCTTTCGCATCAAGGCCCATGAGCTTCAAGTTACACCACTGTTCACAAAGGTCTCATATCAAGAATTGCGAGTTTATAGGACTCATTGTTTTGGGTTGTGTTATGACTGAGCCTTATCACTCACAAAGGAGATGAACAAACCATGAGAGATGTTAAACCTGCAATCTAGAGGCTAGGAGAACCATTAAATATGTCTCTGATTTGTCCTTATATGACTAAGGAGGTCGGAACCATATGAGTACACAATGGCGCTCCCACTCAACGTAACCCCACCTTTAACTATGAGCAAAGTGTAACACAAAATAACAATAACCATAAAGTAAGTGCACACAGGCAGAGGGTGAGACACAACGTGTTCAGGGAAGATGAAGGAAAACTGAAATAACCCAAAAGACTAACGGTATGTATGAAACAACCCATAACATACAGTTGTGGCCAAAAGTATTGACACCCCTGCAACTCAGTCAGATAATACTTAGTTTCATCCTGAAAATGATTGCAATCACAAATTCTTTGGTATTATTATCTTCATTTAATTTGTCTTCAATGAAAAAACACAAAAGAGAATGAAGCAAAAAGCAAAACATTGATCATTTCACACAAAACTCCAAAAATGGGCCGGACAAAAGTATTAGCACCCTCAGCCTAATACTTGGTTGCACAACCTTTAGCCAAAATAACTGCAATCAACCGCTTCCGGTAACCATCAATGAGTTTCTTACAATGCTCTGCTGGAATTTTAGACCATTCTTCTTTGGCAAACTGCTCCAGGTCCCTCATATTTGAAGGGTGCCTTCTCCAAACTGCCATTTTTAGATCTCTCCACAGGTGTTCTATGGGATTCAGGTCTGGACTCATTGCTGGCCACCTTAGAAGTCTCCAGTGCTTTCTCTCAAACCATTTTCTAGTGCTTTTTGAAGTGTGTTTTGGGTAATTGTCCTGCTGGAAGACCCATGACCTCTGAGGGAGACCCAGCTTTCTCACACTGGGCCCTACATTATGCTGCAAAATGTGTTGGTAGTCTTCAGACTTCATAATGCCATGTACACGGTCAAGCAGTCCAGTGCCAGAGGCAGCAAAGCAAACCCAAAACATCAGGGAACCTCCGCCATGTTTGACTGTAGGGACCGTGTTCTTTTCTTTGAATGCCTCTTTTTTATTCCTGTAAACTCTATGTTGATGCCTATGCCCAAAAAGCTCTACTTTTGTCTCATCTGACCAGAGAACATTCTTCCAAAACGTTTTAGGCTTTCTCAGGTAAGTTTTGGCAAACTCCAGCCTGGCTTTTTTATGTCTCGGGGTAAGAAGTGGGGTCTTCCTGGGTATCCTACCATACAGTCCTTTTTCATTCAGACGCAGACGGATAGTACGGGTTGACACTGTTGTACCCTCGGACTGCAGGGCAGCTTCAACTTGTTTGGATGTTAGTTGAGGTTCTTTATCCACCATCTACACAACCTTGCGTTGAAATCTCTTGTCAATTTTTCTTTTCCTTCCACATCTAGGGAGGTTAGCCACAGTGCCATGGGCTTTAAACGTCTTGATGACACTGCGCACGGTAGACACAGGAACATTCAGGTCTTTGGAGATGGACTTGTAGCCTTGAGATTGCTCATGCTTCCTCACAATTTGGTTTCTCAAGTCCTCAGACAGTTCTTTGGTCTTTCTTGTCTCCATGCTCAATGTGGTACACACAAGGACACAGGACAGAGGATGAGTCAACTTTAATCCATGGCAACTGGCTGCAAGTGTGATTTAGTTATTGCCAACACCTGTTAGGTGCCACAGATAAGTTACAGGTGCTGTTAATTACACAAATTAGAGAAGCATCACATGATTTTTCTAACAGTGCTAATACTTTTGTCCACCCCCTTTTTTATGTTTGGTGTGGAATTATATGCAATTTGGCTTTAGGAGAATTTTTTTTGTTTTTTCATTAAAGACAAATTAAATGAAGATAATAATAACAAAGAATTTGTGATTGCAATCATTTTCTGGAAGAAACTGAGTATTATCTGACAGAATTGCAGGGGTGTCAATACTTTTGGCCACAACTGTAACAGAATGGCAAAGGGTAACACATAAACAAACAGTGGGGAAAAACAATAGAGATACATCATCAAGAGAATCATTAAGCTGGGACCCCAAACATCCATCTGCCTTGGGATGTAGCCAGCAAAGAAAGCATGTGCATGGTGTGTATAAATAGCTCCTCCTAAGATGTGATAGGGCAAACAAGATGAGGAAGTGAAAACATCTGAATGGAAACAAAAAGGAAACCAAGACAAAGGAAAGGAAAAACAAGGTACTGAAAAACATGCTGTGGTCCAACAGACATGGAAACCAAACATACTACCGAATATCACCAGATCGAGACCCGAAGGTTTCACAGTTTTGTCCCAGTATTTTACATTTTAAAAGGGGTATTTTACTAATCAGGTAGAATTTTTTAAATCGAATAGTACTAAGATGAATAAATATGGATCTCCAACATAAAACACACAAATCAACTAAATGTTATTGGCTCACCTGGGTAAAAAAATGCAAAAAAAAGTTCACTTGTGTGTAAAGGTAACTGTTACTCATAAGATGATTGGTGGCTGAACATCTAATGTGTAAGGGGATGTCCTAACTGTACCTGACAGTTGATGTTGATTTTTTTTACTGCTGTCATTCTAGCTGCCTGGCAATAGCTTATTCCTGTCACTCCACTGAGAATACATGCACAATTGGCCAAGCCAAACGTATACATTTGTGCGGCCTGAAAACATTGCTGTCGGCTAACAACTAATGTACATGGCCACCAAATAATTGGATGTTGAGTGAACTGTTGAGGCAGGAGGTCAAATCATTGGTCATGAAAGTGTGATGTCCATCTGAGGGATGTGATGTCTGTCTGAGGCTACCATCACCAGCTGATTCATCATGCAGAATCCTGGGAAACCCTCACACCTTGAAGACCTATACAGGGATGTGAATTCACAACAGGGTACAGGAGATGACTGGCTATGGAAGGCAGCGGTCAAGAGACAAGAATGTTTACCAAGTAGGGTCAAAGCCGGGATATCAGGAAAAGGAAAAAAATCAGGGTCCAATAGCATAGTCAGGGAGCTGTGTCAAATCAAGATGGAAACAAAGTACAAAGTCAAGAAAACACTAAATGCTATACAGGACTAAAACAGAGAAACCAAAAACTGTTTCTGGCAGCTTGCAGAAGAGGCTGAAAGTATATGTAGGGTGTCATACTTACCAATAAACTGGAGGTAATGATCTTACACAGACTGCCCACACATTATCACTGTCAGACTGTGAAGTACTACAGTACTACACTTTAACCCTAATGGATGAGCAAAGCTTGCATTCTCCAGAATTTCCTGCCCAGACTTCTCTATCACCAGTACCAGCTACACAGTTAATCCGGTGGTGTCTAGTGATGGAAGCAGAAGTCAAAGGAGCAGGTGGGGATGTGACAGAAATGCATTGAAGTAGAGAAAGTAGAGATTTGACCGCTTGCCCCAACAATTCACCTTCAGTCAACATCCCATTAATTAATTCTACAATCTCACTGCTTTTACAGTATAAACACCTTCTAACCCTTCTTTCCAGTAGATATAGATGCAGTCTTCTTGCTATTGTTACAGTTATGAGCTGAAAGAAAAGAGTGCAAATAGGGTTTTAACTTTGAGAAGTAAGGTAAGAGATACCATTAAGGCATACAAAAACTGAAAGAAAAGAGCGTAAGTAGGGTCTTATCCTATTGTTCGTAAAGATGAGTGCCCTATGGAAGTAGCAAGCAAGTTACGAAATGCGTAGGCCAAAAAATCCTTTTGAAGATCATCTTTATTGCCTCATTGTTCAGCACAGCATAAGGAAATCCATCTAATATATAAAGCTGCATGTATGTGTATGTGTTTGTATGTATGAATCAAGCCCTGCTCACTCCGCACAGCCCTGCCCACTCCACATAGCCAGACCTACTCCACATGGCCATGCCCACTCCACATAGACACACCCACCCTACATAGATCTGCCCACTTCGTAACCTGCATCTACACATAGCACTTTAGGGGTTGGGCTATCTATAAAGTATAATGCAGACTTATAGTCTTCCATATAATATAATGCAGCCTTTTAGCCATCCATATACATATAGCATAATGCAGACTCATAGCCCTCCATATAATATAATGCAGCATCATAGCCCTCCATATAGTATAATGCAGCCTTATAGCCCTCCATATAGCGTAATTCAACCTCATAACCCTCCATATAGTGTAACACAGCCTCATAACGCTTCATATAATATAATGCAGCCTCATAGCCCTCCATATAGCATGAGTGCAGCCTCCTAACCCTCCATATAGTATAATGCAGCCTCATAGCCCTCCATATAGCATGGGTGCAGCCTCCTAACCCTCCATATAGTATAATGCAGCCTCATAGCCCTCCATATAGCATATTTCAGGCTCATAGCCCTCTATATAGTGTAATGCAGCCTCATTGCCCTCTATATAATATAATGCAGCTTCATATCCTTCCATATCAATTATATAAAGCTGTGCTTGTATGTATGTGTGTATGTATATGTGTATGTCACAACAGAATGAATCAAATGCAAATCCATCAGTAGAACTCAGGAGACACAAAACCGCACAAATACATCCATCTGAGGAAGGCAGCGGTCCACTGCTGAAACGCGTAGTGGTCTAAATAAAGGTTTGTGCACAGCTAATTCAGTCCAGTGTACTCTGTATGTCCAAGTGCTCCCACCCTGACCACATTTCTTTTCTCAAAAAATGTTAATCTTCCCTCTTAGGGTTTGTGCGGGAGCAGCTCAACCACAGATAGTATAGTTAGGCTTCAAAAACCTGAAACTATATAATTCCGGTGACGTCAGTACCATGTGACCGGATTGCGGCCCCACATGATCGGACCAAGAAGGACAAGCACAGTAAGGGTCCTGGACCCACAACACCATCATGCTTACCATGGAGGTTGTGCAGGGGTGCGCAACCGGATCAGGTGAGAGGCTAATTTCTCCACCTCTCAATGAATTGTCCTCCACTAGACCACTAGGTGCTTGTCATTGCTGCGCTCTTCCAATTCTATAGTCTTAAATATTGTATCTCTTTATATTGCTATTTTTTTAGGAACTTTTTAATACAGATAGCAGTTTGATCTCATTTTCTGCTAAAATATGGTCATTTGGGCAAATGTACGGACTTTTTCCTAATTCAAACAAAATTAATATCCCTACTCTAATTTCCATCAATAGCTTCTAGCTTCCTATTAAACGGAATTTCTTAGCAATTTTTAGCTATATAAGCAGAAGACAGCATGCTGTAGGGGTTAAAAAGCAAAAATCAGCAGTGCTTCTCTTATCAAGCTGTGTTTTTTGCATAAACTAAAGGCTTTATCATATGGTGATTACAATTAGTGGTCTACATTGTCTCACACACAGCAGTCTGACTTCCCCCCTTCTCTGATTGGCACCTCACTGTCAATGTACAATGTCTTTAGAGAGCCTGGTGTGGGTGGGGCCAGCTCTCCGCTGCACGTTAAAACAAAATGCTTTGATTGTGTCAGAACCACTGCACCCAGTAATTTAAGTTGAACATTGTAGGATTCAAGGTGTCTTTGCCTAAAGCATGAAATAACAAAAATTGAGAGGCGCAATCTTGAATAATACCCGGTGGTCTAATGGGGATATATTGTTAGTGGCGGTAATCACCACTCACCTGGACTGGTTGTGCTGTCCGTGCACAACATGCACGTTTGTGGACAAACCAAAATAAACAGGTCTACTTTAATTATTGGTATCTGCTTCTCTTCACTGAGCGCTCCTAAATAATACCAGAATTACTGCCTTTCTTTGCCTAAAGCATGATGCCCTCAGATGAGGTAGCAAAAACCTGCTGACAGATTTCCTTTAAAGGGAATCTGTCACCCTTTTGAGGTTTTATAGTTATTAATATGGGCTGTGATGGGTCCACCAGCTGTGTCAGGAGGGACAGGTATGTGTCGAACAGACAGAGGTCTGCAGCGATCTTAACCCAGGTTGACTGCTGAGACTTGTTGTCCAACACCTTTCTATAATGTGATGTGGGCTGGAGGTAAGGGTTAACAAAAAGCAATTGGTGGGTCTGGGTAACTACATACCTCCCAGGGGAGGGTGTGTTATTGTTATCAGGTAGCCACTCCCTGGTCACATGTCTGTGATGTCAGCTCAGGTCCTGGAGGCTAGAAAATCCTGCTGTGGCTGTGCACATGTGT
Organism: Allobates femoralis; assembly: GCA_033576535.1. Classification (NCBI taxonomy): domain Eukaryota; kingdom Metazoa; phylum Chordata; class Amphibia; order Anura; family Aromobatidae; genus Allobates; species Allobates femoralis. The sequence goes on along the minus strand of JARQOC010000008.1, from coordinate 44,092,015 downwards.
GGCTGCAGTGTGCACTGAGGCTGGAGAAGCATATCCAAACCTGTGCATCTGTATGTGAAGTAAAGACAGGCTATACTGGGCAATATGTTCTGTGAGCTGCAGAAAGGCTCCTGTTTATATGCTGGAGGGCGGTTTTTGCTGAGACAATAATACGACATGAACTTTTTTAAGTGGAGAGACTGTTTCTGTTTTTGAATATCGCTGCCAAGTGAGTGAACCCCAACCCGATCTGTGATCGCTACGTCACAGGGCATACAGGTAGCAAAGAGCAGAAATTAGCCATACCTGTCTGCCTCCTGGATGATGGATTGGTTTGGAAAAATCATTGTTATATCTTCTATCCGCCAGGCTATGGATCGTGTGCTGCCCGGAAAATAATACTGCCTCCATTCTTCATTATACAGGATTCCTCCTCCCCTTCTCTAGCTTAGTGTCCCTGTGATGTCAGGTGCGCGGCCGGAAATCCCATACCTGCCCTCTCTTCTGCACTGTGAAGTAGTAGTGACTCCCCGCCACCTGCACACATCAAAATTGAAAACTGTGCCCAGAGAAGGGCAGAACAGTGTAGGGGAGAGACGGCAGGCAGAATGCACAGGTGCAGGATTTCCAGACACGCACCTTATGTCACAGGCATACTAAAGAGAAGGGGAGGAGGAATCCTGTATAATGAAGACTGGATGCAGTCTTATCTTCCAGGCGGCATATGCCCATGTCATAAGTCATCAGGAGACTTGTGACAGCTCAGAGATCTCAATGAGTTTAAATGTGATTAAGGTTTTTTGCACCAGGGTGGCTTAATGTCAGTTTTCCTTGCTGGTAACTCTAGGTCAGTTGATTTAAGCTTGCAGTTAAGTTAATGACCATACATACTTCCCTTTAAGTAGTCACATGGCCCATCACCTGAGGGCGGTAATAGATATCTTTTCTATTCTGGCCACTGTGGAGTGAGGAGGTGTCTTCCTGATGCTGGAGTCTTGCGTCCTGGAGATTGAATGCAGTTTTTAAATAGTGTATATCCTTATAGTCTTGTTCCCCTGTCTGTTGACCTATCCTTGTGTCTTATTAAATCAGAGGTGACATCTTGTGAACTCACCCAGCCTTGACGCTAGACAGGGTGAGCTGAGGTAAAAGTCTGGGACTATTGTCGAGCCCAGGCTTTGGGGTACTCGGGTGTTAGGCGTCAAAGGGTTAACTGCTGTGTCACGGGGAATGGCGGCCGCGCCTGATCCCGTGTCCTGGGCCTATCTTAAAAAAGGGGATTTATATATACAGGGGATTATGTACAAGTTTATAGTTGGTCGTGACGCCACCTGCAGTACCTGGTGAGATGTCACCAGCGCCGCCACAGTCCTCTGGAGGTCGGTGGTATTGTGGCTGAGATGGTGTAGTCCTCCGCAGGCAGGACTGGGACCTCCGGGGCAGCAACGTATAAAGGGGCAGCTTAGAGGGGAGCTGGGATAGTACAGGGAGTGCTGGAACAGTCTATGAGGGGCACGGTGAGTGGAGAAGAAGGACACACGCACACAGAAGAAGTCTCTTTTACCTTTTACTGATGTTTTGCAGGTAAAGATGTCCAGGGCACCGACGGGTGACAGGGTTGCACAGTAAGTCCCCACAGCAAATGGGTATAAGGCCTCCTCTGCTATGTAGTGATGGTTGAAGCACAGCCTGCTTGCAGCCAGACTTACCTCCTCTCTCTTCCTGACTGTAGTGTCTGCCTCCCTCCTGTGCGGTCTCCAGGTTACCGTCGCTGAACACTATCGTGCTGTCTGCTGTGGCTGGCTCCCTCTCTTGACTCACAGGGGAAACAAACCGGGTAGCCGAAGCCTCCACGGTGTGACGGGATTCTCTGTGGTCCTATAGTATCCCACAGGTGCGGATCCCAAATATCCGGTGATTCTCTGAGTGAAACTCTTCTCCAAGTTCCTCGCTCCCCCTTAGCTCTCTCAGCTCCTCGCCTTCAGTCCCATTTAGGCTGGCCGGACGTAGAAGGGCCACTCTGGGTCACTGGTTTGGGCCTAATCGCAGCACCGACCACCAGGACGTCCTTGCAGCTCTCCTAGCGCCTGCACACTCTAACTAACTCCTCCCCCAGCAGCAGTATTTATAGGTGATCTTGCCTGAGGGCAGCAAGTTGGGCTCCCCCTACTGTGCCGGGGTGGAAGGTGTTGTATGTAGTAGATACCTGCTGTGGAAACCCAGCTGTGCATTAGAGGGATCTGTGGCAACCTGCGTGAGCAGGGCGCCACACTATGCACATGATGTTGATGGAGGGAAAGCTCCACTTAGGGATGGTAGTAACTGAAAGGAAAAAAGGTGCACAATGAAAAGCACCTAGTGGTCGAGTGGGGGATTAGCCTCTCACCTTGATGGATTGTGCACCCCTGCTCAACCTCAGTAGATCGCTGCTCTGAAGAGGCACCAGCGTTACCGCTGCCATGTGGGTCTTCCTGGATTCAGTCACGTGATTCACAATTCAATCACGTGACTGCATCATCACCGGAGACACGTCACCGCAGGTCCTCAAATCCAGGGATATGTGGATATAGCTCTGAGCCGCTCCTGCCGCAACCCTCGGATGGGGATATGAACATTTTTGAGAGAAAATAGGCGGTCAGTGCTGGAGCGTTGGGGCATGTAGACCAATAGTGACAAACCTTGAATTAATCCACGACGCATTTCGGTAGTGGACCGCTAACTTCCTCAAGTGGTTTTACAAACAGGGGAGTAAAGGACACATTAAATAGGGGCAATGACCAATAGAATGGAAGCAGCAAGTGATGTCATAGCAGCCTTGATGTGCTGGCAGCTGGCTACCAGAAACTAAACAACTAGCAACATGATAAAATTGAAATATCATAAAAGTATCATTTTATATATTTCAATTTTATCATGTTGCTAGTTGTTTAGTAAGTGGTGTTATGACATCACTTGCTGCTTCCATTCTATTGGTCATTACCCCTATTTAATGTGTCACTTCCTCCCCTCTTTGTAAAATCACCTGAGGAAGGTAGCGGTCCACTACCGAAATGCGTCGTGGCTTAATAAAAGGTTTGCACTATTAACTGCCCTTGTACTGTGGTCTATATGCCACAGAGCTCCACCACTGACTGCCAATTTTCTGTCAAAACATAGGGATGGTAGGGCAGGTTAGGGTCAAGAAGTGTCCCATCCCCCACTCCATATTATCAGGGTCTTCCTCTCCTTGAACCATCCCGTTGTATATATTATGTTGTTGGGAGTCATTCATCACCCGGAACATAGAAAAGATGATTTATCCAAAATGACCCGTCATCCAGGAGACAGACAGGTATGGCTGATTTCAGCTCTATGTGACCTGTATGCCCATATTAATAACTAAAAAAAAACTTAAAAGGGTGACAGATTTTCCTTTAATAGACATTATTATTGTAACTTTTTATGTTATTTGCTCTGCGTTGCGTTCTGAAATAAGAAGACCCTTGAACAGTAAAGAACAATTAACAAATGAATACATTGTTTAATGGATTATCTGGAAAGCATTCAAGGGAAAAACTTACCAGAATTCCAGACCTCATAGGACATCTTGACTTTCCACCCATTGTAAAACACATATCACAAGAGTCATTTGGCGACAAAACACTTTTGTAATTTGCAATGGACGTTAATAATACACATACTATGAATTATGGAATATATTTCATTCTGCTGCATAATTTTATTCCATCCAGGCCTATCCATTATTAGAGACATATTTTATAGATATCAAATAGACAAGCTCAGCCATCCTTTGTAGGACAATCAATTTGCCAGCAGTAAAAGACACAAAGAAACATACACACTCACATGTGAAGTCGAAGTAATACATCATAACATTTGCTTCACACTAATAAAAGATGTAGAAAGTATATTTGGTTAGAATCCTTCTGGTGAGTTTAGGTTTTTTTTATATAAATGGGTTCAGATTTCATTAGTTGGAAAAAACAAAAAAAAGTTGCATAATTTTAGAATCACAGCAAAAAAGTCACCTTTATTAACAGTCTGCATTAAAGGGATTGCCCAAGTTTGGGACCAAAGTCTACAGTAACCTAGTCAGGGTCGGACTGACTCGGGGGGCAGGAATGCAGATGCCCCCCAGGCCCCCTGTCTGTAGTTTCTATGTGACTGCAGAATCGTGACAGCGTAGGGTGAATTCTTCCAAGTAAAAGGAGACCTGTCACCAGATTATTCACGTATAAACCAAAATTATCACCTTCAGAAGCAACTTACGCCTTCGGGCGTAACGCATGGGCTCCCACACAGTGGAAATAGGCCGGTTCTAACATCAGCATGGTTAAGCCTTAAAATGTAATGTGCATAATGCCTATATGATGTTGCATTTGAGATAATAGAAGCTGTTGATCCTGTAAACAATGGTTTATAATATGGGACTATGGTTTAGTGGTACCTGTTAGGGTCGGACATACTGACCACCCACAGTGTAAGGAGCCACATTGTACCCATTGTACCCATTGAATAATAAATCCCTTTTGTAGATGCCAGTTTGCAGTTGATCTTATGTAAAAAGATCTAACATAAAGTATACACATCTCAGGGCATTTTGATAAGTAATTCCTACCTGTGTGTTTTTCATTACATTACTTAAAGAGGACCTGTCTCCCCCCTGCTGCATGGCAAACTAAATGCAGCACTGAATGCAGCATGTCTGCTGCATTCAGGGAAGGGGTCTCCCAAGTTACTAGCCCCCCTGTACCCCGAGAAATACACTTTAGAAAGCTTAGAGATAGTGAGTCCGGAGGGCATTACTGGTCATGGAGTCATCGCTGCCACTGGGGTCTCCCCACTTCCGGCTTCTTTGTGCCGCCTCCGGCTTCTTTGTTCCTCCTCCTGTCTGTGTGTGGCCCCCTACTTGTCTGCGCCGGCGTGTAAGTGTCTGATGTCACGCAGGCGCACAGTGAGGCCTTGGCGTCAGCCGCCGGCTCCAGCTCATGACAAGTCCTTACTGTGCGCCTGCGTGAGATCAGAAGCTTAGACGTCGGCGCAGGCGAGGAGAGGGCCACACACAAACAGGAGGAGGAACAAAGAAGCCGGAGGTGGCACAGAGAAGCCGGAGGCGGGGAGAACCCCTGTGGCAGCGATGACTTCATGATCAGGAATGCCCTCTGGACTCTCTGTCAGCTTTTTAAAGTCTATTTCTCAGGGTACAGGGGGCTAGAGACATGAGGGACCCCTTCCCTGAATGCAGCAGACATGCTGCATTCAGTGCTGCATTTAGTTTGCCATGCACCAAGGCGGTGAAAGGTCCTCTTTAAATTGGAGAATTCTTTGATGGGAGCTTACTTACAGTTTGGTCTCTGTTAGTCATTGTACAACTTGCAAATCGTGTATGGGGTGTTATTATATTAAGACTAAAACTAAGTAGTGGGAACTTTACAACCGTAGACTATTGATAATATGGGTAAAAATCCTCCATGGTAGTCCCACAAGTCTGTAAATGTACTGAGGAGGTGGTATATGAAGGAACCCATTAGAAGCAATTACTGCCTGAGGGTAGTTGTGTTTTTGATTCCATGAAAGTGCATATTATCCCCTTACTTGCCCTGTAGACCCCCAAAAGCCTTTTGAAAATCTCTTGCGCTGTATTTAACCCCTTAATGACGAAGAAATTTGTCATTTTTCATTTTCGTTTTTTTCGCTCCTCGGCTTCCAAGAGCCATAACTTTTTTATTTTTCCGTCAATATAGACATATGACGGCTTGTTTTTTGCGGGACGAGTTGTACTTTCAGATGCAATAATTTGATTTACCATATAATGTACAGGGAAATTGCAAAAAAATTCCAAGTGCAGTGAAATTGCAAAAAAAGTGCAATTACACGTTGGTTTTTTGGATCTTTTAGTCGCAGTGTTCACTATATGGTAAAACCGATGTGACGGTGTGATGCCTCGGGTCAGTACGAGTTTGTAGATATCAAACATGTATACCTTTATTGGTATCTAGGTGGTGGAAAAAAATTCAAAAGCATGAAAAAAAAAAACATTGCACTTTTTGCGCCATGTTCTGCGACCCGTAGCGTCCTCATTTTTCGGGATCTGGGGCTGGGTGATGGCTTATTTTTTGCGTCTCGAGCTGATGTTTTTAATGATACCATACTTGGGTGCATGCACTGTTTTGATCGCCCGTTATTGCATTTTTTAGTATTGTTGCAGCGACCAAAAAAATGTAATTTTGGCGTTTGAACCATTTTTTGCGCTACGCAGTTTACGGATCTCATTATTTGATTATATGTATTGATAGATCGGGCAATTCTGAACGCGGCGATACCAAATATGTGTATTTTATTTAATTTTTTAATACTTTTATTGTGGATGGGAGAAAAGGGGGGTGATTTGAACTTTTATGTTTTTTTTTTTTCAACTTTGTAAAAACTTTATTTGTTTATTGATTCTTAATTTTACACTGCCCTATAGAGAGGCATGCAGATGCACAGTCCGATCACTTCTGACACATACAGAGGAGCTGCGGCTCCTCTGTATGTGTCAGAATCGCGGACCTGTTGTGGTTGGCAGCCCCTGCCAACCACAAGCAGGAAATGCTCCATGACAGGTTCCTGGGTCAAGCCAGGACCCTGGCCTGTCACATCAGCACAGGAGATCCCGCGATACTATCGCGAGATCTCCCCTGGAGCCCGGTAAGCACGCGCTGCCGGCTCCGGCTCCCTTAGATCCCGCTTTCAGAGATTGATGGCGGGATCTAAGGGGTTAACAGCACCGATCGGATGGCGGGACCGATCGGTGCTGTTAGACCGACATCTCAGCTAGTTAGATCAGCTGAGATGTCGGAGGTTTGAAGTGAGCTCCACGCCGGAGCTCACTTCAAACACGGGGGTAATGACAGCCGACATCTAGAGACGTAAGGCTGTCGTTAACAGGTTAAGTATGATCCATCCGGTCCGATGGGTGTGATTGCTGTACTGTTTGTCCCTCTTCTCCACACTGATCACCATCCTTTTGTTATGTTTGATGTGCATGATACGTCATCCACATAATTGAGGGAAATGTCAAGCTGACATCACCGGCTTGTGCAGGTGCACTTTGCTATGCCCACTGCGAGAAAAGGTTTTAACAAATGTGCGCATGCGCGAACCAGTAAAGTGTGCATGCATGAGATTCCACCCAGGTATGTCAACAATGCAGGAGACATCACCCACATAGCCGGGTGCTCCTGAGCAGGGACCTCTCAAGATTGTGCATGCAAACTTGTGTTTTAGGCTCTGCCCACAATAGGGTAGAGAAAAGTGCATCTGCGTAAACCAGGATGAGGGCTTGAGTTTTTCCCAGTTATATGAAAGACACAGGAGACGACTTCCACATAGCCAGGTAAAATTCCGAGCCTGTGCAGAGACTTCACGTGTTTACCCATGCACACTTGTATTTTAGGCGCTGCTGCAGAGCAAAGTGTGCCTGCGCGGCCTTGTAATATCTCTGCACAGGCATGAAATTTTCCCCTGGCTATGTGATGACACAGGGGCATCATTCACGTCAATCATAACAAGAGGACAGCAATCAGCACAGAGAGAAGAGATGAATGGTGTACTAATCACACCCATTGGACTAGCTAATTTAAATACAGTGCAAAAGATTTTCAAAAGGTATTTGGAGGGATAAAGGGGGAGTCAAGGGATAATATACACCTTATTGGTATGCAGCACAGATGCTGCTGAAAGTGGTAGCTTTGGTTTATACGCTGTACTCTCATGCCACCACTCAGCCAACTCTGTCTTTGTCAACCTTCAATCTGGCTTCAGCCCCCACCACTCCAACAAAACCGCCTTAACCAAAACTACTAATGACCTACTTACTGCCAAAGCTAACAGACACTTCTCCATCCTCCTCCTTCTTGACCTGTCCTCTGCATTCAACACAGTCGACCATTGCCTCCTATTACAGATCCTCTCTTCCATTGGCATCACTGACCTTGTCCTCTCCTGGATCTCCTCCTACCTTTCCAACCGCACATTTAGCGTCTCTCACTCCAACACTATCTCCTCATTCCATCCCCTCTCTGTTGGGGTCTTTCAAGGCTCTGTCTTGGGACCCCTTCTTTTCTCCATGTATACCCTTGGTCTAAGACAACTCATAAAGTCCCATGGATTCCAGTACCACCCGCATGCTGAAGGCACTTAGATCTACCTCTCTGACCCAGATGTCACCTCTCTACTGTCCAAAATCTCAGAGTGTCTATCAGCTATATCCTCCTTCTTCTCTTGCTTCCTTAAACTAAATGTAGACAAAACTGAACTCATGTTCTTTCACCCATCTTGCAAACCACCCTTACGTGTTCTATCTATCACAATAAATGATATCCCACTTTGCCCTGTACCTAATGTCCACTGCCTCGGAGTGATCCTTGTCTCTGCCTTATCCTTCATACCACACATTCAAGCTCTCTCCACCTCCTGCCACCTCCAACTCTAAAATATTTCCAGAATCCGTCCATTCCTCAACCCTCAATCTACTAAACTACTAGTGCATGCCCTCCTTATCTCCTGTCTTGACTACTGCAACCTTCTCCTCTATGGCCTCCCTGCTAATACTCTTGCTCCTCTCCAATCTGTCCTCAACTCTGCTGCCCAACTAATCCACCTCTCTCCTCGCTGCTCCTCTACTTCTCCCCTCTGCAAATATCTCCACTGGTTCCCAATTCCCCAGCATATCCAATTCAAACTACTAACATTGACTTACAAAGCCATCCACAATCTGTCCCCCCCATATATCTCTGAACTAATCTCCCGATATCATCCTACTTGTAATCTTCGATCCACCAAGACCTCCTCCTCTCCTCCACACTTGTAGGTTCCTCATCTAACCACCTGCAAAACCTCATCCGAGCATCCCCCATCCGCTGGAATTCAGTACCTCAAAATGTCCGACTGTCCCCTACACTTAGAACCCTCAAGCGGAACATGAAAAAGCATCTCTTCAGAACAGCCTACAGCCTGCAATGACCACAGTGCCACCACACCACCAATGGACCTGGTGCCCCACCACCCCTGGACCCAGCGCCCCACCACCACCCGAGCAGACCCATCCTACTGTTTCCCTCCCCATTGCCTTGTAGAATGTATGCCCGCAAGGTCAGGGTCCTCTCTCCCCTCTGTATCGGTCTGTTACTGTTAGTTTGTTCATTGTATTTTTAACTTGTTTGCATGTATTCCTTTCTCATGTACAGCACCATGGACTCAATGGTGCTCTATAAATAAATAATAATAATAATAATACGCAAAAAATCTGGTGACAGGTTCACTGTAAGGGGGAAACTTTCAAATTTTGGTTCCAAGCAAACCACATTTATAGTGAAAGTACTTCAATGGGCTAAAAAAAATCTGTATTCTATTAATGGAGCTGTCTGGGCATAGGCTACAAGTCTGTAGTCGCTCTATGTGACTACAGATTGTGAATCCTCACATCATGCGCACTGCCTGCTGTGAGGATTCTTTGGAGCTGGGAGCAGATGGTCACGTGACTACATGAGCGTGATTTGCATATGTCTGTCCACATTCTAAGTAGACTGTATCCGGCCACACTTAATACAGTTGCATTGATCGAGGCTGCACACATCTACTTGGCATGTGATTGCTTGAGTGCAAGTGTGGTCACCGTCGGCAGCGGAGAATCCTCACAGCATGCAGGGTGCATGATGTGAGGATTCACATGTCTTCAATCACATAGAGTGACTCCAGACTTGTAGCCTAAGGCTGGTCAACCCCCTTACGAAGCAATTTTCATTGCATATTCTTCCTGTATTGCAGCTCAATTTCATTTGTGTGAATAGGGTTGAGTTGCAATACTTGTAAATAAGAGTTGTTCAATTTCTGGGAAGAAAAAATGCAGACCATGAATGTCCCTATTAAAGAGTAACTTTAATTTGTTTATAACCATGACCGCATAGAAAGTTCCAAAATTACTTTCAAGTCACTGTATTAGTGGATTTATTTTCATCCCTGTGACAAATTGCATGTAAGTGGTTTCCTAACCATCTGTTCCCCAGTCTATTTTCCTGCCTTCAGCTGCATTGATATCAGAATATAGTCAATTGGAGTACAGATGATTGCAGTGATGGAGCAGCCCCTGTCTCCTCCTTTGAGTTTTGTGCTTATCAGAACAATCTCATGCAGCTGTATATCCCCAGAGTTAGTAAGGTAAAGGTTTAGTTTCTCACTCCTTCATGTTTTACTGTCATCATCTGTACTCTAAGGCTAGGGTCACACTTAAATATAGAATTGCGTTCACCGCATCCAGATCCGGATGCGGTGAACGCAATTAGCTTCAGACAACCAGCAATCCGGGAACCGGATTGCTGAAACCGCAATCCGGTAACCGGATTGCTCAGGATGTGTAATCCTGAGCAATCCGGCTACCGGATAGTTTGCTCATCCCTGCTGCCGCAGGGATGAGCAAATTGTTCTGTGTGAGGTAAAAGTTTTAATTTAAATATTAAATGCTGCTATAACGTCTCTAGGGGGTACCCACTCCCCCTAGAGACCTTCCACCCACTCAGGTGGGCATATAATGCTATAATCACTTATGTACAGCAGCCGACTCCTGTCAGCTGCTGTACATTTTTATCAATGAAGGCGTCGGGCTCCCCTGTGATACTATAGTTATTGTAGCTATAGTATGTGCGCTTTCCGAGGTTCTGAAGGCATTTACAGTAGATCTATGGCAGCGCTGCCCATAGATCTACTGTAAATGGCTTCAGAACCTCGGACAGGATTACACATCCTGAGCAATCCGGTTCCCGCATTGCGGATGTTACAACCGCTCCGAAAACTGCAGCCTGCATGATTTTCCACGCAGGCTGCAGAGCCGGAGGCAGTAACCGGATTGCTTGTGAAGCAATCCGGTTTTTATAATGGGCTCCTATGAGGAGCGTTTCCTGATCCAGTTTTGAGCTTTTTAAAAGCTCAAAACTGGATCAGGTTTTAAAAAAAAAAAAAAACAGATGTGAGACCCTAGCCTAAATTAGTCAGTTCTGATATAAATGCATCTGGAGAGCAGGAAGATAGATGGGAGAAAAAGACAAGTTTGAAAGCCATTTGTATGCAATTTTTTTTACCATTAAAAATATAAATCCCCTAATAAAGTCATTTAAAAAGTTTCATAATTTTCCAAAATTATAACAAAAGACACAACTTTGTTTACTCTTTAATGATTATTAAATCATTTGGTAGTTAAAAAGGACCTAACAGTTCTGAGTAGAACTCAGGAAGTTACAGTAGATGATAACATAAGACTTTACTTAAAGGGGTTGTCAACTAATAGGACATCCTCTTCTGATTCCACATGTTTCCCCCTGGTAAAATAAAAGGACATATACTCACCTCCCATGCTGGTGCAGTGTCGGTAATTGCAGTTCAAGGGCTCACGGGACATTATGACGTCAAGCGAGCCCCGTGTCCTATCACCGCCAGCTGCTGCCTCCCCACCTTCGGATCAATAAGTTAATCAACAGAAAGTGACGCTGCGGCTGCCACTCACTTCCTGTTGATTACTGATATGGTCTGAAGGCGTGGCATGAGAAGTTGGCAGTGATTGGTTGCAGGGCTTGCATGATGTCACAATAGCACATGAGCCCCAAAACTGCAATTATCAATACCACTTGATTGATGCCAGCAAGGGAAGTGAGTATAGGCTCTTTTACCTTAGCTACCTTAGTCAAGTCACTAGTCCATTAAATACAATGGGACAATCGATTGACCTATTCACATTTCACCTAAAGACATTTACAATCTTGACTAATCATTTCATCAGTGCATCCCAATGAACAGTGAATCTCAATTAAGGAGAAAACTTTCCTCCCTTTAAATCAGGAGCCTGAACATTAATATAGTTATATATCCAGCATGTAACAAGATGTTCCTGTGTGTTCTGCAGTCCATGTAAAGGAAGAAGACGCAGAATTAATTTGTAGGATGAAAACATAGTTGTTTCTCAGTGATTTATCTGTTAAAAGGAGAACATACCTGCTTATAAAGGGTTAATACAAGTATTTTACTGCATACTATATAGAGCCATCAGCAGCCATGCCATACAGAGAAGAAAGCTTCATGATTAGGATTTACCCAATACTGATGCCTCTATTCTGTTCCTCCTACGGCTCCATAATACACAGGGATCCATCTTACATATATAACTGCAGTCTGCATGAAGAGTCTCTCTTTTGTATTTTGCATGCAGCACCATTCCAGCCTGATTCCATACAGTGGTATCTCCCAGTTTTAATGCAGGAAGTCTCACTGAAAGATCAAAATAGTGAGAAAGTGGAGAGCCCGACTTGAACCAACATCAGTTTTCTTATCCTAATGGGCTTGATCTTTTGTCATCATATTAATGAAGAAACATTTTAATTTGCTTAATTAAAGGAAACCAACCAGCAGGTTTTCACCTTATAAAGTAGAGGCAGTGCCATAATGGTTCTAGGAGGCTGATTATACTGATAAGTTTAATACAGAAATATGAGGCATGATTGCAGAATAATCCTTGTTCAAACATTCAGAAATGCTATTATTGGTGTGGTGTCTTGAGCATCAGGGAGGGACTTTGTGAATCGGGTCTCTCTAATCATTCCTCCTCCTGCCTTGCCTCATTTTCTTTGTTTCAATACTGTGCCACCATCACCGTTGTAATTGTGATGTTGTCTTCAATAAAATTGTGCCAGTGACCCCGTGGAGAGGATTATGAGTGGTGTTGGCGCAAGCACAGATTTATAAAAATTAAATCTGCGCATGCACTGCTGATGCTCCTATTCGGCTCCACAGTGTCTTCAACAAAATTGTTATGAAGATCATGGCAGGCGCAGGCGTTGATGCCGATACCATTTTATTGAAGAGAACATCACAATAGCAATGTGCATGCACCGTCAACAGCGGTAATGGTTGTGGCGCAATATTTGAATAAACAAAAGGAGGCAAGGCAGGATGAGGGAAGATCAGGGACCCGACCCACAAGGTCCGTCCCCAAAGCTCAACACACTGCACCAATGATGACATTTCTGAAGATTGAACTAAGATTATTCTGCAATCAAGCTTTGGATTTCTGCACTAAGGGTAGCATCCTAGCACCATTATGGCACTGCCTCTACAGCTTCCTAGCGCCATTATGGCACTGTCTCTACAGCATCCTAGCACTATTATGGCACTGCTTTACAGCTTCCTAGCACCATTAAGGCACTGTCTCTACAGCTTCTAGCGCCATTATGGCACTGCCTCTACAGCATCCTAGCACCATTATGGCACTGCCTCTACAGCATCCTAGCACCATTATGGCACTGCCTCTACAGCTTCCTAGCGCCATTATGGCACTGTCTCTACAGCATCCTAGCACATTATGGCACTGCCTCTACAGCATCCTAGCACCATTATGGCACTGCCTCTACAGCATCCTAGCACCATTATGGCACTGCCTCTACAGCTTCCTAGCACCATTCATGGCACTGCCTCTACAGCTTCCTACACCATTATGACACTGCCTCTACAGCTTCCTAGCGCCATTATGGCACTGTCTCTACAGCATCCTAGCACCATTATGGCACTGCCTCTACAGCATCCTAGCACCATTATGGCACTGCCTCTACAGCTTCCTAGCACCATTATGGCACTGCCTCTACAGCTTCCTAGCGCCATTATGGCATTGTCTCTACAGCATCCTAGCACCATTATGGCACTGCCTCTACAGCTTCCTAGCACCATTATGGCACTGTCTCTACAGCATCCTAGCACCATTATGGCACTGCCTCTACAGCTTCCTAGGACCATTATAGCACTGTCTCTACAGCAATCTAGCACCATTATGGCACTGCGTCTACAGCTTCCTAGCACCTTTATGGCACTGTCTCTACAGCATCCTAGCACCATTATGGCACTGCCTCTACAGCATCCTAGCACCATTATGACACTGCCTCTACTTTATAGGGCAAAAACCTGTTGGTTGGTTCCTTTTAAATATATTTGTGAACTCTTATTTTACTTTATGAGGTTATCCAGAAGCTGATAGATCCTCTTTAAAGATAATCTTTATATCAATGACCAATGTAACATTCTAACATATTTATAGATTCACATAAAAAAACTTCATTGAAATCCAATTTTTTTTCGTTCTGAATCAACACAGCCTTTTCGCCTTTCCATTACTCCAGAGGGCAGCAAATATTTTTTAGTTAAAAAAACGTAAAGATCAAAATCCACATCATTTCACCAGATTTCTTTTCAAGACCAATACTATCAGTTGATATTCATTAGTTTTACACTTTATTCAGTTGATATAGTTTTTAAACAATGTTTTTGCCTTCTTCCAGACTCAGTTTATAGCTTTTGCCACCTGATTTCCATCCTGAATACTCTTATTCCGCTCCTCATAGTCATCCAATGTTTTATTAGTCCCATCCGCTTAGATTTTGAAACACTTAACACAATGCAGTGAATACAGTTATATGAGCACTGTGACATTGTACACAAAGTACGTACTGTAAGACATTTAATGCTTACATATTGTTGGACAATACGCACACAAAATGAGCAGGTAAAGTGACCTATAAAAGCAAGAAAAATATAAAACTCCCTGCATCATTTCCACATTAATTGGAAAACCAAACGGGAAACTAAAAAGATAAGACCGGGAACATCTCCGTCCAAGGAGTAAGTTGTAGAGCAGTGCCTTGCTGGTACTCTTCTTGGGGTTCCAACAGAAACAAAATGTATTAAAAAAACCTTGTCTCTGCCTAGGAACGTTTTAAAAATGGATATGAGTTTTCATAGCACCTTCTCTGTCCTTAGTTTATGAAAGTCGCTATGATTAGTTTCTTGGCTGCTCATGACGTAACGCTGGCATGACCCTTAAGTCTCCTCCGAAATCATCTCAAAGACGTTGGAGAGTCTTCACCGTCCTTTCGAGTCTCCGTACGTATTGCGAGGCATGGATACCATTTTCTCTTCACACGTGAATTTGTTGTCCCTCAAAATGCTATACAAAACTAAACCCGATGTTCGAAGGTCTTCGCTGTGACAGATTAGGTACGGAATGTTGTCTATCCTGCGTTGGATATGGGCACTTCGCAGTAGTCCAGAACAATGGCTGCTTACTTTTTCTAGTCTTCTAAGAACCAAGTGGGCTTTCCTAAAACAAAATAAAGAGAATAAACGCTTAGCATTTTAGTTATCAGATTTTGGATTAAAAAAGTACAAAAATATAGTATTGTGCATCAGGTACAAACTGTAGATTAATACATTATATATTGATGTTATCATTTTTACAATGTTCTGCAAACTATGAACTCAACTGATGGCATACTCACCCCTGCGGTGGTCTTGAGGTGTCTGCCTTGGCTCTATTTGCTTCTTCCTGCTCCCAGGGCCTGGCCGTGCTGCACAAGTCGCCTAGGAGAATGTTTAGGCCGATCGCACAGCACATCTAAGCTCCTGAAAGGTTCAGAGTGTCCTACTCAGAAATGCTTCTCAGCCTATGGTTGACAAGCAAGCGCAGAGTATTTAAAGCACCTTCCACATTTGGAAGATACCTGAGCAATGTGGTCTATGCTTTAGAGACATGCTGCTAGCTGTCAGGTTCTCTCGCTATGTCCTTTGTCCATACTTTGCTTGATCCTTGTCTATTCATAGTTCTGCTGTACCGCAAGCACCATCAGTACCAGTCCTGCTGCCACACTATCTGTACCAGTCCTAGTGTCATATTAACCGTACCAGTCCTGGGGTCATATCAACTGTACCAGTCCTGCAGAACTACCCTCAGTGTCAGTCTGCTACCATACCATCTGTGCCAGTCTGACTCCGTCCTGTGGCCATACCTACTTTTTCAGCTTCACCAGTCCTGCTGCCGTGCTTTACCTGTCCTACAAGCTGTCTGGCTGCACTTATTTTTCCAGAGACTTTGCTTGTTTGCAGGAGCTCAACCCTTGAAGTCAGTTGTCGTGTTTCCAAGATCGCCCTGAGTTGCACCTGGCGTCTACCTATCAGCTCAAGCCTAACTTCTCGATCTAAGGCTCTAGAGAAGACTTGGCAGCCGCTTTGGTACGCATACACACCCGGATGAACGCCCTCTTGAACGTTACACCTACCAGTTGTTAGTAATGAAAAAATATGAGAAACAAGTTTTCTGCTATGAATAGTAGCACTTTGTACAGTAATTTTTAGATAGACATTTATCTTGAGAGCCACTTTGAGAATCCCCTGAGCAGTGACATCCAGCTCCTGGTTCCCCCTTCTTCCTCCACAGTAACAACACTTTGAGCCCCCATTACCAGTATAATGTCAACCAAAATCCTCCCCATATAAATTAAACAGAGGAAGTATACTTATATCCAGGTGTTTCCACCTCTGGGATCCTCGCACTACAGTACTCTCAGCCACAGTACCATATCTTCATGCACCTCCTTTGTCCGGCAGTATCATCTTGCCTCCAGTGACCTATACTTAATTTATCTCTAAACCCTCAAGGTCACTATATGTACATCTAGATCTGCTCTTCTGTGTGTGCCTACTCCCAAAATTCAACAACTGGAGACATTCTATTCCTGACTAATCACGTGACCTGGTGCTGATGTACTAAGCTGGCAGACAACCAACATGATCCCAAAAGCAACAGATTCTGAACCTTGTAGTAGTGCCAAGAAATAATGGGACTTCTGCCATCTCTTTACCGGATTGCCTTGGGCGTCCATCACGTTTGTAAGGGTCTATGAAAAAAATGGAGCATTTTTGGCGGTGCCTCAAAAACACTAAATCATCCTTTGTTTGGTTGTGTAAAACTACTTAATCTTAAAAAGGAAAATTATTCAAAACTAAAAACAGTGGTCTACAATGCCTGAATGAATGAACGAACGCTTCTTCGATGGTGTACTAGGATCTTCGTCAGGTTTCAGAAGTACATTTTTTATTCTTGGATTTAATTCTTAAAAAAAAGTGAAATTAAACAATGAAACAGAAGAAGATTTCGTGCCAAAAACACTCCACTTTTTCGTTTTCAGTGAACTTTCCCAACTTCCTCAGGACAAACAAGATCAATCCTAAAATAAGCAAATTCCTACATTTACCTTTCAGGTTAATTAGTGTTTTCTCTTGATAGATCAGACATACATGGACGTAGATTTACTAGATATGTGTTATTTTGTTTCTTTCATTTTAATGGGGAAAAAAACTTAAAAAAAAAATATATATTTTTAAAACATTTTTTACTCTTACCGTGAGTTATAGTCCATTTAGGGACTCCACGCCGTGATTGTTCAAGCATTTGTACTGTATACTGTCAGAACACTGTACTGCATTATTAAGTTAAAATTATGATTTCTTATGAATGTGCCATAAGTGTACTATGTTCTGTTGTCATCTCTGGGAGACATGAGGTCAGAAGGTGTTTGAGGTCAGAAATGTTTGATTAATCGCAGGTTTTCAGTAGGGTTCACTTAACAGTTTTTCCTATGTGCTTGCTCTTCTATGCTTAAGGAGTTAAGGACTTTTTCACTGCTGGATGAGTACTATCTTAGCCTTTAGCTGTAGTTTGTAATTACCCTCCCCTTCTGCTATATCTACTACCCATTAATATCACTCCATGTCAGTGACAGAACATATGTACTACCCTGCTGTGAAGCTCACTGTGCTCTGCTGTGATGTTGTTGCTCTTGCAGCTGCAAAGCTCCTATTTGAAGATCTTCTGGAACCCTAATATACTTGTTGCCTATTGTGGGTTCTCTGTGTGCTTTCTTGCCCTCCATCCTCTTCAATCCCTTGGGGGAAAGGAGGGACTTCTAGGTGAGTCTAATCAAGCAGCCTAGTAAGGTATGAGACACAGGATTCCTCACCTCCAGGTGTATTATGGGGACATGGATTAGCCTAGAGCTTCTAGCTGGACGGACAGCTAAGCTGTACACTATACCTGCTACATCACAGTCACTGTTGTATTGTCTGTCTCTGTATGCTTGCCCTGTGGTGGTTGTTGTGCTTATAAAACCCACCCCTGGTTCCTTAGGAGGTACAGTAAACTCTCACCAGCCTATCAGGTAGCGAGGCCCAAGCAGTCATCTCCTAGTCCTGCAGTTAGAGATTAGAGATATTCCTATCTGTGCAAGTGCTAATAGGGACTGTGTGTTGGAGTACTAGTCTGTACAGGAACCAGTCTGGGCAAAGATGCAGCTACAGAGAGACTACGGTATCCAAGCTTACATGTGTTTGACACTCTTCTACCAAACTGTCACTGGTTTGACAGAAAGACAGTCATGGGCTGGTTTTCATAGGAGCATTGTCATGACAGGTATGGAGGTCTCCACATTTCCCAATGCATCAGCACCCTGTGATCATATTGTGGGGTTCTGATGGGAGCATTAGAATCCCATGTTCTTGGGCCACGAGCTATAATAGGTTAACAGGTTAATGACAGCTGTACAACACAGCCTTCATCTGTAAGTTAAAAAAGGAAGGCTCAGCTCCTGAGCCTGCGTCAAAATGAGGAATTGACTATTATGTTACATTTTGTACTTATTGTACAGTTATATTGGGTTTAGCAGACAAAACAAGGAAACACATTGAACTGATCTTGGTCTGGCTCGTGTGGCCTGGGTATTTTTTTTTATTTTTTGGTCTGCCTATTGAGGTTCCAGTAATTTGTATTTGGGAAGCCCTGCTCTCGACTAAGTTCACATTTCTGCTGTAAGTAAGATGTAGAGAATTTTCCATGAAACTACTCTATGGACACCATGAACCTTGTATGGACACCAGTTTGCCTGGAAAGCAATGCTTATTAATGTAAGGGTGTTTTCACATTGCGATTTTCTGCCATCCGTGGTGGTCGTTGTGAAACAAACAGCCACGGATCAGATTTGTGCCCCATGTATCCCTAAGAGGGACGGATCTAATCGAATTTGGCCTTATTGCCATCCGATTTGTGTCAGATCCGACTCTGTCCGATTTTTTGCTGTACCCAAAATTGGAGACTGTTCCGATTTTGGGCACAGAGGACCAAATCGGACAGAATCAGAGCCGACATGATCCGCGGCAAATGACATGGGGCCTGTGGAGCACGGGTCCGAGGAAACAGCTGATCGTTTCTCAGACCGAATTTTAGTGTACTGAGCATGCTCAGTACGCTAAAACTGCTCTTTACCGTCTAATTTCACTTTTAAGTAAAAGAAGTATTCTCTAGCTCCTGACAAGGACCTGGCAGGGCAGAGCAACCGATCAGCAGATTGGTCACATGACCGGCATCAGCTGAGCGGTTTAGATTTCCCGCCCGCCAAAGCCGATCGGCGGGCGGGAAAGATTGAAAACCACTGAGCTGATGCGGTCATGTGACCCGCCCGCTGATCAGTTTTGGCGGGTGCGGGGTTTAAACCGCTCAGCTGATTACGGTCATGTGACCGATCAGCTGATCGGGTTGCTCTGCCCCGCCAGGTCCTTATGCTGTTGGGAGCTAGATGAGGCATCGCAGGACACGCCAGAGAGCTGAGGAGATTTTATTTTTTTATTTTTAACCCTTGCTTTACTTAATTTCACTTCCGCAATGTATGTATATACATTGCGGAAGTGAAAGTGCTCTTTCTGTGCTGGGGTCCGTGAAAATCACGGACCCGGACACATGTGATCCTGTCCTTTCCTGTCCGTGGGGTCCTGCAAAAAATAGGATCCCCACGGACAGGTAAAAATCGCAATGTGAAAGCAGCCTAAACTGAAGGCAATTTTCAGTTGAAGCCTTAAATATATTTATATTAATTAACTAAATATCATAATATGACTTAGTAACTAACAACAATGCACTAATTAAGGTTTAGTAACAGATATGACAATTTCCTCTGATAATTAGTATAATCAGTCACTTAATACCAAAGCCATGATGATTTATATTGGTGCCTTTTCTCATTAGCTATCCTCACATAATTACAGTACGGAATAAATTAATATTTTCTGTCTGTTGGTCGAACAATTAGATACTGGTGATCAAATACTTGGATTAAACCTTTAATAGATCTTGATTAATAAAAAAAAAACATAGAAATTGGGTCAAGATAGGAAGTTACACCCTATCTACATGGTCATGGTGGTCCAACAGCTGTGGTTTCCTGAGATGTGAAAAATGGGGTCCCTGAACCTGAGAACCAAGCCCTGCAGAGTTCTGCCTAAAATGGGAACATACCGGAAGTCGACTTCATTCATTGTCTATGGGACTGGCAGACAAACGAGAACAGTACAGGACTCAACTATTTGGGGAAGTCCTATAAACAATGACAGGTGCAGTGGTCGAGATTATGGACCTTCTCCCTTATCAATGCAAGATTTTTCAGACCCCGTTATTGGGAGTGCTAAAGGACCCAGGAGTCAGACCCCAGCAAGTAGTAAATTGTCCCCTATCCTTTGAATTGTGGATAACTTACTATCCTTAAAAGAAAATCTATCAGCAGGATTTGCCATGTAATCTGAAGGCAAAATGCTGTAGGGGTTAAAACATAGATTTCAGGGATGAATTTTTTATCAGTAGTTCACTTAAAATGATTGTTTTAGCACCATGAGCTTATCATTACTCAGACTACATCAACTAGTCCGACCATGCCCCTTCCTGTGACAAGCAGCTCACTCTCTACAGACATTGTATATAAAGAGTCTGGTGTGGGCAGGGTTAGCTTTCTCAGCTCTCCTACATGATAAACCTAAAAACTTTGCACCTAGTAACCTACGGGATGCATCGTTGAATTCAGAGTCTTTATGTCTACATGAGGCTGTAAAAAACAACTGACAGATTCCTTTAAACGCCCTCAGTGCAATTTCAAGAACATCTATATAATTGCATGGGTGATCACATATGTAGAAGGGTCAGGGGCTAAACTTTTAACCACTTAAATGCTGCTGTCGGACAGCGACCTTTAATTGAACCACGTGACAGTTTTCGTGTCTACCCGCTTCCCTTGCTGCCCCATGATGCCATTAAAGGACACATATTTGGTATTGTATCATTCATAAAAGTCCAAGCTATCACACCTTAAATTACTGAACCCAATCGGTAAATGCTGTAACAAGCAAAAGAATCAAAATGCCTCTAGGAAGAAAGGGAGGAAAAAGAATATTGCAAAAAAAGGATATTGGTTGTAGAATGGGTTAAAAAGAAAATTCATAGATTTTATATAAAATCCGCAGATCTAGGAGAGCCTAAAACAGTTGAATGAGCGCAGCGCTCCGCTGAATAGTTCTGTCTCCTTATAGGGATTGGTGGGTTTCCTGCACATAGGCCCCCAACAAATCCAAATTTCCCACATATCACTTGTAACAGAACAGAAGCTTGTTACATTTAGATCCCTTTAACCCATGTATAGTAAAACATTTCAATTCACTATTTTCAATATTTCCGCTTGCTGTTGATGGAAACTAGTTAAAAGGAATCTGTCAGCAGGTTTGTGCTTTGTAATCTGACTGCAGCATGATGTAGGAGCAGAAACCCTGATTTCAGCAATGTATCACTTAGTTCACTGGGTGGGCAAGTTGTGATAGAATCATAGTTTTCTCTGCTTCAGATCTAGGAGAGTCCGAAATGCTAAGCTTTGTATAACCTGACTACACCACTGATTGGCTGCTTTCTGTGTACTCTGTATATGACAGAATGCTGATAATCAGGGGGTGTGGGTGTGGCTGATTCCAGCAATGTATCAGTTGTTACTGGGTGAACAAGTTGTGATACAATCATAGTTTTCTCTGCTGCCGAGCTCTGAATGCTGAGCTTTGTATAACCCACCCACACCACTGATTGGCAGCTTTCTGTGTACACTGTATATTGACAGAAAACTGATAATCAGGGGGGTGAGGGCATGGCTGATTCCCGCAATGTATCAGTTTACTGGGTGAACAAGTTGTGATACAATCATAATTTTCTCTGCTGTAGATCTAGCAGACCTCTTAATGCTGATCTGCTTAAAACCCTTCCCACACCACTGATTGGCTGCTTTCTGTGTACACAATATATTGACAGAAAGCTGATAATCAGGGGGTGAGGGCATGGCTGATTCCCCCAATGTATCAGTTTACTGGGTGAACAAGTTGTGATACAATCATAGTTTTCTCTGCTGTAGATCTAGCAGACCTCTAATGCTGATCTGCTTAAAACCCTTCCCACACCACTGATTGGCTGCTTTCTGTGTACACAATATATTGACAGAAAGCTGATAATCAGGGGGGAGTGGGCATGGCTGATTACAGCAATGTATCGGTTTACTGGGTGAACAAGTTGTGATGCAATCATAGTTTTCTCTGCTGTAGATCTAGCAGACCTCCTAATGCTGATCTGCTTAAAACCTTTCCCACACCACTGATTGGCTGCTTTCTGTGTACACAATATATTGACAGAAAGCTGATAATCAGGGGGAAGAGTGGGCATGGCTGATTACAGCAATGTATCGGTTACTGGTGAACAAGTTGTGATACAATCATGGTTTTCTCTACAGCAGATCTAGCAGAGCTCAGAATGCTGATCTGCTTAAAAACCTTTCCCACATCACTGATTGGCATCTTTCTGTGTACACTGTATATTCACCGAAAGCTGATAATCAGTGGTATGGGTATGACCAATTCTAGCAATATATCACTTAGTTTACTGGGTGAACAAATTGTGATAGAATTCTGCTTTCTTCTACAGCAGATTTAACAGAGCTCTGAATGCTGATCTGTTTTACCCTGCCCTCGTTATTGATTGGCAGCTTTATGTGTTTACTGTATATTAATAGAAAGCTGATAAATAGCGGTGGAGGTGTGGCTGAACAAGGAAGCACAAGACATCTTGTCCTGTAGTTATAATCTCCTGCAGATAAAACGCTGATTGTCTTGAAACAGCAAAGCATATTGTAATAAGTGACACATCACTGGAATTAGGGACTCTGCCCTTACATTATAGATATTTCAAATTATGCAGCAAAACTCTGCTAACAGACTCCCTTTAATATCTAGAAGCTGGAAACCCATACAAACCTAAGATATCTCACAACTGAAAGGAAATATACATATAATTGATCAGTCTTCATTAAAGGCTATGGGATCACATGGATGCTTATTAGGTGACAACTGACCAATAGAGGGCATCTTGTCTTGAAATCATTTAGAAGCATCTGCTGGATTGTTTTTTAGGACATCTGGTAAATGCCTAAATGAAAGACGTCTGTGCTGCTAAAATATTACTAATATTCTGTGTTCTTTCATTTTAACAACAGCAATTGTTCAGAGCTAACTGTTCTGTGATTTAAAAGAATGGTAATAAATATTCTCATTTTATTTATTATGTTCTGGAAATGCTTCTGAAACAATCACTTTTGTTTCTACGGTCAGTAAAAGATTTGTGATTTCGTAAAGGTGGTGATGTGTTTTTTTGGCATCTAACCAGGGTCAGTGATATGAGGGGGGCAGACTGGGCATCTATCCAGGGCCCCCTTACCGTCCCCTCGGATGTATGCCGATTTAGCTTTGGTAAAAAAACATACCGCAGTATCTGTGTAAGAGGGTCGATAGCGCTGCGACAGACCAGCACGTAATGGTATAGACAAGGTGATCATGGAAGATTCGAAGTGAGAATGAATGGCATCAGTGGCTGTTAGTGTTCACTTAGGCTTCACACTTCATTTCAGCTGACTGTCCAGAATAAGCTGCCTTGTGTGTATACATGAAGAAAAAAACGCTATTTCCAGCTATTATATGACCTGTATTCTGCATTTTTCACTAGTTTTCACATCTGCAGGTGCTGCCTCTAAAATTCAATTGTCTCTGAGCTAGTGGTGGTGACACATGAACCTATGTCTTCCATACAGTCTGGGAGAGTAGAGAGAGTGCTCGTTCTGCGCTGTCAAGGAGAGCAAATAAAGTGAAGATCCAGGGCTCATCAAGGCTTGCAATGCTGTTATTTATTTAAAGAAGACCTGTCACCCCCTCTGCTGCATGGCAATCTAAATGCAGCACTGAATGCAGCATGTCTGCTGCATTCAGGGAAGGGGTCCCCCATGTGTCTGTGGCTGTTAACCGAGATATAGCCTTTGTAAAACTTATAGTTAGAAGCCATGGAGGCAATTACTGTGGCTGGAGGGAGCTTGATTGACTGGGACCATTCCCTCCCCCTCTGCCTCTGCCCTCCTCCTCTCCTCCTCTCTGTCCCTCACAGCATTGAAATCATTTGTCCTGATGTCAGCTCCAGATTCCTGCCCTGACAAAGCATAAACAGCACAGTAGGAAGCGGTACACAGAGGCAGAGGGGGAGGGAATGGCCACAGTCAATCAAGCTCCCTCCAGCCACAGTGAGCACCTCCATGGCTTCTAACTAGTAAGTTTTACAAAGCCTATATCTCTGGGTACACAGCACACAGACACATGGGGGACTCCTTCCTTGAATCCAACAGACATGCTGCATTCAGTGCTGCATTTAGATTGCCATGCAGCAGGGGGTGACAGGTCCTCTTTAACACATTCATTTATATAGAATTAAAGCAGCCCTAAAAAAGAAAAGAAATCCGGGTGCAATGCCCACCATTCAACAATTCAATTGTAGACCTATATATACAGAAAATATAAGAAGGGCAAGAAAGACAGACTTTCATTGGCCCAGCTATCATACTATGTGGGACAATAAAGGTCTGTCTTTTACGCATTGAAGAGTGTGCTGCCCTCTTTATACTATCTATCTATCTATCTATCTATCTATCTATCTATCTATCTATCTATCTATCTATCTTTACATATATTATAAATAAATATAACAAGAGTATATATAGTATATAGTATAGTATTTAAAAGTATTCATTATTTTTTTAAGGTGTGTTTGTTGTGATAACATTTTTGTAAACCAGAAGCAAATTGTTGTTGGCTCTAAGGATGAAAATCATGTTTGACATTGTTGTATCCCTTCATGTGATAGCTTTCCACACTTGTTGTTTTGGTTTTCTGTTAACACATGGCAAAGACAATGCCAAATTTATCACCAGATGTCAGAAAGCTTATCACTCTGAGCGTGAAGTAAGGCAAAAGCCAAAAAGAAGAGCTATGGAATTCATCTGTACTCAGAGTCAAGTGTCAAATGAATGAAGAATCAGGGATCAAAGTGAGTCACCAAACTGAGATGCGATAGCTAAGAGCAGTAAGGTTGAATGCACAAGTTCCAGCCAAAAAGCCTTTCATCTCTGCAAAGAACCGAAAGGTCCAACTTGAGTTTGCCAAAGAACAAAGCCAATGGAAAGAGACAAATTAGTTTGAGGTGTTGTAGTCGGGTGAATCCAAGTTCAATCTGTTTGGTGATGCTGAGAAGCACTATGTATACTGTGCAATAGAAAAACTTAATGATGTAATGCACCAAACACCTACAGTGAAACATGGTGGAAGCAATATCATGGTTTGGGGCTGCTTTTCTGTATCTGCTATTGGCCCTCTGCATAGAGTTGATGGAAATATTAATGCTACCATGTACAAGGATATATTGGAGAATATAATGCTGCCACATGGTAAAAGAAACGTAGGCAGGTGCTGGAAGTTCCAGCAAGACAATGATCCTAAGCACACATCCAATTTAGTAAAAAATTGATTAAGAAAAAAAAAAAAGTTCCCCTGTTGCAATGGCTGAGCCAGTCACCTTTAGCGCCCTTTAGGATGAGTTAGGGGGAAGAGTTGGGGTTCGTACCCACAGCAATAAAGAGGAATTGTTTGCGGATTTGCAAATGGGATGGAGGTATATCCCTCAAGATGTCTTGAATACCCAAGTGAGAGAGATGATTGTGGTCAGGTTAGGAGCGCTCAAGCAAGACGTGACAAGGATTCAAATGATTAGTATAACAAACTTCCTTTATTTCAAACACCAATACGCATTTCAACAGCGGTCCGCTGTCTTCCTCAGTTGGATGTCAGAGTGACGCTGTAATCATGTGATTGGAAGCCATCCATGTGACCTGGACCAGGAAGTAAACCTACGGAGCGGTCCCGGAGCAGGGTCTTTCCACAGGCATCAGACCGAGGTTGTGCAAAGGTGCGCAACGATACAAGGTGAGCAGTAAGTCCCCACACACCTCATTTAAGGTCCCCACTAGACCACCAGGTACCTCTCATTGTGCACTCTCTACTTTCTTTTATCACTTGAATACCCGAGTGGCTTCAATACTTCATAGGTGTGGGGCAGTAATTAAAGCAAGAGGTTATGCTCCAAAATACTAAGTTATTGCCTTGTAACGAGTGAATAACTCTGTATGTTGTGATCAATAAAGAGTAGATGCAAAACTTTTGGCAATCAGTTTTCCTTACATAAGTGACCAGACCTATATTCAAAAGCATTTTGGTTAAATTTAAGGGCTTGCATGATGGCAACTTCATCATCGGGAAAATGGCATCACAACAACCAGACACAAGGATTATGCAAGTATGTCACAATATCGCACTGAATTTACATATCGTGATATTGTGGCATACTTACAAAATCAACAACAGGCTG
The DNA here is from genome assembly GCA_033576535.1 of Allobates femoralis. Classification (NCBI taxonomy): domain Eukaryota; kingdom Metazoa; phylum Chordata; class Amphibia; order Anura; family Aromobatidae; genus Allobates; species Allobates femoralis. The sequence continues at coordinate 44,065,548 of JARQOC010000008.1, read as the reverse complement.
CAAGTTACAGCATAGCCCACATAGACAAAAATTGCATAAATATCTCGTTGTAGAGCATCATTAATGGCTGCTTTACACGTCCCGATATCGTTGTCCAACAACGATAAAAAGTCACGTGGTTCGTGCGTTGGTGCCGATATCGTTCGTGCGTTGTATGGTGTAAATGAGCAATGCGATGCAAGAACGATGCCAAAACGATATCGGTGGGGAATTGTGCAGGCTCTCCCAACTGCCCGATATTGGATGGACGATCTGGCAGGATCGTGCTGTGTGACAACGATTTGGAGTACAACTTCCCCTATTCACTTCCATGTTAAATGGTCGTTCCCTGGGTCGCTCGTACAAGGGGGCGTATACATAGCAGTTGCGTTGCCTGCCGATATCTCCCTGTGTGACAGCTCCTATGCGATCTTGGACTAGTGCCAAAATGTGCGCGCTTCCGTGCTGTTGTATCCAATATCGGAACGATATCGGGACGTGTAAAGCGGCCATAAATCTATTTTTTTTTAAAGATGGCTATCTTGTGCCAACCAACCCAGGTTACGATGGGTCAAGTCAAAAGGTAAAGAAGCACCTATCTGTAATCTGAACCGTGGTGCCAAAGTAAACAATAAGGTCAATGATTCCCAGGATTGCAGTCTGGATTTTTAATTTTTTTACTAAGAAGTTTGGATAAAAGCCAGACAAGCTGTTTAGAGCTATATTGAACATATTTCATTCCTTGCAGAATATTTTTGTATGCGAAATCACTATTCGAATATGGTACATGTGTACAACGTCCTACGAGCTTTAGTTTCCCGTGTAAGCAGTACGAATCCAGATCAATAATGCTCAGATCGCTCCGGTGGAATTATGAAGTCTGAAAGACATGTTGTATATTCGAAATACAAAAATGAGTCAGATGTACAGAAAAGAAAAGGTGTGACCTGAATGTAAAAAAATGACCTATGAAATCATTGAACGGACTGCATGTCAAATTATGGATGAGACGGTCATGGCAGGACAGAGAAATTAGGGAGTTTGGGAAGAGGAGACTTACTGCTTTGTAACTCTTTCCAGCTCACTGTTATGATAGGAAAAGGAGGGCCACATGGAAAGTAAAGAAAAGCCCATTCAAGCCCAAACATCTGGAAACACTTTCTCTCTTTGTGAATAACATATACACAGTCATTTTTGCAGGTTTCCCAGACCCCAGTGTTTGTATTTAGCTAGAATGAAGATCAGAAAGAAGTTGGTGGCAGTACGAAGGAACGTATCTCCAGCATTAGGTTTCTACGGTTAAAATAGCAAAAATAATGTGACTATAGGCAATGTAGCTTTAAGCAACTAGACGTTCTAGAGGAAAATGAATTAAAAACGTCACAAAATGTCAACACTATAGTATACAGCACTATGCATTCTAATTCTAGGTCTGGATTAGAGGGGTTGTCCAGCATTGGGGTACAACTTTGATGTCTCTTTTGGTGTCTACAGGCTTGAGAATCCTCACAGCACGCAGTGTGCGCACTGTCAGGATTCTCCAGTGCCGTTTCTGGGAGAGGGCTGCCATGTGATCACAAGTATGCAACTTGCATACTTCCCGACACATTTAGACTAGACAGTTCATGCAAGGTTACGCAGGTCTAGTCGGCATGTGACTGCATATTTCTGTGTGCACACTGTATGCTGTGAAGATTCACAAGTGTATCCAAAGCTGGAAAACCCCTAGACATCAAGGAATCTGTCATGGAGAAAATGGTATCTGATCTGCAGGCAGAATTTTACAAAGCAAGAGGTGATGATCAGATTAAAAAAATATATGGTAAAGGTTTCAGTAAAATTTATAGTCTACTCATTAAAATCTCTACTTGTATTCATGAGTCCAGATGGAGATCTCATTCATTGATTGGCAGTCTTCCCTGTATAACTGTGCATGTAGAGATAGATGTCAATCACTATTAGGACCACCCACTGGACTTCAAATGCCCCTGGACTCAAATGCATATAACACCAGGGATTTCCTTAAATAAAATACAATGAATAAGGAATATTTTCTTGTAAAACTATATCTCATTCTGTTCAGCTTCTCCTTCCCTATACTGTTGTTATGACTGAACCTTTCCTGTCATAAGAAGAACAAACCAGAGAAGATGTTAACCACCAGTCCCTATACAGCCAAGGAGCACCCTAAACCTGACCCTGTTTTGTCCCTGCTTGTGGACATTGGAACTTTTAAGGTACCTTTACACGCCGCAACTGCGGCGAGAAATCTGACCGGCGATATGTCGCCCCGGCACCAACGCCGTGAAATTGCCTCGCAATTGCGGCGTGTAATTGGCGACGATAAAAAAGGTTGCGCCTGGTTCCGATTTCACAGCACTGCTCTAAAATCAGAGGCAATCATGAAGGCGACATTGGCGTGTGAAGGGGTGATAGTGATGGAATCTACGTCGCCTATTGATTTCACGTAGGCGTGCCACAGCGTACTGGAGGCCGCGCCCCGTCAGCGATGATTAGTGGTGGCTACTGTGTTTCCATTGGCTGTCACTTGACACCACGCCATATTTGAACAGCTGTCCATTCGCCATCACACGATGGCAATGGTGTCACGTATTAGCCAACCTTCCAGTGCAGACTGGCCAATCATGACGCGATTGCATTGTCCAATGAGCATGTTTGGGGCGCGGTGTAAAACAATTTGGAACGCGTATGTTTTCGCCACGCTGAACATGTACGCCCACATTGCTTTGGGGATTGAGGAGTGTGAAGTGGCGACGGGTGTCTACCGGATGTTTCCCGCTGTTGGTGTGGCAACGTCCGGGGCAACACATTGCTTTAGGTTGAGGGCGAAATTGCAGCGTGTAAAAGCGCCTTCTCCGATCTCAGGCAACCATGGTAAACGTGCACACGCACGTTAGATTGCCTCCTATTGCCGCCAAAAATTGTGGCGTGTAAAGGTACCCTTAAGTAATGGAATGCTACCCTCATTCAACGTTGGCTGACCCTAAGTGTCCTTAGCTGCTCCCTAAACAATAAACCAAGTATAACACAAAATACCAATAAACATAGAAGAGCTGCACACAGGAAAAAGGAGGGACACAAGGGCTACAAAAGGGGTTATTATTATTATTATTATTAGGTATTTATATAGCGCTATTAGGATACATAGCGCTGTACAAGTTAGGGGTAGACAAAGACAAGTGGTCGAAAAACTACGACAAATTGACAAAACAATCGTACGGGTACAGTGGGGCCAGGGATCCTGTCCACAAGGGCTCACAGTCTAGAGGGGTGGGGAGGGAGACAGTAGGAGGGGGAGAGAGGTGAGGTGGTGCAGTGGATTGGGACTCAGTGTGTGTTGTAGGCTTGTAGGAAGAGGTGGGTCTTCAGGTTTTTCTTGAAGGTTCCCAGGGTAGGGGAGTGTCTGATGTGGTGGGGGAGGGAGTTCCAGAGTCTGCTGGAAGCATGAGAGAAGTCTTGTCTGCGGTTGTGGGAGGTGGAAATGCGGGGGGTTGAGAGAAGGAGTTCCTGAGAGGAGCGCAAGTTGCGCGAGAGGAGGTAGCGGGAGACTAGGTTGGAGATGTAGGGAGGGGACAGGTTGTGTATGGCCTTGTAGGTCAGGGTTAGGGTTTTGAAGAGAGATCGCTGGGGGATGGGGAGCCAGTGGAGGGCTCGGCGGAGGGGGGAGGTGGGCGAGTAACGGGGAGATAGGTGGATGAGTCGGGCAGCAGAGTTGAGGATGGTGCGGAGAGGTGCGAGGGAGGTGGCAGGGAGGCCGGTGAACAGGAGGTTGCAGTAGTCCAGGCGGGAGATGACGAGGGCGTGGACAAGTATCTTGGCTGTGTTGTGGTCAAGGAAGGAGCGGATGCGGGCAATGTTTTTTAATTGGAGTCGGCAGGAGGTGGCGAGGGCTTGGATGTGGGGCTTGAAGGAGAGGGAGGAGTCGAGGATTACCCCGAGGCACTTGGTGTGGGGGAGGGGTGAGAGTGTGCAGTCATTGACAGTGATAGATAGGTCAGGGAGCGGGGCGGGGTTGTTCGGGGGAAAGACGATGAATTCGGTCTTGTCCATGTTGAGTTTTAGGAAGCGGGTAGAGAAGAAGGATGCAATGGCGGATAGGCATGTAGGGATTTTGGATAAAAGGGAGGAGATATCAGGGCCAGACAGATAGAGTTGGGTATCGTCAGCGTAGAGGTGGTATTGGAGTCCATGTGACTCGATGAGATTGCCTAGGCCGAGGGTGTAGATGGAGAAGAGTAGTGGTCCCAGGACCGAGCCTTGGGGAACACCTACAGAGAGGGGTGGGGTGAGGAGGAGGTGTGAGAGTGGGTGACGCTGAAGGTCCTGTCCGTCAGGTAGGAGGAGATCCAGGAGAGGGCAAGGTCAGTAATGCCAAGAGACTCAAGAATTTGGAGTAAGAGGGAGTGGTCAACAGTGTCAAAGGCGGCAGAGAGGTCGAGGAGGATGAGGACGGAGTAGTGTCGTTTGCTCTTGGCGATCAGAAGGTCGTTTGTGACTTTGGTTAGGGCTGTTTCTGTGGAGTGGTGAGGTCGGAAGCCGGATTGTAGGCGATCGAAGAGAGCACAGGAAGAGAGGTGGGAGGACAGTTCGGAGTAGACGTGTTGTTCAAGAAGTTAGGGGTCAAGTTAGGGGTCAAACCGTTGTACGAGTAAGAAGGAAGAAACTTGAAAAAACCCAAAAAGATTTCAATTTCCAAATGAAACAGAATGCGAGAATGCTGAAAAGGAAAACACACAAACAAACCACAGAAAAAAGCAACATTGATGACTTAGCAAGATCATCGTGAACTGAGGAGCTAGGACCCAAACATCCATCCTCCTTGGAAGATAGCCAGCACTGAAGCATGAGCATGGCAAGTATAAATAGCCCCTCCCAAGATGTGATAGGGCCGAGAAAACAAGGAAGTGAAAACACCTGGATGGAAATAAAACAGAAAGGCAAAGCAAAGACCAATAAAAAACGTACTGTGGGAAACCAACTACACAATTAGAGGTCACTGGCTCAAGCCCAGGAGATAAGCCATGACAACTGTCCACAGATCTGAATGCATCTACAATGTGACAGATTTTTATATTTATTTGTCATTTGTAACTGTATTCTGGACAGCATCAAATATTTAAAGTATGGTATATGTCCAACTTTGAACATTTTTCTATTATTTTGGTCTTAATTGGCTCAGAATTAATTTCACATCTTCATGAAGCGTTGGTGCTCCATTTTAGTGTTACAGTATGAAGAACTCTAAATCTACAACATACTGTCCTGCTCATCGTTATTGCCACTTTTTGTATAGAGACTTGTGTTAAATACAAAAGAAAAAATGATAAACAACAATTTAAAACAAAAAACAAGGGGAGGGAAAAATAGAAAAACCTAAAGCTTGCTGTGACACTGGTATTGGTACCCATTGGATTTCTACTTGCCTGTGGTAAATGGCAAACGAGAATCACCTGTGATAAATTGTAAGTCCCATGTGATATGAATTAGCCAATGAATGATGACATCAGTGTTTTAAAAAGCCACATGTTCGGCCCTGTTTGTAACAATGGTGAAGACAAAGGAGCTGTCTGAGGACATCAGAACTGCTATTATTATCAAACAAAAGATATTATTATTATTTATTTATATAGCGCCATTAGGTTCCATGGCGCTTTACATGAGGATAAGGGAGACAAGAACAAGTACACTAAATCTAGCCGATCAGGATGTCCAGGTACAGGAGGGGCAGGGACCCTGTCTACGAGGGCTCACAGTCTATGATATTCAAATGTTATAAGGCAATCTCCAAAGTCCTTGGCTTCCCAGTTTCAACAGTTTGCAATGTTATTCAGAAGTTTGCCAAGCATGGAACCGTCAAGAACCTCCTTGGATGTGGTGGAAAGAGAAAAATTAACAAGAAATGTCTTCAAAGGTTGGTATGAATGGTTGAAAAAACACCACGTCAAACATCCAAAGACCTGAAGGACAAACGGAAACATGGGGTCATGGTTTCAACAGGTACCATACGCCACACACTAAACCAAGCAGGGCTTTATGGGTCGAGGTTGAGGAAAAAAACATTGATAAAGGAAAGACATAAAAAGGAACGACTGATCATTGCCAAAGAGTACCTTGATAAACCACAATCCTTCTGGGAAAATGTTCTGTGGAGAGAAGAAGCAAAAATAGACCTTTTTGGCTATGCAAAGCAACAGTTTGCTTACAGAAAGCACAGTAAAGCTTATAAGGAAAAGAACACCCTACCAACCATTAAGCATGATGAAGGATTCATAATGTTGTGTGATTGCTTTTTTGCATCTGGTACTGGAGGCCTTGACCGCATCACAAGTATTATGAAATCATAGAATTATCAAGAGATTTTAGAGCAAAATGTCCTACCCAGTGTAAGAAAACCTGGTTTGAGTCAAAGATCATGGGACCTCCACCAAGACAATGACCCAAAACCACATCCAAATGTACACAGGAATTGTTGAAAAAAAAACAAATGGACTGTTTTTAAATTGCAGCAATGAGTCCTGACCTCAATCTCATTGAAAATCTTTGGGGTAAGCTCAGGGGCGGAACTACACTGGTGCAGCCGGTGCAGCTGCACCAGGGCCCCGACCTGTTAGGGGGCCCCTTCAAGCCTGGAGGGGGCCCCCAGCCGACCCCCACAAGCCGCCGTCACCAGGCGGGAGAGCGCGGCTCTCAGCGCGGCTCTCCCAGCCGACCCCCACAAGCCGCCGTTACCAGGCGGGAGAGCGCGGCTCTCCCAGCCGACCCCCACAAGCCGCCGTCACCAGGCGGGAGAGCGCGGCTCTCCCAGCAGGACCAGGCGGGAGAGCGCGGCTCTCCCAGAAGCAGCGGTAAGAGAGCTCTCTCCCAGCACCAGCACCCCCGCCCCCCCCCCGGTCCACACCTGCACCAGGGCCCCCGGGGGTGACGGTCCGCCCCTGGGTAAGCTGAAATCTGCCATTGGAACAAAGAACCCTGCAAACATTCTAGAGCTCAAACAAACTGCAAAGGAAGAGAAAATACAGCTGAGAAGTGCAAGAAGCTTCTAGATGCTACAAGAAACATCTGGGTGTGCTACCAAGTATTAATTAGGGGCCTTTAATGCTGTACATGCTGTTATTCTGCTTCTTCTTTGAGATTGGAACAAGTAAGTTGACAGACAATGTTTTATTGTTGTATGGCTTTGGTCACTAATTAAAAAATCCTAAGGATAGAACTTTTGTACGTTTCCATTCATTTTTGAAGACATTGTATAGTCTATGAAAAAAATGAAAGGGTACCAATAATGGTGAGCAGTGCTGTACATATTAGTTTCATTATAACAGTCTTGCTACTTGATGTCACCTTAGGGAGGTTAAGGGCTTATTTCCTTTAGGTCATATATTAGCCTCTTAAAGGGAACCAACCATCAATAAATCACTATCTAACCTCTAGATATCTGTCCTTGGAGCCCTAAATGACTATTCTAACCATCCCTGACTGACTAAATCTAACTAACTACAGGCACATTAAATCACTTTTTATACTTACCAAATCCTTGTCGGATGGGCGTTCCTTCAGGCTCTTTGTCAGCGAGGCGGGTCTCCTCGCTGCTGTCCATCTTCTTCCAGGATTCAAATTACCCGCCCATTGCGTCCTCGCAATGAGCGGGTCACGTGCCTGCAGGCCCTGCGTCACTTCCGGCCACCGCGTCGCTGGGTCTATGAAGCACCCAGGCCGGCTTCAGCATGCCATCTGCGCATGCTCGGATGCCGGCCTGGGTGTACCAATGACGCGGCAGGCGGAAGTGACGCGGGGCCTGCAGCACGTAACCCGCTCATTGCGAGGACGCGATGGGCGGGTAATTTGAATCCTGGGAAGAAGATGGACAGCAGCGAGGAGACCCGCCTCGCTGACAAAGAGCCTGGAGGAACACCCATCCGACAAGGATTTGGTAAGTATAAAAAGTGATTTAATGTGCCTGTAGTTAGTTAGATTTAGTCAGTCAGGGATGGTTAGAATAGACATTTAGGGCTCCAGGGACAGATATTTAGAGGTTAGATAGTGATTTTTTGATGGTTGGTTCCCTTTAAAGACTTGTAATGTACGTTTTCATCCTGCTCAGAGTGTGTAGAGCGGCTCAGGATCTACAAGGGGCTGACACTGTTTTTATTTTCTTTTTCCATTAGCCATATCTCTGTCGCCATAGCCATATGAGGGCTTGTTTTTCTGCCGGAGGAGCTATAGTTTTAAATGACCCTACCATACAGTGTACTGAAATAAAACCAAGAAGGCTACACAAAATGACTTTCTCTTATGAAGCCCAGCCACAGGCAGGGCTTCATAGGACGGCAATGATGGAAGACATGGGGGCCTTCAGCATAAATCCATCTGCCATGAAAGCTCATCGGATCCCTACGATCATTTTGTAGGGAGGGAAGAGGGCAACGATAGCCTTCATGTACTGTGTAAATGCCACGGTCAGTGATTGACAGCAGCATTTAAATGGTTAAACAGCAGCAACTGGAGTGCGCTCTGGTTACTGCTGTTACAGGAAGATGTAGGCTGTGTGTCGCAGCTTGAATTTGCCATGATATAGGCTCAGCTTTATGCACGGAGACTTGACAAATGAGGTACCAGTATGTGATGGTCAGGAAGGAGTTAAGCAACACAGAAAGTTTGGTCTAAAATGACACAAGAATCAAAGTTGGAAATTAATTTTAAAGAGGCTCTATGCTACATGGTACCTTTGTCCCATAGTCCGAGACCAGGATGGAAATTAAGTGTGTCGTGAGCGGTTTTGGATGCTTCCACCAAAGACGTTTTCCATTAAAATGGAAACTAGACGGATTAGGTGCCTCTAGAGAAAGGGAAATACTTCCTGGACAGGATGAAAAGGAGTGGTTTACCCAAGACGTTCAGCACCACCCCGCACTTTCCACATAGAGCATATAAAAAAGTGGATTTTATAAAGCTTTAAAAAGTTGCATCTCATCCAGATTACAGCCTAAAAGGCTATATAAGTGTTTTATAGGAACCCTTTAAATTACCGGAAAACTTCAGTTTATCATGTGAAATTAAAGCAAATAGTACAGAAATCAATGTCTACTATTAGTAAAGGCATTGATGATGTCATTACATATATACATATAGACATATAGATATATATACAAACATGGCTAAAAGTGTTGTCACCCTTGAAATTGTTCCAGACAATAAAGGTATTTCTCCCTTAAAATTATTGTGATCACACATATTTTGTCATACACGCTCATGTACTTTGTGTGCATTGAAACAACACAAAATAAAACTGCGAAAAGAGGCAGATTGGACACAATTTCAATTAAAACCCCCAAAATGGTCCGGACAAAAGTGTTGGCACCCTTAACGTAATATTTGGTTGCTAACCCTTTGGAGTAAATAACTGAAATCAATTACTCCCTGTAACCTCACAAGCATCTTCTTATTTGAGGCGACTTCTCCCAACAGCAATTTTAAGATCTTTCCCCAGGTCATCAAGGAGATTTAGATCCCAAAAATAATAAGTATGGTGCAAAGACCTCCAAAACCAAAGTCTAAAGGTATGCCGCATTTTTCCCCCAAGTTGTAGGGGAAAGTGGGGTATGCCTTATGTTCCGAATGTGAGGCTGTGCTGTACTGTTCATTAGTCATTGCATTCCGCAGTCCATCACCTCTCGGTGCTGAAGCTGGCTCTGAGAGGTGAGTGGGGGCCGTGCATATTACAGTACACTAAGTGTACTGCCCCCCACATCCTGGATATGGTCCTCCATGCTGCCACACACACTGATTAATAAATGGTGTAACATACCTGTCCGCCAATCCACTTAGTCTCTCTATCTGCAGCATCTATCTCTTCTTGTGTGTGCCAGCATCCGATCATATGACCAGCACAACACAGTGATGTCATTGCTGCGCATCCAAGTCACATGATCAGATGCCAGCACACACAGGAAGAGATCGAAGCTGCAGAGAGAGACTGAGAGGAGCGCCAGACAGATATGTTACACCCTTTATTATTTTAGTGTGTGTGGCAGCATGGGGGGCCATATACAGTGATGGGAGAAGGTGCAATATATCTGGATGGGTGGTGCTCTATCCCAGGATGGGGGTGCTATATCCCAGGATGGGGAAAGGTGCAATATTCCAGGATAGGGTGTGCTATATCTCAGAATGGGGAGTGCTATATCCCAGGATGGGGAGGAAGGTGCAATATCCCAGGATGGGGGGTGCTATCTATTAGGATGGGGGTGTTATATAACAGGATGGGGGGAATATACCAGGATGGGAGGCTGTATACCAGGATGGGAGGCTAAATCCAGGATAGGAGGCTATATCCAGGATGGAGGGCATATATACCAGGATGGGAGGCTATATACCAAGATGGGTGGGTATATATCAGAATGGGAGGCTATATATCAGGATGGAGGGCTACATACCAGGATGGGAGGGCATAGCCAGGATGGTAGGCTATATACCATGATGGGAGGCTATATCCAGGATGAGGAACATATATTACCTGGAATGTATAATTTATATGTGTATCTAGGCTGTAAAATGCTGATAGTTTGCTATTTACACAGTGTCAGCATTTTGCATTATTCAGGGTCTGGAGAAAATCCATCAGCCCCCAACCAGAGGCGTGTTTGTTTTGGAGCCTGGGTGTAATGTCACTACTTGTCATTTACACCCAGACTCCTACAAGCATGACACCCCTCTCCAGACTCCTACAAGCCCCCCAGACTCCCAACAAGAAGTCTCCAATATGACCACCCACCCCTATTCACCTATGTAAACTCTGAATTGCACAGAGCGGTCATCTCCTTCAGTGGGAAACACTGTGCTGTGTGTGCTAGCTCACCTCCTTCCCCATGCCCGTGCTGTCTCTGATGAGATCCTCACTGCTGCAGTCACCCCCTCTGTGCAGTGATACAGAGAGACTCATTCTGCTTCACAGAGAGGATGGCAGTGCAGATCTCATCAGTGACAGCGCGGGCACGGGGAAGGAGGTGAGATCGCGCACACAGTAGCACAGTGCAATCAGTGGTCATCTCCTTCACACACCTGCAAATTCAGGACACTGTTGCAGACAGAAGGAGATGACTGCTCAGTGCAATTCAGGGTTTACATAGATGAATGGGGGTGGGTGGTCATATTGAAGACTGGAGGATGGGGAGGGCTTGTTGGAGACTTGAGGGGGCATGCTTGTAGGAGATGGAGTTTGGGAGTGGGGTGCATTGTTGGAGTCTGGGTTGTGCTTTTAGGACTCTGTGTATAAATGACAAGTAGTGATGTTTACACCTTGACTCCAAAACAAACATGCCTATGGTTGGGAGTTGAGGCTGCTCTTCCAGATGGTGATCTCTAGGTAACAATGCAAAATGTTGACAGGGTGTAAATTATAAATGATACAAAAGGCCGGACAACCCCTTTAATTATCTAATAATGAGATAAAAAAAATAAGCAGGGATAGAAGCTAATGATGACCGCTTTATATGTAAATGTTTTCAGATACACTGAATTAGGAAGCTCAGCTATTTATTATGTGGCTTCATGAGAGATGGTCATCATGGGAATGAAACATTCCAATTAGCACATGTGTTACACAAAGGGAATCTAATAAATCTAAGCTGTATCGCCTAATGTTGGGCCTTCATGGCCGGTCCCAAAGCATGAAAACACGATCACTGTCCTCAAATGCCATAATTACCGTAGCTTTTCCATTGTGACTCATGTGGAGAGTCTTGTCATATGGTAATGTGTTAATTCCCGCTCCGTGTACTGTGCTGGTTTAGTTTGTTTGATGCTGAAATTTGTATTTCGGAAAATCCCTTAAACCCTTAAATCTTAAATAATATAATTACAAGAATATGAGAGGTTTGAGTCGTGAATCACCTCTATTCAAAAACAGTAGTTACATTGACATAATTCCTTCTATAAATGGGGTATCAAAGTAAAGAATGAGCTGAAAGAGAAAAGAGCAATGTCTTCCTAAATTAGAAGGAATTAGAAGGCAAACTATGGCCCGCGCGAGTTATAATCCTTCACAAGACGGAGGTTCTATTGTGACTTTTTAATAAATATATAGATGATTTATTACTTTTATTGTTTGGTTGTAAGTATTGATGTAAGTACTTTCTAACCTAAAGTATTATTAAAGAGTGAAGCTCTCATAAATCTGTAAGGATGGTGATTAGATTTCTTTGAAATACTTATTTGCTTAATAATTCATATTTACTGATAATAGAGGAATAGTAAAATTAAGCAGGGAAGATTCTATTATTTAGAGATTATATTCATCATATGATAAAATTATAATAATAGTTGTATACACTTTGCATTGGGACATCTACACATTACCTCCCACATTACTTCCCATTCTACATCCATAGACCTTAAAGAAGATAAATTATCATAAAACAATCTATTGATTAAATTAAGTTTTGTATGACATGTATTTTCTGTAAATCATATTGAATTTATTTTATTATTATTATAATTATTATTATTTTATTATATCAATCATAATAACCTTGCAATTTTCGAAGTGGCCACTGGGGCAATTTAAGGATTTTCCTGTTCTTACAGTTTTTACACCAAAGAACTAGGGTTATCACACTGTAGAGGGAACAGTTTTATTTTCTTATAGGTCGTTTAATCTATAGCTGTCACTGTAGAGGGATCATACAAGGTATTAAGTCACTTATTATAGCTGTCACACTGTAGAGGGATCAGCTTTAATGTATAGCTGTCACACTGTAGAGGATAGGTTAATCAGCTTATGTAAATACTATAGCTGTCACACTGTAGAGGGATCAGCTTTAATCTATAGTAATGTGTCACTTAACTCACTGTAGAGGGATCAGCTTTAATCTAATTAAGATCCTTTATGTCACACTGTAGAGCAGGGGTGGGGAACCTTTTTCTGCCAGGGCCATTTGGAAATGTCTGCCATCCTTCAGGGGCCACACAAAATTATCAACTTGAAAATTCCCCTGCTTTATTTGGTTAAACTATCAACTCCCCCTACTGTGGTGGATAGAGCTGCTTTTTTATGCTGTGGCTGTGATGTTCGGTGATATTGCTCATGTTGCTTCTCAACTGCTTTTCCAGGTTTGCTAGGGTCATAGACATCCCAGAGGAGGCTGGGAGTATCTATGTCACTGGGGAGGCTGAGGCTGGAGCATAGAGATCACTGGGAAGCTGGATTTAAAAGGTAGTCAGTTGGCAAAACGTGGCTACCAGCCCGAGTACTGTGGTGCCCAGGAATCTGCCCAGGGTCCACAGGAAAGGTCATCGAGGGCCGCACCCCTGCTGTAGAGGGATCAGCTTTATTGTCATTTGCACAAAGAAAGACTAGAAGCAATGGGAAGATTCACCGATTCGATATAAGAAAAAACTTTTTGACAGTGAGGATGATCAACGAGTGGAACAGGTGGCCACAAGAGGTGGTGATTCCCCTTCAATGGAAGTCTTCACACAGTGGTTGGACAGACATCTGCCTGGGAATGATTTAGTGAATCCTGCTTTGAGCAGATGGTTGGACCAGATAATCCAGAAAGTCCCTTTCAATGCTACCATTTTAGGATGCTATGATTACAATGACTAATAATACCAATATAGTGGTGGTAACCCTAAAGATTTTACAACTGACTTTGCACTCCCTTCCTTCGTTTCACAATGAAAAACAAAAGATAGAGTCAGATTCTTGTGGCTATGTACATTGTTGTTTCCTGAAACAACAGTGTCTAAATTGTAAGATTGACATTTTTTCTTAATAATATGTGTTATAAGTGATAAAAGAAAACTCACCAAAAGTTTTTAAAAAATACATTCATCACAAAAAGTTATTTAAACAAAAGGTTACTTTTTGCTCATAGCTTATCTTTAATATTGTGTTTGGTCTCTTTGCAGCTAAAGAAAGAAAACTTTCTATAAGATTTTGGAAGTGTCTGTGGGAGTTTTTGTCCATTCATACAAAAAGCATTTTTTGGTCATTGATGTAGGGGAGAGGCTCACAATCTCCATTATAGTTAATCATTTCCAAAGGTATTCAAGGGGGTTAAGGTCAAGGCTCTGTGTAGCCGGTCAAGTTCTTATAGACCTTAAAAATGGAGAACACATTAAAATATTTTATGGAACAGGGATAAAGAAAGAACATTACAATTTTCATTTGCAGCACAAATAAAGTGTTAGCTTTAATCAGTGGCTTTTTCTATCTCCCCTTGCAAAGGTGGATCCCAAAACTGAATCCCATATTCCAGCTACGTGACATTGAATACTGTTCTTTAGCTTCTGATATGTCATTATTATGAGACCAGTGGGGGTCCAACCACCGGACACCCTTACAAGCAATTGTTATAAGTTATGGAGATGGCTAGATAAATACATTATACTGTACAGAGCTGCACTGTACAGCTACATTCATTGAGTAGTGGTCACTGCCGTGAGCTGTAGAATGGCTCCTTGCTGTTCTGCTCAATGTCCATCTCAGTTCAATGTGCAGCTTCATTCAACACATAGTGGTCGTTCCGAGTACTGCAGCTCTAAGTCAGTTGCTATAAGCTCGGAGACTGGGTGGATATAAAGTTTACGAAGCTGAACATTAAATAGAACAGCTTCTGTTCTTTAGAATTAAAGATACTCTACAGAAACCAACAGCAACTCCTACTCCTACACGTTGAATGGAGCTTCCCAGTGTCGCTTTTTTCAATACACCATATTTTGCGGTCAGTAAGTCACATATTTTCCCCCCGAAATTAGGATGAAAATGTGGGTGTGTCGTATAGTCTGAATGTAGCTTACCGGAGTTGGGTGAGTAGTGGAGCGGGGTCACAGGAGGTAGGATTGGGGCAATGCTGCAGACCCTTGGTTGGGAGGGTGGTGTGTAATGGTGGTGCAATGAAGGAGCCATTGACCTCCCAGCAGTGGCCTTGAGGGAAATAGTGCCGAACGCAACATATGCACTGGGCTCAATGACAAGCCAAGATCTCAATCTGCACATGCGCCGCCTCTGGCAACATTGTCCTGCAGCCCTGTGTTGTAAGATCAATGGCTCCTTCCTCAGACCATTGACATTGCCCTGAAACCCACCACTGGAAGATCAATGGCTTCTACCTCCCATTGCCAGGACACCCCCACCTCCAAACCCAGGGTCCATAGAATCACCCCACTTCTTCCTCATGTGACCCTGCTCCACCTTTGAAACTCTTTTCCCCCAGTAAGCTATATTGATACTATAAGATGGTCTCCCACCTTAACGTAAAAACAATGTCTATTTTCTTCCTCTAAATTTGGGGAGCATCTTATGGTCCATTGTGTCTTATAGTACAAAAGATATGGTATTTCCATCCAGCTATTACCAGAACTTGTAACAGCTGATCAGTGAGTGTCAGATGTCATACCCAGACTGATCTGATATTGATGATCTATCCTTAGGATATGCTGACTGGACAATCCCTTTAAGGTTCCATACATAACTGATAATTGATAGCGAAGAGAAGTAGTTCAGTCCACTGTAGATAATCAGCCCCCAAATCAGACAGAGAATAAAAAATAAAAACTCCAAAAAGAAAGTAAAAATAAAGAATATATATGTGCAGTATCTGATGTTTTTCATAATTATTTTCTTACCGGGGTCCCAACTCATCTTCGCTGCGCCACACAAAGTCTCCGAACTTCTCATAGAGAGTATTGTAATGATGCTGGACTCGAAGAAGCATAGAAGCCGATACTTCCATCAGAGTGTTGTAGGCGATCTGCTGCTCCTTGCCACTGGTGTATCCATTGTATAATGTGTAAATCCTATCAGCAATTTCTGTAATACAAATGATTTATTAGCACGGGAAGCTTTCCATTATATTGTGGACAGACTGAATCACAAAAGGGAAACCGTTCTGTGCTACTAAAATAGTCTTCATTGTTATAGCAGCGGTGTAAGTGAGGCCAAAGACAGGCTTAAAAGGGAATCTGTCAGCAGGTTTTTGTGATGCAACCTGAGAGCAACATAATGTAGAGGCAAAGACCCTGATTTCACATGTAGTTGTACTGACGAAGGAGTTGGCTTAGCTCTGAAATGCTTTGACAATAAACCACCTGATCTTGGACCATTCATTAATCAGCAGAGCAGATTCACTCCCCTATCCATGCTGTAAATGCTTTAGTTGGGACATCAAAACAATGTCCCTCTCCTTTACGGTCTGCTTTCCAAATCATTAATATTAACAGGTATCTGCGGACAATAACCACACTTGACTCATCACATTCCTTCATTATCTGGTGTTATGGAACATCATGGAACATCTTCCCTTGTTACTAAAAACATGCTACACATTGACAACACTCCAGATCCTGTAACCTTTACCGTTTCTCTACATATTCTACATTCTAAGTTTACTAGGAAGTACATGAAGTTATACAGACAATTCTGGGGGTGGTAACCCCAGGATGGATCATTATTTAATTGGTTACAAAATATTAAACATCACTAATCATTGGTCACTAATAGCTGTGAACTGATATGATTGTGAAATATATTCTAAAAATGTATGTATCCTTGTATTTCCTCCATAATTTGGTGTTCTTCACAATATTGACTCATCACATTCCTTCATTATCTGTGTTATGGAACATCATGGAACATCTTCCCTTGTTACTAAAACATGCTACACATTGGCAACACTCCATATCCTGTAACCTTTACGGTCGTCTACTCTCTTTGATGCATATCTCTAGACAACTATTAAGTTTCTAAAGGAAGTACATGAAAGTTATACAGAAGATGTTGGCGTAGTCAGATAGCGACAATTAAATCTTGATGTTAAATATATTACATCACTAATCATTGGTCCTATATGCTGTGAACTGATTTATGATTGTGGCACACAATATAATCTAATGTCATTGTTAGTCCTTGCTTTCAAATCATTAATTATCGTGTCTAATTTGGATAACACTGATACATTCCTTCATTATCTGGTGTTATGGAACATCATGGAACATCTTCCCTTGTTACAAAAACATGCTACACATTGCAACACTCCCAGATCCTGTAACCTTTACCGTTTCTCTACATATTCTACAGTTCTAAGTTTACTAGGAAGTACATGAAGTTATACAGACAATTCTGGGGGTGGTAACCCCAGGATAGGATCATTTTTAATTGGTTACAAAATATTAAACATCACTAATCATTGGTCACTAATAGCTGTGAACTGATATGATTTGCAAATATATTCTAAAAATGTATGTATCCTTGTATTTCCTCCATAATTTGGTGTTCTTGACAATTATTGACTCATCACATTCCTTCATTATCTGTGTTATGGAACATCATGGAACATCTTCCCTTGTTACTAAAACATGCTACACATTGGCAACACTCCATATCCTGTAACCTTTACCGGTCGTCTACATACGGTCTATGATTTGCAGTGAATAACACGTCATATGAAAACACTACTTATTCTTCTTAAAGGCAAGTACTTAAAGGGATAAATACAGTATACGATAGATATGCAGTACAATACAGAATACAAGCACAATGGTAAATCTTTTGATGTTTATATATTTCATTTCCATAAAATCCATTGTTGTCTGTTGTGGATTTGATCTAAGAGTTCTAGGCTGTGTATAACTCCACCCACACCATTGATTGACAGCTGCGTACACTGTACATTGTGAGTGAGCTGCCAACCAGGGGTGGTGGCTGGTTTACAAAGATGAGCAGCACTTGAGATTATCGCTAGTCCAGTAGTGATAGTCTCTTGCTGATAAAACACTGATTATATAAAAACTATAGCACACATCCTACTAAGTGACATGTCACTGTAATCAGGGTCTCAACACCTACATTATGCTACTCTTAAATAGCAAAAATCAACCAAAGACACACAAACTAATCAGTCAGAACATTAAAAATGGACAAGTAAAAAATATACTATGCACCAAGTGAGCAGTCATATCTTGAAGTACTTGAAGGGATTTTACAACCGAAACTAGTCGTAAGGCTGTAAACGCTCTAGTAAAATTAAAATGATTTTGAATTTGCAGTCATCATTTCATGTGCCTATGATGAAGCTTAGAAATCACTTGCAAATAAACCTAGAAATGCATTAGGGGTGTGCTAAGGCTATTTACACCCCCCCCCCCCCCCCCAATCGGCACAAGTCTACAGTGTAGTGCGGGCACCATGGCTTGTAGTGACTGCGCTGTGTGTGCTGTGCCAGGGCCGGGGCCATGAGTGTGTGCAACAAGCTGAACTTTTAAAGGGCCAATGACCCACTTTGTAGTTTGGGGCATTTGCGCGCTTTAACAGATTGATAGTCTGGGCCTGACCCCAATGTATTTCCATTGTAATTTGCATGAGGCTTCACAGCTTGATCTGAGCAACTATGAGCAACTTTGACAAGGGTCAAATTGTGCTTGTGACAGAACAGCAGGTCTTGATGGGGCTGCCAGTGTGCAGCAATTTGTAGCTACCAAAAATAGTTTAAAGGGAACCTGTCATGTCCTCAAACGCTATGAACCTGAAAATATAGGTATAATCTGAAGGTTAATAATGTTTTGAAGCTGCTCAGCTCTCGAACTGATAGGGCGACTACAAGGAAGGACAAAATGAACTTTATTATTCCCAACAATCTCCTACTTTCAGTCTTTGCGGTGATGCCTGACACATGAACTTTAATCCTACCGACAGCATTTGGGATTCAGTCATAGGGATGGGGCCGACATAGGTTCAGTCACCGTTTTGTGTATCGAAAGCAGCGACTGTAACTGCGCCACCCACATTGAATACAACCTCCTCTAATGCTGAGTGAGATGTCGGTCAGTGCGGGAGTCTCGGCTGGAGTTGCTGCTCTTCTTACACAGAGCAATGGCTAAACCCCGTGACTGAAACCCAAATGGTGCTAGGAGGAGTCAAATTCTCTTCCTCCCGGTAGCAGGGGTCGACGTGCTGTCGCTGGAACATTTCAAATGCTAATAACCTGATTATTAACTGCACTAGCTGTGAGCCCGATTCTAAAGAAACGGGTAGTCTAGAATCCATATATAGTTTATTTACTAATATTTAGGGGAGTGCGGTGAAATTAATTGTGTGTATACAGGTGGCTCAGTGGGTAGCACAGTATACGGTGGCTCAGTGGTTAGCACTGCGCAGTGGCTCAGTGGTTAGGACTGCGCGGTGGCTCAGTGGTTAGCACTGCGCGGTGGCTTAGTGGTTAGCAAAGTATGGTCGCTCAGTGTTTAGCAGTGTACCGTGGCTCAATGGTTAGCGTTGTATACGGTGGGTTAGTAGTTAGCAGGGAGTATGGTGGGTCAGTGGTTAGCAGAGTATACGATGGCTCAGTGGTTAGCACTGCGTAGTGGCTCAGTGGTTAGCACTGCATGGTGGCTCAGTGGTTAGCACTGCGCGGTGGCTCAGTGGTTAGCACTGCGCGGTGGCTCAGTGGTTAGCACTGCATGGTGGCTCAGTGGTTAGCACTGCGCGGTGGCTCAGTGGTTAGCACTTTAGCACTGCGCGGTGGCTCAGTGGTTAGTAGTGCGCGGTGGCTCAGTGGTTAGCACTGCGCGGAGGCTCAGTGGTTAGTTGTGCGCGGTGGCTCAGTGGTTAGCACTGCGCGGTGGCTCAGTGGTTAGCAAAGTATGGTGGCTCAGTGTTTAGCAGTGTACGGTGGCTCAGTGGTTAGCAGGATAATGGTGGCTCAGTGGTTAGCAGTGAGTGTGGCGGGCAGAGTGGTCAGTGCAGTGCGGTGGGCAGAGTGGTTAGCGCAGTGCGGTGGGCAGAGTGGTCAGCAGAGGACAGAGGCACTCTGCCTGTCATAGTTACCAGCGGGTAATCGTCTTCCCCGTCACGGCATTTTCACTCCGCTGTCCCCAGCATCTTGGCTCCACTCATGCAGAGCATTGCTCCTGTGCAGTCTCCTCTCTGCTGAGTATTGCTCCTGTGCAGCCTCCTCTCTGCAGAGCATTGCTCCTGTGCAGCCTCCTCTCTGCAGAGCATTGCTCCTGTGCAGCCTCCTCTCTGCAGAGCATTGCTCCTGTGCAGCCTCCTCTCTGCAGAGCATTGCTCCTGTGCAGCCTCCTCTCTGCAGAGCAATGCTCCTGTGCAGACTCCCCTCATGTAGAGCAATGCTCCGGTGCAGCCTCCCCTCATGCAGAGCAATGCTCCTGTGCAGCCTCCTCTGTGCAGAGCATTGCTCCTGTGCAGCCTCCCCTCTGCAGAGCATTGCTCCTGTGCAGCCTCCCCTCTGCAGAGCAATGCTCCTGTGCAGCCTCCCCTCATGCAGAGCAATGCTCCTGTGCAGCCTCTTCTCTGCATAGCATTGCTCCTGTGCAGCCTCCTCCTCCCTGCAGAGCATTGCTCCTGTGCAGCCTCCCCTCAGGCAGAGCAATGCTCCTGTGCAGCCTCCTCTGATGCAGAGTATTGCTCCTGTGCAGCCTCTTCTCTGCAGAGCATTGCTCCTGTGCAGCCTCCTCTCTGCAGAGCATTGCTCCTGTGCAGCCTCCTCTCTGCAGAGCATTGCTCCTGTGCAGCCTCCTCTGTGCAGAGCATTGCTCCTGTGCAGCCTCCTCTCTGCAGAGCATTGCTCCTGGGCAGGCTCCTCTCTGCAGAGCATTGCTCCTGGGCAGGCTCCTCTCTGCAGAGCATTGCTCCTGTGCAGCCTCCTCTCTGCAGAGCATTGCTCCTGTGCAGCCTCCCCTCTGCAGAGCATTGCTCCTGTGCAGCCTCCCCTCTGCAGAGCATTGCTCCTGTGCAGCCTCCTCTCTGCAGAGCATTGCTCCTGGGCAGCCTCCTCTCTGCAGAGCATTGCTCCTGGGCAGCCTCCTCTCTGCAGAGCATTGCTCCTGGGCAGCCTCCTCTATGCAGAGCATTGCTCCTGTGCAGCCTCCTCTCTGCAGAGCATTGCTCCTGTGCAGCCTCCTCTCTGCAGAGCATTGCTCCTGTGCAGCCTCCTCTCTGCAGAGCATTGCTCCTGTGCAGCCTCCTCTCTGCAGAGCATTGCTCCTGTGCAGCCTCCCCTCTGCAGAGCATTGCTCCTGTGCAGCCTCCCCTCTGCAGAGCATTGGTCCTGTGCAGCCTCCTCTCTACAGAGCATTGCTCCTGTGCAGCCTCCTCTCTGCAGAGCAATGCTCCTGTGCAGCCTCCTCTCTGCAGAGCATTGCTCCTGTGCAGCCTCCTCTCTGCAGAGCATTGCTCCTGTGCAGCCTCCCCTCATGCAGAGCAATGCTCCTGTGCAGCCTACTGTGTGCAGAGCATTGCTCATGTGCAGCCTCTTCTCTGAAGAGCATTTCTCCTGTGCAGCCTCCTCAGTGCAGAGCATTGCTCCTGTGCAGCCTCCTCTCTGCAGAGCATTGCTCCTGTGCAGCCTCCTCTCTGCAGGGCATTGCTCCTGTGCAGCCTCCTCTCTGCAGAGCATAGCTCCTGGGCAGCCTCCTCTCTGCAGAGCATTGCTCCTGGGCAGCCTCCTCTCTGCCTAGCATTGCTCCTGTGCAGCCTCCTCTCTGCAGAGCATTGCTCCTGTGCAGCCTCCTCTCACCTGTATCCTGGAGATCAGCTCTTGGGGGCTCAGTCCGGGGTCCTCTGTCACCTCTATGTTCCCTTGTGATCGCAGGATGTCAGAGGCAGAGAATCAGTGATGAGGACACGTTTGATGTGAGACAGCGGCATGATGTCTCCTGTGCTGAGACTGCAGCAATGAAAGTGCCTGTGATGATGTCACAGTCATGTGACATAGCCCCGCCCATACCAGTGACATCATCTCAGGTCCTGCAAGGAGAGAGAGAGAGACTCTGCAAGGACTCGCAAAGGCATTGCGAGTGAGGCAGCCACGGACACGACGACGGAAACAGCGGCGAGTATGACGGAAGTGCCTTAAGGTAATTATATATTAGATAAATGCAGGTTCAAAGTGTATTTTTCACGTGACAGGTTCCCTTTAACCTGCAGATTAATCCCATATCTGTATGTTATGCATTTAAGGACACGACACATTAAAGGGAACCAACCACCCCAAATGACCCCCCCGGACTGTTAATATGTGTCCCTACACCCAGCACACACATTTGGGGCAATTGTTTTTGCTAAAAAAACTGTTTAGTAGAAGCTAAGATATATGTTTATAAAGTTTAATAACTTCTGACGATTGAGTGTTACCTAGCTTTGTCCACGTGCAGTGTTTGTGCTTGTCATCTTCCTCTCCCCTCCCCTCTCACTTTCTAAGAGCCTGGCCGCGTCATGAAAGGGTCGGGGCTAAATCGCGTCATGAAAGGGGGCAGGGCTCGCCGTGATTTAGCCCGGCCCCTTTCATGACGCGGCCAGGCTCTTAGAAAGTGAGAGGGGAGGGGGAGAGGAAGATGACAAGCACGAACACTGCACGTGGACAAAGCTAGGTAACACCCAATCGTCAGAAGTTATTAAACTTTATAAACATATATCTTAGCTTCTACTAAACAGTTTTTTTAGCAAAAACGATTGCCCCAAATGTGTGTGCTGGGTGTAGGGACACATATTAACAGTCCGGGGGGGTCACTTGGGGTGGTTGGTTCCCTTTAACTTTAACGAAGGACAACTGGTAGAAAGGCAACAAGGTCAAGAGAGTGTATGAAGAGAAGACTAACTTGTCCAGTCTGATTGTGTATGGGAGCTAGTGTAGGACATAATGCTGAAAGATGTAATGATAATTATGACAGGGTGGTATCACACAAAGCATCACATCTAGCTACCGTATGTATTATAAAGGCTATATATGGGCCCAGGATGAGGGCCATGTATGATGGCCAAGTATAGCAGGATGAGGGCCATATATACCATGAAGGGCCCAGGATGAGAGCCATAATATATACAAGGATGGGGCCATATATACCATGATGGGCCCAGGATGATGGCCATAAATACAAGGATGAGGGTCATATATGCCAGGTTGGCGCCAGGATGAGGACCAAATATACCAGGATGACGGCTATGTATTCCAGGATTTGACCAGGATGGGGATCATATTCAAATACCTGCAAGGACCCTAGATGGGAACATTAATACAGAATTGGGAACATTGCTCCCACAACAATGTCAGCAGGAGATTCCCTTCCATAACAGTGTGTCATGACCACATTTTGTGCTCAATTTTTTCCCAATTTTCCTCCTCTAAAATCCAAGTGTGCCTTATAGTCTGGTGAGTCCTATAGTCAGAAAAAAATTATTGAAGCTGAGTTTACTGATGCCACCAGAAGGGGTAATATCAGCTATCTACAGCCTACATCCGATATTACATATAGTATATAGTATGAGGTAAGACCAAACCTTTACTTTTGATTTTTCTAATAAGTACACCCTTGCTCTCCATAGGTTGTGCATGGTATTACAGTTCAGTTCAATTCAGTAAAATAGAGCTCAAGTTCAATACAGACCAATGCAATGTAGGCCATAGTGAGGAATGATAATTTCAGAAGCAGGCCTAGATATTTTAACCTCGTACTATATAGGGTTTGTCCACTAGTTATACAACTCCCTCTCAATTATTAGGTTCCCTCAAGTAAACTAATACCACCTCAACTTACCTCCGGTGCTAGGGCAGTTCCAGTGGTGTTGTCATTGGCTGCCCAGGGGATCACATAACATTGTTACCTGAAGCTAATCAGCAGCTGCTTCACTGTCCCCGCCTTCAGACACAGCTGAGGAAGTCAGCACTGCAGCTGCTCTCAAACGTCCTCCATATGTCTGATTTATCCAAAAGAGGAGAAAGTTAAGCGGCCACTGATTGGCCACAGGGATCTCGTGACATAATAATGTTACGCGAGTCTCAAGACATTGTTGGATAAATGTCATTATTTTACTTGGGGAAACATAGTGATTGAGAAGGGGTTGTCCAAGTAGTTGACTACCCATTAAACTTTGTAACTTCATTACACTTTGCTTGACTGAGACAATCCTTGATTGCTCTTTTCAATAAAGCTACATTTAGGAATCCTAAAATACCAACATTTCAAGCAGTATGAAGCTTCCAGATACAAATGTAAGCCAATGCCTACCTTCTGCTTTACTGTCATCCACTAGAGAGCAAGCGGTCCGTAGTGTGACTAAACTTTGTGCCGAGTGCCGTCCATGAGTATCCACAGCAAAAAGACTGAACCTGTAGAGAAGAGAGAAGGTGGATGGAGGGTAAACATTCTGAAGTGCTGAAATTAAGGAATGTGGAAACAACAATTCTAATGGTACATGGACCTATGGTATTAACAGTTAAAAAACAAAGAATATTAAATGCAATCTATCATCCTCAATACTCAAATTAAACCACATATTAATTCATATAGGACACCTTGCAGCTATAAAAATCATATTTTTGGTAGACCCTTGGCAAGGCCAGGTGCTCCGCGCACTGCTCCACCTCCTTAACTACCATCCCCTTCCATTGTCATGAGTATTTCCCAACACTAGGAGACTAAGTTGTGACAGCTCTGGGATCTGAGCTTCACATGAACTTGTAAGACTCAGAATTTTAAAGGAAACCTGTCAGGTTATTTATGTCCCCCAGCTAACACTATATGTACCTGCAGCTTCATTCTAATCATCCCTGTCTGAGCTCATAGTGTAATGTTAAATGTAATGTTAAAGGTGAAAAGAAAAGCATTTACATACTTCCATTTTCTTATATGAATGAGGCAGTGAATACACCTTGGAGGACGTAGTCACTCTGGCAGGTTAATAATTAACTTACTCAAAACTTCTCTGTTTAAAGGACCTGTGTGATGCCCTGATCATGTGACCATAGTGGGCTTCGCTAAGCAAGCAAAATCATTACGGGCTATGAAGACTTGGCGCTGCCTATTATAGTCACATGATCTTGACATCACACAGGTTCCGCACCATTTTCTGACATTCGGCAGAAATGTCAACTATTAACCTGCCAAAGTGATTACGTCCTCAAAGGTGTAGTCACTGCCTCAGAAAATGTAAGTGTATAAAGGCTTTTTTTTACATCACACTATTAGCTTAGATAGGGATGGTTAGAACAGTACTAGGAAGCTGCAGGTACAGACAGTGATAACTGGGGGGGGGGAGCATAAGCGATCTGACAGGTTCCCTTTAAATGTGATTGCTTTCCTTTGGTGCAGAAGGGGCTAATTGACATATTCCTTGCTGGTAGCTCCTGGTTAGTATATCACAGCTGCAGATGGTTTGTGATAACTTCAAATAGTTACATGATCCATCACCTGATTGCGGTAATAGATTCATTCTGTTCTGAACACCTTGGAGGGAGGAAGTCTCTAGTAGCCTCGGAAGTTCTGCTGCTGAAGTTCTGCTCTTGGAGCTGTCATCTGCAGTCCTAGTGTTTGGCTGCAGCATTTAAGTTTGTTGTGCATCCTTTTGTCTTGTTCCCATCTGTCCTCCTTCCTCATGTGTGATATTACAGTAGCGGGGTTGTCTAGTGTACTCATAAGCCTTGTCACTAGATAGTGAGTGAAGGAACAGTTAGGAACTAGGTATGTGATGGCAGCGGGGGGAAGGACCAGCTTGGGAGGTTAGAGGAGCTCAGGGGCCCGACACTGATTAGTGTAAGGAGGTGTCTTATTCCTCACTCCCAGACATCAGGGTCTTCCTCTCCCTTTCTATCCCATCACAACTGTGTTGCTCTGCATGTTGGAAGTCATATTTCCCAGAGTGACAACTAACACTGCAACTCAGTGCCCAAGGCATAGCCCGCATTTAAGTGCAACTTCCCACCGGCTTGTTTTCTTTCTATCTCCTCCTTCCTTGATTCTGTATTACAAGCTCTTGCTTAATAGGGCTGAAGGGCAAAGATAGATGGAAATCAAGCAGGTGGGAAGGTGGACCTAAATGGGGGCTACGCCATGGAAACCAAGTGCCTGCACTTGGTTTGAATTGTCATTGCGTGCTAGCAAAGTTCTTATATCTAATATTTAAAACTTGGCAATGGACATTTTCTGATTACACATTTCCTTTAAAAAATTGTATGAGCCTAGATAATATTTTATTATTCCAACCTATTGAACCTGCTTTAATCTCACTGTCATGTTTTTATGGTATATAAGGACTTTGTTAGCATAGAATGACAGTTCAAACCAAGATCAGGCACTTGTTGCACCACGGTGTAGCCCAATGTTTAAGTGCACTTTATCACATGCTTGTTTCTTTCTACTGTATATCCTCCCTCCCTCTTCTTTACCACCAGCTCTGGCTTCATAGAATTATAGAAGGGTGAAGATAGATGGAGAACAAGCAAGTGGGAAGGTGCACTGAAATGTTTGATATGCCATGGTGCACCGAGTGCCTTTACTTGGTTTGAACATGAGAGAGATATGGCGGTTTTGGGGCGCTCAAGGAGGAGACAGTAGATGATTAGTGATACTTTCCTTACTTGGTATAAAAAGATGGTCTTCACAACGCGTTTTGGCGGTAGCTCCGCCATCATCAGGCGATCACCTGATGAAGGCAGAGCTACAGCTAAAACGCTTGTGAAGACCCCTCTTTTTATACCAAGTAAAGGAAAGTATCACTAATCATCTACTGTCTCCTCCTTGAGCCCCCAAAACCGCCGATATCTCTCTCATGTTTACTCCTTAGCCCTAGGCGAGCGGTGGGTGCTGCACATAGAGGAGACGTTTAATTCCTGAACGCTGGAGAGCTGGAGGACCTGTGGTGACGTCACTCCTACGTGACCGCACCACGTGACCGCAATCCCCACACTGGTCGGACCCCCGGCGCCTGCACGCCATCTACCCAGCGCTTATCCACAGTGTTATGCCTGCCGCATAACCCTCAAAGGTGAGCGCTTTCTAACCCAGCCTGCCTCCGCACCTGTCAGGCTTTCACTAGGAGCGCCCCTTTCTCTTCTTATTCTACTTGGTTTGAACTTTCATTCTATTTAACATAAAAACTTGACAATAGGCCATTTTATGATTACACATTTCAAAAGTTGAATGAGCCACTGTTGGATATGATTCAGTCTCAAAAGCAAAATGTTATAATCTTTTAGATTTATAGGTTTCATAGGTTTGGGTCCACTGTAAAATCAATACCGTAATAGAGCAACTCTGAAATAACTTTTTAACTAAACATTTGAACTAGACTACATGGCAAGCCTCGAAAAGATATTGCTAAAGGGAGATCATTCTCTTGGGTGTATTAACAGTGTAGAGTCTTTTTATAGGCGTGAGGGAACCCCCAGCTTTTATCCCTACATCAAAGAAGACTCTATCCAAAAACGTTGGCCAGAACTCTATTTTGGCTGAGATTTGTCGACTGCTTTGCCTGCCGCAATGTTAAGCATCTTAGAGAAAGCTGAAATCAGTTTGCAATCCCTACCGTGAAAGTGACAGCTCTTTAACACATAGCCAGCTCGAATAAAACACCAGTTTTGATTCCTTACTATGAAACATGTCAGGTTTTGCAATATTTTAATCAATTCAAATCATTCGCTTTTTTTGGGCCAAATCTCAGGGAAAAATTACACAAAAGTTTGTTGAAGAACAGGAAGGAACAACATAATAAAACACAATTAAGCTTGGAAACAAAAACGAAAAGTCTGTAAATAAAAGGATGGGAAGTTTGGATTCGGCAGACTGGCCAAAATGTTTGGTTACCACTGAGACGGTCCTACAATTGTTTTGGGAACGTTGAGTTCTTCAAGACTATTGGCGTGATCTTCTTGATTTTATGGTGTCACATCTAAGTGTTTCAAGAATTATGCATCCCAATTTTTTCGTGTGTTTGTGCATGATATTCCCATAAATTTAGCTACTCCCAGCCTATAAAAACTTTTATTCTTATTTGATGAAAAAGTCATTTTACTTAACTAGAAACACCCTTAAAAAAAGCCCCTAGAAGCATGAAACTTGTAATTTAATATTATACCATCAATAATGTACAAACTGTTGATGCCTTAAACAATTTTTTATATTTTCAGGCTTTTTGATGGATTACCCTGCTTTGGCACCAGTAATTATTCAATATGGATATACTTTTAAAGGCTATCACGCAGACAATTGTCATGGGGTACTAAGAAATAACAGGGGGACTGAGTCTCCTAGTTTGACCTTCAGGCTAGGGGGTCCTAGCTGTCCCTTATCCCACAGTTACCTCTCATGGTGAGGATGTCTGAGCCACTAACCTTGCCCTGCTCTTGGAGATCCCTCATCTAATACCTCCTCTCCCCCAAATGGGGGGGATGGGGGCAGGACAGGAGTGGTAAAACCCCACACAAATACAACAATACACACAGAGGCATAAACAATACATGCACAGGAAGAAATAAAGAGCAGGGAGCACAATCAGATGACATTAGGATTTTCCCAGCTCACCAAAAAGCAATTCAACAGATCACCAGCAACTGGATCACCACAGCATATGGCCTGGTCTTTCAAAAATGTATATTCGGCTTGGGAAAACAGATTCCACCATGTGAAAAAGATAAGGAGCAACTATGATAGGTTTCCTAGAACATGTGATCTTAAAAGTAATCAGAAGACTAAGAACACAACTGGTCGACACCCAAACCTGTCTGTGGAACTCAGAAGCTTTCAAAACCATATTATGGAGTGTCAGAATCTGTAGTGTGACCATAGCCAGATGCCGACATGACACTCCACACCATGCAAGTCTTGAGCCAAACACCGTGTGACAACAATGGAGTGAGGGGGGTTAAAAAACGCACTCACTTCTGATGTACAAAGTTCAACATTCTATGTACAAAGCAGGGGCTGGCTGGCAAATTTCAGCAAGTGCAGTATTGGTTTTTGTCTATGGCATTGATGGTAAGTTTTTTGATGCTGCTTTTTCTAGTAGTTTTTGTATAATTTTGATAGGACTCGATGAGCATGGGAATCCGTGACGTGGATCATCAGCTTAAGTGTCTTGGCCAATACATGAACCAATATCCCATCTATAAACGTTTTTTGTTCATCATACATTTCTGCACTTTTTCATTCATTTCAGGGTGTAGTTGGGCCCCTAGGGGACGTCATTCATCATGGCTCAGGCAGCAGAGATTTTGGGTAGCTTTCAGACATTCAGCACCATATGCATCAGTATGAATGGTGCCCTATTCAGGCCCTTAGTGTGCATGGCAAGTCGCCTCCCATACCTTGGTTGAGGTGATTTATCAGCCTGCACCTGGCTTGCTACACAAGTGGGGTCTAACTGCATCCTGCAAGTGCAGGATTGGTTTTTGTCTATGGCATTGATGGCAAATTTCAGCTGGGCAAGTATACAGCAGTGGCCCATGAGCAGTGCGGCTCCCAGTCCAACATGACAGATGGCCGGGGGTCCCAAAACTGCGGCTCGACCACCGGCCTGGGGGGCATCTGCCTTCCTGCCCCCTGGGCCAGCCAGCCCCTGGTACAAAGTACAAAGGTCAATAGCTTTCTTCTTTGCCCTTTTATGTTGTAATCTACCTTCACAGTTCTCATTTTGGGAATCTTTTTCTTAAAAAGGCACCGATAATTTAATTGCTTGCCATATTTTTTATAGATGACATACATTTTTTTTTCATTTCTGGAATAAATCCTACCATATTTAATTATTTTCTTAATGCCAAAAAATTTGGATAACATTTGTTATCTTTTGACTCTTATGTAAATTAACATTATTTTTACAGTGATTTGCTGTAGTTTATAGAGAGAACCATGAAGTAGTTAAAGAGAAGCTTTCACAACTTTTTACATGTTAACCGGCCCGCATTAGATGAAGTGCCTGAAAATAAAAATCAAACATATTAATTTTTTTTTCATCTCTCATCTCCGTTGCTAAGATATTAGCTTGCAAACATTCTTTGCAAATATCTACTATAACTAAGGGGGCAATAGCAGAGATGCTTCTGCAGGCATGTACTTTTCCCCTGCATTATGTTGACCTATCATAAGCAGGAAACATCATACAGATGTAAAAAAAATCATGCAAGGTGGTCAATTCAGACTTTATCTGAGCTGCTCAAGAGATGCAACAAGGACACCTATCAAACTACACCACGAATGTCCTTGTTGCATCTTTGACCAGCGGGCAGTGCAGAACACCACCCTCTTCCTACTATTAACAAGAATTTTCCTCCTTTGGGTCTGCAGCAGCCACCTCTATTCTTAGGGTACCGTCACACACAGAGATATATTGCATGCAACTCATGGTTGCAGTGAAATCATGGACACATTGTTCCATTTGTACACAGCCACAAAATGGAACAATGTGTCCATGATTTCACTGCAACCAGTGAGTTGCATGCAATATATCTCTGTGTGTGATGGTACCCTTATAGTGGTTTTGTCTCAAACAACCTGAACAGGTGAGTCAAACTGATTTACCTTTTTAAAGAGTTTTACCGGATAAGACCATATTGCGCTACTTAACTTTCAGCTCGGATTCAGACTTTATCTGGGTGTATGGTAAGATTCAGTCTAACCAGGTCACATAGATCAAAGGGTGGGTCCACATCTCGTTTTTGGTTTACATTGCAACGGATCTGTTGTGAAGCAGCATAAACGACATGTATCGGATGCGTTAATGCATACATGGTTGCGTTGCAAAAACATATGCAAAAATAGGCATGCATTTGAAAGTATGCGTTCTTTGCAATGCACAGGAAAATGCGGTCATCAGTCCGCAGTCAATGTTATGCGCTGCTCCGGCCTGAAACTAAGTTTCTGACGAATGCAGCAGGTTGAGGGCACACGCAGGTCTGATCCTAGCCTATGGCAACCTGCAGAATTACGCACCCACCGGCTCCACTCACAACTCCCGGATGTGCGCTTTTGATGAGCACACAGGAAACGCGGTCTGCAGCGTTTTCCTGTGCGCTCTGCAATAGCGCATACCTGGGGCTTGTGTGTGGAAGCTGCCGGCGGCGCAAAGCTTCGATTGCCATAAGGATCAATAGAAAGGCGGCAGATAGCATTACATGCCGGTAAGCTATGCGCTGAGCCTGAGAATTTGTACGTTTTTGTCAGAATCCTCAGGCTCAGGTCTGACCTTAGCCTAATTCATACAAGTCCAATTGGTCAAAATATAAATGTAATTAACCCAATCTATTAGAAGAAAAAAAATCAATGGTAAAACTATGTGTTTCTTTGGTCATGACTCCTCCCAAAAATACGGGAAAAAAACAATTAAAATGGTACCAATAAAACTGAAAGCTTGCCAAGCAAATATACAAGATGACACATCATAGGGTTCCATAGTTAAACATTTATGGCTGAAATCATCCAGCCAGTTACTGATTCCCTTTAACTATTTAGAGCCTACGAAATATAGGAAACAATTAGAAACCCATACACATAAAAATGAGAATTTACATTTTATGAGTTTAAAGAAAAAATACAATCTTTCTCTACAAATACTAAAAATACTGTAAAGTAGGTTATCATTTTGCTGTAGCCAATTATCTAACTGCCAAATACTGATTAGCCTTGGCATATATTTAATAAAAGCCGTACTCATTTTCAATTAACTTACAAGTGACGGAGAAATCAGATGGTGCCCTTTCATGTAACGGTAGGTGGAATGATTTTGGAACAAAAATTAAAATGTTAATAAAATACAAGAATATTTCTTTTCTAAATTTACGATTTTGAACTGATAATGAAAAACAAATGTGTCTATATTTAATGAAAGTGAATCTGTTTGACGAAGACCTATCACCAGGTCAACCGTAGCCAAAACCTTTTTCCAGCTTTCCCCTGATTATTATTCTGCTTTTTGTTTTCTTTCTAACTCTGCCATTTCATTCCAGAGATATGGACTTTATATATATATATATATAGTGCTACTTTTATGGTCTTTGCCAATGGGGAGTGACTTAGGATAATAATGCAAAGCAGCCTCACGATGAGCCCCCGGAGAATCCTGTGAGTTTGCCCCCATAATAAAAATGGGCACTGTTTTAAAAAGGCCCTATTAAAAAAGTTACTCAAGGAAGTAGTAGGAAGATACCAAGAGCAAAAACTGCCCACTTTTTACTTGTTGACATATCCTCTTAAAAAAGTTGGATAATGGTTTGGTTAGGAAAACACAATTTTTGTTAATATACAAGTTTAAATTTATATAAAGTTAAATAAATACTTAAAGTGCATCTGTCACCAGTCTTGGGGGTTCTAAACCCTGCCCACCACCTTTAACATGATGTAATTGGGGTTCCTGTAACCACTTTATATCCCCAGACGTCCCCCTGCATACCTTAGAAAACAAGTTCTATTCTGTCGTGCCATATTTTATTTGCGCCATATGCTAATCTCTTGTTTGGGTCATATGGGGGTCTGCAGATTGCGGTCAGTGACGGCCCACTCAATGCCAACACCGCCCCTCCTGAAATGTGTGCAAGTGGATGATGTTATGTCATCCACACAATTCCCAAGCTTGTGCCTGTACAGTGGTGCACCTCACTCTACCCTATTAAATAGCCAATGGTTCCACTGCGTAGACGCGAGACTTTGGACATTGTGTGGCTGATGAGAGACTGAAGTCTAGTGCCTGCCTAGTGCAATCATTGGCTGTTGAATAGTGTACAGTGAGGTGTGACACTGCGCAGGCGTGAGACTTGGAAATTGTGTGAAAGACATTGCAACATCATCCACTTGCACACAGGAGGGGCGGTGTTGGCATGGAGCGGGGCGGCACTGACCGCAATCTGCAAACCCCCGTTTTGACCAAACAAGAAATAACATATGGCGCAGGACAGAATAAAACTACTTTTCTGAGGTATGCAGGGGATGTCTGGGGATATACAGGATTAAAGGAACCATAATTACTTTATGGTAAAGGTGGTGGTCACACTTTAGAACCCCCAAAACTGGTTATAGGTTTCCTTCAAAGAGAACCTGACAGCAGGATAATTACTGCCCAATCATCGAATAACATGTATCAGTCACTGGATGTATAATTTCAGACAGGTAGGATTTATTAAGAAAGGTATGTGATGTCTCAGAGAAGAAATATACATTGAATACCTCGAAGGTCTGGGACACATGGGAAACCAGTTTAAAAGGCGGCTTCTCCACAGCCACTTTCACTGATTGACAGGTCTCTCCCTGTACACACATGCAGGAAGAAAGCCATCACTCTAGTGAAAATGCTAGAAAAGTCACAGCAGAATCTCTGGAGGGCACAGGCTCCATCCATCCACTAAGGTTAGAGTGGCTGTGACCTTCAGTGCTTCTGACAGTGGATGTGTGTACTGCCCAGCTGAATTCAATAACGCCTAAGCTTCAACCTATTGGAAAGCACCACGCCCTATTAACACCTTCAGCTTTCTGCTGCAAGCTGCCAGAAATAGCTTTTGGTTAATCTGGCAAGAAGTCTGTTGATGTTTCTCCTGCCTTATGATTTTGTTCCTTGCTGCCATCTTGGTTTTGCTCCCTGACTACTCTAACGGATCCTGATTTTCTCCTTTTCCTGACCGCCCAGCTTTGACTACCTTTCTACATCTCGACGCCTGCCCATCTATAGGCAGCAATCTCCTGTTGTAAGTCCAGATCACTGTATAGGGGTTAAAGGGTGTCAGGGTTTCTAAGAGTTATGCCTACTGGGGTGGCTTGTTGCTAGTCTGTCCGAGATAGCCTTTTTGTGCTTGTAGCCTTGGACAGACGTCACAGTCATCTATAGCTTTATCTATTTTTTTCCTTAGAGTTATGTGCATAAAAATTGGATATCACACGCATGGTCCATGTGCCATTCAATTTTTTCTCAAAACCATTGGCGAATCTCGCCTGAGATACACAGCCACTTGCAGCATGCTGCAATTTTTTTCAGCAGGCCAAATATGGCTAAGGAAAAATTGCAGATCCACTCTGCCTCATTCACTAACATTGGTCACAGTGCAATTCGAGATTTTCTCGCATTGCACTTGTCTGGTTTAAGCAAACCAATAACTGGGGTTTCCACCTATAGATCCCAAAAGGAATGAAGGCCCATATCAATTGCCTAGTTTGCTGCCACCTTCAACCTTCTACCAGCAGACATGTAATTTAAGACCCAAATTGTAAAAATCCATGAAGTTGGGTAGTAACAGAGGTATATAAAGTAGTGATCTGCAAACATCCCTTTTATGCAACACAGGTAAATTATACCTTTACTCATACATCTTGGAAAAGTATCATTATTGCAAAAATGAAATGACAATTTTGAACTAAATATGTTTAGACTGAAAGGTAAAATATGATCAAATTTCAAGCAATATGAAAGCTAAGGCACATACCATCTATTTGAGGTATCACTTGATGGGAGAACATAATAATTATAAATGACATCAGATAATAATAATATATTGCTACTGCAAACAGCAACAGAATAATAATAAGTAAATAAAAAAGATCAATTATGATAGAAAGTGCAAGCAGCCATGAATTTCATGTAAAGCTGTTCCAAGGTGATAGAAAAACGAAGGTCAAATCTAAAGTCCCAAGCTGACGGGTGTAAATTAACTGAATATCCAATTCAAGGTGGTAAGTTGGTTCTGTCAAATGGAAAATTAAGGTAATGGTGGCTTTACACGTCGCGATATCGGCGTCCAACTCCGACCCAACTCCGACCAAAAGTCACGTGGTTCGGGAGTTGGACCCGATATCGTTCGAGCGTTGTACGGTTTAACGCACAATGCGATGCTGAAACGATGCCAAAACGATATCGGGGTTGAAATGAGCGTGCTATTCAAACCGCCCGATATCGGAATGGCCGTTGTAGCCGCATCGTCTGTGTGACAGCCCAACTACGATGTGTACGCCAACGTCACCCATTCATTCCATGTTAAAATGTGTTCCTGGTTGGGGGCGTAACACATTGTCGGGGCGTTGCTATCCCGCTACGGGCTGTCTAAACCAGCGATGCGAAAGGCGGGAAAAGCGCAAATTCAAAAAGCACGCTCCGGCGTTGTTGCTCGATATCGGGCTGATATCGGGACGTGTAAACCCACCATAAGACTCCAAATAGTTTGGTTTTCTACTATTCACCCTTTCTATAGTCCCATAGTATATATTCAGCAAGTCTTACCTTATTCAATTGTCCCTTTCTAAAGGAATTGAGAGTGTCCGTCTCTTCACGTAATTATGTGATTTCATGGTCTCAGTCAATAGAAGTGCATGTATAATTGCATAGAATGTACCATTAAAGCTATTCACGAGGGAAAGTAGGAACTGCTATCACAGTTAATGATGATGACTGTTGTACTCTTTTTCTAATTGTAAAGTATTGTTCGGCAACCTAAAATGTCTTTTTCGGCAGATTGTGTAACCATTCTCAAACATTGGAGTTACACCTATGGCAGCGGTGTCGGCATCTCCACAACAGGAAGACTGTTGGCAAACTCACCCCACTGGTGGGCCCACGGCATCCGCTTGGTCCCCGTCAGTGACATTCTGCTCCCAGGGCCTGCACTCACTGCACAGGTTTCCTGAGAGTGCGCTTAGGCTGCATGTGCCGCATCTTCGTGTTTCTTAAAGGGCCAGTGAGCTTTAACCTGGAAGTGCTTCTCAGTCTGTGACAGCATGGAGTTTACAGTAGCAGCTTTCTGTGGGGTAAAATATTTATTTCCTATTTAAATACATGTTTTAACTCACAGAAAGAATAAGCCGTGATTCCATGTTGTCCTATCTTTTGTTTCCTCTGTAATGTTTTAAATGGACTCTGACACCAAGGCAGGTCAATGTCATGCAGAATCATAGCAATGTAGAGTTGGGAGGGACCAGCTGGGTTATCTGTCCAACCCCGTGCTCAAAGCAGGATTAATTAAATCATCCCATGTGTCTCCAGCCTCTGTGTGAAGACTTTCATTGAAGGAGAACTCACCACCTCTTGTGGCCGCCTGTTCCACTGGTTGATCACCCTGATGGTCAAAAATTTTGTTTCTAATATCTAATCTGTCTCCTCCCATTCAGTTTCATCCCATTGGTTCTAGTCTTTCCTTGTGCAAATGAGAAAAAGCTGATCCCTCTACAGTGTGACAACCCTTGAGATATTTGGAAACAGCTATTAAGTCTCCTCCCAGTCTTCTTTTCTGCAAGCTAAACATTCCCAAATACTGTAATCTCCTCATAGGACATGGTTTACAGACTGGTCACCATTCTGGTTGCTCTTCTCTGAAATTACTCCAATTTGGTGATGTCTTTTTTAAAATGTGGAGCCCAGAACTGGACACGGTATTCTAGAGAGCCAACTTCCAGTGCCAATCAATAGATCCTTTATCCTGGTTTGTGCTTCAGTCTTGTATTTTGACCATTTAATTCTGTTCATTGACATTGGCTTTCCATTTGACTACCCGCTTTTTTTTTATTCTGCTCCTGATGTGACCTCCTGAACCTGATTTGGCATCCTGACTATCCTTCTTGTCAGGTTGCGCCATCGAACAGCAGTTGACTCTGTGGCCCTTACCCAGGAACTTCTGTTTAAGTCGGTTCCCTGTGCAGGGGAAAAGGGTGAAGACATAGTCAATCCCTGGGTTCAGGGAGGTGGAGTAGCTTGCATCCAACCTGTTTGTGTAGCCATTTTGGAGCTGCCAGGTCCCTACTAACAGTGTGAGTGTGACACATTCATACAATTCCCTTTTTGTTTAGAGATACCTTTATTTGGTCTTGTGATGCAGCGGGTTGCTTAATCACAAATATGTTTGATGGGGCTTGTAGTTCAGCAAGTTTAAGTAATGCATTATACTGGGACTTGAGGTTCCACAGTTTCAGGTAATGCATGACAAGTGCAGGTGAGCTAAAAGACAGGGGCATGTCTGGCTAACCTAATTCTTCACACACCTGAATATAATCTCTGTGTTAATGGGATTATAGTTCTCTGTGCATTGGGAGCAGGATCTACCCTGGAAGATGTATGACCAGGAGGCCAGATCTCATGCTTAGGAGAAGGCGGTTTCTTGGAAAGCATGAGTTTAGGGACCATGGGATCCCTCTCTTTCTTGGGACCAGCTGGTGCCCCAGAAGGAACCTGTGAGGGGTCGCTCTCGGTGCATGGAGCTACCCTTGTCCTGAACGCACCTGGTATGGAAGCATGGAAATGACAAGTGTCCTGGAAGGTTGTTATGATCCGGTGACCTTGGAGCCGCATGAATATGTTTCACAGGAGTAAGTGGTACCTATACTGACCGTAGTTCCTGACCTAACCCCGCAACTAGAAGTAGCCGTGGATGTGACTAGCCATACCCTAGACACCTCAACACGGCCGGAGAACTAGCTACCCCTAAAGATAGAAACAGGAATTCTATCTTGCCTCTGAGCAGAACCCCCAAAGGATAGAAAGCCCCCTACAAATATTGACTGTGAGTAGAGAGGAAAAGACACACTCAGGCAGAAAACATCTAGCAAATGAGGCAACTTCTAGCTAGATAGATAAAGACAGGAAAGAATACTATTGCAGTCAGTAT
This sequence comes from Allobates femoralis, assembly GCA_033576535.1. Lineage (NCBI taxonomy): Eukaryota > Metazoa > Chordata > Amphibia > Anura > Aromobatidae > Allobates > Allobates femoralis. The sequence goes on along the minus strand of JARQOC010000008.1, from coordinate 44,028,199 downwards.
AAAAATCCTTTAAAAAATATCCACAGCAGATAATACAAAAATACCCCTGAGTCTACTCAAGACTCGCGCCCTCTAAATCTGCGAAACTCCTGTGAATCCAATGATGCTGACACAATCAAAAGCTGTACAAGCCAACAACAAATGAATAGCACTTAAATCCTAAGAAGAAAACTTTCCTAACAGAGAGCAGTTAAGACAGACATGTACCCCACAACCTCTGAGCATAAATAGACAATTCAAAAACAAGCACACAGCATGTGTACCACAAGAAAAGAAAACCATTCACTTAGCTTGGAAGTTTTGCAGCAGGGCAGGAAGAGACCAGGCAGAGGTGAAACACCTCCAGGAACAATTGACAACTGGCAAGGACTGAGGAAATCCTACAAACCTAAATACCCCAGTCTCAATCCCAATTATCCAATTCACCTGACCAAGACTGCAAAACAGGATCTGCTGCATTACCAGCCACAACCACAGGAGGGAGCCCACAAGCAGAATTCACAAATGAAGAGACCACAGGAGTATTCAGGAATCTACAGTCCTGCTGAAGATCTGGAACTGACAGGTGTTGGTGATCCTAGAAAGTTTCCTGAATGATGAACTAACAGGAGTCTGTGAATAGGGCTGGGAATAGCTTCTGTAAGGTAACCATGTGTCTACAAGGGAAAAATACCGCCTGCAGGCAATCCTGCCACTGGAACAGACTAAAGGTCATGAATATTCTGTTGATGTTAATGGACTGTATCATGTATGAGGTTTATGATGTGTAATAAACCATATGGACTTTGTTTTACTGTAAAAATGAGCCTGTTTGCTTAAATCCCTCTACCATTTGAGTGACCCCCAATCCGCTCAGTGAGCAAATTACTAAATTTTTTACAGAGAGGCATTGCTCACAGGGTAATCATGCAGAGCAGGCTAAAGTTACGCCCCAGAGGATCCTGTGAGCCACTTCCCCTTAGAGCAGACCATAAAAAATTAGCACCAAAGCCTGTGGAAGCGTGCGGTGGATTTAAAAGCCCCCACAATGCTCAGCACTCAGAGGATCAGCAGGAATAAAACAATAGCAAAAACTAGACAAGTTTGAGCTGTTGAGCGGTCCTCTTTAAGAGCAGCATATTTTAAAACTTCCACCAAATCTTAAAAATGACCACAAAGGGCGAGCATGGTTAACCTTTGGCATATCTATGATTGCATTTCTATTCCAAAACCACAGAAGAGTTGAATAATTTAGAAGGGTCAAAGCTTTCTTAAAAAAGAGAGGAATTATTTACCGTAGTAAACTGAATATTTAACAAGAGTAAAAAGTAGGTGCAACATGGGAAAAGTGTATCATTACTGTGCAACATTTATTAAATATAGTTATAGTGGAGTGGTTGAAGTGAGTGCACTAAAGGTTTGGCACAAAATATATCTTTTTGATAAATGTGTGCAATTTAAAGCATAATGTGCCACTTCTTTACTTATTGAATATTATAGTTAGATATCTGACAAGAGATATCCCTGGGCACTATAGCTGTACAGCGTGACTTATAAGTGCGGCCTCGTAAGGTGTTGCACGCCCAATGCAGAGTCCATAAATTCCATATATTGGAAGAAATAGGCAGCACTCACCGAGGATGATCTTGTTCTTTTATTCAATGTCCATATCTAACAGCCATCAACAATCCTAAGGGGGAGGGAGAGTGAGGAGACGGCGGACGACAGCCTGCTGTTTTGCGGTAACACTCGCTTCCACGGGTCCTGGTACCAGGACCCGTGGAAGCGGTAGTTACCACAAAACGGTCTGCTTCACCGATGCTTTTATCTTGTACCAGTCATTACACTGGTTGCCCATCCTCTACAGGATACAATACAAACATGTCTCCGTCACCCACACAGCTCTTCACAGTTCTGCATCCGCCCTATATCTCATCCCTCATTTCTGTTTATCACTCTACCTGCGCTCTCCGTTTTGTAACTAATCCAAACACTGCAATTTTGTCTCCAAGACTTCTCTCGTGCTGCACCCGTGCTTTCGAGCACACTACCTCAAACAATCTGACTAATTTCTAGCCCCATATTCTGCAGCAAGCTCTAAAAATACATCTGGTTAAATAAGCTATCACTTCAACTCACCCACCTAACTCTCCAATGATCCTTCCTTCTAAATGTTGATCATAATCTGCTCCCTCCTATTCATCTTTCTCTACATCCTCCATACATACCCTAATTGACAGGTCCTTGCTGATGACCGGATCATGCAAGTTTAGATAAAAAAAACCTATTTTTTATAATGATGGCTGAACCATACATAACAAGCATGTTCTATTGTGTCCCCTTTTTTCCTTATAGATTGTAGCTTGCGAGCTAGACCCTTACTCCTCCTGTAACTGTTACTTTGGTTATTTATGTCCCTTCTTAATTGTGAAGTTCTGTGGAATATGTTAGTGCTTTAAAGAGAAAAAAATATGATTATTATTATATTATAATAGCAATCCTAATAGTCTGTATATGACAACATGGCTCTTCAGACGCCTACGGTATAATGGGTGAAGCTGCTCTTGACAATATCTTGAGCCTTATTGATTTCCTATTAGAATTGCTCTCATCTTACTTGTAAATACTGTCTGCTTCCAAGCACTTGAAAATGACCGAGTAAAGATTGTTGTCTGATGTCCCACCATGGCTTCTCCCAGCTGCAATGCAAGCCGTCCCCAAACCAGACAGTAAATCATCAGTGAGGCTCAGAGACTCTCCTGGCAAGAGACAAAAGAAAGAAGAAATCACATTGTACAACTCATTGCATAATAATACATCAAGGCTCAAAGTTATCAGAAGCACAAGTGTAAGATTTGAAGGATATCAAAATTTACCAAAAGGGTTGAATCTGGAACATCATTGCCGTTGGGACCTTAACAATAGAACTATTTACCACGCCAAGTATAAATGTCCTACATCGGTCTACTAAAGCCTTTTTTGTGCACCAAGTATAAGCCAAGTTTCGATGACCCCATCAGATGACCATAGCTGTATTCTGCAAAATCTATGTCCAGTTACCCTGCAATGCCACCATGGTAAGATAAAGAGCTGCATGGTGCCCCATAAAAGACATTATTGTTACAATGTCTATTGTAGGGGCGACTTATTACAGGAGCTAACAGTGTGCTTAATAGCAGAGTTCTTATGTAGTATTTTTTTTAACAGACAGCTGATTTAAAATTTAAATGATCTTTTATTTTAATAGGGCAGAAGGGATTAAAAGGAAATCTAATTAAAGTGTGGTCCAAAGGCTGAAGAAATCTAAATCAATTTCTATTTCTTGCCTCAATCTAAACTAATTTCTAATATGGCTGAATTAAAAATTCCCTATTGTTCCCTGACTTCACTAAGTACTATTCATTTTTCCCTTTGCTTCCTGATGATGATGCTTTGTTTGAGAATCCATCCCAGTGCATGCTGGGGCATTCAAATGAAGTGCCATTAGGGGGCAGAGGCTGCGATCACTGTCACAGCCTCTGCCTCTTTCCTGAAATGAAGTGCCATCAGAGCGCAGTGGCTGCAGTCACGGTCACAGCCTTTGCCCCCTCCCTGAAATGGTGTGTCCTCAGAGGGCAGTGGCTGCAGTCACTGTTACAGCCTTTGCCCCCAGCCTGAAATAAAGTCTCCTCAGAGGGCAGTGGCTGCAGTCACTGTCACAGCCTCTGCCCCCTCCCTGAAATGAAGTGTCCTCAGAGGGCAGAGGCTCCAGTCACTGTCACAGACTATGCCCCCAACCTGAAATTAAGTGTCCTCAGAGGGCAGTGGCTGCAGTCACTGTCACAGCCTCTGCCCCCTCCCTGAAATGAAGTGTCCTCAGAGGGCAGTGGCTGCAGTCACTGTCACAGCCTCTGCCCCCTCCCTGAAATGAAGTGTCCTCAGAGGGCAGAGGCTCAGTCACTGTCACAGACTATGCCCCCAACCTGAAATTAAGTGTCCTCAGAGGGCAGAGGCTCCAGTCACTGTCTCAGCCTTTGACCCCTCCCTGAAATGAAGTGTCCTTATAGGGCAGTGGCTGCAGTCACTGTCACAGCTTTTGCCCACTCCCTGAAATGAAGTGTCCTCAGAGGGGAGTGGCTGCAGTCACTGTCACAGTCTTTGCCCCCTTCCTGAAATGACGTGTCCTCAGAGGCCAGTGGCTGCAGTCACTGTCATTAACCTTTGCTCCTTCCCTGAAATGAAGTGTCCTCAGAGGGCAGAGGCTGCAGTCACTGTCTCAGCCTTTGACCCCTCCCTGAAATGAAGTGTCCTCAGAGGGCAGTGGCTGCAGTTACTGTCACAGCCTATGTTCCCTCCCTGAAATGAAGTGTCCTCAGAGGGCAGAGGCTCCAGTGACTGTCACAGCCTATGCCCCCAACCTGAAATTAAGTGTCCTCATAGGGCAGTGGCTGCAGTCACTGTCACAGCCTCTGCCCCCTCCCTGAAATTAAGTGTCCTCATAGGGCAGTGGCTGCAGTCACTGTTACAGCCTTTGCCCCCTCCCTGAAATGAAGTGTCACAGGGGCTGCTGATATCTGGTGATTGTCACTTCAGAGAGGAAGCATACAAACTCTAGTGCCACCTAATACAGGTGATATCTGGTGAGAAATTCAAGTCAATAGCATCTTTAGAAATATATTTACTTAGCAAAATGGTGACATGTTCAATATTTATTTCAAATGCGAGCATACACACACACACACACATATATATATATATATATATATAGTGTTGGCCAAAAGTATTGACACCCCTGCAATTCTGTCAGATAATACACAGTTTCTTCCTGAAAATGATTGCAATCACAAATTCTTTGGTATTATTATCTTCATTTCATTTGTCTTCAATGAAAAAACACAAAGAGAATGAAGCAAAAAGCAAAACATTGATCATTTCACACAAAACTCCAAATATGGGCCAGACAAAAGTATTGGCACCCTCAGCCTAATACTTGGTTGCACAACCTTTAGCCAAAATAACTGCGATCAACCGCTTCCAGTAACCATGAATGAGTTTCTTACAATGCTCTGCTGGAATTTTAGACCATTCTTCTTTGGCAAACTGCTCCAGGTCCCTGATATTTGAAGGGTGCCTTCTCCAAACTGCCATTTTTAGATCTCTCCACAGGTGTTCTATGGGATTCAGGTCTGGACTCATTGCTGGCCACCTTAGAAGTCCCCAGTGCTTTCTTGCAAACCATTTTCTAGTGCTTTTTGAAGTGTGTTTTGGGTCAGTATCCTGCTGGGCCCTACATTATGCTGCAAAATTTGTTGGTAGTCTTCAGACTTCATAATGCCATGCACACGGTCAAGCAGTCCAATGCCAGAGGCAGCAAAGCAACCCCAAAACATCAGGGAACCTCCGCCATGTTTGACTGTAGGGACTGTGTTCTTTTCTTTGAATGCCTCTTTTTTCTCCTGTAAACTCTATGTTGATGCCTTTGCCCAAAAAGAGAGAACAGTCTTCCAAAACGTTTTAGGCTTTCTCAGGTAAGTTTTGGCAAACTCCAGCCTGGCTTTTATATGTCTTGGGGTAAGAAGTGGGGTCTTCCTGGGTCTCCTACCATACAGTCCCTTTTCATTCAAACGCCCACAGATAGTACGGGTTGACACTGTTGTACCCTCGGACTGCAGGGCAGCTTGAACTTGTTTGGATGTTGGTCGAGGTTCTTTATCCACCATCCGCACAATCTTGCGTTGAAATCTCTCGTCAATTTTTCTTTTCCGTCCACATCTAGGGAGGTTAGCCACAGTGCCATGGGCTTTAAACTTCTTGATGACACTGCGCACGGTAGACACAGGAACATTCAGGTCTTTGGAGATGGACTTGTAGCCTTGAGATTGCTCATGCTTCCTCACAATTTGGTTTCTCAAGTCCTCAGACAGTTGTTTGGTCTTCTTTCTTTTCTCCATGCTCAATGTGGTACACGCAAGGACACAGGACAGAGGTTGAGTCAACTTTAATCCATGTCAACTGGCTGCAAGTGTGATTTAGTTATTGCCAACACCTGTTAGGTGCCATAGGTAAGTTACAGGTGCTGTTAATTACACAAATTAGAGAAGCATCACATGATTTTTCTAACAGTGCCAATACTTTTGTCCACCCCCTTTTTTATGTTTGGTGTGGAATTATATCCAATTTGGCTTTAGGACAATTATTTTTGTGTTTATTCATTGAAGACAAATTAAATGAAGATAATAATACCAAAGAATTTATGATTGCAATCATTTTCAGGAAGAAACTGAGTATTATCTGACAGAATTGCAGGGGTGTCAATACTTTTGACCAACACTGTATGTATATATATATATATATATATATATTGTGAGGCACTGCCGGCATGGTCCTCATGGCCGGGGCGCATCACATGCAGGATCAAGGTATGATCCTGTGCACACTGGCCAGTTTGACTGATCATGCTGTGTGAACCAACGGTGAACACAAGGTTTCATGAGCCTAATGAGCGGCAGTGAGAGTGGGATGAGATTGAGGAAGCCCTAGGGAATGAAAGGGCTGAGTGCTGACAACCCGGAACACAGGGAGTTAACCTGAGCTGTGTGAAAGGCTGATTATCAGCAGCTAAGGGGGTGTGTCCAGATGGGAGTGGCTGGCACGATAAGAGGCAGCCAGCTGAGTGATTGAGAGATTAGATCCATTTTCAGCCAGACATCAGCCTGAGAGGATGTGGGCTGATTACCAGCCTGAGAGCTGAGCAGAGCCAGTCTGTGTGAGGGACTGGGAATGCAAGTCCATGCTGCCATGTTGAGATGGTGAAGGGAGCATGCTAGCTCCATGCCGGTGCCGAGGTCCGAGGTTGTGATAGCACCTGGTGGGGAAGCCGTGGCTGAACCCGGTGGAGACTGGTCCGGGCGTGGGATGAACCAGTCCGGGAAAGGAGCCCTTGGGGGACGCTTGGTGGACCCGTTACACAGGTAGCGAGACCCGGATCCGTGCCCGGTAAGACAGCGGTTCCCGTGTAACGGAGTGAGCTGTGTGTGAGTAAATGCCAGGCGGGCATAACCGCTATTGGGTCCGACTAGGCAGTCGGTAAAGGACCCGTTGATGTATGTAGGGGCTTAGGCAATTGCCCTGAATGTAAGATGATGACCTATGTAAGAGCATTGTATAATAATGTGGGGAGAAAGTGACCCAGCCAGATGATGTTGGAGGCGTTCCGTCCCTGTGGGACGAGAGGGAGGCTTGCCCTGCTGCTTGCAGAGGGTACCCGTCCCTCAACCACGACCTCTAATGGTGTGGGTGAGCCTGTGGTGCCAGACACAGGGGTAATAGGGCTCCTAGTAGGTAACGGATGAGGTTCCCGTGTACTATGGTTTGCCAGTCCCTGTAATGGTCCATGGAGGAGCCACAGTCCATGGATGATGGGCTGTGAGCGTGTGGAAGAAATGTATGTGATCCATGGACGTTTGAATGATGGATCACACATGGTATGTAAGGCCCGGTCAGGCAGGAATCCTGACTACGGGGTAATGTATATCATCATGCTGGGTGACTAAAGCCGGGCGGCAGGTACCGCCATTGGGACCCACAGGGCCCATTGAGGCGTATGTAACGAAGGTCAGAAGCAGGGGTTAAAAGGGCTCCTAGAGTGGGGACACCATGATTGAACCAGGTGGACTCTGACCGGGACGTAGGCGGAGATACGTCCAGGAAGGAGCCCCTTGGGGATACATGACATACCCGGTACTCAGGTTGCTCAATCCCTGTAATGAACCCGGAGGGGTCATCGTCGAAGTATATCAAATGTATTTATTATAAATGTACTGTAGGATGTGTAAGTAGGCCGGAGGCCGTAGCTACCCCGGGAGCAGGTGTTAGAGCTCCAATGGGGAGAGAGTCGTGGTTACAGGTCCCGGGTTATTGTGAATGTATATGTGCAATGTTCTATGTAATGTATGATGTATTTATGTAAAGTGTTTATAATCAATGTGCAATGTGGTAAACATGCTACCCGGGTTATGTTATTATATGTGAAAAATAAACGGGTAGACATTGGTTAAACTTATAAACACGTGTTTTGTCGTTATGCAAGCGGGTTCCCCGGTTGCTACCTCACAATATATATATATATATCCATACTATATATATACTATACAAAATGTAATTGGGTCCAGCTTAATAAAAGTTCTTTAAGCTTTATTAAGAAAAGTTTCTTTAAATAGAAAACACTCCCACTGCACATCTGCCCACCGCCCATGTCATAGCCTGACAAGCCCGCTGACTGACATCCCCTGCTGTCCAACAACCCCTCAATGACTGATATCCCCCGTCGACCAACACCGACCGCTGCCCAACACCGCTCGTGGCTGCCCGACAAGGTCCGTTGCCTGACATCCCTCACCACACCATTGCACCCACCTTTGCCCACCGCAGCTAGGAAACTCCAAGGCTCTGTGTGTGGCCTGTTCAGGAGGAAATGGGGTGTGGGCGGCCTCTGGTGGCTACGGAGGGTGCCACATCCCATCTGCTTCTGGACAGACAAGCCGCAGACAGAACCTCAGAGTTTCCTAGCTGCAGTGGGTGCAGACATGCGCACATACATGCACACAAACACATGCACATACATATACATGAACATACATACATGCATGTATACATGCATATGCACATACACGCATGTACGCACATGCACATACACACATGTACACACACATGCACATACACACATGCACATACACACATCCACATATATGCATACACACATACACACACACACACATACACATTCACACACGCACATATATGCACACAGGCACATGCATACACACACACATGTACATACACACACATGCATGCATACATACAGAAACACAGGCACACATATATGCATATATGTGCATACACACAAACATACACATGCACACATACGCATACACTATATGCACATACACATGCATACACACACATGCGCATACACGCACACACACAGACATATACACACATATACAGACACATACTCACACATGCGCACACACACACACACATGCGGCCATTATCTTTGGACACTTGAGTATACAGAGCAAGATTACAAAAATTACAGGATTACATCAGAGGGGAACTTGGAGGGAGCTAATAAAGTCGATAACAAGGTGTCTCTGTCTATTTTGTATGTAATAAAAGATTTCTCTCTGGGTGTTTTTTTTCTCTTTGCTGAAAGTATTGCTAATGGTCGGCTGTCATACTGACCACTGACATTAGTAATAGGACTTGACGTCAACTGCCCAAAAAAAGATGACATCAACCCCTTTATTACCCAGTCTGCCACCGCTACACGGCAGCTGGAAAAGTGGGGTAACCGCCAGTTTTGGCATCTCTCATGTAGGCGCTGATTCTGGAGCATCTGCTGGGTGCAATTTTCAGCATTAGGAGCCCAGAACCCTTGGGTTTTACCATGCTGATAATTACAGCCCCCAGCTGCCTGGGTTACCTTGGCTGGCAATAGAAAATACGGCAAAGCCCAAGCCAATTTTTTTTTAGTTATTTAAAAATATTGCTCTACTGTATTTTTTTGCCAGCGAAGCTAACACCAGGCAGTGGGGGTTGGCAGCTAGTTGCTGCTTGGTTTACCTGTGCTGGTAATAAAAAATACAGTGAAGCCCTACACACTTTTTAATAGGAAATAAAACACTATTATTAAACAAAAACCCACAGAAACAGGTTTTTGACTAAAAATACATTTATTTACATACATTGGAAGAGAGACAGAGAGAGACAGCCACTGCCCTAAGCGCCACAGAGCCCACCACCATCGTGATGTCACTGCCCTCCCGATGCGATAGCACCGAGCCCACATCCAGTATATATATATACACAATATATTTATATTGTATATAACTACAGTGCTGTGTACTGTGTTTTCCTCTACTAGGGCTATAATGTTGATACTTCTTCATCCCCAGTGTTTCCTAATTCTCTTACCATGAGCCAAACATTTTCCAAATAAAGCACATTACCTCATTGGTGACAGATTTCTATTCTATTCAATGGCTTATTTTCGCGATTACCATTAGAATTTCTCCATTAACTTATTAGTTTATTGATTTATGCATATGTTGTTTTCCAAGCAGATCAGTGGCGCCAGCTACACTGTGACATTATGTATGTTGAAAATATATATGGCATGCAATTCTTGTTCTCATATATCAAAATGATCCATCACCCATTCTGTTACTTTCCTGTATGTTTTCTACAATGTTTTCTGTTTGGCAGCACAAATACTTAAAGGGGTATTTTCACTCGTCTTACATTTTTTCTTTAATATTGTGGTGTACTTATTACAATCTATTAACTTCAACTAAGTTTCATAAAGAAGCATAATCCCACCTAAAATGTATGAAAAAAATAGATATTTGAACCCAGCTGACGGTACAGAACCAGACCAAGTTTGCAAGAGTGATTTATTTGTTTACAGAATTATTTTGTTGGTGATTTTTGCAAAAATGACAACATTTAGGTTTTTGCTAAAAGTTTAATAGTCAAGGAAAAACACGTATGGTTTTAAGAACAGTTTTTATCTTTATGTCACGATTCCTCTGCTCTTCATTCAGTCTGTGCTGGGCTTGGTGATTGACAGCTTAGTCATCCTACCCGGAGCTGGGATGTGTTGAGCTGTTTGTTTTCTTATTGACAGCTCAGTTGCCCAATCTCTTTCTAGCTTGTGCTGAGATTCTGCAGCTGCTCCTTGTCTCATTTAATTGCTCAGCCTTTTAGCTCCGCAGTGTTTCTCAGAGCACTGCCAGTCTTAGTGTCAGCTCAGTGGTGCTAAGTTGGTCTCTTGAGTATGTGACTCACCCAGGCCAGGGGACTCAGATCTCAGGCGCAGGCTGGAAGTCACGGGTGGCGGTGCCTGAGGCAGTGGCCCTGGTGGTCAATGAAAAATGTGAAAAAGAAAATAATAAAAATAAAGACTAAAGTTTGTTTGTGAAGCCACCTGTAGGTCCCGGTGATGGCACCGGCGCTGCAGGAACCTCCGGGGTGATGGGCGGCAGCAAGATGGAGTAGCTCCCTACAGGAGGAGCGGGGTCCCCGGCGTGTTGGAAGTAGGAATGGATGGTGGAGTACTGCAGCACTGTCACTGTGGAGCAAGGCAGGTAAATCACAGTTCAAGGAAGAAATCACTGACACGCTGCTCACTCTGAACGGGTACTTTACTCCTGAATTCTGCAGGGTTACAGATAATGCAGTACTTGTTGCAGAGTAGTGGACCGGGTGGTTCTGGCAATGAGCAGTGTCCCTCTGAAGCTCCACTGGTGTTCCTTCTCTATCACGCTCTCTGTCCCTTGCTCTGCTGCCCTGCACGGATCCCGCTTGTTTAACCAGGCCCGTCAAGATACTGTATATGAGATCCCCTTATCTCTCTAAAGAGACCCCAACTCTGTTTAGCGCTTCTGGTGAGGACCGTGTTTGGTGTAGGGCGGTTGGATCAAGTTCCTAAAAAGTCATCGACCACTCCGGGTTTGTGGTTCAGGGATGTAGCCGGCTGGACCGGTACTCCAGGTTTGGACTGGGCTACGATATTCAGTTACCCTTTCTGTTCTTGGCTCTTCTGGGTCACCAGGTTGAGGTGCCCTCCCCGTTAGCTTCTCTCTGCTGTTCTGTAGTTTTCCAACTCTGCTTCATCTGCTGCACTGATCTTTTGCAGCTCCCTTCTGACTGAACTCTTCTCCTCCTCTCACACCCACTAACTCCTGACTAACTCCTTGCTGCTTTCCCCACTGCTTTATCACCTAGCTTCTCCTCCCACCGGGACCGGTTACCCTGGTAACGGGTATCTAATTGGTCCTCTATCACTAGATGTTTGCATGTGGTGCTGGAGCTTCAGGCTTATTCTACTCATTACCAAAACAAAGCATACTGCACCTTCAGTCAGGGGTGTAGTACCCTTTTGTGACGCACTCTTAGTGGCGCGCCACATATGTGCTCTGGAAATTGATCTTTTGCTGCCTGACATTGCCTGTGTTTGACCATTCTTTTGTCTCCTTCCTCTGTTCTGATCCGATCCTCTTCAGGTAACTGACCTTGAAAATTGACTTATCTATGCCTCTGTTTTATCCCCTCTGTCTTGACGTTCCCTCCTGGTATCTGACCTGAATGTTGCACTATTCTACTTATTGTCGTATGGTGGCTAGCGTCCCAGTATCTATACGCTACAAATGTTTTTTATTTACAAATTTTGAACAAAAATCATTTAGATATCAACATTTGTATAGCTCAAAAACAACTAATTAAAAGGGGTCTTGTCCTACGGAGCAGGATGTCTAATTGGAGGGCAGCATGATTCAGGAGCGGGGGAAACTGAGCAGAATGGAGTCCAGTTAAACTCAAGGCCCCGTCACACCTGGTGACGAGGCTGGAGATGTCTGCGACGACTGGCGGGTGCGCGCACGTTTTTGGTGCCCCACCAGCGTCGCCGTCCCCCATTTACACGGGGCGACATCTCCAGCCCCGCGCCGGCAAGCTGTCAGGCGACATCGCCGCTGGGGTTTCTGAAAACTCCAGCAGCGATGCAGGACAATGGGAGCCTATGGCTTCCATCGCCTGACAGGTCGCCGGCGGCGGTTACATGGGGCAATGTGTGCACATCGCCCCAGATCGGCCGCCTGGTTTCACAGCGCTGCTGTGAAACCAGGCGACCTCCTGGCGGCACCGACATCGCCCCTTTACATGAGGTGGCGTAGGGGCGATGACGCCGCCGATAGGCCACGCCCCTACATCGCCTATGAAATAGGCGGCGATGTCGCCCCATATGAAGGGGCCTTTAGGACTTCAGTGGCCAGTTCTACTATCATTGCATGTAGAGTCAAAGGGGGAAGGCTGACAGTTACTGAATAGTTCCACCCAATGGAATTCTAGGCCTATAAGAAGGATTTAAATAATTTAACCCCTTCATGACCAAATATGCATATGTACGTTATCGGTCGTCTCCCATGCTTTGATGCGGGTTGTTTCCCTGTACATGTTGCCTGATCTGAGCCTGGCTCATGGACCGATTCAGCTGCTCCACATCTACAGAGTAACTCTTCCTCTTCTGAGCTGCTCTATTGATGGGGGATCACTGTCGATGCCATGCTGATTGAAAGGCAGCTCCCAGCTCTTTGGCAGTGGGGAGCTATCAATCAGCATGAATTAAACCATCACGTTTCATCCGCAGAGCAGAAAAGATGTGCTCAGATGTCATTGTGACGTCAGCGGAAGCCGATGAATCGCCAGCAGGAGTGGTTTGTAACTGCTTAGGGATTGGTGGCAGGCACAACATACAGGTATTTAACAACTATCTGTTAATTCTTAACCACATAGTAAAAAAAATATATAATCCTTTAAATGATGGTGGGTGAAGAAAATGACTTCATTCTTCTCTAAATAAAAAATTCTGTCTGACAATGAGTAGATGACGAATATGTATTGTTTTAAGTGGGAATCCAAATGTCAGAGAGATGGATACTAGTAATCAGGGTGTTGAGTCATGATCAGAGAAGATAATGAGTCACGCTACTTTTGTTACAAAATAGAGGTTACAGACAATGTTAGTAAAGGGGATAAATATAGAAGATGTTCATCTAGCTAAGCTTTTTATCATGCGATGCTGATGTAGAGGAAAGCAAAATATTATGAAGCTGAACATTTTTTTTACATTTAGGGAGGAAATTCTTGTGTGTCGATGGTGAAGCAACAGCTTCCTCCACAGACAGCAACTGGGATGTTCAGTGGACAAGTGATGAATGAGAAGAGAACCTACAATACTTAGGGAAAAAAGGTGTGCTGTAGTCCACGCTGCCAGGTTCACTCACTCCAATAAATATGAGTATAAAATCTTCATCAAAACCTCCTTTATTCTCCTACGCGTTTCAGTGCCCTCCTGGCACCTTCATCAGGGATCATCAGTGCCAGGAGGGCACTGAAACGCGTAGGAGAATAAAGGAGGTTTTGATGAAGATTTTATACTCGTATTTATTGGAGTGAGTGAACCTGGCAGCACGGACTACAGCACACCTTTTTTCCCTAAGCATTGTTACAACCTACACGTGAGTGTGGCCGGTGGGAGTCCAGCAGCAGCCATCAGGACATTACCAATAAGCCTTCAAACCAGTTGTGGGTCTCACAACTGGACCAGGTGAGCAGATTTAATTACTCACCATTACACCCATCAGTGTCTAATGATAAGGGCACTATTGCGCCTCTTGTCCCCCCACCTTTTCTCTTGTTTTATTGGAGAAGAGAACCTAGGTATGTTATGAGTACTACAATGCTAGGATGCTCAGTGGCAAGCAGTTGGATGCTTGGATGGGCGTGACTCAATTGGAATTCAATGGGAAACTAGAGTATTTTTCTGGTGGATCTTCCAAAAAAATTCTCGAGTTCCCCATTGACTTCCTTTTATGCCGTATTTTTCAGGCTTTAAAATGCACTTTTTTCCCCCAAAAATGGGTTCACAAGAATCAGGGTTGCCTCTGCAGGAAGCAGATTGCGGCATGAGTAGGGTGATGTTGTGAGACATGGGCTGGGAGGTGGGAGTGTACAGGCAGTAAGAGGCAGGCGCCACTGATCTTCCGACGATGAACTTTAGGAAAATATTGCCAGAGTAGGCATATGCATAGATTGAGATCTCAGAGAGCCGATATCTCAGTCTGCATATGAGTCATCTCCGACATGACAGACGTCAGGAAAATGGTGCTGGAGGCAGTGCATGCGAAAAGTGAGATCTTGGCTCTCTGAGATCTCAATCTGAGCATACCGCATCCTCTCACCATTTTCTGAGGTTCATCGAGTCCATCTATGGCAGATCAATGGCTCCTGTCTCACATTGCCAGTGCACCTTCTCTTAGCCCAGGGCCTCCAGCATTATTTCACTTGTGCCGCCACTGGTTTCCTTTAGCAGCGACCCTGCCTATTGTGACCCTGCTTCACTGCCACCACCACTCTGGTAAGCTACATTCGACAGATGCACCACCATTTTCCTCCCATTTTTGTTGGAAGAAAATGCAACTTATAGTCCGAATATACAGTATATAGCTTCCCATTGCTGGGTGGCCATGATGAGGTTCCAGGTCCTGCTCAATCCTTACTCACATTTATATCACTTGACATGTGTAAAAAAGTGAAACTAGTGTGGCGTTCCCAAAAAAGTCCCAAGTTGATGTTGCTAAAAAGAAGTGAAATGCAAATGATGTGATAAAATAACTAGAAAATACAACGTTTCGGCTTCTTAGAATCCTTTTTCAGAGTATAAAATATAATTTTTAAAAAATTAATTACCAAATGACTGTGTGCATACCAAAAGTGCATTGCCCAGTGGCCTATACCTGAAGAAGGCTTTTAAGAAGCCGAAACGCGGTGTATTTTGCAGTTATGTTACCAACTAAAATGCATCCCACTCCTTTTTTGCAACATCATCCTGAAACTTTTTTGAGAGTGCCACAGTGGTTGCACTTTTTTTTACTTTTTATTACCTGTGAAATTCAGGTGGAGAAATTTGTCACAGTTCATCCTTGGGAGCAGAAGATTCCCATCTGGTTTGCCATCCATTCTGCATTATGTGCACCTCGAAAAAGTGAGTGCACATATACCTATAGGATTTTTTTCCTTTGTGGCATACTTAATACCCTTAAATCAGCACCACGTCATCTCCTCACTTTTTTCCTTCTAGAAAACTTCCTTTACTTCACTTGACAAATGGTAAGATTATAAATATTACATGCTTTGACCATCCCCACATGGGTCACCTTGACGTAGTGGGATGGCTTTTACATTTTTTTAATCAAATTATTGCTAACTAAGTACCCTATTCAATTTACATGTGTGGCACCCCAGTGGACCAGTTGCCACCTGTGACATTGTCTCCCTCACAGGCGGTGATGTCATGCATGGAAGCAGAAGGTCCCCATGGTAGGTAACACCAGCATGCAACACTTTTCCAGACTCCAAGCCAGAAGGGGGAGTTCTAGAATTCAACTTCAGTGGAGCTGTCCTGGTTCTGGCACAAAGGAGGGGTTAATTAGAAAGTCTGAAGAGAGGGAAGAGAAAGGAGGTGTAGAGGAGAGCTCTAGGGAGTGGAGCCATGACTGGGCTCACCCCAGAGCAGAACGCTACTGGTTACACCGAGCACCTGGCGGCACAGCAGCATCCTGAGGGCCCGGAGTAACCACCAGATCGTGGTACTCATGATAGGCTCGTGCTGCCTGCCATACTGGTCAGAACCAACACGTAGGAAGAGGGCCGCAGCATAGCTACAGGTAGCAGGGACCCAAAGGAAGAGTGCAGTATGAAGGCCTCCAATCCCACCTGGCGAGGTGGATCCCTGAATGCCTCCAGGCTGTCCGGACCTCATCTACCACCTGTAACCAGTGCCCTGGACTGCACCAAGAACTGCCAAGTAAAGGTAACGGAAACTGCACCATTCTGTGTCCTCTGCTTATTTTCTGCACCCTCTGTCCTGAAACCCAATGTCCATCACCACCCTAATAGACTGTTTCACTTATCCCTGGGGCCTCGCTCCACCTGTGGGGAGCGATACCATCCTGGCTGCATCACCATCTGCCCCAATGGTCCCAATCTGCAACGTCAGCCATTCCTGGCTGAACACCACAGGTGGCATCACGAATATCCCCTGTAAATATCTCCTGTACTGCACGCCCAGGATCACGGAGCCGGGTCACCGCCTCCGTGATCTTCCAAAGAACTGATCAGCCCAGTCATGAGTACACCGTGGGCGTCGCACATGCACCACTACAATTAATTTACTTATTTTGGGGTATTTGCTCATATTTGCTCTTCTCTGGGTGGCCAGTGTGAATATGCTCCTACACATTGAATGTATACGAACTTTTATTCCATTTCATTTTTTTCGATAATCACCTACTTTAGAAGGTTGGGGAAATTGTGGATTTCATTGCAGTATTGTATTGACAGGTTACTTTAGTTCACATTGCAGTAATGTGAACTCATCCCTGATAATAGGCTGATCCTGGATTGTCCTCCCGCTGAGACACCCAGCATTCTGCTGCATTGTGCTTGTTAAGCCTGTAGCAGGTGTTTGATTCCCTTTCTGCTTCATTACAGGAAAAATAAGATATTATATGATGCCCATAAAATCTATGAATTGCCTGTGTAGTGAGTGCGAGGGCCTCTCCAGACTAAATCTCTATTACTCTTATTCGGTAATACCCATAAATTACACAGCTATAATGACACCCCAGCACTTTGAATGACAACCGGCCTGCAGTGTGTGCACAGAGTGAGACGTCACTCAAGGTGACATATAACTGCGGACAGCCGGCTGTCAATTAGTATGACATCAGTAGTCACAACTGGTAGACAGAGCAGCCCACAAACGCTACTCTGTTGACGTGATGTCAAATGAAGCATTAGAATCACTGGCAGAAGTTGTCCATGACCGTTCTGAGCAGGCGCTGGGCAGAACAGGCAAAAACAATAATGAATTGAAAAAACTAGTCCCAGATAACCCATTGAACCATGATTGCTTTCCAATAAAAGAGTCTATACAATCATTATTACTTGGTGTGCAAATTTCCTTTATATTGTGTCAAAAATGGAATGATGCACTTTTTATACACTCAACCATTAAGAGTGCCATATACTTTTATATTTTTATGGAGAAAATGGTACATCATATACTGTATCCATCTTATATGTAAACTTAAGATACAGTTGTGGCCAAAAGTATTGACACTCCTGCAATTCTGTCAGATAATACTCAGTTTCTTCCTGAAAATGATTGAAATCACAAATTCTTTGGTATTATTATCTTCAATTAATTTGTCTTCAATGAAGAAACACAAAAATAATTTTCCTAAAGCCAAATTGGATATAATTCCACACCAAACATAAAAAAGGGGGTGGACAAAAGTATTGGAACTGTTAGAAAAATCATGTAATGCTTCTCTAATTTGTGTAATTAACTGCACCTGTAACTTACCTGTGGCACCTAACAAGTGTTGGCAATAACTAAATCACACTTGCAGCCAGTTGACATGGATTAAAGTTGACTCATCCTCTGTCCTGTGTCCTTGTGTACCACATTGAGCATGGAGAAAAGAAAGAAGACCAAAGAACTGTCTGAGGACTTGAGAAACCAAATTGTGAGGAAGCATGAGCAATATCAAGGCCACAAGTCCATCTCCAAAGACCTGAATGTTCATGTGTCTACCGTGCGCAGTGTCATCAAGAAGTTTAAAGCCCATGGCACTGTGGCTAACCTCCCTAGATGTGGACGGAAAAGAAAAATTGACAAGAGATTTCAACGCAAGATTGTGCGGATGGTGGATAAAGAACCTCGACTAACATCCAAACAAGTTCAAGCTGCCCTGCAGTCCGAGGGTACAACAGTGTCAACCCGTACTATCCATCGGCGTCTGAATGAAAAGGGACTGTATGGTAGGAGATCCAGGAAGACCCCACTTCTTACCCCGAGACATAAAAAAGCCAGGCTGGAGTTTGCCAAAATTTATCTGAGAAAGCCTAAAACATTTTGGAAGAATGTTCTTTGGTCAGATGAGACAAAAGTAGAGCTTTTTGGGCAAAGGCATCAACATAGAGTTTACAGGAGAAAAATAGAGGCATTCAAAGAAAAGAACACGGTCCCAACAGTCAAACATGGCGGAGGTTCCCTGATGTTTTGGGGTTGCTTTGCTGCCTCTGGCACTGGACTGCTTGACTGTGTGCATGGCATTATGAAGTCTGAAGACTACAAACAAATTTTGCAGCATAATGTAGGGCCCAGTGTGAGAAAGCTGAGCCTCCCTCAGAGGTCATGGGTCTTCCAGCAGGACAATGACCCAAAACACACTTCAAAAAGCACTAGAAAATGGTTTGAGAGAAAGCACTGGAAACTTCTAAGGTGGCCAGCAATGAGTCCAGACCTGAATCCCATAGAACACCTGTGGAGAGATCTAAAAATGGCAGTTTGGAGAAGGCACCCTTCAAATATCAGGGACCTGGAGCAGTTAGCCAAAAAAGAATGGTCTAAAATTCCAGCAGAGCATTGTAAGAAACTCATTGATGGTTACCGGAAGCGGTTGATCGCAGTTATTTTGGCTAAAGGTTGTGCAACCAAGTTTTAGGCTGAGGGTGCCAATACTTTTGTCTGGCCCATTTTTGGAGTTTTGTGTGAAATGATCAATGTTTTGGTTTTTACTTCATTCTCTTTTGTGTTTTTTTTCATGTAAGACAAAATTAAATGAAGATAATAATACCAAAGAATTTGTGATTGCAATCATTTTCAGGAAGAAACTGAGTATTATCTGACAGAATTGCAGGGGTGTCAATACTTTTGGCCACAACTGTATGTCAAGATGGTGCAGTTCCTCCATGTTTTGTTTCTGCTACCCTCCTTACCAATATACAGTATATCTGCCCTAACAAGAAAAAGCTCCTTCTGGAATGGTTGACATCCAGGAATTCCATTTGAAATTTTACAACCAAAGCTCAAAGAAGTGTTAAATTTCCCTAAAATATGAGCTTACAACATATCAGTGCCGATGAGATTGGTGATGGACAGGCTACAACACACACCTGTATTCACAAATTTTATTATAGAGCAAAATATGTGTCACATGTCCACCAGAACCTGCTCCTGAAACATCTGCTTCTCTTGTAGGATGTGTTACTGTAATCTCTCTGTGGGTGGTACTGGTGAGAAGCTCTCGATATTGCAGGCTCTGTCCATCCACTAAGATTGAAATGGCTTGGACCTGCAGTACTTTCCAGTCTTACAGAATGGGTGTGTGTGCTGTCCAGTGAAAGTCTTCAGCTCCTTGTTTCAGCCTATTAGGAAGCACCATACCCTACTGAAGCTTCCTGCTTACTGTTAGAAGCTGCCAGGTATAGCTTGTGCTTCCCTGGCTCAGTCCTGTCTGGTTTGCCACTTGTTATCATTGTTGCTAATTTTGAACTTTACTTATGTTTAGGGCAATTTTTGATCCTGATTTTGTTATTTACATGATGTACTGGCTTAAACCCTGCTTGGTGACCATTCCTACCTTTAGTTCACACCTGCGGACAGGAGACATTTCATGGGTAGCCATCCACTGGACTCCATTGTAAGTCCAGTTACTTGTACAGGGGTTAAATGGCGTCTCTGAAACCTGCCAAATGGAGTGACTTGTGCAAAGTCTGTCAATGCTAGCTTTTTTTGAGCCTGTGGCCTTTAACAGATGTTGCATTATGTCCCCGCCCAAAGCTTTAGAAAATCTCAAATGGATATTTTGGAGTGTAACCCTGCTCCATGTACAATATTAAAAACGCCCTTCCACCCATGAGGTGGCATGGTGGCTCAATCCAACCAGGACACCAACTGCACAAATGTTGCATGTTCTACCTGTGTTTGCATGGGATTCCTCCAGGTTTTCTTCCACACTCTAAAGACATATTAATGGGGAAGTTAGATTGTTAGTCACAATAGAGACAGAGATAAGGGTGTCTGTAAAGTGCTGTGACATAAGTTGGTCCATTTTGTGTTGGACTGCTTCACATCTAAATCAGCTATGACTAAATAGAGGCCCACTATCTCTTTGTTACTCAAGGAGTTAGAATAAAGTACCACATTTTTCCCAGCAGAAACATGGAAATATACCACAATATCAACCCTGTGAAAGGACACAAATTTGGTATATTACTGACATCAGCTTAAAAAGTCCATAGGGGGTTCACATACCACTCCGTAGACCTTCTTGTTGTTAAAGACCAAAATTTCACTCTCTCTGTGCTAACCTAGAACGTCCTGATACGTTACTAAGATGTTGTCGAACCCCTTTAATGGTGTTTCCATTCTGTAACAGCCTAGTACACGGCAGTACTGGGTTATTGCAAAGAGCAAAATCACACTCTTTTACAGGGAAGGTTTTAGCATTCTATTCTGCATGCCGGAATGCCACACAACTGCAAATTCTGACCGGGTGTCTTAGCAGGACACTAGAGAGACTGGATATCTTTTATTAGTAGGTATTACTTAACAAGGGTCTTGTCTGAAGCTGCACACCTTTTTCTAAAATAAAAAGGGTAGCCCAAAATGATAAGAACTCTGTATGAATGTAGGAAGCTGACGAAGCAGATAAATTCCATTTTTGGATATATCCAAAAGCACCAATTTTTATGAAAAAGTTAACACCTCTTAAAACTTTTGCTCCACCCAATCTATTTTGGGCCAACTTTGGAGTATTGATGATGATGATGATGGTAATGACTTCCTATACACTAGGGTGTGAAGATTAGTGGTTCCGAACATTAAAGTTCAGTGTTTGTGCTGAACACAGAACTTACGCAAAAAAAAGTGTTTGAGTTTGGAGTTCAGATGCTTTACGTATGCAAACCACTAGAGCGACCATCGCTGTGCTCGGGTACACTCGGTGCTTGGCCCAGTGCGAGCCACATGCAATGTCTGAATGGTTTGCACTGGGGGTAAAATCAGAAGTATCGGATGTAGTGTGTACCAAAAAATTAAAATGACAAAATCCCACCCTCTCTGTCCCGGAAGTGTTTTGCTTATGGCTGGCTGTGGGCAGAGAGCTGAACTGCCGAATCAGTGACTTCTAGTAAGGTCAAGTTCAGGTCCAAAAACAGAACTTTATATAAACTCTGGCTGAACCTCCAGATTCCGAACTTCCAGGGTGCACTCATCTTTACTAGGGTGCCATCTACATATGATCTCGGCAGCAGGAATTGAAACAATATAGCAAACTTGGATTGACTTCTTCCCCAACCACTAAAGGCTCCGTTACACCTTACAACATCGGCTGCGATGTCGGAAGCGATGCCGCGGGTGCGCGCTCGCTTCCAACATCGCAGCCTAGCTGTCACACGGCAAGATGTTGCCGGTGACGGTGCTGCTATGTTGCCGCAGCGATCGCTCGCTGGGTTGATCCACTGCAATTCAGCGAAAAGGTTGGATCGGCCCTGACATCGCTATTGTGGTGTCACACCGAACGATGCCGCAGGTTGCTTAAGTTGAAGTTGACAGGTTTTCCTGCATGCTGGAAAACCTGTCAACTCCAACTTGAACAACTATCGTTGTTGAATCGTGCGTTTACACGCAACGACGCAACAACCATGTCGTTTCAACATCGTTCCTGACATCACTTTTGAAAGATATCGGAAACCATGTTGAAAGGTGTAAACGGGGCTTTAAGCTATTCTTGAACAACTATAATTTTTAATTAATATGGACTGGCTGGAGGTGTTGAGTAACAAAAATGCATGTCAAAGGATTTTTTCAAAGCTGGGAGATCTTTATTGATATTCTGCCCATACTTGTTAAACATCCTTTCAACTGACCTCTTGGTACCATGAGAAAATTTTGATGGAAGATCTGTCAATATATCTGGAATAGGTACCATCCCCATTTTTTAACTACCGTGCAGTGTAGACTTCCACTGGATCAATTAATACTTCCAAAGAGGTAAAGGTGAGAAGCAATAAGTAGAAGTAGTTTGCATATATAAGAAGGCAATATTGATCTGTGACTTTCCCAAGGGAAATTTGGAAAAACACAAGTTGTTTTCTTGTTAGGTTGTTACCCTCCCCTCCTCCTCAACCCTTTGTTCCATTTTTACTACCATTTGAATAATTACACAACATAAGCTGGGTTGTAGAGAGCGTTACTTGAAAATTATAGAACGTTAATATACAAAATGGAAATGTTAAAATATTATCAAGCATACAGACTACTAAACTGTTTGTACTATTTCTACGTTTGAAAATCTCAATAAAAATATGCGGAAAGAAATAACAAGCAATGTAAAATGGATAACGTATTAAAGGGTTATACCCATCTTTTTAGGGCCTTTTCACATCAGCGGTAAACCTGATCGCGGCAGTTGCAGTGAACAAAAATGCAACTGCCGCGATTACCGCATAACGGCCTCGATCGCAGCACACTTGCGGCAAGCGTAAGTGTGCGGCAGGTGTGGCAAGTACGGTTTCGGCACTTGCGGCAGGTGCGGCCGCGAAAACAACTACGGCATACCATGGCCGCACCTGCCGCAAGTGCTGAAACCGCAACTACACCGCACTTGCCGCACCTGCCGCAAGCCCCATAGACATAGCATGGGGCTTGCCGCAGGTAAACCGCAAGTATGGCCGTTATGCGGTAATCGCGGCAGTTGCGATTACCGCTGATGTGAAAGGGGCCTTAGGTGGCCGTCACACGGTTCAATTTCTTGAACGATATCGTTTAAGCGATCTGCTTTTTGATCGCTTAAGCGATATCGTTTGTGCATCGCTGCGTGCGATCAAGCGATTTTACAATGTAAAATCGCTTGATCGTGACATCGCAGATTGGTGAGCCGGAGCTCATATCAAGCGATCATTGCTTGTTCAATCTGCTTCATCGTGGTGTGTGACACCACGATGAACGATCTCCCAGCGGCAGAGCCTATGCTGGGAGATGGTATCTATGGTAAACGTCGGGTTACTAAGCGCCGCGCGGCGCCTAGTAACCCGATGTGTACCATAGTTACCAGCGATCTCGCTGGTCCACATCGCTGGTGAGTCTGTCTGTGTGACATCTCACCAGCGATGTGAGCGATATCGTTATCGATCGCGCGTGCACGTGATCGCTAACGATATCGCTCACGATATTGTAGCGTGTGACGGCCGCCTTAGATGGATATTGTCAGATATTGCTAGTAAATACAACTAATCACTGGTGATCCCACGGTGACGGCTCAAGGACAGACCGGGACACACATAACCTCCTACGCACATTTCGCTGGATAGCGGTATTCACTTGCTTCATCAGGGAGACTCCGTGGAATCACCAGTGATTAGAGTGCCATGGGTATGCTAATGTGTTTACAACTGCCCTATATATGTTTACACTCTTAGGGTACCTTTACACGCGGCTACATTTCTAGGGTGGCTACAGGTAACTTACTGGTTGCAGTGAAATCATGGAGAGATTATTCCATTTGTACACAGCAACAAGATAGAACCTTGTCTCCATGATTTCACTGCAACCAGTAAGTTACCTGTAGCCACCCTAGAAATGTAGCCGCGTGAAAAGGTACCCTTATGATTATAGATTCTTTAATCCCTAATACATGGCCTCCCCCCGTGGGGTTATTCCCCCCTTCCTTGCACCTTCCCTAACAGGGTTTTCACTAGGTCCTGTAGTCTTTGTAACAGCATGCATTGTTTACATGGCTAAATTTAATGTTTCATATTTAAAAAAAGGGCTATGGTGATTGCACGTGATTTACACATGGACATTTGTCCTTATAGATAGATTGATTCACATGGCAATCTTTGCAACATCACACTTTTGTTCCATCATGTAATTTTTATTCCAACTTTGAATATGCTTTGAACTTGAACCAATGACTTTCCTATCAAGGCTATTTTTGTAGATTGTACCGGGGTTATGTCATCCCCATTGTTCTTGTAATGTGTTTGTTAGTCTAGAATTTTTAACTCACTTTGTATTTGTTGAGATAATAACATTTTGATGCTGTTTTGTGCACAAAAACTCCATTTCCTATTTTCATTTGATTATTAAAATTTGCAGTCATTCTTGGAAAATGAAATTTTTTCTCATGTTTATAGCTCATTGCCTATGAGACCGACCTTGTAAACACTGCGCTGAAGTTGGACGAAATTAGGAGTAGGGATGAGTGAAACAGACTTTAAAGTTTGTGGTTCATTCCGAACACAGGTTTTACAAACATTTTCAGTATTAGGGTTCAGAGTTTGGGTGCTTTTCATACTGGAGTGAGCACCACTGTGCTCAGGAACACTTGGTGCTTGGCCCAGTGCAAGCCGCGTACAGTGTTTGAATGGCTTGCACTGGGGGTAAAATCAGATGTTGTGTGTACCAAAAAAAGGATGCAACAGAACACCACCCTCCCTCCCCTGGAAAAGCTTTGTTTATGGTTGGCTGTACGTGGGCGGAGAACAGAACTGCCCAATCAGTGACTTCACCGAAGTAGGACATAAAACTTCAAAAAAACTCACCAAAATTTAGCCATGTCAAATATCCATTGCACCTAGCAGGAGGCTGCAAGCTCCACTGGAAGGCAACACAGGTGTCTGAATACCGGTGCTCAATCCCCTGCAACCCAAGCATGGGGGCGGTTGTGGCACTTGCGACCAGCCATGCTGACAAGGAGGAGACTGGTGGTATTAATAGACACAAGGTTACCAACAGGGCATCAGTCACACAAGTCTATGTGAGGCATAGTGTCAGAGCTCAGCCTATTGGTCACGCCCAGATATTAGACAATTAGACAAGGCTAAAAGAGCCAACCCATGGCTAGGTCCTTCCCTGGAGGGATATCTGGCTCCTGTGTTGAGACTCCTAAAAGAGGCTCCATAGACTTTATTTGCATATTTGTAATTTGTAGGGGGCAATGCGCCTAGGAATTCACTGTGTTTTGCGCTTTAGACGGCTGCCCGCAGTGTTTTCTTGGACTAGTCTCCCTGAGATCAATGATTGCTTTGTGTTGTGGTTTACTAGGCATTGCTCCCACGTAGCCAGAATCCTACTCCACACTGATGAGGGGCAACACCCCGAAACAGCTGTCTGTGGATGGATACCTGGCCTTGGTATTCCCTTGTCATATCTTTAAGCTCGTAAAGAGCTGGATATTGACTCAAAGGGCCACTTAGTATGGTAGTTATGGTGGTCTCCTCAAAGAGCCACCCCATGGCTAGGTCCTTCCCTGAAGGGATATCTGGCTAGTCCTGTGTTGAGACTCCTAAACGAGGCTGCACAGACTTTATTAAAGAAAACCACTCTCGACCCAAACTGCACAAATAACTACAGACCAGTCTCCAATCTCCCCTTCATCTCTAAACTCTTGAAACGCCTGGTCTATTCCCGCCTCACCAGTTACCTCTCCGCTCACTCTCTTCTAGATCCATTACAGTCTGGTTTCCGCCCCCTTCACTCTACAGAAACTGCCCTCATCAAAGTGACCAATGACCTTCTGACAGCAAAACGTAATGGTGACCACTCTCTACTTATTCTTCTTGACCTCTCTGCAGCTTTTGACACTGTCGACCATCAGCTCCTACTCTCTATGCTGCACTCCATTGGCATAAAGGACACGGCTCTCTCCTGGCTCTCCTCCTATCTTTCTGACCGCTCTTTCAGTGTATCTTTTGCTGGCTCCACTTCTTCCCCTCTTCCCCTCACTATTGGAGTCCCTCAGGGTTCAGTCCTTGGCCCTCTCCTCTTCTCTCTCTACACAGCCCCGATTGGACAGACCATCAACAGATTTGGCTTTCAGTACCATCTTTATGCTGATGACACACAATTATACACTTCAGCCCCTGACCTTACCCCTGCGGTATTAAAGAATACCAATGACTGTCTAGCTGCAGTTTCCAATATCATGTCCGCTCTCTATTTGAAACTAAACCTTTCCAAAACTGCACTTCTTCTGCTCCCCCCATCCACTAACCTCCCTAAATTGGACATCTCTCTCTCAGTTTGCGGCACCACGATAACGCCTAGGCAACAGGCTCGCTGTCTGGGTGTTATCTTTGACACCGATCTCTCCTTCTCCTCCCACACACAATCTCTCGTCCGCTCCTGTAGCTTACACCTGAAAAATATCTCTAGAGTCCGCCCCTTTCTCACCATGGAAACAACAAAAATCTTCACCGTGGCCCTAATCCATTCCCACCTTGACTATTGCAATTCTCTATTAAGCGGCCTCCCCCTCACCAGACTTTCTCCTCTCCAGTCCATCCTTAATGCAGCAGCCAGGATCACCCATCTGGCCAATCGTTACTCAGATGCCTCTGCTCTGTGCCAGTCATTGCATTGGCTGCCCGTATGCTACAGGATCAAATTCAAATTGCTTGTTCTCACTCACAAAGCTCTTCAAAGTGCAGCACCCCCCTACCTCTCCTCCCTCATGTCTGTCTATCACCCCACCCGTTCTTTACGTTCCTCAAATGACCTTCGACTAACATCTGCACTAATACGATCCTCCCACTCCCGGCTCCAAGACTTCTCCAGAGCTGCACCAATCTTCTGGAATGCTTTACCCCTAGAAATCAGGACTATCCACAACTTGCATGGCTTCAGACGATCCCTAAAAACGCATCTTTTTAAGGCGGCCTATCATACTCCCTAATAGAAGTCCTTTGTACTGTAGACAGTGAATGGGCCATCTCTCGTGACATTACTCTTCTACAAACTCCACCAAACCAAAAAGGTCTACACAGACTGTCTGATGACCATCCATGTAAGCTTAGTTCTATGCCCCGTTTCCACAAGATGCCTGGACCATCAGTGCAATAAGCCCCTGTACCTTGTGCAACCCCTATCCCGTTGTAGATTGTAAGCTCTTTTGAGCAGGGTCACCTTCATTTCTTGCTTTATTTATTGTATTTTCTTTGTTACATTGATTCTATGCCTATTGTTTTGTATCCATTTATTGTACTGTATTTGTTCTGTACTGAAATTACTTACTGTATATTTTCTGTACTCTAACCCTACATTGTAAAGCGCTGCGGAATATGTTGGCGCTATATAAATAAAGCTTTATTATTATTATTATTTATTTGCATATTTATAATTCCCAGGGGGCAATGCATCTAGGAATTCACTGTGTTGAGCGCTTTAGACGACTGCCCGCAGTGTTTTCTTGGACTGGTCTCCCTGAGATCAGTGATTGCTTAGTGTTGTTGGTCTACTAGGCATTGCTCCCACCTAGCCAGAATCCTACTCCACACTGATGAGGGGCAACACCCGAAACAGCTGTCTGTGGATGGATACTTGGCCTTGGTATTCCCTTGTCATATTTTTAAGCTTGTAAAGAGCTGGATATTGCCTCAAAGGGCCACTTAATATGGTGCTTATGGTGGTCTCCTCAAAGAGTTACCCCATGGCTAGGTACTGCCCCGGAGGGATATCTGGCTAGTCCTGCTGTCACGCTGGGGGGGCCGGGGGGCCCAGACGTAGGAGGGAACTGGGCATAGGAAGTCAGGGGAGCCTGCTCTGGCCCTGATACTGGGGTCCCTGAATTGCTACGACCTCAGAGGTACCTCTAAAAGTGAAGAGGTCCGAGCCACCAGCCTAAGTCCCTAACTCCTGAGAAGCCCTAGGCATAAGCCCCTACCTCCACCCGCGGACCACGGACCCCAACAACTTCCACTTGAGAGTAAGGCAGTAGCTCTGGATCATCATCTGCTCACAACAGGTCACAGTCCAGAAGTGAACTGAATCAGCGACATCAGGTGGATGTCAGCTGACCCATTTATGGCCGAGGGGTGGGGAGCAGCCAGCTCAGGCACGCCCCTCAGCTCACCTAAGCATGAGTCATATTCATCACACACCTGTAGAGCCGCACACTGCAAAGCAGAAAACAAAAAGGCTTCATTTAAACCACAGCAGCAGCACTTCCATGCAGCAAGGCAGTCAATACGTGACACCTGTGTTGAGACTCCTAAATGAGGCTCCACAGACTTTATTTGCATATTTGAAAGAATTTGGGGCATTTCTTTCATTTGGATTTTGTAAAATGTGATATATTGATGAATAAATCACAGTTGCACTTTACCTTTAGCAAAAAAAAAGGTTGAATAGGTTCACCCCTTATATGCTATAGACCATCAACTCATCAACATAAAGAAATGTGTGGATTAAGGAAGCCATTATGACACCTGCAAGATATATTCAATCTTGTATAATAGTACCAGACCCCTCGATAAAGTACATCCCTGTAATGCTAAGGGAAATCATCTGATTTACTAATGATATGTATTTAAGAATAGTCTTACACTTGTGTATAATGTCACTTTTTCTGTTTTATAAGCTTCGGTCAAAGGGTTATTTCCAGTTATACCTTTCATAGCCTAGACAGAAATACCTTCTTCTAGGTCTTGGGCAACAGATTGTGACCTTACGAGAACAGGCTAGCGCTGTTTATGTGACTCCCATATAAATGACAGTTATGGAAATAGTATAGCACAGCAAGGTACGCTGTTTCTTGTAAGCAGTGTAGCACACTTTGCCATTCAATACTATGAGAATTAAGCATACAGTGCAGCACAGGTGCACCAGACTATTTTTGCAACCATGAGGAATAACACTATTCCAGGCCATTTATACGACTTGTTATATCACCTATATTTTAACCAGTTTTCCTTTATGCAGGCACTATTTTTTCATTTCCAATCTACTGTAAACCGGTGAGACGAGACCAGTTGCTGTGATTTCTCAAAACACAGCACAAGGAAATCCATTCCTGATGTTTGTTAATATATTAACACACAGTGAAAAGCAGTATCAGCATGGAGGGTGTTATACAGCAGTAGTAAGCTGTCTGGATGTGAATCAAGTGTTGATGTGAGGCAAAAGACTTGTTAGAAAGCTCAGCACAAATCTGTGTATTCTGCTGCCTGGTTCCTCTCCATGCTCCTTATTCTTCCTCCCCTGTTCTCTCTCTATAAAGTATAATGGGCTGTTTCAAATGACAGCATAGTGCAGGGGTGGGGAACTCCAGGCCGCAAGGGCCGCCAACAGGTCATGTTTTCAGGATTTCCTTAGCATTGCGCAGGGGTTGGAATCATCACCAGTGCAGGTGATTATATCATCACCTGTGCAATACTAAGGAGATCCTGAAAACAAGATCTGTTGGTGGCCCTTGAGGCCTGGAGTTCCCCACCCCTGGTGTAGTGAGGTTTTTTTTCAGAGTAGATAACAAGCTCATGAGTTCAGGGGTACGGAGGAAAAATGGCAAAAAAGTAAAGAAGGAAACTGTTTTCGGTGATATGATACATTGCAAAGTTTCTCATATTCACTTGCATTATTCTCAAGCACATGGATCTGGCCTCACTGTGCCACGAACAAAGCTTACCTTTGAGTGGTGTGACTAAGTGCTTACCAGGTATTCACCAGAGCCTCTGATTGTGAGGTTGGACTTGGCTGTCAGTAAACATAAGGCACCACTTCAGGGCAATCCCTGACTACCGCAGTTGACCCCAGGGATCAGAAATGCAGGAACAGGGCTCATGGTAACAGGCAGGACTGAATCAGGATCTCAGGCAGGGTGGATACTGGTACTGGATCAGACAAGATGGCTGATTCAGTCAGGTATGCTGATTCACACAGCACTGACACAGGATACTGACTGGCAGGATAAACACGGGCTCAAGCAGACAAGCCAGGATCAGGATCAAGCAGGCAGGGCAGGATCAGGATCAAGCAGGCAGGGCAGGATCAGGATCATATAAGCAAGACAGGTCCAGGGTTTAGGCACAAGGTCACAGTGACTTGACAGCTAAGTAGCAGGTGAGGGATGGCACAATACTGACGTTTCTGAAGCAAATCCCAAAATCTTAAGTACCGTACCTAATGTCTGGTAGTCATTGGATAGCTCCAGAATGCACACATTGCCTTTTTTAAGAGGCTGGGAGTGCAGGCACTTATGCCCTGAGTCATGTGAGGCATGTTCAGCCCCTAGGAGCGGAAATACAAGGAACAAAAGAAGCTATACATCCAGGGTGGAGAGTGTGTTGGTGTCCCTGCCGGGCGGAGTGCTGGTACACTGCCTTTATTACAACTATTAATATATGCAAAGTTTGTTGAAAGTACAGTTCCATTTTTAGTGGTGCAAACTTATTTTGCTGGAAAGAAGTAACTTGGCATCATTCCTCTTGTCTTTTGGTGTCACTTAGTGTAAGAGAATGGAAATTAAAGTAAAGGCTCCAAACCTCATTGGATAGCTGGAGGCCAACAGCTATAGTATACAAAAATACAAAGCATTTCAAAGAGCATAAAATGTATAATGTATCTCAAAAAAATCCCGCTGCCTACCAAAAGGTAGCACAGAACAGGCTGAACAATGTAACCTATAGGTTTGGTGCTATTGTTAGCAAGTATATTACTAAGTATTAATCACCGTCCATCTTCTGCATCAAAAGCCTTTGTTTCCCCTCCACAGTTGTTCTCATCACTCCTCCTTTGGAGTAGTTGTTTCAACTTTAACTTGGTACCTTCCTCTCTCCACGCTTTTGACTGCAAATAATACTTCCTTCCCCCCTGGTCTAACACAGCAGCATCAGATGGACACGCACTGCTCTCCAATCCACTCCTACAGAAGATTCTTTGATTCAAATGAGGTCAGTGCTCAAAACTAAGCTATAATGAGCCTTTTTCAAAGAATTATCACAGCCCTTTTTTGAGCTTGGAATATAATGAGACCATACTAGGCATAGGGAAGATAAAAGAAGTATGCTGTCTAGACCCTGATTAAAAGTTACTTCTGCACACTATAATGTTATATTTACAGAATATACAGTTAAAACCACCCCATTAAATAAAACATCAATTGCACATAACCTGACTGGTTTCGCCTCATCAAGCTTCCTCAAGGGTATATCAACCAACAGCTCTTCCTCTCAACTTCCCCATAAAACAGTCGTTTCAATTGTGATTTTAAATGGAGACCGGAGAAAGCCCCTGCTGGAGCTTAGTTTATCATTCACAAAGTGCTCGGATGTTAACGTTCAAACTCCCTATCTCTTATCTGCCTAGCTTTCATCTGTTGCGGGAGAATTGGTAGGCCTTAATTCACATTAGACTGATTCCAATATTGGCAGGTTCGGCCAATTGTAGTCTATCTTCTTTAGAGCCTATCATTATTCATGAAGGGATCATAGTGTTTAGTCAAAAGTTTGAAAAGTCAAAAAGAATAATTTACATGACCTATAATAGCTTCAAGACGTCTGCAAAAAATCTGATATCGGTACTTTGTTTGCTCCTTTTGTAACTAGTGTGAAGTTTTGGACAATAACCCTGTGTGTACCTCTTTACTGCATCTTTGCCATTCCCTAACAGAGCGAATTTCACACTATATATTTTATTAAGTTATGTACTATACTTAAGTACTATACGGTCACCAAGCTATGACTTGCCTTCTTTGGACACATCATACAAAGATTGAATCACTGGACAAGGACATCATGGTAGGAAGAATAGAAGGAACAAGGTGAAGAGGAAGACCAGTAACCCAATAGCTTGATATTATCAAAATAAAATTGGAGAATACCCTGGTGGACCTATCTAGGCTTGGAGAAGACCTTGGTGCACCTATACAGGTTTGGAGAAGACCTTGGTGGGTCTATCCAGGCTTGGAGAAGACCCTAGTTTGCCTATCTAAGCTTGGAGAAGACCCTCAAAGACCTATTTAGACTTGCAGAAGACCCTGGTGGACGTATCTAGGCTTGGAGAAGACCCTGGTGGACGTATCTAGGCTTGGAGAAGACCCTGGTGGACGTATCTAGGCTTGGAGAAGACCCTGGTGGACGTATCTAGGTTTGAAGAAGACCCTGGTGGACGTATCTAGGCTTGGCGAAGACCCTGGTGGACGTATCTAGGCTTGGAGAAGACCCTGGTGGACGTATCTAGGTTAGAAGAAGACCCTGGTGGACGTATCTAGGCTTGGCGAAGACCCTGGTGGATCTATCTAGGCTTGGAGAAGACCCTGGTGGATTTATCTAGGCTTGGCGAAGACCCTGGTGGACCTATCAAGGCTTGGAGAAGATCCTGGTGGCTATGGCTCAAGATCGAGCTGAAGGCCACTAAATAATAATTAATAATAATAATATAATAATAATAACAATGCCAGTTCTAGCCTTGAAAGGATTATGTTGCACTTTTTCTCTACAGTATACGTTTTACATTGTTTACATTGCAGGGGAAATGAATCATTTAATAGTGGCCATTAAATTGAATGACCTTTGTGTAATGCAGGACATGTTACATCCTCCAGTTAGCTGTGGCTCACTCATCAAGCAAAATTTGAGCTGAACCTTAAAAAATGTTAACTGTATGAACTTATTCAATACAATAAAACAAAACAAAAATAATGGTAACATGTTAATGCCTTAATGCATAATTACATATGATTATTGCAGGGTTATAGCACGTGGAGTCTCAGGAGCTCAGCTTTCTTTACAAGCGGCACATGCCAACTGTCACAATCTCCACACTGTCCTTGTCTGCTATGTTACTATTGTGTGGAAGCTGTTAGTTTGTTTTGGTTGTGCTGGGTCTGTACTGCAATCATATGTGTTCACTTCCCTTGATTAGTCCTCTACTTAAGCATGCTAGTTCCTCCATCCAGTGTCAATCGTACACTTGTTGTTGCCTGTGTGATCGGATGATCATAGGTTCAAGTTCTCTAAAGGTACTCAACAATTATGTAAAAAAAAATGTAAAAAAATAAATAAAAATTTGAATCAATCTGCTTTTTTTTCTTTTAGAAGACAATAATAAAAGCCTGATGCTTGTTTTTAATTAGTGCTGGATCTTATCTGCTTTTGAGGCATGCTAGATAAATATTAGGATTGTCCCTTATTCTTGTGCAATCCTAATACCGGGCAATCACCCCCTCTTTCAATTAGTCTAGCTTCACACTATGGTTTTGTTCCTGTCTGTGGGATCCTGTTTTTGCAGGACCCCAAGGACAGGAACGGACAGGCCTGGATTGTAAACTCCAGATGCCATTTTGTGTGTCCGGACCAGGATTTTGACGGATCTGAGCACAGAAAGAGCTAGGGGATGCCGAGCCTACAAAGCGCAGGCAAGTGCTGTCAGCACCGTTCACTTTCACAGTGTATCTACAAACACGGCTTAAGTGAAATTAAATAAAGGGATGGTTAAAAAAAATAAATTCTCAATGATGCATCCACCTCTGATAGCTAAAGGACCATAATTAGTTGACCAGGAAGGGGCGGGCCACATGACCGCATCAGCTTCACACTACGTTTTTTACCATCCTGTTCTGTTTGTTTTTGAAAAGAACAGAACAGGATCGTTTTTGCCTCCCATATATCCAGGGGCTGGCTGGTCCGGGTGGCAGGGGGGCAGATGCCCCCAAGGCCAGTGGTCAAGCTGCAGTTTTGGGGCTGCCCGGCTATCTGTCATTTTGGTTGCTCTGCCCCTGAAGCTCACTGCTCATGGGCCACTGCTGTGGGCTTGCCTCCCAGGCCGAAATTTGCCAGCCAGCCCCTGCATATATCCCTATGGTGCCTATTGGTCATATTTGACCATCCGGTTTTGTGTATTCAGTCCTGGATCCGTTTCTGTCCTATTTTTCCCCGGTCCTAAAAACGAAGTCTGCACCGTTTTTGGGCTCCGGTGACAAAACCGGACAGAAACTAATCCAGTCTGGGACACTTAACATGGGGGTCTATGGAGCTGGATTCAGGAAAAAACAGAATAGTTACCGGATCCGGCTCCAGGGTACAGAGCATGCTCAGAACAAGAGCACTGCTCTGTACCAGTGGTACATGTCTGTAGTTTCAGCTTAGCAGTGTATCTACATACACTGCTAAAGTGAAATTAAGTCAAGGAATGGTCAAAAAATAAAAAATAAAAAAAATACTCATTTCTCCAGTGACTGTCCCGGGAAGATGTCTGATGCTGCAAAGATCTTAAAAGCTGATTGGCCGGTAGCGATCAGTTGATGTGTCACGTGATCACTACCAGCAAATCAACTGTTAATCAGCTGATCAAGGTCCTTGCTGCATCGGATGAGGACTCCTCAGATCCCAGGACAGGTGAGCATTTATTTTTTTTTATTTTTAATGCCCACTCATTTCGTTTATTTATATGTTCATACACTCCTGAAGCGAAAGTACTGCAGACTCGGCTCCTCCCAGCTCAGACAGATCTCTCCGGACTGACAGAAATGGCATTCGGAGTTTATAATCCGGGCCTGTCCATTCCTGTTCGTGGTGTCCTGCAAAAAACACGATCCCATGGACAAGAACAAAAACGTAGTATCAAGCCAACCTTTGAAGGTTTTGAATGATTGTCTTATCAGTATTTTGCACCTTTCTAGCCCTTGCCATTATCAAACAAGGCAGTTGTATCCTATTAGTGCATTAGTATTTGCTACCTGGGCAGGTAAATAATGTTACTCTATTTTTGCTATGTTAATTAGTTTCAGGGTCCCATCAAGCCATGCCTTGTCTGGCTGGTGAGCTCTCATGCATTGGCCAATTTGTGCATAAAGTACCTTCACTTTATAAGTATATTCCATGTGGCAGTAATGCAGGAGCACAATGGAGGAAACTATGTGGGTGACGTAAGAGCGTCGCTCACACGAAGCAGGGAAGGAAGATGTAATCACAAGATAAGAGGAAGTGCCGGATCAAGACGTGAGTATACTCAAAGGTATTTTTTATGTTATACAGATCAGCCTGGGGACTTATATATAGCATTCCAGAACATTGTATATAAGGGCATACTGGTGGTCACCACAGCTTATCTGGGAAAAATCTCATGGCAGGTTCACTTTAAATTTCTAGGTTTTTAGCCCGGCAGATACATATTTGATAAATATTACAATGTGGCCCTATCAAAGAAAGGTCACCTTGTTATGGCTGGTGGGCTCACACGAACTGGCCAATTTGTGTGCTAAGTAACTTTACTTTATAAATATATTCTATATAGCAGTAATGCACTTCAATATTATATACCTAATGATAGCATACATCTTAGTGCTTACAGATCGCTGTTGTATTCTTATGTTTAGATGTTAGGATTATGTTTGAATACACTTATTATAAATATTCTAATATTTCTTTACTAATGACTTTAAGGTATTATCTATACATGATTTTTCTATCTTTCTGATGAAGATGCTTCTTAACATGCACTTATAATGAAAAATGAAAGTAAAGTGTGCATCTCATGTACTGTATTATTGTGGAGCTGTTTACTTCTAAGATGATGTGTGAGTGCTGCAGACCCCAAATCATTGCCAATCGTTGTTTATAATATAGTGGAGATGCAACCCAGTCACGTTACACTTGCCATGGTGCTATAGTCAAAGGACTTTATTAACTATCAGATTTCTCTCTACAACACAGAGATAATTTGTCATTCCCTTTTTAAATAATAACTTCAAGTTATTTTTAGATATCTTTATCTATTAGATCCTGACATTAGCAGGGAGGAAGTAAAGGACTGCATGTCATGATTCCTCCACACAATGTGTCTAACACACAATAAAAGATATTGCTGTGGTTTTTATCTGGTATGCTGAGCTGTCAGTAGTTGATTGACAGTGGAGGCTTCCATCCTGATGCTCGGATGTTCAGGGGTTTTATCTTTCCAGTGATTGCTCTGCTACTTTACTGAGCAGCCTTTCCCAGAACTTTTCCGGTCGTACAGTCTATGTGAGAGGTGCTGTTGGCTGCATTCCTGTGTCTGTTCTACTTCTGATCATTCCACATGGAGAGAGAAGGGTTAAAGCCATATTGCCGCAAACACAATCAAGTCAGCGACAGCACAGATTTAACCCTTCTCTCTCTTTCCACGTGGAATATTATCTTAAAAGGTGCTGCAGCAGCCATGTTATTGCCTTCATTGTATTTGTGGATTCTCACAACTACGCCAGGTGAGTGAATTGTCTACTTGTTGGACAATTTTTCTCCCCAGATAATACCCTATTGCGCTTCTATTGTCTTTACAGTTTTTTTCCACATTTAGTTTTGAATACTGCTATCTCACCTCAGACTGTTGCCTGATTACGTTTCTGTCTGCTCCCTGTACTTGTTGTTATCTCCTGGTATTTTAACTATGGACAGTGACCTGACTATGCTTCAGTTGACTCCCTGAATAATCTTTGTGCTCTCCTGGAAACATGACACTGGACCAGTGCTTGACTGTGCCTCATTTACTCCCTGAATAGTCTATGAGCTTTGCTGGAGCCTGACCCAGATTATCTGACTTCCCTGCTGTCTGTTCTACATGTAAGCCGTGACTAGTGTCACACTGCTGTAATTCAACTCTCTTCCTACCCTACCCTTCTATCTCATATTAAAATAAAATGTGCAACTTAAAAGTGAATAAAGCTAACAAGCATTGTGGAACTCTTTTTCTGTGTCTGTCTATTTCTGAACATTGTTTTCTGGTAACAAACTGTTGCCTGATTATTCTTCTGCTTCCCCCCCCTTCTTGTTGTTATCTCTGTTTTGACCTTGGACAGTGACCTTAACTATGCCTTAGGGTCCTTTACACACTGAAGCTTCCGTCACACACAACGACGCACCAGCGATCCCGACAACAATACGACTTGGTAGGGATCACTGGTACGTCAAACAGTCAGATCTCACCAGCGACTCCAGCAACAATTCTGAATGATAGGAGGTCGTTGGGAATTATCACTCTCGAGCGTAGTATTGAGATCATTGGTCGTTGTCCCTTTCAACACAGCGATGCAGCTTCACCAGCGGGAGACCAACGACCAAAAAATGACCCAGAGCACTTTGTAACGATCAGCGATCTCACAGCAGGGGCCTGATCGCTGCTAAGTGTCACACATAACGAGATCACTGTTACGTCACAAAACCTGTGATGTTACAGCGATCTCACTAACGATCTCGTTATGAGTGACAGGGGCTTGAGACTTTCTAGCAATCCCACCAGCGATTTGACTTGGCCGGGATCACTGGAAAGTGTCTCTGCTGTCGCTGGTGAGCTGTCAAACAGGCAGACTCACCAGCGACCAGTCAGCAGCGACATCGCTGGTAACCAGGGTAAAACACCGGGTAACTAAGCAGCGTGCTCTGCTTAGTTACCCGGTGTTTACCCTGATTACCAGCATCCTCCCGCTTACAGGCTGGGCTAAGCGGGAGGACGCTGGTAACCAGGGTAAACAGCGGGTAATTAAGCAGCGTGCGCTGCTTAGTTACCCTGTGTTTTACCCTGGTTACCAGTGCCCAGCATCTAATGTGCGACGCTGGGCACTGGCTGTGAGGTCGCTGATCGTTGGCCTCTCGCTGTCACACACAGCGATGCGTGCTGACCAGCGGGAGACCAAGGACCAAAAAATGGTCTTGAATGATCCGCAGCGATCAGCGACCTCACAGCAGGGGCCAAGTCGCTGATGCGTGTCACACATTGTGACATCGCTGGAGAGGTCGCTGTTACGTCACAAAACCTGTGACGTTTCAGCGACATCGCTATCTAAGTTGCAGTGTGTGAAGTACATGTTAGCTGACTCCCTGAATCCTCTTCGTGACCTCCTGGAAACCTGACACTGAACTGTTACCTGACTGCATCTCTGTTTATTACCTGAATATAATATGAGCTTTCCTGGAACCTGACCCTGGATTTCCTGATTTCCATGCTGTCTGTCCTACATGTAAGTAGTGACTAGTGTCACACTGCTGTAATTCAACTCTCTTCCTACCCTAAATAACATGTGCAAATTAAAAGTGAATAAACCTAAAAAGCATGGTAGAGACCTTATTCCTGAATTTGTCTAGTTCTGGTCATTATTTTCTGGCACCAGACTGATGCCTGATTATTCTTCTATCTGCTCCCTGTACTTGATGTTATCTCCTTGTATTTTGACCCTCTACTGAGACCTGACTACACTTCAGTTGACTCCCTGATTTCTCTTCATGCTCTTCTGGAAACCTGACCCAGGATTCCATCTCTGTCTACTCCTTGAATACTAGGAGCTCTCCTGGAACTTGACCCCAGATTACCTGACTTCCCTGCTCTCTATACTACCTTTTAATAGTGATTAGCGCCACACTGCAGTAATTCAATTCACCTCCTACCCTATTGCATATTAACCCCTTCCAGACCCTTGGCCCACCCCCTGGGCCATGGAATGATCAGGCTCCTGCAGGTCGAGTGAGGGTGTCACTGACCTGTCACTCGGCCTGCAGGTACATGGGGAGTTGTACAACACCCCAGGGGGGGTCGATTTGCCCCCACCTCCACCCCCCCGGCTACAGGCGCGGTGATTGGCACTCAAAAGTGAAAGTGAAAATCACCGCGCCTGTAATGCTTCCCTGCCTGCCGCTGCTATCCCTACCCTCCAATCTTCTTCCCTGTCATCCTCTAACTGCCCCCCTGTCCCCCACCTCTCTTTCCTTACCCCTCTTCATCTTTCTTACCCCCGCTTCCTTTTCCTGCCACCTGCTTCCTGTCCCTGCCGCCCGCTTCCTCTTCCTGCTGCCCGCTTCCTCCTGCCTGCCCCCGCTTCCTCCTAAGTGCCCCCCTACTTCTCCTGTCACCCCCCCTCTTCCCTCTTCCTGCCCCCCCGATCACCAGAGCGGCGATCGCCTCTCCCACTCACCCCTCCGGCGGCCGCTCTGTCTCCACTGCGTCCCGTTCCTCCTCCTCCTCTTCACCGCCTCCGGATCTGACAGCTCTGTGCTGGAGCTGCCAGATCACTTTCTACAGCTAGATCCTGAGGATCCAGCTGTAGAAAGTGATCTGACAGCTCCAGCATAGTGATCCACAGTGACCATTATGTGATCACTGTGGATCACTGTGCTGGATCTGTCAGATCACTTTCTACAGCTGGATCCTGAGCTGCAGGAAGTGATCTGACAGCTCCAGCACAGTGATTCACAGTGACCATTATGTGATCATTGTGGATCACTATGCTGGATCTGTCAGATCACTTTCTACGGCTGGATCCTGAGGATCTAGCTGCAGGAAATGATCTGACAGCTACAGCACAGTGATCCACAGTGACCATTATGTGATCACTGTGCTGGATCTGTCAGATCACTTCCTACAGCTGGATCCTGAGGATCTAGCTGCAGGAAGTGATCGTGGGACCTTCGTTATGGACGACGTTGGAGCGATCGAGCGTCGTGGGACCTTCGTTGTGGACTACGTCGGATCTTTTCATAATAAAGATGGAGTCCGAATTGTGTCTGTGTTTTTTTTTTCAAATAAAAAGATTTTTCTCTGTGTGTATTTATTGACTATTTACCGTACTAGAGATTCCTAATGGCGGGTCTAACATTGGCCCTATATTATGAATCTCGGGCTTAGTGCCAGCTGCCAATAAAAAGCTGGCATTAACCCCTTTATTACCCAGTTAGCCACCGGCACCAGGGCAACTGGAAGAGCATGGGTACAGCGCCAGAAAATGGCACTTCAATGAATGCGCCATTTTCTGGGGCGGTAGCAGGCTGCAATTCGCAGCATGGGGGGCCCAAAACGCTTGGGCCTCTCTATGCTGAGGATTCCAGCCCCCAGCTGCCTAGTTGTACCTGGCTGGACCAAAAATATGGCGGAGCCCCACGTAATTTTTTTTTCTAGAATTAGTTCTAGAAATTAAAAAAGGGCTTCGCTGTATTTTTGGTTCCAGCCAGGTACAATGAGGCAGCTGGGGGCTGGTGGCAGTCCGTAGCTGCCAAGTTGTACCTGGCTGGACCAAAAATATGGCAGAGCCCCATGTCATTTTTTTAAAAAAATTCTACAAATAAAATGACATGGAGCTTTGCCGTATTTTTGGTTGCCAGCCAGGTACAACTTGGCAGCTAGGGGGCTGGAATCCTCAGCATGGAGAGACCCAAATGTATAGGGTCCCCTATGCTGCGAATTGTAACTACTAGACTAGTATGTTTTTTCACAAAAAGTTTCTTTATTCATTTTTACGTCTCAATTTGTGAAGCACATGGGGGTTCAAAGTGCTCACTGTGCATCTAGATATGTTCCCTGGGGGGTCTAGTTTCCAAAATGGGGTCACTTGTGGGGGAGCACAAATGTTTAGGCACACAGGGGCTCTCCATATGCGACCTGGTGTCCACTAAGAATTCCAATTGTTGGCAAACACCAGGTTGTGTATGGAGAGCCCCTGTGTGCCTAAACATTGGAGCTCCCCCACAAGTGACCCCATTTTGGAAACTAGACCCCCCCAAGGAACCTATCTAGATGCATAGTGAGCACTTTGAATCCCCAGGTGCTTCACAAACTGATCCATAATAAGGTAAAAATACTTTTTTTTCACACAAATCTTCTTTTTTAATTTGTACGGATCAATTTGTGAAGCACCTGGGGGTTCAAAGTGCTCACTATGCATCTAGATATGTTCCCTGGGGGGTCTAGTTTCCAAAATGGGGTCACTTGTGGTGGAACCCCAATGTTTAGGCACACAGGGGCTCTCCAAATGCGATATGGTGTCCGCTAACAATTTGAGGTGATTTTCCATTCAAATTGTTAGCGGACACGATGTCGCATTTGGAGAGCCCCTGTGTGCCTAAACTTTGGAGCTCCCCCACAAGTGACCCCATTTTGGAAACTAGACCCCCCAGGGAACATATCTAGATGGGTGGTGAGCATATTGAACCCCCACATGCTTTACAAATTGATCTGTGAATATGGAAAAAGTACTTTTTTTTCACAAAAATGTTCTTTTAGCCTCAATTCTTTCATTTTCACATGGGTAACAGGATAAAATTCATCTTAAAATTTGTTGGGCAATTTCTCCTGAGTACACCGATACCTCATATGTGGTCATAAACCACTGTTTTGACGCGTGGCAGGGCTCAGAAGTGAAGGAGCGCCATATCACTTTTTGAATGGAAAATTAGCTCCAAAAGTCAAATTGCTCTCTTTCCCTTCAGAGCCCTGCTGTGAGCCCAAACCGTGGTTTATGATCACATATGTGGTATCGATATACTCAGGAGAAATTGCCCAACAAATTTTAGGATCGATTTTATCTTTTTGCCCATGTGAAAATGAAAAAATTGAGGATAAAAGAACATTTGTGTTACAAAAATTAAAATATCCATTTTTTTGTTTCCAATTTGCTTAGTTCCTGTGAAGCACCTGAAGGGTTAATAATCTTCTTGAATGTAGTTTTGAGTAGCTTGAGGGGTGCAGTTTTTGGAATGGTGTCACTTTTGGGTGTTTTCTGTCATGTACACCCCTCAAAGGGACTTCAAATGGGATGTGGTCACTAAAAAAATGGTTTTGTAAATTTTGGTGGAGAAATGAAAAATTGCTCATGAACTTTGAACCCTTATAACTTCCTAACAAATTTTTCTTTTTTTTCCAAAATTGTGCTGATGTAAAGTAGACATGTGGGAAATATTATTTCATAACTATTTTGTGTCACATAACTCTCTGGTTTACCGGAAGAAAAATTCAAAATTTGAAAATTGCAAAATTTTCAAACTTTTTGCCATATTTTTGATTTTTTCACAAATAAACGCAAAAATTATCGACCTAAATTTAATACTATCATGAAGCCCAATATGTCACGAAAAAACAATCTCAGAATCGCTAGGATCCGTTGAAGCTTTCCCGAGTTATAACTTCATAAAGGGACACTGGTCAGAATTGCAAAAAATGGCA
Organism: Allobates femoralis; assembly: GCA_033576535.1. Taxonomy (NCBI): domain Eukaryota; kingdom Metazoa; phylum Chordata; class Amphibia; order Anura; family Aromobatidae; genus Allobates; species Allobates femoralis. The sequence continues at coordinate 43,986,093 of JARQOC010000008.1, read as the reverse complement.
AGGTCATGAAGGGGTTAAAAGAAAAATGAGTAAGTTAAAAGTGAATAAAGCCAAATTGCATTGTAGAGTCCTCATATTAAAATCTATATTTGACACCTACATTTACACACGTTGAGTATTTCTTAATAATTCTTCTAGAAAGGTTAAAAAAATATTTTATAAAATATATGATTTTCTATCATTTACTATGTTTTTACAAATACTAAGTTGACTACACTTATTGATTTTGATATATCTCAGAACACTAACTCAGATGTGATGTTTCATCCGTTTTATTGTGTTTTGTTAATGGGAGTGTCTGTTTTGTGTTTTTTCCCTTCTAATAAGAGGAAGGAAGTTAACGAAAATGATAAAAACATATTGAGCTGTAATGCTGTTTGTATGGTCTAATGAGCAGCTAGCGTCCAAGCAGCATATTAACATCATGCCTTCAGTTCTGGCAATCAAGGAAACAAAAAGCAGTGATCATGTGTCTGGGTAGTTTCTTGTGCCCATGACATCAGTGGCTTACAAAGACTTGGATTACAGCAAAAGAGGTCATTTGAAAGGATTCCAACAATGCTTAATTAGTTCCTAGGCTAAATATCAAACACTGATTCTTAGCAAACTACAAGGTGTTAGAGGATAATATACTTTTATGATATCCCAAAACGATAGTGGGTCATTTGGTTTCACTATCACCACCGACATTACTAATGTGGCACTGCATCTTAGTATCAGGTCTCTCTAGCAAGAAGAAGAGTAACTGGTACCATATTACTGTTTATATCTTTTAAAGGGAAAGTGTCAGTCGACCCATGTTGCCAAACCATCAAATCATTGGCTATCATCATTTCAGGCAAGACATAGTTGGAAGAGTCATAGGCAAAGCAGACACGTCATGGCATCGGCATCTTCCGCCATCCTTCTGGCTGATTGACAAGTCTCATCCATGTGTGTACTTAGAAAATATGCTAATTGCCACTTTAGAGAGGAAGAGGACTTGAACTCTAGTGTCAACTATTGGAAGCAGTCATGCTAAAAGTCAACATCGACCTTTTAACGAGCCTTGCCAAATAACTTAGGATCAAAGCCAAACCTGAATTTCAATCTGCAGACTGTCACACTTGAGCAATGGAACGCTCAGCAAGTGGTGCATCACATATGATGTCACACCTAAATAGGTGAAGTGGATTAATTGAACCAAAAACACTGGTCTCCGACCTGGGGGAACAGTCCCGAAGGCCACCGAGACTTTACTATCACCACAGGAGGTGGAGATAGACTACACTGATAGATAATCGATAGAGGGCAATCCCAGAGGAGTACTGAGACTGGCACAAAAACAGGAGAGGCAAATGTGTGGTGCTCCTGAGGGTCCAGTCATCACAGAGGTACTGCACCTCAGCCATAGGTGTGGTACCCCACTCTCGGGTAAGGAAGGGGCATTACCCGGTACCCACACACCAGCATCTAACACCACAACACTCCAGGCCAGGGGATCTGTGCGGACCAGATTTAGGGAGGGCCCCATCTCAGGCTGGAGGAGGAACTAGGTAGAGGGTGTGGGTGGAGGAAATAAAAACAGGAAGGGTATCCAAAAGCAGAGAGAATGTGAGGAAAATGTTAGTCTGTCAGTTAAGTAGTTGGTGAGAGAGAAACCTCCTGGGGACTGGAGGCGGGAGGAGCTCGTCCCAGGGCCAGGGAAGCGAGAGAAGAGATGCAGAAGCCAGTGAGGGGCTCCAGAGACAGAGAAGGGCCCTAGGGGCACAGGAAGTGAGGGATCCACCCATGGTGCCCGAATCCAAGCCGATTATAGTCGGGTGGATGTACCAGGTCGACGAGTGGATCGGACCCAGACTAGCGGAGAGACTGTAAGACTGAAGTAGCAAATTGGAGGCTGTGGTATCTGTATGTGCAATCCACACATACTTGCTAAAAAGGCAGCCACATAGGGTCAAGGGGACAAGGAAAACGTCGCCCGACAGGACCCAAGGCGGCTAGCTTAGTGTCCCAGCATCAGCCATCCAATTGCTGAACCCCATGGGTGGCGTCGCAAATTTATTGCCCATATAAACTTTCCTCATTTAATGACACAGCCAGGGCCATGGAGCTGGGTCACGCCACTGTGACATCCCAGAAAGAACTGCCGGCCCGGTTCCGAGTACCCAACGGTCCTGGTGGTGTGTCAGATGCACGAGCTGAACCAGCAGATGGTGGTAGGAGATGGTGACTGTAGACACAGGCAAGCTCAACAGATGGTAGTAGTTAGTCTAGTAGTTACTGGTAGGCACAGGTAACTGGCAGGCAAGGAAACACAGGCACTTGTTAATATCAGCATCAAGGCATAGCATAAGGCGAGACCTAACAACTAACTAAGGAAGACACAACTAACTAGACATGTTAGTCAGGCACCACCCAATAGGGGAGGCTGCGTGAAATACCGTGTGCTTCTCAGTCGTAGGCTTAGTGGCACTACCAGGTCAGGTCACACTATCCTTTAAAACTAGGCAGAGTAGCGCAACTGTGCGCTAAGCACACTCCTGAGATGCCGACCACGCATATGCATAGTTCGGGATCCGGAAGGGAAAGACGGAGATGGAGAACGCAGGGAGATAGGGCCAGGGCAGTGAGTATGGCGGCGCCCTTGACAAGAGGAGTGCAGGGATGCGGCCAACATGACATATGGGAACACCAGAGAAGATAATAATGGAAAACGCTGGAATTAGGAAGAGGAGATGAGAAGTTATCTCCTAACATTTACCTGAGGCTGAGCCCTGCGCCACTAATGTCCCTATATGGGTCTCCCATCGCCGTCATTTGACTAGGCCCTAACTGGCCATGGACTTACCCTGACTAGTGTGCAGGCACTAGTCTTGCTAAAACAACACGAGGTAGGTAAGGCAGACAGATGGGAAAAATACACAACAAACAATAGTCTTTAGATACTCCAGCAGGAACTGAAGTTACAGCAGCAAACTTCAAAGCTTCTCCTAAGTCAGGGTCCTTTAAAGTGATTAGCATATAGAATATAACTGGTACTGGATAGCAGCTAGGAGTGCGTATGTGCATTTATAGCAGAAGGGCATGGTCCAAAAGTTCTACAGCTGAGATAAAACTATGATTCCTCAGCAAGAAGGGAAAGAGTCCTTAGCACTTTCAGCATTAAAAGAAAGTAAAATCACTCCAATACCTGATAATAGTCAAGCAGGCAGCAAAGAGGAACTGTGATCATTTATGCATTGTGACCATCTGATCTCAGATCCCTAGAGGTCACATCAGGATATTACACCCCTGTGACACAAACACGGTGCTTAGGGGTATTGTCACTCATCAGTGAAAAGTATGTGATCTGAGCTGGCTGTATGAGAGGCTAATCAGATCTCATACTTTGCACTAACCAATACTCTGAAACTCTTCATCTACAAATTGAGATTCTGGTTTGGCTGTTATCCTAAGTGATATGACAAGGCTTTTTAAAAAGTCGATGTTGCCTTTTAGGATTGCTACTTCCAATAGGTGACACTCTCTGAAGAGGCAATTTCCATATTTAATTTCCAAAGGAGCATTGCATGGACCCAGGCCGTGGTTATTCTACTCAAGGAGAAACCTTACCCCTTAGATACCTAATGAGAGACATGTCAATTAATTGCATTGGCACTTGAAAGAGCTCTTCAATCGAAACCCTTTCTCCTCAATGTAGGGTTATTAAAGTATCGAGAGAGGAAAAGGAACTAAAAAACAAAGACAACAACAGTGATAACAATGGAGAAGACCTAACAGCCTAGAAGCAGCAGCGGACCCGTTAATCTAAAGGCTGAGGTCATAGCTCCGCACTGAGGTTGGAAGGCCATTCACCCCCTCCCATCACTGAGGCAGCTGTCAATTTAGCATCCCAGAGGGAGGAACGTCCTTCTGAGCCTTATAACAGTAATCAGACTAATGCAAGGATCAATCATCCAAATTATACTGGGAACAAATTATACGTTCAAATACCAGTTCTTGAAAAATCGGCAACAAAATAATTTTAATGTACCGTGTGAGTCTAAAACATTAATTCTTCCCAGAGGAACTGTAAAATGTGATAATGAGTAGTGTGAAAAATAGTGATGATTGAGAAATGCTTCATTTTCTTGAATGGAATTAAGTAGTAGGCAACCAATTTCCACTCCAAAATAGCTGCTCCTTTGCCCCAATGCATCATTTTCAAGTGGAAAGTCAAAAAGAGGTAAGTTAGATGGACAATGTACTGCCCCCTTTAAAATTATCAATGTTCTACTGATACTGATCCTTAATGGCCACTTTACACGCGGCTACATTTCTAGCTTATCCACAGGTAACTTACTGGCTGCAGTGAAATCATGGAGACATAGTTCCATTTGTACACAGCAACAAGATAGAACCATGTCTCCATGATTTCACTGCAACCAGTAAGTTACCTGTGGATAAGCTACAAATGTAGCCGCGTGTAAAGTGGCCATTAGGGTACCTTTACACGCGGCTACATTTCTAGGGTGGCTACAGGTAACTTACTGGTTGCAGTGAAATCATGGAGACAAGGTTCTATCTTGTTGCTGTGTACAAATGGAATAATCTCTCCATGATTTCACTGCAACCAGTAAGTTACCTGTGGATAAGCTAGAAATGTAGCCGCGTGTAAAGTGGCCATTAAGGATTATAGTGTAACACTGCAGTGTAATCTGGAACACCGGTGCCCCCACACTGCTTTGTCTTTGGCAGGCAGTGGGGACATCGACTTACCACCACTTCCCTTCTACACACCTACCCCGACCTCCCAAACGTGCTATTGTTGTCTCCTGCTCCTGCGTTCTGGTAACCACGCACAGTCTTCCCAGGAGTGCGCATGAAGCACGTACCTGTGCTCCTGCCCTCCATTTAAAAGGTCAGCATGCAATTACTGGGATATGCCCCTGACAAACAGTATCTAAGACATCCTCCATCTAGAGGAGATGCTTCATCAACGTGTTAGTTATTCTGTCAGCTTGCTGTCTGCTTAGCTTGTTGTCAGGTCCTGTTATGTTGTATCTGCTACCTGTCCCTGTGTCGTGCCTTCCCTACCTGTCTGTCCCTGTCTATCCCCATACCACCCTGCTTTTACCTGCCTATACCAGTGATTGTGCCTGTCATCTTGTCTGTCACAGCTATTATGAACCGATGACTCAGGAGTAACATTCAGATTCCATAGAAGTGGTTGGTAACTGTACTGACCGCAATCCCTCACTACACACCACAACTAGAAGTAGCCGTGGGATGTAACTAACCAGACTTAGACACCTCTGCACAGCCGGAGAACTAACTGCTCCTAAAGATGGATGGAGGAAAAGCTACCTTGCCTCAGAGTAGAACCCCAAAATAATAGCTAGCCCCCCACAGATATTAACTGGGAAACAAGAGAAAGAAAAACAAACTCAGGCAGAGTGAAAGGTTTAGCAAAAGAGGTCAAACTAGCTATATAGGAAAGACAGGATAGAATACTATTGCGGTCAGTATAAAACACTATAAAAAAAACCACCAACAGCAGATAGTACAAAAATTACCCTGAGTCACTAAGACTCGGCGCCCTCTATATCTGCAGACGTCTATAAATCAAATGCCAGTAGAACTGGAAATAACAGATAATAGTGAATGGTAAAATTCCTAGGAAGAAAACTTCCTAACTGAGAGCAGATAAACAAATATACAGACTAAATTGCAAACCCTCAACTCAGAATAAGACAAAACATAAGCAGATCGTTAAGCACACAAAAGTGTGCCACAAAATATCAAAAAACCATCCACTTAGCTTGCAAAGAATTCCACAGAGCAGAAGAAACCAGAGAGATGTGAACTTCTTCAGGAGCAAAATACAACTGGTAAGGATTGATCCACTTCCAACCATTATATGCTCCAAGAACCAGATTGCCAATCATCACCATCACCTGTGAAGCCCACACAATCAGCTGCATCACCAGCAACAACCACCGGAGGGAGCTCCAATGAATTCACAACACACGCCCATCCCAGCTGTACCTGTCTATACCAGTGACAGAGCCTGCCATCTTCTCCATCACGGCCATCCCAGCTGTACCTGTCAATACCAGTGACAGCGCCTGCCATCTTGTCCATCATGGCCACCTTACTTTTACCTGCCAATAATAGTGACCGTGCCTGCCACCTTGTCTGTCACAGCCATCACGGCTTTACCTGTAAATACTAGTGACAGTGCCTGCAATTTTGTCCATGATGGCCATCCTGGATGTACCTGCCTATACCAGTGACTCTGCCTGCCAACTTGTCTGTCATGGCCATCCTGGTTATACCTGCCAATAACAGTGACCGTGCCTGCCACCTTGTCTGTCACAGCCATCACGGCTTTACCTGTAAATACCAGTGACAGTGCCTGCCATTTTGTCCATGATGGCCATCCTGGATGTACCTGCCTATACCAGTGACTGTGCCTGCCATCTTGTCTGTCATGGCCATCCTGGTTATACCTGCCTATAACAGTGACTGTGCCTGCCATGACCACCCCGGCTGTACCTGCCTATACCTGAGAGTGCACCTGGGTCAATGTCATGGGGGTCAGCTGCCACAGTTTCCTCTGTGGTTCAGTGAGTCAACTAATGGAGTAGATGTAGAAAAATGATTTTACTGCTGTCTTGGTCAATGTATTTATTTACTTTATTCACTTTTATAGTGCCATCATATTCCACAGTGCTTTACAAATGTGTTCATCACTGTCTCCATTGGGGCTCACAATCTACGTTCCCTATCAGTATGTCTTCAGAGTGTGGGAGGAAACCGGAGAGCCCGGAGGAGACACATTTACGTATTCCATTGCATCACCTAAAACAGTTTGGACAAACGGAAAGTAATATGGAAATATCAACGTCATTTTTTATTTTCTTAATGTCTTATTTTCTTAAACTACAATATGTGTGCTCTAGGAGTAAGGCTGGGTTGACACAGCATTTGGCCCTACGTTGAGTGGCTCTGTTGGTGCTTATGTCCAAACCCATGCAAAATGAGATTTGGATGGTTGTGCCCACAGTGCAATTGACTTTAATGATGCAGATGAAGTCATGGTCTGCTCTGTTGTGTATCATTTTTAGCCTTAGACACCTCGTTGAGGAAAACAGGCAGATGTAGAGCCTTATAGATCCAATATTGGGCTGGGGGAATGGACTTGGTCTATGGGTTAGTGAGTGTAAAATACTTGCCCAGGGTGCTGGCAGCACGTTCTACACCACAGCTTCCATGCATGTAATGTAATCCAGTCATACTTACGGTACAACTCTTCCACCTGTCACATGTTCTCTAGTCCCAGTAGCAGCGCCCTGATGACTGGACGTAATCAATAAGGCAGTGTTCTGCCCACTTTAGACTTAGTGGGATAATATGATGCTAACTTTACCATATGTTATTACGTGTGTAACGTAACATGTTATCTTGTTGTAATGTTTAATGTGATTAGCACTATCTGGCAGTATTACCTGCATTATTCTCTTTTAAGATCATAGTGCATTGTGGGTCATCCCCTTAGCTTCCATGGGTAGCAGAAGCCATTGTAAGAGAGGATTTTACGCATAGCAAATGTGTTGTTTTGTTTATTCTTTGTTCCTGAAATCTCCATCATCTTTGAAAAACATATCTGGTGAGAGTTATACTTCTGTCTGTGTACTTTATACTGTAAAGTTTGTTGCTAGGTTATATAGCAATCATTTACATACTGTAGTCTCTTACTAAAAAGGATCCAATCAACTTTGCAGAGTACAAACGTCTTCCTAAGTGGTTAATGGCCCTCTCCAGTTAGTCATCTATTGTCATAGTGCAGATCATGTGAAAGTCCTTCCATTGATATCACTTGATCCGTGACTCAGATCTAAAATGGATGTTTCCCTGATGTTTACTGGATACTATCATGCTTCTCCAAAAATAAAACTGTCTTATATTTTTTCCTCTCCAAAAAAAGGCTATGGCTTACTTTTGGGGTAGTGCTTAAGAATAACCAATCACACATTTATGCATGAACAAAAAATCTACATCTTTTCCTTGCTAAAAGAAGTAAGATTTTTGCCTTGTGAGTCCTCCAATATTCCTTCTTGTACTCCACATTGTAGAGTGGAACTCATGTTGTGGGGGTACAGTATACTGGTTGTTGAAGATGATCAAATCTGCAGGGAGGCAGACATTTTTGGGATGGACATGCAGACTTGGGAGGCAGGACTCGGGAACGGAGCAGGGAAGCAGCTACCCTACTATTGGAGGCCACAGGTGTCTGGGCCTCAGTTGCTCTTCATTCACTGACCCACCTAGCATTGTCTGACATGTATAGGTGAGTGTTAGCTTTATATGGTCCTCTTTATTTTATATTGTATTATGCTGTCTACGGACACACCAAAAATTTTAAAATATGTAGAGTAGGACCACTTTATCTGAAACATTCCTTGACGTGGGAGAGTGGCTCAAGAGATTATTTCGGTAATCTTTTGCGAAATGTCTCTATTTGTATGCAGTATGGTAGTGACAGGTGCACTGACGCATTTATTTTTTCAGCAATTTTTGGCTGTGCTGGCTCCCCTTGTTTTCTCTCTGGTATGGTTTAGTGGCTGACCACCACTTGCCGTGCATGCAAAATATTGTCTGTTTTCCATCTGCATTGACTCCATTATTTTTAGTAACTGTTCACATATGGTTACCTCTTTCTGCCCTCAGGCTAGTTTATTGTAGCTACACTCACCTGAACTTGACTTGCTCTTACCTTTAAGAGCTGGTTGGGTCGGTGAGGGTTAACTGTGAAATAGCCCAAACACTTCTGGTGGAGGCCGCAGGTGTGGGGACCTCAGTTGCTCTTCATTCACTGACCCACCTGGCACCGTGGGAAGCATTGTCTGACATGTATAGGTGAGTGTTAGCTTTATATGGTCCTCTTTATTTTATATTATATTATGCTGTCTACGGACACGCCAAAAATTGAAAAATATGTAGAGTAGGACGTGGAAGAGTGGCTCAAGAGATTATTTCGGTAATCTTTTGCGAAATGTCTGTATTTGTATGCAGTATGGTAGTGACAGGTGTACTTACACATTTATTTTTTCAGTAATTTTTGGCTGTGCTGGCTCCCCCTGTCAGGGCCGGTTTTAGACCAAGTGGGGCCCTAGGCGAGATTGAGAGTGGGGCCCCAAACTATGAAATAAAAATAGTACCCGTACAGTTGTATACAGTATATACAGCAGCCCCAGTGGTATATACAGGCCCCAGCAGTATATACAGCAGCCCCAGTGGTATACAGCAGCCTCCCCAGTTGTATATACAGGCCCCAGCAGTATATACTGCAGCCCCAGTGGTATACAGCCGCCTCCCCAGTTGTATATACAGGCCCCAGCAGTATATACTGCAGCCCCAGTGGTATACAGCAGCCTCCCCAGTTGTATATACAGGCCCCAGCAGTATATACTGCAGCCCCAGTGGTATACAGCAGCCTCCCCAGTGCTATATACAGGCCCCAGCAGTATATACAGCAGCCCCAGTGGGGTGTATACAGGCAGCCCCAGTCAGTGGTGGTGTATACAGGGCCCCAGTCAGTGGTGGTGTATACAGGGCCCCAGTCAGTGGTGGTGTATACAGGGCCCCAGGGCCCAGTGGTGGTGTATACAGGGCCCCAGTCAGTGGTGTATACAGGGGCCCCAGTGGTGGTGTATACAGGGGCCCCAGTGGTGGTGTATACAGGGGCCCCAGTGGTGGTGTATACAGGGGCCCCACTGGTGGTGTATACGGGACCCCAGACCCCACTGGTGGTGTATACGGGGCCCCAGACCCCACTGGTGGTGTATACGGGGCCCCAGACCCCACTGGTGGTGTATACGGGTCCCCAGACCCCACTGGTGGTGTAAGCAGGGCCCCAGTCAGTGGTGGTGTATACAGGGCCCCAGGGCCCAGTGGTGGGGTATACAGGGCCCCAGGGCCCACTGGTGGTGTATACAGGGCCCCAGGGCCCAGTGGTGGTGTATACAGGGCCCCAGGGCCCACTGGTGGTGTATACAGGGCCCTAGGGCCCAGTGGTGGTGTATACAGGGCCCCAGGGCCCAGTGGTGGTGTATACAGGGCCCCAGGGCCCACTGGTGGTGTACAGAGGGCCCCAGGGCCCACTGGTGGTGTATACAGGGCCCCAGGGCCCACTGGTGGTGTATACAGGGCCCCAGGGCCCACTGCTGGTGACTGTATACAGGGCCCCAGGGCCCACTGCTGGTGACTGTATACAGGGCCCCAGGGCCCACTGCTGGTGACTGTATACAGGGCCCCAGGGCCCACTGCTGGTGACTGTATACAGGGCCCCCTCCCCTCCCTGTAAAAGAATACACATCATGATGATACTTACTCTGCCGCTGCCGCTGCCCGCCACTCTGCACCGCGCTCCGACTTCTTCCTGGCTGCTTCCTGTGACGAACCTGCCTGCGGCTGCGCCCGGCGCCGGTCACCAGGAAGAAGCCGGATGAAGCCGGAGCGCGGTGCAGAGCACTGCAAGCGGCCGCGGCGCTGCCGCGCCGGCTATAATCCGGCCGGGCCAGGGGGCCCTCTGAAGCTTGGGGGCCCTAGGCAAATGCCTAGGATGCCTGCCCCTAACGCCGGCCCTGCCCCCTGTTTTCTCCCTACTATTGGTACAGTATACCGTACAGTACTTACCCATAAAGATGAGGTAGCAGGACTCCAGACGCATTGACCAATCTCGCTCAGGACCTGCAGTTATGGCGCCCATGTGACCAGCGACCAATTAGTACCTGGAGTCAGAAGGCAGGACATGCTGACTCTGGTCACGGGTCACATGGGCTCCATGACTGCAGGTCCTGTCAGTGTTGGAACACCTGCTGGCACTGAAGCACAAGGTGAGTATAAAGATTTATTGTTTTAATGACAGGTGCACAATGGGAATAAGGGGGAGCAAGGACAATGAATACAATATTCTCCTCACACTATATTCCTGCTTCACTGGTGACTATTGCATCACTTTGCAATTGGCCGGTGCTCATCAGCTGAGAGTGACATTGCATGTGTATTTCTATGCAGGTGTCACTTTCAGCTGTGACTACACAGCCAGGGCTTATTTGTGGAGTAGGGCTTATATTTCATGATTACTCTAAAGAGCCCAAAGAACCTACTAAGGCTTATTTATGGTGTAGGGTTTCTATTTCAAGCCTATTCCAAAAAGCCCAGAAAACCCAGCTAGGGCTTATTTTTGGGTAGGGTTTATTTTTGGATTAACAGGGAAGATCCATAAAAAATGTGGAAATGTGAAATGTGGTTATCTCTCTATGCCCTTTGGATGTCTCTCATGATGCTTCCATCATGGACACAAGGCACCTATTCATGAAAGCAATTTTTCAAAAATTCTGGTGTAAATTTCTTTCAAAAGTCGCAACATTTTTTGCAAGCTAGTTTGCAACTTTTGGTGTTTTTACACCAATTTCTCCCAGCTGCGCTAAAATGGACAGAGCTGAGCGAATCTTGGGCACGATGGGTCATGGCTGGGGCGTGACACCATGGCTCCTCTAAGTCATGACAAGTAGAGATGAGGAACTGTTCGGGGCTAGAGTTTGGGGATTCCCCTCTTCAAAGTGCTAGAACCTGAATCGCTATGCTCCGGTATGCTGGGTGGTCAGGCAGGTGCGAGCTGCTTGCTGTTTGTGATCGGCACACACTGTCCCTAAAAGCAGAGGAAACGTCCATAATATTTTATCTAGATTAAAAAAAAATAAAAAAATCTTCCTCCCGCCCCAGGAAGTGTTACGCTTATAGCTGGCTGTATGTGGGTGGAGAGCCGACCAGCCAATCACTGACTGGCGATAACGTATAGGGTTATGTTTGGGTCTTGACCATTGTGAGGCACCGCCGCCATGGTCCCCATGGCCGGGGCGCATCACATGCAGGACCAGGGTATGATCCTGCTCACACTGGCCAGTTTGATAGTGATGTCGCTGTGTGAACCTATCCGGAACACAAGGTGTTAAATGTGAGTGACTGCTGTAGATCTGATACATTCAGGAGACTATTGAGCGGCTGTGAGTGGCTCATGAGATCAATGAGGCCCTGAGGAATGTAATGGGTGCTGATTGCTGACAGCCCAGGTGGGTGTGTCAGGTGGGTGTGTCCTGAGTAATAGCAGCCCAGCTGGATGAGTCAGTGTGGGAGTGGCAGGCACGATAAGAGCCTGCCAGCTGATTGAACCTGAGATCCTGCTGAGAGATCATGCTGAGAGATCATTCTGAGATCATGACCAGCCTGAGTGCAGAGCAGTGCAAGGCTCTGTGTGCATGGAATGATGGGAGCATGCTAGCTCCATGCAGGTGCCTAGGTCCGGGGTCGTGGCAGCACCTGGAGGGGGAAGCCGTGGCTGACCCGGTGGACGCTAGACCGGACGTATCTCAACATGCGTCCGGGAAGGAGCCCGTGGGGAGGCCTGGTGGAACCTGTGACACAGGTAGCGAGACTCGGATCCGTGCCCGGTAAGAAAAGCAGTTCCTGAATGCTTGTGTGAACTGTGCACCTTGTGTGTAAATCATGCCAGGCGAGCGTAACCGCCATTAGGTCCAGTGAAGGACCTGTTGAACCTTATAAGTATTGTATGGCTTTTTAAAAGACCCAGCGAGTGAATGTAGCCCTATAGGGGCCGATGTATGAAGTGTGCCAGGCGGGCATAGACCGCTCTTGGGATCGACTCAGTGTAGTCAGTTAAAGGTCCTGATGAATCGGAATGTATGTAGCCCTTCGGGAGGCGATTTAATGAAGTGTGCCAGGCGGGCATAGACCGCATTTGGGTCCGACTCAGAGTAGTCAGTTAAAGGACCTGATGAACCGGAATGTATGTATGTACTAGAGGTCAGATGCAGGGGTTAATAGGGCTCCTATAGTAGGGTAACGGATGGTTGTCCCGGATACTAAGGTTTGCCAATCCCTGTTCTGAACCCAGATGTGCCACAGTCCATGGATGTCTATATGATGGGCTGTGAGCGTCTGAATGGACGCGTGTGGTCCATGGTGGCTTATAGGATGGATCACATACTGTATGTAAGAACCCGGTCAGGCTGGAGGAAACTGGTATTATGAAGCTGGGGAAACAAAGCCAGGCGGCTGGTTCCGCCATTGGGACCCATAGGGCCCGTTGATATGGTAACTGATGTATTGTTAAATGTATGTGAAATGTAGATAGGCCGGAGGCCGTAGCCACCACAGGAGCGGTTGTTAGAGCTCCAATGGGGACAGAGAGGTGGTTAAAGGTCCCGGATAACTATAAGATGTTATGTGCAATATACCGTATATACTCGCGTATAAGCCGAGTTTTTCAGCCCAAATATTGGGCTGAAAAGTACCCCCCTCGGCTTATACGCGAGTCAGTGCTGTATACCGATGTATACATCGGTACATACCGATGTATACATCGGTATACAGCAGCCCCCGCATCCCCAGTAATGCAGGGCCCCCCCAGCGTCTCTCCGGTCACCTGTAAAGCAAACTATACTTATCAGTGTCCCGCTGTCCGCGCCCGCCGCTGCCGACATCGCGATCCTCCATCTTCATGCGTCTTCTTCCTGTTTCTGTGCTCGTCGCCGGCAATGACGTCATTCCCTGCGACGATCACAGGAAACAGGAAGCAGACGCATGAAGATGGAGGATCGCGTACGGCAGCTGTGAGCGGGTGCGAGCGGGCGTGGACAGCGGCACTGTGATAAGTATAGTTTCCTTTACAGGTGACCTGAGAGACGCTGGGGGGGCCCTGCATTACTGGGGCTGCCTGTATACTACCGCTGGGGCTGCTATATACCTCTGGGGCCCTGTATACTACCACTGGGGCTGTATAAACCACTGGGGCTGTATATACTGCTGGGGCCCTGTATACTACCACTGGGGCTGTATATACTACCACTGGGGCTGTATATACTACCACTGGGGCTGTATATACCTCTGGGGCCCTGTATACTACCACTGGGGCTGTATAAACCACTGGGGCTGTATATACTGCTGGGGCCCTGTATACTACCACTGGGGCTGTATATACTACCACTAGGGCTGTATATACTACTAGGGCTGCGTCTATACTACCACTGGGGCTGTATATACCTCTGGGGCCCTGTATACTACCACTGGGGCTGTATAAACCACTGGGGCTGTATATACTGCTGGGGCCCTGTATACTACCACTGGGGCTGTATATACTACCACTGGGGCTGTATATACTACCACTGGGGCTGTATATACCTCTGGGGCCCTGTATACTACCACTGGGGCTGTATAAACCACTGGGGCTGTATATACTGCTGTGGCCCTGTATACTACCACTGTGGTTGTATATACTACCACTGGGGCTGTATATACTACTAGGGCTGCGTCTATACTACCACTGGGGCTGTATATACCACTGGGGCTGTATATACTACCGGGGCTGCGTGTATACTACCACTGGGGCTGCTGTATCTACCTCTGGGACTGGTGTATACCACACTGCTGGGGGCTGTATACTTGTGCTAGGGTCCACCCTCGGCTTATACACGAGTCAATAGATTTTCCCAGGTTTTGGGGGCAAAAGTAGGGGGGTCGGCTTATACACGGGTCGGCTTATACACGAGTATATACGGTAAGTGTTATGTAATGTTATATGTAAATGTATGGTGTATTTATGTATGGCGTTTATAATCAATGTGATATGTGTCAAACATGCTACCCGGGTTATGATATTATATGTGAAAAATAAACGGGTAGACATTGGTTAAATTATAAACACGTCTTCCTGTCGTTATGCAAGCGGGTTCCCCGGGTGCTACCTCACACCATGCAACCCCCATACCCGAACTTTCAGGAGTTCACTCATCCCTAATAACAAGTGTGTTGTTTCTTACACCAGAAATCTCAGGTTATGTTCACATGTTAAATATTTGTTACAGAAATGTCTGCACTATTTCTGCATCTTCAGGTGGGAAAACTGCTGCATATTATTGACACATTTTTTTCATACTTTTTTCATCAAGGTACAAAACTGTGAAGCAGTCCAAAAAATTGTCCAAAAAACAGGCCAAGGTAAAAACACCAATACAAGACAGAACACTACTCAGGGAAACCAAAAGCTATTTCTGGCAGCTTACAGCAAGAAGCTGAAGGTACTAGTATGGTATGATGCTTTCCAATAGGCTGAAGCTTAGGAGTTACTGACTTCAGCTGGAAAGCATACACACCCACTAGTCAGACAGAGATACAGCAGATCCCAGCCACTCTAAACTTAGTGCACTTGCAGAGCCTGTGCTGATCAGGGATTCTGACTTCTCCTCTATCTCCAGCACATCCTACAAGTGAATATGGTGTGCTGACAGAAGCAGATGTCGATGGGGCAGATTCTGGTGGGGATATGACACTGGCTTGGAGGCAGGGGCTGGCTGGCCTGGGGGCAAGGGGGCAGATGCCCCTCAGGCCAGTGGTCAAGCAGCAGTTTTGGGGCCGCCCAGCCATCTGTTAAGTTGGTCTGGGAGGCCGCTCTGACCCTGAAACTCACTGATTATGGGCCACTGCTGTGTGCTTGCTTGTCCTCCAGGCCAAAAATTTGCCAGCCAGCCCCTGCTTGGAGGTGCTTGTCACTTGTCAGATGCTCTTGATTCATAGGTGTGCTTGTTAAGGGAATCTGTCAGCAAACTTGTGCTATGTAATCTGAGAACACCATGATATATGGAAAGAGACCCTGATAACATCGATGAGTCACTATGTTTTGGTCTTTTAATACAATCAGTGTTTTATGAGCAGGAGGTTACCACAACTTGGCACGTGCAAGGTAGTCCATCCTCCACGCACTGATTAGCAGCTCTCTCTCACTATACATTGTACGCAGAAAGCTGTGGTGTGGGCGGCATTATACACAGCTCAACAACTGAGTTCTGCTAGATCCGCAACAGAGAAAACTGTGACTCCATTCTAACTTGTTGCACCCAATATACTTAATGATACATCATTAGAATTGAGGTCTCTGTCCCTACCTCATGGCGCTGTCAGATTACATAGCAAAAACCTGCTGACAGATTCCTTTTGAGAAAACGGTGGGATGAATTCTTCTTAGCATTTTGGGGGGAAAAATGGGGACCCCCAAACTGACCCAATCACATTGTTCCAAACCATTCATAATAGAAACAAAACAACAACTTAACAATGTAAAGAAGAGGTGCAATAAGAAGTCGTTAGAATATTCCGTCCACCAATTTTTCTGTATCTTTCACTTTCTTTCTTTCTTATAATGACGCCACAAGAGGATTTGAAGAGCTGATATCCATATTTATGCTTTTTACTGATAAATGTTACTGGATATGGCTTATTTTTCTGGATTTCTACTATGCAAAACATCTGCACCTTAATAAAACGTTACAAGTTATTTGTACGACGCCGCAAAAGCACCGTTAAAGTGGCACGCCGGGGCGAGCCAACCATTTATTTATTGCAAAGCAAAAATATTTCGATGTCAAATTTATGGGAAGAGAACGGCCTTCTCCGCTTGTTTGCCTTCGTTAGGAGCGAGCACATGTGTTCAAATAAATAGATGTGTGCCGTCTGCATACTGAGCGGGGAACGCTTCATAGAGGGGCCGTATGTGTGATCCGCATCAGACCTGCTCGGCCATTATTGAAGGACCCCCCTCTTCCCCCCCCCCCCCTCCTTCTGCTACTAATTCTCTTTGGCTCTGGTTTCACTTGGTGGTGTCCTTAAGTGACTTTCTCCTTTAGTAAAACCCCCAGCCCTATGTTTGCTTTTTAAAGCAGGGATGGAATGAGTCCCCTTAGACTGTGCCTGGCCTGAAAAGCCAAGAAGGAAAGCTAGTCAGCAAATCTGCGTGTAACATGACCCCTCCCTACAGCTCTATCTCACAGGGGAGGTCCCGCCAATAGAAAATGGGGCAGGGGGCATGAATTGGGGAATTACAGTAGGCATAATGATGCGTTATGGGATATATACCAACACCAACCACTCCGAATCTCCAAAACTCTGCGAGAAATGCCGAAAGCCGGTTGGTTATTCCAACATTATCCCTTCCAACATCCCCCCCCCCCCGGTAGACCGCCCGTTCCTTCTATGTATGGTATTTTCACATTTTTTACACCTTGCAGCTATGCACAGATTTTCTCCCCTTTCCAGGTGCCTCCTCTTCTCTCCATGGCTAATATCTCAGCTGCTTTGGAAACACATAAACTGTGGAATAGAGATCAGATGGCAAGGACAAAGTGCGACACAATATCCGAGGCAGGAGCCCCCTCTCTTGGCCACAGGCATAACTGTCCCAGACCAACATCCCTGATTGTAAATCCAAGAACAATCACCTACTGACCGCAGATAAGAGATTGCTATATATATTTATATACACTATTCTATACATACACAATATGTATCTCTCACATATATACCACAGATAGATAGATGGTGATACATATAGATACATACATAGAGTTTGATAGATTATAGATAGTGGTGGATATGCTATATAGAGGGGTAGATGGATTGATTATAGATAGTGATAGCTAGATAGATAGATAATAGATAGAAAGTGATAAATATAGATAGAGATAGATTTATAGATAGAGACATAGATAGAGATAGTTAGTGATGGATATATTATAGATAGAGATAGATGGATAGATTAAAAATAGTGATAGATAGATAGATAGATAGATAGATAGATAGATAGATAGATAGATAGATAGATAGAAAGAAAGATCATAAAAAATAAAGAGCAGCACAGCTGACGTTACCTTCGGGTGCAGGACCCACCACAATAGTCCTTCCTCCTACCTGGTTCAATATTGCAAAAAAACATAGGCAGCACTCCCACTTGTTTAAGGATAGATAAGACCTTTATTGGTCACAGCTCACAGGTGACGTTTCAATCCACAATACCGATGGGGGGCCGTGTGCCAGCAGGGGGGCCTCTGTATACCGAAGGGGGGCCATGTGCCAGCAGGGGGACCTCTGTACACTGATGGGGGGCCGTGTGCCAGCAGGGGGGGGCCTCTGTATATTGATGGGGGGGGCCATGTGCCAGCAGGGGGGGCCTCTGTATACTGATGTGGGGCCGTGTGCCAGCAGGGGGGGCTTCTGTATACTGATGGGGGGCCGTGTGCCAGCAGGGGGGCCTCTGTATACTGATGGGGGGGCCATGTGCCAGCAGGGGGGCCTCTGTATATTTATACATAAATTTAAATGGATAAAAACCACTGTTGCCAGATATTACATGTACAATTGTTCGACAGAATTCCTTTTTAAATAGGATTTTAGTAAAAATATCGATCTTGGTTTTACAAAAAATCCTTACGTGATGGAAAAAAAAAAATGGAGGTCATTTTCGTAATCAGCCACCAAATTACATACAAATCAGTGAAAACTTCTCTTGTATTTTTCAAAAAATTCAATTTTGCAGGGTTGTGTAATAAATGGGTAGATAGATAGATAGAGATAAATATAGATAGACTAGATGGTGGCCCGATTCTAACACATCGGGTAGTCTAGAATATGTATGTAGTTTATTTATGAAGATTTAACAATAATGCAAGGAGTACACAATATCTATCTATCACCTACCTATGTGTCTATCGTCTATGTATTTTTGGGATATTTTATCTTTATAAACTAGGGTTCTTGGTACACATATTGGCCAATACCTGTTTGCCCATCAACCAGCTTCAAGTTGATTTTAGATCTGATGGGTCCCTATCCTACCTTGTCACTCTTTCCTTGGGCTCAGCTAAGCCTCCATTTTTACTATTTCTCAGTGGGAAGACTCATTTAAATCAAAGAAACAATCAGAGATCATATACAGTGCTGACCACTGAGCCACCATATACAGTGCTAACACTGAGCCACCATACAGTGCTGACCACTGAGCCACTGTACAGTGCTAACCACTGAGCCACCATATACAGTGCTAACCACTGAGCCACCGTATACAGTGCTAACTACTGAGCCACCATATACAGTGCTAACCACTGAGCCACCATACAGTGCTAACCACTGAGCCACCATATACAGTGCTAACCACTGAGCCACCATATACAGTGCTAACCACTGAGCCACCATACAGTGCTAACCACTGAGCCACCATATACAGTGCTAACCACTGAGCCACCATATACAGTGCTAACCATTGAGCCACCATACTGTGCTAACCACTGAGCCACCATATAGTGCCAACCACTGAGCCACCATACAATGCTAACCACTGAGCCACCATATACAGTGCTAACCACTGAGCCACCATATACAGTGCTAACCACTGAGCCACCATATACAGTGCTAACCACTGAGCCACCATATACAGTGCTAACCACTGAGCCACCATACAGTGCCAACCACTGAGCCACCATACAATGCTAACCACTGAGCCACCATATACAGTGCTAACCAGTGAGCCACCATATACAGTGCTAACCACTGAGCCACCATATACAGTGCTAACCACTGAGCCACCATACAATGCGAACCACTGAGCCACCGTATACAGTGCTAACCACTGAGCCACCATACAATGCTAACCACTGAGCCACCATACAATGCTAACCACTGAGCCACCATATACAGTGCTAACCACTGAGCCACCATACTGTGCTAACCACTGAGCCACCATATACCATGCTAACCACTGAGCCACCATATACAATGCTAACCACTGAGCCACCATACAATGCTAACCACTGAGCCACCATACAATGCTAACCACTGAGCCACCATACAATGCTAACCACTGAGCCACCATACAATGCTAACCACTGACCCACCATACAATGCTAACCACTGAGCCACCATACAATGCTAACCACTGAGTCACCGTACAGTGCTAACCACTGAGCCACCATATACAGTGCTAACCACTGAGCCACGATACAATGCTAACCACTGAGTCACCGTACAGTGCTAACCACTGAGCCACCATACAATGCTAACCACTGAGCCACCATATACAGTGCTAACCACTGAGCCACCATACTGTGCTAACCACTGAGCCACCATATACCATGCTAACCACTGAGCCACCATATACAATGCTAACCACTGAGCCACCATACAATGCTAACCACTGAGCCACCATACAATGCTAACCACTGAGCCACCATACAATGCTAACCACTGAGCCACCATACAAAGCTAACCACTGAGTTACCGTACAGTGCTAACAACTGAGTCACCATACAATGCGAACCACTGAGCCACCATACAATGCTAACCACTAAGCCACCATACAGTGCTAATCACTGAGCCACCATACAATGCTAACCACTGAGCCACCATACAATGCGAACCACTGAGCCACCATACAATGCTAACCACTAAGCCACCATACAATGCGAACCACTGAGCCACCATACAATGCTAACCACTAAGCCACCATACAATGCTAACCACTGAGCCACCATACAGTGCTAACCACTGAGTCACCATACAATGCGAACCACTGAGCCACCATACAATGCTAATCACTGAGTACAGTGTATTTGAAATATGGCGCCATGGCGCGCGCCGCTATTCTGATTGGTCGGCGCTGAACGCGGCGACCAATGAGAGAAGCGCCATTCAAACCGCGCGTCGCTTCTCTCATTGGTCGCCGCGTTCAGCGCCGACCAATCAGAATAGCAGCGCGTGCTATGGCGCCAAATTTCAAATACACTGTACTCAGTTTTTTTCAAAAAACTCAAAATTCTTATTTTTTTATTTCTGAAGTTCTAAAAAAATAAGAATTTTGAGTTTTTTTCAAAAAAACATTAGTTTTTAAAGTTTTTTCTCAAATATATATAGCTTGTTAGCATATGTACATCATTGGTAGTAACTGAGTGCTGCAGAGAATTTTTTTCTAGTTGTTTGACCCAGTGTCCCTGCTGGCACCAGTTCACATTGTGTCTGTGAGTGCTGTGCAGTTTTTTCTCTTTTGTATCATATGGAGTTGCTGGCTCCATGTCTGCAATTTGCACCCTCATCACCTGCAGGTGGTCTAGGGTCGAGATGGTGTCCACCCACCGAGAGGTGGTATAGGGAGGAAAAGGAGGGCAGGGATGTCAGCGTGAGGACTCATCAGACCTGGGGTCACTTTGTTGCAGTTGATGAGCAAACAGACATTGGCCAATGTATGTACTAAGAACTTCAGAAATAAAAAAATAAGAATTTTGAGTTTTTTGTAAAAAACATAAGTTTTTAAAGTTTTTTCTCAAATATACATAGCTTGTTAGCATGTGTGTATCATTGGTAGTAGCTGAGTGCTGCAGAGAAATTTTTTTTTTTTTTCTAGTAGATAGATAGATAGATAGATAGATAGATAAGATAATGCTCTTGGTAAAGTCAGATTTTCCTGATTTTTCCTTAGTTGCGTTTTACAGCAAAAAGCCATGGTCCATAAACAGTTTACAACTCAGCATAGGGATCTCAAAGTTATCTGTCAGGAGAGGGGTACAACATTTTTTACAAGATATTAAATATACTAAGGAGCACTGTGGAGATGGTCATCAAGAAGTGGCCTAAATTCGACACAAAAGCGACTTTAAGTATATATGGACGTCACTCAAAAATTAAAAGACAAGTAGTAAATTGGTTAGGGAGGCTGACAAGATGCAACCTTAAAGGTGCTGCAAGAATTTCTGTCACATACTACGGTAGTTGTGTACTGCATTTGATAACAACCCCCTATACTCTTCATATGGCTGGACAGTAAGGTAGGGTCGCAAGACGGAAGCCTTTTCTTACAAAGAAAAGTATACACGCCGGCTTCGTCTTTGCTAAAACCTACATCAAGACTTGTCATGGTTTGAAGATACAAAGGTTGCAATTTTTGTCCATAATTCCAAAAGCTATGCTTGGCACAAAGCCAACACTGTGCATCACTAAAAGAACACCCACAGTGAGGCATGCTGGAGGCAGCATTATGCTTTGGGGCTGTTTTTCGGCAGCTGAGACTGGGGCTTTAGCCAAGGTGGAAGGAAATATCTAAAGTTCCAAATATCTGTCAATTTTTCAACAAGATCTTCAGACATCTGCTAGAAATATGAAGAGAAAGGGGTGTTTAACCCTTCAGCACAACAACGACCTTAAGCATTCCTCAAAATCAACAAAAAGAAGATCAAAATTTTGGACATTTGGGAATCTTTGTGCTACAAGGAAAAGGGGCAAAAATTGCCAATTCTAGAAGCTGAGAGTTCCCACCCAAAAAGACTGAATGATGCCATAAATTCAAGGGGTACGTCAACTAAGTATTAGTTTAAGGGTGTGCATATTTATGCAACATAGCCATGTGGAGAGAGTGAAGACGGTGGTTTGACCCTCACGCTGCCTCCAAGAAAACACAAAGAATGGAGTATCACTTGACTTTATTTGTTCTCTATGTGTTTCATGCACATCCGCACACTTCTTCAGGAGGATAAAATCAATTTAGGTATATTTGGTAAATTGATTTTATCTCCTGAGGATGTGCGCGGATGCACATGAAATGTGTAGATTACAAATAAAGTCAAGTGATACTCCACCGCAAGGTTTAAACCACTGCCTGTCATGCTTGGACTAAGGGGATGTCCAGCAACTGTGCGTGACAGTAGCGCACAGACCAACGATGTCCGGTGCGCAACAACGAAACAACAACAGACAAGGAAACACCAAAGGAAATAAATACAGTGGAGGGCCCTGCTCATAGGGAACAGGGGAGAGGTGACCTCCTGCACTCACCTGCGGCAGCCCTACCATCCATATACGAGTTCTTTCTCCTCGTCGCAGAGCAGGAAACCTAAGCCCTCCGCTGGCCCTGAAGTTAACCCTCACTAAGGAAGGCCGGCGGGAGCACCAATCCCATCGACTACAATAAAGAAACATGATGGAAGGGGAAGACAGACAAAGAACAACAGGACAGCTACTTCACGTCTGCTGACACTTCACCAGACAGCAGACGGCTTGACAGCAAGAGCTCAGAGCTCCTTACACCTCAGGAGCTTGGCCTGGAATGAAGTTCAATCTCCAGCAAAGCATGCTGGAACCCTGTGATCCTATAAAGGCAGAGGTAATCACAGAGTGGCTACATCTGGACAAGGCCCAGCTAGCTTGCTAGCAACTGAGACTAAGATTAACTCCTCCAGTGCCAAAGGAAAAGGACATGTTTAATATGAAGTTCCAAGTCAGACATGAGACTTAGGTCCAAAGCAGTCACAAGTCTCCTAGGAAAGGGAGACCATCGTGACTCCGTCTTCACTCTCTCCACGTGGCTATCTTGCAGTCTAGGTGGTTCACTGCAGCCGGACATCTAATATATAAAGCTGAATGTGTGTATGTGTGTATGTGTGTATATCCGGGATTGGCATCTACACCGTCGCAACTACAGCCGCAAAATTTTGCATAGTCACACGTCTGGACCCCGGGAGCGTCATAGGCTATGTTGTGAGGCGAAATTTTAACCCTGCGCGTTCCAGTTCACCAAACAATTTTGCCCCTATCTACATAATGGGAAAAAAGGGAAAGGAAACGTGTGGGAGGAAAATCGACAGCTGTCAGCTATAGAGACAAAATTTTGCAAAGTCACACGTCTGGACCCCGGGAGCGTCATAGGCTATGTTGTGAGGCGAAATTTTAACCCCGTGCATTCCAATTCACCAAACAATTTTGCCCCTATCTACATAATGGGGAAAAAGTGACAGTTACCAGTTGACAGTTGTGAATGAGAGGGGCTTAATGATAGCGCCAAAGACTAACAGCACATACCAGCATATAGTCACTAAGGTGGGGCCCCAACATGAGATATTCACCACACACAGGGACATGTATACACACCACACG
This sequence comes from Allobates femoralis, assembly GCA_033576535.1. Lineage (NCBI taxonomy): Eukaryota > Metazoa > Chordata > Amphibia > Anura > Aromobatidae > Allobates > Allobates femoralis. Next base: position 43,962,303 of record JARQOC010000008.1, on the reverse strand, counting down.
CACACAAAGAGTAACAGCAAGTGTATAGTCACTAAGGTGCAGCCCCAACATTGGATACTCACCAAGCACCCGAACAAACACACACCACAAAGACACACACACCCCCCAAGGGGACACACACACACTCTATAGCGACACATGCACTCACCACACAGGGACACACACACACCACACAGACCCCCCCCCACAGGGACACACATGCATAGCCACCCTATAGGGACACATGCACTCACCCCACAGGGACACACACACCACAAAGAGACACACACCACACAGACCCCCCCACAGGGACACACACACATACACACCCTATAGGGACACATGCACTCACCCCTCAGGGACACACACACACCACAAAGGGACACACACAACACAGAGACACACACACCCCACACAGACACCCCCCCCCACAGGGACACACACACACACACATACACACCCTATAGGGACACATGCACTCACCCCACAGGGACACACACACACACACTACAAAGAGACACACACAACACAGATACACACACACCACAGACCCCCACACAGGGGCACACAGACATACACACCCTATAGGGGCACATGCACTTACCCCACAAAGAGACACACACAACACAAAGAGACACACACACCACACAGACCCCCCCACAGGGACACACACACATACACACCCTATAGGGACACATGCACTCACCCCTCAGGGACACACACACACCACAAAGGGACACACACAACACAGAGACACACACACCCCACACAGACACCCCCCCACAGGGACACACACACACACATACACACCCTATAGGGACACATGCACTCACCCCACAGGGACACACACACACACCACAAAGAGACACACACAACACAGATACACACACACACACACACCACAGACCCCCACACAGGGGCACACACACATACACACCCTATAGGGGCACATGCACTTACCCCACAGGGACACACACACCACAAAGAGACACACACAACAGAGACACACACCACACAGACCCCATCCCACAGGGACACACACATACACACCCCAGGGACACACACACCACACAGACAGACACAGATGTGCACAAATCACCTCACACAACTCGCCTCATACGTCTGCTATCTTTATTTTCCAAACATAAACATCTGATTACAAACAGCCAATGTGCAACACATGTGCCATATAGGGAATTAAGGCAGATGTCAGTCACATGAGCTGTCTATTATGTGTATGTGTGAGGTAACATATTCTGCCCGGCCAGGGGTGGGTTTACTGTTGGCTGGAGATTTATTAGGCTGCCTATAGCAATCAATCACTGCTCAGCTTCTATTTTCCTACAGGTCATTAATATGACATATTCAAATTCTATTTTGTTATAGCTAACAGCAGTTATTTATTAACCCGGGCATAGCCGGGTACTACAGCTAGTATCTTATAAAGTGGTTGTGGCTCTCACAACCTAACCAGGTGGGTGCGATTCCTGCCCAGTGGATTTACTTACATCCAAGGATAAGGCCTTATTCTGCGCTGCTTTCTTTTATAGTTCTTCCCATATTTATGCCAACCACATTATTTCACCCCAAAAAATGTCTGTTTCATTTTCAATTGCATTATGATTACATTAGAGATGGAAAAAGTCCTGAAATTATTCTTGTATTTTTTTACACAAGAAAAACCTGAAATTTTAACAGAGTTGTGAAAATATTTTATATCCACTGTTGATTGAAGTCATTCATGAAGCAATTTATTCAGAGCTGTAAAAAAGTGAGCTTCCAACTAACATGGAGGAAGGTAGGCGAGCTGTCGTGTGGCCAAATAATCTGGGAGCACAGGAACGGGCCTCCATTTATTACACTTTGTCTATGTTTAACCCCTTGGCACTAAATAACTTAGATATATATCATCAGCGGGAAAGAGTCCCTGCAACATTCTGTACAAGTCAAAATCAGCAGTGACAGAATGGATTGTGCTCCATCACTAATGATCACAATCAGAGAAAAGTCATGTCTCTGCTGAGCACCATGGAGAAAAGGTAGAACAGTCCACCCACCCCATACAGCCAGTTCATCCAGGGTCCATCATAGTCTACACTGCAAGTCTGGGATTATCTGCAAAGAGGACAATGAATCTATGAACTCTGTGTAAACACAAGGAGACAAAGCGAGGCGCAGAATAGTGCCCTATCAATGATGACACTTTGTTGGAAAAGGTGATGTGTCCTGTCCACTCACCTTGCTGGGTTGTGTAAACCCACAACCGGCTGGAGCGCGAGAAATGCAGCTGCTGCTGGACCTCCACCTACCACAGGACGTGGAACACTGGTATCAGATGTAAGGAAAAGGTGTGTCACGGTCCGCGCTGCTGACTAGTTGATGTCCCTGAGGAAGGAGCTCAAAGGTGGCTTCGAAACGCGTAGGACAGGAAGAATAAAGGATGTTTTATTGAAGCACCGTCTTCTCCGTGATTTTGTGACACAGCAGCGCGGACCGTGACACACCTTTTCCTTACATCTAATGGATCTATGAAGTCCAATGTCTGCATCATGTGAGATAGTTTGTTTCTGGGACGGCATCTGACCGAGTGCTCTTCATCTATAGAATAATCAAATAAAGGATTGTAATGGATTGCATCAAATTAACATCAATGATCATTCCTCTTCTTGGTGCTATCTATCTATCTATCTATCTATCTATCTATCTATCTATCTCTCTCTATCTATCTATCTATCTATCTATCCATCTGTCTATCTATCCCTCTATCTATTATCTATCTATCTATAGGGGCCCTCACACGCTATGATATCAGTAACTATATCGCTGAAACGTCACGGGTTTTCAGTCGCTCTAATGACATCGTTGCATGTGACACGTCGATCTGACAAGTGATAAGTGGTCTGATCGTTAATCACAGATTTGAGATCCGGATCCCAAATCAGATGATGTTGGTCATGCAATCTGCTGCATCGTTCAGTGTGACACCGCGATAACCATCTCCTTTATGATTTCACCTATTCACAACATTGACAAGCATCGGTTGCTGGTTGTGTGAACGATCCCTGCATGGAACATCGCCTTTGCGTCCTGAACGATATCTGTACATGTGACACCTCAACAACGATGTTGTCCACGAGGATGCACCCCCGAGATCGTAGGTGTGATCACTCACAAAATCGTAGCATGTGACAGCTCCTTATCTCTCTATTATCTATCTATCTATCTATCTATCTATCTATCTATCTATGTAGAAACAAATAGAGCAGCACTGCCCAGTGGGTGCTAATCAGCTCAGCTGTCTTCCCAGCACGTGTATATACTTGAAAAAGTGCTGCAGCACTCCGTCATTAGATGTATCTTATGCCTTTATTACGGCCACAGGTACCATAGGGCAACGTATCGGGCACATGCGCCCTTCATCCAGGATGAAGGGCGCATGTGCCCGATACGTTGCCCTATGGTACCTGTGGCCGTAATAAAGGCATAAGATACATCTAATGACGGAGTGCTGCAGCATTTTTTCAAGTATCTATCTATCTATCTATCTATCTATCTATCTATCTATCCATCTATCTATAGGGGCCGTCACACACTACGATTTTGTGAGTGATCACACCTACGATCTCAGGGGTGCGCGCATGTGGACAACATCGTTAGTGAGGTGTCACATGTGCAGATGTCGTTCACGACGCACCAACGATGTTACGTGCAGGTGTCGTTCGCACAACCAGTGACCGATGCTTGTCAATGATGTGAATAGGAGAAATCATAAAGGAGATCGGTTATCGCGGTGTCACACTGAACAATGCAGCAGATTGCATGATCGACATCGTCTGATGTGGGGTCCGGATCTCAAATCTGCGATGAACGATCAGACCACTTATCACTTGTCAGATCGACGTATCACACGCAACGACATCGTTAGACCTACTGAAAACCCCTGACGTTTCAGCGATATCTTTAATGATATCGTAGAGTGTGACGGCCCTTCTTATCTATCTATCTATCTATCTATCTATCTATTATATTTAGCATCTAAATCACAGTATAGATAAAGGCATACGTCAGTAAATGTTCAGTAAGGCTATTATGTGCCCACACCGTATTTGTGAACCTTTTTTTCTGCTGCGTTTCTACCCAAAAACAAATGCATTTTTGTCATTCCAGCAAAGTGCAAAAACCTGATCAGGAAAAGAAACAGCATGTAATTCATCCGCTCTCTCCATAGACCCCATTCTATGAAAAACAGACTGCTCAAAAAGGCTGCAAAAATGCAATCCATTTTTGGTGCGTTTTGTTTTTTGATGCAGTTTTCCTTCCACACACCGATCCCTTTATTTGGCCACATAGCCTAAGGGATGGTAAAATGAATCTCCCGTACTGACAGGCTCCTTATTTCCAATATCTTGCAGACGCTCTAGATACTGAGTTTTGCAGAAAACATCTGGGGAGAGAGAATCGGTCTGATTATATACGGCTTCACACCACAGATACGCAAATTAGTTTTATGGACTGTCTCTAATGTAGACTGTCCACGCAGTAGGTTAACCTTGAAGAAGTTACGAGCCCATAGAGCCCAGTGTATGAGTGATAACTGTATTTAAGAGGAAAAGTCCTTTGAAGAGGTTATTCATAATGAGAAAAACATGGACAGCCTCTTTTAAAGGAATCCAGGTTTTTGCTATCCCATCTGACAGCAGCATGATGTAGGAGCGGAAAACCAAAGATTATATCAAAACTGCAGTAAACAACCCGGTAAGTGAGATATGTACAGTGTTGGCCAAAAGTATTGACACCCCTGCAATTCTGTCAGATAATACTCAGTTTCTTCCTGAAAATAATTGCAATCACAAATTCTTTGGTATTATTATCTTCATTTAATTTGTCTTCAATGAAAAAACACAAAAGAGAATGAAGCAAAAAGCAAAACATTGATCATTTCACATAAAACTCCAAAAATGGGCCGGACAAAAGTATTGGCACCCTCAGACTAATACTTGGTTGTACAACCTTTAGCCAAAATAACTGCGATCAACCGATTCCGGTAACCATCAATGAGTTTCTTACAATGCTCTGCTGGAATTTTAGACCATTCTTCTTTGGCAAACTGCTCCAGGTCCCTGATATTTGAAGGGTGCCTTCTCCGAACTGCCATTTTTAGATCTCTCCACAGGTGTTGTATGGGATTCAGGTCTGGACTCATTGCTGGCCACCTTACAAGGCTCCAGTGCTTTCTCTCAAACCATTTTCTAGTGCTTTTTGAAGTGTGTTTTGGGTCATGGTCCTGATGGAAGACCCATGACCTCTGAGGGAGACCCAGCTTTCTCACACTGGGCCCTACATTATGCTGCAAAATTTGTTGGTAGTCTTCAGACTTCATAATGCCATGCACAGGGTCAAGCAGTCCAGAGCCAGAGGCGGCAAAGCAACCCCAAAACATCAGGGAACCTCCGCCATGTTTGACTGTAGGGACCGTGTTCTTTTCTTTGAATGCCTCTTTTTTTCTCCTAAAGAGAGAGAGGGAGGGGGACAAGAGGCGCAATAGTGCCCTTATCACTTAGACACTAATTTTCAGCGGTGAAAAAAGGCAATCCACTCACCTACTCCAGTTGTGTGACCCACAACTGGCTTGAGAGCATGTAGGAAATATCCTGATGGCTGCTGCTGGACCTCCACCGTTTCCACACACGTGTGGTTAAACCAGAAATTCAGGGAAGGAAGGTGTACTCCGTCCGCGCTGCCAATTTCATCAAAGAAAAACCAAGACGAAGTTCTGATCGAATCCTTCTTTATTCTCCTCCTACGCGTTTCAGTGCCCACCCGGCACCTTCATCAGGGATCCCTGATGAAGGTGCCGGGTGGCACTGAAACGCGTAGGAGGAGAATAAAGAAGGATTCGATCAGAACTTCGTCTTGGTTTTTCTTTGATGAAATTGGCAGCGCGGACCGGAGTACACCTTCCTTCCCTGAATTTCTCTTTTTTTCTCCTGTAAACTCTATGTTGATGCCTTTTCCCAAAAAGAGAGAACATTCTTCCAAAACGTTTTAGGCTTTCTCAGGTAAGTTTTGGCAAACTCTAGCCTGGCTTTTTTATGTCTCGGGGTAAGAAGTGGGGTCTTCCTGGCTCTCCTACCATACAGTCCCTTTTCATTCAGACGCCGACGGATAGTACGGGTTTACACTGTTGTTCCCTCGGACTGCAGGGCAGCTTAGACTTGTTTGGATGTTAGTCGAGGTTCTTTATCCACCATCCGCACAATCTTGCGTTGAAATCTCTTGTGAATTTTTCTTTTCCGTCCACATCTAGGGAGGTTAGCCACAGTGCCATGAGCTTTAAACTTCTTGATGACACTGCACACGGTAGACACAGGAACATTCAGGTCTTTGGAGATGGACTTGTAGCCTTGAAATTGCTTATGGTTCCTCACAATTTGGTTTCTCAAGTCCTCAGACAGTTCTTTGGTCTTCTTTCTTTTCTCCATGCTCAATGTGGTACACACAAGGACAGAGGTTGAGTCAACTTTAATCCATGTCAACTGGCTGCAAGTGTGATTTAGTTATTGCCAACACCTGTTAGGTGCCACAGGTAAGTTACAGGTGCTGTTAATTACACAAATTAGAGAAGCATCACATGATTTTTCTAACAGTGCCAATACTTTTGTCCACCCCCTTTTTATGTTTGGTGTGGAACTATATCCAATTTGGCTTTAGGACAATTCTTTTTGGTTTTTTTTCATTGAAGACAAATGAAATGAAGATAATAATAATACCAAAGAATTTGTCATTGCAATCATTTTCAGGAAGAAACTGAATATTATCTGACAGAATTGCAGGGGTGTCAATACTTTTGGCCAACACTGTATCATTACTCCAGCAATGTGTCATTTACTGGGCTGTTTGCTGCAGTTTGGATAAAATCCCTGTTTTATATGCTGCAAATCTACCAGATCGTTGAATGTTGAGCTGACAGCACTGATTGGCAGCTTTTTGCCTATGAACAGTGTACACAGAACCCTGTCAATAATTGGTAGGGGTTGGGTTATACAGAGCTGAGGAATATAAAGGGCTTCATGGCAGCAGGTTTACTCGTCCTCTAGACATAGTCTTCTGCTGATAAAACAGTGATTTTATCAAAACTACAGCAAACAGCTGTCACAATTGGATCCCACCTTGGGAAGACCACTAACAAGTCTGGGACCTGTAGATTACAGCAACATATGGAACTCAAGTCTATAACTTGCATTTAAATGTACACACTTTCTTTTGGTGTTGCAGGGGTTAAGGACTCTTTTCTATCTGATTGCTCTTTGTAAATCTAATCTCAGGTGCAGATTTTTGGAGACCATTCCCTCCACTATATATATATAGTCACATGTCGTAACATCTAATGCCGGTGATAGAGTCCCATTCTATGCTGTCCACTTTGGAGGGAATTAGTCCCTGGAAGAAGCTGCAGTGTCGTGACAATTGCAGCAGCAATTGAGGAGTTTAGTGCTATGTCCTTTTTGTGTCTATTTTCCCCTATCAATCTCCATCACCTTTTGTTGTGTAGAGCCCAGGCTTTGGGGTACTCAGGTATCGTCTGCTGTGTCACGGGGAGTGGTGGCCGCGCCTGATCCCGTGTCCTGGGTATATCTTCAAAAAGGGTTTATTTACAAGGGATTTTATATACAGTTTGTCGTGACGCCACCTGTAGTTTCTGGTGAGGAGTCGCCAGCGCCGCCACAGTCCGCCAGAGATAGATGGTAATGTGGCTAGTTTGGCAAAGTCCCCTACAGGTAGGGCTGGACCTCTGGGGCAGCGTTGTGTAAGGGGCAGCTTGTAGTGGAGCTGTAGATGGGATAGGGAGTGTTGGAGCAGTCTATGAGGGGCACCGGGCACGGAGAGGAATGACACACTCACACTGCAGAAGTCTCTTTTACCTTTTACTGATGTTACAGCAGGTAAAGATGTCCAGGGCACTGACAGGTGACCAGGTGCACAGTGAGTCCCCCAGCAAGTGGGTATAAGGCCTCCTCTGTTCCTCTTTGGTAATTGAAGCCCAGCCTGCATGCAGTCAGACTGGCCTCCTCTCTCTTCCTGACTCTGATATCTGTCCTCTCCTACTATGCGGTTCATGGGTTATCCTCTCTGATCACTGCGGTGTTACACTGCTGTGTCTGGCTCCCTCTCTTTAACCCACAGGGGATCGGGTGGCTGCAGCTTCTACAGTGTGACAGGGTTTTCTGTAGTCCTGGAGTATCCTACAGGTGCGGATCCCCGATGTCCGATACATCTTAGGGCGAACTCCCACTAGTTCCTCACTCCCTTTAGGCTGTCTTCTCCTTGCCTCCTGTTCCCACTTAGACTTGCGGGACATAGAAGGGCCACTCCGGGTCACTGGCTTGGGCCTAAACGCAGCACCGACCACCAGGATGTCTTCGCAGTTCTCCTAGTGTCTGCACACTCTGACTAACTCCTCCCCCAGCAGCAGTATTTATAGGGGATCTAGACCTAAGGTCAGCAAGTTGAGTTCCCCCTACTGTGCCGGGGTGGAAAATGTTGCATGTAGTAGGTAACTGCTGTGGAAACCCAACTGCGCATTAGAGAAGTCTGTGGCTGCCTGCGTGAGCAGGGTGCCACAGTTGTATTATGGTAAAGGTGAGACTAGTGTTCTCAACAGCCAGCACATTAACCAGGGTGAGTTCAGAGCAAGTGAGGGCCTAGGCACGTGATGGCTACATGGAAGGACCTGAATAGGGACATTAGGGAGCTTAGGATGCAGGCACAAGTGAGTGTCAGGAGGTGACCCCCTTGGTATCGCCAGGGCCTTCCTTCCACACCATCCCCATTGTTCAGCATTGTTTTGCCCTTATGCTGGTAGACTATACGCCCCAGTGTGACAGCAGCCCAGTAGGGGACACCTTGCTAGAATCAGGGAATCTATCTCTACATTATGCTGCTCTCAAATTATGTGGCATAAAGCTGGTGTCAGATTCCATTTAAAACAAGTTCACCAATTGTCAATAGGTTTTGTCCAAGTTGTGCTCCCAGCAGTTTAACCCTTTAGATATGACAATCAATAACAACCATGGCATGTACATGATAATACAGAGTAAGGTTGATCCCTCTGTTAGACTATTACCAACTCTGCAATACAAACACCAGGTACTGAAATGCTGCTATAGTTGGAGGTCTAACAACGCACTCCGGTTTGACCATTCTGGTTGCCTACATATGTTTAAACAGTCTCTAACTGAAAAGTAAGGATCTATGTAGGAGGCTTAGGCTGATTTTAGATTTGCGTTCGGCACTGCAGCATATGGTGCGCATACGCAGTGCTGAACGCAAACATTTTCATGTGAACACACCGGAGATTGTCCGCGTGCGTTCACATGAAAATGTCGTTGAGGCTGCCCGACCACCCAATCAGCAGTGGCGGCCGGGAGGCAGAGTTCAGCGGCGAAGATCCAGGCAGCCGCCGCTGATCTCTTTCCCCTGGCTGCCGCTGATCTCCTTCTTCGCATTGGTTTGTTTAAAACAGCAGGCGGAAAAGCCAGCGTTGAAGTCGGCTTTCCGCCCGCTATTTCAAATGAACAGCTGACTTCACGCGCTTTCCGCTAGCTATTTTAAATGAACCAGCTGCGGCGGCAGGAAAAAACAAGAAAGAAGAAGAAGAGAGAAGAAGAAGAAAGAAGAAGAAGAAGAAAGAAGAAGAGGAGGAAAGAAGAGGAAGAAAATGGCAGGACAGGGATTCACTTGCAGATGACCTCGGAGGAGGTCATCTTCCGCAGCGTCTATGCATTTGCCGGCAGATGGCAATGTGCACAGATTGAATTTTATTCATTATTTGTGCGCGGCTGTCTGCTTGCGTATAAAGCAAGCGCACAGCTACCCACAAAAAATCCAACATTTTGCGTTTCGGCATGTGCATAAATTATGCACAGCCGAACGCTAACGCAGTGAAAGCAGCCACAAACAGGCACTATGTGTTCCCATGTTAAACATAGAAGTGCATAGTGCCTGCGTTTTGCTGCGCTCAGGGACGCTGCACATCGTGAACAAATGTGAAACCGGCCTTATAAAAGGGTGACATAAAGCCAAACTTTGCTACAAAGAAGGGGTTGCGGGAGGCAGGTTTAAATCACAGGTCAAATACAATGACTGAACACTGCAACAAGACACCAGGTAGTTATAATGCTGATGCAAGGTGTCTCCCAGGCAAAAAATGTTAAAGCATACTGGCGTTTCAAGCAGTGCTGATGAAGCTCTTTTTTTGAAGAAACATCAATAAATAGGCAACCTTGAGGGCTATTAATTGTGGTCAACCTTGTGGGCTGTAGTCACAGTGCTCAGCCAAGGACACTTAGTGCAGAAGATGAAAGTGTGGCAGAGTTGATTTAGCTCAAAGTTTGAGATCTTTTGATATCATAGTTAAAGGGGTCCTCCTAGGGCTGTAGGATCTTATTCTAAATGCAAGGATCCCACAACATTGAACTTTAGCATGACAAATGCTAAAAAGTTGGGTCCTTCATCTTGCCACTTTTGAATATTTTTTATAATAAATATCATTTAGTAAAACCACTAGTCTGCATCTGCTTTCGAGCCCCAGGCCCTGGGGTACTCGGTATCAGGTTCGGTGAGTGCTTTCGCACTGGCGATGTCACGGGTGGTAGCGCCTGAGCCTGTGGCCTGAGTGAACTTCAATAAGGGGTTATTTACAGGGATGAAAGTTTGTCATGTGACGCCACCTGTAGTACCTGGTGATGGGTCACCAGCACCGCCACAGTCCGCCGGAGGTAGATGGTAGTGCGGCTGAAATGGCAAAGCTCCCTAGAGGTGGAGCTGGGCCTCAGGGGGCAGCGTAGTGTGAAGGGGCAGCTTGGAGTGGGATCTTTAAGTCATGCAGGGGATGATGGAGCAGTCTATAAGGGGGCACTGGGAGTGGAGAGGAATGACGCACACACACTGTAGAAGTCTCTTTTACCTTTTACTGTTGGTATGAGCAGGTAAAGACGTCCAGGGCACTGACAGGTGACCAGGTGCACAGTGGGTCCCCACAGCAAGTGGGTATAAGGCCTCCTCTACTTCTCTAGGGTTCCTGAAGTCAGTCTGCTTGCAGCCAGACTGGCCTCCTCACTTCCTCTGGTCTTCTCTATCTCTCTCCTCCTGCGTGGTCCACGGGTTACCCTCTCTGTTCACTGCGGTAGTACACTGTGGTGTCTGGCTCCCTCTCTTTGAGTACACAGGGGATACCGGGTGACTGAAGTCTCCATGGTGTGACAGGGTTTTCTGTAGTCCCGAAGTATCCTACTGGTGCAGATCCCCGAAGTCTGGTACGTCTCTGGACGAACTTCCACTAGTTCCTCACTCACTTTGGCTTTACTCCTGCCTTCTGTCCCCACTCCTAGGCTTGCAGGATGTCAGAAGGGCCACTCCGGGTCACTGCTTGGGCCTAACCGCGGCACCGACCACCAGGACTTCTTCGCAGCTCTCCCAGCGTCTGCACACTCTGACTAACTCCTCCCCCAGCAGCAGTATTTATAGGGGATCTCGCCTAAGGTCAGCAAGTTGGGCTCCTCCTACTGTGCCGGGGTGGAAGATGTTGCATGTAGTAGGTACCTGCTGTGGAAACCCAGCTGTGCATTAGAGAAGTCTGTGGCTACCTGCGTGAGCAGGGCGCCACAATGCCACTGGCTGGTGACACGTACTCTCTAAATGCATCCCAACACGGTGCCACTGACAAATACAACTCGCTCTCCAAAAAAAACAATCCACACACGTAAGGCTACATTCACTTGGCACGCTAGTGCTCCGCTAGTGTCCTGCTTTTTTTCCACTATTGCAGAAAAAATGCAGTGATGTTGGCAGTCCCAGCCAAGTCAATGCATTTCACAATTCTACATTCAGACACTGAGTTTATTACGAATCCATTTTTGGGCTCAAGAACGGAACTGTAAAAAGAATGAGCATGTCAATTATTTTTGCGTTATCTGCTGTGCTTTTGCTCACCTCCTCGCTCTCCTACGGTGATCTCTGGCGATGTTCTCATCCCGGGAGGCTGCAGGACCTGCGAGAGGACCTGGCACTGCACCATGTGACCGAGCGATATCACTCAGTCACATGCGCAGGCCCTAAAGGCACCGATCACTGCAGCCTTCGTGAATGAGAACATTAGCGGAGATCACCGTGGGAGCGTGGAGAGGTGAGTAAATAGCACACCAGCATTCAATAACAAACATTTTTAGTAAAAGATTCCAACTAGAATGTAACAATTAAAAAAAACAAAACAGAGCAAAATGTTTGGTCAAGAATACATAAAAAGTTACCCAAATCTACAGGATAGGGAATAATTTATAGTTCACTGGGGTCTGACTGCATTCAGTGATCCTGAGAACTGGTCTTGGCTATATCTAGTCCCATAGACAATAAATGGACTGTGTCTTTCTAAGTCTGATTCTTGGGATCCAGATCCCAGTTCTTGTGATAGCGGAGGGTTGTTTTGAACAAGATCAAGAGTGCACTTTATTTTTTTTGACGATTCCCTTAACTAAGCCGCCATTGTTGAAACGTGTTGGTTTTTGAATAGCAGAATGTGTTGAGTGCCAATTTTTGTTTTTATGATATCTCAAGGAAATGGAAGTTTTATTGATGGAAACTTTGATGCTGAAGAATCCTTTGTAATTTTTCCTTGTTAGACTGAAGCCTCAACCTGGGCGGCTCCATGTGAATCCTCTATATGGAACAGGTGATACAAGCATTCGGTGAGCTGTTTCCCCCTACTTTTTTTTGTCTTCATTTAAAGGGGTTGTCGGAGCTTCTGTAAAATGTCTGTGTATACCTAGGCTGCAAAATGCTGACAGTTTGTAATTTTCACCCTGTCTGTATTTTGCAGAGTTATCTAGATATCACCTTTCTGCAGGGGCTGGCTGGCAAATATCGGCCTGGGGACAAGCACACAGCAGTGGCCCATGTGCAGTGAGCTTCAGGGGCAGAGCGGCCTCCCAGCCCAACATGACGGATGGTCGGCGACCCCAAAACTGCTACTTGACCACTGGCCTGGGGGGCAACTGCCCCCCCTGCCCCCTGGGCCAGCCAGCCCCTGCCTTTCTGTGTCTGGAGTAGCAGCCACTGCTACCGACCAGAGGCATGTTTATTTTGGGACTAATGTGGAAACATCACTACTTGTTGTTTACACCCACTCCCCTACAAGTACAAAACAGACTCCAGGATGTCCTCACCCTCCCAGTCTCCAGCATGCCCGCCTCCCCCCCAGTGTCCATAATGCCCAGCTGCCAAAGACTTCTACAAGTAGTGACGTTTACACCCAAGTTCCAAAACAAACACACCTCTAGTTTGAGACTGAGCTGCTACTCCAGACACAGAAAGGCGATATCTAGGTAACAATGCAAAATGCTGACAGGGTGTAAATTACAAAATTGTCAGCATTTTGCAGCCTATATACACACACAGATTTTATAAATGCCTGAACAACCCCTTTAATGTTTAAATTAAGTATTTGTGTTACATTTATAGTATTTTAAAAATGCCACTTTTTAAAATCACATATGCATTAAAGGGACACCGTCAGGTCATTTTTCAGTATGATACTAATATTACACCTGAATAGTGCCTGGGCAGACTTTTTGAAAACATGTAAAATCATTATTCTACCCTTTGTAGTTTCCATGTTTTCATCATTTCCACACCCTGAAGAGAGTCAGTGCATTAGTCCTCTCCATTATAAGCAGAGATGATTAGACCTGCTGCTGTATAAACTGTCATGTAATTATGTACTCCCCCTCAGCAGCTCTCTCCTCCCTCTTCCTTCTCTGCAGCTCTCTCCTCTCTCCTCCCTTTGCTCTCAGTGCTGTGTGGTTTCACTTAGTGGAGCTACTGTTCTGTTCTGGACATAGGGGGAGAAAGTTACACGTCTGTCTTATCTGATCTAGACTCCATTTGTTTCTGTAAAAAGGAATCCCTGCTGTGCTGTGAGAGATCTTGTGTTTATCTGATCTCTTGGTTTTGCTGCAAAGAGAGTAGAGATGAGGATACAGCCCCCCACTGATCTCCTGTGCTGTGATGTGACATGCATATTCATCCTACGGGGAGGGAACAGCAGAGAACTAAGTGGATCATTCACTGTGACAGACTGACAGATGAAATTAATCTTGCTATCTGAAGTTTACAGAACATAGGAAAGGAATATAAATAAAAGAAATACATAATTAGAAAGAACTTAGAGCAAGGAATTAGAAAATGATAGCAGTTACATATGGATTTTTGACTTGACAGTTTTCATTTAAAAAAAATGTAATTTTGTAATTTCTACACTGGCCACCTGGGCTTTTTTACAATCAGACTTCTTATCCTTTGAGAAAGAGTTTTCAGCAATTGCATTATCATCAGAGGCAAGATTATAATGACATAGCTGATAACACAGGATCCCTAAATCGCAGTAAGAGATTTCCCAGCTCTTCCTGCTGAGTTGGCTTGATCTTACCTGTGTATAGTTCTGTATCTGTGTATTCATCTACTTTCTTGTGATGGAGAATGTAATCGGAAACTTTGGTTCCTATAGCAGCTTGGACATCCAGCCATTCGAGGGCAACCACAGTGCTAGAGGGCTCCATGTTGGGAGACAGACGAAACCTGCAATAAAACAGAACACTCATTCTTAGACGTCCGATGTTCTCGTACAGGTTTTCTCCATGGTTTTCATGGATAACACTTGTATCTGTGGTAGTCTATGGGGCCAATTACATTTCCAGGAAATCGTGGCGGTCCGATTTTGATGCGAGGGTCTGATCAAAATCCGCAATCCACTCCAAGTAGAAAAAATAGGGGAATATTCACAATGGTACAGGACAAGACACAGAGGGGAACTGCATCTTTTACGGATAAGACATGAGCTAGTTTCATTTAAAATTCATGTGTTGTTGGTATGTCACGTCCTGATCTGATCTCTATTGGATCTGGGATCAGGAGGTCTCAGCGCTTAATTGATCGCAGGTTCTCTATGGCGCCAACTAGACTGTTATCTTGTATTGGAGTGGATGTACTTTCATTCAATGCTGAAAGGTTTAAGGACCCTTTCCCTTCTGGATGAAATTACTCATAGCCTTAATCTCAGCTGTAGCATCTTAACATCACTCTCTTCCGCTATATTTACCCATATCTGGCATCACCTGATGACGGTTATAGATCCTATACTGACTACTTTGAAGGAGCTTGTCTTTCAGAGAAGCTGAGAAGTTCGTTTCAGTTGCCTGAAGTTGCCTGGAGTCTTTTTGTATCTGTTTCCCTGTCTGTCTTGTCTTTGTGTTTTTCTTGCACTCCAGGCCCCTTCACTGCCTGGGGGAAAAGGGACAAATAGGTGACTTGTATATAGGAGTATAATAAGGTATGAGACGTCCCAACCTTGTCAGGCGTCAGGTGTCCCAACCTCCGGAGGTAATCCTGGGGACAGGGATAACCTAGAGTCCTCTAGTGTGAGGGACAGTAAAGGATCCCCTTGTCCCTTGCTGGCCTACAGTTGCATTGTGACATTATATAGCTCTACCCTTGAGCCCATAGTAGGAAACTTGGAACTACATCACATTTTTTTGCAATTAGTGATATGAGTAATTGAGTTATATATATATATATATAATATATTGTATAGTATAAGCAAATAGCTTCTTCAGGATAGAAGAGGTTTTGCTCTCCAGCATCCACTATTGGTATGGTAACCCTAAATATCAGTACCAACCCTTTAACGACTCTTGACACATGATTTAGGATAAGAAGTCAAATCAGAAATTCCATTTGTACATGTTTCGGGATCTTTGGCCCTCATCAGGAGGTCTAATGTGGACAGGTGAAAGACCCTGACATATTGTTTTATGGGGTAATGTCTCTCATTTTGAAGGGTGTCAAGACAATGTAAGGAGTCTTATAGGCCATGACATGCGCCTCTTGGAAATTTAAATATATAAAATATCCTCTTCAGGGTGGAAAAAGGACTTGAATCTAAGTGCCACATATGAAGAGGCTTTTGCATATAGTGTTGCAGGGCCTGTAAGTCTACTCATGCCGACTTTGCAATCTCCACAAGGAGAAACGTTGCAACGTAAAACACCATTTTATTAAGATAGATTTGAAAAAGAAAAAAAATATTATGTGTGTGGGGCCAAAACACTTTCCAATCCACAGTTTATTCATGCATTATGTAGCTTATTGGTGTAAATCTTGACAGCGGGGGAGTGGGTGGATCTGGCCAACAAAACTGTAGGTGGTGTTCCGGACTGCAGAGTAAATTGTCATGGCCAGTGATAAAAACTAAAGTCTAGATTTCAGGATGGGATAGAATTCCATAACTAAAGTTCAACTAGTATCATCTAGATCAGGGGTCCCCAACCTGTACCTCATGAGCCTGTGATGTGTTGCTCTCGGCTGTCTTCCTGCTTGGTGCATAGACACCAGGTCTGGCTAACAGCTATGAAGAGCAGGTCTCCAGATGGTGACTTTTGTGAGTAGCTCCACATAGAAGAGAAGATCTGAATAGAGGTAAGGTAGGAACACCTGGATCTTGGTATACTGCCTCTGTGTGATTTCTGTGGAAAAGCTTTTGGCTGTAATTAAACTGGATATGAAGCTTTGCGTAATATTACTTTTAAGGTGGCAGGAGCTGGATGTGGCTTGCAACTCTTAGGGTACCTTTACACGCGGCTACATTTCTAGGGTGGCTACAGGTAACTTACAGGCTGCAGTGAAATCATGGAGACAAGGTTCTATCTTGTTGCTGTGTACAAATGGAATAATCTCTCCATGATTTCACTGCAACCAGTAAGTTACCTGTAGCCACCCTAGAAATGTAGCCGCGTGTAAAGGTACCCTTAACGTCACAGGTTGCAGTGACGAGCTGATCGCTGATCATTGGTACAATGGCCAGGGCCATTTTTCGATCGTTGGTCTCCCGCTGGGCGACCAGTATCACCATGTGTGACAGCGTGAAACCAACGATCATCGACCTCTCAGCGCTGCACAGCAAGCGCTGGGAGCGGGTATCCAGGGTAAACATCGGGTAACTAATCGCAGCGCTGTGCTTAGTTACCCGATATTTACCCTGGTTTCCAGCTCCCAGCATGTGCTGTGCGGTGCTGGGAGCTGGTAACCAGGGTAAACAGCGGGTAACTAAGCAGAGCACAGCATTGCGCTTAGTTACCCGATGTTTACCCTGGATACCAGCGTTCTCACTGGTCACTGATCGCTGGTGAGTGTGCTTGTTTAGCTCTATAGCGATCAGATAACGATGTCCCAGCAACCCCCATCGTTGGTGGGGTCGCTGGGACATCGTTATGTGTAAACTGACCCTAAGAGCTTTATGCGGCTCTTAAGGTCAGAAAGGTTGGGTATATCTGATCTAGATAATCACAGAAACTGTTTAAAGCCCTAATTCTGATGTTATGAAAATATAATGACCATGTAGCAGTCCAGTGCCAAATAAAAGTTAAGAATATAACTTACACCGGTGGCGGAAGCGGACTGCAGTTTGGTAATCCATTCTCATCAAAAGCTGTAAGGTCACATCGGCACCAATCTTCAATAACTTCTCCTTTCCCAGAACACCAGTATAAGCTCATAAAGGCATTTTTAAGCACCTGTGGAAAATGAAGACATTAGATAAAATGCTCATCAGGTTAAGGATACCCAGCTACAAATATTAGGGAATTTGATTTAAAGGTCTTCTATTGATAAGACTACTGCTGCACAAGAAGAGGTAATGAGTAGTGATGGGCCAACCCAAACAGTAAATTTCAGGGTCCGCATCAAACACCTAGTGTTTGGGCAGAGATGCCAAACATGCACTTCCCTTGGAAGTTTGTGATACAGGTCGGGTTCGGAGGCAGGGAAACTGTAATTAAAAAAAAAAAGACAATAGTGATTAAACAGCATCATACTTACCACATCCTGCTGTATCGCGTTCCGTCATCTCGCCGCTTCTACTTCCGGGGCCGCTCATTAATTTCCGGAATACTCACTGCATTGTCTCCAACAGCAAATCACCAACATGGTCACAAAGAATGGGCGTCTGTGATTGGCTGTTAGATTAACCAGGAGACTGCCCATACATTCTAGATGCTAGAATGTATGGGCTGGTATCAGGTCATTCCAGCAGCCAATCACAGATTCCCTTTTTCTGTGACTGTGTCTGTGATTGGCTTTGGGCCCCTCAGCCATTGACAGACATCATAGTACTGTATAAATAGATAATTAAAAACAATTATATAGCACTCCACAGTAATTTTCTCAGCCCAGATAAAGCAGACAGCTATGGGCTGCCACCCCAGCTGCCTGATTTTACCGGGCTAGCAATCAAAATACAGGGAAACACATTTTTTTAAACTATTTAAATAAATAATTAAAAAATGCATGGACTTTGCCATATATTTTCTTGCCAGCCAAGGTAAAACACAGGCAGCTGGGTGCTGAGATTCTCAGTGCAGTAAGGCCCAAGCTTTATGGGCCCCCACTCTGATAATTGCAGCCTGCAGCCATCCCTGAAAGTGGTGCACTGTTTGTAGCGCCACTTTCAGGTGCTTTACCCGGCCCTTCCAGTGGCCTGGGTGGAAATGGCACACAGGGAAATGAAGGGGTTAATGCCAGCTTTGTATTGTCAGCTGGCACTAAGCCAGAAATTCATGGTGTCAGGCTAATATTAGACTCGGACACCATGAATTTCTACTAAAGATAAAAAAAACACACAAGACACACAAGACAGAATATTATTTTTAATAGAAAAAAAACACAAGACAGCCCTGTTTCCCATCTTTAATGAACAAAAACACCCTCCCTCCAATGTAATCCACAGCGAACATCTTCATCTCAGTGAATATTACAGTACATGGGGACCACATGGTGTCATAGCAGTTGGAGTCCTGAAGCGGTGATGCTTTCCTACCTCCTTCAATCCCAGTTCATCGCTGTTCTCTCACCACAGCAAGCCCCACATGTTGATACTATAAGATGCCCCCCACACTTTCCTCACAACTTTGGATCAAAAATAGTGCAATTTATAGTCCAAAAAATACAATAATTAAAAAAAAAAACGATATGGGGCTTTGGCGTATGTTTTATGACAGCCAAGACAACCCTGTTTCCTATCTTTAATTAACAAAAAAAATCCTCTCCCGATGTAATCCACAGTGATCATCTTCAACTCTGCTTCACTTCTGTGAGCAGACACACGTGTCTGTGTGAAAAGTTATCTGAGTTCATGCATGAGCCGGGTCAGGCATAAACTCAGATGACCCCACCATGATGGCACACGGGAGCACCGCCATAGGTGAGCACTTCTAAGAAGAGAAGACAAGGTGTGTGTATGTGTTTGTGTGTAGAGAGAGAATACAGGGGAGCATGTTACAGTAGGAACCTTTAGTGGTGTACCAGGTAGATGGAGGTTCACTGTATGTATTCTGCCTGTGTAACATTCACGCCCAAAACCATTATGTACCTGCTACCATTTGTATACAAATTTATCCTAAAGTAAAAAGAAGTCCATTTCCATCAACGTGTCTGGCTTCCTCCTCCTAGGGATAAAGGAGTCTGATGCCATATTAAGCGCAACCTGCCTGAATATTAAGGTGTTCACAGTAGCCACAGTACCACCACACACACACCACAAATCCACAATTTTTTGTCACAGGTGTGTCAGGAGGCACGGATGAGACTGTAGAGGCCACTCGCAGGAGGTCCCAATGTTTGGCCTCTACAGTCTCATCCGTGCCTCCTGACACACCTGCGACATTTTTACAGTGTATCGGAGAGCTAAAGAAGAAGAACTCATCCATGGCTACCACCCCAAGGACGGTTACATAGCGACTGTCACGAAACAGCATACTTTCCAACTTTTAAAGGCAGTGAGAGGAATATATATTGCAGAACAAATACAGTAATTGTGCCTTTAATGAAGCACTTCAATGTTCTCACCTACTAAAATACCCCTATTATGGGCCCCACAAAGCATGATATAACTCAAACTGGACTCTCACACACAATATGATAATCCCACGAGTTCCCTAACACAAATTGCTTTCAAGTAACCCCTACATGTAGAATATAATGCCTTCAATACAGTATGATGCATCACAATGCCTCCAACATGGTATGTGATGCCCCTAAAAACCCTAACACAAGTACATTCCCCCAGGTCCTCAACATAGTATGATGTCCCTAAAGTGCTTCCCCACCCGGTATGATGTCCCCCACAAGCTCTGTACACAGTATGATGCATCACAATGCCTCCAACATGGTATGATACCCCCCAGCACCCTAACACAAGTACATTGCCCCAGAGTCCTCAACACAGTATGATGTCCCTAAAGTGCTTCCCCACCCGGTATGATGTCCCCCAGAAGCTCTGTACACAGTATGATGCATCACAATGCCTCCAACATGGTATGATGCCCCCCAAAACCCTAACAGAAGTACATTGCTCCAGAGTCCTCAACACAGTATGATGTCCCTAAAGTGCTTCCCACCCGGTATGATGTCCCCCACAAGCTCTGTACACAGTATGATGCATCACAATGCCTCCAACATGGTATGATACCCCCCAGCACCCTAACACAAGTACATTGCCCCACAGCCCTCAACACAGTATGATGTCCCTAAAGTGCTTCCCCACCCGGTATGTTGTCCCCCACAAGCTCTGTACACAGTATGATGCATCACAATGCCTCCAGCATGGTATGTGATGCCCCCCAAAACCCTACTACAAGTACATTGCCCCAGAGCTCTCAACACAATATGATGTCCCTAAAGTGCTTCCCCATGTGGGATAATGTCCCCCATAGCCTCTGTACACAGTATGATGTCCCTAAAGTGTCCCCCACACAGGATGATATCCACATAGTTCTGTCACCAAAAATATGATGGCCGCCAAAGCCCACTAGGCAGTATGATGCTTCCAGTGACAACCACATAGTATAATGGCCGCCACAGCCCTCCACACACAGACTGATGGTCTGTCTCTACACACAGTATCAGGACCCCTACAGCCCCCAGCTCACTAGATGATGGCTTCCACTCATGATATGATGGTCTCTGTATACAGTATCATGACTCCCACAGCCTCTCACACAGAGTATGGCAGCCTGAGACTTCACACTGTAGGCACAATTTCATGACATCACTGAACCTGCTGACGGCTCTCTGTTTCACCATTGAATTGCAGTATGAAGGCAGAGCCACTCGGCATCACTACCCCAGCACCTCAAGTCACACCCGTCACTGGTTATCGAGGATTATTTTAAAAAAAAGCTAAAAAAGCTAAAGGCTTAAAATTCAAACAGATACTGACAGGAAATTTAGATGGTGAGTCCTAACGGGGACAGTGATGATGATGTCTGCAAAGCTCTGTGAAGTTATTGGTGCTATACAAGCAAGTAAATGGAATAAATAAATGCTGGAGAGAGAAAAAAAGAGAAGAGAGAGGCGAGGGAGGTGAGGGAAGTGGTGAGGTTGAGAGGTGGAGAGGGAGATATTGAGACAGAAGGAGAGAGGCAGAGGGTAAGGGATAGACAAGGAAAGAGAAAGGAGGAGAGGGAAAGAGACAGGGAAAGACAGAGAAGGAGGAAGGAAGAGAAAGATGGGGGTGAGAGAGGAAGAGTGGGAGTGATGACTCACCGTGGCCGGCGGACTCCGGTTTATACAGGCGATTCTTCTCCTTCCTTGTCACGGGTGGACCGCGCCTGCCGGTAGTGGTGCCCGGTGTAGTGCAGATCAAAAGTTAAGACGTCTTGCGGGAACAGATTAAAGGGGTTTTAATTTGTTTTCTTCGTGACGCCACCTATGAGTAGTTCGGTAAGGGCTACCGACGCTGCGGAACCTCCGGGGTGATGGACAGCAGCAAGATGTTACGCTCCCCACAGGCTGAGCGGTGATCCCCGGAGGATGGAGCTGCTCAAGATGTTGTGCGGCAGCTGCGGTTACCTCTTAGTTAATGACGGACAGTTCATAAGGAATCACAGACACAGGAAGTCTCTATAACGGTTCTTTACTGTAACCATGAAGGCAATACACGGTATGCAGTGGTTACAGATAGCGGACCGGGTGGACTCAGCAGTGGTAGTGTTCCTCAGAGATCCGTAAGTGTTCCTCCATTCTACCTGTCTTGTTCTAACCAATGTCGCCCAGGAATACCAGGTCGGGTACGGGGAGGCTGCTTCAATGCCCTATCCATCTGTATACGCTGTGGATGCTTTGGGGAGCCTTGGATCCCTCAGTGTGTACACCGCTGGTTAGATGACTGGTTGGTGGTGGGGTGCTCCTATAAAGCTGCTCCTCCACGGGGCTGGTTCGCGTGACAGAGGTGAACTGCTGCCAGCTTCGGTACCAGTGAACCGGCTGTAAATTGTGGGCACGGGAGTCTTTTGGGAACCCGTGTAATAATGCCCATTCCCGGATGATAAGGCCTCAGGTGCTGACACCCGTCCGGTGACGGCCCAGGGGCCCGCACGAGGTGCGGAGCCCCCGCTCCTCTCCTATCTCGAGGGTTCTCTCTCCTCTTCTCTTCTGATCTGTTTCACTGCACTCCACCCCCCAGGGCCTATGATTGGTCCCCTGTTCTAGGTGTTGCATGTTGAGTTGGATCTCCGAGTTAACTATTTCATTGCTGAGTCAGAGGATATTGCGGCTGCAATACCCTCTTGTGACGCACTCGTTGCGGGGCGCCACACTCCCCCTTGGTTGAATACGCTTGTCCCCAAGCGTCCCACTACCCACATTACAGAGGGTTTTTTTATATTTTATAACAGGTAATACACAATGCGCGGACTCGGCGGGCGGTCGGCTGTCCTTAGAATAAAAGTTCAGGCTGTAGCCGCCAAGTCGCGGTGTTACGGTGCAAACAGGAAGAAGTCTCGTTTAATAGCAAAGTTCAAACAACAACAGTCACTTATGGAGGGCAGTGTTCCGGACTCGTATGGCGAACCACCCATCACGGCATATATGGCGCTCATAAGTTACAATGTCCCCTCTATACAAGTCTCGGCTTGGATGGCCTCGCGGTAGTTGCGATTCCACATCACGGCGCCCCACAAACACTTCAGTACTCACACCCTCCTCCCATACGAATCCCCACCCGGTGGACAAGTTAAATGTGCTTACCCACCCGGTTTTACGGAATTGTTCAGGCAATGGAGATTGGCGGCGGGCCTCGGCACGAGCCTGCATGTTGGCTTGCAGTCGAGTGTGCCACTCGTCTCTCCGGATACGACGTACCTCTTCGTCGGAGTGATGCGGCGTGTGGATAAAGTCACTACGGCGTGCTGGTTGTTGAACCGCTCGAGCTTGGTGGGCAGTCTGGAGTGGAGCCCGGTTCAACGGAACCGGAGAAGATACTGTTGCGGCGGCACCCGACCAGTGCACCCGAGCTGATCGCCCGGCAGAAGGGTTCCTTGTGTCTCCCAGGCGAACCCGGTGTAGAGATCCTCAGCTGGACTGTAGGTCTCCTCGTCATTCTCCTCGACCTCCTCGATGATTACGTCGGGCTGCTCGGCTGGCGAAGACGATGGGATGGAATCCTCTGGATCGGTGGGTGGCTGTGCTGCAAAGTTCTCGTCTGGGTCGTTGTGCAGGACTTCCAGGCTGCCTGCCTCTTCTTCTGTAGCAGCGGAAAGTGGTGTTTCAATCCCGGTCACCAGGTAGGACTCTGTAGTTGCAGAGGAGGCCTCCGGTTCAGGGGAGAAACAGGCGACAGTCTCGGTAGTGTGGAAACTAGTCGCGGGTTCCACAGGTGGAACCAGGTAGATGTCAGCTTCTTCGTTGGAGCGTATTGGAAGCTCCGGCTCTGGAACGGGATCGGCTGCGGTATCGTCCGCTGGAACGGGTCGAGTTGTGGTCCTCACTGGAATAACACAGTCTATGGGCTCCGGTGACGAAGCAGGACAGGCGGTGGGCGACGGTGAGGCTGTTGAAAAGCTGGCGATGTCGTCTGGGCTTGGAGAAGTTGTACCCGGTCGGCTCTGCTGCATCGCATGATGGAGTCTTCTGCCTAGGGTCGCGCTCCAGCTGCGAATCGTCCACTCCACTGTCTCAAGTAGTCGCACCCGGAGGTCTTGTAGAGCCTCTAGCCAGAAGTCGGGGCTGCCGTCTATGGTAAGGGCAGGATCCGGACCCGGTTGGCCTATGGCTGCTCTGGCCTCCGCCTCGACCTCCCGCATTAGGTCTTGGAGTCTCGTGCTGGCCATTCTTCTCGGAGGGAAACCACACCCGTTCAACCGGTAAGACGTTCTGGTAGAGCTCGTGAAGAAGTCTTCTCTCTCTGTCGGTGTGTCTATTTATGACACTCCCATTTCCTCTGGGCTTTCGTAGTCCAATCGTGGGAAAAGTCTTTGGGGTCCGCCCCCATGGTTGATTCGAGCAATCAGGGCGGACAAAGAGTTTGGCGCCTTTTGTCTTTAGCCCTCCCACGATGAGGGGGGGGTTGACTCACTCCTGGGCTTCACGTGGCGGCTTCTTGTGGCGGGAACGCCATCTTGGGCGCCATCTTGGCCCGACGGTGTAAAGGCGGGAAAGTTCTTTTAGGGACGAACAAAGTCCAATTGTAGACAATAAAGTCCAGTTTAAGCACAATATACCCGTTGGGTAACGGGCCTGCTCGTATCCTGTTCGTGACGCCAAATTCTGACTCACCGTGGCCGGCGGACTCCGGTTTATACAGGCGATTCTTCTCCTTCCTTGTCACGGGTGGACCGCGCCTGCCGGTAGTGGGGCCCGGTGTAGTGCAGATCAAAAGTTAAGACGTCTTGCGGGAACAGATTAAAGGGGTTTTAATTTGTTTTCTTCGTGACGCCACCTATGAGTAGTTCGGTAAGGGCTACCGACGCTGCGGAACCTCCGGGGTGATGGACAGCAGCAAGATGTTATGCTCCCCACAGGCTGAGCGGTGATCCCCGGAGGATGGAGCTGCTCAAGATGTTGTGCGGCAGCTGCGGTTACCTCTTAGTTAATGACGGACAGTTCATAAGGAATCACAGACACAGGAAGTCTCTATAACGGTTCTTTACTGTAACCATGAAGGCAATACACGGTATGCAGTGGTTACAGATAGCGGACCGGGTGGACTCAGCAGTGGTAGTGTTCCTCAGAGATCCGTAAGTGTTCCTCCATTCTACCTGTCTTGTTCTAACCAATGTCGCCCAGGAATACCAGGTCGGGTACGGGGAGGCTGCTTCAATGCCCTATCCATCTGTATACGCTGTGGATGCTTTGGGGAGCCTTGGATCCCTCAGTGTGTACACCGCTGGTTAGACGACTGGTTGGTGGTGGGGTGCTCCTATAAAGCTGCTCCTCCACGGGGCTGGTTCGCGTGACAGAGGTGAACTGCTGCCAGCTTCGGTACCAGTGAACCGGCTGTAAATTGTGGGCACGGGAGTCTTTTGGGAACCCGTGTAATAATGCCCATTCCCGGATGATAAGGCCTCAGGTGCTGACACCCGTCCGGTGACGGCCCAGGGGCCCGCACGAGGTGCGGAGCCCCCGCTCCTCTCCGAGGGTTCTCTCTCCTCTTCTCTTCTGATCTGTTTCACTGCACTCCACCCCCCAGGGCCTATGATTGGTCCCTGTTCTAGGTGTTGCATGTTGAGTTGGATCTCCGAGTTAACTATTTCATTGCTGAGTCAGAGGATATTGCGGCTGCAATACCCTCTTGTGACGCACTCGTTGCGGGGCGCCACAGTGACAAAGGCAGAGAAGCGAGGAGGAGGAAGAAGAAGACAGGTGAAAGAAATAGAAAGGAAAGAGAAAGGGGGAGAGGAAATGAGAAAGAAAAGGAAAAACAGAGGGGGAAAGGAAGAGAGAAAGAGAGGTGGAGAGTTAGAGAGAAAGAGAGGGAGAAACAGAGGCAGAAAATGGGAGAGGAAGGGGAAAAAGAAGAGACAAGGAAAGAGAAAGGGGGAGAGGGAAAGACAGAGAAGGAGGGAGGGAGATTAAGAGCGGGGAGGGACAGGAAGAGTGGGAGTGACAGAAGCAGAGAAGGAAGAGGGAGAAAGACGGGGAAGGGAGAGACAAGGAAAGAAAAAGGGGGAGAGGGAATGAGAGTAAGAAAAGGAAAAACAGAGGGGGGAGGGAGGGAAAGATGGGGAGGAGACAGAGGGAGAGAGGAACAGAAGTAGAGACATAGGGGGGAGGTAAAGAGGAAGACAGAGAGAGACAGGCAGAGAATGGGAGGAGAGAGGCAGGGGAAAAGGGAAAGACAAGAAAAAGGGGGATAGGGAAAGAGAGAGAAAGGGTAAGACAGAGGAAGAGAGAGGGGAAGACAGACAGAGAAGGAGAGAGGGAGAGACCACGGGGGTGTGAGAGAGGAAGAAGGGGAGAAACAGAGGCAGAGAAGGGAGAGGGAGAAAGATGAGGTGGAAATGGAGAGATAAAGAAAGAGAAAAGGGGGAAAGAGAAAGAAAAGGAAAACAAAAAGGGAAGGAGAGAGAGAGGTGAAAAGATGGAGAGAGAGATGGGGGATATGGAGCGAGGAAGAGAGGGAGAAACAGAGGCAAATAAGGGGAGAGGGAGAGAGGCAGGGGGAAGTTGAAAGACAGGGAAGGAGAAAGGGGTAGAGAGAAACAGAAAGGGAAAGAGAGACAGAGAAGAAGGAAGGGAGAGACAGAGGAGAGGAGCAATGAAGAGTGGGAGTAATAAAGGCAGAGAAGGGAGAAAGAGAAAGACAGGAGGAAAGGGAGAGACAATGAAAAAGTGGAAAGGGAATGAGAAAGAAAATGGTAAACAGAGGGGGGATAGACAAAGGGAGAGAGGGAGAGAGATAGGGGGAGACGGAGAGGCAGAGGAAGAGAAGGTGAGAAGGAGAAAGGCAGGGGAAAAGGAAAGACAGGGAAAAAGAAATTGGTAGAGGGAAAGAGAAACAAAGGAAAAACTGAGGGGGTGTGAGAGAGAGCCAAGGAAAGAGAAAAGAGAAAGAGGTAGAGGGGAAGAGAAAGAAAGGGCACAACAGAGACAGGGAGAGATAGAGGGGGAGAAGGAGAGAGGAAGAGGAGGAGAGACAGAAGCAGGAAAGGGGAGAGGGATAGAGGGGACAGAGAAAGGTGGAGAGGGAAGAGAGAGAAAGGAAAAGGCAGAGACAGAGAGGGAGAGAGATTGGGGGAAAGGGAGAGACAAGAAAAGAGAAAGGGATAGAGGGAAAGAAAGAAAGGAAAAAACAGAGGGGGAGAGGAAGGAAGGGAGAGACAGAGTGGGAGAGGGAAAGAGAAAGAGTAGGAGAGAGAGAGGGGGCGTCTGAATCTACCTTACTAGAATCCTGCAAAACAGCTAATGATTCTATAAGTGCATTAAAAAAAGTATTTAAAGAGCACATCCACATTCAATTAATATTCATGTCATTAACATTTAATTTGTGGAGGATGAAATATTTAACTAGCATGCTTTTACATGCCATTTGTAATATTTATGTACAACATTGCAATCACTTATACTATTACATAAATCACTAAAAGGCAGCAGGGGCGCTCAATTGCTCTAACAGCAGATATCAATCAAGGTACAGTAATGTGCCGACTGTACGGGGATACAGTCGGCTCCGATCACATTGTGTGACATAGTAATACAGATACTCAATCTTCATTCCTTTCACACTATATAGATTCACATCACCGGCCCAATTAATTCACGCACATTTTCAAAAACATTCGCGCCACCATTGAAGCCAATTATAATGGCAATCTATCTGTGGATGGTGATCTGGAGAGACTTTGTGCCACTGTGAGAAGCTGAATGAGGACAGAACATGGGCAGAGGATGCTGTCAGGAGAGCCCAGCAGTAGTATAGCCTCAGGCTTGTGACTTCCAGAAACAATAACCGAGCTATTGAAAATGTTTTTCTGCTGTTTGATGTCCACTAAGGGGCCTGTTATATATTACGTCTAGTAGATGTGCTTGAACAAAGCAGCCCTGCTGTCTTGTATAGCGGCACAGGAGATGAGAACAAGAAATTCAGCTTGTGATGAAGGCTCAGGGATGTACCTGTACTTTCACAGCTTATATACAGTACCTAATCTTTAGCATAAGTGCTAACTGTAGTAGATGCACGTTCACACTGTGCCATTTAGCAGACAGAACCTGAGACGAAAACAAAATGAGCAAATATCCTTTTAATCAGTAAATAAATAACTAAATAGTACATGCAAGTAACATAGAGTACTTAGTTGACACTATCTTAATAAAAAGAGCATAAAAGCCATCCAATTGCGCCAAGATGAGCTCATTCAGGATGGTTCTATCTCTAATATTAAACTCATCAGTAGTTAATTGACAGCACAGCTTTCATTCTGGTTCTGGGAGGTGCTGGATGGTTCAGGTGTTCCATATTCCCTGTGATCACTTTGCTATTTAACTGAGCAGCCTCTCCCAGAACTCTGCCAGTCATACATTCTATATGACTGGCGCTGATGGCCTGCATTTCTATGTCTGTATAGTTGTGATCATTGTTATCTCATTCCAGACTGCTGACTGTTTACTCTTCTGTCTTCTCCCTGTACTTGATGTGATATCCTGGTATTTTGACCCAGTATTGTGACTTGATTATTACTCAGTTGACTCCTTGAATTCTCTACGAGCTCTCATGGCACCTTACCCTGGATTACCTGACTTCTTTGCTGTCAGTACGAAGTAAGTAGTGACTAGCGTCACAAGGCCAGTGTGAATGTGCACATACACAGTACACTTATACCAACAAATGGTACAGCTCATTTCTTTGGTTTTGCTTTAGTTTCTTGTGCTTTGTACAAACAGGGGTGTGTCTCAACTCCATTTTGAGCTAGCATTTAATTCATATAGTTTTGCACGTACACGTGTCTGAACAGTCGAGCCTGTGTCATACTCTGTCAACATACACAATTGGGTCTGCTGACCTAATACTAGTGATAGGGCCGTCTCGATTGGGTACACTTTTGTCGTGGTGGCATGGCCTTTACAGTTTTTTGATCAAAATAGTGTAAAGTAAGTATCCTATTTTATCTACATGTAGTATTTATTTACATACAGCGGGGTATTTTCTCATATTTGTTTTTATCTCAAGTAGTACCTAATCTTCGTAGCGTCGAGTGGTATTTGCAAAATCCACTCCTTAAAGGGGTACTCCAAGAAATGAAATAAAAATAAATAACTGAAATAAATAAAGTACTTTTAAATATAAAACATTTTAATAACTACCTTTATTACACAAAATGTAATCTTTAGTTACTGCATCAGGATTTGAAATATGTCAGCTCCTAGCAGTTTCCCAGCCGTTCAGTCTCATAGGACGGGCTGCGTGAAGAGACAGACATTGAGTGAGGGCAGTGTCCTGTCAGGTTCATGCATTCCTCTGTTCACTGAACCTGACAGGACAGGCTGAAGACAGTTTGTACAGTTTATTCCAGTAGCTTCATGTCATCCTCCTGCCTCCAATAAACCTGTCAGACTGATTAGATTAATGTTCAATCTTAGGGTACCTTTGCACGCCGCTACTGGCGGGTGGATACAACCAGCTACTTGCGAGAAATGTATCTTGCATCGGCAATGTACCCCGTAGTAGCGGCGTGTGAAGACGGTAGTAGCCACCCAGCAGTAGCTGCACCTGTTTCCGAGCACTGCCCTGAAACAGGTGGCTGCACAGCCGATTGTAGCGACCTGTATCGGCGTGTAAAGAAGCAACAGAAGGGTTGTTTCTACACCATGCTATGTACCTGGTATGTAGCTGGGGGGTGACACAGGCTCCGGGTTACCGCGCCCCATCAGCGATCATTGGAGGAAGCTCCTGCATTACGATTGGTAGTCGCTGCATAGGGAGGCATATTCAAGGAGCTGACCAGTCACACTACACAATTGCTCGAGCGTCATGTATTAAACAGCCTCCTGCGATGCCTGCCCAATCATGATGTTCTTGCTTTGTCCTATCAGCGTACGGACGTCTCGTAATCCACAATTGTGGCACGCCTATGTGTTGTCCCTGCTGCACCAGGTCCGCCCATATTAGCTTGTTGTAGCGGTGTGTAAATGAGGTAAGGTGAGCTACAGAAGGTAACTTGAGACACCCGGCGGTGTATCTAGAGATAGATGTAACCTACTGTAGCGCACCTTGTGGCGGCGTGTAAAGGTGGTGCGATTACCATTTGCAACCGTTTGTGCGTGCTCGTGCACGTGAAGTAGCTGGTTGTATCCACCCGCCACTAGCGGCGTGTAAAGGTACCCTTAGTCAACCTAGAAAGGTTATCTCTTGGTTAGTCTGTCTGCTCCTCTGCTTGTCCTGTCAGGTTCAGTGAAGAGAGGATGCGGGTTCATGATAACTGAGAGGATGCTGCACTCACCCGACGACTGTCTCAAGCAGATGTCTTTATGTGATGTGGGACGGCAGGGAAACTGCTGGGAACTGACATATTTCAAATCTTGATAGTACATTAACTTAAGTTTTACTTTTTTCCTACATTTTTAAATTAAAGTATTTAGTAAAATTTGCAATATTTAAATGTACTTTACTTACTTTAATTATTTATTTTTATTACCGTACATTTCTCCTAGTAGTCCTTTAAAAAGGGAATCCCATCTTGCACATTTCTGGCACCTCATCAGTATATGCCATAAATGTCTGAAAGATGCACATAGCACCTCAGTAACCCGAGCATTGTTTGATGAATTTTGAGGCTCCCTCATAAGTGAATAGAAATAGCCAATCAAACAAAGCCACCTTTTTTTTGCCAGAGGTTTAAGATGGGGCCTAATTCTTTAGGTAAGTACAGATCAAAGAGGGAAGATCTTAATATATCACATTTTTATGACATATTTTGTGGAATAATAAATGTCCAAGAGGGGTAATACCAGTTTACAAGTGGTTTTCTACAATTGATATGTATTACCAATTCACCATATTTACCTAATAGGTGAAGGATAAATGTAAGAGCTTTAGGTTGTTGAGGAGAGCCATAGGATCAAATACTTAATTAACCTTACTGGCCACTTTACACGCGGCAACAGGTAGATAGCAAACGGCAGGTGTTGGAGACAATTGTACCTTTTATCTTCAAAACACCTTGCAGATACCTGAATTACACGCAGCCACTTCAAGGCGTTTTGAAGGTAAAAGGTACAATTGTTTTTTTTCATAATCGTGGTTAATCCGGCAGACTTCGCTGCATCTGCCGTGTAATGGCTGACTTGCAGCACGAATCCGGCAAGCCCCAGTCATTCTCTGTGGTGCTTGCGGTCACGTGCGGCAAGAGCGATTTTGCCGGATCCGGCACTTGCACCTGTGCGAGAAAACAGATGCTAGCAGCGTTTTTTTTGCGCTGCCACAAGTGCCGGATCTGCTGGATCTGGCAAAACCGCACTTGCCGCACCTGATCACTAGCCCCACAGAGAAGGAATGGAGCTTGCCGGATTCGTGCCGTAAGTAAGCTGTTACACGGCAGATGCGGCGAAGTGTGCCGGATCTGCCACGATTATGAATAAACGCTGATCTGAAAGCAGCCTTATTCAGTAAATGTGGCCTTTTGTTGTGAGGTTGGAGAAACTACTTGTTATATGAATTGTGTTGAGCTATGTGCTGTACATTGTTCTTGTTTTATTGATTTCTTGCAAACCTAAAAAAGTTTGTAAATTTTGCTGATAAGCCAGTTCGCAATGGTGGTTGAATAATTTTTATTGCAACTGTACCTGCCAATGGTCAGGACATGGCAGTAAAGTCCAAAGGGTCCAATGACAGCTTAAAATCTTATTAAAATGACTGCAAGAAGCCCGGTAAGGGATACATCACTGGAATCAGGATATCATGCTGCTTTCAGATGGTATCGCAAAAACTTGGTGACAGTTTCCCTTAAGAAGGATCGTCCACTACTACAACAACCCCTCATAAATCGACTTGTTTTCCCCTGATAAAGTAATAAACCCTATACTCACCTCCCGTTCTGCCACCGTTTCAGTGCTGTCGTGGTTTTGGGGCTCACATGACATTGTGATTTCATGCGAGCTCTGCATCTAATCAGCGCCAGCTTCTCTCTCTCCACCTTTTGGACATAGGGGCTATTGAGAGAAAGCGGTTACATCCTGTTGATAGCTTATTTAGTTCAAAAGCAGGGAGAGAGAAGCCGGCAGTGATTGGCCCCTAGGCTAGTGTGACATCACAATGTCAGGTGAGCCCTAAAACCATGATAGCACTGAAACGGTGGCAGTACAGGAGGTGAGTATAGGGTTTATTATTTTAACAGGGGGAAACGTTGATTTAGAAGGGGTTGAACTAGTAGTGGACCACTTCTTAAATAAACAGTTTTAATAGATAAAAAGCTTAAATCTTGAGGGTGGAGATACTCACCTCTCGTGTAGCATTGTCCTGGATAAGGTTGTATAGGGGAGTGATTCGGTTAATTTCCAGGAGCACAGGGATGGGGCTGAGTTGTTCCTTGCCTGCTCTGCGGCACAAATGGCAGCTGGACGGACAACGTCCCTTCTCTTCGCAGTGGATTTCCACTCCCATTATAAGCTGGTCATCGGACAACATCTGTGCCGTCAGCAAACCGGACAGGTAGGTGATGAACGGCATGGACTTAAGCTCCTTCTTGCTGCCCAACTCTGTGGTTTCTATGAAATAAAGAGACCAATGGGCACGTAAGGCATACATACAGCATACATAATACATAACGAGCTGCCTTATCCACTCATATACCTACATGGGGCGTTCATTATAGATTTCCCCTGACCCACTTTTATTTATCACAGGACGCTGAAACCGCATATGTGTAATGATATAAGTCTCTGTAGGTTATGTGCCAATTTGCAACTCTGAACTGATAACGGTCTTTCTTTTACAGGTGCTGATGTGAGGTGTGATAATGGATCCATTGGAATACAGAGCAGTCATCAAGTTCCTTTACTTGACAGGTGTATTCATTGATAGCGGAATGGGGTCGCCCTGGAATCGGAGCCATTTCCACCGAAGGTTGACCATATTTGATACGAGGATGCCAGTTCTTGACTACATCATATGATAAGGAATCGTCACCATAAACCTCATATATCTCATTGGTGTGCGGCCTTTCAAGTAAAGGAACTTGATGACTCCCCTTTGTTCTACTGGATCCATTATCACACCTCACATCACTTCAGCACCTGGAGAAGAAAAACCGTTATCAGCTCAGAGTTGCAAATTGGCAGGTAACCTATAGAGACTTATATCATTACATATATACAGTTTCAACATTCTGTGATAAATAGAAGTGGGTCAGGGGAAATCTTTAATGAACGCCCCTTGTATATACACATTTCTTATCAAAATAGGAAAAGGCAATCCAACAGTCACAATAATAAAAACTTGAAGTTTTTTCCAAAATGTTAAGAACCATCATTAACATAAAAGAGGGGATTAAAAATACATGAAAAAGATGACGCGTTTCGGACCACCCTGGTCCTTAGTTATATCATATGACATTGTAGTAGGGTGGATAGCACATCCTTCAGATCAAGTTCCCTTTCACACTCTTGTAATAGGGAAACACATAGAGTATTGGTCCAAAAAAACTGAAAAAATCAAAAACTGGACTGTGGATGACCTATTAAGTATTTCTTTTCCACACATGTGTTATGCCAACCAGGGCATCCGGGAGGAAGTTTGTATATTCTGTTCTTGTCTGTTTGTCCTTATGATGGGTTTCCTGTGAACTCATTGAAAATTTCCTTTAATTAGCATTTTTATTATATAAGACGTAGATCTGATGGCTAATACTGGTTTATATTGGTTGGATGGTTTATACCGCCGATATATCAGATAATAATACGGTTGAACATGAGTGATATAGGGACACTGGTGACAAAATGACTCTGGGTCAGCGTTAATGTGACAAGTAGCGCTAAGGTCACAGGGTGAACAGCGTTCTATCCATGTGGTGTTCTGCTGCCATCTGGTGGCGGGACATAGGAACAAGCTAGAACCTCATAAGTTACGGTCTACTCTGTATTGTAACCATAGGTGAACAAGTGTTGCTTACACAAAAGTAGAAAGACGGTAAAGGTAAAAAGACTTCCTCTGTGCCTCGTCTTTCTCCTAGAACTCAACTCGTCATTCCATCTGACATTCTCCAACACTTTACCATTGGTCTGTATCATGCAACTTTGTCAGACCCCAAGATTGTGCTATGTAAAAAGCCACAATGGTTGGTGATGCCATAAATAAATAAATAATAATTATATTAAAACCTGATGGTGGTGGGAAAAACAATTCCATAAGGTAGCAAATTTTTATTTTAACAAAGGAGAGATTTAATTTATCAATAAACTGCCTGGAATAAGATGCATTAAACTCAATAAACAGAACCTGTTACGTCTTTTTAGTTTTTAAACCGTCCCCAATGGATTTTGCATTGGGCATCACTAACCGTTTTTTATTTTTAAGCCATGAATTTATCATAAAAAAGCACTTTAGATGCTTAGATGGACCTTCACGTTCAGTCATCGGGGTGGATCTTCAGCTGAAGCTTAAGTCATGCCGTCATTTAAATAAAGTCACTTTTTCATATATTCACATCACTAAGTGCAGAAATACACACGCAGGACCTGTCTATGGTGATGTCACAATCATGTTACCGTAATGGGTGGAGCTAAGCCCAAAAACTCTTTGACTTGAGGCTTGCACAGCTTCTCCCATTACGATCACATGGTCTTGACATCATTGCAGTCCTTCCAAGACATATGTAGTTCTGCACTTACTGATGTGCCAGTCAGTGATTTTGCCAATCAGTGGTGAGGGATGTGATGTAGTGATCAGCTGCATTCTAAATGGCCGGTATGTATCGCACAGGCAGAGCTCTGCTGCAATGTAAATCTACATTTGTGTTGCTGGGATTTGTACTTCTACATATCCTATTTAATGTATTAAGGGTTGGATTTCCATGTTAGCCAGAGTGCTGGGCGGGTCTGGCTAACCACATACCTCCTATGGGTGTGTCAGCTATTATATCAGGTGACTGGCTCTGGGTAACATGGACTCTGATGCAAGCTAGTTCCTGCAAATGCACAACTTAACTGGAAGCTTCTTAGGCCGGCTTCACACCACAATTTTTCTCGGTCAGGTTCTGTCCGGTGTTTTGCAGGAAGCACTGGACAGAACCTGACAGCTCCAGAAAAACAGAACCGGAGGGCAAATCTGCCCTCCGATCCTGTTTAGTGCCGGAATTGTCTGTGCCGCTGTCCAGTGCTGAAATATCAGCACAGCAGCTTGAAGGGGAGCTGGCTGCGGTGCTGATATTTCAGCCATGGAGCTCTCCAGGAGCTGAAATTTAGCGGAGGCTACTTTTAACAGCTGCTGCCATTTCAGCACCCGGCGTCCGGGAATCGGCACAATTTTCTGACTCCCATGTTATGGGCGCCGGATCGCCCCAAATCCAGGAGGATCCGGGAGTATCCGGTTTTGTGCGATTTTTGCCCGGACACAAAAAATGCTGCAAGCTCCGATTTTGTGTCCGAGGCAAAAAACAAAAACAGCCGGATCCTGCTGGGCAGACACCAAACCGGATGGCAAATAACTGCCATCCGGCCCCATAAGGATACAATAGGGGCAAAATCAGATCCGGGGCTATCCAGTTCACACCAGACAGCCCCGGATCCAAAAAAATGGTGGTGTGAAGCCGGCCTTAGGAAACCAGGTCTGGAGCTTGCTGTAGCTCCCGGAGCAGTAGACTGTAAGGAGACAGTGTGTGGGGAGCTGACAATGATCCCTGGAAAGATAACCTTATGAGAAGGGGCTGTGTACTGACCGAGGTCAGTGAATGAACCGTGCAGATGAACCCTTGTATGAACTGATGGACTGTGTGTAACAATTGTTATGTAACCCAGAGGACGGGGTATGTTTGGTTTATATCTAGTGGCTTATATGGCTAAATAAACTGTATAAGGACTTCCTGACAGCAAGTTTACTAGTCCTCTAGTGATAATCTCCTGCGGATAAAACAGTGATTTTTATCAAAATTACAGCAGAGGAACCCAGTAAGTGACACATCGCTAGAATCAGGGTCTCTGCATAAAGTGGTGAAAGCCAAGTGACAGATTCCCTTTAAGATGTACATGCCTATACATACTTTTTGCACATCTTGAGCTGTCCATCAAAGAAGCAAGTTTTTGTCATTTAACATTTTTGTTAAAATTAATGATTCGATTCTTTATGGGGTAAATTCTAATATATTTGTAAGATCACACATATGTCTGTCCAATTCTTCCCCTCCCAGTCTTTGGAAAAAAAAAATACAAAAGTTTTTAATGCAGCTAGCACAAAAATATACATCTTTTTATAGCCAGAAAATTGGCGAATAGACGTTGGTAAAGTCCCCCATTAGTGTTCAGAGGAACTGTAGAGAATAGAATAGCTGCTATATGACTGCTCCATCCTCCCTTCCATCAAAACAAGAAGGGATGGTAGACAGGTTGCTAAAACAAGAAAGGTAATAGCCCAGTCTAAATCCAGCTCCCTACAGTACCGGGGCAAGACTGAAGCCTGGAGGAGGGAACAAAAGGGATGAGACGTTCTTTTGAAAATATGATTAGTGCTGAATAAATTTGCATGATTTCAATACTGAAAAGTATGTGATTGCTCACAAAATACTCGTGGGAGGGAGGAAAGAGAGGACCCCGCTGACCATAAGAGCTTCCACTCTACAGAACAGAGAGAGAGAACCCCACTGACCATAAGAGCTTACACTATACAGGAGAGAGAGAAGACTCCACTGACCTTAAGAATTTACATTCTACAGGAGAGAGGACCCCACTGTCCATAAGAGCTTCCACTCTACAGAACAGAGAGAGAGGATCCCATTGACCCTAAGAGCTTACATTCTACAGGAGAGAGAGAAGACTCCACTGACCATAAGAATTTACACTCTACAGGAGAGAGGACCCCGCTGACCGTAAGAGCTTCCACTCTACAGAACAGAGAGATAGGACCCCACTGACCATAAGAGTTTACACTCTACAGGAGAGAGAGAAGACCCCACTGACCATAGGAATTTACACTCTACAGGAGAGAGGACCCCACTGACCATAAGAGCTTCCACTCTACAGAACAGAGAGAGAAGAACCCCACTGACCATAAGAGCTTACACTCTACAAGAGAGAGAGAAGACCCCATTGACCATAAGAGCTTAAACTCTACAGGAGAGAGAAAGAACCCCACTGACCATAAGAGCTTACACTCTACAGAATAGAGGGACCTGCTGACCATAAGAGCTTACACTCTACAGGAGAGAGAAAGAACCCCATTGAAGATAAGAGCTTATAATCTACAGGAGAGGAAGGACACCTCTGATCATGAGAGATTACCCTCTACAGGAATGAGAGCGAGAGAGAGAGATTCAGCAATGAGAGCGGAAGTCAACACTATCAACACTACGGATGTCAAAAAAAAACAAATACATCAATTTTGGAACAAATCCAGACAGACATGTCACTTGAAGTAAGGATCACCAAGCTATGACTTGTCCACTTTGGACACATCATATGAAGAGAAAAATCACTAGAGAAGGACGTCATGGTAGGCAGAATGAAAGGAACTAGGCGAAGATGAAGACCAGTAACCCAATGGCTCGATATATCAAGATATCGGTGGGAAGACCTTGATAGACCTATCCAGTGTTAGAGAAGACCCTGGTGGACCTATCCAGTGTTAGAGAAGACCTGGTGGACCTATCCAGTGTTGGAGAAGACCCTGGTGGACCTATCCAGTGTTGGAGAAGACCCTGGTGGACCTATCCAGTGTTGGAGAAGACCCTGGTGGACCTATCCAGTGTTGGAGAAGACCCTGGTGGACCTATCTAGGTTGCACAAGATCAATCTTCCTGCAGACCATTCATGCATCAAGTCACCATGGCTCGAGATCGAGCTGAAGGACGGTAAATAACAATAAGTGTATACATGAACAAATATATATATATAAAACTGCTTACATTCTGCCTTACATCTGACTTTTATGAAGGGAGCATGTCGTCACCATCCGAACTTATATTTGTTCGCCTGGAGACCTAACATTCTTATCAAGGGTGAGATCTAGGTTGCCATGGTGATCAATATTCAGAATATCTCGGAGAATGTGGGGCACTTATGTCCACACCAGCACACATTAAGGAAATTCTGTAAGCAGCTGGACTCTGTCACTTCCAGTAATGTTTCTCAACATGAGGCTTGATAAGAAAAAAGAATTATCAATGCTGACAGACACACTGAGTGGAAATGTGATGCATATATTACTTCTAGAAGGCATATAATAATTCTTTATTGTTTCCCCTGCCTGCGTTCCGATTTTATCGCAGTGGCGGTATTAACGTTCATCTCCCGGTTGTCCTGATCACCGCACTTCCCCATGTCAGAATGTCAGCACATGGAATCCACAGACCATTTAGAGGTCAGACTCTGATCTCACGACCTGCCGGGATGACTGCCTGCAAAGTAAATCAGTTTTTCTTTAGCGTGAAGGTCACTTGTTACATCTTGAAGCGATATTTCATATTGCCATCGCTGTAATAGCTTGCGTTTGTCACCATGACCCACGTAACCACTAGAAGGAGCTGATTATCCCATTGACCCTTAAGGTTGACTCCGATTCGATTGAGAAGTTGCCTAAAGAGATAAGAAGTACCTCGTGGTCCGAGCTGCTGCTTTCGTATGATGAAAAAACCAGAGACACCGGTATGCCTGGATAAGGTAGTAGCTAGTTTATTTTCCTATGCGTTTCGGAGTCGTATCCCAAACTCCTTCCTCAGGAAACACAGAGTCGATATCACAGTTCTTTACTAAAATAATCTTGTCAAACACTGGCGGACATCTTGAATGTTACTTGTTTAGGGGTATTCACAATGACAGACTTTAGTGTACTGCTCCCGCAGTTGAGGTACTTGTGGGCTCTTGTCTTCCCCACTCAACAACCCGGGCTGTGGAGTCAGTGTCCATTTTGGGTGGAGTCAGAGTAGGATTCAGGAAAATTGAGGTGTCAGAGTTGGATGTTTGCAAAAAAAAGAAATGGGGGCGCAATGTGAAGATCTATTTAAAGTAGTGGGTTTTAGTGGGTAATCTTCCACCCTCACCTGGGAGTGTTGTGCGCCCTCGTACTACAGCGGTGTAAAGCTCTGGCGTCGTCCTCCCTTGCTGTCGGCGTTCACCAGCTGCTGCTAAACTGGTTCCTCCGACGGGGATCGCCACTTGACAAAGAACACGTCACCAGGGGTCCTGCACTACTTCTCTGGTTTCCCTGCAACCGCAAGAGTTGGATGTTTGACTTACTGAGTTCACAGCTATTGTTGTGGAGTCGGAGTCAGAGCAGGTGTCCTTTTTGGTGGAGTTGTATTCAGAGAAATTGAAGAGTCAGAGTCAGATATTTATCCAGGAAAGACAGTGCTCTTTGATCCACGCAAGCCGTACTTGGAAAAGGACCACAAAAGACCAGAGGGCAATGGCACCTTTATTGAACACATTTCTGACCATACGCTCCTTCATCAGGAAAGCTACTACATGTGGAGTCGGATATTTGGCTCACCGACTTCACAGCCCTGTCAACAGCATGGTGTCCTGAATCAAATTCATTTAGTCTCCACTGGCTCCAGCCCAACTTTTCCTGTAGAGATCCGCTCCAAAGGAAGAGTTAGGACACCGTTCTGACAATGTTCTTTTACCGCCAGTACCATGTATACTCCTCCCTCTGCTGAAGCTCACCACATTCATACCAGAGTGATCAGTCGCTTCCTGTCGCTATGTTCAACTCCCAGGATGACCCGGGAGGCAGGGCCGCACCGTCCATTGGACAGTGTGAGCCCTGTCATTCAGCGGCAAGAGGCAGGGGGAGCGGCAGTGCAGAAGGGGGCGGCGCCTCATGCACACAGCCTCCCCCTGTCATGGCGGCGGCTGCTCACCCCGCTCACCGCAGGTAAGCGGCGACCCGCCGGGGACCAACACATAGAAGGGGCGGCAGCGCTGGGCTTCACCAGCACACCCCCCCCCGGGAATCA
The DNA here is from genome assembly GCA_033576535.1 of Allobates femoralis. Classification (NCBI taxonomy): domain Eukaryota; kingdom Metazoa; phylum Chordata; class Amphibia; order Anura; family Aromobatidae; genus Allobates; species Allobates femoralis. Next base: position 43,922,347 of record JARQOC010000008.1, on the reverse strand, counting down.
CGGCCGCGGCACAAGCGACCCGCCAGGGGATCCAATACAGAAGGGGCGGCAGCGCTGGGCTTCACCAGCACACCTTCCCCCCCGGGAATCACGGCCGCGGCACGGGCGGCAGTGGCGACCCGCCAGGGGATCCAATACAGAAGGGGCGGCAGCGCTGGGCTTCACCAGCACCCCCCCCCGGGAATCACGGACGCGGCACAGGTGGTAGTGGAGACCCGCCAGGGGATCCAATACAGAAGGGGCGGCAGCGCTGGGTTTCACCAGCACCCCCCGGTAATCACTGCCGCGGCTCAGGCGGCAGTGGGGCTTGGTGCACCCCTGTGTAGGACTCAATAAAATGGGCCTGATGTTCCAGTGGCTCCTTGTTTTTGTCCTCTCCTGGGGGGCTCCCCTGCTAATTCTATACTATAAGCCCAATTTGTAGATTGTGCCCCATCCCTAAGGAATATCAATAATTATTATAACCTTACATAATTGAAGGGGATCGGGGAGCAGTCTTTACCTTTAACTACTAAATGGTTACATACCGATAATTAAACATACAGCTCTGAAACACAAGCAAAAAGGTAATGTACCCTCCTGAGTGGGAACTCTCTTACACCTCCAAGAAGGAAAGTTATGGAATTATAAAAAGCACATGATCAATAGATGTGTTAATGATCTCTAAATGATGGAAGAAAAGCACAAAGTCTTCAAAATATCTACATCTATTCAGTATGGAGTATGAAAATCAAGTGCAGAAAGCTACGCACTTACAGCCTTGGCTGCTATCAATGAGGATATTAATGGTTGTCTGGGGAATGTTCCACAGTGCTGAATGAACTTGGGCAAATCATCAAGATCCACTGCTGACAGCTCCCTTTGTGACTGCCAAACAATTACATCCCAGATGTCCTCAATGAGAGACAAGTCTGGGAACGCTGTATACATGGGAGAACATGTAGGCCACCCAGGCTGCTCACAGTAGTACAATCAACCTCAGGAAGATAACAACTGCTATCGAAATGCATTATGGCCTGGAGAGCTAACTTAATAATTAATTAGAGGTTTGTGCATTTAAGATTTTAATTTAATCTCCTTAATCGCCTCAGGGCTTCCCTAACACCGCATCGTTTATTTCTAGATTGCTACTGTCGAGCCCAGGCTTTGGGGTACTCGGGTGTCAGGCTGCAAAGGGTTAACGCTCCGGTTCTCATGGGGAGTGGTGGCCGCGCCTGACACAGTGTCCTGGGCCTAACTTCCAAAAAAAAGGGGTTATATGTACAGTGGATTATTTATTTTTTGTCGTGACGCCACCTGTAGTTTCTGGTGAGGTGTCACCAGCGCCGCCACAGTTCGCCGGAGGTAGTTGGTAATGCGGCTAGTGTGGTAAAGTCCTCCACAGGTAGGACTGGGACCTCCGGGGCCGCGTTGTGCAAGGGGCAGCTTGAAGTGGAGCTGAGATGGGATGGGGAGTGTTGGAGCAGTCTATTAGGGGCACCGGGAACAGAGGGAATGATACACGCATACAGAAGAAGTCTCTTTTACCTTTTACTGTTGTTCGGCAGATAAAACGTCCAGGGCACTGACAGGTGACAAGGTTGCACAGTGGGTCCCCACAGCAAGTGGGCATAAGGCCTCCTCTGTTCCTCTGTATTATTAAAGCCCAGCCTGCATGCAGCCTGACTTGCCTCCTCTCTCTTCCTGACTCTGATGTCTGTCTCTCCTCCTGTGTGATCTCCGGGTTACCCTTTTTGATCACTGCAGTGGTACACTGCTGTGTCTGGCTCCCTCTCTTGACCCACAGGGGGACCGGGTAGCTGAAGCCTCCACGGTCTGACGGGGTTCTCTGTGGTCCTGGAGTATCCCACAGGTGCGGATCCCCGATGTCCGGTACGTCTTGGGACGAACTCCCTCAAGTTCCTCACTCCCTCTTGGCTGTCTGCTCCTCGCCTTCTGTTCCCACTTAGGCTTGTGAGACGTAAAAGGGCCACTCCAGGTAACTGGTTCGGGCCCAACTGCGGCACCGACCACCAGGACGTCTTCGCAGCTCTCCTAGCATCTGCACACTCTGACTAACTCCTCCCCCAGCAGCAGTATTTATAGGGGATCTTGCCTAAGGTCAGCAAGTGGTGCTCCCCCTACTGTGCCGGGGTGGAAGATGTTGCATGTAGTAGATGCCTGCTGTGGAAACACAACTGTACATGAGAGAAGTCTGTGGCTACCTGTGTGAGCAGGGCACCACACTACATCTCCCTCTGGAGAGCAGTGGAAGCTGCTCCAGGCATCTAACATCCTAAAGGACCTGCCGTGACATCAGTGGAATGCCCACCCCGGTCACGTGATCCTGGTCAGCTGACCGCTGAGGATAGAAGTGGCCACACAAGCAGAGGTTCCTGGATTAGTTACCTCTGTGGAGGTTCTCACCTGTGTTGTGCGAGGGGGACGCACAACATCACTAGGTGAGTGAAGACCCCTTTCCCTAATCCCCATCCCTCCCGGGTCCTCTCACCTTGAGCGCTCCTTTCTGTTTTGTTTTATGTCTCACTGAAAGCTGCCTATTATTCATTGTGGTCAGACCTCTGATGTGAGCCTTGGGCAGGGTTATGTTCGAATTCAACTCCAATGGATAACTTCATGCTACCAGTTAAAAATTCTCTTACTCTGGGCTCTTGTTTTATTTAGCTCTGTATTCTGTATCTCCTGGTGTTTAGTTTATGACTTTGTTTCACGATGCAGTGTGTGACAGTTTGCTGCACTATGGAATCAGGGCTATGCGGAGCTGTCAGTTTGGCAAGTGTTTTCAATCAACACATCAACAGCGTGGTGAGCTGTTGATGTGTTGATCCGAAGTTTGGATGTCTAATCTGAGACTGGGAGGTGCTGGGCTCCTTCAGGTGTTCCCTATTTTTTATGATTGCCCATCTACTTAGCTGAGCAGTTAGTCCCAGATATCTTCCTCATAGCATTTTGCTCATTAATACATGTTGGCTTTGTTCATCTGTGCTCTGTGTTTTGATCTAATGCTGCATGACCTTGAACCTCCTCTGACCATCCATTTGCTTTGTCCTTTTGCCTTGATCTGCTATCCTCCTGGAATTCTCACCCCAGACCATATGCCTTCGTCTATTCCCTTAGTCCACAGCATGCTCTCTTGGCATCAGACCCGAGAACGTTTGACTATATTGTCTCATGAAATGTCTAAGTAGTGATGTTGTTACACTTTGCCTCATTTTTTATGACTATCTCAAGATTTTTCTGTGACTTTGACCTCCTGGTTTAGACCAAGCGTCATGACAAGTTCTTCCAGCCAGCTCCACCGGCTAGCAACCACTAAGTGCACATAACCCAAGGATCAATGTGTAAGTCCAGATGTCTGGACACTGGTTAAAGGGTAAAGGCCAGAGTTCATTGGGTTATGTCTGTGGAATCCCTATTATGAGTTGCAAGACTTGCACTTACAGTGCACAGTTACAAATTATGTCTTCTTATGTACTTTCACTGCCCCTATCCTTCTTTCATGGGGCTTGATGTTATATAAGGAGCTAACATCAGCTGTCCACAATATCAAATTTGAGAAAATATGTGGAATCCAACTGCACTGCTGTACAATTGATCATATACAAAGGAAATTGGTGAATGCAATTGGCTTTATTCAACATGTTTCAAGGTGCATTCCTCACTCCTTCATCAGGACATCCACCTGATGAAGGGGGTGAGGAATGGGGGTTGTCCAGATGAAGAGGTGAGGAATACACCTTGAAACACATTGAATAAAACAACTTGCATTCACCAATTTTCTTTGTATATGATCGATTGTATAGCAGTGCAGTTGGATTCCACATATTTCCTCAAGTTTTTCTACTATTGCTTTGGCTTGTGGATATTGGAGCAGCTGTTTGGAGCCTTTTATACTGGTTGCGTGTGACACAACCCTCTAACGTGAGTAGTTTCATCTCAGCCTACCTGTCACCATTTTTATCAGATAAGACCCCATTGTGCTTTCTATAGCACAATCTTTAAAGGAAACTTTAAGGTTCCTGGACTTACCAGCTGCTGGCACATTTGGAGGCTGTGAACTCTTCCTAGCGTTTACAGCCTCAAAGTGTCCAAATAGCTGGGAAGTCCAAAAACCTGAAAGGCTCCCTTAAAGTCTCAGGGTTGAAAGCTTCTGCAAGACTGGATAGCTATGAACTTTGGTAACCTAAAGGTTACCTGATTTCACAGCCACTGGATCTTCCGGCAGCTGTAGGACCAAGAAAATTTAAAGGGACCCTACAAAGGAGACTCTAAGGTTCCTGGAGTCCCCAGCTGCTACACATTTGAACACTGAACTGTTCTAAAAGTTCACAGCCTCAAGGTGTCCCATTTGCTGTGAAGTCTAAGAAAATTAAATACTCCCTTTGATGGCTCCCTTAAAATCACCGGGTTGACAACTGCGACTGAATTCACAGCCACCAGGACTTCGGGCAGTCATGATGCCTGAAAGCATTAAAGGAACCTTTAAGGTAGACTTTAAGGTTTCTGTAGTTCCTAGCTGCTGGCACATTTGGAGGCTGTGAACTCTTCCAAGAATTTACAGCCTCCAAAAGTCCCAACAGCTGGGAAATCCAGGAACCTTAAAGTCTCCTTTAAGACTTCCCGTCTTCACACCTACCGAACTGTTAGATTTCGCTGCTGCCATGACACGCACCCTGACAGTCCAGTATTATGTTAAAATGAGGTCGCTTATGGTGGCTAACATAGAAGGTACTGTGAGAATCAACTGAATGGACCTCAGGTGAACTCAGTGCGGGATTGTCAGATTGCATTGCTGCCGTGACATGCGCTCCGACAGTCAGGCATTGAATTCACTTGAGGTCCCTTTTGGCAGCTCCCACAGTGCTATCAGTGATTCCTGTAGGCACAGAGAGTGGTTAGGTCTTTTAATGTCACCACTAACCATGGCCTCTGGATGTAGCAGAGCCAGGATATTTCTGGTACATCATGTGGATTATGTTGGACTTGTGGGGGTGTTTTGGGATTAATAAATTGGTGAAAGCGGGTGTTTTGTTTTTTTGTTTTTTTAAAGAAAGTAGTTTTGTATGTGTTTCTTTTCTTTTACTTACAGAGTGGGTAATGAAGATGCCTCATAGACACCTCTCCATTACCAACCAAGGGCTTGATGGCAGTTTTAATTTTTTGTATAATCACAGCTGTCATTAACCCCTTATATTACCCTGATTACCACTGCACCAGGGCAATCAGGATAAGCCGGGTAAGCGCCAGGATTGGCACATCTAATAGATGCGACAGTTCTGGGGCAGCTGTGGGCTGCTATTTTGAGGCTGTGAAGAGCTCAATAACCATGGGCCTCCTCAGTCTGAGAATACCAGTACCCAGCTGTCCACTTTATCTGAACTAGTTATCAAAAATGTGGGCGACACCAAGCGTTTTTTTTAATTATTTATTTAAATAATTAAAAAAAAAAAGGTATTAGGGAGTCTCTATTTTTGATAACCAGCAAAGATAAAGTAAACAGCTGCAGCCAGTAGCTGTCTATATTACCTGCGCTGGGTATCAGAAATCAGGACTGCAAGTCTTTTTTTTTTGTTTAATTGAGGCGGCCAATCTCAGCAGACAGGGGTGAGTCAAAAATGCATGCAGGACAAGAAAGGGAGGGGGAGGGGAACGCACATAGGGTGGTCACCAGGGTACAACAGAGAGGAGTTATCAGGACCCACTCACCTTTTTCTGTTGTGACACCCACAACTGGTAGAGATTGCCTGGTTGCTGCAGATCCCGTAGGGCAGGGGTGGGGAACAGTTCAGGTTTTCACGATTTCCTTAGTATTGCACAGGGATTGGAATCATCACCAGTGCAAGTGATTATGTTATCACCTGTGCAATACTAAGGAAATCCTGAAAACCTGCACTGTTTGCGGCCCTCGAGGACTGGAGTTCCCCACCCCTGCCGTAGGGGATAAGTTTAGAAGTTAGTTGCAGAATCCGGGATTATAGACCGCGCTGACCAGATGATGGATAACAGACTGTTATCCATCATCTGGTCAGCGCGGTCTATAATCCCGGATTCTGCAACTAACTTCAACAAAAATGCATGCAGGCATCTTCTCCAGGCTGTTCCCATTCACTTTCAGCACTTTTCCATCCATTTCTGCCTTTTTCCAGCCCCACCAGACCTGATAAGATCTGATGGTAAATTACTCATGTTTCCCATCAACTTGCATTTTTTTTGTCATCTGTAATGAATGATCAAATATTGTGAAATATTCGGCACAATAACCTGAACTTCAAAATTTTAGTATTCACTCATCACTAATAATTTCCTCTGAGAGTTCCACTCCTCTGTTTGTGTGATGCCCACCAAAGCCGTGGGGTACTCGGAAATGGGCCGGTCAGTTCTTTGGGAGATCATGGTGGCGGTGACTCAGCTCCATGACCCTGGGTGTGCAGTAAAGGGAATATTTGTGACGCCACCTGTGATGTTCGGCCAGGGATGTCCGACACTGCAGATTAGGACCACTGGAGCAGATGGTGATGCAGCTGGGATGGCATAGTTCCCACAGGTGGAGTGGGGTCCCAGGGATAAGTGAGACAGTATATTAGGGTGGTGATAGTTGTTGGGTTGCAGGACAGAGGGTGTGGAAAATAATCAGAGGACACAGAAAGGTGCAGTTTCCGTTAGCCTTACATGGCAGTTGTTGGTGCAGTCTGGGGCACTGGTTACAGGTGGTAGATGAGGTCCAGATACCCTGGAAGCATTCGGGGATCCACCTCACCAGGTGGGATTGGAGGCCTTCCTGCTGCGCTCTCCTTTTGGGTCCCTGCTGCCTGTAGCTATGGTGCGGCCTTCTTCCTGCATATTGGTTCTGACCTATATGGCAGGCAGCACGAGCCCCTCATAGGTACCATGATCTAGTGGCTACTCCGGGCTCTCAGGATGCTGATGTGCCACCGGGTGCTCAGTGTGGCCAGGAAACTTGCAGCCTCCTGCCCTCCAGATTAGGCTGCCGGTACGTTATCAGGTTATCAACAACTACAACAAACTATTTACAAGATTATAAAAATGTAAAATTACAAAAACCTTAGAAAATGATAAAAATTGTCAACTAAGTTCCTAGGGGCAACATTGGTCCATTGCGTTACCCCACGGACTTTCAAGGTTTCTTCAGTGGGAACCGCCCCAACCCACCGTTACTTCGTCCCCGGGCGTGGCTCTGGGGCTCTGGTGCCTGGCCTTACTTGGCTCTTTGGCCACACCGATGGTTTATATTTAAGCCAGTTCGGTTAACTATCTACACCACTGTCCTGGTCACACCTAATCCTGTGACCCAATTGTCCTTCAACAGGTAATTACATATACTTAAAAGTTTCCACAGTAAGGGTCCCGTCACACTTGACGATGTTCCAGCGATCCCGACAATGATATGGCCTGGTAAGGATCGCTGGAACGTCGCTACGTGGTCGCTGGTGAGATGTCAGTCAGATCTACTGAATGACGCGGCAACGATACGGTGACACGTATATTAACCTTGGCGGTCGTTGGGACCCTGTCACACAGCAGCTAGTCTGACGAATTAGACCTACGTGGCTGAGTTCTGAGTCGCCAATGAGGTCGTTGTTAAGGCCTCAAACACACCGATGCATGCTGCCAGCAGGAACCCGATGATCAAAAAATGGTCCAGGCCATTCCGACACGATCGGCGATGTCAAAGCGGGGGCCCGGTCGCTGCTATGTGTCAAACATAGCGAGATCGCTGGCAAAGTCACTAGCGATCTCGCTATGTGTGACGGGAGTTTACGTCTCTGTAGGCTCTTACCCTTAATGGTTGCTTATTTACATTATTACCATATTTACACTTTAGTCCCTATAACGGTCAGGGAGCTGACCTCATGTAGTACGGGTGCATCTACGCAGTACGGGTGTCTCTACTGACCTGGCCTGGTCTAGTGTGTCGATCGCTGGTGTTGTGGACTCACTAGTGTTTGTACTACAGTAGGTCTATTTCTTACAGGTAGACTGGGCAGCCTTCTGCGACTTCTTAGACTCACCATGGGCCTGACTTATTCACTGCTAACAGGAAGTAGAGTCTCTGGTTCCACTGTGGATGTGGCATCTGTTCCTGGAGCCGACTGGTCTTCTGGTTGGTCTTGAGTCTCTGCTGCTGCTGGTACAGAAAACTGAGGAAAGGTAAAGAAGGGTACCACTATGGCCTGGTTAATTTGTGTCCAAGACCGGTGGAAATCTAAGATGGTACTGACTGTCTCTTCAACCTCGTCTGGCTGTTGAGGGGTGTCTTGTCCTTCCTTTTTGTCTCTCAGATGCTCGGGCATACCTTTAAGTGGTCTCTTGACACTGCTGCTGAGGTTCTTCCTCCATCTTTTCTAATGAGGCACAACTCACGGTTATCAAAGTTTGAAAGCAAGATGGTATATGACTACCTTCAAGTGGTCTCTTGACACTGCAGATGAGGCATACCTTGCTGTTGTCAAAGTGTGAGGGTAAGATGGTATATGGCTCAGCTTCCCACTGGTCATCCAGTTTGCGCATTCTCATTTTTAGCTTTAACACTTGCTCTCCTGGTGCTAAGGGAGTAGCCAGGCCTTGCTGGTTTTAGCTCTTCTAATTAATACAAGGGAGGCCCAGTGTATGTATAGCCAGGCCAACAATAAATTCCAGGACTGCTTACCAATAGTGAGCGTGCAACCCCAAGGAGTGAGTCCCCAACCGGGGGTTCAAAAATATGCAACCAAGGAGAGACAGGGTGCACTGCCTGGACGGTGAATACTACGGGTACTGCGTTACAAAAGTGAGCATGAACTGAAAAAGAGAAGAAGGTCTTCTGTAATGATGCGCACAACCGTTGCTAGTGAAAAGATTTATTGAACAAGATGATTACAGGATAAAAACATGACCATTTAAAAACAATTAAAAACAATGATAATTCGAATTTGTCTGCCACTTCAAACTGCAAAATTTCATACAGAGCTCATAAGGCATAACTGGTGTAGTGCAGCGGTGTTCACACTGTGCGGTAATGAGGCAGTGACCCAGGAAAGTTCAACATAAACAGCTTTAATTGCAGAACTCACAACTTAAATGCAAAAGATGTCATCCGGATGGCAGCCGGGTGTGTATTCTGAACCTCTGCCAAGCTCTGTCCTGGCCGGTTACACGGGTCAGGACCACAACCACACGGCGAGGCTGTGTTATGTCAGTACACAACCTCTCTCCTCACCGCTGCTCATTAGAGTCATGAATGGCCACTTAGAACCACACCCTCTATTCCTGCTCAGCTTTTAACCCCATGCCCACACCTGGGGAATCCTATAAGACCTGGAGTGGAGGGAGTAGACCGTCCCCCTATCCTGCACTCCCGTGGGTTCAATATGTTTCGATGCGCATTTTGGGGAATACATATCGTCCCTCCCATGTGACTCCTATCACTGCCTCACATACCCCCCCTCTGTTCAAACTTGTGGGGTTAAACACCAGACACCATACAGGGTGCCCGTGACAGGGTATCCGCATTTCCCTGCGATGTCCCAGCCTGATGTTCCATCGAAAAACTAAAATTTTGGAGGGACAGGAACCATCGGGTGACCCGAGCATTCCTTCCTTTAGCATTCCTCATCCAGACGAGGGGAGAATGGGCCGTTACCAACTGAAACTGTCACCCGAGCAAATAGTAGTGTAGGGACTCCAAGGCCCATTTAATAGCCAAGCACTCCTTCTCCACTACGCTATAATTTTAATCTGCCGGGGTAAGTTTCCTGCTTTATTAGGTAACCGGATGTTAAACTCTGTTCATCTCTTGCGATAGTACAGCATCCAGCCCTGCCTCTGAGGCATCCGTTTGCACAATGAAGGTTTTCTTAAAGTTGGGGCTGATGAGGACCGGATGTCCGCACAATGCCAACTTCATGGACTGAAATGCTTCCTCAGCTAGAGGATTCCAGCGTACCATAACTGACTTCTTACCTTTCAACAGATCAGTCAGAGTCGCCGTTCTCCCAGCAAAGGTATAGATCGTCGTATTAGGTATAAATCATCGGTAGTACTGGACGATGCCGAGGAATGCTCTCACCTGTTTGGCAGACACAAGCCTTGGCCAATTTTGAATGGCCTCGATTTTGTTTATTTGGGGTTTGATAACCCCTCGGCCAATCACGTACCCCAGGTACCGGGCTTCCTCGAGACCTAGTGCACATTTTTTTTGATTCGCTGTTAGTCCCGCTGCCCTGAGTGAATACACCACTGCCTGTACCTGGGTCAAGTGGGTCTGCCAATCAGTAGTAAAGATGATAATATCATCCAAATAAGTGGACGCGTACTTCCGATGGGGCTCCAACACTATGCCCATCAGCTTCTGGAATGTAACCGGGGTCCCATGTAACCCAAAAAGCAAGACGACATAGTGATAGATGCCCTCCGGTGTAATAAAGGCAGTCTTCTCCTTGGCCAATTCTGTCAGAGGCACCTGCCAGTAACCCTTGGTTAGATCGAGCGTCGTGAAGTACTGGGCCTGTCCCAGTCTTTCAATTAGCTTGTCCACCCAGGGCATTGGAGAAAGGTCAAATTTTGATATCTCATTCAATTTCCGGAAGTCGTTACAGAATCATAGTGATCTGTCTAGTTTTCGAATCAGCACAATGGGGCTAGCCCATTCACTTCTTGATTCCTCGATTACACCTAGTTTGAACATTTGTTTCACTTCAGCCGCAATGGCTTGCCTTCGGGCCTTGGGTACATGATACGTTTTCATTTGCACCCTCACTCGAGGCTCGGTGACAATGTCATGTTGTATGACAGAAGTACGACAGCCAAAGTAAAAGAAAGGGATTTTTTCGTGCGCTGCCTCCAGACAATAGGCGATCCAAATATTATCCAAACTGTTCTTTATTACTCTACGCGTTTTGTGAGAACTTCTCACTTCCTCAGGAGTTATACTTTATTACTCACGAAACGCATAGAGTAATAAGGAACAGTTTGGATAATATTTGGATCGCCTATTGTCTGGAGGCAACGCACGAAAAAATCCCTTTCTTTTACTTTGGAGATCATCATTTTTACTGGGAGGTGCAGGAGCCGGATTCGCATTTAAGGTGTTGTCACTGGGCACAAACTAAAAAGGTGAGCACCACACACACCTATATGACCATTAATCACACAGTTAAGACCCTATTTTGCGCTATTTCTCTCCCCTTTAGTGTATAGTAGAAGAAGTACGACCGGGCAGTTTAGAGAATACATCCGGATTCTGCTGCACTAATTTCCGAGCCTCCTGTCGCTGTGGCTTAGCGAGGGCGTCACTAATTTTTACCTCTTTGGCCCCCCTCTTGGCCGATGTTGGAGGATACCGAGGCGACATGACCGGGGTTGCCTCCGTAATCATACATTCCCAATCTTTCCAGGCTTTAAGCAAATTGACATGATACAGCTGTTCGGTTTTTCTCTTCCCGGTTTGGTATACTCTGTAATTTACCTCCCCCACCTTTTCCCGGATTTCATATGGCCCCTGCCATTTGGCAAGGAGTTTACTCTCTGCAGTGGGCACTAAGACCAATACTCAATCCCCTAACTTAAAGGACCTGATGGTGGCCCATTTATTATACGTACGACTTTGTGTTCCCTGGACATCCATTAGATGCTCTTGTATTATAGGTATGACCACTGTGATCCGATCCTGTATTTTAACCACCTGCTCAATTACACTTTTATGTGGAGTTGGTTCCTGTTCCCACGTCTCTTTGGGTACGTCCAGCAACCCCCTAGAAGTTACCTCAGGGGAAATGGTGTATCAGTGTCCGCGCTGCTGAAATCCCAAGAAAACGATCCGGAAACCATATGTAGGTTGCATCAATCATCCATTTATTCCTTTCCTACGCGTTTCAACACTGTCCTAGTGTCTTCCTCAGGGATATTACATGTCAGCTCTTAACAAGGTTTATATAGCCCCTGTACATGGCATTTAGGGGTGTGTTAGCACATGCTGATGATGTCAAAATCGTCATTAAAGTGGGCGGAGCCCAATTCGATGATGTCAAAATCGTCATCAAAGTGGGAGGAGCCTAATTTTTGGCTCCAAAACAGTAAAAACTAGTTTCTGTGGAGCATTTTACATCGTACAATGATATACAAGTTGATAAAAATATGACTAAACAAATGGTATAAAAAACGTTCTGAAATTTGCTGCGGAAAAGTAAATAAAACCTTCAGTAATAAGAACAGGAAACAAAAAAAAAAAAAATAAAAATAAAAATAATATACACTCCGATATGCCTCTGGGTGTATTAGAACTCTTGGTCATTTGGATGAAAAACATCCTCACTATTGGGTTGTGCCACCAGGGCAATTCATTAGCAAATAAAAGTGCTGAGAAGTTTGGTATTATCCTGTGAAGGTGGAATAGGAAAAAATATATATGGACAATATTATCTATATCTATGTAATTAAAAAACAACTTTATTATAAAATTATTCAAAATAATATAAATATATAAAAAATATAAAAATATGAAAATGTATAAAATGATGAGGGATAAGAATATTTAAAAACTTAATATTCATCATATAAATATATATATATATCTGAGAGGGATTTTATTTTACAGCAACCCCCTAGGATGCCTGCTGTACAATAGCTCAAAGGGTGAGAATCCCGTAGACATGTGTGGTACCTCACGGATGGCAAACATTAAATAGGGCAGTAACATGTCCCAATCCCTCCCATCCTTGGAAACCACCTTTTTAAGCATGGACTTAAGGGTTTTATTAAACAGCTCGACTAACCCGTTGGTCTGTGGATGGTACACCGATGTGCACAACTGTTTTACTTTCAGCAGCTTCTTCTAGTGTGCACTAAAAAAAGGGGGAGAAAAAGCGCAAATAGGGTCTTATCTGTGTGGTAAAGGGATTATATAGGTGTGTTTTGCTCTCACCTTTTCTGGTTGTGCCCAGTCACAACACCTTAGTCGCGTGTATACAGCTGCTGCACCTCCTGGTGGAACAATGGAGAAGATAAAAGGAACAGGAGTTTGGCATGCGCTGCCCCACAAGGAAAGATTTGATTCAAGGTATCATCCAAGTATCCGTTATTAAATCTCGACGCGTTTCGTGAGAACCCTCACTTCAATTTTGCTTTTTGCTTTTCTTAATTAGAAGTCAATAATTTTTTAAGGAGTTTTCATCTAGAAAGAAAATTTTTCTTGATAAAGAGAGGAGCCCCAATTCATCAGCTTCCTTCAGAATTCTGATTTTATCTTCTCCATTTTCAGCAGCTCACACAGTTCCTTTATCACTTTGGACATAAAAGGAGTCCCTTGATCTGTAAGGATCTCCTTAGGCAGCCAAAGTCGACAGAACTTAGCAAACAGCTCCCGTGCAATAAGCTTAGTCAAGGTGAGGCGTAGCGGGATAGCCTCTAGGTAACGGGTGGCATAATCGACGACCACAAGTATGTGTTGGTGGCCACGCGCAGACTTTACAATAGGCCCCACCACATCCATCGCAATCTGTTCAAAAGGCTCCTCTATAACCGGTAGAGGTACCAATGGACTCCGGAAGCTTGCGATGGGTGTGGTCAGCTAATAAGAACCAAAAGAACCGCTGCAAGATGCGCCCTTGCATTTTGTTAACCCCAAGATGCCCCCCCCCGGCAGGTGGGAGTGGGCCATCTCGAGGACCGCCCGACAGTGTGACTGTGGCACTACTAGTTCTTCCACGACCTCGTCCCGGATCTTATCAACCCTATAGAGTAACTCATGGTTGACCACCATGCGTGGAAAAACAGTCTCTGCCCCCGGTTGCTGGCTGAGCCACCGCATTTACCTCTATTATCCTTTCCCATGCCCAGGTCAGGGTGGGATCCTGTAGCTGAGCTATCCCACACGCTCCCCGGGACACTTCCAGCTCTGGAATCAATGTGATGGGGTCTCCTCGACATCTCCTGCCAATACCTCTAGGGGAAACCTGTCGGGGTTACACTCTATCCCTAGGTTGGTGACCCCTACGGCAGGTATCCATGACTCGGGATCTTCGGGTTCTGCACCCGGACACATTTTTAATCTTGGAGGGTTACTCTCCCATAAGGACCAAAACAGTGGCAATTCTCAGTCCCATAAGGTAGAGTCTTTACCACTCTGACCACATGTTTTACCTCTCCACACAGAGTGGAAAAAGTCACCTCCGCTGTCGGATACTCGCGGAGTTCGCCATGAATACATATGACCCCGACCTTCCCACCAGTGGGTTCCAACCCAGGGATCAATGTCCCATGAACCAGAGTCACCAAGCTCCCGGAGTCCAAGAGAGCCTCCGCTCTATGTCCATTGACGTGCACCAGGCAAAGATGGGGTTCAGTTGTTGGAACAACAGTGTCTGGGGTGAAAACGGTGCTAGCATACATAGACATCCGGTGTGTAAACCTGCAGTCCATGGGTTCAGCAGTCGGGGGCAATAGGCAGCCACATGTCCAGACCCTTGGCATTGCCAGCACCTCATAGGAGTGGCACCGCCAGTCCTTGAGCCCAATATAGGGGAAACTGGTCTCGTTCCAGCCTCACTCCGGGGTGTGAGCTTGGTTTTTACTGTCCCCAGCAAAGAGACGTGCGCCTTTTCCAGGCTCCGGGCCCGTCATGAGAGACCCATTGGGGGCAGAGTCCCGTACAAGTTCCTGGGTGGCTTAATATTGCTCAATCCGGCTAACCACCTGGTCCAGGTTACCCGGGTCCCCTTTGCCTACCCAACGCTGTATAGCGGCTGGCAGAGTTCGCACCAGCCGGTCGACCACCACCCTCTCCACTATCTGGCCTGGAGACAAGATCTCAGTCTGGAGCCACCTTTTTACTAGCTGCAGCAAGTCATATGCCTGAGACCGGGCGGGTTTGGTCTCCACAAAGGTCCATGCAAACACCTGTTGGGCTCTCACATAGGTATTAACCCCCAGTCGAGCAAGGATTTCACCTTTTAGCTTCCCGTAGTCCTGAGCATCCTCCCGACTGAGGTCAAAGTAGGACTTCTGCGCGTCGCCCATCAGGAATGGAGCCACTACTTCAGCTCACTGGTCAGCTGGTAGGTTTTCCCGCTCCGCTGTGCGCTCATAGATGGTGAGAAAATCCACATCGTCCTCCTGACTCAGCTTCCTCAATGCAGAGCGGACCCTGTCCCAGGCCTCACGACGTTCCGGGTAAGCGCTGGTGGCATGTCTCACAGTGCCACAATCTGCTGTAGAAGCAGCTCATTGGTTTTCTGCTGCTGTTGGAACTGCTTCTGTTTTTGCCGTTGAGTAATCACCAATTGCTTCAGAAGTTCATCCATGTTGTTGGCAGGCCTGAACTGTAGCTTTGCTGGCTTGATTACGGACATGCAGTCTTTGGGGTATGCCTAAGTTCACAGTGCTCGCATTCTCCACCATATTGTAGTGCAGCGGTGTTCACACTGTGCGGTAATGAGGCAGTGACCCAGGGAAAGTTCAACATAAACGGCTTTATTTCCAGAACTCACAACTTAAATGCAAAAGATGTCCTCCGGATCGCAGCCGGGTGTGTATTCTGAACCTCTGCCAAGCTCTGTCCTGGCCGGTTACACGGGTCAGGACCACGACCACACGGCGAAGCTATGTTATGTCAGCACACAACCTCTCTCCTCACCGTCCGCTCATTAGAGTCATGAAAGGCCACTCAGAATCACACCCTCTATTCCTGCTCAGCTTTTAACCCCATGCCTACACTTAGGGAATCCTCCAAGACTTGGAGTGGAGGGAGAGGACCGTCCCCCTATCCTGCACTCCTGTGAGTTCAATGTTTCGGTGCGCATTCTGGGGATACATAGCGTCCCTCGCATATGACTCCCCTCACTGCCTCACACTAGGTATAAGGTGGGAACCGCCAGCAAGGAAGCAAGCAACAGGTGACAGTTAATGGGTCGCAGTACAGTATAATGTAGCAATCATGACAGACCGGTTGAATTATTTTTGAGAAGATCGTGTTCAAAATACCATAAAAGAATCAATGAGCCCCCATAGGTACAAAACAATAATCAAGAAGTGTGCTGCTCATGATAATTTATAAATTAGTACCAATGCTCTCCCCTTTCATGCACCCCACAGAAGTCTGGCCTTATATCAGCATCGGCATATACACCCTACAGTTATAAGCATGATTAAACATTCGGTATACAGATTGCCCTGTTGTAGGGGGGTTATGGGAACTGTTTGCGGCCAGCATGCCTCATATTAGTATATCTGTGGTGTATCCTATTTCAGCAGCTTGTTTATGGTTCTTGGAATAAGGGTGTTCTTGATTGCATTGCAGGGACTCTGATTGCTTTAGGCTATTAGGTTACCGTAATAACAGGGTTAAAAACAAAATAACCATTACATTATCACTACCTTGTGTGTTAACCCTGTGCCCACCCTACCTGTGACTGCAGTCACCACACCTGCTACTTACCCATCCCTGATTGTAAATACCTACATGGCAATCTGTATGCTGGTTGTTTAATCATGCTTATAACTGTAGGATGTATATGCCGATGCTTATATAAGGCGAGTGGGGTGCATGAAATGGGTGACCATTGGTACTAAGTTATAAATTATCACGAGCAGCACACTTCTTGATTACTGTTCTGTACCTATGGGGGCTTATTGATACTGATATGGTGTTTTGAACATGATCTACTCAAAAATAATTCCCCGGTCTGTCTTGATGATTGCTACACTGTACTATGACCCATTAATTGTCACCTGTCTTGCACCTGTTATAGTTGCATTCTTCCTTGCAGGCGGTTTCCACCTTATACCCAGTTATGCCTTATAAGCTCTGTATGAAACTTTGCAGTTTGATGTGGCAGACAGGATCGAATTATCATTGCTTTTAATTATTTTCAAATGGTCACTTTTTTTCCTGTTATCACCTTGTTTAATAAATCTTCTCACTAGCAGGGGTTGTGCGAGTCATTACAGAAGACCTTCTTCTCTTTTTCAGTTCATGCTCACTTTTGTGACGCAGCTCCCGTAGTATTGACCGTCCAGGCAGTGCACCCCATCTCTCCTTGGTTCTTTAGACTAAAGTTTGACAAGGCCTTGAACACCTCGGCCAGATGCTTCAAGTGGTCCTCGTAGGTTCGTGAGTAGACGATGATGTCATCCAGGTACAGCAGCACTGTTTCGAAGTTCTTGTGCTGTAGACAGCACTCCATTAACTTCTGGAACATCCCCGGTGTGTTACAAAGCCAAAAAGGCATGCCGTTAAACTCGCTGAGGCCCATTGGTGTTGTAAACACGCTCTTGTCTCTGTCTGCCTTTGCCACAGGAACCTGCCAGTACCCATTGGTGAGATCTAAGGTGGAAAAATAGTTAGCAGATTTCAGGGCACCTAGTGATTCCTCAATTTGTGGTAACAGGCAGGCATCTTTATGTATAATGCGGTTAATCTTTCTGTAATTAACAAACATCCTCATTGTACCATCTTTCTTTTTTAAGAGGACTAACGGAGCTGCCCAGGGACAATAATATCTCTGATCACCCCTTCCTCTTTCATTTTCCGTAACATGCTCATCGCACACTGGTAGTGGGCCGGGGGAACAGGGCGTTACCTTTCTTTAATGAGCGGATGGTCTCTGGTGGGGATATGGTGTTGGACCCCTTTTACATGCTCAAAGTCTAGTGGGTTTTTGCTGAATACCTATTCATAGTCTTGAACCACTTGAACCACCCTATTCTTTTGGTGTGAAGGTGTGGAGTCAGTGCCTATGTGCAGCTTCTGATAGCAGTCTGTCAGCTGTTCTGCAGAGCCATTGTCCTCCAGCTGGTCAGGCGGGATCAAGGGTTCTACTGCCCGTATTGTGTTATTATTTACAGTGAACAGCTTAACAATGGTGACATACAGGGGTAAATTGACCTCTTTCTCCACACAATTTAACATGCGTATAGGTACTCTCCCCTTGCAGACATCTACTACCCCTCTAGCTGTCAGCATAGTAGGCCTGATGTCGGAGTACATGGGTTCTACTAGGGCCTGGTAATCTTGACCCCTGATACCTATAGCAGCTTGACACCAAATCATCATTTCACTTTTGGGAGCTATTACACTGGGGAATAGGTTACTCACCCTGACACTGCCAACTTCTCTGCTAGACAATTCCACCTGTTGTAACTGCGTCAGGGCTTTGAACTCCTTTTGCAGGACACATTGCTGTCTGGAGCTGGTGGTTTCGGCTACCTGTTGAAAAAGAACAACAATCTCGCCAAGACAATTTTCTATCACATTGGTACCTAGGGTGATCATTGGATTACATTCTCGCCGGTCGATATCTACAATTATCAACCCCTGTGATTTTGGTTCTACTCACCCTATTTTAATGGTCACCTCTTTATACCCAACTTGTGGCAAGGGCTGACCATTGCTGGCAAATATTGTCAAATCATCATCTGGGCTGCAGGTAATGCCAGTCAGCCTAGTACTGGTTATAAAGGATATATGGCATCGTTGTCACCAGGGAGCCGGTGTCCAGTAGGGCGTTCATCGGGATGCCATCAATCACGACTGGGAGGACCGGACATCCTCCGACGTACTTGACTTGCCAGTTATGCAGGCCTGGTTGCCTTACTCCTGGGGGTTGGCCCGCTGCCACAGGGGTTGCCCGTTTAAAGGACAGAATCTTGCGAGGTTCCCTGTCTTGTTGCAGCTTGGGCAGATGGGTTGTCCAGTTGAGTAGTAGCAATTACTATCTCTTCCCCTGGTGGGTGGGATCCTCCTCTGTCATCGCCACGGGATGTCATCTGGACTGGAGGCCAGCTGGATCTTTACAGTCGGTGAGGGCACCTACATGGCCTGCACAGTTTTGGTCAATGCAGCCACACTTTTGGTTAAATCCTGGACCTGGAGGCGTAGATCTACAGAAGTGTCATTACTTAAGAGTCTGTGCATCAGACTCAACGGTTGCCTGAGGCAAGGGTGCTGCCTCCTGGTAGTACATTATAGCTGGGCACCTGAGGGGCACGGTGCCACTTGTGGTTGGTTTGCGCAGCAGCCGAATGGCCTGATCCTTAAATTGTGCAAAGTACAGGTCAAGGTTTTGTAGGGCCATAATGTGCAGCTGTGTTCGGTAGGTGTTGGACAGGAATACCTCGATAAACTGCTCGGTTAGCAGTGTGTCTTCGTCCTTCGTCCCCGGTGTATTGCAGTAACCAGGCTACTCCTGGGATGTATGGCATTGATAGCAGCATTATGGGGGCTATGGTTGCGCCTGCTGCTGGATCCCCACTTAAGTTGGGCATCTTCCTTCCCCCTAGTGAACCTTAGCCAGGTTATAAGTCTCTATTGGATTATCAAGGCTGCTGCTCCGCAGGCGGGATGAACCGATCACACAGGAGGTTCCAGGTTGGGGCCTCCTGCTTCTCGCCGGCTGACGTCAGAGCGTGCGGCAGGGTTTCTCTTCGCGATCTTTCTAGGGTTCCGCCCATGATAACATGCCCCTTCTGGTTCCCGCGCGCTGCGTGGTAATAGCAGCAATCACAAAATTCAATACTGTCTATGGCACACAGGACCCGGCGGTACCAGGCTAAGAAATCCTGTTCGTGACACCAGTTGCGATGCACACCAGGGCTGTGGGGTATCGGAAACGAGCTCGTCAGTTCTTTGGGAGATCACGGTAGCGGTGACCTGGCTTCATGACCCTGTGCGTGTAGTAAAGGGACTATTTACAGGGAAAATTTGTGACGCATCATGTGGTGTTTGACCAGGGATGGCCGATGCTGAAGATTAGGACCACTGGGCCAGATGGTGATGCAGCCGGGATGGTATTGCTCCCCACAGGTGGAGCGGGGCCCCAGGGATAAGTGAGACAGTCTACAAGGGTGGTGATGGTCGTTGGGGTGCAGAACAGAGGGTGCGGAAAAAAATAAGTAGAGGGCACAGAAAGGTGCAGTTTCTGTTACCTTTACTTGGCAGTTGTTGGTGCAGTCCGGTGCACTGGTTACAGGTGGTAGATGAGGTCCAGACAGCCTAGAAGTATTTGGGGATGCACCTCGCCAGGTGGGATTGGAGGCCTTCCTGCTGCGCTCTTCTTTTGGGTTCCTGCTGCCTGTAGATATGCTGTGGCCCTCTTCCTGCGTGTTGGTTCTGACCCGTATGGCAGGCAGCACGAGCCCCTCACAGGTACCACGATCTGGTGGTTACTCCGGGCTTTCAGGATGCTGCTGTGCCGCCGGGTGCTCTGTGTGACAAGACTTGCATCCTCCTGCCCTCCAGATTTGGCTGCTGGAACATACAGTGCCCGCACAGCAAAGGACTCCGACGTCCTTTCTCCAGCGCGCCACCCCGGGATGAGCCGTCTTGCAGCTCCACTCCCCTGAGCACTATTCCTCACTTCCTACTTCTTCACTCTCCTCAGACGTTCTAACACCTCCTCCTGACCAAAACTAGGGCAGCTCCCCTGTAGTCGGGTTCTAGAGCTCCCCCTTCAGGCTTGGAATCGGGAAACATGTTGCATGCTGTGTGGGGACCTCCTCCTGCTTCCAGGCATGACTTTACCCCCTGTGAGGGACACAATGCCCCTGGGGTGCCACAATTACCATGTAAACACTGATGCAAAAATATTAACATGTGAACGATGCCTTACTATGTAAAATATACAGTAAGTGGCACATGACAGCCGCCACAACTGCAGAAAGATAAATTGACAAAGTTACCATTTATCGGTAGAACAAAACACTAATGGTGGGTTTACACACACCAATCATTGTATCCAATCTCTGAACCAATCTCTGGTTGCAGTGAAATCATGGACAGATTGCTCCATGTTGTACACAGCCACAAAATGGAACTATATAAATAAGGTTAAGACTGGCATCAACCACAGGTGTAGGTGCTGGCAGAAAAAATTATATACTTACAGATAGGTGAACCGCCGCGACACTACTATATTAATGATTAAAGTGGATGAATGAGTAGCACCAACAAGACGAAGATCTTATGGGTATAATGCAATTGTGAAATGCAGAAACTGCCCTATGCTATACATGTAAACCGGAGAACTTAGTCTCATTAGTAGCTACTAAAGATTAAGCTTGGCATCCACATCAAGGAGTCTCCATTGCCAAGTCCTAACACTATGCCTCACAGAAATGGTGTAATGTGGATGGATATATATGTCCTAGGTGTAATTAAAAACGACGATTAGGTGTGTAATAGGATCTAGCAATGGTGTCCAAGTGTGGCTACCAAACTAAAGAAAAAATGGAACATGGGAACTAAATTATGGAGTGGGAGCTCAGTCCAAATAAGCAATATATAAATAAGGTTAAGACTGGCATCAACCACAGGTGTAGGTGCTGGCAGAAAAAATTATATACTTACAGATAGGTGAACCGCCGCGACACTACTATATTAATGATTAAAGTGGATGAATGAGTAGCACCAACAAGACGAAGATCTTATGGGTATAATGCAATTGTGAAATGCAGAAACTGCCCTGTGCTATACATGTAAACCGGAGAACTTAGTCTCATTAGTAGCTACTAAAGATTAAGCTTGGCATCCACATCAAGGAGTCTCCATATATATATCCATCCACATTACACCATTTCTGTGAGGCATAGTGTTAGGACTTGGCAATGGAGACTCCTTGATGTGGATGCCAAGCTTAATCTTTAGTAGCTACTAATGAGACTAAGTTCTCCGGTTTACATGTATAGCACAGGGCAGTTTCTGCATTTCACAATTGCATTATACCCATAAGATCTTCGTCTTGTTGGTGCTACTCATTCATCCACTTTAATCATTAATATAGTAGTGTCGCGGCGGTTCACCTATCTGTAAACAAAATGGAACTATGTGTCCATGATTTCACTGCAACCAGAGATTGGTTCAGAGATTGGATACAATGATTGGTGTGTGTAAACCCACCATCACGCAGCTCACAAAATGCTGACATTTTATATTTCATCACTTAACCCCTTCACGACCAAGGACGGTTAGCAGTGACTAACTTGAAGCTCATGGTCCCTGAAACAAAAGCTCCAACGTGGCCCCCAATTATTACAAAAACAGAGAATGGAAGGTGTTATATGTCAAATAAATACATTATATCTTGATTTGTGGAGACTGCATGTGTGGTATAGGCGGATTTCATAGTATAGTGAGAGGTCTCCTCAGTCTGCACAGCGCCCAACACTGACTGGGGAGGAGTGCGCTCGTCTCTGCTTAGGACTACATCTCCCATGCTGCCTAGCGGTGAAGCGGAAGTGACGTCACGGCTTGCCGCCTGTACCGAGCAGAGGCTGCAGGTAAGCGGCGGTCCGGTGCACGGTGATGTGGAGGGCCGGGTGGGCTGTGCAGGGGATGCAGAGAGCGGGCTGAGGAGGCCCCGGAGTGTCCTGCATTGCGCGCTGTCTATGGGCCTCTGTGTCAGCGCACTGTGACCACCACATATATACTGAGCTGTCATGTGACTGTGCAGGACCAATCAGATGCTTTCTATAATATATAAGGACTCTGCTATGACATCATCAGGCCGCAGTGTAGGGTAAGTAATGGGGTCGTGCTGTGAACCGCACAAGCAAGTCAACAAGCAAGTTGGCAAAAGTCCAACCACAATTTAATGGGGTTGGATTTGTGAGCACTGTGCACACTGTCAGAAGTCATACCTAAAACTGGGCAATCCCTTTAAGAGAAACAAAACTGTGAACAAACTTATCTGTTTAGCTCAGGCCTATAGCTTTGTGTTCTGGTTATTATCACCCTGTGTTATTACCTTCGTGTTGGGGGCCAAAACCCGTGATTGCCCCCTACCCAATCAAGTGTGATAAGAGAGTAGGAGCCGATATGTCGGGTATCCACTGGACTGATCAGTTTCCCCCCTTTAGAGCTGACGGGTGTTATAAAGGGGGCATGCCTGCAGATTAAACAGCTGAGGTGGTAGGCGTGGTTTACCTTTGGTGGGCATAGCTCGGAATTTCACTGAGAGAACACATGTTAATTTTTAAGTCCACGCAGTCATGGAGCTGATTATAATAGAAGCGGGGGTCTATGGTAAGACCCCTAGGTAAAGGGGGTGCGTAGCCCCCCTTGCATGATCCATTATAGCATGCGTACAGCTGCCACACCCACCAACTAAATTGGTCACACCCACTAGTAAGCTCCACCCTCTCCCCCTGCACTCCCCCTCCCTGCCTGGGGGTCTTACCCCTAGACCCTCGCTTCCATTCTAATCAGCTCCACGACCGTGTGGACGCGAGTATTAATACTCATTTGGTTTGCGGAAGAAACCACTTAGCCACATCCGCTGGTCCCCAAACCACCACACAAAACCAGTCCAGAGGCTGACCTCCTGCTGTTCATTCTGCAAGTATGCCTCTTAAAGGGGCGTTTGCATCTGAAGCTCATGGTGGCTATTTTCCTAACCTCCATAGAAGTGAATATAAGGGGAGCTGTACGGCATCGCAAAGACCCCAATCATCTGGGCATTTAGAGCATATTTTGTGGATACACCATCAAATTCTAAAATAAATACCCGTATATACTAGTGTATAAGCCGACCTGTGTATAAGCCGACCCCCCTACTTTTGCCCCCAAAACCTGGGAAAACCTATTGACTCGTGTATAAGCCGAGGGTGGACCCCAGCACAGGTATACAGCCCCCAGCAGTGTGGTATACAGGCCCCCCCCCAGTGGTAGTATACAGCAGCCTCCCCAGTGGTATATACAGGCCCCAGCAGTATTACAGCAGCCTCCCCAGTGGTATATACAGGCCCCAGCAGTATTACAGCAGCCTCCCCAGTGGTATATACAGGCCCCAGCAGTATTACAGCAGCTTCCCCAGTGGTATATACAGGCCCCAGCAGTATTACAGCAGCCTCCCCAGTGGTATATACAGGCCCAGCAGTATTACAGCAGCCTCCCCAGTGGCATATACAGGCCCCAGCAGTATATACAGCAGCCCCAGTGGTATACAGAAGCCTCCCCAGTGGTATATACCACAGCCCCAGTGGTATATAGCAGCCCTAGTGGTGTGGTATATAGCAGCCCCAGTGGTGTGGTATATAGCAGCCCCAGGGGTATATAGCAGCCCCAGGGGTATATAGCAGCCCCAGTGGTGTGGTATACAGCAGCCCCAGTGGTGTGGTATACAGCAGCCCCAGGGGTATATAGCAGCCCCAGGGGTATACAGGCCCCCAAATACTGGCACTCGCCCCCCCCTCCTTGTAAGGCCCCCCTGCTGCTTCACTCGCCATCCCCGGTCTTCTGCACTGCGCCGGTCTTCTGTGCTCCGTCCTCCATGCTCCCGTCCTCGCTGCATCCGGGGTCCCCGGCCGTCGCACGATGACGTCATCGTTACTGCGACGGCCGGGGACCCCGGATGCAGCGAGGACGGGAGCGTGGAGAACGGAGCACCGAGGACCGGCGCTGTGCAGAAGACCAGGGATGGTAAGTTAAGCAGCGGGGGGCGAGTGCCAGCATTTGGGGGCCAGATATGCACTGCTTCCCCTGCCGCTGATTGACAGGGGGAAGCAGTGCATATATAATGAGCGGCCCCACGTGACTTGGCGCTCATACAGCAGCCTCCACCCGCCTCCTCAGCTTCAGACACAGCCCCCACCACCGCATTGACCCGTGTATAAGCCGAGCGGGAGACTTTTCAGCCCAATTTTTGGCTGAAAAACCCGGCTTATACACGAGTATATACGGTAATAGCCCTTTAAATGTGTCATTTAAACAACAGCTAAAATAATGAAACTTCCCAGCCTGTATACATTGCCCCTGACCACTGCAGACTATCACTTGCTTCATCTTTGGGATCGGAGTGCTGTTAATAATAACTAAGGTAATGACAGAAATTAAAGGGGTTGTCTGATTTCCCCAGCTGCACTTTTTGACAAAAATGCTTCTTTCTCCCCCTCCCCAGGTCCAGTGCTGCTTATCCATCACCGCTCCTGGTATTTATTACTGTCCGCAGTAGGCAATCCGTGATCTCAGTGACTCTGACTGAAATGACAACACAAATTGCTGAATTTACTGATTGGCTGCAGCCCTGAAAATAATAGAGCAGCAGCAGAGATTATTATTATTATTATTATTTGGTGCTGGACCCAAGGAGGGTGAAGAAAGGACAGTTTGTATTTTTAAAACAATGTGCAGTCTGGGGAATTTGGCAAACCCTTTAAAAGGTACCAACCTTCAGGATTTAGGGCTATAAAGTGACACTTGTGCCTTACAAGCACTGGGATACTGGGTGCAATCATACCTTTACTTGAATGATTCCATGTTTGATTGCAGAGAAAGGTGTCATAAAACTCCTGGAAAACAGGACAGCAGATAAGTGATGTGTGCAGCACTGCGTCACTATTTGGGATAATTTATTTTTTCCTCCACTGTGGGCATACCTTTCAGCTGTAAGCCAAACCCTTCCCCCCACCTTCCCCTTTCACCTCTACTTTCAGTTTTGTCAGGCACCCTGTACCTGGAGTATACTCGCAGTGCACAGGAGCCAGAAACTGAAAGTAGAGATAAGGTAGGGTGGGGAGGGATTGGCTTACAGCCAAAAGGCATGCCCACAGTGGAGGAAAAAATAAACTACCCCAAATAGTGATGCAGTGCTGCACACATCAATAACTTGCTGCTCTGTTTTCCAGGAGTGTTATGACACTCTTCTCTGCAATCAAACTTGGAGTCATTCAAGTAAAGCTATGATTGCACTCAACATCCCTGTGTCGGTAAGGTTGCCTTCACACTTGCGTTTGGAACGCAGCGCACCGAACGCAGCCAAACGCTTGCGCACATGCATTCCTGTGTTTAACATGGGAACGAATGTGCCTGCGTTTGGCTGCGTTCGGATGTGCACAATTTGTGCACCCTCCGAGCGCACTCTGAATGCAGCTTGTTCCATTTTTTGTGCGGTCGCGGGCACTTGTTTTATCTGCAAGCGCACAAACCATGCATTAAAGTCAATGGATCCGCAGTGTCATCCGCATGAGAGCACAGGAGAATGCTGCGGATCACATTGAAATCTCTCCCGGCGGCCACCGGGAGATCAGCTAGAGCCGCCGCTGCTCTCCTGCCGGTGTCAATGCAGGAGATTTGAAGAAACAGCTGATCTGACAGCTGTTTAAATCTCCCTTGTCGACACTGAATAGGTGAGGTCGGCGCGGGAGGTTTGAAGCAGCGATCAGCTGTTTCTTATCTCCTGCACTGATATTCGGTGTCGGCGCTGGAGATTTAAACAGCTGTCAGATCAGCTGTTTCTTCAAATCTCCTGGGCCTGCATGTGTGAATGATACATGTGAATGGGAAGGTTCTGCAGCCTGAGCCTGAGATTTCAGCCCTCCTGGCACTTTTCTAATAATACATTTTTGTATTTCTGACAGTGTTGGTGCATCTTTTCTTAGAATCTGGTCAGCAGGTTTTTGCTATCTCATCTGTCAGCACCATAATGTAGGCAAAGAAACCCTGAATACAATGATGTATCACATAGATTACTGGCTGAAGCTTTTCTCGCACAATCAAAGCATTTAGTTCCAGTAACATGACAGAGCTGAAAGAGCTGCCCCCGCCTACACCAGGCTCTCAATACAGATTGTGCTTTGACAGTAAGGGCCGCTTTACACACACCAACTTCTGTGTCCAACTTCTGAACAGATCTCTGGTTGCAGTGAAATCATGGAGACATTGTTCCATTTTGTGGCTGTTTACAAATGGAACAATGTGTCCATGATTTCACTGCAACCAGAGATCTGTTCAGAAGTTCGACACAGAAGTTGGTGTGTGTAAAGCAGCCCTAAGATGTCAATCACAGCAGGGGGTGTGTTAGACTGCCCTGCACATGACAATGTAGTCCTGTAATGGTAATTACCAAGTTTAAGTAAACAGTAGCTCAGAATCTGATAAGATAGGCACAAATGCTTTTTGTTTTTTAACCCCTGCAGCATGCTGTTCTTAGCTTACATAGCAAAAACCTGCAGATAGATTCCCTTTGTTTTCAGAGATATGGGCTTTTTTTTTATTTAGTGCTAATATTTGTAATAAGGCGGTGGTGTTCAAATTATTCTCTGGTGGGTTTTCAGTAGGCTGCAGTTACACTGTGGGTCACGTCCCCTTGGTAAAAACAAAACAAAACATAAAATACTAGCTCTAGTCCCATATCTTTGAAACTGTATGGCGGATTAAAAACAAATACAACTAATACTTAAGGGAGCATCGGGAATAAAATAAGAGCCAATACTGGGCACTTTTGGCATGGTGAATGTAGTGGTGCATTTATACTAAACAATCTATGGCTGTTTAAAGACCACCAATTGGCTAAATAGCAGGTTAGCAGCATATTGAAGCTGCCCGTTACACAGACTTAGAACCCATCTGCCAGGAGGAAATGAATAGTTTTCCTCCCGGCAGCATTTGGCTTCCGGATGCCCCTGCAGGACGTCGGTGGTGGCACGAGTGGGGAGATGCTGCGGGCCCTGGGTTAGGAGGAAGGGGTGTATCAGCAGCATGATACGGGCACCAATGATCACACCACAGTGGATGAGATGGATTTCTGGGAAATGGCACAGATTGAGAAGTTGGCTCTTCGAAAACTCAATCTGCACATGCTCCACAGCCATTTTCCTGAAGTCTATCCTGTAGGAAGCAACACTCGCTGAGATCTCTGCTCTCCAAGATCTCAATCTGCGCCTCCTTTGCAGCCATTTTCCCGAAGTCCATCGCATCTGCCACTGGGAAATCAATGGCGTCTGCATTGCTGTGCAACAGCATCCCCTCCTCTCAGCCCAAAGCCTCGCCCTACTCATGCCGCTGCCTCCTGTGACTCCGCTCCATCGTAGCCATCTCACATCCCCGGTAAGCTACATCTGGGGACTATAAGACACCCCCCCATTTTTTGTATTAAAGGTAAAAAGTCACCAATCTTCTGATCGCAGCAGTCGGACCCCCAGCAGTCAGCACGTCATTACCTATTTTGCAGATAAGTAATAATAAGTTTTAACTGGACAACCCCCTGTTTAAAATAAAAAGGGCATGTTTACATTAAAATTTGGTTGGTGCCATGCAGGGTGGATTGATTTAAATCACGCCGATTTAAATCATGATTTAAATCACGATTTAAATCAAAAGTTTTTTTTCTATTTAAATCGGATCGATTTAAATCATGATTTTAATCATGATTTAAATCACTGATTTAAATCAAAAGGTTTTTTTTTAATATAAATCACGATTAAAATGAGAAGTGAGAGCAGTGTGCATGTGCGCCCATAGTTACACGGACGAAACTAGGGGCAACGATCTAACGCCAGGGTGAGGGGGGGACCCCAAAGTAAGTAAAAATCTTTTTTGTTTTACTATATGGCAATAGGTAGGTGTTTAAAAGCAGCATGTCTTAATTGTATAAACTATTAATAGCCTCCACATTTTGTTCATACTGCCCCTTTAATTCCACACTTCTAGCTTGGTTTCAGTTTTGGTTTAGTTTCTTTTTCCCTGCATTCAGTTGACATGCCCAAACTTGTTGGATAGTCAGCAGTACTTGGCTCAGGCTGTAGTAACATCAGCAGTGCTTGGCTCAGGCTGTAGTAACAATCAAACTTCATAAGTGATCTGTGTGAGCCATGGCAGCAGGTCGTAAGAGAGACCCTATTTGGGTTCATTTTGTTGAGATGCCAGCAGCAGATCTTGGAAAGCAGGACAACTGGTTTTCCTATTAAAAGTCCTAAATAAACAGTAGGCTTAAAGGACTGATGTATTCACTGAAGATGTTTGCTTACTTCAAACGTTAGAGATAGGCTATTGTTAAAAAGTACTCTCTGTAGTTCAATTCTGAGTGTTTAATAGTGCAAATAAAAATTATTAGGTTTCATAATCAACTATTTTAATATTT
Source organism: Allobates femoralis (assembly GCA_033576535.1). Lineage (NCBI taxonomy): Eukaryota > Metazoa > Chordata > Amphibia > Anura > Aromobatidae > Allobates > Allobates femoralis. The sequence continues at coordinate 43,893,503 of JARQOC010000008.1, read as the reverse complement.
TTATTTGTGTAAAACAATTAGATTTGCAAAAAGACAAAGTTTTGCTTGTGTACAACTTAATTAAAAAATCTGATTTAAATCAAAAAAATCTGATTTTTTTGATTTTTTTTAAAAAATCAAGATTTTTATCCACCCTGGTGCCATGATGACAATGACCCTCCCACATTTTCTATCCAATAAAAGTTGCCTAGTATGATTTTAATGTTATCTTGACCAATGTTCTCTCAGGCTTCATTTTCCCACGGCCCCTGTAGGCCTCGTTTTTAATAAAAACCCATCAGTGTTGCTAGTGGCAACCAATCAGATTTGAGCTTGTATGTTGCCAGAACAGAATTTGAAAAGAGACAAGCGACGTGATTGGTTCTTAAAACAAATCTGATATATGGCCAGGATCGGGGGCTTTATTTTCCGAGCTGCTCTTACTTGATGTGTATGTCAGGCAGGCAGACATATTAAACATCCATTACAGATGCGGAGTTCTTCCTCTGGGATGTCTCCCGCTTATGTAAGACTGCCGTAAACTCTACGTGAGATGTCTCTTTCCAGCAACCCCAGCAGTTCACCGGAATAAAACCGTGTCATTAATTCATGTGAAGTGACAGGATTGTTCACCGCCACGACGCTGGCTTCTGCACACATTGCTAATTCTAGGCTCCAGGTGCTGCGCGGTAACAAGCAAACATAACAGGTCACGTATTAGTTATGCACGGCTGATATGTAATTCCACAGCTGGAGAGCGCCCACAATATTAACACGTTTCCTCACGCGCTATTTCCAAAGCATGACCCGAGGTGCACAATTTATCTGTTACCAAAAAAAAAATGAAAAAAAGAATATTGTAGCTGCCAATAGATCGCTCTTGTTTTGAGCTTTAAATGATGTTGCTAAATTGCTGTTATCGCGCGGAGCTGCTGGCAGGGCAGAGCTGTAAGTGTTCAGCTGTGAGATTAGCTAAGACGCAGCTATGCATTGCTTCTCTCTATTAGTTTTGCCTCCATGTTTCCTAAATTGTCACTGCATACACGGTTTCCATGATTTGAATACTCAAATAGGTTGTCTAGATTAGCCAGTTAATACTAGGCACTCGTGCTGAATCTTCAATGTGACCCCTTCCACCTAATCTTCCTGCTGCATTTCCTCTCGAAGTGCCTGTGCCTTCATTATATTCATTCCTGGATGCAATGTAAATGTGTATAGATTCATCATATAGATATATATGATAAAGAAGAATTGCAGTCATTAAAGGAGCTGTCCACTACTTGGATTCCACATGTTTCCCCCAGGTAAAATAAGAGCTTTTACTGACCTTTTATACTGGCGCCTTTCCAGAGGTGTGATAATAGCGGTTCGGGGGCTGACGTGACCTTACGCGAGTTCCATGTCCAATTACCACCGGCTTCTGTCTCCCCGTCTTCAGACCATTGAGCTAGCAGCAGGACGGGACTGCAGCTGCTGCTCGTTTCCTGTTGGTTGCTCATTTGGTCCGAATGGCTTGGCGAGAGAAGTTGGCTTTGTTTGGATGCAAGGCTTGTGTGATGTCACATGATCCCGGAATCCTATCACCGCCGACTTCTGTCTCCCCGTTTTTTGACCCAATGAGCTATCAACAGGACGTGACGCTGAGGCTGCCGCTCACTTCCTGTTGATTAATCATGGCAAAGATGGCATTCATTGGATGCGGGGCTTGCGTGACATCACAAGTCACGTGAGGCCGGAATCCAATCACGGCCGGCTTCTCTCTCTGTATCTCCAGACCAAGTTAGTTTGACAGCAAGTGACGCTACAGCTGTCGCTCACTTGCTTTTGATAGCTTCTATGTTCAAAGGCGAGAGACAGCCTGGTAGTGATTGGACGCGGTACTCGCGTGATGCCACAATGTCATGTGTCCCAGAACCATGATTTTCCGACACCAGTGCAACAGCGCCAGCACAGGGGGTGTGTACAGGCTCTTGTATTTTACTTGGGCGACATCTGGAATCAGAAGGGGTTGTCCTAGTAGTGGACAACCCCTTTAAAGCACGACTCCAGCATTTGTTGTTTTTATTTTAGCCTGGAGACCTGCCCCTGCCACACCAGGCTCTCAGTAGACATTGTGCATTTACAGTAAGGTGTCAATCACAGCAGGGGGTGTGTGGGAAGTTGTTCTGTAATGGTAATCACCAAGTGATAAAGCCTTTAGTTTAAGTAAACAATAGCACAGAGATAAGAGGAGCACAGTTGATTTTTTTTTTTTTTTACCCTACTAGCATGTTACCCTTGACTTACCTAGCAAAAACCTGCCAACTTATTCCCTTTAAGACAGTGAGGAATGCTGGCAGATTTTAGCTCTGACGTCATCAGAATTGTGGATGTTCCTCTTGGATATGATATAGCCTTTAATTCAATATTCGTACAATGGAGGTCATTCGATGTACTTATAAATTAACAAAATTGAAATGATGTAAAACAAAAAATACTGCTTACTACAGCCAACATGTAGATCTTTAGATCCATGATGGTCTTCGTTGTCGGGTTCGTTTTGCATAGTTCCTTGCTTCTAGAAAAATCAAATTGGCTTCCAAAATTAAGAAGTATGGATGAGTTTTTCCCTGTTGAAATTAGTCTTACTTATTGTACCATTAATGCAATAAATTATAACAAAAAACATTTTCTGACTTTATTTTCCCCTTTCAGGAAACCATGGCTGCTGCCCCATCGGTGAACCTTGATGGTCTTCGAGAAGTTCTTGAGTGCCCCATTTGTATGGAGACATACACTGAGGAGCAACTGAGGCCAAAACTCCTCCAATGTGGCCACACCACATGCAAACAGTGCCTCGAGAAGCTTTTGGCAAGTACTATTAATGGAGTGCGCTGTCCTTTCTGTAGTCGGGTAACCCGTGTCACAAATTCATCACAGTTGGCGGATAATTTGACTATTTTGAAAATCATGAACACTGCAGAGCTGGGCCAATCTATCTCAGGGCTAATGTGTAAGACGTGCAACCAAAGACTGCCTCGAAGGTACTGCAAAAATTGTGCTTTGGTAGTCTGCGATATGTGCGCAGAAGAGGGACATCCTTCTCCGGACCATATTGTACTCTCAATGGCAGATGCTGCAAACGAACGTCGTCATAACTTTCAAGAAAAGCTTAATAGCCTTAGACAGGCTATTCAGGACCTGCAGAAAAGAAAATCCTCTCTAGACAGTATTTCCTCACATGTAAAGTCCAAATACAAATTAGTTATGCAAGATTATAGCAAAGAGGAAATCCATGTGCAGGAGGAGTTGGCTCGATCACGCAAGCATTTTACATCTTCTTTGTACGAGATGGAAAAATTAAACAATCTGGTGTTGGACGAACATGCATACCTTCTCAATATCGCGGAAGTACAGATTGTGTCAAGGTGCGATTATCTTATGCTAAAAATAAAACAGTCAGATTCAGCGTTATTGGAAGAGTCTGTCGAAGAAGAAGAACCCAACCTAGTAGCTAACCTACCGCAGAACCTGACACTACAAGATGTAGAATTTCTCAAGGTGGGACATGTTGGTCCTGTACAAGTGGGCCAAGTGATCAAGAAGCCTTACAATGTGAATTTAGATGACCCTAACCAGGATGGGTTTCAGATGCCTATGAGCAACGACGTGGAGGCCTTTCCGGAAGATGTGAGCCATGTTCAACCTTGCACGTCAACTCCCGTCGTTCAGCTTGCGGATGCTGCATGTAACTTACAACAGTGCCAGTTTCTTAGGAAGATGGGATCGAAGGGTAATATGCCGGGAATGTTTAATCTACCTGTCAGCATTCATGTCACTTCACTGGGAGAGGTGCTTGTTGCTGACAGAGGAAATTGCCGAATTCAGGTTTTCAACAGGAAAGGCTTTCTGAGAGAAATAAGACGAAGTCCTACAGGAATTGACACTTTCGTACTAAGCTTCCTCGGTGCCGATCTTCCTAACTTGATACCGTTATCGGTGACTATAAACTGTCATGGACTAATAGGCGTGACAGACAATTATGACAACTCAGTTAAAATATATACAATGGAAGGACACTGTATTGCTTGCCACAGAAGTCAGCTAAGCAAACCATGGGGAATAGCTGCCATGCCTTCGGGTCAGTTTGTTGTTACTGATGTGGAAGGAGGCAAGCTATGGTGTCTGACAGTAGATCGGAGCCTTGGAGTCGTCAAATACAGTCGACTTTGTAGTGCTGTGCGGCCAAAATTTGTAACGTGTGACCAGCAGGGGACTGTATACTTTACTCAAGGACTAGGTCTGAACTTGGAAAATCGGCAATATGAACATAATCTCGAAGGGGGGTTTTCTATCGGCTCTGTGGGAGCTGACGGGCAACTAGGCCGTCAGATCAGTCACTTTTTCTCTGAAAACGAGGACTTTCGTTGTATTGCCGGAATGTGCGTCGGGGCACGGGGAGACCTAATTGTAGCTGACAGTGGCCGGAAAGAAATTCTTCATTTTCCGAAAAGCGGAGGGTACAGCGTCTTAATTAAAGAGGGCTTGACCTGTCCTGTTGGGGTATCCTTAACTCCTAAGGGGCAGCTGTTGGTGCTGGATTGTTGGGATCATTGCATTAAAATTTACAGTTACCATACACGCAGGTATTCCTCACCTTGAGACAAGCCCGTATAGATCCCTTCTACTGTTCAGTCTTTTATACCGCAATTTGCTCTTAGGCACTTTAAAAGGAATAAAGGCGTCCGTGCATCACTAGCTTATTAGTTTTAATATGTGTCATACTCAAAAGGAACAGAGATTGTACCCTTTAACCACCAATGGACGCAGAATGCATTCATCTCGCACCTCTAAAAATAAGGCTTTTAACATAGTTAAGGTGTCAACAGCTGTAAGAAATCAATATTCTTGTCTTTATTGTAGAGAGATTATATTCTACTTTACAATGTAGGCTCTTATCGTGTCCGCTATTTCTTCTGTATCGACTGGTAATACATCTCTTACCAACGCAGGATAAAAAGCAGTTCTGAAACCATCAACGAGCCGATGTTGCCTTTGTTCCAGGTATAAAGGAAGGACAGTTGCGCTCCATTCAGATGTCGGTGGTTTTTCACATACCCAAATAATGATCTGAGGTTTACCAGTGTTTTGTTAGTTTTTACCCTCAGTGCTTCATCAGTGATTTTCACTTATTAAAAATAAATTAAAATGCTTCCCCTATCCATTACAATGTTCACCCCAGAATGTACACTAATGGCATCCACTGTACGGTCTGTAATTGTTCTGTTTTTTTTCCCTTGGAACCATGTATCTTATTTTTTGGACTATAAGACGCACCCATGTTTTAGAGGAGGAAAATAGGGGAACAAAATTCTGAAGCAAACAAATGTGGTCATGACTCACTGTTATGGGGAGAAAGAACAGCTGCTGACACCTATTATGTGGCTAATCTCCCCATTCTGGGCCCCTTCTAGGTATATATGCCGTCCATCCTGGCATATGTTTCCCTTCCTGATATATATGTCCTTGGTCATCCTGGTGTATGGCCCCCTCATCATGGTATTTGATCCCCCATCCTAGTATACATGGCCCACATCCTGGTATTTGTGCCCCATATCCTTTTTATATGATCCCCCATCCTACTATATGACCCTCAACCTGATATGTGGGCCCCCATCATTGCGTACACTTAAAAAAAATGATTATACTCATCTCCCATTGCTCCGCCTGCAGCGTCGCGATGTCCTCCTCATGCCAGCGACTGATTAAAGTGTGAACGCGCAGCGATGACGTCTGTGTCATGTGCCCTGCTCCACACCCTGTCGTCCTCCAACATGAGAAGGACGTCGCAATGCAACAGGGGGAATGATGGACAGTGAGTATAATCTGTCGGGATATTCACCGCTCCTACGCCAATGATGATACACGGTAAATGGTGAATATCCACACACATCATCGCCTACGGCTGAAGCAGCTACGGTTGGTCATATGTGGCAGTATTTATGGAAATGCAATATATGCACTGCTCCCCTGCCCATCATCCAGCCCGCCTCTCATCACCAGCTTCAGGGCTGAGAGGTGATGGATGGGGATGCAGTGAATATTAAATGACCTTTAATTAGCTGTCACACGTGATCACCGGAAGGCACTCTACAGCCTGATACTGCCTCCGATGACCTGCTCCATTGCTGCCTTCCCCCACATCCAGACCATACATCCGTAGTATAAGACGCACACCCTGACTTTCCCCAAAGATTTTCGGGTAAAAAAAAAAGTGCATCTTATAGTCCATAAAATAGAGTACTTGTATGGATTACTCTTATCCGAGATACTAATAAAAAATGGACATGTCTTGATTTATTTTTTTGTGTTCAGATTAAAAGAAAACAAGGGCTTGCTAACAGTCCCAGAAATTAAAATGGGTATTTTAATGAGGCCTTAACGGGATACTCTGTGAGAAGATTTAAGAAAAAAATGTAGTGTCCCTTCCCCTATATACTATGAAGCTCAGCAGGCGAACTCTTATAATTGACTTTGACAGGAGCTGCACCTCCCCTCCGTATGGGTCGTTATGTGACTCACCAGTGTACAGCTCCTTGCTGTATTAGTCTCCTGATAATAGCTGCAAGAACAGATGGTGTGACATCCCAGACTCTGCTTTCTGTGATTATCAGTGTCCTGCTATCTGCATCCCCCCCCTGTCAGTCTGAGGAGAGACCTCTTATCTACATACCAGGAGACTGTTACAGCAGACACTTCTGTGAAGTCTCACCCCCTTTTTGAACAGTGTAGGCAGCGATTATAAGTGACATACTGATACAGCATGGAGCTGCACACTTGTGATTAATGTTCCATATGTGAGGAGCAGCTCCTGTCAGTCAATTACAAGGGTTCTAAAGAGCATACAAGTGTATGAGCAGCTCAGCCTCATAGTGTATAAGTTCAGGGACATATATCCCTGGAGTATCCCTTCAAGGCCTGCATTTTTCATTCAATGATTCATTTGTAAAGTATTTCTTTCCTCTTAAAGGCATGTTCTCAAGATAAATTGCTTTAGTTAGCATGAAAACAAGCAAATTTGCAATTGACTTGCTTTGTTTTTCTAACTGCTGTCTTTCTTCTGCATTAACAGCTTCTATCTTTCTTAGTGCACAGCTGTTTTTCATGGAGCTTGGCTACTAGTTCCTGCCCAGATCCTGGCAGAGTATGCATGTGTATGTGTAGTATCTACATTCCAGGAGACATGGGACAGAATTTGGCTTTATGCAAGAACAGAGAACAGGAGCTGCAGGATCATCCTACATTCCAGTGAGGAGTGATGATGATGATCCATTGAAAGTTAGAGGGATAGGAAGATGCCATGTTCCTATGGGAGAGGGGAGACTATGCAGAGCTGAATCGATCAATGTAATGATTTGCCTCTGCTCCCAGCCTCACAATAACAGTACACATTATGCATCATCATACAGCAGAGGATCACAACGTGAATTAGTATCTGCCTGGTGACATGATTGCTATTTCAAGCCTGGATTACCCTGTCACATAGGATGGTATATCAGAGATAGGATTGTATGTGTGAGCATGGGGCCAGCGGTTATGCCCCTGTCGTGCCCCTCCGTATACAGAAATGTGAGGGGGCTGGAATGTAGGATGATCCTGCAGCTCCCAGCATCCATGCTCGCAACACACTTCCTGCTTTGTGCTCTTAGATGAAGCTTTCAGGCTAAAAATTTTCTGCCCTGCGAGGGGGGTAAGAGCTGAGGAGCAGGTATGATTCTGTTAATTTATAAGAGATCTATAGATCCTAGAACTGCAGTGTACAGCTCTGCTTCATCATGTAGCAGGGCAGGAACTGTACTAAAACGTTTTCTCTCACTGGAGTTCCCCTTTAACTTATACTATCTCAGCCACTCTCTCCAGCCCATTGATTTTTTTATACAACAGTTATCTGATCACTTAATTTCCCCCTCAGGTCCTGACAAATTGCTGTTTTAAGTAATGTAAAATCGCAAACACCGATCATTGGCTTCTCTCTGAGCAGTTTTACTAATCATGGGCCCTCCCTCTTCAGAGCTGTGTGCTCCTTCAAATACCCTGTTGTCTCTTTGTATAAATACAGGAATTATGAAGTTGCAAATAGAGTCTGTGGAGCCTCGGTTAGGAGTCTCAAACACAGGACTAGCCAGTTATCCCTCCAGGGAAGGACCCAGCCAAAGGGTGGCTCCTTGCGGAGAACAGCATAACCACCATATTAAGTGGCCCTTTCAGTCAATATCCAGCTCTTTTGCAAGATTAGAGATATGACAAGGGAATACCAATGCCAGGTATCCATACACAGACAGCTGTTTCAGGGTGTTGCCCCTCATCAGTGTGGAGTAGGATTCTGGCTAAATACAGGAATAGCAGTGTAGACTCAGAACAAGCCACTGATAGCTGAAATTGTTACAACAGGACTTGTGTGGGCTTTACAGTTCTCCTAATACTTACAGATATGTTGCTTACTAGCTCTATGACTCGAGGAGAGCCAGAAACCAGGAAGCATGGATACAGCAGAGATGTGAACTACTGAAGAGACAACTTAAAAGAGAATCAATCAGCTCATTTTTGCTACCTCATCTGAGAGTACCAATGTAGGCAAAGAGGCCCTGAATCCAACGATGTATCGCATAGTTTATTGGGTGCAACGTTTCGGACACAGTTTTTATGCTTAACAATGCAGAAGAGATCAAAGCGATGCCGCCGCCCATATCAGGCTCTGTATAGAAAGTCTATAGACAGGGAGTGGCTGCTAATTACAGCGGGGGCATGCCGGATTCAGGCTTACACACTGAGGTGTACGAGCAATGATAAGCTACAGGTGCTAAAACAATCATTGCAGGTAAACAACAACACACTTTATGATGAGACGCAACGCTGAATACCTTACGTTAACCCCTTCAGCATGCTGTCTTCAGATTACATGGCAAAACCCTGCTGACTGATTACCTTTAAGAACAACCCTTTGATTTTGCAAGGATCCACATGCTACTGTGCCCTTTATCATATGCAGAAAATGTGTATAACATCTTTTTTTCATTGTAGAAACTTCTGTTACTCGGTTGTAAATGTAGTTTTTTTTTCTTTCAAACAGAAACTGGATCATGTAAAGGGTTAAGGAATAATTATTGTAAAAGAATAAATGCATGTGAACTCCTCTTGTAGTAGAACTAGCAGCCGTGCTCCAATCTATAATCACTATTCTGTATGATGATCATGTATGTGAAAATGAAATGGCAAAGCTGCCGTATGGCTTGTAAAACCTTTGTACATTTTATATTAATGTGAATTCAATACATTAAAGGGACCTGACAGCTGATATATGCTGCACAGCCCACGTCATATGTGTTTAACGCATAACTGCTGCTGCATTGTAGAGAAAAATCTAATCTTATAGATGCTAGGGATTGAGGAGACTTCTCACCCGCATCCCTGGAGGGACACGTCTCTTCCTATATACACGCGCAGGGAAACCTGTCATTTAGGTCAGTGTTGCCCAACTTCAGTCCTCAAGGGCCATCAACAGTACAGCTTTTCAGGATCTCCCTAGTATTGCACAGGTAACAATTCAATCACCTGCACTGATGATGATTTCAACCAATGTGCAATGCTAAGGAAATCTTGAAAATGTGGACTATTGTTGGGCCTTGAGGACTGGAGTTGGGGTACACTGGTGTAGCGGAGAAGTCACTGGGGTACCCATGTGTCCAGCTTGGTTCCCGGAGGTTATTAAACTTTTTTCTCTGAAATGTTGCAATGATTCAGACTCAAACAAACTTGGCTGACCTCTTAAGGTACCTTTACACGCCGCAACTATCACCGGCGATCGAAGGCAACCGAACGTGCGTGTGCACATTTTTGACGGTTGCCTCCTAACGCCGATGCTGCATGTACACGCCACAATTGCGGCTTCAACCTAAGGGAACGTGGTTCCCCGGAAGTTGAAACAGATCCTGCGGGAAACATCCGGTTGAATCCCGTTGCCGCTTTACATGCCGCAACCACTAAGGGAATGTGGGCGTACATCTTCAGCGACGCAAGAACATGGGTGTGACAGAGTTGTGTATTCCGCGCCCCAAACACGCTGATTAGACAATGCATTAGTGTCCTGATTGGCCAGCCTGCGCAGGAAGGCTGGCTAATGCATGACGCCACTGCAATTGTGTAGTGTGAATGGACAGCTCTTTAATTATGGCGCCCTGTGAAGGGACAGCCAATGGAAACATAGTAGCCCTCACCAATCATTGCTGATGGGGCGCGGTATCCAGCACGCTGTGGCACGCCTCTGGGAAATCACTAGGTGACGCAGATTCCATCCCTATCGCCCATTCACACGCCAAAACCAGGGCAATTCACCATCTGAGTTGCCTCTGGTTTTAGAACAATGCTCTGAAACAGCAACCGGAGAGCAACGGCAAAAATCACGATCACTTTCCCCAATTACAGCCGCAACTTCGTAGCAATTTCAAGGCAACCGTGACAAAAATCCCGATTGCCTCTCAGCTGCTACACCACAGTTGCGCGTGTAAAGGTAGCTTTACAGAATCAGTGCATGCTGCTAGTTTGGGTAGTATGTATCAGCTCTTGGATTCTCCTGTTCTTTATGTTGCAGGGTAGGTCACTTTCATGACCATCAGAGGAGATTTTGCAATTTCACGCAAATTTCCCTGCATTTTGTCCCCTAATCTTCACCTTTCTTTGATACTATTTATTATATATTTTAAGAATAAAAATAAGTATATGGATGTGTCCTCTGTGTCCCAAAAGCTCAGCATGTGCTCTCTTTCCCAAAATCCAGACAGTGAGATAAGAAGCTGTAGCAAATACTTCTCTCATCTACAAAAAACACAAACATAAAGAATGCTGCCCCTGTTAAAAGGTTTCTCGTGTTTTATCCTTCAGGAGTACGCCGGTTTCCTTTGCCTCCAGGCTTCCTGTTTGCCAGGGGGCAGTGTGCTACTGAAGGCTGACTCTTCAGACCCGGGGAATGATCGCTAGCTGCTTCAGAGAAGCACCAGGACGCTAAATCTGGCCAGATCTCATAGAATGGTAGTCAAAAGGGACCTCCTAAGTCATCTGGTCCAGCCCCATTGGAAAGACAAATGGCGCAAAATGGGGAATTTCTCCCCTGAAGGGGTTGTGAAGCCGTCACAAACTCTATAATAGCTTGTATGAATTGGTTGCCACAATCCCCCTTGAAGAGTATCAGGAGGAAAGGGTTAAAACGCACTGTCTGAAGAAATCACTTGGACAAGGTGCCTGGACAGTGATTTATTTCTACGCCTTACTTCTTCAGGAAGAACACAGCTGTACCTACTAAGCACGCGCATGCTTGTCCGACTGCTAGACCGCACCAGGGGCCGCAGCCAAGGCAGTGAGCAATTTTTGAGAACCGAGAGGACTTTTAATAAACTTAAAATTGCAAAGTTACTTATTTTTTTTTTACAAGCAATTTCAACAATAATTGATGTGGAAACAACCCCTGTACCAAGATAGAAAAGTTCTACAAAACTGTTTCTGAAACGTATAGAAAATACTGCTGAGTGTCAAATAAGTTTGTCCCCTGCAGCTGGTTAAGTTCAACCTGCTTCAAAGTATATATTTTTTTCCTGCACATTGACACTCTTGGCCACCGGCTGTGCAAGGAAATGCTGCAGGGAGCCATTCACTTAAATGGATGTGTGCTGTAGTTCCTTGCACAGCCGGTGTTCAGGAGTGCCACTATGCAAGGCACAACTGCGGAAGGGATGTGGTGCGAAAGCAGTGCTGTGACCCCATCAATCTCCACTCAGAAAGTGATTACACATCCTAGCAATATTCCATCACTTTCTGGGATAGGAATACCTATAAGGCTTCATATGCCTGTAAACAGAATGTGAATGATTTCAGATGAGTTTTATAAAGCATTATACGTCATGGACAATAACCTTTAAAATATATTTTATGATGCCTATAATTAGAATGGATCATATTTTTCAAGTGAAATGCATCGAAGTCTGGTGTCATTTGCACCAAAATTGCTTTTTTATTTTGTTTTTTTTACTTGCCTGCCAGAGGCCTTGGCTTGGAAATGGTGTGACCTAACACGGTACACAACCTGTATAAAAATGCACCAAAATGAATGCACAAATTTCTTTCACAAGGTAAGCCATCTAATAGGCTAAAATTAAACTAGACACTCTTAAAGGTACCGTCACACCTGGTGACGGGGCTGGGGATAGCGGTGACTGGCGGATGCACGCACGTTTTTGGCGCCCCGCCAGCGTCGCCGTCTCCCATTTACACGGGGCGACATCTCCAGCCCCACGCCGGCGAGCTGTCAGGCGGCATCACCGCTGGGATGTCTGAAAACCCCAGCTGCGATGCAGGACAATGAGAGCCTATGGCTCCCGTCGCCTGACAGGTCGCCGGCGGCCAGTTACAAGGGGCGATGTGTGCACATCGCCCCAGATCGGTCTGTTTTCAGAGCACTGCTCTGAAACCAGGCGACCTCCCGGCGGTGCCGACATTGCCCCTTTACATGAGGCGACGTAGGGGCGTTGTCGCCGCCGATAGGCCACGCCCCTTCGTCGCCGATGTAATCGGCGGTGATGTGGCCTGGTGTAACGGGGCCTTTACTGTTTGATAAGTTTGTCTAATTATAAAAGAAATTCAATAGGAAAATAGTTAAGGGCAAATCAACAATGAAGTCCCTGGACAAGGTCGTCAAATTGAGGAACATTTCGCAACAAAGTCATAGCTCATACATAGTTTGATCTTTTCGGTATAACATATGGATGCAAAACATGGACGATAAAAAAACAAGATGGAAAAAAAATTCTGTCGCATGGTGATGGTGAAGGATGATGTCGCATCTCCACCAGAGTCTACCCTGTTGAAATTGGTTCTGTCACCAGTCACTGCTATATTCACCCGTTAGTTGATGCTAGTGATAGAGAAGTTAGAACCAGAAACTCTGGTGAGTGCAGGCTCCATCCAATAAGGTTAGAGTGGCTGAGACCTGCTCTACTTCACAGTCTAAAAGTGTGTGTGTATGTACGTGTGCTGTCCAGCTGAAGGCGCTAACTACTAGCTTCAGCCTATTGGAAAGCACCACACCCTACTAATACCTTCAGCTTTCTGCTGGAAGCTGCCAGAAATATTTGGTTTGCCTGACTCGTCTCCTGTCTTGTATTGATGTTTTTCCTGTTCTACCTTGGCCTGTTTTTTTTTTATGTTTCTGTCTCACAATTTTGTACCTCAGCTCTCTGACTACTCTTAACAGATCCTGATTTTGTCCTTTTCCTTACCTTACTTTCCTTATTGTCCAGCAATGACTTTATTGAGCCCAAAAAGGCCAAACACTAATTGAAAGCAACTAGGAAGGAATGTGCACTTAACTATTTGGCCACACCAGGAGTACACCCGAGTACTCGCAATCGGTTTGAAAAGTCATTCTGTTCTGACAAGATCTTTATGGTATCGACATACATATCACAATGGTTCACAGCGCCCTGGTAAGCATCAGGTAATGTTCCATAAAAGAGTCTATTACCCTTGGTTAGGGCGCCAGTCAGCCCAGCCTGGTTCTTTACAAGATATATCAGTAGAAAAGACAGCGCCTCTCACACAGGTGGTAAAGTTAGTACATCTTCTTTATTCCGTCCACCTCGTGCACTTCTTTGCTTGATAAAGAACCAAATGGGTTCAAAACGTTGCATGAGGTGGACGGAATAAAGAAGATGTACTAACTTTACCACCTATGTGAGAGGCGCTGTCTTTTCTACTGATATATGGTATCGACACAGTCTCTGGAGTAACATTTCTGGTTACCACATCCTCCTATTGCCCATGAATGGAACCAGTAGATGAAGCTTTGACCTCCGTCACCATGAATTCTGGAATAACAGCGAGGGCAGCTTTTCAGCACAACAAAGATTTTGCATAGCAACGCTGTCCTCTTTTTAACATTGACTGTTCAGAAGGTCATTCTAATAGCAATTTTCAGCAAACTGATGACCTGACTTCACATTTCCAACTTCCCAATATACTGAAGTGGCGGCTGCATTTTCTGCAGGCATGTAATATTAGAAATCTCAAGAGGATCGTGAACAAAATTGAATAGAACTAAGTGGGAACAAATTAAAAAATAAAAATTACCTACGGTATTAGGCTTGATTTTGGGTAGATTACGTCCTCTGAAGCAGAATATGTTCATTTTTGTGCAGCAACTCAACCTTTTGAGATAATGTACAGTTGCCCATAAATGAATTTGGCATTTTTTCCTCAACAGGGATATTAATTATAGAATCAAAGATGGGTCTGTAAGGCATGTGACATATACTTGTTAAAGGCAATATTCATTTAACTAGATTTTAAGGTATTTGTCAAATACATAACTGATTCTATACTAACTGGGTTGGTTTATGTGCTTTTAAACAATAGAAAGAAATATGGATCAATCCCAATAGGACACTCAAGTAAGACCACCGAAGAGCAAAACACAGTTGCCATGGTCCTACTGAAAATATCATACCACGATCACCAGTGGCCAATCTGGGTGGATATAAAGATGGTGAATATTGTCTTGGGACAGCAGCATGGATGCACTAAATATCCCTGATTTATCTGTCTTTGTCATAGAAGATCAAAAATTGAGCACCGGCTAAGAAAACAGCCTCCGAAAGACCACAGAAGAATTTTCTAGCGCTGAACATGGAGAATCTAAAGGCGGGTATCTCTGATGATCGATCCTCAAATAAGAGGACTCGTGAAAGATGATGGTCTTCTTTCACTCTGGTTGTACATGAGGCAGAGAGGTTCATAAGGCAGATGCATGGTCATCTTTCACTATAGTTGTATAAACATTTCTTGAACTATAAACCAGATAATTAGCATTATTCCTACTGGATCAATGTATCTTCTTTCCTTGTACAAGAAGTATCAAGGAGCATTATCATAACAACACTTTGGATAGTTTCCAAAAAAAAAAGCCCGGAGACTTAAGTGAAGAGCAGTGTAAATGATTCCACCAAGACTTTAAAACTATAGACGAAAGATACCTGAGACACTAAGATACCTACATGATGGCACAAAACTGCTGGTGTATTTGTATGTATTTCACTGGCACAACTCACTGCAAGCAATCTTTAACCCCTTCACAATTAAATTCATATATATATATATACTATATGATGGCCCGATTCTAACGCATTGGGTATTCTAGAATACAGAAATAGGGATTGTATGGAGAAGGCGGTGAGGGCTGAATAGGGAGGGACTTTGAGAACGGAGCGGCGGAGGGAGGATTGAGTGGCGGGGGAGGAGAATGAAGGGGCACAGGTAGGGGGAGGACATAGCGGCGAGGTGAGGGAGTATGGGGCGGCACAGGCAGGGAGAGGACAGCACAGCGGTGGGGGTAGGAGGACAAAGGACGAAGCGGTAGGGTGGAGGAGGATGGAGCAGCACAGGCAGGGGGAGGATGGAGAGGAGGAGGACAAAGCAAGGAGGAGGAAGGGGTGGGGGAGGATGTAGCGCACAGGCAGGGGGAGGAGGACAAAGCAAGGAGGAGGAAGCGGTGGGGTGGGGGAGGATGTAGTGGCACAGGCAGGGGGAGGACGGAGCACAGAGCGGTGGGGGAGAGGAAGATGGAGGACGAAGCAGCGGGGTGGGGGAGTACAAAGCGGCGGGGTGGGGGAGGCCAGAGCAGCACAGGCAGGGGGAGGATGGAGGGGAGGAGGAAGCGTTGGGGTGGGGGAGGCCGGAGCAGCACAGGCAGGGGGAGAGGAGGATGGAGGACAAAGCGGTGGGGTGGCGGAGGCTGGAGCAGCACAGGCAGGGGGAGGACGGAGCACAGCGGCGAGGGAGAGGAGGATGGAGGACGAAGCGGCGGGGTGGGGGATGCTAAAGGAAGGAGGAGGAAGGGGTGGGGGAGGATGGAGCACAGAGTGGTGGGGGAGAGGAGGATGGAGGATGAAGCGGTGGGGTGGGGAAGGCCGGAGCAGCACAGGCAGGGGGAGGACGGAGGATGGAGGGGAGGAGGACAAAGGAAAGAGTGGGGTGGGGAGGATGGAGGGGTGGGGGAGGAGGATGGAGCGGTGGGGTGGGGGAGGATGGAGCGGCAGGGGGAGGACGGAGCACAAAGTGGCAGGGAGAGGAGAACGGGGGACGAAGTGTCTGGGTGGGGGAGGATGGAGCACAGAGCGGCGGGGAGGAGGAGGATGGAGGACGAAGCGGCGGGGTGGGGAAGGATGAAGTAGCGGGGTGAGGAGGATGAAGCGGCACAGGCAGGGGAGAAAGGAGCAGACTCACATCCACACACAGACTAACACCCACACACAGAGTCACACCTAGACACAGACTCAAACCCACACACATACACACACAGACTTACAGCCACACATACACAGAGACTCACACAGCCACACACACAGGCTCTCACCTCTCTGTCCCCTGGTGGCCCCAGTGCTGGCCCTCATGTCCCTGGTGCTGAGCGCGGTGTCAGCAGAGAGTAGGTGTGGAGGAGGTGGGCGCAGAGGCAGCGGTGTGCAGGATGATCTCGGGTGTCAGCCGCCTCCTGTCAGTGCAGCTGGGCCCTGGCTGGCATGTGCTGCTGCCACCCAGCTGCACTGAAAGGAGGCGGCTGACACCCGGGATCATCCTGCATACTGTGACAGACTGTACGGCCATAGGAAGGAGGAGCTGCATGATGCGCGCTCCCGTTGCTCTCTGCACCCTGGGAGCCCCAACCCCGGCAGCCCCGTGTCAGTGGGTGGCTTGTGGCAGAGGTTAGTGACATGAAGCTGCGGTGAGGCTGCAGTGGGAGTCCGCTGCTGCCGCCATCTTTTGTTCTCTTTCTGTCTGTGTACAGAAATTGCGCACTAGCGCTGATTGGTTGAGCCCGGCCAGGAGGACCAATCAGCGCTAGCACGCAATTTCCGTGACAGACAGAAAACATTAGACGATTATATAGTAGATATCTCCTTGGAAGTGTCCCTCACTCTGATGTGAGCTCCCACGCTGATCCGATCAGTGCATTTAAACCTTTGGATTACGCTGTCATTAACTGACAGAGCAATCCAAAAGCGCCATGGTGGGGACCGCACCATTTCCCGCCGAGATTGTAGAACCTGCGATACGATCGCGAGATCTCCGTTTGTCACCTAATAGCCCGGGGTCCTGCGGTGACCCCGGATGCTATCAGGATTCACTCCTTGTGGTTGTTTGGCAAGCACTGTCAACCACAGAAAGTGATAATTTGTGCTATGTCCTGATGTGCTGCAGCTCATCGGGACATAGCACAAGGGATCAGATACTGCAGCACTCTGGCGCTCTATGGGGCAGTGTAAAATAAAGAAAAAATAAAAGTTTTTAAAACTATGAAAAGTTCAAATCACCTCCCTTTTGCCCCATTCAAAATAAAACTATTAAAAAAATACGCAGATTTGGTATCGCTGCGTTCAGAAATGCCCGATCTATCAAAATATAAAATTAATCAGATCTGTAAACTATGTAATGAAAAAAGTCTGAAAGACAAATGCAATAACAAGTGATCAAAACAACATATCTACCAAAAAATGGTATCATTAGAAACATCAGCTCAAGACGCAAAATATAAGTTGTCACACAGCCCCATATCCCGAAAAATGAGAACGTTACGGTCACAGAAAATGGTGCAATTTTTTTTCTTTAAAAACTTCTACATTTTTTTTCACCACTTAGATAAAAATAAAAGTATACATGTTTGGTATCTACAAATTCGTTACGGCCTGAGGCATCATACTGACATGTCAGTTTTACCATATCGTGGACATAGTGAATAAAAACAAACATGTAATGGCACTTTTTTTTTGCAATTTGACCGCATGTGGATTTTTTTTCCCATTTTCCTGTACACTCTTTGGTAAAATAAATGATTGCATTCAAAAGTTATCCCGCAAAAAAACAAGCGTCATATGTCTATATTGATGGAAATCTAAAAAAGTTATGGCTGATGGAAAAAGAGTGAAGAACAAAAACTGGAAAATCACCTGGGGGTAAAGGAGTTAATGTGCCGCTTTTGCAAGCTATTTCCGTAAAGGAACACTGTATCAATGGCAATTGTTTCTGCATGTTTAATTCTTATTCTACTATGTAAATTATTCATAAATAAAAGAAATCTAAATGTTGGAATTTTATTTAATAGCCATGAAAGCAAAAATAATAATGCTTAGCAGACATCAGTCCTAGTGTTCGATTGGTCGTATGTATATAAATAGGGTATATCACATCTCATTAAATAGAGCTGATGGAGGAAAAATAAGGACAGATTTAGAATCAGCAACAAAAACTGACCTAAAAATAAGTTCAATATCTCAGGCACCAACTTCTTGTTCCCTAGTGTAATGTCGACATTTACGTAGCATGTCTAATGGCCACTTTAGACGTCCCGATATCGGCGTCCAACTCCGATAAAAAGTCACGTGGTTCGTGCGTTGGCCCCAATATCGTTCGTGCGTTGTATGGTGTAAATGTCCAATATGATGCAAGAACGATGCCAAAACGATATCGGGGATCAAATGAGCCTGCTCTCCAACTGCCCGATATTGGATGGACGATGTGGCCGGATCGTGCTGTGTGACAGTCCAACAACGATGTGGAGTACAACTTCCCCTATTCTCTCCCATGTTAAATGGTCGTTCCTGGGTCGCCCGTACAAGGGGCGTAGATATCGCAGTGGCGTTGCCTGCCGATATCGCGCTGTGTAACATCTTCTATGCGATCTTGGAATTCTGCCCAGAAAATGCGCGCTCCCGCGTCGTTGTGTCCAACATCGGACTGATGTTGGGACGTGTAAAGTGGCCATCAGAAAGGAGTCACATGCACTCTTATCTTTCCATCAGCCATTTCTCAAATCCTCTTCCGGAAAAATAGCTAAAACAAATCTCGTTAACGACCAGCAAAGTGCATTTCCCATGTAAATGGACTGGAAGAGTTTTTAAGCAGTTTTTGGTTCTGTTGAAAAAAAAAAACTTCTAACCACTGAGCCACCATATACTCTGCTACCCACTGAGCCGCTGAACTCACTGCAACCCACTGAGCCACCGCACTCACTGCTAACCACTGCGCCACCGCACTCACTGCTAACCACTCAGCCACCGCACTCACTGCTAACCACTCAGCCACCGCACTCACTGCTAACCACTGAGCCTCCGTATACTCTGCTACCCACTGAGCCACCTGTATACACACAATTAATTTCACCGCACTCCCCTAACTATTAGTTAATAAACTATATATAGATTCTAGACTACCCGATTCTTTAGAATCGGGCCGCCATCTAGTCTAATATATAAAGCTGAATGTGTGTGTGTATGTATGTGTGTATGTATGTATGTACGTATGTCCGGGATTGGCATCTACACCGTCGCAACTACAGCCGCAAAATTTTGCGCAGTCACACGTCTGGACCCCGGGAGCGTCATAGGCTATGTTGTGAGGTGAAATTTTAACCCCGCGCATTCCAATTCACCAAACAATTTTGCCCCTATCTACATAATGGGGAAAAAGTGACAGTTACCAGTTGACAGTTGTGAATGAGAGGGGCTTAATGATAGCGCCAAAGACTAACAGCACATACCAGCATATAGTCACTAAGGTGGGGCCCCAACATGAGATATTCACCACGCACGGGGACATGTATACACACCACACACACACAAAGAGTAACAGCAAGTGTATAGTCGCTAAGGTGCAGCCCCAATATTGGATACTCACCACGCACCCGAACAAACACACACACCACAAAGAGACACACACAACACAAAGACACACACACACCCTATAGCGACACATTCACTCACCCCACATGGACACACACACAACACAGACACACACATCACACAGACCCCCCACAGGGACACACACACATAGCCACCCTATAGGGACACATGCACTCACACCACAGGGACACACACACCACAAAGAGACACACACACACACACCACACAGACCCCCCCTCACAGGGACACACACACATACACACCCAATAGGGACACATGCACTCACCCCACAGGGACACACACAACACAGAGACACACATACCCCACACAGACCCCCCCCCACAGGGACACACACACATACACACCCTATAGGGACACATGCACTCACCCCACTGGGACACACACACACACCACATAGAGACACACACAACAAAAACACACACCACACAGACCCCCCCCACAGGGACATACACACCCTATAGTGACTCATGCACTCACCCCACAGGGACACACACACACACACACCCCAGGGACACACACACCACACACAGACACAGATGTGCACAAATCACCTCACACAACTCGCCTCATACGTGTGCTATCTTTAATTTCCAAACATAAACATCTGATTAAAAACAGCCAATGTGCAACACATGTGCCATATAGGGAATTAAGGCAGATGTCAGTCACATGAGCTGTCTATTATGTGTATGTGTGAGGTAACATATACTGCCTGGCCAGGGGGAGGGTTTACTGTTGGCTGGAGATTTATTAGGCTGCCTATAGCAACCAATCACAACTCAGCTTCTATTTTCTTACAGGTCATTAATATGACATTTTCAAATTCTATTTTGTTATAGCTAACATCAGTTATTAATTAACTCGGGCTTAATTTATACAAAGCCAAAATGTGTTGTATTTGTTTTTATATACATAATAAAATAGTTCTTGTCGGATATAGCCGTTTTCCTATATCCTTGAAAGCGCTATTCCTAGAACTAAAATTGTTTCCTATTATACCTTTACTTCCATGGATGTTTGGAGGATCATCCCGCGGTATCCAGGTGGGGAGCTGCAAACCCAGCAGATGGGGTTGAGAAGAAAAATGATCCAAATGGATTGTACTTTTTTTCTATGCAACAAGGGGAGTGCATTAAAATGCATTAAAGTTTAAATGTCATTTCATTGGAGAAAAAAATACTGCACTGGTTGCTAATGATGGGTCACATAGCCACTAAGATAAGTCACATGGCACAAAAAAAGCATTATTTTCTCACATTTTTTGTGATCTTTTAAATATTGCATTTTATGGCTGTGTGGGCGTGGCCAGCATCCCTCAGTGTCTGCCAGCACTGTGTGTGTATTTCCACAGCTTCTAAGAGCAGGCTGATAGGGAGTACTGTGGGGAGCCAGCAGACAAGGGCTTAACAGAGACTTGTGACTAAGATGTGTACAGCCAGATGACAGATTTTTCCTTGGCATAAACTTCTGAGAGTTTTGCAGTGTATGCTGAGCTAATCTGATGCATTGTTGCCTCACCAGCTGCAGTCAGCAGTGTAAGCCATTCACCCTTTTTCCCTTATATGGTTACATACCCATATTCACTGTAAAGACGTATCTGACTAATAATAAACAAATGTCTGCTTCACACACAGTGTACTAGGGACACCTTGTGCAAGGTTTATGAATGATTTTCACCCAGAGTTTTCTAATGAAGTCCTTTTCTTTTCTTCCCCTAATAGGGAAACCTCTTTAGATTCTGGAATGATTTAGTGAATCCTGCTTTGAGTGGGGGTTGGACCAGATGACCCAGTAGGTCCCTTACAACTCCAATATTCTATGATGCTATGATCTACTTCAGTTTCTTTTTTTAGTGAAGATCTTGAATGGGTAGTGTGAGTTATATCGGCAATACTGTACATAGTCGGTATTTATCGCACACTGAGATCTGTCACGATGTAAAATCAGATAGTTTGCCTGGGACTTGTAATACCAGCAATCTTACTTTATTTTAAAGGGTCGGTTTCATAGGATGTTCATAACTGATGGGAGGGACTGAACATCCACATACCTCTCACAGGCATGACTCATGGATATAATGATATTCCTGATGGATCATATGACTGTGATGTAAGCAAGGTCCTTCAACAGCCTGTTGGTACCACATGGCAAACAAGCATGCCTGAGAGTGGAGCTGGCTAGAGCTTATGTATGTCAAGGTGGTAAAAGATATATCCCTGATATCCCTGAGGAAGGTGCCAGGAGAGGCATCGAAACGCGTAGGAAAGGAAATAAAGAAGATCTTTTGCTATCCAAATTGGATTCCTGGTGAATTGTGGGGACTGTAACACACCTTGCTTTCCCAATCCTTTGATGGTCGTTCCACGTGTAGTGGTCGGTGGAGGTCCTGCAGCAGCCAAATAAAATCCTTTGCCTTCAAACCAGTTGTGGGTCTCACAATTGGGCTAGGTGAGTGAACCTTGTTTTACCACCCACGTTTTGAGTGTCTTGAGTGATAGGGCACTATTGCGCCTCTTGTTCCCTCACCTCTTGTCTTTTTGAAGGTGGTAAAAGAGGCCTGGTGAATCTGGACTCGCGAAAGGTGCCAAGTCGGACCAAGTCCAAGAACCTGGTGGGTGATCCCTGTATGTGACCTCCTGGACGGCAAGACTGGCAGGAGTCAGTCTAAACCCTGCAACGCTGAAAGAGCGAGTAAAACCAGAGTGGGACGTTGTGAGCATTGACAGATGTCAGTAATTGAACTGTGCGGACATAACCGCGATTGAAACCGACCAGCGTGTTAGAAAAGTTTCTTCTATATGGGCTGCACACTTCCTTGTGTGAACTGTGGTCATGGTTATCTATATAGATGGTGTAGTGGTCCATGATTTTTAATTAACCGGATGGAATACCTTATATAGAAAGAGTGCCTGTGTTTCTGAATTGTACAGCAAAAGCAAGTGTTCCTCAACATGTGCAGCTAGTGCTACCTCACAGTAGTCAATGCAACATTAATTGCAGCCATGGATTGCACTGTTTGTTAAATTAAACCTTATTTTCTAATTCTGGACAACTACTTTACTTCAACAGTCTCCACCTGTATCTACAGCCACAGAGCCTTTTAGTTCCCAGCCTAATGGGAGTTGACGTCAGATGGGCAGCTCTAGGTTGTAGACCACTGTTTTCATTTTGCAGCCACACACCTGCTGGAAGATGGTCTTTATGCTGTGGCTGAGTCATAGTTACCTTGATGAATGTAGATTTTATCACTGGAGATACTTTGAAGCGCGGTGTTGGGATAACCCTCTTCGTAATCTCGTTCTGCTGCGTTTACTAGAGGAAAAATACCACTTCTCATTGTCTCATTACTTTTCCCATTCATGGTCCCATGTGATCCTCTCCTCATTAGCAGATTTCAGTTAGTACATATCGTTAATATCGAGATTCCTATATAGTGTGATTGTAAATTCAAGTGGATAACGATTTAACTCTTCCATGCATTTCTATTTGTAAAATAAACACATTTTCGGATGAATACAACTGACTGATTATTGCTTACATATGTCAAATGTGAGACCGGTAAGCAGAAAGACTAAAGAAGAATCAACACCTTTAAAATGTGATGGAGAAGGATGTTATCAGTAGAACGTAAGTCCGCAGATACCAGTCTGTCGTTAATTTGTTTACAGTGAACTATATATATCATTTTGCATGTAACCTCTTTTCATGTACAGCACCATGGAATTAATGGTGTTCTATAAATTAATAAATAATAATATTATTATTTATGGCAAGAAGAACAAACAAATCAAGCTAGGTACAGTTAGGGCCAGAAATATTTGGACAGTGACACAATTTTGGCGAGTTGGGCTCTGCATGCCACCACATTGGATTTGAAATGAAACCTCTACAACAGAATTCAAGTGCAGATTGTAACGTTTAATTTGAAGGGTTGAACAAAAATATCTGATAGAAAATGTAGGAATTGTACACATTTCTTTACAAACACTCCACATTTTAGGAGGTCAAAAGTAATTGGACAAATAAACATAACCCAAACAAAATATTTTTATTTTCAATACTTTGTTGCGAATCCTTTGGAGGCAATCACTGCCTTAAGTCTGGAACCCATGGACATCACCAAACGCTGGGTTTCCTCCTTCTTAATGCTTTGCTAGGCCTTTACAGCCGCAGCCTTCAGGTCTTGCTTGTTTGTGGGTCTTTCCGTCTTAAGTCTGGATTTGAGCAAGTGAAATGCATGCTCAATTGGGTTAAGATCTGGTGATTGACTTGGCCATTGCAGAATGTTCCACTTTTTTGCACTCATGAACTCCTGGGTAGCTTTGGCTGTATGCTTGGGGTCATTGTCCATCTGTACTATGAAGCGCCGTCCAATCAACTTTGCAGCATTTGGCTGAATATGGGCTGAAAGTATATCCCGGTACACTTCAGAATTCATCCGGCTACTCTTGTCTGCTGTTATGTCATCAATAAACACAAGTGACCCAGTGCCATTGAAAGCCATGCATGCCCATGCCATCACGTTGCCTCCACCATGTTTTACAGAGGATGTGGTGTGCCTGGGATCATGTGCCGTTCCCTTTCTTCTCCAAACCTTCTTCTTCCCATCATTCTGGTCTTTGTCTCATCTGTCCATAGAATACTTTTCCAGAACTGAGCTGGCTTCTTGAGGTGTTTTTCAGCAAATTTAACTCTGGCCTGTCTATTTTTGGAATTCATGAATGGTTTGCATCTAGATGTGAACCCTTTGTATTTACTGTCATGGAGTCTTCTCTTTACTGTTGACTTAGAGACAGATACACCTACTTCACTGAGAGTGTTCTGGACTTCAGTTGATGTTGTGAACGGGTTCTTCTTCACCAAATAAAGTATGCGGCGATCATCCACCACTGTTGTCATCCGTGGACGCCCAGGCCTTTTAGAGATCCCAAGCTCACCAGTCAATTCCTTTTTTCTCACAATGTACCCAACTGTTGATTTTGCTACTCCAAGCATGTCTGCTATCTCTCTGATGGATTAATTCTTTTTTTTCAGCCTCAGGATGTTCTGCTTCACCTCAATTGAGAGTTCCTTTGACCGCATGTTGTCTGGTCACAGCAACTGCTTCCAAATGCAAAACCACACATCTGGAATCCACCCCTGACCTTTTAACTACTTCATTGATTACAGGTTAACGAGGGAGACGCCTTCAGAGTTAATTGCAGCCCTTAGAGTCCATTGTCCAATTACTTTTGGTCCCTTGAAAAAGAGGAGGCTATGCATTACAGAGCTATGATTCCTAAACCCTTTCTCCGATTTGGATGTGGAAACTCTCATATTGCATATTGGGAGTGTGCACTTTCAGCCCATATTATATATATAATTGTATTTCTGAACATGTTTTTGTAAACAGCTAAAATAACAAAACTTGTGTCACTGTCCAAATATTTCTGGCCCTAACTGTATGTGACTTAATGCAATGATTGACAAACTACGACCTATCTACACATCAGACAAAGAGTAAAATCAATAGAAAAGGACATCATGGTCGGAGGAATATAAGGAACAAGATGAAGAGAAAGACTGGCAACCCAATGGTTTGATACTATCAAGATAATAGTGGAGAAGACCTTGGTGGACCTATCTAGGCTGCACAAGATTGATCTTCTTAGAGAGCGTTCATCCATCAAGTTGCCATAACTCAAGATCAAGCTAATGGCCAGTAATCTACTTACATAATTGTCTTCTGGCATCTGTCATCCACTTCCATCAGGTTGTCCTATCGTGCACCGGCGGCAAGCATATTTGAACACCCATATGATGGTTGTGCTAATATGGTGCTCACTGGTGGTACTGGCTGTGACGAAATGGACCCTTTAATATATAATGTAGGAGGATTTCTTATTCATCCAGACATATCATATTGTATATAGGTTTGTAAACTTGTAATGGTCAAAGAGAATTTCTTACAGTATTGTCATAGATTTCTGTGGTTAAAGTTTAGCTTGGTAATGTAATTATCTAACCTGTTTGTCATTGAAGGCCAGAGAACTTAATTATGCTAATCGTCCATTGTCTATTACCCTGTGAATGTGGATTGAGGCCCAGCCACTATTGTGTTAATGTCATGGTTTGCAGACTCAATGTCTAATATTACCCTTCCATTGTATCACTGCTAGTTGCTATATCAATCAGCATTTGGATTGCAATAGGACTAAACTATGTTAAATGAGGATTGGAGATCAGCCAATGAAAAGACTATTTTATTGCACCAATCATGTCGTCCCCAATATCCTACAATGAGGGCTGAGGGTATATAAGGAGGACTCTTCACTTTGACCATTAGTTTTGGAGATTGAATATTGGAGACAGGCAGCGAATCTAGGGTCTTCGGATCCGATTAGCTAGCCATAACCCCAGGCCTAGGCATTTCGGTGCCGACCAAGGGGCTCAGAACACAGACTAAAGGAACCACAAGGACTTCAGTATCGGATTATCGGATTCGGCTGTGATAGACTGCTTAAGGACAAGAAAGCAACCCAGGTTGGGGCGATACAGTCACCTGGCTACAGACTTTGCTGTGCTACATTCTAATCCCTGGTGAGCCAGCGGAAGGGTGAGACTCTGTTGCCTGTTACATGTTGTGTTTTGCTTGGTTATGCGTTATATGCTGTTAACTGTTTGGGGATCCAATAAAGCCTTGTTATTGTGATTCCCTCACCCTGTGTTGTCTGAGTAGTGTTCCGCCCACGGTTAAGGAGCTCGGGCGTTCAGCTGGGGATGAGCCCTGGTCCACGCTGTCTTTGTAAAGGCGGCTGGGCCTGCGGACGAGAGCGCCCCCTGACCCCCGGGTCTCCACAATTGGTGGCAGCGGTGGGATACTACTCAGCCTGGTTTATCCAGGGGAGCTGCAGGGGACTGGTGTTCGTGGACACCGTCCAAGGGCTCAACAACCAGGGAGGCATATAAGCATACCCAGCAGGCCATAGGTGAGGCATTCAGGTTTCGGACGTTGCCATGTCCAACCCCACCAGCTCAGCCATGGGACAAGGGCCGGAGAGGAGATACGGCAGCAGCAGTAAATGGATGCTACAGGATCTGTGCCAGAGGAGAAATATTGAATACAGGAACGCTGACACTCGGTCGGCTTTGATTCAGAAATTGGTCCATTGGGACACCCAGAATGATGGTGAGGATGATGGTGAAATCACCAGGTCCACAGCAGTCCAAATCAAGGAGAGCTTGGCTGCCTTGGGGCCTGAAGCTTCAAGAGAAGAAAGGGCTGGTGTTCTGCAAGTAGTGTTGGGAGCTCCAATTTCCTTACCACCAGCGCCCACCTCCACGATAGACCGCCTCCAAGGAATTCACCTTCGCTACAGTGACGTGCCAATGATGAATGAATCCAACACTGAGATCGATGAACACTTGCAAAACTTTGAGATGATGATGAGAATGCACCAGGTGCACACAGCTGAGTGGCCCAGATACCTGTGGAGAAGTTTGCCTGGTCGGGCCCAGGAAGCTGTCCGATCACTTGGGCCTCAGGATTGCTTGGACTATGGAATTATTAAGGACACTTTGTTGGCCCTTTCTACCATAACCCCTGAGAGATATCGCATTAAGTTCCGGACTATGTCTCGCCAGGGTGTCTCCTATGTCGAATTTGGCAGTCAACTTCGACGACACTGTAACCGCTGGCTTGATGGTCGTGCTGCCCACTCCGCTGCTGCCCTCCGGGATATGATAGTACTCGAACAGCTTATGGAGAAGATGGACCCGGAAATACGAGAATGGGTGGCGGACCGGAAGCCCGACACCCCAGAGCAGGCAGCCCGATTGGCTGACGAATTTACAGCCAACCGACCCAGCTGGAGACCCAATAGGCCCACCGATCCCAGGAGGTTCATCAACCATGGAT
Source organism: Allobates femoralis (assembly GCA_033576535.1). Classification (NCBI taxonomy): domain Eukaryota; kingdom Metazoa; phylum Chordata; class Amphibia; order Anura; family Aromobatidae; genus Allobates; species Allobates femoralis. Next base: position 43,865,852 of record JARQOC010000008.1, on the reverse strand, counting down.
ACCAGCAACCTCCAGACTCCCGTGCTGGACTAACTCGCTATGCCGCAGAAACCCCAATAGGGCAAAGGTGTACCAACAGGGCCCGTGACTTGCCTAACCCACAGCGCTGTTATACGTGTGGGCGCCTTGGACACAAAGCCAAAGAGTGTCTTCAACATCGGGGCCCTATGCCTGGAGCCCGGCAGCCAGCCCAATCAGTCAACATATGCAGAGATGAACCAGCGATGCCTGGAGGATACTACCCCCAAGATACGCCAGTAGCTGAGGAAGTGATTTACCCGGTCCACACCCTACGGCAGGCCGGACACCGTACACCAGCCAACCTCAATCGCCACATCCAGACGGTCAAGGTCGGTGGTATACAGGCTCAAGGACTTCGAGATACTGGATCTTCAATCACCCTGGTTAGCCCAGATATTGTTCCCACCGAGCATCATTTACCGGGCCGCCAAGTGACCATCACCCTTGCTGGAGGCCAGCGCTCGACAATTCCTCTGGCACGCGTGCAGTTGGACTGGGGAACTGACCAGGGAGAGGTTGAAGTGGGGCTCATGGACGGCCTCCCAACCCCTGTTCTTTTGGGAAATGACCTAGGACAAGGATTATCCAGCCAGTTTGTCACCGCCATCACCCGCAGCCAAGCCAAGCATCACCCTTGTGCAGATCTTTCTACCAAACCAACTGAGGATAACCCTCCTCTTCAACCTTCAGCCTCCTTTTCTGAGCCGACCAATGTGAGTACATCAAACCAAACTGTGACCATTGACTGGGGGAGATAGATCGTAAGGAGTTCAGGGAAGCCCAACTGACAGACCCCACCCTAGAGCTTATCCGTAGTGCGGCTGCCCAACCTGGGGGAGGAAATCCGGGGGAGGTGTATAGATGGGAAAGAGGCCTCTTATATCGAGAGAAGCCCGCATCCTGCCCAGAAAAACCTTGGACCCGTGTACATCAGCTTGTAGTACCCCAGCAATATCGATCCCAACTATTGCGCTTAGCTCATGATGTTCCTGCAGCTGGGCACATGGGGACCAAAAAGACCCGGACCCGCCTGTTGCGTAGTTTTTTTTGGCCAAGGGTCACTCAAGAAGTAAAGAAATACAGAGCCTCTTGTCCAGTGTGTCAACGTATGGGCGGAGCCCCATGTCGTGCCCCACTCCAACCCATGCCTTTGATAGGGGAACCATTTCAGAGAGTTGCCATTGATTTAGTAGGCCCCTTAGCCATCCCCAGCCGCAGCGGAAAAAGATTCATCCTCACCCTGGTAGACTTTGCCACCCGCTACCCAGAAGCCACTGCCTTGACTTCCATAGATGCAGAGCATGTGGCTCAAGCTTTACTGGACATCTTTAGCCGGGTAGGATTTCCACAGGAAGTATTAACTGACCAGGGGGCACAGTTCCAAAGCGAACTGATTCAGACCCTCTGGGAGAAACATGGAGTCCGCCCCATGCGCACAACGCCCTACCATCCTGAAACGAATGGATTGTGTGAGCGCTTCAATGGAACCCTGAAACAGCTCATTAGCCGTTATGTAGAGGCCGAGGGGGGGGACTGGGAGAAAAACCTGCAGCAGCTCCTTTTTGCTTACCGGGAGGTGCCACAGGACTCTACTGGGTTCTCCCCCTTTGAATTGCTGTATGGCCGAAAAGTACGGGGCCCCTTAGAGCTGGTACGAGAAAGTTGGGAGGGCACCTTCCCCACAGAAGAGGTTCCCATATTGGACTATGTTCAAAAGTTTAGGGAAAGAATGAGGCACCTCATGGCATTAGCCCACGGGAACTTAGAAGTGGCTCAGGAAAGGCAAAAACGATGTTATGACCGCGCTGCCCGACTCCGAGAATTTGCCTGTGGACAGAAGGTCCTGGTACTTGTACCGGTACGCAAAAACAAGCTTCAAGCCATGTGGGCGGGTCCATTTACCATTACCAGGAAATGTGGCAATACTGACTACACTGTGGCTCTGGACCAAGCAGGTGTTCGTGAGCGTACCTACCATGTTAACAGGCTAAAAGTTTATGAGGAAAGAGAGGTCACCAACTTAGCAGTTTGTTGTCCCGATTTAGATGACCCTGAAACAGACCAGATCCCAGACCTATTAGTGGACTCCAAAAGGGAAATGGGGGTAAAAGATGTATCACTGGGGAACAGCTTTGTCCATCACAGAAGCAACAGTTATCAGACGTACTCAGACCATATGAACCCCTGTTCACGAGTTTACCTGGTCGAACGCCTCTGGTCCGGCATCATGTCAACACAGGGGCATCCACTCCACAACGCCAACCCGCATACCGAGTGACACCCCCGGTATTGGCAATGATGAAGGTCGAGGTGGATGACATGTTACATATGGGAGTCATAGTTCCCTCCCAAAGCCCATGGGCTGCCAGTGTTGTGCTGGTGCCAAAAAAGGACAAGAGTACTCGTTTCTGTGTGGACTATAGACGGCTCAATGAGATCACAGTTACGGATGCCTACCCCATGCCCCGGGTGGATGAGCTACTAGATCGGTTGGGGGGATCTCGGTTTATATCCACTCTCGATCTGAGCAAGGGATACTGGCAGATCCCACTCACAAAAGAGGCTCAAGAGAAATCAGCTTTCATAACCCCTTTTGGCCTATATGAGTTCACCAGCATGCCTTTTGGGATGAAGAATGCCCCAGCTACCTTCCAGAGGATGGTGGACCATTTACTAGAGGGATGTCAGGGGTATGCCCAGGCCTATTTGGATGACATCGCTATCTTCAGCGACACCTGGGAAGAGCACCTTCAGCATGTGTCCCAGGTGCTGCAAAGGGTAGCCAAAGCCCAGCTCACCATCCGACCTGACAAATGCCAAATGGGAATGGCCGAGGTGCTATACCTGGGTCATCGAGTGGGAAGTGGGTGCATTCGTCCAGAACCGGCAAAAGTAGAAGCAATTACCCAGTGGCCGCGCCCTGTCAACCAAAAACAGGTCCGCGCGTTTTTGGGCACCGCAAATTATTATAGAAAATTTATCCCCAATTACAGCACCGTAGCAAAACCACTCACTGACCTCACAACCAAAAAATATGCCCGCAACCTTATCTGGACCCCAGAATGTGAAGCTGCGTTCCTCCAGTTGAAAGACCGGCTAGCCCAGAGCCCAGTTCTGACTGCTCCTGACTTCCGACGAAGGTTCATTGTCCAAACAGATGCATCAGACACAGGACTAGGAGCGGTACTTAGCCAAGTGGGGGCTGACGGTGAGGAACATCCTATAGCTTATCTCTCCCGGAAACTGTTGGACCGAGAGAGGGCCTACGCCACCATAGAAAAAGAATGCCTGGCCATAGTCTGGTCTCTAAAAAAATTGCAGCCTTACCTCTATGGCAATGAGTTCACAGTCCTCACTGACCACAATCCATTGAGTTGGCTAAATCGAACCGCGGGGGACAACGGACGATTGCTTAGGTGGAGTTTGGCGTTACAATCTTACAATTTCTCCATCTCACATAAACAGGGCAAGAACCATGGAAATGCGGATGGGCTGTCCCGACAGGTGGAGAAGGATGATCGGAAGCCTATCCTGTCTGGCTAAATAAGAAGGGGGAGGAATATGACGAAATGGACCCTTTAATATATAATGTAGGAGGATTTCTTATTCATCCAGACATATCATATTGTATATAGGTTTGTAAACTTGTAATGGTCAAAGAGAATTTCTTACAGTATTGTCATAGATTTCTGTGGTTAAAGTTTAGCTTGGTAATGTAATTATCTAACCTGTTTGTCATTGAAGGCCAGAGAACTTAATTATGCTAATCGTCCATTGTCTATTACCCTGTGAATGTGGATTGAGGCCCAGCCACTATTGTGTTAATGTCATGGTTTGCAGACTCAATGTCTAATATTACCCTTCCATTGTATCACTGCTAGTTGCTATATCAATCAGCATTTGGATTGCAATAGGACTAAACTATGTTAAATGAGGATTGGAGATCAGCCAATGAAAAGACTATTTTATTGCACCAATCATGTCGTCCCCAATATCCTACAATGAGGGCTGAGGGTATATAAGGAGGACTCTTCACTTTGACCATTAGTTTTGGAGATTGAATATTGGAGACAGGCAGCGAATCTAGGGTCTTCGGATCCGATTAGCTAGCCATAACCCCAGGCCTAGGCATTTCGGTGCCGACCAAGGGGCTCAGAACACAGACTAAAGGAACCACAAGGACTTCAGTATCGGATTATCGGATTCGGCTGTGATAGACTGCTTAAGGACAAGAAAGCAACCCAGGTTGGGACGATACAGTCACCTGGCTACAGACTTTGCTGTGCTACATTCTAATCCCTGGTGAGCCAGCGGAAGGGTGAGACTCTGTTGCCTGTTACATGTTGTGTTTTGCTTGGTTATGCGTTATATGCTGTTAACTGTTTGGGGATCCAATAAAGCCTTGTTATTGTGATTCCCTCACCCTGTGTTGTCTGAGTAGTGTTCCGCCCACGGTTAAGGAGCTCGGGCGTTCAGCTGGGGATGAGCCCTGGTCCACGCTGTCTTTGTAAAGGCGGCTGGGCCTGCGGACGAGAGCGCCCCCTGACCCCCGGGTCTCCACACTGGCCCATTGCGCAGTACCACAACCACTACCACCGACACCCGAAACTGACACCAAAAACTACCACCGCGCACGACGCACCATTGCTGGACATCACTGCTGCACACACTGCCGAATGAGTGCGCATGCGTACCCGGTGAGTGCAGGTGCAGTTACTCCAGCCACTGACATCATTGCACACCTGAGCTGAGCCCCAGCCCACACCAGGCTTTGTATGAACATTGATAGCGAGGTGCCAATTAGTGGAGGGGCCGTGTTATGGTGGGTTTACACACACCAATCATTGTATCCAATCTCTGAACCAATCTCTGGTTGCAGTGAAATCATGGACACATAGTTCCATTTTGTGGCTGTGTACAACATGGAGCAATCTGTCCATGATTTCACTGCAACCAGAGATTGGTTCAGAGATTGGATACAATGATTGGTGTGTGTAAACCCACCATTAGACTACCCTGAACAAGACAATCTTGTCCAAGCAATGATAAAACCTGCTGCTTAGGCTGCTGTACCCAAAATCGGAGACTGCTCCGATTTTGAGCACAGTGGACCAAATCGGACACAATCGATCCAACACGATCTGTGACCATTAACATGGGGGCTTATGGAGCACGGGTCCGAGAAAACTCAAGATCATTTCTCTGACCCGATTTTAGTGTATTGAGCATGCGGAACTAAAATTAACTAAAGCAAGTGTTAAAAAAAAAATCCTAACATCTCCGGCGTGTGTCCCGCGATGTGCACCATCTATCCCGAGCATAAGGACCTGGCAGGGTGGGGCTACCCAATCAGCTGATCGGTCACATGACTGCATCAGCTGAGCAGGTTAAATCTCCCGCCCGCCAACACCGATCGGCGGGCAGGAGATTTAAACTGCTCAGCTGATGCGGTCATGTGACCGATTAGCTGATCAGGTAGCCCCGACCCGCCAGGTCCTTAAGCTCGGCATACATGGCGCACACCGCGGGACACATGCCGGAGAGGTGAGGATCTTTTTTTTATTTTTAACCCTTGCTTCATTCCGGTAATGTATGTATGTATGTATGTACATTGTGGGAGTGAAAGTGCCCCGCTTGCCTGCACTTTGCAGTCTTAGGCATTCTGTGTCCAGATCAGTGAAAATCACAGAAGACAGAGAAATGACATCCGGAGGCCACATCCGATCTTATCCTTTCTTGTCCGTGGGGTCCTGCAGAAAATAGGATCCCCACGGACAGGAAAAAAGCGAAATGTGAAACCAGCCTTACACACAACATTTCAGGAAAACAGCAGATCCCACCCAGATAAGAAATTCATCACTGAATTCTATGTTTTAACCCTTGCAGCATGCTTGTATTCAGATTACATCGCAAACACCATCTGATAGATTCCCTTTAAAAGAAGCAACATGGCAATTCCAAACAAACCGGTAGCTCTTTATATAGCTGAAAGTAAAAGACGTCAAAACAGCCAGTGAAGCTGCTATTTCCTAAAGTGGATTTACCTTGGCAGCCTTTACTTTTGGAGCTAAAGGTAATCTGTCAGCAGGTTTTTGATATGTAAGCTAAGGATATCATGATGAAAGAGTTGAAAAATAACAGCAACTGTGCCTCTCATCAGGGTCTGTGCTATTTTTCTAAGCTTAAGGGTTTATTACTCTGTGATTAACATTACATGACTAGACACACTCACGCAGGGCAGTACGACACACCCCTTGTTGTGATTGACGATTCACTCTCTATTGAGAGCCTGGTATAGGCAGAGGCAGCTCTCCCAGCTCAGCTACATGCCCAACACTAAATGCTTTGATTGTGTGAGAACAGCAGCACCCAGTAATCTAAATGATACCTCATTGGATTCCGGACTTCTTTGCCTACATTATGTTGCTATCAGATGAAATAGCAAAAACCTGCTGACAGATTCCCTTTAAGATGTTGTGTGGCCATAGCTTTAGGTTTCCGTTTAGGTGTCATTACATGCTCTCTCATTCAATTTGCATAATAGTGGTGCTGTGCCAACTGGCTATCTCTCTCAATGTTTTATTGGGATAAGAAGGAAGAGAAGCTATTCAGCACATGACCTCAAGTATGACAATTTTATAGTGACCACCTCTTGACCTGGCAATCAGAGCAGAATTCTAACAGTGTGCATATTTCACACTGTCAGAATTCAGCATTATACAGTCATTGTTAAAGTTGCTGCTTGGCCCGGAAAACCCATTTCATTGTCAAATTTGTCAAAAAAAAGAAAAAGTTAACATATACTATAAAAAATATGTTTACATCCCCTTGTATGCCCTTCATTGTTTTTCATTTCTCTCCGAGTCTATGTGAATAGCAAAGCCCCAATGTGCTGTGAGCCGGGGCCTTAATTGGCCTAATGTCTGTGGTGTCCTCTGCAAGTAGCAGCATCTGGGAAATAGTGATAAGGAATAGCGGCTCCTCAAACTGTGCAGACGCAAGGGACTGAAGACAAATTAAACCTATTAATAACCAGTTAGGAAACACACAGATAGGTAGAATTAACAGTATCATGAGACCCCTAATGTTACCTTACTACTTATACCTCTGCTCATTTCAGCAATTTTTTTTAATCCTGGGTACAATCCATAACAAAAATCTAAGACGTGGTTTTCGAAAATTCCGAAGACTTAATTACCGGTGTGATGACTTACTTATTCATTATCACCTTAAAGCGAATGTGTTATTAGAAAATGACCAATTATTTAAATTGGATTTCTTTTTGGCAATTTTGCATTTACATACTCTGATTAGAGATGGGCGAACCGCAGAAGTTCAGGTTCGGAGGATCTCATGGTTGCACCATCTCTGGGCGGCTGCAGACTGGTAGTTTTAGCCTGGGGAGCAATAACCATTGGCTTCCCCTTTCTGAGAATACCATCCCACAGCCGTGTGATTTATCTTGGCTCAGTAGCAAAATTGGAGGTCCCCCGTATTTTGATACCCAGCCAGCACAATGTGCACGGTTTGGGGCTGCAGCCTTCAGCTGTTTGCTTTATCTGCTCTGAGTATCAATATATGGGGGACCCCATACCACTTTTTTAAAACTATTTATTGAAATAATTAAAAAAAACCTGCATGGGGTCCTCTGTATTTTGATACCCAGCTAACATAACGCACACGTCTGGGGGCTGTAGCCTCCGGCTGTCCACTTTATCTGCGCTGAGTATCAATAAACGTGGGACCCCACACTATTTTTTTCAATTATTAAGAGTTTTTAAAATAATACGAAGGCAGCTCTGTTGCCGTACATTAATGTATATGGCAACCAACCACAGAAGGTGGGGGTGTAGCCTGACTGCAACAGCCAATCACGGACACTGAAACCGACAGGGGGTTGGGGGAGCAGTGAATATACATGAGGCTTAATGAGCAGTCCCAGAAGTAGTGTGACAGTCATGCAGCCCTCGGTAAGTATGATTCTTTGTTTTTAACACCCATTTTGCTTCCTTTTGCAGCCCCCTAGCCAAAACTAAACCCGAACAGCAAGGCTATGTGCCCAGTGAATGTTTGTTTTAAAAAAAACTGCACCAAAAATGAATCAGTCACTGCATTTGCCAGCAAAGTGAATGTCATTTTCAAATTGCTGTGCCCATGACAGCGTTTTTGACTGCTGCATTAGTGGTGCAGGAAGCGCATCCAGAAAATAATGAGCGTCAATTATAGACTAAGACAAAAGTCTTTGATTAAAGTCCATGCCGAACACTAGGTGTTTGGTATGTACCCCAAACTGTACAGTTTGCATATGCCCATCACTAATTATGATCCATTTAACCCTTCCCACCAATAATACGTCCGTCATCAAGTCCCCATGTATGTAGCAGGCTCAGTAGCTGAGCCCATCCAATTCCTGGCAGATCTGTATCGGCAGCAACCAGAGCTAGCTCAGATCACTTCTGTCAATCACTGGAATTGGCATTTACCTGGTGTGTTTCTTGGTTCACACACACGCAGAGGTACAAACCTTATGAAAAAAGTTTTAGTTTTTTAAAATATCCCTTTTCTTTCCACGTTAAAAAAATAGACATTTAAAAAGATAAGCATATTTGTTATGTATGTATCTGTCAAAATTGGAAAGTATTACATTTTTGTTTTTAACAAATTTTAGATTAGTAAATTTTATAAAACTATACAAGATAAAAAACAAACAACTCCAAGAATACAAAAGTTGAAGTGCAGGAATTTTTTCACCATTTGACCTCACATAAAAAAAACATATTTTTCCAACATATTCTTTGGTAAAAATTAATCTTATTATTCAAAACTACAACTTATCTGACATAAGAATCAGCCTCATATGCCTATTTCAACAGAAAAATAAAAACTTCCGGCTTTTGGAAGAAGAAGAGAAAAAACTGAACGTGCAACAATGAAATTTAGCAAAATTGCAATTTTTATATTGGCCATTGGGCCTAAGCATAGATTCATATTGCCTGTTCCTTTAAGAAAATCACATGGACATTAGCAGCAATAGACTGAGTGAACCCTACATAGGACCCATACAGGCATCTTGTGCTAATTGATCGGATCTCGGACCACTATACACAGACTAGCTGAGGGTCTTCCAACCAGAGCATGAAAGCTTCATACAGTATATTCGCTATAAGGTTCTGGCCCTCAGGTCGAGAGTGGCGGACAATCTGTTCACTAAGGACCAAGATTGCACTGATTGGTATGGAGCTCTGTATTAACCCTAAGTTGTATTGAAGTATGTAATGAGCATGTGCTGATTAGGGCAAAAGGTCATTGTGCGGGGAGAGGGAGGAGGTAATCTGTGATCATTACTTGTTGTGAATACCATATCTTGTGTATATAGAGGTGTTATCTCTCATTATAATCCTCCTTGATGATAATAAGACTTAAGAAAAGTACATTAACGGGAAGTTAGGCTGGTTTCACATCACGTTATTTTTCCTGTCCGTGGTATCCTACATTTTGTAGGACCCCACGGATAGGAACGGATGCCTGCAATCGGATGCCAAATAGGCATCTGTTTCAGATTTTTTGCAGGATCCTCTCCTCCTCTCCCCGCTCCTCCATCTTTCCTCCCTGCTCCTCCAACTCTCATCACCGCTCCTCCATCTCTCCTCCCTGCTCCTCCACCTTTCCTCCCCGCTCCTCCACCCATCTCCCCGCCCTCCACCTCTCGTCCCTGCTCCTCCATCTCTCCTCCCCGCTCCTCACCTTCCTCCCCGCTCCTCCACCTCTCTCCCACTCTTCCACCTCTCATCCCCGCTCCTCTATCTCTCCTACCCGCTCCTCCTCCTCTCGTCCCACTACTCCACCTCTCATCCTACTCCTCCACATCTCCTCCCACTCCTCCATCTCTCCTCCCCGCTCCTCCTCCTCTCGTCCCCCACTACTCCACCTCTCGTCCCTACTCCTCCACCTCTCCTCCCCACTCCTCCACCTTTCCTACCCCCCCTCTGAAAGAAAAAAAAAAACTTCAGTGAGGATTACTCACATGTCCGCCGGCTTCCTCCACCTCCGAGGGTGCCTCCAGCACCTCCTGCTGCCTGTTGGACCTGCCGTGATGTCAAAAGGCGGTGGCGTCATCGGGTCACATGACCGCAGTTACCGCAGTAACTGGTCATGTGACCCATCAGCTGATCAGTTTGTGATGTCACGGCAAGTCCTGTAAGCACCGAGAGCTGCTGCAGGCATCGGTGGATCGCTGGACAGGTGAGAATAGCAATTTTCTGTTATTTTTAACCCTTGCTTTTACTTAATTTTACATCTGCAATGTATGTATATACATTGCAGATGTGAAATTAGACGGTTAGGAGCAATTGTAGTGTACGGAGTATGCTCAGTACACTAAGATCGGGTCCGAGGAACAATCAGCTGTTTCCTCAGACCCGTGCTTCATAGGCCTCCATGTTAAAGGCCGAGGATCGGATCGGATTTGACCTAATGCTATCCGATTTTTTGAGATCCGATTTGTGTCCGATTTTTTGGTGTGCCCAAAATCAGAGCACTCTTCGATTTTGGGTACAGCAAAAAATCTGACACAAATTGTATTCAACAATATCGGATGGCAATTAGGCTAAATCTGATCCGATCCGATCCCCATAGGATAACATGGGGCCAAATCGGATCGGTGGTTGTCCGTTTTACAACGGACAGTCACGGATCCTCAAAAAAACGTAATGTGAAACCACCCTTAGAAGTGTACTTTCATAATGCGTTCTACACTTTCAATGGTCCTGTTTGGGTTTACATCCAAACCCCTCACTGAAACAGGATTCGAGCATATACGCCAATGGGGCCATTGACTTTAATGGTGCTGTTGAAGTCACCAGGTGCTTTGTCATCCACCATTTTTGGGAGTATATGTCTACTGTAGTTATACAATACATCCAGGCAAAGAAGACTGCGTCTGGTTGTCCACCTCCAATAGACATATATTCTCGAAAATGGTAGAAGACAGAGCACACGGTGACTCCAATGCACCATTAAAGTCAATGTCTGAATTCCATTTTGCGGGGAGTTCGGACTTAAGCCCTGACAGAACCATTGAATGTGTAGGAGAACACAATGTGAAAGTACCCTAAGTTTTAGTGTAAGTTAGAGGTCGCCAACCTTTTTTTACTTTGAGAGCCACATTGAGCTCTGAGAGGGTGACGAGCCAGATCCATCTCCTGTCCCCCTTACAGTAGTGACATCCAGAGCCCCCATTACCGGTATAATGACAGCCAGAGCTTTTCCATAAAAATTACACCAAGACAGTATACCAAGATCCAGGGGCTCCTATCCTACCCCATTCCGATCTGCTATTCTATTTGGGGCTACTCCCAATAGTCACCATCTGGGGACCTGTTCTTCATAGCATTTTGCTAAACCTGGTGCTTATGCACTAAGTTGGAAGACACACATGATGGACCTGCGAGCTATAGGTTGGGGACCCCTAGTGTAAGTCATCGGCTTAGTAGCCACTGTAAAAATTTAAGATTTTATTTAGATAGTGATAAAGAAAATAACAAAAAACATTTTGGCCAGGATTAAAGTCAATGGTCCCGTTGGCATATATGCTCGAATCCAGGTTTTTGCCTCCTAATCAGAGAGCAGCATAATGTAGAGCAAGAGACCCTCATTAAAGTTATATGTCACTTACTTGCTGTACTTGAGTTAGAGTCCATCAAGACACTGTCACTGCTGAGTCAAAAAGTCACCTAAGTTCCGCACATTTTTTGTATGTATCAGCAGTAGTACGTCATTGTTGATACTTGCAGAAGGTTGTTTGGTGTTTTCACCGGCATGACATAAAAACATGAGTTAAAAAGATAGTTCACTTTCAAATAACACAATCCCTTCATCCTTCCAGTGTCCTCTACTTTTCCTAAAATCTTCCTAAAATCTCCATTGCTGTCATCATTTTAGGCTATAGAGGATTGATGATGGAAATCTACTAACCCAACCTGTTTACTAATCCTCACTTGTCCTCTGATTGCTGGCCATCCGGATCGGTGCCTGATTGCCATGGTGAATTGCCTCTGGCCACTTTGTCCACCTGTTCGTCTCAGGATGTTCATGTCTGATGATGCTCTGCCACGCTCCTTGTCATTTGCTCTATTCTGCTCTCCAGCATAGCCCTCAGCTTGGTCGTGTAGTGACCCGATGAGTACGCAACTGTTAATTTATCATTATTTGGTCTAATAAAGTACCAAGTAGAAGCCTGTACCAGACGTTCACCCCTGCTTTGCCACTGAACACATTACGATACATCACTGAAGGGCATCACTGAATACAATGTGGGAAATTGTCAAAAAGAAATAGACACTAATCTGCCATAACATTAAAACCACCTGCCTAATTGTAATAGTGCTGCTGCCATCAGTGTCCCAACTTTGCCACGCATCTTCTTCCTGGCATGGACACTGGCTAACTCACCCTTCTAGCTGTTCAACGGTGGTGTCGGTATGTGTCCCTCCTGTTGGCTCTAAAGCGCCTCCTTTCTCAAAGAGCCATTATGTCCTAACCTGGAAGTGTCTCTCAGCCTACGGCTAAGAGGTGCAGAGTACTTAAGGCATCCTCCCCTTAAGGGAGGTGCCTGAGAAACATGGTCTAATACTAAAAACATGCAGCTAGTTTTCAGGTCCTGGTTCCTTGTATCCTGTTCCTGTACCTGTGTTTGCTAACTGGTGCCTGTGTCCTAGTACCTGCCTAAACCAACAGACCAACTGTGCCACTATACCCACTGCACAAGCATGAAACAGCAATGTTACCATGCCCACTGGACTTGTCATAACTGACACACTTTCCAAACCTGCAGTATCGGCTTCATCTGTACCTTCCATATCTGCTACACCAGCTGCCTAGTCTGTACCTGTCTTTACCAAAGACTGTTACTGGCTGCATTCCTTCCGACCCCTGGGGCCAGCTGTCATGGTAATGAGTTTTCCCTGAGTGGCACCTGGTAGACCCTTTCAGCACAAGTCTAACTTCACCATCAGAAGCTTCATTGAAGATGACATGGTTGCTTAGTCAAACTTCTCTGGTTTGACCTAGTAGATCCCCCCTACACGTCGATCTGTATGTGTTACACTAATACTGCATAGGTTCCTATTGTGTTACCAAAATAGTTCTGACCATGCTATAATTCCACAAGTAAAGTGTTCCTATGTTACCTGGCACAATGAAGTAAATATCAGATACTGTCAAACCAACAAGTTGCGATTTGTCAGCTCCATGGGACAGACTTGTTTTTCCACTACCTCCTACAAATCATTATTAGGATTTACCCCTTAGCAACATCGGATGTATATGTAGCGCAAGAATCGGCTGTGACATACAGAAGATACTGGAGACAACGGTTGCATTTGGATCTAGCTTCAACTGCAACAGTTTGACAGCCAATCATGGCAGCTAAATATAAAAGGTAGTAAACTTGGAGGTGTCCATTCTGTCACCCATACCCTTCCTATAAGACATACTCAAGGACTGCCAATGGCATTGTCAAGGAAAGCTACTAAAGGAAAAACAAGTGCAATAGTGTCTTATCTTGGGAAAAAAAATCAGAGATGCCGAATTGCAAAGAGCTCAACTTCAATATAGGCATTGCGCATGCACAGAGCCGGGCCGATCACGTGATCCGGCCCATAATGCACCAGGGCCGATCACGTGATCAGGTCCATAATGCACCAGGGCCGATCACGTGATCAGGTCCATAATGCACCAGGGCGGATCACGTGATTGGGCCCATGATGCACCGGGCCGGATGTGACGTACCGGCCAGTGCATCATAGAAGGAAAAGAGGGCGGGAGATTCCAAATTCAGGAGATGAAGAAAGAATAACGCCGCCTTGCGGGGCGTGCAGTTGTGCAGGGAGGAGGGGAGAAGGGAGCCTGGAGCCACCTTTCCAGTCTCTAGAGAGAATGACAACCAGTAAGTTCAAAGTCATTTTTCTTCATTTTTACAGGGCGGATTTACAGCAGAGAGGGATGGTTAGGAAGCAGCTAGGAAGGTGTAGGGAAAGCTAGTGATAGGTCAGAGGTTTAGATCCAGGTGACAGGTTCCCTTTGAGTCTCCTCATTGTGACATGTCACTCTCCACGAGAAGAAAACTGACCTCTTGGATCTCCAGTCTTAGCCTCTCATACAGCCACACCAGATCTCATACTTTCCACTGATGAGGGGCAATCACTCTGAAACATTGTGTCTGCAAATTGAGATTCCGGTTTGACTTTTATCCTAAGTCACATGACAAGGTTCCGTAAAGGGTCGATGTTGACTCTTAGGGTACCTTTACACGCCGCTACGACAGGATGGATACAACACGCTACAGGCTACAAATGTAGCTTGTAGCGTCAATATAGCCCGTAGTAGCGGCGTGTGAAGACGGTAGGAGGCAGCCGGCAACAGATACATCTGTTTCCGAGCACTGCTCGAAAACAGATGGCTACAAAGCCGATTGTAGCGAGCTGTATCGGCGTGTAAAGAAGGAGCAGAAGGGATGTCTACACACCAGGCTAAGTACCTGGTATGTAGCTGGGGCGTGACACAGGCTCCGGGATACCGCGCCCCTTCAGCGATCATTGGAGGAGGCTCCTGCGTTATGATTGGCAGTCGCTGCATAGGGAGGCATATTTAAGGAGCTGACCAGTCACACTACACAATTGCTCGAGCGTCATGTATTAATCAGCCTCCTGCGATGCCTGCCCAATCATGGGTTTCTTGCTTTGTCCTATCATTGTACGGACATCTCGTAATCCACAATTGTGGCACGCCTATGTGCTGTCCCTGCTGCACCAGGTCCGCCCATATTAGCTTATTGTAGCGGTGTGTAAATGAGGTAAGATGAGCTACAGATGGCTACTTGAGACACCCGGCGATGTAGCTAGCTATAGATGTAACGTAGCGTAGCGCACCTTGTGGCGGCGTGTAAAGGTGGTGCGTTTACCGTTTGTAACCGTTTGAGCGTGCTCGTGCACGTGAAGTAGCGGTTGTATCCATCCTGTCGCAGCGGCGTGTAAAGGTACCCTTAGGATTGCTAATTCCAATAGGTGGCACTTGAGTTCAAGTCCTCTTCCTCTCTGAAGAGACAATTTGCATATTTGTTATTTTTGACACTATGTTTGAAACTATTAATTCCCTTGAGTTAGCACCTACTTAAAGCCAAGATTGCCACCCATACTCTTCATTGAGGTTTTGTCAGCGAAGGTGTTACAGATGCCTCTTCAGGCTACATAATTGATGGGTTAACAATACCTTTCTTAGAAGGACCCTTAATGTTCCTCTTAATTAGGTTTCTAAAGCTTCACAAAGTATAATACAATGCAAGTTAATGAGAAAACCCTCAGCACAAAAGACAAATTAAATATACATAGAAAGATCAAGAACTCCAAGTGTGAACTTATCATAAGACAGAGTAAATGTGTGCACTCAACGGGAATCATCACCAGGTTTTTGCTACCTGATTCCAGCGATGTATTACTAGGCTGTTTACTGCCATTTTTATATAACCCCTGCTTTATCTACTGTACATCTACAGGGTGGGCCATCTATATGGACACTCTTAAATAATATGGGAATTGGTGATATCAACTTCATGTTTGTGGCACATTGCACATGGGTGGTGACCATGGCGGCCATTTTGAAGTCGGCCATTTTGGATCCTACTTTATTTTTTTAAATTTGGAAGAGGGTCATGTGACACATCAAACGTATTGAGAATTTCATAAGAAAAACAATGGTGTGCTGGTTTTACGTAACTTTATTCTTTCATAGTTATTTTCAAGTTTCTCTTTTTTACAGCCATTGACATGTTGCAGACTAACATGTGAGGAGCGGATAGAAATTGTGTTGGTGTCTGGTGAACGCAGTACTCGGGACATTGCAGCGATTTCCAATACAAGACACCCTATGAGACCACCCATTTCCCATGCTACAGTTAGCAAACTGCTTGCCAAATTACGTGAAACAGGTTCAGTGTTGGATTTGCCAAAATGTGGACCAAGAAAACTGTCATAATGAAGAAATACCAGTAGCTGTCCTAGCTCATTCAGCAAGAACCCACAGCGTAGCACTCAACGCAGTCACTGGAGAGTGGCATCACCGAACATCCTTTGGCGGATATTAGCCACTCAAAAGGCTCCTTACACAATCCAGCTGCTGCAGCATCTCAATGAGGATGACCCAGATCAGCGCACTGAATTTGAGAATGGGCAAAACAAAATTGGAACAGGCCCTCAGTTTACACAGGCACATTATGTTCAGGATGAGGCAAACTCTTTGTGAATGGTAAGTTAACAAACAAAACCACCGCTATTGGCCTGACATAACCCACAGTGGAAGATCGCTCCAAGACTGTGGAACACAAAAATTGATGGTATGGTGTGGTTATGGGGTACAAAGATAGTGGGCCATTCTTCATCAATGGAAACCTCAATGCCACTGGATACCTGAAATTAATACATGATGATGTGTTGCCTTCTTTATGCATTGAGGATGGCACGTTCCCTGAGTTTTCCAACAAGATGGTGCAACACCACATTATGGGTGTCAGGTCCAAGCATTCCTACATGAAAGTTTCCTGGAAAGTAGATAGGTTGTTGTGGGCCAGTTGAATGGCCACCAAGGTCTCCGATCGACCCCTTAGACTTTTATCTTTGGGGTCATCTCAAGGCAATTGTCTATACTGTGAAATACGAGATGTGCAGCATCTGAAACAACGGATACTGGAAGCCTGTGCTGCATTTCTTCTGCGGTGTTGCTATCAGTGTGTCCAAGAGTGGGAGAAGAGGGTTGTCATTGACAATCCAACACAATGGGCACACTTTGAACACATTTTATAAGTGGTCATAAACTGTAAATAACTCATGAAAGAATAAAGTTACATTGAAACCAAGCACACCATTGTTTCTTATGAAATTCTCAATATGGATCCAAAATGGCCGACTTCAAAATGGCCGCCATAGGTCACCACCATCTAGAAAAGTTTTCCCCTCCCATATACTAATGTGCCACAAACAGGAAGTTGATATCACCAACCATTCCCATTTTATTTAGGTTGATCCATATAAATGGCACACCCTGTAGAAGTTCTCTCAATGCTGAGCTCTGTATAACCCACCCACACGACTGATGGGCAGTTTTCTGTGTACACTGTGCATAGGCAGAAAGATGCCAATCAGTGGTGGTGGCTGGGTTTTCAGAACTCATTAACATGGGGAATACAGAGCAGCAGGTTTACTAGTCCTCTGGTTATAAACTGCTGATAAGTGACTTTATTAAAACTACACCAAGTAGCCCGGTAGGTGATACATCACTGGAATCAGGGTCTCTGCCTCTACATAATATTGCTCTAATATTAGGAGAAAGTCTGGTGACCCTATTCCATTTCTTTTACCCTGAAGCCATCAGTCCCCTAAGGAAAAGGTGTTCCTGAATGGTACCTGCCCAAATATGAATTTCCTTAAGGAGATAGCCAGGATTTTTAAAAATATAAGTAACATTAAAAAAGTGCCTAAGCACCAAAGGGCGGGTCAGTGCCACCTACCTGCTTGTCGTGGCCGTCGCCATTCACTAATGAAATGGAGCAATCTTAGATTTTGCAGTTTCCGCTGATGTCACATTGACAGAGAGGCAGCTGCTCTGCTCTGGTGACGGGCGTCATGGCTGACATCATGCTTATTGATAGCCGGCTTCCCCAACTTAGTAGAAGGGATCCGACTGTGAATCAGCGTGATGTCGGCTGTCCTACCCCTCCCAGAGATCAGAGCTGAAAAGAAGCCGCCGCTCGGCTGACACAGCCATTTTATCCCTGGCAGAAATGGTCTGTGTCCGCTCTGTGATGGCGGTGAACGGCGCCGAGCACAACAAGCAAGGACATGGCAACTACCTGCCTGTTAGGGTTGGGGCACATTTTTATTTTATAAAAATCTCAGATACTTTCTGTAAAGGAATGTTCTTCCCCTTATAAAACAAGTTTTAAACAGGTAGTGAAATGTTTTACATCACAGAAAGAATTAACTGTGCTCCTGGGATGTAATGTATGTATACTCTTATATTCTGTGATCCCCGGCTGTAATGTCTGTATACTCTTATATTCTGTGATCCCCGGCTGTAATGTCTGTATACCCTTATATTTTGTGATCCCCGGCTGTAATGTCTGTATACTCTTATATTCTGTGATCCCCAGCTGTAATGTCTGTATACTCTTATATTCTGTTATCCCTGGCTGTAATGTCTGTATACTCTTATATTCTGTGATCCCCGGCTGTAATGTCTGTATACTCTTATATTCTGTGATCCCCGGCTGTAATGTCTGTATACTCTTATATTCTGTGATCCCCAGCTGTAATGTCTGTATACTCTTATATTCTGTGATCCCCGGCTGTAATGTCTGTATACTCTTATATTCTGTGATCCCCGGCTGTGACCAGAGAACATTCTTCCAAAACGTTTTAGGCTTTCTCAGGTAAGTTTTGGCAAACTCCAGCCTGGCTTTTTTATGTCTCGGGGTAAAAAGTGGGGTCTTCCTGGGTCTCCTACCATACAGTCCCTTTTCATTCAGACGCCGGTGGATAGTACGGGCTGACACTGTTGTACCCTAGGACTGCAGGGCAGCTTGAACCTGTTTTGATGTTAGTCGAGGTTCTTTATTCACCATCCGCACAATCTTGCTTTGAAATCTCTTGTCAATTTTTCTTTTCCGTCCACATCTAGGGAGGTTAGCCACAGTGCCATGGGCTTTAAACTTCTTGATGACACTGCACACGGTAGACACAGGAACATTCAGGTCTTTGGAGATGGACTTGTAGCCTTGAGATTGCTCATGCTTCCTCACAATTTGGTTTCTCAAGTCCTCAGACAGTTCTTTGGTCTTCTTTCTTTTCCCCATGCTCAATGTGGTACACACAAGGACACAGGACAGAGGTTGAGTCAACTTTAATCCATGTCAACTGGCTGCAAGTGTGATTTAGTTATTGCCAACACCTGTTAGGTGCCACAGGTAAGTTACAGGTGCTGTTAATTACACAAATTAGAGAAGCATCACATGATTTTTCTAACAGTGCCAATACTTTTGTCCACCCCCTTTTTTATGTTTGGTGTGGAATTATATCCAATTTGGCTTTAGGACAATTCTTTTTGTGTTTTTTCATTGAAGACAAATTAAATGAAGATAATAATACCAAAGAATTTGTGATTGCAATCATTTTCAGGAAGAAACTGAGTATTATCTGACAGAATTGCAGGGGTGTCAATACTTTTGGCCACAACTGTATATTCTGTGATCCCCGGCTGTAATGTCTGTATACTTTTATATTCTGTGATCCCCAGCTGTAATGTCTGTATACTCTTATATTCTGTGATCCCCGGCTGTAATTTCTGTATACTCTGATATTCTGTGATTGACCTGCTGTAATGGCTGTATACTCTTATATTCTGTGATCCCCGGCTGTTATGTCTGTACACTCTTATATTCTGTGATCCCCCGATGTAATGTCTGTATACTCTTATATTCTGTGATCCCCAGCTATAATGTCTGTATACTGTTATGTTTGTGTTCCACGGCTGTAATGTCTTTAAACTCTTATATTCTGTGATCCCCAGCTGTAATGTCTGTATTCTCTTATATTCTGTGATCCCCGGCTGTAATGTCTGTATACTCTTATATTCTGTGATTCCCGGCTGTAATGTCTGTATACTTTTATATACTGTGATCTACGGCTGTAATGTCTGTATTCTCTTATATTCTGTGATCCCAGGCTGTAATGTCTGTATACTCTTATATTCTGTGATTCCCGGCTGCAATGTCTGTATACTTTTATATTCTGTGATCCTTGGCTGTAATGTCTGTATACTCTTATATTCTGTGATCCTCAGCTGTAATGTCTGTATACTCTTATATTCTGTGATCCCCTGTGCAATGTCTGTATACTCTTATATTCTGTGATCCTCAGCTGTAATGTCTGTATACTCTTCTATTATATGATCCTCAGCTGTAATGTCTGTATACTCCTATATCCTGTGATCCTAGGCTGTAATGTCTGTATACTCTTATATTCTGTGATCCCAGGGTGTAATGTTTGTATACTCTTATATTATGTGATCCTCAGCTGTAAAGTCTGTATACTCTTATATTCTGTGATCCCGGCTGTAATATCTGTATACTCTTATATTCTGTAATCCTCAGCTGTAATGTCTGTATTATCTTCTATTCTGTGATCCCCAGCTGTAATGTCTGTATACTCTTATATTCTGTGATCCCCGGCTGTAATGTCTGTATACTCTTAAAGTATATTCTATGATCCCCTGCTGTAATGTCTGTATACTCATATTCTGTGATCCCCAGCTGTAATGTCTGTATACTCTTATATTCTGTAATCCCTGGCTGTAATGTCTGTATACTCTCTTACTTCCTCCTCTGCCCAGGAGCTGTGGTATATCCGAACTGTTACTGTATGGTCAGACCAATACATTATACAGGGAAACATATATAAGAATATCTCGGGACAGGAACATTTATTTTAAACATATCCAATTTTGGAACTTATTTTCATTCTAAGATCTATTCATTTAAATGTACAATTGTTCATGGTGCAATCTCTTTAAATTAAAAAAAAAAGAAAAAAAAAAACTATACATGTTTGGTATCACCCATATTGACCTGCAGAATCAAACTACCAGGTCATGCCATTACCATATTGTAGGAATAAAAAACACAAAAGTTATTCAAAAGTACAACTCATCCTGCACAAAAACAAGCCGTCAAATGTCTATATCGATGGAAAAAATAAAAATGTTATATCTCTTGGAAGAAGGGGAGGGAAAAATAAAACCGGAAAAATTGAAAATGGCTGAAATTAGAAAAAAACGCTGGATCGGTGCTTCATTCAATTAACCCTTTACCATAGTCACATGGAAATAAGACAGTCTCTTTAAAGTTTTCTTTTAGCAATGCTTGCACTTTAAAGCACCACCCCAGTGTTTTGCTTTTATTTAGCCCTGGAGTAGCACTCTAAATCTAACCCCCTGCCCCTGGCATTATACTCGCCCTTTAGCATTTTCATGCTTTTTCAGCTCTGTGACTGGTCATCTTGTGACTAACTTCTGATTGGCTGGAATCAGAAATTACGTCACAAGTGCTCAATACAAGTCTATAAGAGCCTAAAGAGGCCCTCATAGACTTGTACTGAATTGTAATCTCTGGTGCATTGCAAGCAAACACTGAAGCTGCCGGCAAGTCACAAATTGCCGGAGATCAACTGGTGCGCCACTGGAAAAGGATGAAGGCGCCGGAGGGTGAGCCTAAGACAGGGGTTGTGAGTAAACTTCATAGCATGGGCTTGGCTGCTCTACACGTAGATGTTACTTGGTGGCAGATACACATACACAAGTGTACGAAATTGAAAATCCAGCTGCGGTATCTTACCGAATGTGTCTCTAGAATCAATTATTAGAAAAGTTCTACCGAAAAAGTCAGCCCATAGAGAGGCAAACCGCAATGTCCTGAAAGTAACCGAAAACTCTTTATCTGTACAACAGAGATAATTATTGAGAGGAAGTATCCGGCACTACGGTCGGCTGATACTGAAGACGACTTTAATTAATCAAAGTTCTGAGAGATGGCGGACATGTCTTTATCGAGGCGTGCCACAATGGGTGCCGCGACTTGATAAAGACACGCTAGCTTTTCTGAGAGCTGGCTAATTAAAATGGTTCTCCGCACTGAAAAGACCGGAGACCGGTGTAAATTGTGACAGGCCTAAAGGAAAAGAGATGTAGAGAAGCATTAAATGTAATGGAACGCTCCTTCACCCTAATCTTATATACTTATTCTAATTATGACCGCGGGGCCCAAGTGCAGATGCTCATGCTATGGATGCTGTGCGGATGGCCCAGGTCCCGGTATCTACAGACAGCCATTCGTCTGCTGTTATCCCTCTTCAGTGACAGTTGTGTGACTTCATTTTGGAATTTGGATGACTAAAAACAGGGCCTCATTTATTAAAAGTGTCTGAAAGGAAAAGCAACCAATCAGATCATAGCTTTAATTTCATAAAATTGAGTGATAAAATGAAAGCTGTGCTGTGATTGGCTGATATGGGTAATAAGACACTGTTGATCAATCTGTCCTATTAGAATGACTAAAAATGCTTAATATTCCCCTACATTAGTAATAAAACAACTATTAACACATGTATACACAGATTTTTCAGACTAAAGATGAACGGCCATAGATTGCAATTAAGGTTGAATAGGAAAAAAAATAGATAGCGTAATTGTTAAAATGAGGGTCTGAGTTATCTATTTGGGCCCTTACAATGCGGGTTACTTTTAGGTGGCTACAGGTAACTTATGGTAGCAGTGAAATCATGGTGAGATTATTCCATTGTATACACACAACAAGATAAACCTTGTCTCCATGATTTCATGCAACCATAAGTTACGGTAGCCACCCAAGAAAGAAGCCGCGTGTAAAAGGGGCCCTTATAGTCTGGATGTAGCTTAATTGGAGGTGGAAAAGCGAGGAGCGGTGACAGGAGCAAGTCAGGGTTGTCATGCGGAAGCGCAGCAGCAAGTAAGACTGTGTGCGAGTCTGGCTGGAACGAGGGGGTGTCCCAGTGGTGTGAGGTAGGCGCCATTGATCTCTCAGCTATGGACATAAATGACTTAAAAAATGGCGGTGGAGGCAGCGCATGTTCAGCTTGAAATCTCGGAAAGCCAAGATCTCAATATGCACATGCCCACCTCAAATGTGATAGAGTAAATGGCACATGCGCACATTGAGATCTTGGCTTTCCAAGATTTCAAGCTCTACATGCATCACCTCTGCCGCTATTTTCCTGTAGTCATTCGCTTCCATTCGCTTCAATGGCGCCTACCGGACACCTCCTCCTCCCAGCCCAGGGCTTGCAGCATCGCCCCATTTGTACGGCCACCAACTTCCTGCAGTGGCAACCCGGCCTCCTGTGTGCCCACTCCACTACCGCTGTGCCCCTACTAAGCTAAATCCAAACTATAAGACAAGCCCCCATTTCCCCCAATATTGGGGGGAAAAGTGCATCTTATAGTCCTGGAAATACTGTACACAAGTTTACAATATCTATTCAACTCTTAGCTACCGTATCTATAAATTCATGCATAGTTTCTGACTTTAAAGTACTGTACATTGGTAAAGTTAGGACAACTGTAAAATCATGCATTAGAAGTTAGCTCCCAGTAGTGGAGAGTACCATTTTGGAACTACATCACTGGCACTAGGTGCGCGTTCATATGTTAACCCTAAAACCTGTTAATGGGGTTAGGACACCCAACGCTGTCTTCATATCCATTGCGAATGCGCATGCTACATAGCACGAGGCAGGTTCCTCCTGAGAATTTATTTGATGATTTATCTTTTAGGTGTTTTTTGGTATAATTTTGCGCTGTATAGTTTTCCCGAAATCCAATAATAGGGTTTAGAAGACCCCAATAGCTGGTTATAGATAGGGTCATATTATTTCTTGGCGGTCATACAAATTATTTTAGAAATGATGATTTTACAGGGCTATTGTAAAGTCCAGTCTTGCCAGCACGCATTTCATGGTCCACAGATCTCAGTATCATTCATTCCGAAAAAGAACATAAGTGTTGTACTCCTATCCACGACGCACAAGTCTGCTGTCGTTGATAAGGAAACAAAAAATGTCAGAAATTATTGAATTTTAAAATACAATCAAAGGTGGGGGTGGACATATTAGAACCGCTCTACCATACATATTTTGTAACAATACAGACCTATGGGTGGCCAATGGGACTATCTTTTGGAATGTTAAGTAGAGATGTGTGGATGTGTGGAGGTTCAGGTTCTGCGGGTGCAGCCGGACTTTATATAACATTTGGTTCTGGACCCAATCATGACTCAACCCTCATTGGAAGTCACTGATTGGGCAGTTCAGCTCTCTGCCAACATACAAACGGCCATAAACAAAGCACCTCCGGGGGAGGAAGGACGGGGATTTGTCATTAGTCCATAGGCAGAGCAATGTCAGCTCTGCTTCATAGCTCTGTACAGACAAGCATCTGTACAGAACAACAAGCAGGCTGAGACTGACAGTGGTAGAGTTCAATCGACTTCGTGGCTGAGCCATGAAATAGGGTGTACCCTGACGTCACCGCGAACACAGCCGAAAACTACCAAAAACCTCTGAGTTCTCAGCGGATAAAGTGATTATCCCCGGAAGTTAATGAGCAGCCCCGGAAGTAGAAGCGGGGCTTCAGAACACACGTCACGAGACCTGGTAAGTATAATGATGATGTTTATTAACTATATGCTTTATTTTACAGACCCCTCCAAGCCCCATTCCATAACTGTAAAGTCCAAACTCAGGGTTTGGACGCAAGTTAGTATTAGCTCCAGCCCCGAACTTGGACTTTACAAAAAGGTCCGGACGAGTCTCCCGATCCCGAGCATTGGGGGGTTCTCCCATCACTAACCACCACCACAAAGTATACCTGCAGGGTACAAAAGAAGATGCAGCTAGTACCCAAGCAAAAATGACAAGAAAACAGCTCTAATGTGTGTGGAATGCAATAAACCAATCTGCACGGATCATCGTGCTAAGATTTGTAACACTGGTGCAGAAGACATGCAGTAGAACTAAGTGAACAAGTGAGAAACTGTGAAGAAGAATATTTGTGTAAGGCTAGGGTCACACTTGCGATTTTCTTTTTTTAAACCTGATCTGGTTTTGAGCTTTTAAAAAGCTCAAAACCGGAGCAGGAAACGCTCCTCATAGGAGCCCATTATAAAAACCAGATTGCTTCACAAGCAATCCTGTTACCGACTCCGGCTCTGCAGCCTGCGTGAAAAATCATGCAGGCTGCAGTTTTCGGGGCGGGTCTAAGCCCCGCAATGCGGTAACCGGATTGGCTCAGGACGTGCAATCCTGAGAAATGCGGTAACTGTATATACTTTGCTTATCCCGGTTGCCGGCTGCAGCATCAGGACCACTATGATAGGCACTTTGCCTAAGCATTTTACAGTATAGCATCCAGCGCTGCCCATAGATCTTACTGTATACGCATTCAGGACCTCGGACAGTGCACATACTATACCTACAATAGGTATAGTATGCGCAGCTTTCAGGGGAGCCGGCGGGTTCATTGATAAAAGTTGTACAGAGTCGACAGGACTCGGCAATACAGTACATGAGGAATTAACCCCTGACATGCCCACCTGTGTGGGTAGCATGTCTCTAGGGGGGGTGGGCACCCCCTAGAGACATGATGGCCAAAATTAATATTAACATTACAGCTTTTTTAGCAGGACAAGCACTTTGCTTATCCCGGCGGCAGCCGGGATAAGCATAGTATATGGGAACCGGATTGCTCAGGATTACACATCCTGAGCAATCCGGTTATCACAATGTGGTTCCCTCCACACATTTTTCATAAAAAATGTGTGGGACCGCAATTGCGTTCACCGCATCCGGGTCTGGATGCGGTGAACGCAATTCAAGTTTTAAGTTTGACCCTAGCCTAAGTTAATACATTACTAAAACTAGAGTGGATCATTTCTTCCTTTATTCTTTTTCTTTGTTGGACATTTATAACGTGCTGCCATTATTATTTTTTCAAACTCCTGATAAGATTATTAGATTGTATTAGTTTTGCAATTTTTTTTTTGTCATTTTCTAAAAAGTATGAATGTCAGGCAATATATTAAGCTTAATTATACCATTCTAAACATAATATTTGCATTATTTGACTAGGTAGAAGAAACAGTCTTTGGGGTGCACCATATCTAGTGATGAGCAAGTAACAAAATATTCATAATCATTATACTCGTAATAAGTACTTTATAATACTCGCATACTCGTCCGAATAGCGAGTCCAATGTTAGGCTCTGCTCACACACATCCGACCATAAAATGAGTTTTTCCGGGAAGGGGGGGAAGGATGGGCTTTTTTGAGTTTACCCTGCATAAAACACCTTTGCTGTACCCCCCAGGCCCTGACATTCAATATGCTCTCACTGGGGTGCCGACTCCCTTTGTGTAGTAAAGGGAGCTGGCAATTTTTGTCATATCATTCATGATTGACACATCACTCACGAGCACCAGCGATACTCACCGAGTAACAAGTATCACGATTACACTCAGTCAGGGGTGCACCGAGCCCCACTGCCGCCTGAGCCGCGGCACTTGTTACCGGGGGGGGGGGTGATAGTGAAGCCTGGGCCTGCCGCCCCTTCTGTGACCGGGTCGCCACTGCCGCCTGAGACGCGGCAGTGATTGCCTGCCGCGGCCGTGAGTGAGTACCGGGGGGGGGGGGGGTGTGCTAGTGATGCCTGGGGCCCGCCCCTTCTGTGCCTCTCCCCCGGCGGTCGCCGCTTACCTCCGGTGCGCGGGGTGAGCGGCCGGCGCCATGACAGGGGGAGGCTGTTTGCATGAGGCGCCGCCCCCTTCTGCACAGCCGCTCCCCCTGCCGGCTGCCGCCTGAATGACAGGGCTCACACTGTCCAATGGACGGTGCGGCCCTGCACTCAGTCACCAGTAACCGTACCACATGTAATGTTGGCGCTGACGACCCTGCAGTAGGGTCTCCAGGGCACTTACTCTTTCAGCTGTCTTGCAGCGCCTGTCACGTCTCCTGCTTCTGCTTTTGGCCCCAGAGGCCTGCTCATGCCAAACAGATACCCTGGGAGCACACTTAGGGTGTGAGCTCGCTCCGTTCGTGCCTCTTAAAGGGGCAGTACGCATATTCTGTATGTGTCCCCACCTAATGGCTGGAGTACAATAGGTACATAGAGCACCCTCTTCTTAAAGGAGGTGCCTGACTAATGTGGTCTATTGCTAGAGATATGCTGCTAGTAGTCAGGTCCCATTTCCTGTATCCAGTGTCTCATATCATGCTTGTTAACCACTGCTGTTTCCTAGTGCCAGCTGAACTTGCCGGACCCGCTGTACCAGCTATACCTGCCTTACCTCCTGTACCCACAGTACCATCCAAGACTGCCATACCTGCTGTACCCGCTGTACCAACCATGACTGCCGTACCTGCTGTGTATGCTATAGCTCCTGCACCTGCCGTGCCTGCTCTACCTACTCTGCTCTGTTCTAGCCGTACCTGCTACACCTGGTGCACCAACTGTCCAGTCTATACTGGACTGCGTCTGAGACACTTCCTGTCCACATCCGGGTCTTTGACTGCATCCTCAATTCCTGGACCAGTTGTCGCAGTACAGTGTCTCTCTGGAGTGGCACTTGGCGGCTATCATCCAACACAAGCCTAACCTCACCATCAGGAGCTCTAGTGAAGATGAGGTAGTCACTTAGTCAAGCCCCTCCAGGGTGAGCCAGTACTGTGCGTCCACTCCCACCCATGAGGGTTACACCTAGTGGTGTAATTTCAGGCCCAGGGGCCCTGATGCGAAAGCTCCAACGGGACCCCCAATTATTGCAAATCTAAAGGGACTTTTGGGGCCCCCCTCGACTGCAGGTCCCGGGTGCGATCACAACCGCTGCACCTATTGTAGTTACGCCCCTGGTTACACCCCATGATCCAGTATTTTTAACTACAATAGTATTAGTCCCGAAGAAAGAGTATGATCTCTGAAACACATTGACAAATAACGGCAGCACGATTTTTTAACTCTTTCATCTTCCTGCCCTGATTATCTCCTACTGGGGGGCTGTTACATACTTTCACAGTAGTTGTGACTTTCACAACTACTAAAGGTGAGCCTTCTTATTCTATTGAGGTTAGCTAATTTCCTTCCTTGGATAAAACCCTATCGGCGCTTCTTTTGTCTCTCCAGTTTTCTTCTTTTACCTTCAAGACTTGGCACTGGAGTTCCTGTCCTCGTCCTCTCTGTAGATGCTAGTTACATAGAAAAAGAGACAATTAGCCAGCTGTACGGTTTGATCGCGGCTTTTAGCCAAATGCCTTGGTTTTTTTTACCATTTCGGCTCTGGTACATTCACAGAGACTGTATCTCTACGAGGCAGAATCTTAAACCTTTTCTAATAGCTTCATCATTTATACCCCTTAACTAAAATAAAGGTTTTGCCTGAAAATTGTAGACATTTACGATCAGAACGTAAGTGAGAAACAAATCTTCGCAAAGTCAGATCCATCCTTTTCCATAAACACTCGCTGTATTATTGTAATATGCATCCGACTAAATGTAACATAATAACGTAATTAACGTATTCAAGGGAGC
The DNA here is from genome assembly GCA_033576535.1 of Allobates femoralis. Classification (NCBI taxonomy): domain Eukaryota; kingdom Metazoa; phylum Chordata; class Amphibia; order Anura; family Aromobatidae; genus Allobates; species Allobates femoralis. The sequence continues at coordinate 43,837,618 of JARQOC010000008.1, read as the reverse complement.
TATCACCGCTCAATTACGAGGACACTTGAAGTCAAATAATGTGCTGCGCTGCTGAAAACATTACAATCCCAAACTTTATTGAACATTTAAAGCCATAAAGGGAAGTGTAGAGGGATAAAATTACCCACTCGCATTCTTAAAAGCTAAACATCAAAGAAGCCGAGGAAGTGTATGATCGTATATTATAGCAGATAACGAGTAATTAAATTTCGAGTGGTCGTGCAAAGTGTACAATTTGTATATAAATTTTTACCAGGTCGTTGACATGGTGAGGATAAAATGTGAAAAATAGGAGAAAATCGGTATACGCGGCTTTATCTACTCTGCTAAATCAATTACAGTGAAGGAAGTAAACAGCCAACACGTTAGAAGGCGCCAACGATTAGTATTCATATTTATTAGGCACCGTAAGAATGAAGGAAATAAAAGACGACAGGAGAAATGAGAAGAAAGCAATGTTTAATTCCTTAAGAGCCCTCCAACTGATTGCAGAAAGAAGACAAACAGGGCACGTGGAAGACAGAAACATTTTATGTGCGGTATGAGGTGCGCCGCTACAACCCTACGCATAATGATGTAGCAATATATAGCTATATATGCATAGGACTCGAAGGCCTTGTTTGTCGATACGGTGACTTCTGCATTCAATGGACTCGAAAAGTATGCAACTGTTGTTTTTGATGACTGATCTCACAGCTGTGAACGCACTTGGATTTATGCTTTGTCTCTAGCGTACCGCTGAAACTGCACTTCCTATGCAGGTTGGCAAGTGGCAACTAAAGGAATTACAAGTCCTATAAATATAAAGCAATTAAAATAAGTGCTTTCAATCGCGTAAACCTGTCGCGCATTGCGTGAAAAAAACTCACTGCCGTGATTCGCATTACGCCGCGATCGGCACACTTGCGCAGCCATACATGTTATGGGCTTGCGGTTAGTTGCGGAGGTCGGTTTCGCACTTGCGCGATGCGGCGCAAAAAAACGCGGCATACCGCGGTTTTGCGCCAACTGCGCAAAGCTAAGCCGCAATACACCCACTTGGCATCTGCCGCAAGCCCTACACATTGCAGGGCTATGCGCAGTGCGAATGCCAGTCAGTGTTTACGCTAATGTAAAGGCTAAGATATGTACAGCTGTTTCTTAAAAATGATGTTTAAAGGGAACCTGACAGGTCCTCTGTACCCCAGAACCGAAGTTGTGGGTTCTTATCTATATTCCTGCCTAACAGTCTTTCTAAAGCAGGGATGGGGAACTCCAGGTCTTGAAGGCCGCCAACAGGTCATGTTTTCATGATTTCATTAGCATTGCAGAGGGTTTGGAATCATGACCTGTGAAGGTGATTATTTTATCACCTGTGCAATACTAAGGAGATCCTGAAAACCTGTACGGTTGGTGGCCCTTGAGGCCTTGAGTTCCGGACAACTGTTCTAAAGTCTGGTTATGATATGCAAAATAGGCTTTTGACTAGTCGAGTGGGCAATAGTTCACTGACTAGTCAGCCCAATTAGCATATTGTTCAGCCTTTGTGGGTGTGATAAGAAGCTTTACAAAAGATGGCGCTATACGTGCATGCATGCAGTTTTGTTCCCCGAACAACACTGAGCTTCTGAAGCCAGGTGTGTGCGTCCCAGCTTCAAAAGGCTCACTGTGTATGATCAGAAGTGCGGACTTGTTCACCCGGCTTCAGAAGCTTATTGGTGTGAGGGGACCAAATCCATGCGCATTAACAAATTTTGTAAAGCATCTTATTACACCCACAGGGATGAAATAACATTCTAAATGGCCTGAGAAGTTGGGAAACTAACACCCCCTCGACTAGTCAAATGCCTAATTTACATATTATAAATGGACTGTAGAAATAATTTTCTGATTTTATGTATACAAATAAACAAAGGGACTGTTAGGTCAGGGAATATAGATATGTACCCACAACTATTGATGGTTCTGGGGACATGGAGGACCTGACAGTTTCCTATTAAATTATTACCCATAGGTATAGAATAACTTTATTTTCTTCAAATGGAGCTATGTAGCTGTTTTTTTTTCTTCAAACTCAATAAGGCAGTAATATTCTAAGCTTTATTACCTACGAAGTGTCCAGGGCCGTATTTGGAGTTCCTGCTGCCCTAGGCACTTTCAGTGGTTTGCACTCCCCCTACTGATCTGTCACACTAAGGGTGCTTTCACATTACGATTTTTATGGATCCTGTAGGCGCCGATCCGATTTGGCCCCCATGTTAGCCTATGGTCACGTATCGGATCGGATTTGCCCTTAGTGGCATCCGATTTTTGGCAGATCCGTTTTGGTCCGATTTTTTGCTGTACCCAATATTGGAGACTGCTCCGATTTTGGGCACAGCAGATCAAATTGGACTGAATTGGATCCGACATGATTTGTGGCCGATAACATGGGGGCCTATGGAGCACGGTCCGAGAAAACATGGATGCTTTTCGTCGATTTTAGTGTACTGAGCATGCGCAGTACAATAAAACTGCTCCTCTCCAGCTAATTTATTGCAATGTATATATACATTGTGGAATTGAAATTGAAGTAAAATCAAGTTTAATAAATAAAAATAATCGATTCTCACCTGTCCAGCGATCCAGCGCCATCGGCATATCTGGATGTACAGGACCTGGCCTGACGTCACAGTCACATGACCGGTTACAGCGGTAAGCGGTCATTGACCAATGACGCTGACTGGATATCCCCGCCCAGCCAGGTCCTTTCAGCATCCGGAGCTAGAGGCCAACGGCGCTGGATCGCTGGACAGGTGAGGATTGATTTTTTATATTTTTAACACTTGATTTTACTTAAATATCACTTCCGCAATGTATATATACATTAGCGGAACTGTAATTACTCCGCACAGCGCTTTCTGTGTCTGGATCCGTGATAATCACGGACCCGGACACAGAAACTTTGTGTTCCTGTCCGTGGGATCCTACAAAAAGTAGGATCCATGGACAGGGAAAAAAATCGTAATGTGAAAGCACCCTAAGGCTGCTTTCACATCATTATCTTTGTTCATCACAGATCTGATTTGGTCTCCATGTATCCCAATGGGCACGGATGTGCACAGATTGGTCCTTATTGGCATCCGATTGTGTCAGTTTTGTGATGGATCCGTTTGTGTCAGGATTTTTTCCCGTCCCCAAAATCGTAGCCTGCTCCAATTTTGGCTCGCGATGAAAAAATCGGACAAAAAAGGATCCGTTGCTATCCGTTTCAAATAACATAGAGCTTTATGGTGACAGATCAAAACGGATCCGTCAAAAAATCGGATCCGTAAAGCAGATCCGATTTGCTGTACTGCGCATGCTCAGAAGCAAGGTACAGCCCTATCTCTGCTAACTGATGACGGATCCGTGCAAAACACGGATCCGTGGGCATCAGTGGCATCTGTTGGCACAGATCTGTGCCTGTCCGTGTGATCCTTGAAATTCAAAGCACAGCACAACATAGCACTTTATTTTTTTATGCAGATCCACAAATAAATACTAAAAAGAATGAACTTGCGCAAAGCAATGTAAAAATATCTTGCTGTTCATATGTTCAGTCTTTTGAGGTTTTTCTTTTTAAGGCTGCTTTCACATCAGCGTTTTTTTCGATCATGGCAGATCCGGTATCACTACAACCATCATTTGTACACGAGTACATTACCAAATCCATCATCAGCACATGACATTACAAGAACAATCAGTACAAGAATGCATCACCAGAACAACAGTCAGTACATGACATCACCAGAACAATCATCAGTTCAGTAATACAGCACCACAACCACTGTCAATACATGAATACATCACCAAACAGTTAGAACAGCTATCATTTTCAATATTAGGTTAACCCATACCTTATAAACATGTATTGCATGATACTGCCACTCCCAGTATTTCTTTAACAATGGTAAGTAGATGATTGGAGTTGTTGTTGATACCAGCCTCAAACTTTGCAAAATACAGGAGGTACAGCATTAAGAAGTAGTTGCAGGTAGCAGCATGTAAAGAGTAACGAAGGGGTGGTCCAAATGCAAGTAATTTTCATTCCAAATCCCTATCTGTTTAGTGCCAAAATCTAAACTATTTTCTAATATACTTGCATTAATAATTCCCTATGCTTCCCTAACTGCACTATCTAACCATTATTCACTTTTTATACTGGCTTTTTGATGACTCTTGGTTTGAGAATCCCAGTGAATGCTGGAATACTAAAACAAGATGTCAACTGGGGCAGAGGCTGCAGTCACAGCCTTGATCCCTCCCTGAAGTGAGGCGTGATAAATAACACTCATCTCAGGGGCTGGACTTGTCCCTACGCGATGTGCACTGTCCGATTTGCACAACGACAGCACACATTTTCTGTTGCCGGCTTAGATCAGCAGTAACAATCTGGCACCAGAGCAGTGTCAGAATCTCAGGTGTGCAGAGACCAGCATCAGCCCCATGAGTGACGACACTGATCTCCATATGCCGTGTGTTGTGATACCACGTTGGTGCCGACTTGTAGCTGCTGATCAGATCCGGCAACAGAGAGTGTGCTGTCACTGTGCAGAGACTAGCCGAGCTCCTGAAATAAGTGTCCCTGATGATGCTTCATTTCAGGAGGGGCAGAGGCTGCAGCTTGACCACAGCCTCTGACCCCTGATAACTCTTTGTTTCAGTGTTCCTGCATGCACTATGCACTGGGGTTCTCAAACAAAGCATCATCAAAAAGGAATGTGGGAAAAAATAGAACAGCAATTAGATAGTGTGGTTAGGGAACGATAGGACATTTTTAATGCAAATATACTAGAAAAAAAAATTGATTATGACACTTAATAGAAATTTATAATGAAATTTACTTTGCCTTAGGGCCACCCCTTTAATTTTTAGGAGATATCTTTTTTTTAGGTCCATTAATTCCCATGATATGCTGCCCCCTCACTCATACACAACCCATGTTATGCTGCCCCCTTTCCCGTACTGATCCCATGTTATGTTGTCCCCTCTCCCACACACATCTCATGTTATGCTGCCCCCTCTCATACACTGATCCCATGTTATGCTGCCCCCTCGCTCATACACATCGCAGCTCCCTTCTCCCATGCAGATCCCAGCTCCCTCCAACTCTTAAGCAGATCCCTGCTGCCTCGTCTCCGATGCGGATCCTAGCTGCCCCTGTCCCCTATGTGGATCCCAGCCATCCCCTGCTCCCCGTACGGATCCCAGCCACCCATTGTCCCCGTGCAGATCCCAGCTGCCCCTTCCCCTGTCTCCCATGTGAATCCCAGCCGCTCCGTGTCACCCATGCAGATCCTAGCCACCATCAGTCACCCATGTGGATCCCTGTCGCCCCCTGTCCCCAAGCAGATCCCAGCCATCCCCTGTCCCCCGTGCAGATACCAGCCGCCCCCTCCTCTCTCTCCCATGCAGATTCCAGCCACCCCCCTCCCCTGTCCCCATATGGATCCCAGCTGCCCCCTGTCCCCCATGTGGATCCCAGCCACCTCTGTCCCCATGCAGATCCCAGCCACCCCCTTTTCCCCCATGCAGATCCCAGCCGCCCCCCTCCCCTGTACCCCTCAGGGATCCCAGCCACCCCTGTCTCCTCCAGGGATCCCAGGCGCTCCCCATAAGGATTCCAGCCACCCCCTCCCTTGTCCCCCATGCAGGTCATACTAGTATCTTCAGCTGTGTAGCGCCTAACTTAGCAATGGTGTCTCTCTCCTCTGGCAGTGAAGAGGTTAACTGCCTTAATGTCAGGAGCGTGTGCAGGCAGCTGCAGGTGAGATCAGGCAGCCGCCTGCCCAGAAATCCCAGGACCAGGAAGTAAAGGGCGCAGGGAGCATCATTCACCAGTATAGACACTGTCACTGATAAATGAGCACAGGGCTCCTGCTGCCTCTATCACTGCTAACACACCGCTCTCCCGCAAAGACTCCGCTTTTCCTATTGAGTATGGGGAGGGAAGGGAGCAGAAAAATAAGTTTCTTTGAACTCCTGTCCCTGGTGCCACCCCCTGCAGCCCAGCACCCCTAGGCACGTGCCCTCCAGTGCCAAGTTATAAATATGGCCCTGGAAGTGTCTAAAGCCCCATACACTTTAGAAAGCCAAATGGAGGTTTGGCCAATCACTTGTCCAGCCTCTCATCTTGCTCAATCTGCCAATTGCTCTATTCTTCTCTGTGTGAGAGCAGCTGTCAAACTTCTCTGGTAGCGGCTTATCTCTCAGTGAAAAAAAAGATTGGCAGCCTGAAATTGACCATACTGGATCCTTATCTCCCTTCACAATCATCTGTCAAAGGCTTGCATGCACAGCAGACTGTCGTCTGAATCTGTTGATATCAGTAGGTTCAGCCAACCTTCGTCTAATTTGTATGGAGGGCTTTAAGGTGGTCTAACGCCTACACCTTGTTTTATCATTGGCTTACAGGCACAGCACATGTTTATGTCCACCTCTTGTCCATGTGCTCTATTTGAGAAAATAGTCATTATGAACGGAGCCCACACCACACACTTAGGACCAGAGAACAGCCGCTAACTAAGGGGGTCTTGCCAGGCGTGCATCAAGCCCCCCTGCCGCCTGAGCTTCCCAGTGTGGACTGGGGAAAGTTGGGAGGGAGTGCTGTTGCTCAATCACAGGCACCACCGCCGCCATGCAGACGTAAGTGAGGGAGGGGTGTCTTGGGTGCTACCGGCGGCAAGTGAGGAGTGGGAGGGGGGAGAAGGTGCATCTTACTACTGATGCTGCCAGCGGCGCCCATCACACAGGAAGCTGATGTGTGATGCAGGTGCCGCCCCCTTCTCCACTGCTGCTCCCCCAGCCTGCCTGCCGCCTGATACTCAGGGCTCACACTGTCCACTCAGGGACAAACCAAGGAAGGAGCATGGTAACGCTCCGAAACGCTCTCACCCCCTATAGATCAGTCTTTAAAATGATTGTCTTTGAGAAACATCCACTTAATCCACCGCGGTCATCAGCGTTTTCTTTTGCGGCCGCAACTTTGGCTATACCGCACTTGCCGCAAGCCCCATAGACAATGCATGGGGCTTACCACAAGTGTGCCGCAAGTGCGGCCGTTAGGAGGCAGTAAGAATGTTTATAGCTCTTAAGATTCCATTATGTTCATACCCTACATATATATTAATTTTAACCCCTTTCAAACATGATTTACAGTTAAGTCATATCTCGGATGCCTGCCATTGATGTGGGCTTGCAAGCCAAGCCTGCTTATTTCCCAGCAGATGATGGTTGTATTATTCAGCTATTGGTGGAGAGGGGCTCTGCCCATGGCTGTTAACCTGTTAAAAGCTGCAGTTAGTTTACAACAGTTGCACTTACTATGAGCCAGCATGGGGGCACGTCATTCTATGTGTGTCCGTGACATGATCGGACGGCACCGATGGCTTGCTATGACAGATGGGGGTCTGCCGAAGACTCTCATGCCTGTCATTACAGTGCTTCTGTGAATTTCAGTCTGTAGCTGATGTTAATAAGAGACCATGATTTTTGCTATACATAGCAGTGCTCTAGCACTGCTATGTTTAGTACAAGCAACTGGATGATTGCAGATTCAAGTCCCCTGAGGCTTAACAGATATAGAAAAAAGTGAAAAATAAAAGTATTTTAAAATCTCAGTGGGAGAAGAAATTGTGTAGAAAATAAGGGTTAACTAGAAGCCCTGCCCGAATGGCAAAAGAAAGACCCTTAGTAAAGATGTACAGCTGAGGTAGTCTGCTGCATCATTACCCTGTTAGCAACCTTCCCTTGGTAAAGACCATAAAAAGTAGCAATCAATGAAATGGCTCATGTTCTGGTACTGTATGGACAATTAAAAAACTATTCCTGGGAGCAGCAAGAGCCAAATGATCAAATTAGAGCAAAAACTGCCCACTTTGCAAAGGTGATAGGTGCTTATTAATGGGGGACGTGTAATTCTTTATTTCCCTGTGGATGTGCTGCAGTTATACTGAACAGTTGTAAGATCAGGATCTTGCATAAAAACTTGTCTCTATTTTTCAGAATTATCACTTTTTTTCTCCTTGTGGTCAGTGACACACCAGATCTAGCATGCCAGTAATAGGGAAACTTAAAAGCCACAGTGCACCTCTGGAAAAATATGGAAATTGTCTCTTTAGTGAGGAAGAAGATGAACTGTAGCACCACCTATTGGAAGTAGCAATCCTAAAAGTAAATATCGACCCTTTAACGCGCCTTTCTATATAATTTAGAATTAAAGCCAGATCAGAGTCTCAATTTACAGACACGTTGTATTGCTCCTCGGCATTGCAAAGTATGAGATCTGATCTGGCTGTATGAGAAGCTAAATGAAGCATAAGGGGTAAGGTTTCCTCCTTGTGGAGAGTGACATACAAAGTAATGAAGAGACTTAAAATCCACAATGCTCCCCTAGGAAATAAAATATGCTAATTATCTTTTCAGCGAGGAAGAAGATTTTAACGTCAGTGCCACCTATTGGAAGTAGCAATCCTAAAAGTCAATATTGACCCTTTAACGAGCCGTGTCATATAATATAGGAATAATACCAAACCAGAATCTCAATTTGCAAAGTATGAGGTCTGATCTGGCTGTATGAGAGACCAAGTGAGGTCTAAGAGGTAGGTTTCCTCCTTGTTGAGAGTGACACACCAGATGACCAGCAATGAGGAGACTTAAAAAGTTCAATACTGGCTATTAGGATTGCTACTTCCAATAGGTGGCACTAGAGTTCATCTTCTTCCTCTCTGTAGACACTATTTGCATTTTTTTGGTCACATAAGCAACATAACCAAGATGAAGAACAGACATGTTGTGGATAATAAACGAATATAAAATGCAATGCTGTACACAATATGGGAGCTGGATGAAATTTTTGCGGTATTATGTTTGATAAATGATTCCTTATATTCAGTGAAATGGGACAATATTCACTTCTTTTCAGACTGTTACACTACAGCTGAATAAAGTAATGCATAAAAATTCTGTATACCGGAGGGGAAGGTGCATAAAATGGCCTGTAAAGGAGCAGCCGAAGTGTTCCCCACAGACATGAGGTTACTGCGTATCTTTTACAGCCTGGATTTAATATGCGGCTCTGGTTGGGAGTCACTTTAAATATCATCATCAGCAAGTCTCTAATATGTTATTATGGGAATAACTCTCCTTTACAAACAGGAGCGATTTGAATACCTATAAAAAGGGATTTAACCTCCTGGACTTTTTTCTTTTCGCTTTTATTGTACAATACTTAATGGCAGTGAATTTAAAAGGAACCTGTCATCATAAAATGCAGTCCAGTCTATGGACATCATGATATAGAGCAGGGGGGACTGAGTATACTGTATATATAGAGAGCTATGAGAAAAGAGTCAGTATAACCTAAGCTATTCCTCTGCTCTTTCTGGGATCTTTAGTCCAGTGGGCGGTCCTATCAGTGACTGACAGCTATCTCTGTATGCACGCATATACTGTAAGTCACTGATAGGACCGCCCACTGGACCAAGAAACCCAGAAAGTGCAGAGTAGGGGGGACTTTGTATACGGATATATACAGGGGCGGGCTGGTGCACATTGACCCGGGAGGCAATGACATGTTGGTTGGCAGCCCTAGCAGTAGGTGAGGAGTGGGGGAAGGGGTGCTAGCAGAGTTTTAGAGGCGAGGAGCGGGGGGGAGGGATGGTGTGTTAGTGGAGTTCGAGAGGCGAGAAGCAGGGGGGGGATGTTTGGAGGTGATAACCGGCCCGCTTACCACGATGCCCGGTGCGTCGGTTGCTCTGCTGGTCGGCTGCTGTGAAGTTAGCCCATTTCAGTATGGGGCGGCCCTAGATGAGGCCAATATCACCAGCCTGGGGGGCACTTGCCCCTCTGCCACCTGGGCCAGTCTGCCCCTGGATATATAGAGAGTTATAAGAAAATATTCTGTATGATCTGTGAGTTCATAACTTATTCTCTGCTCTTTCTGGGGTTTTTATTCCAGTGGGTGGTCCTATCAATGATGGAAAGTCTAAGTGTGCATACAGAGATAGCTGTTAGTCACTGATAGGACCTCCCAGTGGACTCTTTTTGGGATCTTTAGTCCAGTGGGAGGTCTTATCATTGACGGACAGCTGTGTATGCACACTTAGACTTTCCATAAATGATAGGACCACCCACTGGACTGAAGATCCCAGAAAGAGCAGGGTAGGGAGGACTAAGTAGACTGATACATAGAGTCATTAGAAAAGATTCAGTATAACCTGTGATTTCATAGCTTACTCCTCTGCTCTTTCTGGGATTTTTGGTCCAGTGGGTGGTCCATACTATCCATCACTGATGGGACCACACACTGGACCATAAATCCTAACAAAAGCAGAGTGGGGGGGGGACTGAGTAGACTGATATAGAAAATGATTTAAAGCGAACCTGTCACCCCCCCTGGACATCAAAAGCTATAATAGCCACCTTCTGCAGCACTAAGGCTGCATTCAGGGAAGGTGGCTATAGGCTTTTGATGCCCTATATACTGTTAAATATTCACTTATATAACTGCATACAGTTTAGAAGACCTAAGACCGGGAGGCAGGGTTTCGCGCTCCTCCGACCCGCCCCCTCTTGTCAATCAGCCTGGTCGCCTGCTGCTGCCTCCCCTCACAGTCTAGCATGAATGCGCGCCTCTGTTCTCCTCTATGGCGCCGCGCATGCGCTGTGCGCGCAGCCCGACGACTTCCTGGACACCCGGCGCACAGCGCATGCGCGGCGCCATAGAGGAGAACGGAGGCGCGCGTTCATGCTAGACTGTGAGGGGAGGCAGCAGCAGGCGACCAGGCTGATTGACAAGAGGGGGCGGGTCGGAGGAGCGCGAAACCCTGCCTCCCGTTCTTAGGTCTTCTAAACTGTAAGCAGTTATATAAGTGAATATTTAACAGTATATAGGGCATCAAAAGCCTATAGCCACCTTCCCTGAATGCAGCCTTAGTGCTGCAGAAGGTGGCTATTATAGCTTTTGATGTCCAGGGGGGGTGACAGGTTCGCTTTAAGGAAAGATTCAGTATAATCTGAGATTGCACAATATCATCGTCTTCTCTTTCTAGGATTTTTGGTCCAGTGGGTGGTCCTATCAATGATGGAGAGTGTAAGTGTACATAAAGAGATAGATGTCAGTCTCATCTTTATAAGAAACAATTCAGTATAACCCAACTTATTCCTCTGCTCTTTCTGGGATCTTCGGTCCAGTGGGTGGTCTTATCAGTGACTTACAGCTATATCTCTATGAACACTTATACTGTCAGCCGTTGATAGGACCACCCACTGGACTGAAAATCCCAGAAAGAACAGAGTAGGGAGGACTGAGTAGATGGATATATAGAGAGTTATGAAAAAATATTCAGTATAACCGAAGATTCATAATTTAATCCTCTGCTCTTTCTGGTAATTTCAGTCCAGTGGGTGGTCCTATCAGTATAAGTGTACATACCAAGATAGCTGTCAGTCACCGATAGGACCGCTTACTTGACTGAAAACCCGGAAAGAGAAGACTAGAAAGTGTAGAGAGTTATGAGAATAGCCTGTTATTACATAACTTATATCTCTGCTCTTTCTGGGGCCTTCGGTCCAGTGGGCGGTCCTACCAGTGATGGACAGTTTTCTTTGAATAAGAGTGCATACAGATATATATGTCACTGATAGGCCCTCTCTCTGCTATCTCTCCCTCTCCATCCCTCCCTCTCTCTCCTTTTACCCATGCATTGCATCAGGGGCGGAACTACCGTGGTGCAGCTGGTTCAGTTGCACCAGGGCCCTGACTGGCTAGGGGGCTCCATCAAGCCTGCAGGGGGGCCCCCAACCGACCCCTGTAAGCCACTGTCAGAGGAGAGGAGGGTCAGGCAAGGGAAGCAGAAAGCTTCCTGCTTCCCTTGCCTGATCCCGCCTCTCCTCTCCTCTGCTCCTCCGGCTCCCAGGAGCACACTCGGCGTGGCTCAGCAGGTAGGAGAGCCGCCACAAACACCTCTCTGCAAAGGCCGCCAGCACCGCATCACCCCCCCCTCCCACCCCCGGACCGCGCCGACGGCCACCAGCACCTCACCCCCCTCTCTCCTCACCATGGGCCCCCTGGGGTTAAGGTCTGCCACTGAATTGCATTGACTCAACAATGCATGGAAGAAAAGGCAACATTACGCATGGTAAAACACACCGACCACGCAACATTGATGCTTAAAAGTGCATTCCGGTTTTTAGTGGGTTTTTCTGCCAGCAGGTGCACCAAATACTCAGTGTGTGTACATAGTCTAATACTATTTTGGCCAGGAGCATCACATTTTTTACACATCGGCAGAGGTCTAACGCCCTTGTGACCCCCACCAATCCCTGTTATAGAGTTTAGTCAATAGCATATACACAGTTGGAAGAGGTGTACACTGCCACTCCAAACAACTACAGGTATATAGAAAGAACCGAAAAAGACCAACCAGTATTACTTAGCCTAGACTTAGAAATGGTTTTCCAGGATCAGGAATATGAAGGTCCATCCTTAGGACAGGCGATCAATATTAGATTGATGGGTGTCTGATCTTAAGCACCATCTATATAAACAGTGGCGTAACTTCAGGCCCAGGGGCCTCGATGTGAAAGCTCCAACGGGGCGTCCAATTATTGCAAATCTTTAATAGTGTTAGTCTTTTCTATGTTCCAAAGGGACCTTTGGGGCCCCCTAGGCTGCAGGGCCCGGGTGCGATCGCAACCCCTGCACCTATTGTAGTTACACCCCTGTATATGAAACTAAATCTGGTGGCAGATTGTCCCATTTTAGGTCCTTCATATGAGACAGCACTGCAATACCCTACACTAATGCGACTAAGTAACATGCAAGGAGGTTCAAACAACAATGAAAGCAATGAAGAGGTCGTGGGACTTGAATAGGCAAAACAGTCCTTTAAAAAGCTGATTGATGGGGGTTAATGAGAATCAGACCTCCACCGATATGATATTGATGGCCTATCCGGAGGACCCTTTCAGGTCAAACACTCTTGTATCTCTATTGATCAGCCTTTGGTCATCCATTTTTCACACCAATAAGATACATTTCTTTTGGAATGTATGTGGCAGTTTCTGTCTGAACTGCTGTCAGATTGCCTGATTGCTATGGACCTGTGTCCCGCAATCCAACAAACTGGCACTGAAGATCACACTGGGGGCTTTCTGCTGCCATCATTAAACTCAATTGAACCCACCGCTGGACTGCCACATTGTGGGACATGGCACCATAGCAGTCCAGCAATACGGAAGCAATTCAACTTAATTCACAGCTGTAGGTTCCCACAGTGTGAACTCCGGCAGTCAGGTCACCATGGGCTCCGCACTGCCCTCAATGAACTCAACTGAAACCGATGCCAGATCGCCAGACTGTCAGATTTCTGGACACGATGGCACAGCAGTCCGGCAATCTGGCAATCAGGTTATTGAAGTTCGCACTGGGGGCTCCCTGCTGCCCTCAGTGAACATAGTTGAATCCACTGCCAGATTGCTTACCTGCTATCCCACCATGTCCCGCCATCCGGCAATATGGCAGCGGGTTTAACTGAGTTCACCGAGGGCAATGGGCGAGCCCCCAAATGTGACCTGATTTTTGGACTTTTAGATTGCGACACACACGAGCACAGCAGTCTGGTAATCCAGCAGTTAGGTCCTCGGAGTTCACACTCCCCTACTTCCCTTATTGAACTCAGCTGAACCCGCTGCTGGATTGCTGGACCATTGTGCTGCTGTGTCCCACAATCTGGCAGCATGTTCAAGTAAGTTCACACTGTGAGAGCTTACAATTGTGAACTCAGTTGAACTGCTGCTGAATTGCCGGACTGCTGTGCCGCCGTGTCCCACAATCCAGCAGTCCCGCAACGAGTTCAATTAAGTTCACTGACTGCAGCGGGAAGCCCTCAGTATGAACTCTAGTGACCTGACTGCCAGATTATTGGACTGCTGTGGCGCCATGTCTTGCAATCCGACAATCAGCGGGTTGAAATAAGTTCACTGACTGCAGTGGGAAAGGTTTCTGCTGTGAACTCCAGTAAACTCAGTAGTGTCACTGATTCTCACAGCTGAGTGCTCTTCCGCAGCTGTCAGTGTGTCCCAGAAGCTGCATTGAGTGGTTGTGTTTTCGATCACTGCAGCTTCTGTATATAGCAGAGCTGGGGTTTTAGAGGGATGACATATGGTGACTACTTTGGGCCTCCATGGATATTTTCTGGGTTAATAAAGGGGTGAAAGAGGGTGTGTGTGTTATTATTTTAAATAAAGGATTTTTCTGTGTTCATATTTATTTATTTTGAGTTACAGGTTAGTAATAGGGGTGTCTCATAGACCCCCAGACGATTCCTAACCTAGGGCTTGATGGAAGCTGTAATTTTTGACAAATCACAGCTGTCATTAACCATGCATATTACCCTGATTGCCACCACACCAGGGCAATCAGGATGAGCCGGGTAAAGCGCCAGGACTGGTGCATCTAATGAATGCGCCAGGATTGGTGCATCTAATGAATGCGCCAGGATTGGTGTATCTAATGAATGCGCCAGGATAGGTGTATCTAATGAATGCGCCAGGATTGGTGTATCTAATGAATGCGCCAGGATTGGTGTATCTAATGAATGCGCCAGGATTGGCGCATCTAATGGATGCACCAAATCTATGGTGACTGCATTCTGCTATTTTTAGTCTATGGTGGGCCCAATAACTATGGGGTTATTCAGGCTGAGAATACCAGTCCCCAGTTTTGTGCTTTATCTTGACTAGGTATCCAAATTGGGTGGGACCCCACGCTGATATTTTAAATTATTGATTTAAATAATTTTTAAAAAATTATACAGGGTCCCCTGTATTTCGTTGATACGCAGCCAAGATAAAGGACATGGCTGGGTACTGAAGGCTGAAGCTGTCTTCTTTATCTGAGCTGGGGATTAAAATATGGTGGCGCCCACACCATCTTTCCCAATTTATTTATTTTTACACTAGTACTGCTTTTAATCCTCATTTGCTTCCTTTTGCAGCTCCCTTGCCCTTTAACCAGGCAGCCAAACAAGAACAGTTACACGGACTTTACTGAAAAGTCCATACTCGGGGTCCATGCACTGACACTAGTTGTTCAGTATGGACCCCAAACTTGACAGTTAAGGTTCACCCATCACTAATTACGGTATAACTAAGAAAATGTTGCTGCACCCTGACATGCTCTGGATATGGAAACAATGAATATATAAAAGTGGAACTGCATTACTGCTATAGAAAATATGTTAGAAAATGTTAACTTTTCCACCAAAATGTTGCAAAAATTACAAGCATACATAATATAGAAAAAAAGAATGTGGTGCAAATGGAAAAACACCAAAAACTAAGCAAAAATAAGATAAGAAAGCAATAATAAATTTGGGCCAGAATAATGTAATACAAGTCAAGAAGGAGAGGGTTTATTTTATGCATTTAGAATAACATCTCCCATTGTGTGTGAAGTCAACCGATACCAGAGCGGCCCTATTTGAAGTCAGCACAGAATAAAGCAAATTGTCTTATGCACAGCAGTGTACACACTTGCTCGGACTCATGGAGTTACTCTGTCATTATATTTTAAAATCTATTTCTTTATCTTACCTTTTTGATACTGAAGCCACAGCTGCTGCTGAACCTTCTTGCTGGGGAATCGGATGGTGCAAGTGAGTTCTGAACCATAAAGTGCCTCTGAAATATAGTGGGAGCCGTATATCTGAAGTATACTTTGTAACTCTTCCCGACTACTGTGGGGACTTATCATCTTCAGCACATTGGCAAATCCTGGAACATAAACTTGTGAAATTATATTTTATAGGCAGCATAATATAACAATTCCTAACCCTAAATCAGTCAAAACCACATTAGAATATGGGATCAAGTTGGAATATATGTAGAAGATAGACCAGAGTTCTCAAAGTTTTTATTATATGGATTTCTTAGATCTGATGTGTCTGGGGTAGTTTGAAAATTCATATCAGAATAGATGTCAAGTCCTTGTATTAAAGGGAATTTGACAGGTTCCCCCATGCCCTCCAACACATCAGTATTTGTATCTTCATTACTAAATACCTTTAGCACTTGCCCTTTATCGTGTTTTACACCTAATTGCTTGTTTAAACACATTGTGCCTGTGAAACCAGGTATACGCGTTCTGGAGTAACAAGTCAGAGTATACCTTCAGTCCAGACTATACCGAGAGTTAAAGTGGTCTAGGCTAGCTTATGCTAGGCATTATAAACTGGCCTACGCCAAAATATATTATACCCCCATCAGTAGCATTGAGTGATATGCACAAGAATGTGACCAGAAAAATGGCCAAAAGAAAAATGCCCACAAGGTTGGGGTTAGGGTTAGGTATTAAGGTACCGTTTAGAGGTTAGGTGTTATGGTACCTTTACACACCGCTACAGAAGGTTAGAAACAACCGGGTGTCGAAGACAAATGTATCTTGCACCGTCAAAACAACCCGAGGTAGCGGCGTGTAAATCAGGTTGTTGGCACCCGTCACTGTCGACACCTGTTTTTGAGCAGTGCTCTAAAACAGGTTGATTTCAATCTGATGGTAGCGGCATTTAAATGAGGTACAGGAAGGTTTTTTCGTCACCTAGTTAACTCCCTGGGGCGTGACACAGCCTCCGGGATACCGCCCCCCTTCAGCGATCATTGGTGGAAACTCCTGCGTTACGATTGGTTGTCTCTACATAGGGCGGCATATTTAAGGAGCTGACCAGTCACACTACACAATTGCAATAGCGTGATGTATTAGCCAGCCTTACTGCGCTGACTGGCCAATCATGATGCTATTGCATTGTCCAATCACCGTACGAGCGTCTCGTAATCCACAACTCTGGCACGCCTATGTGTTGTCCCTGCTGCCCCAGGTCCTCCCATATTACCTTGTGGTAGCGGCATGTAAATGAGGGAAGGTGCTCTACAGAAGGTAACCTGCGGCACCCGGCAGTGTCTCCAGTGATAGAATAAACCTTCTGTAGAGCACCTTGTAGAGGCGGTATCGGATACCGTTAACAACCGTTGGAACGTGCTCGTGCACGTGAGACACCCGGTTGTCTCTAACCTTCTGTAGCGGCGTGTAAAGGTACCATTAGGGTTAGGTGTTAGGGTTAGGTTTAGAGATTAGGTTTTAGGGATTAGGTGTTAGGGTTAGGTATTAGGTTTAGGTGTTAGGGTTAGGTTTAGGGATTACGTATTAGGGTTAGGTGTTAAGGTTAGGTTTAGGGATTAGGTGTTAGGGTTAGCTTTAGGGGTTAGGTTTAGGGATTAGGTGTTAGGGTTAGATATTAGGTTTAGGGGTTAGGTGTTAGGGTTAGGTTTAACGGTTAGGTTCAGGTGTTAGAGTTCCCTGTGGGCATTTTTGAGGGAACCAAACAAGAATTACTTAATGTTTCATCATTTTATTTGGGATTCAGCTTTGTCTGGTAAGTTAAGTGAGAAAGCTGACTTAAATCTTAGTACTTTAAACATACACTTTCTCCCATCGCCTTCCACGACAGCATTGGAGGATGTCGTCCACGCCCTATTGGGGGACAGGAACACAGAGAGGTTAAAAGCCCCTCCCCCTCCTCCGTACTCCAGTGTCTTCCTGTCCCCCTTGGGGCATGGAGAGGTTCCAGTGCTGTCAGGCCGGCAGGGGCAGCATTTGGGTAGACTTACGGCCGGGCCAGAGATGGGCGTCAGGGGCATCCTCCTCCTCCTTCTCGGGGCTCCGATATGGGACCTTGCGGCCTTCCTGCGTCCTCCGGGGCAAAGCAGGCCGTTTTCGGAGCACCGGAGGCCTGTCTCAGCTCTCCGGCATCTCCCTCCTCCAGCTGCGGTCCCGGGAGCGTGCGCCGAGAGTGCCGTGACGTCACTTCCGGTTTCAGGTGACGTCACTTTTGGTTTTCGGGCGGCGGCGGCTTGGGCGCGGCTCCAGGGACCCGGCCGGCCTATCGCACGCGTCTGCCTGCGGCCAGTGACCGGGAGGAGGGAGGGAATAGCTGTTCCACGTTGGGGGCACGGTGCTTAGGGATAAGTACCCGCCGGAAGACTACACCCAGGTAAGGAGATCCCTGAAGATGGAGGGTGGTAGACCTTCCTCCTCTGCCTCTGCAGAGCCCAGTGTTCCCCCGGCTCCTGTAAGTGTCTTGGGGGTGGTCACTGCGGTAGGGGGCATTAGATCCCTTCACTCACTCTGGGTCCCCTTCTTTCCCCTTTTTCTATAGGGAGACAAGGGCCCCCCTGTTAAAAGCAGCAAAACCCCATCCAGAAAATGTGGCATCTGCGGCATGAAACTTCCTTCTTCCTGCAAAAAGAAGTTGTGTCAGCCGTGTACTGACGGTGTGGTCAGGGAAGAATCCCCGTCCCTGCTTGAGGAACTCCGGTCCATGGTTAGACACGAAGTTCAAGCAGTTAGACAGGAGGTGCAGGCTTCTATATCAGCCTTGCCGGTTTTTGCTGCAGCATCCAGACCTTCCCCTCCAAAAAAGAGGAAGCTCCAGGACTGTGATTCGATGGCTTTCATGGAGGCTGTCCAGAGCTCTGTGTCTGAGGACGGCGAGGATGTTGCCTCTGTTGCCTCTGCACAGGCACGAGATTCTGGACACTACTATTTTTCCTCTGAGTCCATGGGGGAATTGCTGGACGCTGTCCGTAGCACCATGGGAGTTGAGGAGGTGGAACCCCCTTGTTCAGTGCAGGACGACATGTTCAGTGGCTTAAGGGCTAAGCGGCAGTCGGGCTTCCCTGTCCATGAGGTCATCCGGGAGGTCATCCAGCGGGAGTGGGAGTTGCCAGAAAATAGGCTGATCACCCCTTCCGAGTTAAAACGGCGGTTTCCCTTGGAGGGTGCTGACTTTATCAGGGATGTTCCGAAGGTGGACATCCAGGTGGCCAGGGTGGCGAAAAAGACCGCCTTACCGTTTGAAGATTCCTCCCAGTTGAAGGACCCCCTCGATCGCAAGATGGAGAGTGTTCTCAAAAAATCCTTGGAGGCGGCCGCTATGTCTTTGAAGTTGAACATTTCATCGACATGTGTGGCCAGATCTCTCTTTAAGTGGATTGCCCAGCTGGAAGATCACATCCTGCAGGGTACTTCCAGGGAGGAGCTTTTGGATTCCGTTCCACTCCTGAGGCGTGCTACAGGCTTCCTGGCTGATGCCTCGGCGGAGTCGGTCCGCATTGGCGCCAGGTGTGCAGTGTTGTCCAACACGGCTCGCAGAGCTGTGTGGCTTAAGATATGGAATGGGGATGTCACGTCTAAACTTAAGCTGTGTGGCATCCCTTTTCAGGGGTCTTATGTGTTTGGTCCGGCATTGGATGACATCTTGCATAAGGTGTCAGACCGGAAAAAGTGTCTCCCTGAACAGAAGCCCTTTCGGAAGCAGCCCTTTCGGCTCGAGTGTAGCCAGCCCTCCCAGTATAGGGGGAAGGGTAAGTCCGGTCGCTGGGCCTACCAGAAAGGTGACAAAAACCGTAATATCTTGCTCCCCCAGCACCGAAGTCAGGGGGCGGGGGCCCCGCCGGGCTCTAAGCAATGACGCCGGGCCCATTGCTGGGCGGCTCTTGAGGTTTCTTCCCCAGTGGGAAGCAATCTCCTCATGCCCGTGGATCCTCTCGACCATTCGGGAGGGTCTGCGGTTGGAATTCGAGAGTCAGCCTCCTCCATGTCTGCGGATCACTCCTCTTCCTCTAGCGGACTCTCGCACACTGTTTTTGTCGGGTCTGCAAGACCTGTTAGGTTCCGGCGTGGTGTCTCCGGTCCCTCCGGGAGAAGTGGGCCAGGGGCACTACTCCAGGTTGTTTGTGGTGCGAAAGCCCTCCGGGGCGCCCCGTATCATCTTCAATCTAAAACTTCTCAATCGTCATGTGCTCTACAGGCGATTCAAGATGGAATCCGTCCGCTCGGCGATTCCCCTGATCGGGCAGGATTACATGATGACCACCATCGACCTCCAGGACGCGTACTATCACGTCCCCATTCACCCGTCTCACAAACGCTTTCTGCACTTCGCGATCTCCGGGGCAGGTGGGATGGGCCATTATCAATTCAATGTACTGCCGTTCGGGATTTCGTCAGCCCCCAGGGTTTTTACCAAGCTCATGGGGGAGGTGATGGCATTCCTCCAGTCCCGGCTTATGCGTGAATCCCTATCTAGATGACATGCTTGTTGTGGCTCCTTCGGCAGAGGTCCTGCGCACCCATGTCTCCAGAACTTTAGAGATTCTTCAGGGTCTGGGGTGGGTGCCCAATCTTCGAAGTCGGAACTGGTTCCGGCGACCTGCCGTCAATTTTTGGGAGTCTTGCTGGACTCCTCAAAACAGACCTCGTTCCTTCCTGTCGCACACCGGCTTCTGCTCCGCGACAAACTGACCCGCTTCCGGGCTCGGGAGTCCCCCACCTTGCGGGAGGCGATGTCCCTGTTGGGATCCATGACGGCCTGCATTCCGTCAGTGGCTTGGGCTCAGGCTCATTCCCGTCTGCTTCAGGAACACATTCTGTGCTCCTGGGACAGGCGCCAGGATTCCCTGAACTCTCGGGTCCAGACCCCGGGGCGGGTGGTGGCCCCCCTTTCCTGGTGGATGAATCCCGGGAACCTCCGGACGGGGGTGGCCTGGCTGCAGGCTCCAGTGACCACCGTAACTACAGATGCCAGCGGGTCTGGTTGGGGAGCGATGGTGGATCACGTGCCGTTCCAGGGGGTTTGGAGTCGATCGATCAGTCGTCAATCTTCGAACTTCCGGGAACTTCTAGCGGTGGAGGAGACACTTCATGCTGCAGTTCACGTCCTACACGGGCATCACGTCAAGGTTCTGTCGGACAATGTAACTACGGTTGCCTTCTTGCACCACCAAGGTGGTACTCGGGGCATCCACTTGCAGGTGCTCGCAAGACGAATATTTTCCTGGGTGGAACGCCATCTTCTCTCCTTGTCAGCTGTTCATCTAAGGGGAGCGGACAATGTACAGGCGGATTTTTTGAGCTGCACGAAGGTCCACCATGGCAAATGGAGCCTCCATCCGGACGTGTTTCGCTCTCTTACGGACAGGTGGGGAGTCCCGTCAATAGACCTGTCAGCGTCGGGATCAAATGCCAAGGTGCCAACATTTTTTTCCCTGAGTCGGTCAGATCATCCTCCGGGGCTGGACACCTTCGCCCATCGCTGGGACTTCCGGTTGGTGTATGCATTTCCTCCGATCCCGCTGCTCTCCAAGACATTGCAGAAGATTCGGGCGGAGGGGGTGACGGCTATCCTGGTGGCTCCCCTGTGGCCCAAACGGGCATGGTACGGCGCTATCCACGACCTGTGCCTGGAGGGTCCGATTCAGTTGCCCCACAACTTCGACCTGCTGTCCCAGGGTCTCCTGTTTCACCCGGACCCTCAGTGGCTCAATCTGGCGGCCTGGCTGTTGAGGCCGAGATCCTGACGGCCAAGGGTCTCTCCCAAGCAGTGATCCGCACGCTTCAGCAGAGCAGGAAGCCCGTGACGGACGCTATTTATGGGAAGGTTTGGAAATGCTTTCTGTCCTGGTGTGCTCCTTCCGTTCCGGATGTTCATCATCCTAATGTGGCTCTCATTTTGGATTTCTTGCAGCAAGGCTTGGATTTGGGCCTTCAGCCGAGCACTCTTAAGGTCCAGGTTTCAGCTCTCAGTGCCGTGTTTGATCAGGATCTGGCTGCCCATCGATGGATCAAGCTATTTTTTTTTACCTCTGCTTGTAGACTGCGTCCCAGGCTTCGGGCTTCTGTCCCTACTTGGGATTTGAACATTGTTCTTCAGGGGCTTTCTCCGGAGCCCTTTGAGCCCTTGTCTGCTGCTTCCCTTCCATCTCTCTCTCACAAGACGGCGTTTTTGGTGGCCATTACTTTGGCCAGGCGAGTTGGGGAGCTGCAGGCGCTCTCGGTCCAGGCGCCTTACCTCGTGGTTTCTGATGATCGCATTACGCTTCGGTTGGATCCATCCTTTCTTCCTAAAGTTGTGTTGGATTTCTGGCGTGACGAAGCCGCTCGCATAGCGGCGATACGCGTGGGGTATCGGGCTCCCTGCTCCTTACATTATATTTCACCCTCCCTAAGGCTAAAAAACCCCCTCCTCCTACAACACGCCAGTACTATACCGGCTCTGGAGGACTCTTCATTCCCGGGCACACAGCGCTTAGGACTAATGGGCCAATGGTGAGAGAAACTCTTTTTCCCATTTCACTGTGATCATTCTGCATTTAGCCCTCCATGCTTTGACCTGCATGGTGTCCTTCGCACGAGCAGCTGTGTGCCTCGGTTTTTATCATCTCATACAGGTGGTTGTATATAGGGGTTATTTATCACTTCAGGGTTTACATAACAGTCTGCTGTTTCCAACAACAATATATTGATTATTGATTTCTGCATAATATTTGACACTGAGTTGTGGTTAATCCTCCAATTATATGTATATATGGAGTTTGAGATGAATTATTGTATGACCACATGGTATGGTGATTTATTACTTATATGTAGTTTGTCCATGCAGTATTCAAGACTGGATATGTTGATGTAATATTATATATATATTTTTTGGAGCCCTATTTCCTTGTGGACTGTGGTCCGAAAATTGTTTTAAATGTTTTTAGATGTTTGTTGTTCCGTTCTAAATAAAGTTCTTTTGAATTTGATTAAATTCCTTGTGGTGGTGTGCTGCTATTACATTTGTCAATTCCTTCTCTATTACCTATGTTCTTACTGTTGACAAAGCAGCACCCCTGACCCTTATTGGGATATCTCATTGTTTATGGTGGTGCACCTCATCGTTCTTTCTCTAGTCGGGATCTGTCCTTTGGTAGGAGAGTCCTACAGGCAATTGTCCCACCCTGAGGAGTATCGGTGGTATTCCTCCAATGCTGTCGTGGAAGGCGATGGGAGAAAACTGAATTAGTCCTTACCGGTAATTCCTTTTCTTGGAGCCTTCCACGACAGCATCAGTTCCCCCCCTTGTTGTCGGGATTTGGATTCAGTTGTATCAGGTAATCCATGTCTTCAGGTGATCTTGGTAATACACTGGAGTACAGAGGAGGGGGAGGGGCTTTTAACCTCTCTGTGTTCCTGTCCCCCAATAGGGCGTGGACGACATCCTCCAATGCTGTCGTGGAAGGCTCCAACAAAAGGAATTACCGGTAAGGACTAATTCAGTTTTTATTACTTCAACCAGAAAAACATAACTGTCAAACTAGCAAGTCCTAGATACGATACATTAAAATGTTTAAAATTAACATTTCTATTTTCAAGATAAAGTGCATGTTCTGTTGTTGGCTACAGATTGAAGCTTGTGGGATAGATCAACCAATACATGGAGACACTGACATTTGTGTAGATGATGATGTCCCAAATTCACAGATTCACTGTGCCATGATGTCATCAGTTGCCCAGACTCCATCACAAGACTTCCCAGAGATGTACTGTAGTTTAATGTCAACTCAGTTCTCATGATGTGGATGACTTTATCTCTGAAAAAGGAGTGGCTGCTGTCTCTTCATGTCAGGATTTAGATAATGGCCTGGAAGCAGCAGTTTCCATAACCTTTGGTTTTATATGTATGCACTGGGTTTCCTAGGTACTTTGTGCATGCATACAGGGCCGTATTTGCCCTTAGGCACTTGTAGGCACGTGCCTAAGGCACCAGAATTTGGAGAGGGCGGCGCATGAGTGTGTTTTATTTTTTAATCAATTAATTTATTTTCATGCTCCGAGCTGGCCGGCTGGGTGTCCCCGCCCCAATCCCCCCTCCACCGGTCATCGAGCCCTCCTGCCCTCCGGTCACGCCCACCCACCCACCTCACCTCAGTAGTGTGCTGTGATCCAGAAAGAAGAGGAGAAGCCCGCCAAGGAGGAGACAGGAACTTGTAGTTCCCGCGGAGGCCTGGGCAGCACATAGCCGGCGGCGGCTCAGCTCAGCTCTCGCAGAGTCACAGGTAGCGGCAGTAATTGTGTTGTGTGTTCTTTTGTGATACACCCAACACAGTGGCACCCCGGTGCCGGTGGATTACGCTGGCTGAGGAGCTGCCACTGCAGACAGTCTGCAGCATGATTGATGCCGGCAAGGCGGGAGGTGGCCGGCGGGATCATAGTTTAGGGGCTCAGTCAGCAGCTGCCGCTGGTACTGTGCTCTGTCCGTGCTGTGCTGCACAGACAGATAGTATAGCCAGTGGGCAGCAGTGCCAGCCTGAGCAGAGCCCAGACTGCCTCTGAGTCTCTGACTAGTCAGACTCTGAGGAGTCTGTGACTGCAGGAATATGGATGGGATGTAGGGATATGGATGGGGCACAGGGATATGGATGGGGCTCAGGGGTGCAGGGATATGGATGGGGCACGGGAATATGGATGGGGCTCAGGGGTGCAGGGATATGGATGGGGCACAGGATATGGATGGGCACAGGAGTGCAGGGATATGGATGGAGCACAGGGATGCAGGGATATGGATGGGGCACAAGATTGCAGGGATATGGATGGGGCACAGGGATATGGATAGGGCTCAGGGGTGCAGGGATATGGATGGGGCACAGGGATATGAATGGGGCTCAGGGGTGCAGGGATATGGATGGGCACAGGGGTGCAGGGATATGGATGGGGCACAGGGGTACAGGGATATGGATGGGGCACAGGGATATAGATGGGGCTCAGGGGTGCAGGGATATGGATGGGGCACATGGATATGGATGGGGCTCAGGGGTTCAGGGATATGGATGGGCACAGGGGTGCAGGGATATGGATGGGATGCAGGGATATGGATGGGAACAGGGGTGCAAGAATAAGGAGGGGCACAGGGGTGCAGGGATATGGATGGGATGCAGGGATATGGATGGGCACAGGGGTGCAGGGATATTGATGGGATGCAGGATATGGATTGGCACAGGGGTGCAGGGATATAGATGGGATGCAGGGATATGGATGGGATGCAGGTATATGGATGGGGTGCAGGGATATGGATGGGTCAGAGGAGTGCAGGGATATGAATGTGGCACAGGGGTGCAGGGATATGGATGGGACAGGGGTGGTGGGATATGGATGAGACAGGGATGCAGCGATATAGATGGGACATGGGTGCAGCCAGATGGATGGGACAGGGGTGCAGGGATATGGATGGGACAGGGATGCATGGATATGGATGTACACAGGAGTGGTGCAGGTGCTGGTGGCGGGTGCCTGGTGCCGGTGCCGGGTGCAGGCGAGCTGGAGACCAGGAGCCACAGAGTAAGAAGCTGCCTCATGCCGGGTGCTGGGTGATGGGATGAGAGATCCGTAATCAGGAGCGTGGAGTCAGGTAAGGCGCTGTTATAGCTGAAGATTGCAACCTGGGGGAGACAGAATGGGATAGATGAATGGATGGATGGGGTGGCCTAGAAGAGGGGACAGAATGGGATGGATGGATAGATGGGGTGGCCTGGAAGAGGGCGCAGAATGTGATGGATGGATGGGGCAGCCTGGAAGAGGGGGCAGATTGGGATGGATGGATAGATGGGGCGGCCTGGAAGAGGGGGCAGAATGGGATGGAAGGATGGATGGGGTGGCTTGGAAGAGGGGGCAGAATGGGATGGATGGGGCGACCTGGAAGAGGGGGCAGAATGGGTTGGATTAATGGATGGATGGGGTGGCTTGAAAACGGGGGCAAAAGATGGTTGGAGGAGGGGGTCATGGAAAAGGGGACAGAAGATGTATGGATGGGGACGGCATGGAAAAGGGGGGAGTAGCTGGATGGATGCATGGGGGGAGGCATAGAAAAGGAGAGAGAAGATGGGTGGATGGGGGAGAAGGTACATGGAACGTGGGGGAGAAGCTACATGGATGACGGATGAGGGAGAGGCTGCATGGAACATGGGAGGGGAGAGGCTGGGGGAAGGATGAGCTGCATGGAACATATGGATGGAGAATGAGCTGCATGGGACATATTGGGGGGTGAACAGTATGGGACATGTGGAATGAGGATGAGCAGTATGGCATACACATTTATTAGGGAACGTACTGTCCTGGTGATGTATTGATGGTGGTTCTGATTAGGTATTATTGTATTGCTTGTGGTTCTGGTCATGTACTAACAGGGGTTATAGTGATGATGTATTATTGTATTGATGGGGGTTCTGGTGATGTATTGACTGGTTTTGGTGATGTATTACTGTATTGACAAAGGTTCTGGCAATATACTGACAGGGGTTCTAGTGATGTGTTGGTGGTTCTGGTGATGTAGTCATGTGGATGTTGTAATCTTTAACTTTACAGACTTGATCCTAAAACATTATAGGGCAAGTGTGCTTGACTAAAAATACAGCTGAATGTCAGCCAAACAATTGACTAAAGCCTCCAAGCACTATAGATAGGTGTCCGATCACTCGGCTGGCAGCAAGCTGGCACGTTTTTCCCATATACAGGAGCACTCATTCTTCCCAGTGTCCCTGTATACTGTATGGAAGCTGCTTTTAGGCCCTTTCACATCAGTGGTTTGCTGATGTTTCCGGCCAATCCGGCAGATGGCGCCCGATCTGCCGCTAACGGCCGACTTGCTGCACCGATCCGGCAAGCCCCATGCCTTGTCTATGGGGCTTGCGGTCCGATGCGGCAAGTGCGGTTCTGCCAGATCCAGCATTTGCTGCGGCGAAAAAACTCACCACTAATTACATTTTTTGCAGCCGTAACTGCCGGATTTGTCAGATTGCAGCAAAATCGCAATTGCCGCAAGCCCCATAGAGAATGAATGGGGGCTTGCCGCAAGCGTACTGCAGGTCAGCTGGATCCAGACAGAACCGCTGAGGTGAAAGGGGACTTAGACGCCTCTGGCTGCAGATTATCACTTAGAGGACATAAGGATCTACAGCCTGTAATCGGACATGTTGGATCCTTATTTCCCTCGACCAATCATCAGTTAGAGCCCCCATCCACATTAGACTGTCCTCACAGCTTTGGCCAACTTTATTCTCATATGTATGGAGGTCTAACTACTATCTGAAGGCTACGAGCACTGACATCTGTGAACCCCCTGAGTGCTGGAATTCAGATAAAAGATAGGGCACACAGTTATAAAGGAAAACCTCAAAATACTGAACATATGCACAGCAGATTGTTTATTCGTTCCTTTAAGCATTTATTTGTTGCTTGGTCAGGCGGAATACCGAGCGGATCTGCCTGAAAAATAAAATATTGTGTC
The DNA here is from genome assembly GCA_033576535.1 of Allobates femoralis. NCBI lineage: Eukaryota > Metazoa > Chordata > Amphibia > Anura > Aromobatidae > Allobates > Allobates femoralis. The sequence goes on along the minus strand of JARQOC010000008.1, from coordinate 43,810,460 downwards.
TACATACGCTTAGTCTGACTGATTGGGGAAGGGGGAGAGGTGCGCGACCGCTGAAAGGAATTCCAAATACGGCCCTGCATGCATTGTGTACAACCTGACCAAACGTAAGGCCATGAGTGGTGCTAAAATACATCTTTACTGAACTTGGTAGTGGGTTGAAAGTCTCACTTTTCTTGTGTGTCTGTGTGGTAGAGTCACTGGGACAATCATCATGGGATTAGGGTGGTGGTGAAGACTCTTCATCCTGGTAAAACTCAATGTTGCTGGTGTGGTAGGTGTTGTTCAGTATCTTGCTAGTCTTATTGTTCTTAAATTTTGCTCATCCCGTGGTCAAGGATTGCACAACTAAGTAGGGTCCAATCCAGTGTGATTTCATCTTTAAATCCATGCAATGAATACGGTGCTGATTCTTGACAGAAATGATGGTACTAGCAGAGATTTCTTTGTTGTTGTTGTGTCAGCAATCAAAGGCACGCTTCTGGTGTTTCTGAGAAGAGTGGATATTGGTACTAAAACGGTTTTGCGAGCTTTTAAAGAATGATTGTCAGTGTATTTAGCACATCAGGTTGGCATCATCTAAAACAGGCATGGGGTCAACTGTGTAATTTTCTGAAGGATTGAGAGCTACAGAAAGCTTGGCCTTCAGCTCATACATAACCTCAAATGGAGAACACTTGGATGACACATGCGCAGATGTGTGACAGGCAAACAGAACACCTGGGATGAACCTTTCCCAGTTGTTTCCATGGTTATCGACAAGCTTACTACGGCTGCTTTCACATTGGCATTTTTGACTGGATCCGGCGGTCAGCGGCGGTTATTTTCGCGGCCACATCTACCGCAACTGCCGAAACCGCACTTGTCGTACCTGCCGCACACTTACTGCAAGTGGGGCTTGCCACAAGTGCTGCCATTAGGCGGCACTTGCTGCAGATACAGTTTTTTGCCCAGATCCGCCGGATCCGGGCAAAAACGCCAATGTGAAAGGGCACTAAGAGATTCTTTGAGCATTCAACTGTCACATTCTCGCCGACCATTTGTTTGTGGGTGGCAGGCAAATGAAATGTGGTGATCTGTTTGAAATGCTGCATGAGGTTGTCTATGATCGAGATCACAAACTCTTGTCCCTGGTTGCTAATCAGAGCATTCAAGCCAAGGCAGCAAATAATGGAGTACAAAAAAATGGCTACCAACTTGGTAATCTTATAGGGAACAGATATTGCTTCAGTCCAATTAGAGAAATGATCAGAGGCAGCACCTATATATTTGTTGCCATTTGATGTTTAAGAGGACCGATCATATTAACCCCAACTAAGCTCCATACTTTTCTAGGCACTGGTCTACTGTTGAATGGTAGAGGTTTCTAACTGATTTTGGGATTTATTACAAAACATTTTTGAAAGGTTTTGACATGTTGGTGAACGGCGTTTTTCCTTACCTTCCAGCAATAATGGTCAGATAATGGTCAGAGATTTTGGCTAACATTTTATTACTGCCAAAATGGCCACCAAAAATTGGATTGTCATTATAGGCCTTCAGGATATTTGGCAGTTGGCTTTTAGTAAGACCCTCCTTTTCCCGTTGGTAAAGCATCCCTCTGTCTGCTCGATATGGCTTTGTTTGTCTGAACCGGGACTTGGCATTTACACATTTCTCTAGGTCGTTGATCCACTGGGGATACTTTTGTTGCATTGCAGTGTAGAATCCCAAAAGTTGGTTATACAGTTGGTCTTCCATGGTTGTCAAAGTTTAAAAAAATTTGGTGTCATGTTGTGAAAAATTGGAAATAGTTTGGTGTCATAGAGTACAGAGAGAAACATACATACCAAGTTACAATACATAATATTAACTATGCACTGATGGAATAGCACCATGTACTGTCAGTTCATTGTACTATTTTACAACCCCAGGTATAGAGTTTATTCCCTGTGGTATACTGTGGCCTGGGCCAGATTATACCCGGGTTCCACATTAATGGGTATATTCTGGCCTAGAGGGGTATAATTGGCCTAGTCTGTTTTACACCCTGGGCAGAGTGGGCCTAGGCCGTTTTACACTCGGGGTATAGTTTAGTTTAGGACAGTTAATCTCCTGGTTATACTGTGTTCTGGGCCAAACTGTACCTGGGCTTAATCTAAGAAGGGGTTATTTTGGCCTGCTGCATCGTCTTTTAAGAGGCAGACGTCTGGAATATCTGGAAGAGAATAAAAAATGTTTTCCCCTTCTAGACATGCACAGTGCGCCTCTCTGAAGGTGGGATGAGTACACCTGGCTTCAGAGGCTCAATGATGACTAGCCTGGGAAAACTCATGCCCCATTGACTAATCAACAGGTTAATTAGCATTTTAAAAACACAGTTTAGAAAGACTTTTTCTTTTTAAAGATGTGATTAGGAGTAAAACACAATAAGGGGCTGGTTAGGCAGGGAACTTACTAATAAATATACAAATATTGGTGGGTTGTAAGGCATGGGGGGCCCTGTTAGGTTCCCTTTAAGAAGAGTACTTTTATTTATAGTCAGATTTATAAAATGATCGTTTTAATATCAAGCAGGAAAATTTTACGTATTACCATACACTTATGAAAATAAAGATTTTCAAAGTAGCTTTGTGGCTTTGATTATGAATCTCTTTTAAAGAAGCACTTCTATCAAAGTTGTTATATTGCAACCGTCAATTTTTTTTTATAGTACTGTGTACTTCCAAATGCTCATTTTGCCTTTCTACCCAGTTAATTCTTCTGTTTTCCATTAGGTCTATTACATCACGTGATTAAAAACTGACTAGCTGAATCTTTCTAAGTTCTAAGTAGAAACAGCTTGAGTCATGAATCACTAGAAAAATAAATGGCAGGAGGGAGTGTGTCATTCCATGCACCCATTGGCATGCTTGTGACATGATTGCGGGCACCAATGGGTTACCATGACAGCTGGGGGGAGGGAAGCTGAAAACACTTGTGCCTGTCTCATGACTGCTCCTGTGAAAGCCTGCCTATAGCTGGCATTCATATGAAACTGTGAGTCTTGCCATATACAGCACTATTGTAATATACATGTTTTAAAAGGCAAACAATAAAAAGGCTAAAAATTGCTGTATTCCAAAAATATAAATCAAACAGCATTTTCTTCTGTGACCCCAAACAATGCTAATATATACATTTTGGAAGTTTCTTTTAAGTAAAACTTTGTGCAAAAAAAAGTAATTAAATCAAAAGAGCTAACCTGTAGACAATGAAATTGAGTTGAGCTTCACTTTGTAGAGGTTGCTCCGCACTCTCCATTGCTGCACCACAGGATATCCCATTGCTTCATTATATCTCACTTCACCTAATGATATAAGTAGGAGTGTCAGAACATTATAATTGCATAGCACTTTTCGGTCTTTTGTAGTTATATACATGGCTGATGGTGTTTTTTTTTATACCCAAATACTGGAAGAACGAGTCGATTGCTACTTTTGTGCCTCACAGTTGAGCATATAGAGTACTGATATAGCAGCAGCCAAAATGACAGCTGCAACAATAGTGCACCGCTCCTACAATGTACTGTATGTGAACAAGACCAGCGAGACTACACAAAACACTCTAGAGCGCTCCTAACATTGGGTGACAGTCATCATATTGGCAACTGCAATATCTGTGGCTCTGCTTTACTTAGGAGTGCCAACTTTCAAGTCATTCAACTTTATTTTTGCCCTCCGATAAAAACTAATACAAATGTATCTTGAACCTTAAAGAGGTTGACTACTGCTTTAACACTGATGACCTATCCTTAGGATAAGGTCATCAATGTCTGATCATCTGAGGTCCGACACCTGGCACCTCCGCCAATCAGCTGTTCTCGGTGCCAGCAGCAGGTGGCCGAAAATGCTAAGTTCCGGTGCAGCTCCATCTTATGATTGTGGACCGCGGCCAGGTATTGCACGTCCACTTCCTATTGATTTGCATAGGAGGTGAATGTGCTGTACCTGGCCACAGTCACAATCATAAAATGGAGCAGCTCGGAAAATTAGCATTTTTGGCCAACTGCTGCTATTGCCGAAACCGAGAGCAGCTGATTGGTGAGGGGTGCCGGGTTTCGCACCTCATCCAATCAGACATTGATGACCTCTCCTAAGGATAGTCCATCAATGTAAAAATGTTTAAGGTAAGTTGTCAAGGAAAATTTTATATTTTTTACTATGGGCCTAAAAACTAACAGCCAGGTAGTTGCTGATCTTTGATGTCACAGGAAGTCCATAGACCACTCTTGCCAGTGATTCTGTAGCTTCTGCTGATGTTACTTCGACAGAGCAGCTGCTTCTCTTCTCTGCTCTTTAAATAGGCATGAGTGTTGATATCATGTCGATTGACACTTGTTCCCACTGCCCAACTTTAGGAAGCTGGCCAGCAATTATGCCGTCAGCAGTCACACCCTATCAACAGAGGCACCCAGTAGATGAAGAACCAACAGAATCGCCAGCAGGAACTTCATACAGCTACAACATTTGGCGGCCATCAACTTTTTATTAACTTTAGTTCAATTGACTATAGAACATGACTGTGCTAGGGTTTAGCAAAAAGATTTCCACCCTCTTGCATTGGTGGTCCAGTCTGATACTCCAAAGGCGGCCAGATAAAGACAACAGTCTTCACTGCTGTAGCTGACATCCGTAGCACGGTACTCTGGGCACCACTGGCATTAGCTAGGCCTTACGACACCATGATTCAATTAAAGTATACAACCTTTATTGCGTTCCCTTATACTTCCACAACATGTTTCGACAGTCCAGCTGCTGTCTTTCCTTAGGTGATACAGCAGACAGCAGCTGGACTGTCGAAACATGTTGTGGAAGTATAAGGGAACGCAATAAAGGTTGTATACTTTAATTGAATCACTGTTATACTCCTTCCTAGCGCTCCAACAAGACCGCTTCTGTAGTTGTAATATTGTGGACCCCCAGTGGGATCTGGTAGGACTGCTGCGGGAGGAGGAAAATTAAGAAGAGTGCTGAATACTTATCAAGCCGAAGGACCTGTTACTAGGCAACTAGGATCAACAGGAGAAGGACCTGCGGTGACGTATATCCGAATCGCGGGTCACGTGACGGTTGCTTCCGGGAGGGCGCCGGAGCGACGGCTGTGGGGAGAGCGGTGCCCGGAGAACAGGCGATAACTGGTGTTGTGCGGAGGCGCACAACATAAGAAGGTGAGGAGATGTATATAAAAATCACGATAAAAATATTTGTCACATAGGTACCCCTCATTGAGCCTCATCTGTTTTTCATTTTACGACACTATGATGTCGCATAAGTCCTAAGCCTCATCCTCCATTCATGATCATCACAACATCATGATGTCTCCTGGCATTGTGAACACTTGAGGCTCCTGATGCCAGCCAGCTGATGCCACAAGCAAAGACTGCCCTGGTCCAGCTGCTAAAGATGACTGGACGCTGTACAAGGGCAGCAGGAATCTATTTGCTCATCTCTTTTAGGATGAAATGTTTCACCAGATAGCCAAGACATATGATACCGCTGCAAAACCTGTCATAATTTAACACTTAATGAGATTATCACATAGGAGTGCTGCTTTCCCAACCGGTTGTGAGACACCCAGACATACGAGTCTTGTTCATGTCCATAATTATAAGACTTCTCTTCTAATGGTTGTCAAGAAAATGTTACAAGTCGCTCGCGACAGCACAGATCATTGAGTAATGAGTAATGTCTTGTGTAGGAGGCTTCATTGTCATACTAATACTTGGATCTTTACGCTATGAACCAAAACCAAGTTCTGTTTTTAGTTTGTGGTGACGCGAGAAAAAATGTAGATGTCATTTGTCACCGGGCAAATACAAAATAAAGAGGATGCTTGGAATTTAGAGCTTGTGTTATTGTTTGCTTTTTTTTTCGTCCTGGCACTAACGTCAATGACAGTTTGGGGCACAATTGTGATAATAATCCAATATATGCCTGATCTCTACAATCTCCAATGTGGTTCAGCAGTACAGAAGACCTCAAGGCAAGCTAAGACCGGTCAGGACCTAAAACTTTAAGGAAAAAACAAAACCATCAATCCATACTGATGTACTCCTTGCTCTTATTTAAAATTAGATAAAACAAAACTTTGCTGTATATCTTGTCAAAGAAATCTGCTTCTTTCTCACTTACAAGCCACTTCTCCCCATCCCTATGCTTCTTGAGCTGACCAATCAGTCTAAACAACAAAATTCTGCTCAAGACAAGACAGATTTCAAGAACAAGTCAAGTCAAGATACACAGCGTATTGAAGTCTACGGAGAGGGGAAAGGAGAAAATATGAGCAGAATAACAGGCGCACAAACAGATGGCATAGATTTTAGGGTGCAAATACCAGAGCTGGATTCACAGCTACACCATCAGTATGTCTGTATAATTTTCCCATAGCTCTACTGCTTCTATCTGTGTGTTGCCAAATAAAAAAAGCAATATTTTCTCTTTCTTTTTGTTTATTGTATGGGATACATCATGGCAGATAGTCTCCACCCACTAGCTCAGAATCAACTACAAAATAGAGAAAGAGTCTGTAGAGTGAAAACCTTATGAGACAGGTTAATCTGATAAATTACTTGAAAATATAAATCCCCTTTACATCTAGAACAAACTGTGTGGTGCCCCTATAGTCTGGAAGTCACAGTGGCATTTAAGGTAATCAGTATTAATGCCACATCTGAGGAGAATTGAGGTGCTCTTTGCTAGACTCCCGAAGCACTGACACACTGCCTGGACTCTAACCAGAGGGCTGGGCACGTGAGGCCTGTTTTGGGTTGTGACAGACTCTGCTTGGAGGGAGGGTTAGCTGTAGTGGATAGTAGGGAGGGGTTGGCGATGAAGTAGTCAGTCTGTGTCGGGCCGTGAGGCCGACAGGATGACAAGCAGCAAGCAGGACATCAGATCTTGGTGGACAAGGATTCTATACCATGGCCACAGAAACTGGAGGCTGCCGAGTTTCAATGTCAGTAGCCACACTAGGTAGGACTATCCAAGGCACAGCAATACAGAGGCCTATAGAGCTGGTTAGTACAGCTGCTCACAGACCCGACATTGCGTGCCTGACTGGAGGTCATCCACTAGGGAGAAAAAAAAAAAAGGAACAGGAGAGCTAAAGGCACCTACATCCTAATTCTAAAGGGGAGTCAGCTGGTAGACCAAATAATTGTCCGGCAGAGCGGTTCCTAATTCTTCTCAGACTGGCCAGACCCTAAGACCCGGTGAACCAGTACCCTGGACTCACTGCTAAACTGCAACTGCACAGTAAAAGGTAAAGAACTGAGAGACTGGCTCCTGTGTCTGATTTGCCTCTGCACATTCTATCTATCTCTCTGGACTATCACTACCATCATCCACAATACATCTACACCTTCAGAGCCTGTCTCTACTGGGGGAGGTAATACACCAAACTGCCATTCTATCTATCCCTAGAGGCCACATCTGCAGTGGTGGCCACTTAATGGTCACAATATCCTCAGCTGGCATCACAAACACTTTTTGCTTTGTTTTTCTTTTTCTCCATTTTTCCTTTTGCCCTTTTCATATGGACCAGGGCTTCAGCACTCAGTCAGCTACTATGATATCTACCGACTGGACCCTTATGCTGAGTACCCCGACCCCGCATCCTCCATAACTGTTCACTGACTTACATTTTTGGGTATCTCAACACATTAGTGCCTGTTGGTAAAACAACTGACAGCTGTAAGGCTATGGTTAAGGTATGTGATACCATGCAATTAATCAGTACAGCCCTGGGGGCCCTTGAAACAAAGCAGGTCAGTGGATATGACTGAGTTTAAACAAAGTGTGTTCACTCTCTATTGGTTTTACAATTGCTATTTACTAGAAATGACCAAACCAGACTTTATAGTTTTTTCCGATCACAGACTTTTTAAATGTTTCAGTGTTCGGGTTTGGAGTTCAAGCGGTTTAGATGCAAACTACAGAAGCGAGCATTTCTACACTCCGTTCTTGGCCCAGGGTGAGCCGCTTGCAGTGTTTCAATGGTTTTGCTGGGGATAAAATCATCGTGATCAGATATAGTGTGCACCAAAAAGTGAAAATGACAAACCCGCCCTCCCTCTCTTGGAAGTGCTTTGTTTTTGACTGACCGTATGTGGGCGGAGAGCAGAACTGCTGAATCAGTGACTCCCAATGAGGTTAAGGTAATGTTTGGATCAAGAACAGAACTTTAAAAAAAGGTTTGGCTGAACCCAAACAACCCAAACTTCCATGGGTCCATTTGTACCTACCATTAACTGCATAAATAGTTTGGATGGTGACAATCAAAGTTTTCTGGCAAGTTTCCTGTGTGGCTTGAAGCTACTTTGCTTTTCACATTTCTTTCCATGACACTTCTCTTGGGCATCAGTCATATACTGTACACGAGGAGACAGTATGTAGCCTGGGGTAGGTCTTATTAGGCTTCCAAGTACAAGTCACATTGGGGTATACTAGTACATTTTATTTCTCCAGCATACTTTCACCTTGGATCTTACTAAAGGTTAAAAGGGTTGTCCACTACTTTGACAACCCCTTCTCTTTTTCCATGTGCACTCCCATAAAAGTAAAAAGAATACATACTCCCCACCAGTGTTGTCGTGGTTCCAGCAGTGTCACAAACCACGTTTAAGGGACTCGTGACAGTGTTGTCACACATAAGCTTCATTACCAATCAGCGATAGCTTCCTTCTATCATTCAAAATATTTTTTTATTGGATGATTTTTTTTAACAGAACAGCGGACATAAATACAGGATAATCAATAGGGTAATATACACACAAAAACATAGGGTAGACAATGGGGTTCACCTTAGTAGGTACTTACAATGAAATCTTTAAGTGAACCTTGACCGGCTTCCTTCTATCAACCTTGACTATCATTGCTCTTTCATTGTCAGGAATAGCTAAGTAGCCCAACCAGTACGTTTACCAGTGAGGAACAATGAGATTCCTCTACAAAGAAACTACAGTATCCGATTAGTGTCCTACAAAAATATAAGATTTTATACTAACTTGATCCTTATCGATGGAAAAATTGAGTTATGACTCTAAAGGCCCCGTCACACCTGTCGACGGGGCTGGAGATGTCGGCGGCGACTGGCGGGTGCACGGACGTTTTTGGCGCCCCGCCAGCATCACCGTCCCCCATATACATGGGGCAACATCTCCAGCGCTGCGCCGGCGAAATGTCAGGCGGCATCGCCACCAGGGTGTCTGAAAACCCCAGCGGCGATGCAGGACAATGGGAGCCTACGGCTCCCATTGTCTGACAGGTCGCCGGGGGCCGGTTGCACTGCTCTGAAACCAGGCGACCTCCCGGCGGCGCCGACATCGCCCCTTTACATGAGGCGAGGTAGGGGTGATGTCAACACCGATAGGCCACGCCCCTACGTCCCCTATGTAATTGGCGGCGATGTCGCCCCGTATGACGGGGCCGTTAGAATACATTGTTGACAAAAAAAATTTGCTGTGTCCTCAGTGTCCTTTAGGGGTCATGGTCCACTGGTTAATTGAGTCTATTTTTGAAGAAGCAGGGCCAGGCATCTTATATCAGTGTAGTTACACCAATTTATTTTCTGGCCCCTATGACTTCATAATAGATTAATGTAAGCAATTTGTCCAAAGCAATATACTTGTATGATGTATACTACCCAAGCATATACCATACAGACACACATTCGACATAAGTTTTGATAATTTGAGTCTATAGACAGAGTACATTTATAAAAGTGGAACATTTTTCAACACAAACATATACCGTAAGTAAAAAAGAGGACCATAGAAAGATCGAAGTGTCTACAGGACAGCATAGCAGCCTTTGGTACTAACCTGTAAGCAGCAGTATGTCCGGTCGTGGCTCCGACAGAACACCTCTACATTGTTCTTCCACAGGAAGTGGGATCACCAGGAGTCCGTCTGCCAGTTGTGGAAAATCTTTGATGAAATTATTCTCTCTAGAAAAGCAATAAGACATCATTAAAAATTATTATGTAATGATACGTGTCACCATTAGTGATGAGTGAGCATTAACATGCTCAGGTGCTCAGTATTCGTAATGAGGAGTCAGACGCTTGGATGGGCATGACTCGCCTACCAAGTATAATGGAAGTCAATAGAGAACTGGAGCATCTTCAGAGAAAAATGCTCAAGTTTTTCATTGACTTCTAACATACTTGGTACTAGAGATGCGTGAACGACTTTGGGTGCGTTATGTCTCCCAATTAATCTAGCGAGCATCACTGTACTCATGTGTGCTAGATGCTTGGGCCAGCTCGCACCCTAGCACCAAGCCTGCACGAGCACAGTGATTCTCACTACAGTGATTAGGAGACATAACGCACCCGTACCACTTCACTCATTTAAAGTACCAAGTATATTGCATTCAGTGTTTGATTGGCTTGCAATGGGCGAAAAAGCTGAGTGTTTGGCTATAGTTAGTGTAAATTTGAAGCAAAAAAATACCCCTTCCGTCCCCGGAAATATTTGCTTATGGCTGGCTGTATGTGGGTGGAGAGTAGGGATGGGCGAGTCTACTCGCTAGGACTCGTTACTCGGCGAGTAGTAAGGGACTCGCAGGACTCTGTACTCGGCGAGTTTCCCAGCGATTACTCACACAGTAACGAGTCCAATGCAAGTCAATGGCAATCCTAGTTTTGTCAGAGTTTACTTTTTCTCACTCGCTAGACTCGCTATATCACATCGCTATGTAGATTGAATCTCCCCAAATCGTTTAAACAATCGCACCGCTTCACGGATACCCGCTGTCAGCAGCGAGTCTGAGCGAGTCTGAGCGAGTCTACGAATCCGAGTCCTGTATACTGTATTCGGGACTCGCGAATACAGAATCTGTTATGTTCCGACAAAGCTTCCGAGACAGCCTAGCCCCCAATGAAGCCGTTTGATCTTCACAGCCCGCAGCCAGCACAGGTATTCAGTGGATTTCCTCTGGCCCTTTTTTTCCCTGTAACCGCTTTCTCAAGGTGTCCATCTTTTTCCTTACGGGTTTATGGACATCTCTTTGGTTGCTATCTAAGGGCTCCCTGATCATAACCTCTTTGCAGTTATATGTATATCACATGATCATTTGAGATCATCAGTGCATCACATTGAGGGTGACAATTAATTAGATTTGTGGCTATATCATACTGTATGGTCCACTGAACCTGTGATTATAGTTTACTCTTATTTGGATGGAAAAGTGACCTCATTTATTTTTTGATTATTTTGTACCCCATGTGTGATTATTTTGAACACCTTTCATTTGGAGTTTCCAATAGACACATGTGCGATTTGTAAATCGCACATTACTCGCTATTACTCGCTTCCCCATTCATTAACATTGGACTCACTAGACTCGCAACGAGTAGCGAGTCCCAGGCTCGGACTCGCTAGAGTAAAGCGATTCCGAGTAATTTAGGTCTCGCCCATCACTAGTGTAGAGCAGAACCGCCCAATCAGTGACTTCCAATGAAGTTCAGGTCAAGTTTAGTACCCGTAAAGAGGAAACGAAGTGTGACTTCTACTGGTAGGGTGCTCAGAAAAAATAGGTCAATATTACTTGTGGTTATTCTGGTACACCATAAAAAGGATCCAATGAAACTTCAAGTTTCATTGGATTCTTTTATGGTGTGCCAGAATAACCACAAATAAAGTTTAGTACCCAAACATACCATGAAAAAAAGGCTTGCTCAATCCCCCGAACCCAAATGTCAACAAGTCCTCTCATCATCAATACTCAGTACATGAGTCAAGCCCATGCGAGCATCTGACTGCACGTAACTAGCACCGAGCACCCAAGCAAGGTAGTGCTCACTCATCACTAGTCACAATAAAATGCAAGAACTTACTGCATGTAATATGAAGCAATATGTTTTCAATGCTAAATTTTCACAATCTGCACCTTTGGCACCTCCACAGTTGGTCTATACAAGAGGAGTAATATGGGTAATAGTTTTAACATTTTTTATTGCATTCTTGATAGGATTACAAAACATTTGTTAACAGATTTAGTATTTTTCGGTAGTAGGCTCTATAATTTTTTTTCATTATGCACTGAAACAAGTTACAATCATCTACAAAATTTAGGAATTACACCATAATTAAACAAATGACCCACCACCAATAAGATGAGAGTGGGGAAAAAAGAAGAAAAGTAGAAAATAAAAGTATTTTGGAACAGCCCACTTTTCCAACAACCCATTCATTCTAATGTAATTTAAATTTTTGTTGTAAAGAAACATATTGTACATTGTGTAGCCAGAGCAGAAATAATAAATTTTAAGGGGAAATCCACTACCTAGGCCTAGAATAATTTTTTTCCGAATGGACAAGATTCCAAATATCTAAATCAAATTAATAGTTTAAAGGCGTTTTCCACTACTAGGACCACCCCTTCTGAATCTGCTTGTTTACTGCAGTAAAAAAATAATACTGCTCCGATTGTTGATGATGAGTCACATAGCAGCTAAGATAATGCTTTTTCGTGCCATGTGACTTATTTTTTCACATTTTTCTGTGCTCTTTCAAAAACTGCATTTTATGGTTGTGTGGGCATGGCCAGCAGCTGATAGGAAGCAGTGCAATGTGACAGCAGAGAAGGGGTTAACAGAGATCATGACTAAGCTGCGTGGAGCCAGATGACAGATCAGAAGCTTGTGCCAAGGAAAGAGGAGTTTGCAGTGATCCTGACATTTTGACATTGCTTAACAACTGTGCTGTCAAATGAAGTAATCCGATACATTGTTTCCTCAGAAGCTGCAGTCAGCAGTATAGGCCACACCCACTTTGCCTTATATGGTTATGTGGCTGTATTCAGTGTGAAGACGGATCTAACTGAGAATGAACATATGTCTGCTTCACATACAGTGTAGTGGGGGCACCTTGTGGAAGGTTTATGAATGGTTTTCAACCAGAATTTTCTAATGAAGTATATTTGAAAGTTTATTAAAATAACTTGCTCTACATTATTATTAAATGAAAATTTAAACAGTGGTTATGCTTTAAGAAAACAAGGGAATCACCCATTTAGCAAGTCAGATTGAGGTTTTGAAGGTCCAGTTTCACTCATTTCTGATACATGAATCATTCCTATTTGTGTTTACTACATTTTCTTCTATAACCTGCAGACATCCTATGTAAAAGAGCGGTTTGTGCACACTTTTCTGAGTTTGGATCACTACACTATACCAATATTTCCTGATGTGTAGTTGGAGCACACAGTCTATTTTGTATCTTGGATTCTGCTGGGTGACATTTAGTAAAGGCATACCCATGGGACGCAAATGTGAATCCTATTAGCCCACTTTTTGTTTAGTTTGGAGTCCTGCGCCATGGCTTATTTCTAATTACATCTGAAGATACTTGATATGCTTGAGTTATTGCGTAGGGGTTTAAGAGATTACCTTGTAATGGAGATTTATAGGGGTCATTACGAATAGAAAACAACAAGGGAATATTTTTAAATCTAAAGTCTAAGTCGTAGGTGAATTGATTGATGTTATTTTAATAGTATTGCCTTAGCAGAGCCACATGAACCCCTAGGGAATGTGTGACCAGGTTTTTGCCATTTAATCTGAGAGCAGGATAATGTGAAAATAGAGACCCTAATTACAGCAGTGTGTCACTTACTGGCCTGCTTGTTGAAGTTTTGATAAAATCATTATTTTATCAGCAGGAGATTATCACTTGAGGACTAGTATGCCTGCTGCCAGGTAGCGCTCTTCTGGCATCCATTTTTCATGTGTGCTCAAAAAAAAATTGTATAAGCTTCTACTCTTCAAAACAGGGGTCTGAAACCATTCTGGATTCATGGGCACACATAAAATACTGAAATTGACGGGCTGGTTCCTCGCAGGACAAGATGATATTTTCAGAAATATTATTTATTAATGTTCCTCATATGGGTTATAGTGATTTTGTTATACTGGCTGTAGAGCTCGACTTTGCTCGGGCATAGTAACTAACTGTGCTTAGTTATAATAAAATAGAATGAATGGAATAGATGATTACCCCAGTAATGTATAGTATTTTATTTGCAACTCATTAAAGAGCCTTTTGATAAATGACATTCTTAGTTTTTTCTTCCAGTACAAAGTTGAACAGATTTTTGGCAGTTCCAACTCTTGAACAGGCCACTGGAGAGGGTGGAGCTATACATACACATACATCCATGAAGGGGGTGGGGCTATAAAGGATGAAGAGCTATGAAGAGGTGGAGCTTCATGGTGGGGCGGAACTATGGAGGGAGTGGGACAATGCAGAGGGGCAGAGCTATGAATGGGTGGGGCTATGTGGAGGGGTGGAGCTATGAGGGCCAGAACTACCTGAATGGGGCATAACTATGATGCATACATAGACACACATACATACACTCAGCTTTATATATTAGACTAGGTGCCCGATACTACCATGTTGGAAGGGTGGTGACATCCTGATGGGGTCAGACTCTGTGGTGCTAGGGGTTACAGCTGTATCTCTCACCCCCCGTGCAATGTCTCTTTCCCCTTGTGCTGTCTCTGCCACCTCTGCCCTCTCTCTTCCCACTGTACACTGTCTCTTCCCCCTGTATGTTCTTTCCCCCCCCTGTGTGGTCTCTCTCCCCCTGCGTGCTGTCTCTTGTCCCCTGTGCTCTGTCTCGCTCTCCCCTCTGTGCTTTGTCTCTCCCCCTGTACTTTGTCCCCCGTGCTGTCTCTAAGCTCCGCCCATTTAAATCACATGACAATTTTCACAGGTCTTGCACTGTGACTAATCTAATCACTGCTGAGCTTCGCCCCTTCCTGTACTGATCACATAGCGGTGACATCATCACATGCCCTTCACGTCTTGTCTCCTGAGCTCACCTCCCTGGTCACATGATAGAGACTTAATCAGAAGTCATCCAGCTTCCACACTGCTCCTACACCCAGGAGATAAGAGGTGAAGGACCTGTGATGATGTCACCACTATGTGATCAGAACAGGAGGGGACAGAGCTCAGCATCAATTGCATTAGTTACTGTGAAGGACCTGTTGAAATGCGATATGTCATGTGACGTGAAGGGGCGGAGCTTCACACTCACTGTCAATGTGCATGGAAGATTGCAGCCACCATGTTTGGATACCTGCTACTGTGCATGACAGAGTGTACAAAAATGGCAAGTGCATGGGCATTCGCACTGCCACCATGTTTGTTCACTGTCATGCACAGTAGCGTTGTGGGTGTCCAAACATGGTGGCCACATGCACATGGCTACCAGGCAGTGTAGCTGCGGTCAGAATAGCAGTGGAGGCAATGGAAGAAGAGGAGGCAGAGGCAATGGAGGAAGACCCGGACCCACAGGACAGTAGCAGCGTGCGGTCAGAATATTGGCACAACCATCACGTGGGTGTTCCAATATGGCCACCATTTTTTTTTTGTCTTTCAGGTGGCCTATTAGGTGGAAAATATCGGGGACATCTGGACACATTCAGTCCCAAGGTAATTATTTAAGTAGAGGTAGTGGTAATGTGACATCAAATATGTTTATCGCTACACCCAGAGCGATACTGCGAGGCTATTGTTTATAGGCATCTCCAATTGTATCATCTCGAGTGATTGTAGAATGTGTTGCACTCTTTGTCCTTTTGTGCTGTCTCTCCTCTCTATGTTCTCTCTTCTGTTGTACTGTCTCTGCCCCCTGTGCACTATCCGTCCCCTTTCTGCTTTGTCGTTCTCCTATGCGTTCTCTCTGTCCCCTTCTGCTGTCTCTCCCGTGTGTGCGCTCTGTTTCCACTTGTGCTGTCTCTTCACCCTGTGTCCAAGTCAGTTACTGCACAAAAAATGTTTTTATACGCTCATGTGCATTAACTAACGCTGCTGCCATCTTTGCGCAGTATCGGACCAAGTATACAAAGATGGCGGCCGCATGCGCTTTAACTCACATAGCCACTGGGTGCTATTTTGTACACCTGGGATGCTCAGTAGCAGACTGAGTGTACAAAGATGGTAGCCGCATGCACTGTAAGTCACATGGCCGCCATATTTGGACATTGACAGCTGCATGCACAATAAGTCACACGGCTGGCATATTTGGACACTGCCGGCCACATATGCAGTAAGTCAAACATTCAGCATATATGGACACTGCTGGCTGCATATGCAGTAAGTCACGCGGAAGGTATATTTAGACACTGGTGGTGACATGCGCTGCAGCAGACGGGTGTACAAAGATGGCAACCGCGTGACTTACTGCGCATCATGAAGGGAATGCTTTTTTTTACAATGTGGCCAATCATGAGACACCTGGCCAGTGTCCTCTAGGTTGCAGTATTTTCCGGACAAACTTACAGAGTTCACAGACATTATAAGACTTTTATGTAAGCAGATGCAAGCAATTATACAGTGTGGTCCATCATACTGTGTGGAGGGCTGTGTGGGGGCCGTTATAGAATATGAAGAGGTGGGAAGGCCACTATACTGTAAGTAGGCTCATTAAAATTCATGCGGGGCTGTTTAGGAGTCACTGTACATTGACGGGGTAGTTGAGGGAGGTATAGTAGGGTCATCATACTCTGCCTATTGAGAGAGCTGTGGAAGAATTCACTGTGAGGGGATTATAGTGTTTGGGGGCACATTTAAGGACATCAATAGTAGGAGAATTACTTGAAAGAGTTGAAGAGTTGTAATGATGCTATTATGGGACTCACCCAAGCACATATTTCTTTTTTGAGGGGGTTGCAATTAGAACTTATGCTGTGGGGACCCCTGAATTTTATGTACTCCTCTTGGTGAACGGTACATTTTTTTGGGGGGGGTTATTTTTACATAAAACAATGTTTTTAGGTTCAAAATATGTATTTAATATCTTATCATACTACTGAACTGCTGGATATTATATCTACCAGATTTGGACTTAGATGTCCTGCTTATTGCATATAGTTTACCCATAGGCCATTGCTTGCCATGGAAACGTCGAGCAATGCTTAATTGCAGGTTTCCAATACATTTAAGGTGGGAGCTCAGTCCTATCAATAACCATCTAGATATCGCTGCCACTATTGACAGCGGTATCTATATGGTAATGGCCACAATTGGTCCTAATACAGATTGTAACCATTGCTACAAAGTGTCAGCTGTGATATACAGCTGAGACCTTCTGGGATCAGTTCTGCTTGTGAGTCCTACATGTATGGTGGTTTGCAGAAAGCCACCTCCCACTATGCCGTACATGTTTGGCATATGTTGGGAAGGCATTAAAAAAAATTCTCCATGTGTTGTCTGATTATGTTATGGACCTATTGATTTAGATGAACATATTTGTTCCATGACTTGGACCTGTCTCAGTATTGTCTAAGGACTGCTGGTTTATAAAAGAAAACATGGACATGTGAATAGCTCCTTAGACTAAAATAAGTGTGAGTTTTATCTGTGAAAAACATCAGTGGAACAAATACGTGAAAAATATATGCTGACTGAGGCCACAGGTCAGTTCTAGGGTTATTGTTCAATACCGCACTTAGCAGTCCTCGACAAGAGTTGGCCCTATAACCATACACCCTGGGCTATTGTGGCGCCCCACTATGTAGGTGCCACAAAAGGGGTACTGCACCCAGAAAAGCGGTGTAGTACTCCACTGCAGTTGGGACTTTGGGCACTAGATGGAACCCAAAAGCTGACACCCACACACTAGGATAGTAGGTGGGAGGGACCCCGGGAGGATATATAGTGGCCTCTAGGGGGAACTAGTTAAGGCAGTCTGTCGGAGGATAGAGTCGGAGGAGGGAGTGTAGAAGGAGACAGGCAGCCAGCCCGCCTGAAGGAGCAGGGAGGGCCACCTCGGCTGAGAGGCCCCAGAAAGCAAAGATCTCAAGAAAACAGAGAAAGAAAGAGAGAGAAGGAAACTCAGAAAGGCAGAGTTCACTCTAAGAAGGGGATTGAGTAACAGTAGAGTTTGCCCCGAAAGGAAGGAAACCGGGTACCGGAGCCCGCAACTGTGAGGTCCTTAAAGGCTCACAGGAAATCCGTTAAACAGGGATATTACAAATATGGCCCTGCCTCCCAAGGAGCTCATAAGAGGGGAACCAGAACCGAAGTAAGCACCTGCGGCATTCAAAGAGAAGGTTAACCCGAAGGGTGCAAGGGAGGAGAAGAGAGTAGGGGCAGCAGGAGGTCAGATTGTCTGTAAGAGATCAGACTTCACAGAACTGGGAACAAAAGGACAGAAAGAAAAAGAAAGGAACATAAGGGAGGGTTCCATCTACAGCTAGAAATCCCAACTGCAGCATCCAGAGCATTTGCCATTACAACACCAATAACTGCTGAAAGACTGTATTGCTGATGAAAGTTTTTGAAGTAAAAGTTACCCGGTGAAGTGAAGTTTTGACTCTGCTGCATCCTTTAAATATAAACTGCTTTATTACAGCATCACTGCCCTGGTGGTCCAGTCCCGCCTGCGGGGACTTTTCCATCCAAGCTGCAATACCACCGACTACCGGAGCACTGTGGCGGCGCTGGTGAGCATCACCAGAATCAGTAGGTGGCGTCACGACGAAGACAAACTTTGTAAATAATCCCTTGTAAATAATCTCCCTTATTCAGCTGACCCCCAGGGCCACGGCTTCGGGATGGCCACCCATGACTTCCCTGATTGAAACAGCCCGAGAGCCGAGTACCCGAGCCCTGGGTGCACGTCACTATCCTAATTCTGTATATACCTGAGTCAGTTGGACATGACCCGCTAAGGTTTCAGCCTTCAAATCTAAACATGAGTGTTTTACCAATTACAGCTAGCTGAGATTTGTTACTGTCCTGTATAGTTTATTTATTATTATTTATTTATATAGCGCCATTATATTCCATGGCGCTTTACATGCTAAAAAGGGCAGACTAGGACAAGTAACATGGGAAGGTCTACATTTTCCTTAAGAAGTTTTTTTTTGTTCCACCACAGGAGGAGAAAATATCCTTTTATGCTGTGATGGGCCCATAAAATACGTGAAAATATTGGCACCTGATGGACTAAAGTGACTATTATGGTGTCCAGTATGTCGAACATTTTTTTTCTCACTTTTCTGTTAATCTGCAATGTAACACAGATTCAGTGTCATGAGTGTGCCTCATCCTGATGTCACCTCTGGGGGACCAGGGGTCAAGAGGTCTCAGCATTTAATTAATTACAGGCCTATTGTAGAGCTCACTTTACTGTTGTCTTACTGATGTATTTGCCCTTCTATGCTGAAGGAGTTAAAGACCCCTTCTCTGCTGGCTGAGAATTTTCTTAACCTTCATTCCAGCTGCAGATTGTGATTATCTCTCCCTTTTGCTATATAAACCTACTCCATGACAGAAATAGAATTTAGCAGCAGCTCACCTTCCAACTGGAAAAGATATTGGAGCCCTTCCATACTGGTTGCCTTGCCTGGATTATGTGTATTTCCTTGCTCTCCTGCCCTTTACTCCATTGGGTGGTGGTGACATCTAGGTGAGTCATATCTGTCACATCGCCATTGGACTCGGTGGCTGGTGTTCCTGCCTCGGCCGCTGGGAGGAGCCGGATTCCTTCGGCTGGTGGCGCCGGTGATAGGAGGGCCTTGTCCTCATATGGAACCGCTCCCGCGACGTCTGCCTCTGTCGCTGAGCGCCGCTGTGTTTCCCCTCTGGGTGGTGTTGGTCGCAGAGGAAAGGGCCCTGCAGAGGTGTCCGTTAGGTGCAGCCTGCGTTCTTCTGTCAGAGGAGGCGTGGGTGGAGCCAGTCATGCATCTCCATCTGGCCTGGATCTAGGGGCGGTCCGGATGAGGTCATCAGGTTGTGAGCTCCAGCCTATGGGAGGTAGCCGTGCCCTTCAAGTACATTGGAGCCTGGCTTGCAGGCCGCCAGATATAGTTTTGGTTCCCCAGTGATAGTGGTTTGTGTGTTTAGTTTCGTGTCTGACCTTGCCTGGATTTCTGACTCTGCCTCTGCCTATTGATTTTGTACCTTTGCTGCCCTCTTGGTTTTTGCCCTTGACCTTTGCCTGGATTTTTGACTCTGCTACTGCCTGACGATTTTGTACCTTTGCTGCCCTCTCGGTTTTGACTCGGACTTCTGACTTCGTTTTTTGGGTCTTGATTTTCCCCTGGCGACCTCCCCGGCTCTGTTGCTTATAAGGGCAGCTACCCCCTGGGCTCAGCTGTAATTCCAGATCCCTGTATAGGGGTTAAGGGTCTCAGGGTTTCTCGGGGTGCTGCCTACCAGCTGCTCGGCCACACGGTGGATGGTCGTCACAATATCCAGGATTTTAGCAATGTATGAGACCCAGACATCCCCACATCAAAGGGTAATCTTGGGGATAGACATTAGCCCTCATCCTAAGAGATAGCTCAGCTGCACACTGTCCCTGCTATGTAACCATCACCTAGGTGAGTCGTATCCAGGACCTTAGCTAGGTCCAATACCCAGGCATCCCCACCTTCAGGGGTAATCTTGGGAAAAGGTATTAGCCAAGGGATCCCTAGTTTGAGGGACAGCTCAGGCATGCATTGTCCCTGCTGCCTAACTGGCACCAGCCTGACACTGAAGCACAGATGTAAATCTAGCTTTCCAAGGAATTGCTTGAAGGGATTATTTCAATTTCCTTCTTGTCAGTATCTACTAAATGACTGACAGCTTGGACCAGTGCTGGATCAGCTCGCCCTAGCCATGTTTTTTGACCAGTGCTGGATCAGCTCGCCCTAGCCATGTTTTTTGACCAGTGCTGGATCAGCTCGCCCTAGCCATGTTTTTTGACCAGTGCTGAATCAGCTTGCCCTAGCCATGTTTTTGACCAGTGCTGAATCAGCTCGCCCTAGCCATGTTTTTGACCAGTGCTGGATCAGCTCGCCCTAGCCATGTTTTTTGACCAGTGCTGAATCAGCTTGCCCTAGCCATGTTTTTTGACCAGTGCTGAATCAGCTCGCCCTAGCCATGTTTTTGACCAGTGCTGGATCAGCTCGCCCTAGCCATGTTTTTTGGACCAGTGCTGGATCAGCTCGCCCTAGCCATGATTTTTGGACCAGTGCTGGATCAGCTCGCCCTAGCCATGTTTTTTGACCAGTGCTGGATCAGCTCGCCCTAGCCATGTTTTTTGACCAGTGCTGGATCAGCTCGCCCTAGCCATGTTTTTTGACCAGTGCTGGATCAGCTCGCCCTAGCCATGTTTTTTTCTATACTGCCAACAGTAGCTTTGTCTCAGCAACATTGGAGAACCACAGTTGAACTGTAGCTGGCCAGATCCAGCAATCCAACTTGCTTAAGAGCAGTACTTACAAGCTCCATAGAAAAGAGCTTGTAAGAGACTGGCAATCTCTGATAGACTGAACATGTGGCAGGTGAACTATGCAACAAGCAGTAAACAATAGAATTAAAAATCACAACATTCTTGAGAACAAGGAACATTTTTCATAATAAGTAAATGACAAAGTTGCTTGTTTTTACCATCCCCTTCTAATTTTAAACATTTTAAATTTGCATCTTTATATCTCCAAATGTTGCAAAGTAAAAAACTTACAGTTGGGAGCAGTACTAGTGCAGGAGGGAGATTCAACATCTTAATATATTCGATGAAAGTTGGGTGAATAGATACATAAATAGAGGAATTTTCCATCGTCCCTTCTACATGCGTACAGACCTCTTCCCGCTAATTATCTTCTGAACTACCAAGCTTTCTCATCTAGTAATTAATAAATTATGTATGATGGAGAATGTGATCTCTGACAAACATGAATATTACATTGAAACAAATTTGAGAAGTGTTTCTAACCTAAAATCTGAATACCTAATGCTGATAATGTTAAGGATTCGCCTCGTTTAGATTTTCCTCCATAATTATTATTTTTCTCTTTCGTCTTACAGGTGAACAGCAGCATCTGTGATTATTGTAAATGGATACATTGATTACATTATCCGGATAACATAACGACATGTATTGACAAGATCACAGATTTAGAGCGTATTGAGTTGAATGCAATTACCATATGTAAAGGGGAAATGTCACCAGGTCACAAGTGGACAGTGTTTTGTCTTAATTTATTCTGACTGCTCCCCTGATTACTCAGTTTTTTTAATATCTGACATATGGTTCCAGAGATAAGTTATGTTAATTTTTATGGCCACTTTACACGCGGCAACAGGAAGATAGAAACCGGCAGGTGTCGGAGACAATTGTACCTTTTACCTTCAAAACACCTTGCAGATACCTGAATTACATGCAGCCACTTCAAGGTGTTTTGAAGGTAAAAGGTACAATTGTCTACGACACCTTCCTGTTGCCGCGTGTAAAGTGTCCATTAGAGTCTTTCCAAGGTGGCAGTGTGGAGCCCACTGGGACGAGGTACTCTGTGCCAGACCGGTGTACTGCTGGGGGATGTCACGGCGGTCCTGGTCCGGACCGTGTCCCAGGCCCGCACAATAAAATGGGGGGTTATTTACAGGGGATTTGTCACTCGTGACGCCACCCACTATATGCAGCCAGTAATGGGGCCGCTGCTGCTGCAGAACCTCCGGGGATGATGGGATAATAGCTTGGATAGAATAGTTCCTGTGGGCAGAACTGGGTTCCCCGGGGCAGTGGTAGTAGATGTTAAAGTCTGTGAGAATAGTTATTGATGCTGCAGGGGAGTAGGGGTAGCAGTAGAGATGATGAGAGTAGAGGTAATCGCAGTATATGAGGGCAAGTGGGGCTTCAGTATAAGGATCACACACACTCACGGTTTCTGTTGTTTTCCAAGTCTTTACTGGCAGATGGTATCACACAATATTGTCCACGGAGTCTGTACCAGGTTGCTCCCACCCTGACCGGGTCCTTGGCTTCCTACTTAAGCGCTGTGTGTGGCCTGCCGCTGCTTGTAGCTGTACTGCTGGCCCTGTCTCTGCTCACGGTACCAATATGCTGGGCAACTTGAGTCCTCTTTATCACTGACCCCTCCGTGTTGCTTTGCTATGGTGCTGTGAAGATGGTGGACCTTCACTATGCCGGTGTTTACTGTCCTGTCTGTCTCAGGCACAGCCTCGGATCTGGTATCCGTCTTAAGCGCCTCTCCGGGGTTAAGTTTGGGGTAACTCTTTATCCCGGGGATGTTCCTCTGTTACTCTGTCTCCTTTTCCTCAGACCTCTCAGGACCTCCACTGACACTTGGCTCTGCTCCTGCTCCAGACTAAACTAAACTCAATTAACTGTCACTCTTGCTCTGTGGTAAACAACTTAGCTCCTCCCACTAGTGCAGGTGCCACCTAAGCTCCTCCCACTTTCTAGTGTAGTGTTGTGTGGGGATTAAACCTGTGTTGGTGTTTCTGTGGCAATTTAACCCTTGGGGTGCCACAGCAGTAAGTACAGGGTAATTATGCATAGCAGCCTATAGACCAGGGGATGGCAGGCCCAGGGGGCAGGGGGGCAGGTGACCCCCAGGCCGGTGGTCAAGCAGCAGTTTTGGGGCCGCCCGGCCATTCGTCATGATGGTTTAGGTGGCCGCTCTGCCCCTGAAGCTAACTACTCAAAGACCACTGCTGTGTGCTTGCCTCCAGGAATATATTTGCCAGCCAGCGACTGCTGGCTGACTCTAAGAGCATCTGTTGGGCACTGCCCCTTTACTAAAGTCCATAGAAGTTACCTTTAAAGGAGTTGTCCACTATGAGGAGGACAACCCCTTCTGTTTCCACATGTCTCCCACAGGTAAAATATAGAAGCCTGTGCTCACCTTCCGTGCTGGTGCTGTTCCAGCGGTGTCGGTAATCATGGTTCTGGGGCTCACTGTGACGTCACATGAGTCCTGTGTCGAATCACCTCCGGCTTCTCTCTCCCCTCCTTTGGACACAGGAGAAATCAACAGGAAATGAGTAGGAGCCGCAGTTCTCATATCCTACTGATTGCTCCTGTGTCCAAAGGCAAAGAGACCGAAGCCAACAGTGATTGGATATAGGGCTCTCACTTGATTATCGAAACTGCTAGAATGGTGCCAGCACAGGAGGTGAGGCTCTTTTATTTTACCTAGGGGAGACATGTGGAATCAGAAGAGATTGTTCAGGTAGTGGACAACCTTTTAAGTAAAAGGTATCATATCTCTTAACATAAAAGAGGGTTTTGAGTCTGAAGTTTTCATATCTATGTTATTCACTGTTAAACAAATGGAGTTGTTGATTTGTTGTCCATAGCCACATTTCTTCCATGGTGGCCACTGAGGTTAAAACTACACAAATTGTCCAACTATGGGCATGTGTTAGCTGCCACATGGCTCTTAAGCCCACCACACACATGAGATGGCTTTGGCCAATCACTAAGCTGGTAGCTATCTTAGCCAACTGTCCTATTGCCAGGAGCACTTGCTCTGCCCAATGTGCCTTGGTTCTCTATGGACAGGCCATCCTTGATGGTAACTTTTTTGTAGACATGAAAAGGATTGGCAGTCCTAAAGTTACGGTTCCTCTGTGCTGCTTTGGATGAAAGTAAATAAGCTCTAAAAATCTTTTATCGAAGTATGGTTTATTGGTCAACATGTTTCAATGCAATCCAGCTTCTTTTTCAGGACTAAATCATGGTTTTGTCCTGCCGAAGACGTTGAATTGCATTAAAACACCTAGACCAATAAACAGTACTTTTCTTCCTTAATTTCTCCTAAAATTGGACATAGCAGATCCTTAAACCCCCAGTTGCCCAAAGTTCCCAAGTTGTCGATATTGGTGGGCTCAGATGATAGTCTAATTTGTGTAAGAAGCTTTTACTCTTAAGGTACCGTCACACAGGGAGATATCGCCGGCGATGTTGCCGGCGATCGCGGGAGCGCGCATCCCTGACAACATCGCCGGCGAGATGTCAGACTGAGCAACTTACCGGCGATGTCGCCGGCTAGTTGCCGCGGCTATCGCTCGCTGGGTTGCCCAGCAACCCAGCGAGCGATAACTCGCAATGTTGTAGATAGGCGGAATCGCCTGCAACAGTGCAGGTTGCCGCGTTACACAGGGCGATCAGGCATGATCGCCTGACCAACATCGCCAGGTTTCCCAACATTGTTGGGAAACCTGGCGATATGACTCAGGCGATTTTCCCCTGATTATCGCCCTGTCACACGAGGCAACTCTCCGGCGATGTCGCCGCAACCTGGCCACGCCCCTCAGTTGCCGGCAACATCGCCGGCGATATCTCCCTGTGTGACGGTACCTTTAGATATTTTCTTTGGGTTGTGATAACAGGAACAGGAGATGTGTCATCCGGCAAAGCATTTCTTCATAGTGATTTTTAGACTGCGGCAGGTGAAAGAAGCGGTACGTCTTTTGATTGGCGAGGAAGATTTTCAATATGGTATTGGTCCATATCCAGAGGGAAACTTTCATTAGTATAATATTTTTAATCCATTTGGTGTTTCAGCTTGGACTTACAGGAAATTCTAGTATATCTTTATGTTAGGTAATGAAATTATGCGCCGGCCGAGAGTATCAAGACTTTGCTAGCACACAAACTGGTATGATAATACTTTGTGATTTCTGGTGGCTTCCTATAAGTAAATTTATTGGTTAAGATGCAGAGTTGAATGACTAAAAAAATTGTACAGTGCTGATTATAAATTAAAGTATCAACTGATTTCTGTCATATTGGGGCTTACGGAAACCAACACAGGGGAGACAATAAGGATGGAATAAAAGGAAGGCTCTAGTGATAGGGAGTGGGGAAGAGGGACACCTCCTGGCACTCACCTGAATCTCTGCCCTGCACTCTTTAAATGTCCCTTTACGGGTCCTTCCACCCATCGCCATCACAGACCTAAGCCTTTACTCACCCTGAGCTCATTCTGGCTAGTGATATGGCTGGCGGGAACTCTAGACTCACCAATGAAAATAATATTACAGGGAAGGAGGAACAGACAAAGGGAAATAGACTCAAACAGAAAAGCACTCTAACTCTACTAGTGCAGCAGAACGCTAAAGCTGCAATCATTTTCAGTCTGTGGCTTCTTCTAGAGACAAGCTCTTTCTCAAGTAGTCAGCATAGAAAAGATTCTATAACCGGCATCAGATTGTAATACAAATGACTATTTAAAATGGAAGGGAGTGGCTACAAAAGAGCTTCACCTAAGAATAGAAGCTACAAGAAACAGCCAGCAATGTAATTTTTACACCCCGAGCTACGGGCCGACCTTTTCTGAGCCAAGAGGTGGGTCAGTGCCCAGCACATTGCCCAGGGTGCACCACTGTCTCTGTCTTAGCCACGGGTCCTGTCTCCACTGAGCAGGAAGACCGGTGCCCAGCATGTGGCTCCCTACAATCTGCTCTGTCTCCCATGCATCCCCCCAGCCTAGTTACTCACCCTGCCAGTGGTCCCACACTGTCCTCCTGTGCTCCTTCAACCTCCTTCCACTCTTGGGGCTTGTATCCTGTCTGCAGAGCCCTCAGAAGCATACTCAGGAGAGGCACACATTGCACACCATTAAATTTAAAGGGAGAACGCACCTGTTCCTAACTTCGCCCTTCAACCTATCAAGTGGAGGGCTACATCTATTTAAGGCACTTTCCCCTTCCGGGTATTGCCTGAGCGACACCACCTTTCATAGTTATGTTGCGTTCCCTCAGGTCCTTGTCCCGATTGTGACCTTGGACCTTGTCTTTACAATTCCCTGTTGTTTATTTCTCTTATCTTGCACTAGAGCCTGTCACGTGTACCTGTGGACCATTTTACCAATACGTCACCTGTCCACTCTGCGGTGCATCTGACACATTGCCTCAGAACCTGCTACTCCTGCATGAGCCAGTCCAGAGGTTACTTCATTTGCAATGCCTATTCCAACCGGCCTGAGTGCCTTGTCTCCATCTCCGGCATCTTGTCTCCTGGACTGTCTCTCAGTTGCCTCACAGCCCTGAGACCCATTGAAGCTCCCTATAGACTGTTACCTATCTGTGTGCATCATTCCCTACTGTACTGGCAAGATCTTGCATTAAAGTCTTCTGCCTAATCACAACCAGCATCTCCTGCCTGTTCTTGTCACGGGTCAACCTCCACTTCGGTGGTCCAGTGGATCCACATCACCACTCCCACACCTCCGTGTGTCTTACAGTAATCATCCTTAACCCCGGCAGCGCCAAAAGAACGCAAATACATTTAAACACCCATTGAAGACCTATAATCAATTAGGCTTTGTGACCTTCTGATTCCAGAACACACAGCTGTCCCCCCCACGGTGAGACACACTTGTGACAGGATCACAAACTGAGGGCTCTTTTTCATCATTAGTGGTAATTTAACTCAACTTTTCCCCAGCAGGCACGATCTATTACCTTGGGTATGACTATAATACTATAATAATGGGGTGGTTTCAGTTCCGAGGATTCAATAGTATACGGATATAGTCTATAGTTAAACTCAACGTACACATGAGATGGCGGTCAGCCAAATGATATATCATGGGATGGTTTCAGTTCTGAGGATTCAATAGTATATAGGTATAGTCTATAGTTAAGCTCAACATTTACATGAGATGGCAGTCAGCCAAATGATATATAATGGGGTGGTTTCAGTTCTGAGGATTCCATAGTATATGGGTATAGTCTATAGTTAAACTCAACATTTACATGAGATGGCGGTCAGCCAAATGATATATCATGGGGTGGTTTCAGTTCTGAGGATTCCATAGTATATGGGTATAGTCTATAGCTAAGCTCAACATATACATGAGATGGCGGTCAGCCAAATGATATTTCGGTCAATTGTTCGACCAGCCACCATCTCGGCGGTCTATCCCATACACAAGACTGCTTGCTTTGCTGAGCACTCCTGTGTTTTCTATGAGGGACCCGCCACCAGTTGTGTTTGGTGGAGGCTTACCTCTAGCAGGACAGAAGGATTGGCAATCCAAAATTGGACAAGCCGGATCCGTAACTTCTTTAACAATCAATTTTCTTGGCCCCTATACACATTATAGGTTTGACTGACATTAACTTTATGTCTAGGAGGAGGGGAGGACTTTACTTCAATGTTTGCCTCAAAGAATATTTATAGGCTGAAGATAACAGATATTATAATGGCTTCAGTTGTTTACTGCAGTTATATCTAATGGGCAATATAACACCAAAGGTACTACGAATGCCATTCGAATCAGTATTTAAAGAAGATAATGAGTTCATGAAGGTCATCAATGTGCAAAAGATAATGATTTATAGCCCAATTAGGGAACATATATCCATAATTAGGATGCTAAATGATAATATTGTATTAATTTCCCATCTGCATCCAATAGACTAAGAGCATATGTTCCTGATTTGTTTCTGAGGAAATATTGAAAGTTACTTAGAGAATGAAAAATTGCCCAAGAACATGGTATAACAAAAGAAAAACAAAAAAAGGAAACCTGCTCACCCAAGACTCCTCCTAATCTCACCCCTGCTCCTGATATGTGATCTAAGCACAAGGTGAATAGAGCATTGTAAAAGAAAGTTCCAGTTATTGATAGAAAAATACAAGATAGAAGTAATTTCAGCAACACCTAAAAAAATTAGTGAAAGAAGACAACATGAAAGACGAGACTCCAAGGCCGTCTTCACACGTCCGAGCTCCCGCCTTTGAGGCTGTTGAGTTCAGACCAGGAGACCCGCGGCATGTCCAGACATTGTAGTCTGGGCTTGTATATAAATGATTTGTTCTACTGTTGTACATATGTCACCTGAGGGGTCAATATGAAATGTGCTGTCAATAAATTTAATTACTTTTTAAGATTCCGGAATGATTTAGAATCTTCATAACCCTGGATTAAGGCTGTGCTCAGTAATTGCTTTTTCTTTTGGTGAATTCTGTACCTTGATCCAAGTCAGTTAGTGAAATTTCCGATCTGCCTTGGTCAAGCATGCTAAATGAAAATGTCCAGAAATTATAATAGTTCTGCACCAGACCATACAGACTCACACAACGGGGGCACCAAATGTTGATGTCCATTCTGTGAACAGAAGCAAAGCACCACCATGGCCCTGACACATTAGTGACTAGTAGCGACGAGCAGATCGGTGCCCACATTCCAGGTCAGAGCCTTCTGGCTGTGGACAGGAACTGTGCAAATTTCTTGAACTTTTAGATTCCCGAACATGACTTTAGTTAGCCAGGTTGGTGGAACATTTCCCATGTGCTTCACACCACATACATGATGTCACACCACGCCAGCAACTCAAACGCCATGCTGAGGAACCCGAAAGCTAAGGGTATTTGCAAAGTTCCTGTCCACAGCCAGAGGGCTCTGACCTAGACTGTGGACCAGGCTTACATGAAGTGTTTTGCTAATCTCTACTCACTAAATAGTTTCAAACTGCTTCTGACATCAGTCTTAGGCCAGAGTTCCACTTGCAAGAACGATATGAGAGACTTGCGCGTGTCTCAGATTGCATCACTCGGCATAGCCACCCACGCTCCGGACAGGAGCGTGTCAGCTACATGTATTTCTATGAAGCTCCACATTCCTATCCGGAGAGCAGGAGGCCGTGTCAGGCAAGACTCGAGCTAGTCTCTCGCATCACTCTCGAGAGTAGAACTCCTGCCTAAGGCTGGGGTCAGAGGGAATCAGCCACGTGAGGGAATCAGCCTCATTATGGAAGTTACACTCTGGTCAGACCTTGAGTGAAGTGTCATTCCCAGGATCTGATTCTCTCACATGTGAGAATCAAAGGAAAGGTGAGAAGATGAAGAGCTTAATTTTTCCATCTTCTCCATTGTGTTGGGGTATATTGGAATATTGGACTGCACTCCTATGTCATCGAACAGTTTGGTGTTTAACATGCAAAAATCAGTGAGAGGACCTATAGAACCCAAATGTCCACTAGTCTTAAAACAATTTTACTGACTTGAGTGGACCAATATGATAAAATATCACTTTTTTTTAATCCACCGCGCATTGTATAAGTCTGTCCATCACTGCTCTAGTCCTACAAGACAGAGGGACTTACTATGGATTCAGATAAAGAGAGAATACCCATATTATATGGCTGATATAATTGTCCACTATTTTATTTCTTATTATTACCCAAATAACATACAACATAGGATAATCATCAATTCCAGTAAATACTAAAGGGAATCTGTCAGCAAGTTTTTTCCATGTAATCTGAAGACAGCTTGAGGTAAGGATTAACACAAACATTTCAGCCATGAGCCTCTTATCTCACTGTGTGTTGTTCTTTACATGCCATGTTTGTTTTATCACCAGTAGCTGATCATTGCTGGACACAGCAGCTTGTGAGCCCAAGCCAAGAATGCCTTGGGCTGTGATTAGCATCTCATTGTCTATAGACATTGTACAATATTTTCGGGGGCAGCCTTTTCAGCTCTGTTGCTTGGCTAAAGTTAACACTTCTGATTACATCAGAACAGCTGCACCCAGTAATCTAAGAGATACATTGCTGTATTCAGGATTTCTTTCTATACATCGTGCTGCTCTCAGATGAGGTAGCAAAAACCTGCTGACAGATTCCCTTTAAGAGCAATGTGAATACATCACCATCAATGCTACCCCATAATTATAATTGTGAAATGGCTTCCCTCTGCCTGTCATTTTCACCCCCTCACCTCATATTTCAATTTTCATTTTCCCTCCTCTTCTTCCAAGAGCCATAACTTTTGTATTTTTCTGTCAGTATCGCCCTATGAGGGTTTGTTTCTTTGTGGGGCGAGTTGTACTTTTGAATGACATCATTTATTTTACCATATAGAGTAGTGAAAAATGGGGAAAAAATCCAAGTGTGCTGAACTTGTAGAAAAAAGTGCATTTGTTTTTTGGGTTTTTTATTCACCATGTTAACTATATGGTAAAACTGACATGACGGTGTGGTGCCTCAGGTTGGTTCGCGTTTGTAGATACTAAACATGTAAACTATTACTGTTATCTACTGTAAGTGGTGAAAAAAAATCAGATGTTTTTAACGGGAAAGAAGTGCACTTTTGGCGCCATTTTCTGTGACCCGTAGCGTTCTCATTTTTCGGGATCTGGGGTTGTGTGATGGCTTATATTTTGCAGCTTGAGCTGACATTTCTAGTACATGTGAGGTTTTGATTACCTGTTAGAGACAAAAAATCTTATCTTTTGGCAGAGAGGGGCAATTGCCCTTTGAAATGTGCTCACTTGGTCAGGTTGTGGGAACCCACAACCAGTATCTGTGCATAAACTGCTGCCGCTGGATCCACACTCTCACGTGCAACATGGCAAACATCTGGAGAAACAGGACGAAGTGCTGGAGATCTGCGCTGCTGAAAGGAAAACCCGGACTCGAGAAGTCTGGTGCAATGGTGTTTCTTTAATCCGACGCATTTCGGAGCAACCTCTGCTCCTTCCTTAAGGATTAATCCTTGAGGAAGGAGCAGAGGTTGCTCTGAAACACATCGGAATAAAAAAACTCCATTGCACCAGACTTCTCGAGTCCTAGTTTTCCTTTCAGCAGCGCAGATCTCCAGCACTTTGTCCTGTTTCTCCAAAACTTAATTTTGGCATTTTGTTGTTTTTTTCTGTTACACAGTTCTTACAGATCTGAATAATTGATTTTATATCTTGTTAGATCGGGCATTTCTGAATGCGGTGACACCAAATATGTGTATTTTATTACAGTTTTTTTTTAACGGGGCAAAAGATGATGATTTTAACTTTTATTTTTTTTTAATTTTTCACCTTTTACTTATTTTACTTTGCTCCTTAGGGCGCCTCAGCACTCCACAGTGTGATCGCTTATGCTATGTAGAGAGATGCCTCAGCACCTTTATGCACAGCAGAAATTATCACTTTCTGCTGGCATCATCACTTGGGCATCGCTGGCAGAAACTGATTCACAACAACATCTGGGTTCATCAGCTGACACCAGAATGTCATGGCAATGCATCAAGACCGTGTTATCGCATGACAGTGCCACTGATGCTGGGGTGGGGAATAGCTTGATCCCCGTTGCAGTGATTTGGATCGCATTGTCAGTCACTGACAGCGCAATCTAACGGGTTACCTGATCCGATCGGTGCAGTTAGCTACACATGTCAGATGATCAGATCAGCTGACATGTACAGGAGATAATGTAAACTGAGCATGTGAGCCATACTAATATATACACCCTTGTCATGAAGGGGTCATTTGGATAACTGGTCTTGCAGCACTGGGATCCTGGGTTCAAATCCCGCTAAGGACAACATCTGCAAGACGTTTGTATGTTCTCCACGTGTTTATGTGAGTTTCCTTCAATATTACATAGTGTATATTTTATGTATACTTTAGTTCTAAAGGTGCAGAACATAATTCTCACATATATTTCAGATACACAGCTTTCTTTCGTGTGTCATTTACACATAGGATATTATTTATTCAGGAGACCTTCTACTTCCCAACTGAGCAGATTAAAAGAAATTGCTTAGGATGCCTTTGCATTTTCAGTCTCATCAAGGTGTTAGGAATAGTGTGAGCTCAAAATCTTTAATTCACTGTAATGTTGTACCCGCAATGGTATTACCCTTGAAAGTCATGTCCTTCAGCATGAAAAGATAATTCATCACCTTGTAGAAGAACAAAACAATGCATTTAGCACTTGCAGGCAATAATTCATACGGCCAATTAAATATAAACACCTGCAAGGAACTTAACCCACAGTCAAGCATTATATACATGCTGGCGATATCGCACCTTGATTTCATGGGGCACTCAGGACCATTAGTTGGAATACCTTTTGTTTATAAATAAAAAATAGAATTTCAATTTTGAAAAATTAATCAGTATTAAATTTAAAAATTAAAACTGCTGTAAAAATGTCCTATGTGAACTGCAGGACATTCACTGATCAATACCTTACCGTAGTTCAATATGAATGAAAGTGAAATATGTTTTAATTCAAAGGAAACGTTTTACTGGATTTTTGTAATTTAAGCCAAGTTAAGCCAATTTAAGCCATTTTTTCGTATATCCTGCTCCGTTCCATAATTATGTTCCCTGGGAATTAAAAAAAGCTAATTTTCTCAACTGGGCAAATGCCATAAGACTTCTTGAAGTTTTGCGTGACCGGCATCAGAGGAGAGAAAGCAAATAGCAACAGAAATGTTTTGTGCCAGTTGGTTAAAGGGGAAATTTGGACTGTGATCAGCAAGGGGCGTTACTTTGAAATGGAGAAACAAAGAAGAAGAAAAATTACGTGAGAATCAGTGAAACGATGGCCATTGGAATAGGTGCTGAAAAATTCCGGTCAAAGGTCCTCTTTGGAGATGATGTCCTGGCAGCACAAGGCCATTGCTATTGATCTCCCGATAATGGACTTCAGGAAAATGGCGCCAGAGGCACACATGCACAGATTGAGATATTAAATGGGAGAGCCATGATCTCAATCTGCACTTGCGCCGCCTCCGATGTAATAAACTTCCGGAAAATGATACTGCAGGTGACGCATGTGAAGATTGAGATGTCGGTTCACCAAGATCTTAATCTGCGCATGTAACACCTCTGACACCATTCTCTTGAAATCCATCGTGTCCATCATCTGGAGATAAATGGCACTAGCCTTGCACTTCCACTACAACCCCTTCTACCAGCCCAGGGCCTGCAGCATCACCCCATTTGCACTGCCGCTGGCTTCCTGTAGTGGCTACCCTGACTCCTGTGACCAAACTCTAACAAAGCACCCCCATGGTAAGCTATATTCAGTCTATAAGGTGCACCCTCATTTTCCTCCCAATTTTAGTGTAAAAATGTGGGTCTTAGTAGTCTGAAAAATAGACTGGCAACTTACTGGTTGCAGTGAAATCATGGACACATTGTTCTATCTTGTTGCTGTGCACAAATGGAACAATGTCTCCATGATTTCACTGCAACCAGTAAGTTGCAAGTGAAATTCCTAGAAAAGTTCGTGTAAAGGTACCTTTAGGGAACATGACTCTATCCTGTACACAATCACAGGGAGGAGCTGAAGAAGGGGGCACGGAGTTTGTTATTTATAACCCTTAAAAGGTAATTGACAGAAAAACCCTTAAAATTGCTTCCTATTTACCAAAATGTTATGGTTCAAAGTCTGTAAATGTAAGCCACACCCCACAATAAGTCCCTTGTTTTTTTTAGATCAGACCTTAGGATTGTCCCAACAAAATTGTAACTGTTGGCAATTTAGTTGCTTCCATGCTTAGATGATAATTGTTGAAATAACAGGCCCAAAGCCTGAGGTTATGCTACTGTCAATATCTCAATAATTATTATTATTCTTTATTTATAGAGCACCATTGAATCCATGGTGCTGTATATGAGAAGGGGTTACATACAAACAAGTTAAAAATACAATGGACAAACTAACAGTGACAGACTGGTACAGAGGGGAGAGAGGACACTGCCCTTGCGGGCTTACATTCTACAGGGCAATGGAAAGGGGAACAGTAGGTTGGGACTGCTCAGGTGGTGGAGCACCGGCTCCAGTGGTGAGGTGGCACTGTGGTCATTGTAGCCTGAAGGCTGTTCTGACGAGATGGGTTTTTAGATTCCACTTGAAAGCTCCTAATGTAGGGGACAGTCAGACGTTTTGAGGTGCAGAATTTCAGACGATGGGGGATGCTTAGTTGAAGTCTTCTAGGCGGTTAGATGAGGAATGTACAAGTGTGGAGGAAAAGAGGAAGTCTTGGGAGGATCGAAGATTACGAGTTGGATGATATCAGGAGACTAGTTCAGAGATATATGGGTGGGAAAAATTGTGGATGACTTTGTAAGTCAATGTTAGTAGTTTGAATTAGATACGCTGGTGAATTGGGAGCCAGTGGAGGGATTTGCAGAGGGTAGAAGTGGAGGAGCAGCAAGGAGAGAGATGGATTAGTCAGGCAGCAGAGTTAAGGACAGATTGGAGAGGTGCAAGAGCATTAGCACGGAGGCCACAGAGGTGGAGGTTGCAGTAGTTGAGACAGGAGATGATTAGGGCATGCACCAGTAGTTTAGTAGATTGAGGGTTGAGGAAGGGACGGATTCTGGAAATATTTGTGAGTTGGAGGAGGCAGAAGGTGGCGAGAGCTTGAATGTGTGGTCTGAAAGATAAGGCAGAGTCAAGGATCATTCCGAGGCAGCGGACGTCAGGTACAGGGCAAAGTGTGATATCATTTATTGTGATAGATAGATCAGGTAAGGGAGGTGCGCAAGATGGGTGAAAGATGAGGAGTTCAGTTTTGTCTACATTTAGTTTAAGGAAGTGAGAGGAGAAGAAGGAGGATGTGGCTGATAGACACTCTGGGATTCTGGTCAGCAGGGAGGTGATGTCTTGGCTAGAGAGGTAGAGCTGAGTGTCATCAGCCTACAGGTGGTACTGGAATCCTTGGGACTTTAAGAGTTGTGTTAGGCCAAGGGTACAGATGATGGAAAAAATAGGGGTTCCAGGACATATCCTTGAGGGACCCCAACAGAGAGGGGATGGGGTGAGGAGGTAGTACTGGAGTGGGAGACACTAAATGTGCGGTTGGAAAGGTAGGAAGGGATCCAAGAGAGAGCAAGGTCAGTAATACCAATGGAAGAGAGGATCTGTAATAGGAGGCAGTGGTCGACTGTGTCCAATGCAGAGGACATGTCAAGAAGGAGGAGGATGGAGAAGTGTTCGTTAGCTTTGGTGGCAAGTAGGTCATTAGTAATTTTCGTTAAGGCGGTTTCAGTGGAGTGGTGGGGGCAGAAGCCAGATTGAAGGTTGTCAAAGAGAGAGTTGGATGAGAGTTGTGATGAGAGTACAGTGTGGACATGTTTTTCAAGAAATTTGGAGGCGAACGGGAGCAGCGATATGGGACGGGAGCTGGATGTGAAAGTCGGGTTGAGAGATGGTTTCTTCAAGACAGGTGTAATTGTTGCATGTTTGAAAGCGGAAGGAAAGGTACCGGAGGTTAGTGATAGATTGAAGAGGTGGGTTAGGGCTGGGATAAGCATGATGGTGATGTTCGGGAGGAAGTGGGATTGGATGGGGTGCGATGCACAAGTGGTGAGGTGCGATTTGGAGTGGAGGTGTGCAAGTTCTCCTTCAGTGATGGAGGGGAGGAGAGTTAGTGGGGGAGAGGAGTGGTCTGATATACATAGGGGTTGTGATGGTTGGGTAGCAAAGACTTTTCTGATCTGATCGATTTTATTAGTGAAGTGTGTAGCGAAGTCTTCTGCAGAGATATGAGATGTAGGGGGGCAAAGGAGAGAATTAAATGTGTTGAATAACTGCCTGGGGTTGTGGGATAAAGAGGGTATGAGGGTAATGAAGTAGTTCTGTTTAGTGGTGGTGAGTGCTGCCTTGAATGTGAGAAGTGCTTGTTTGAATGCTGTGTAGTCTTCTTGTGAATGTGTTTTCTTCAAGCGCCACTCAGCAACCCTAGACTCTGTGCCAGGGTTGTCTGTTGATTCGTCATGTCCTGCCGTGAACGAGAGGGGCAACTGCATCAACTGCTGTGAGTGTAGAGTTGTAGAAAGCGGAGACGTTATCTGTGTCATGGAATGAGGACATGGAGGGTAGTGGTAGAATAGAGTCAGAGAGTATGTGAGTGTCAACGTGTGTTAGGTTTCAGCGAAGGTGTGCGAGTTTGTGGGCATGGGTGGCAGGTGAGGAGGACAAGGATGAGAAGGTAAGTAGATGGTGGTCAGATAGGGGGAGAGGGGAGGTTGTGGGGTTAGTTAGGGGGCAGAGGCGGGTAAAAATGAGGTCTAGTCTATGTCCGTCTGTGTGTGGCTGTGGAGGACCATTGAGAGAGGCCAAAGGAGGAAGCAGGTGACAGGAGTTTGGAGGCTGCTGACTGGTTGGTATCAATGGGGATGTTGAAGTCACCCATTATGATGGTGGGAATGTCAACAGAGAGAAAGTGAAGAAGCCAGATGGAGAATTGGTCAAAGAACGCAGTGGTAGGGCCTGGTGGTCGATATGCTGTATGCTGGCCACTTGGAAGTTTGACGGAGAGTAGATATGGACAGAGTGCATTTCAAAGGATGAGAGGATAAGGGAGGGAGGAAGAGGAATTGAGTTGAAGGTGCAGTTGCTAGAAAGGAGAAGACCCACTCCTCCACCATGTTTGTTGTTAGTTCTCATCTCAATGAGAATTGATGAAGATAGTGGTTTACATCTCTACTTGATCATCACGACAACACTTCAATCATGTAATAGAAATCAGAAGTCTATCAGTTGTGCAGGTGTCAGCCTTGAGCCTGTACATTTTACTTTTTAAAGTATCCTAGAGGGTGCTCCAAGAGTCTATGCTAAGACAACACTACTGTTTGACTTGTCTATCACACCACCTGTTCTCTTCGCTATGGAAGTGACTTTAGACTCACCTTTGCATTAATCCAAACCTCCCACTCCCGGCTCCAAGACTTCTCCTGAGCTGCACCAATTCTTTGGATTGCTCTACCCCAAGAAATTAGGTGTATCCACAACTTACATAGTTTCAGGCGATCCCTAAAAACACATCTTTTTAGGGCGGCCTATCATGATCCCTTGTCAAGGTCATCTAGACATAGGCTATCCACTCCACCAGTCTCAAGTGGACCACAAATAATGGTTGGTAGCCACGTATACTGCTCCTATCTGTTCCCCATCTCCTCAAGTTGACTATATCATCATTGTAAGTAAACACGTGTACTTTGTGTCACCCCCACCTCATTGTTAGAGTGTAAACTGTCATTATTTTGCTCTAATTGTTGTATTGTATTATGCTTTGTATTGTATTGTATTGTTTTCTGTATTGTATTGTATTTTCTGATAACTGTTTCTTATGATTGTTTAAATATGAATCTCTGAATTGTGAAGCGCTGAGGAATATGTTAGCGCTATGTAAATAAAGATTATTATTTTTATTTTTAATTTGTGCCTCGTAATCCCATATGGTACTTTACTGTAAATTCAAACTTTGTTGTATTGTGAGACAAACATGAAAAACATCGCAGAAAAAATCTATGTATTTGATCTCACCTGAAACTCATCTGGAAAACTTGACCTTGATTGACTCTCTGAGTCTTGTTGTCAAAGCCATGAAGCATCTCTCCGAACAATGTGTCATTCAGGTGACCATCTGGACGTAGGCACTTAGAACTATCACAAAGGTCTGTCACCATTAGACAAGTTCTGCCATCTGATGCTAGTCGATATTCATCCACACAGCTACAAATAAATATAAATATACTAAGAAATGAGAAGTAAAAAGTATCTAAAGTATCTACATTAGGCAACCAAACACCTTTCCATCATAGACACCTGGTAGGTAGCCTTTCAAGCTCTAGCCTTCTTTTATGTATACACTTCCCTATATACACTTCATTATACAGAATACCGTAATCTGTTGCTTAGTTAAGTGCCACACTCCATCTTTTTTGACTCAAGTAGAAGAAGGGTACCACTAAAGCCTTATTCGGACAGTTAATATGCAATGACTGCAATTTTAAAGAATTTGTCCGGGACTATTATTTCTATACCAAGTACCGAAAAACTATCAGACAGGTTGGTGCTAACGGAGGTAACTCCCTGCCTGTTGCACCCAGCATCTGCACAGAGCAGTTGGTGACCAGTCCTGCCGGCAATTCAGGTGCTCTATGTCAACATAGAAGGTCTTCATCTTCCAGGCTGTTCTGTTGACAGGATCAAAGAAAGAAAAGGTTTGGTATCATGTTAGACAGTTGAATAAAGATTGTTTGCTCTCAGAGGGATTAACAAAATAATAATTTTGTATTTATAATACCTTTTAAGGGCTAAAGGAAATAAAATAAGTGATGTTACAAAGCAAGCTTTCGAGACTACTTACGTCTATTCATATGCCTGATGAAGAGACGTACCATATATACTCGCGTATAAGCCGAGCTTTTCAGCCCAAAAATTGGGCTGAAAAGTACCCCCCTCAGCTTATACGCGAGTCATACGCCCCCCATGAGTATACAGCAGCCCCAGCAGCCTCAGTAATCCAGGGCCCCCCCCCTTGCTCCGGAGACCTGTAAAGTAAAATCTTTATACTTATCACTGTCCTGTCGCCGCCGTCCCCGCCGCTGCCGACATCGCACTCACCCGGCTTCATCCGTCCGTCTTCTTCCGGCTTCCTGTTCGGCGCAGGCAATGACGTCATTGCCTGCGCCGAACAGGAAGCCGGAAGAAGACGGATGAAGCCGGGTGAGCGCGATGTCGGCAGCGGCGGGGACGGCGGCGACAGGACAGTGATAAGTATAAAGATTTTACTTTACAGGTTTCCGGAGCAAGGGGGGGGGACCTGGATTACTGAGGCTGCTGGGGCTGCTGTATACTACCACTAGGGCTGCTGGGGCTGATGTATACTACCACTGGGGCTGCTGGGGCTGCTGTATACTACCACTGGGGCTGCTGTATACTACCACTGGGGCTGCTGGGGCTGCTGTATACTACCACTGGGGCTGCTGTATACTACCACTGGGGCTGCTCTGGCTGCTGTATACTACCATTGGGGAGGCCTGCATACCACTGGGGGGGGCCTGTATACCACACTGCTGGGGGCTGTATACCTGTGCTGGGGTCCACCCTCGGCTTATACACGAGTCAATAGGTTTTCCCAGATTTTGGGGGCAAAAGTAGGGGGGTCGGCTTATACACGGGTCGGCTTATACACGAGTATATACGGTAAGTAGTGTCGATAGCTTGTTTTGTAACATCATTTATTTTATTTTTGTTAGCCATTAAGAGGTATCACAGCTACAAGATTATTATTTTGTATCTCCCGTTGTGAGCATGTGACTGATGGACTGGAAGCTACCTTCCCGCAGTTAGGCAGTGGGATACCAGTTATCAATCAATGAAAAATATTATAACAAAAAATGGCCACAGTATTCACCTACCTATGTCGCAGAAATGAATGAGCTAATAGTATGCAACAGCATAGCCTTGATAAAGGCGGAGACAACAAATGTGCAAAATACTGATGAGACAACCTACCAATTCATGGAGGGGTTGATTGCTTAGTTTTGGATTTGCCCACAGATAAGACATGTATAGAATAAAGGTAACACACAGATAGTGCAGTGTTTGGCTTTCAGCCTATTAGTGATGCCCATACTATTCGATTAGGCGGGTTGCCCAGCACATTATAAGTGCACTCCACCAGGACAGACACCCTAGTTGACAAGACTAGATGGGTTTGTCTGCATCCTGCATAAACATGCAAAAAATATATATAATATACATGAGGTATTGAATTATATTTTGGCCAAAATACACAAGCTCGCAACCCACGTCAAGAGTCCTCAAAATTAAAAGCAAAGCCATAGAAAGAGGAATTAAAACTCCCCCCAAAATTATAAAGAATAAAATAGCCGAAAAAGGGCTACAGCATTTACCTGCCCTGGACACAGAAATAGGATGTAGCCAGCTCCGTTGACAAGGCGGAGGCAACAAAGGTGTTAAATACCGATCAAGAGAAAATCATTCACAACCTACCAATCCAAGAAGGGGGTTATTGCCTAGTATTGAAATTGCACAGAGATAACACTTTTGTAAGGAGCGGTACACATGTAGTGCACAATGTGTACCAGCATGAAATTGACACTAATGCCCTGTCAACTGAGCAGAGTGGAAAAGAAGCTGACGCTCTGTTGATGTGCTGTCAGAAGCCATTGAATTGCTGGCAGAAACAGCCCAGTTGAATACTTTTTGCCAAAAAAACTACAGAGCGCAGTTGCAATTCCATATTCTGGAAATATGGGCTACAAAAAGTCTCCCTGGAGCAGGATACGTTGCCCCGCTTGCATCATGAATCTCTTTCAAACTTGACATGTCTAATCTATGGTCGGTTCTTTATATCCACTCACCCACAGAACATGTATATGGCGCTCTCATTTGGGTCATTGGGGAGGGATATCATCTGTTGTAAACAAAGTTGTTCACAGCCTCCATTGGATCCATCTGAACAGTCGATTCCTTTGGTGTAATCATAGCAACCACTTCCATCCTTCATTGGCTTTAATCCCCCAGGACACTATTAGCAAAGAGAGTAAGAAGGTGTAGATATCATTACTAGAATTGTACCGTCAATACAAATTAGTGTGCATCTGTTGTCACTACATCATTATTCTTATCAGTATAATTTCTTATCTATATGGTAAAGGGAGATTCACTCTAAAAAGGCCCCAATTATTCTGCAGTAACTCTTGTTAGGATGAAGCAATCTGAACACAAAATATGGTACATACCTTCATGTACGTATAATGGATTGCATACAATGCTGTAAGTGATCTCCTTTTCTGCTAGACACATTGCGACGCCGTGCTCCATGTATTTGAATGTTTCAACAATCGGATGGAATAGCGGCAATATCACATTGGATGTTTCTCTGCAAATCTTTCATGATGTGAGACTTGTTCTGACATTTCCATTGAACATAGCTCAAAGGAAGACGTTGGGTGGTGTCAGATCCAGAGACTTATGGCCACTTTACACGTCCCAACATCGGGCCAATGTTGGATAGCGCGCTTTTTCTGGGCAGAATTCCAAGATCGCATAAGAGCTGTCACACAGCGCGATATCGGCAGTCAACGCAACTGCGATGTATACGCCCCCTTATACGGGCGACCCAGGAACGACCATTTAACATGGGAGAGAATAGGGGAAGTTGTACTCCACATCGTTGTTGGGCGTTCACACAGCATGATCCGGCCACATCGTCCATCCAATATTGGGCCATTGGAGAGCCTGCTCATTTCTTCCCCGATATTGTTTTGGCATCGTTCGTGCATCGTATTGGACATTTAGACCATACAACGCATGAATGATATCGGGGCCAACACACGAACCACGTGACTTTTTATCGGAGTTGGACGCCGATATCGGGACATGTAACATGGCCATTACTTTTAAATCCTGCACACCCCCATCCTGATGAGAAGTCGAATGATTTAAATGAATGTGTGCACCCGGAAGTTGGAAATGGAAGTTAAAGCTGTCTAGCACCAAATTCATTGCTCCGACATAGGGACGTCCTGGCTTCTTTGAAGCTCCATATACTGAACCCATTGCACATTGATTTATGCAGATTGCTTAGTTTTACCAAAATATTCGTGGCCTCTTTTCAGTGAATCTCCCTATATTGATATGACAATCATCCACCAATGAAAAACTACTCAATCACAATACTCATTGCATCTCTTGTAATTGTTTCTTTACCCATGCACCTACCTACCTATAGCATTGTACAATTATTGATTATGTGTTTTGCCAATACAAAAGTCTAACATATTCCAGAAAATTGTACTAAAGTCATCATTCACATCCATCCTTCTAACATTCTACTTCCATGGAAACATAAGAAAAACTCACAGAAATACAGTCAGTATGTTTTTGATATGTTGGGGTAAAAGAAAAGTGAGATAAACAATCTTTATGCAAATGTCATCCCTAGTTGGATTAGACTAGGATGTTGAGGAGCTCAAGGGTATGACAACTTTTTTCCATAGAGACAATTATTTACATCATTGATAGTTATGTCTTTGTACACTTTCTGTTCATGGACAACCCATCTAATTGAGTAAAACATGAAATAAATGCAGACTTTTGTTGTATTTGGTCAGCTGTTTTATACCTGAGCTTGCAAAAACAGTTTCCATAAAAATAAGAGAAAAAATGTTGTATGTAATACTTTCTGTTCTGGCTCTAGGACCGGTCTCGGTTTCTGTAAGAAGCCTCATAGATAAACCATTAGACCTTACAACAGCTGTGCATATGTTGAATCATATTTCAATAAACACATATAAAGGTAGATAATTTATTAAGTTTAAAAATGTGAATGAAATAGAAAAAATGTTCTCAATGAGCTTGAACCTACTTAATGCATGTTCACTAACCCCATTATGACCAGTGACGAGTTTAGCCGTCATGGAAAGGAGATGAGGCTGAGAGGAGCAATTTGACTGCCAGGGGCAGCAATCTATATGGTCGCTGTCCCTGGCTCTGTGTCGCCCC
This sequence comes from Allobates femoralis, assembly GCA_033576535.1. NCBI lineage: Eukaryota > Metazoa > Chordata > Amphibia > Anura > Aromobatidae > Allobates > Allobates femoralis. The sequence continues at coordinate 43,767,616 of JARQOC010000008.1, read as the reverse complement.
CTAAGTGCTGTGAGCTTACCAATCACAGCACTTAGAGTTCAGGGAGAGGGAGCGCAGGGTCACTCCCCTCTCCCTAGGTGATCAGCACATCATAATTTAATTGTGATGGGCTGATTGCCATGGTAACCTGATTGGCCAGATTGCCAGGTCTTGAACATGCATCAATGACCTGGCAATCTGGCCAATCAGGTGGCTGGTAGCGATCAGGTGCTTTGTGATGTCTGGCCATCTGATTGGCCAGATCGCTACTAGCCATCTAATTGGCTGTCAGACTCACAGGTCCTCGTCATTGATCGGATGTCTTCTTTGCCGGTCCCGGTGCAGGCGTCGGATAGGTGAGTATGATATTTTTTTATTTTTTAACAACTTTTATTCACTTTTAGTGCACTTTCGCAGTGTATATATAGATACACTGCAAAAGTTAAAGGACTACTCACTACTCCCGAGTAATCACAAGAAACTCAGGGAGTAGTGAGTAGCCCGAATATCGTTACTATTCGGCGAGTACCAAATAGTGACGATTCTACTCGCTCATCCCTAGCTGTGGCCAGTGATATGAAGGAGGATGGAAGACGGGAAGTTCAGGAGTCAGAACACAGAGGTATGTAGCTGGGTAACAGTTACAGAAAGTGGTGGGGGAAAAATGTCAGTAAGCCTAGTCCAGATGTGGCACAACCTAGTAAATATGCCTGTTTGACTGATATTAGGGATACAGGCCCAGGACTATGGTCACTATAGCAGGACATTGCAAATGGGAACCAGGAAAACAACTGCGGAAGGCAGGAGGGAAATAGCAGTGAAACAAAGGCCTGACAGATGTTGGTGGTAATGAACTCTATAATTAGACGAACTGACAGGGTTATCTGCCGCCGAGACTGTGAATGTCGAACAGTGTGTTATTTGTTGGGTTCTCAGATTCTGCATATTGCGGATCGGCCAGACAGATTGCTGGGTGGGGCTGGGGAAAATCCAGCAGTTATGGTGGTAGACATTGATACCAATGGCAAAGTTAGAGGTAGGTGGAAGGTCCTTAAAAATAATTACAGGGATCTAGGAGACAAGCTGGAGTCCAGGACCTCCTAGGTGGTGTGATCAGAAGTACTACTGGTCATGAGTATCACTAGAAAGACAGTGACAGATTAGAGAAATAAATGACTCATCCCAGGGCCTTGGGCAACTCGGGTCCCGGGCGTTGTATTAAGGAGTTGTCACTGGTGGCTGGTGCCCGGGCCCGTGGCCCTGGTGGTCGCTGAAAAATGTGTAAAAATAAAAGAATAAAGCACAATGTTCGTAATGCCATCTACGGTACCCAGTAATGATATCGGTGCTGCTTTCAGACCTCCAGGGATGGTGATGCTGCAGCTAGATGATAATGCTCCCCGCAGGTGGAGAAGAATCCCTGGGGCAGTGATGGAATAGAGAACTCACACAGGAAGGCGGCTCCACAGGTGGAGGCTTTAATGCAGTCTAAACTGAGGAGACTGGAATGCACTTCCCCGGAATGATGGAAATAAGACACCACACACAGTTCAAGCTCTGCACGGGTTTACTGGTAACTCCAGGCAGCTTTCAGGTATTACACAGTCATGGGTAGCTGGCCTTAGTTGTTACCAAAGGATGGGATGTCTCCTAGAGGCCCTCAGTGGTGTTCCTGCTGGTATCTCCCTCTGTCCTTGTCCTGCGCTCTCTGCTCCTGCACCATCCTAGCGCTTCCCTGCATTGAGCCCTTCGCTGGTCCCCATGGATCCTGACGGAGGCTTCCTAATTGCAGGCCTCCTTTATCCTACACGGGAGCTTTTGGGGATGTATGCAGGGAATGGTCGCGACTCCCTAGGGCAGCTCGCGTCCCTCCGGTTTGGCAGCACAGGGATGAACTCCTGCACCACTCTCGGAGCTGGTCCTCCATTGTTGGACTGTGTCTTCCGGGCCGGGTATCATTCCGGTCCAGATTAGGGTGTTAACTGACACCCAGGGATCCCCCTTCTGTCTGGGCCATCTCTCTTTAGGTGCCCTCCACTGAGCCACTCGCAGGGTCCCCTATTCTTCAGCTCTCCTCACAATCTGGCTAACTCATCTTCCCGCTCTTCACTACCCACCTAAACTCCACCCACCGGGATCGGTTCCTTAGTAACGGGTTAACCAATTGATCCCCTGGCTCTAGGTGTGTGAATACGTGTGATGAGAGCCCCAGATTAACATTCCAACCCCCCTGGTCACAGGGATACCACACTCACTGCTCCCCTCCATGGCATCCCAACCAGTGGGTCGCCGCATAAATAAGTAGCTTCAAAACTGGTGCAGGAAGGAAGGGTTTGGGTTCATAGGGAACTGGGCTGACTTTTCTGTTGGCTACAGACTACAGTAGGGATGGGGTGCACCTCAATAGGGAGGGGGCAGCTCTGCTTGGGGAAAAATGGTTAGACAGATGAAGCAGCTTTTAAAGTAGGATCCGGTAGGAGGGAGCATAGTTGTGCAAATAAATGGATAGAGTAGACAGACACAGTGAATCAGTAGGGGTCAAAGTGAATTTAAAGTGGTTCTGTTAAGTGCAAGAAAAGTAGGCAGGTAAGTAGGACTAATAAAGGTGCTAATGCTATCAAATGTTTGATAGCAAATGCAAGAGTCTTGCAGACAAAATGCATTACAGAAACTTGGTTGGATGAGAGCCATGACTGTGTGACAAACGTAGCGGGTTACACCACATTCAGAAAGGACAGGAACGACAAAAAAGGTGGAGGAGTCTGTATTTTCATTATATCCAATTTAAGACCTGTGCTAAGTAATGCCATTGGGGGGAGCTGCGACAATATAGTCAGTCTGGGTAAATGTACACGGGAAGACATTAATAGAAAGCTTCTAATTGGAGTTTGCTATAAGCCTCTTAATATAGCTGAACAGAAGAGGATGAAATGCTGAAACAAATTAAAAAGTAAGCAAATAATAATTGGGTCCTAATTATGAGGGATTTTAACCATCTCAACATTAAGTAGGATATTGAATCTTCTGGTTGTGCTAAAAGCTGCAGGTTCTTATCTTCAGTTTAAGACAATTACCTCTCTCAGTTGGTAGATGAACCAACCACAGGAGATAATCTGCTTGATCTGGTCCTGTCAAATAGAGCAGATAGGCTGGGTTCACATTTGCGGACCCCCTCCGCAGCGTTCTGCGGAGGGGATCCGCAATGTGACCGCAGCGGCCGCGAGCTCCTATCTTTATAATGGGAGCGCACGGTGCTGCGCTTGACTGCGCATGACCGTGCGCACCCATTCACTCCCATATGTGATCTGTGCGCAGGCGGATGCCTGCACACAAATCACACAGTCTCGTCCGCACCAGGGACGCGACATGTTGCATTCCTGGTGCGGATGAGACTGTGTGATTTGTGCGCAGGCATCCGCCTGCACACAGATCACATATGGGAGTGAATGGGTGCGCACGGTCATGCGCAGTCAAGCGCAGCACCGTGCGCTCCCATTATAAAGATAGGAGCTCACGGCCGCTGCGGTCACATTGCGGATGCCCTCCGCAGAACGCTGTGGAGGGGTCCGCAAATGTGAACCCAGCCATACAATTTCATATCTATAGGTCAGGAGCACTTGGGCAACAGTGACCATAATATGGTAAGTTTCAATGTAGTATTCAATAGAACATTTCAAGGAGGAAGTGTAAAATCCTGGATCTTTAGGAAAGCTGATTTAAACAAATTAAGGGTAGAGATTAGTGTTGTAGATTGGGTTTATGTCCTGGTAACTGGGGATACCGAACAAAAATGGGGCGCGTTTAAAGGTCTAGTACCAGAATCCTGTAGACAATTTATATCCTCTGGCAATAAAATGTCCAGGAATAAAGTGAAATTATGGATAAATATGATAGCACAAACTATAACAACACAAAAATGAAGGGCATTCATAACCTTGAAGGCCAAGAAATCAGAAATAGCATTTCAGGAGTATAGGAAATGTAAAATAGAAAATATAAAAAAGAAATCAAGCTAGCAAAGTTAGCTGCTGAAAAACAAATCACCAACTACATTAAAATAAATCCCAACATTTTTTATAAGTATAACAATGCAAAAAATAATAAAACAAATGGCATTGGCCACTTAGAAGATGATAATAACAAGATAATTATAGAGGACAAAGCAAAGGCTGAGATATTAAACAGGCACTTTTCATCCATTTTCAACAATGGGATTATTTAGCAAGAATAAAAAATCAAAGTTCACCACTTAATATTAATTTAACACAAGAAAAAGTACAGTTGGATCTGACAAACTAAACATAGATTAATCTCCAGGACCAGATGGTATTCATCCAAGGATATTGAGGGAATTGAGCTCAGTAATTGACAGACCGCTCAGAACATATCTCATCTTCTTAGACTCTCTTACAACAGGGTTAGTGCCTCAGGATCGGAGGATGGCTGATGTGATATCGATATTTAAGAAAAATAAGAAGGGGGATCCAGGCAACTACTGTTAAGTAAACGTCTGACATCAATGGTTTGCAAAGCTTTTGAGAGCATTATGAAAGATGACTTGCAAAAATATATTACAGAGAATAATATAATTACAGCCAACCAGCATGAATTCATGAAAGATAAGTGACGTCTATCAACATAATGAGTTTCTATGAAGAGGTACGGTAAGTACAAATCTGGATATTGGTAATGCGGCTGATGTGATTTCCCTGGACATTGCAATGGTATTTGTTAATGTAAAATTATTATTATTATTAATTATTATTAAGTATTTATATAGTGCCATTAGGTTACATGGCTCTTTACAAGTAAGAGGGTAGAGAAAGACAAGTGGTAAAAACGACGACAAATCGACAAATCAGTCATACGGGTACAGTAGGGCAGAGGGTCCTGTCCGCGAGGGCTCACAGTCTAGAGGGGGTGGGGAGGGAGACAGTAGGAGGGGAGGGGTGAGATGGTGCAGCGGATTAGGTCTCAGTGTGTGTTGTAGGCTTGTAGGAAGAGGTGGGTCTTCAGGTTTTTCTTGAAGGTTCCCAGGGTAGGGGAATGTCTGATGTGGTGGGGGAGGGAGTTCCAGAGTATGGCAGAAGCACGAGAGAAGTCTTGTATGCGCTTGTGGGAGTTGGAAATGTAGGGGGAGAAGAGAAGGCGTTCTTGAGAGGGGCGCAGGGTGCGCAAGGGGAGGTAGCGGGAGACCAGGTCAGAGATGTAGGGAGGGGACAGGTTGTGTATGGCCTTGTATGTCAGGGTTAGGGTTTTGAAGCGGGATCGCTGGGGGATGGGGAGCCAGTGGAGGGCTCGGCGTATGAGCCCCCACATAGCCTCTCTATATATCATATCATATCAACCAGCACCAGAAATGGGTACTATGGGAAACTATATGCACATGGGTAAAGAACGGGCTAAGGCTACGTTCACACATTTGCGTATTTTGCTGCGCTTTTTTACGCGCGCTTTTTGCCGCGTTTTTCAGCCGCGCAAAAAAGCGCAGCAAAATACGCAGGGGCTTTCACACACTGCGCTTTCTTTCCCCCAGAAAGCGCAGTGATGTCACAGAGGGGAGGAAGAATCCTGCTTCCTCCTCCCCTCTGTGACAGCTGTGGCCGCCCCATTAGACTTCACAGTGTTCATACACACTGTGAAGTCTAAATTAAACTAAAGCAAGTGTGTGAAAAATAAAAAACAATGAATGCTCACCTTCCGACGCCTTCTCCCGGTGTCTGGTCTCCGGTTGTAAGTTAGATTTCGTCTGACAAGACCTGTGGTGATGTCAGAGGGGGGGCGTTCCCGGGCACTCGCGGTCACGTGATACCACATGACCGCGAGCAGCCAATCAGCGATGGGACCGCCCCGGGAACGCCCCCTCTGACATCACCACAGGTCTTGTCAGACGAAATCTAACTTACAACCGGAGACCAGACACCGGGAGAAGGCGTCGGAAGGTGAGTATTCATTGTTTTTTATTTTTCACACACTTGCTTTAGTTTAATTTAGACTTCACAGTGTGTATTAACACTGTGAAGTCTAATGGGGCGGCCACAGCTGTCACAGAGGGGAGGAGGAAGCAGGATTCTTCCTCCCCTCTGGGAAAATACGCAGAAGTAGCTCCGTAAAGAATTGACATATCAATTCTTTACGGAGCTGCGTTTTCTCCCGGAAAACGCACTGCGTATTTTTACGCAATGTCTGCACTACAAAGTGAATTTCCCATTCACTTTGCTGGCAGACAAAAAGCACATTGCGTATTTTGAAAAGCGCGCGTAAAAAAACGCAGCAAAATACGCAATGTGTGAACGCAGCCTAAAAGGGAGGAAACAGAGTCGTTGTGAATTGTAGATTCTCTAAATGGGCTATAGTCCGCAGTGGGGACTGCAGTGATCTGTGCTAGGACCGCTTCTTTTTAATTTCATTATTAATGGCCTTGTGGGTGGGATTAAGAGCAAAGTGTCAGTCTTTGCTGATGACACCAAACTACGTAGGATATTAAAAACTGACTTGATAGTACAATATTAAAAAACGATCTGGATAAGATAAGATCTGTATAAGGGTACCTTTACACGACGCCAGCGCGGCGAGAAATATTGACGGCAATATGTCGCCCTGCGACAATCGCCGTCAAAATCTCTCCCAATTATGGCGTGTAATTGGGGAATTTGGCAGCGATCTGTCGCCTCGCCATGGTCGCCTGATGTCAGAGCAGTGCACTGAAATCAGGCGACCTTGGTGAGGCGACATATCGCTGCCAAATTCCCCAATTACTCGCCGCAATTGGGAGAAATTTTGACGGCGAATGTTGCAGGGCGACATATTGCCGTCAATATTTCTAGCAGCGGTGGTGGCGTGTAAAGGTACCCTTAGATGTCTGAAAGGGAAAACACTTGGCAAATGAAGTTTAGCATTGATAAATTAAGAGTAATGCACCTAGGAGGAGTAATCCTATTGCTGAATATACTGTACATTAAATGGATGTATACTCAGGACTACAGAACAGGAGAAGGACTTAGGCATTTTGGTTACAAATAAATAATTGTAAATAGTGGGCTATGTTTGGCTTCATACTGTTCTTAAGAGGCTATGTGGGGCCGTATACTGTATATGTGGTACTATATTGGGGATTATTCTGTATTTAGGAAGTTATGTTGGGGCTCATATTGAATATAAGAGACTATGTGAGGGTTCAGACTTGACTTTGGGGGCTATGTGGGGTCTCGTACTTTATATAAAGTGGCTATGTGGGGGCTCATACTATATATAAAGAAGCAATGTGAGGGCTCATACTGGATATAGGGGTTAAATGAGGGCTCATTCTACATATAGAGGGGATATGTGGGGGCTCACACTTTATGTAGGGGCCTGTGTGGGTGCTCAATCTGTTTATAAAAGGGCTATATTGGGCTCATACTGCATATAGGGGGTTATATGAGGGCTCATACTGTATATAGAGAGACTATGTGGGGGTTCATACTGTATATAGAGAGGCTATGTGGGGGCTCATACTGTATATCAGATTCTTGGACAAAGTGCTTCGGTGTCCGCGCTGCTGCTCCGGGTTCAAAGAAACACAGACACAGGGATGTCTGGTACAGCTACAGCCTTTATTTTCCGACGCGTTTCGGAGCCTCCTCCCGAGCTCCTTCCTCAGGGAAGGAGCTCGGGAGGAGGCTCCGAAACGCGTCGGAAAATAAAGGCTGTAGCTGTACCAGACATCCCTGTGTCTGTGTTTCTTTGATCCCGGAGCAGCAGCGCGGACACCGAAGCACTTTGTCCAAGAATCTGCATCTCGACCACGGTCACCGTTGGGAGTGCGGTCCCTGCAGCAGCTGCTTGTACGCTTTTCTACCAGTCGTGGGTTTCACAACTGCTAAAGGTGAGCAATTCCACATCAACAAGTGAATGTGTTTAATTGAGATAAGACCCTATATGCGCATTCTTTCTTTCACACATACTGTATATCGAGAGACCATGTGGGGGCTCATGCTGTATATAGAAAGGCTATGTGGGAACTCATATTGTATATAGAGAGGCCATGTGGGGGCTCATTCTGTATATAGAGAGGCCATGTGGGGGCTAATACTGTATATAGAGAGGCTATGTGGGGGCTCATACTGTATATAGAAAGGCTATGTGAGGGCATATACTGTGTATAGAGAGGCCATGTGGGGGCTCATACTGTATATAGAGAGGCCATGTGGGGGCTCATACTGTATATAGAAAGGCTATGTGAGGGCATATACTGTGTATAGAGAGGCCATGTGGGGCTCATACTGTATATAGAGAGGCCATGTGGGGGCTCATACTGTATATAGAAAGGCTATGTGAGGGCATATACTGTGTATAGAGAGGCCATGTGGGGGCTCATACTGTATATAGAGAGGCCATGTGGGGGCTCATACTGTATATAGAGAGGTTATGTGTGGGCTCATAATTTATATATATAGGACTGTGTGCAGGCTCATATGATATGTAGGGTGATGTCAGCTTACTTAATTCTGTTCAATATGGAGTGATAATATGAATATAAAATAGTACTCATAATTAATAGGTTGATATTAATATTGAGTAGAATTAATTTCAGCCTAGAGGCTGTGACTAGTCCCAGCCACTCATATGGTCCCCTCAAGAAAATGAATTGCCCACCCCTGCCATAAAGGCTTAACATATGTAAAATGTTACTTTTTCACATGTGTTTTGTATGTCTGTAAAGATTAGATAACATGATTAAATTTACCCCCACTGATTATGGCAAGACAATAGTTATTTCTACAAGTAAAAGATAAAACAAGTGTATAGATGACCGAAGTGTCGGAGAATACTTGCCTAACCATGATAACAATCAAAAACTCTTTGTGTTTACATTTTTATTGTGTTAATGGAATTTGTGACAACATTGTGTTACTATTTATTACATACTTTATTATTAATGCAGGCGCTTAACATTCACTATGGCGTCTCAGTCTATTGAGTTATGTCGGACAGGAGAAGAGCGGCCTCAGGCAGTAGTCGTAATGTCTGTTTCATATTTTAATACTACCCTTGGGGGAATATCTGCAGCATCTACGTCTACTTAATTTGTGATTTCTAGTTGTTTTTTTAATAACATTCATGAGTCATTTGGTTTATTTTTAATTAGGGTATAACACATAGATTTCCCCAAGAGATCTCGCACATCATATCAAATCGCGGAAATCAGAGCCCTCGTCTTATCATCACTTGTCAGCTCGAGAGAGGTGTTGAGTTGACTACAAAAAAAGAGATGACAAAAAATTGGTGTAGTCAATTATAGTGAAGTGTCAGCATAAAAAAACCTTTAACAATTTCCCGCTACAGCCATTTATTTTTACCTTTCTTATTGTCACAGTTCAGTAGCTACAACTTTTTTCTGTACTCGCCGAAGTAGCAATAGGATACTTTTTTTCCACGATGAATTTAATTGTCGCTAGTATTGCAAACTTTTATTAACTACTTATAAAAAGCAACATAAACAAACAGCAATTTAGCCACTGTCTAATCCTACATCTGGGTAAGAAAAAAGACAAAAAAAGCATATATAGAATTGGAAGAATAGAGCTAAGCAACAGCACGTGTGGGAACGCCTTGTGTATACTAATAGATCACAGACTGCACATGAGTCAACAGTGTGATACAGCAGCAAAAAAGGCAAACATAATTCTGGGATGTATAACAGAAGCATACAGTCTAGATCACGTAAAGTCATTATCGCCCTCTACTCCTCTTTGATCAGACCTCATCTGGAATACTGTGTCCAGTTCTGGGCTCCACATTATAGAAAAGACATCAACAAACTGGAGCAAGTTCAGAGAAGAGTAACCAGAATGGTATAGGAGGGGAGAGGACTCTGTCCGCGAGAGCTCACAGTCTAAGAGGGATGGGTGGGGATACAGTAGGAGAGGGTAGTGCCGATCGTGAGACAATGCGGTGGACAGGGTCTCATTGCAGGTTGTAGGCTTGACAGAAGAGGTTGGTCTTCAGGTTTCTTTTGAAGGTTCCCAGAGTAGGTGAGTGTCTGATGTGTTCAGGCAGAGAGTTTCAGAGTATAGCGGATGCATGGGAGAAATCTTGTAGGCGGTTGTGAGAAGAGATGAGAGGGGAGTAGAGGAGGAGCTCATGGGAGGATCACAGGTTGCGTGAGGGTAGGTATCGAGAGAACATGTCAGAGATGTATGGAGGGGAGAGGTTGTGGATGGCTTTGTAAGTCATGGTTAGTGTTTTAAACCGGGATCTCTAGGAGGTGGGGAGCCAGTGAAGGGCTTGGCAGAGGGGGAGACGGAAGTAGCGGGAGGACAGATGGATTATTCAGACAGCGGAGTTTAGGATAGATTGGAGAGGTGCAAGGGAGGTAGCGGGGAGGCCGGTGAGCAGGAGGTCATGGTCAAGGAAAGTGTGAATCCGCAAAATTTTTTTGAGTTAGAGTCGGCAACAGGTGGTGAGGGGCTGGATGTGGGGCTTGAAGGAGAGGGAAAAGTCGAGGATTACTCCAAGGCACATGGCATGGGAGACTGGGGAGAGTGCGCAGTCATTGACAAGGATGGATAGGTTGGGTAGTGGGGGAGAGCGGCTTGGGGGAAGACGATGAACTCAGTTTTGTCCATGTTCAGCTTAAGGAAGTGAGCGGAGAAGAAGGATGAGGTGGCGGACAGGCATTGTTGAATTTTGGATAGTAGGGAGGTGATGTCAGGTCCAGACAGGTAGAATTGGGTGTCATCGGTGTAAAGATGGTATTGGAGGCAATGGGACTCAATCAGTTGCCCTAGCCCGAGAGTGTAGATGGAGAAGAGTAATGGTCCAAGAACCGAGCCTTGGGGAACACCGACAAATAGGGGGTAGGGTGAAAAGGAGGATTTGGTGACTCTGAAAGTCCGGTCCATTAGGTATGAGGAGATCCAGGAGAGGGCTAGGTCAGTGATGCCAAGAGATTTCAGGATCTGAAGTAGGAGGGAATGGTCAACAGTGTCGAAGGCAACAGATAGGTCAAGGAGCAGGGGGACGGAGTAGTGTCCTTACTCTTGGCGGTCAGTAAGTCGTTGGTGACTTTGGTTAGGGCTGTTTCAGTGGAGTGGTGGGGTAGGAAACCAGATTGTAGGCAGTTGAGGAGGGAGCAGGAGGAGAGGTGGGAGGACAGTTCTGCATGGATGTGCTGTTCGAGTAGTTTTGAGGTGAAGGGGAGAAGAGATATGGGGCAATAGTTAGAAACAGATGTTGGGTCAAGGGAGGCTTTTTTGAGGCTGGGTGTGATCAAGGCATATTTGAAGGCTGAGAGGAAGACGCAGTAATAAGTGATAAGTTGAAGAGATGGGTTATGGCTGGAATGAAGACAGAGGTGAGGTTGGGAATGAGGTGGGATGGGAGTAGGTCGTGGGCGCTGGTGGTAAGGTGTGACTTTGAAAGAAGGGAGGAGAGCTGATCTTCACTTATGGGGAAGAAGCAGGTGAGGGGGGAAGTTGTGGGGACAGTGGGTCAAAGCTGTCTCTAATTTTATTATGATTATATATATATTTATGATTTTTTACATTTGAACAATTAATTCACTTTTTAAACAACAAAATCTGTTTTTAGGTTGTCGTATCTTGAGAGTTACAATTTTCCATGGTGTATCATCATTGTGGCGGGATGCATAATGGATGTACATTCTTTGTCAACAAATTCTCTATAGCTCACTATGCCATTTTTGTTGAGGAATGGCCTTATTCTAAAAGATTTTTTTGTTATTTTTTTTGTTTTGCTGTAAATTTTACATTGTCCGGTTTCCAAGGATTTGCTAGTGTTTACATTTTTGGGTAATTAATTGCAATTTTTTTTATTGCTAATATATCAGGATATATATGACTTTTTTTGATCAAAAACAGCAATTCCATAAAAAAAATCATATAATTTTAACATGATGCACTTTGTAGGGTAAATAATAACAGTTTTATAATACAGATTATTAAAAATTTGGCGATACTACGTACGCTTCATTTTTTATTGTTTTTTATATTACAAATTAAACATTTTGTAATCTTTCTTTCTTTTTTCCCCACAAAGGAACTTCAGCATCTAAATCTTTGATCAATCCAGCATCTGGCCGCATCTGATATATTGCAGATCTGAAAGCCACAGTTAGGCCACCAGTTGTTATAGAAATCCATTGGCACCTGGAGATCGCATAGCAGGGGTGCCAATGGGCTGTCACTATTGACAGTGCCATCTGAGAGGGTAAAATGCTGGGACAAGAGACAGCGCTGACATTCTATAGATAGTACAGTCACAACTCCTGTTCACAACACCACCAATCTGTTGGGTGGTAACACAATCAGGATGTACAGGACCATCTCAATGAATTAGAATATCATCAAAAAGTTAATTTATTTCAATAATTCAATACATAAAGTGAAACTCTTATATTATACAGAGCCATTACAAACAGAGTGATCTATTTCAAGTATTTATTTCTGTAGATGTTGATGATTATGGCTTAAAGTCAATAAAAACCAAAGGTCACTATCTCAGAAAATTAAAAGTAGGGAGGATGAAGGGTTAAAAAACTGTGCTGCCGTATTCCACGAGACATCAGAGGGTGAATATAAAATTAATTTATTAGTCAACACATTTCAGGACTCCCAGAAACACCCTGAAACATCGCAATATGATATTGATTTGTCCTGGGGAAGGGGCCAGGGAGTCTTGAAACGTGTTGACTAATAAATCAATATTATATTCACTCATTGATGTCTCGTGGAATATGATGGGTGTTTAACCCTTCATCCTCCCTACTCTATATGCATCACGCTGGGGACTGCCGCAGCCGTGACCTGCTTTTATAGTGCTTGTGACTATCACAACCACACAAGGTGAAGCCTCTGATACCTATTTAGGTCATATTTTATCTCTCAGACCCTTCATCCTCCCTACTTTAATTTTCAGAGATAATGACCTTTGGGCTTTCATTGGCTGTAAGCCATAATCATCAACATTAACATAAATAAACACTTGAAATAGAACACTCTGAGTGTAATTACTCTATATAATTTATGTGATTCACTTTATTGAATTACTGAAATAAACTAACTTTTTGATGATATTTGAATTCATTGAGATGTACTTGTATAGCTGGCTTAGGGCCAAGGGGATTATAATTTTATGCATATAATTAATGTCTGCCACGTGGGGTTTTTACCTTCTTATAGATCAACATGTTAGGCTATAGTTTGAACACGATGGAATAAGGCTGGCTTCACACTTGCGTTCACCGTCACTGCATATTGCGGCGGGCGTACCCAAGCCGACCGCAAACACCGCCCATCCCTATGTTTAACATGGGAACGCACTGTGTATGTGGTCGGGTGCAGATGGCCGTGCATCCCCATTGCCCTCCATGTGTGATTTGTATGCATGCAGAGGCTTGCGTACAAATCATACATTCTTGTCCACACCGAATAAGCAACATGTTGCAGATTCGGTGCGGACGGGAATTTATGATTTGTACGCAAGCCTCTGCATGCATACAAATCACACATGGAGGGCAATGGGGATGCACGGCCATCTGCACCCGACCACATACACAGTGCGTTCCCATGTTAAACATAGGGATGGGCGGTGCTTGGGGTCAGCTTGCGTTCGCCCACCGCGATACGCAGCGTTGGCAAACATAAGTGTGAAGCAGGCCTTAAGTCTACCTTCAACCTTAAAAACTATCAAACTAAAAAAGATGGTTTGGGATCACGGTGGCCATTTGTAAAAAATTGCCCTCATTGGAAGAAACAAAATAATATTCTTGTAGTTGTGATACCTTTTAATGGCTAAAAAATAAAGTTATATATGTTACAAACAAGCTTTCAAGACTGCTTACATCTCTTCATCAGGCCTTGTGTTTCTTCAGATACTTTGTTATACCATGCTTGATGAAGAGACGAATGCAGTCTCGAAAGCTTGCTGCTTTGTATCATCAATACTTTATTTTTATTAGCCATTAAAAGGTATCACAACTGCAAGAATGTTATTTTGTTTCTCCCACTGAGAGCAATCAATCTTTCTTCAAATGGCTGATTCGGTACTAAACCATTTTTTCTTTTAGTTTTATAGCTTTTAAGGTCTTGAAATCTTGGTTTGGAACTGTCACATCCCCACCAGAGTCTGCTCATGCGACCTGCTACTGTCGCCATGTTCACTCTGAAGGTGGTGCTGGTGATAGTGTAGAAGTCTCTGCTAGAAATTCTGGAGAGTGCAGGCTCCGCTCTACCACTAGGGTTGGAGTGACTGAGACCTGTAGTAATTCAGTTTGACAGTGTGGATGTGTTTGTATTGTCAGATACTCCTAGCTCCAGCCAATTTAGAAGTACCACGCCCTATTTATATCTTCAGCCTTCTGCTGCAAGCTGCCAGAAATAGTTTTAGGTTCACTTGTCAGTATCCTGCTTTGTACTGCAGTTTTTCCTGATTGACCTCTGATTGTTTTGAACTATTCTCCATCTTTATGATTTTGTACCAATTCTGCCATCTTGCGTTTGACTCGACTCTCTGACTGTGCTATCGGATCCTGTTTTTGTCCTTTTTGACTTCCGGCTTTGAAGCTGTTTGGCTACTTTCCTATTTGTAGACTGCAGCCAATCTATAGGCATGCTCGCATTTCTCACCTGTTGCTGCTGCTGCTCGATGCAAGATTGGATCTTATTGCATCCTTCAGCTCTGATCTTCTTCACACTGTTGTTACTGCTCAGCTTCTCAAACGGCACTCGCCCGTCTCATGATTCACTATCAGCTCCCAGGACACAGTACCTCGAGGTCCGCGCTGCCACTTCAGAAAGGAACAAAAGAAGCCAGTACAAGGGAATGTCTGGATTAACGGTTCTTCTTTATTATCCTACGCGTTTCAGAGTTATCTCCCAACTCCTTCATCAGGGAATGTTGGGAGATAACTCTGAAACGCGTAGGATAATAAAGAAGAACCGTTAATCCAGACATTCCCTTGTACTGGCTTCTTTTGTTCCTTTCTGAAGTGGCAGCGCGGACCTCGAGGTACTGTGTCCTGGGAGCTGATTATACCACAGGGATCTGTGGAGAGTACGGTCCTGCAGCAGCTACTTATATCTGAGCGATCATTACCAGTTGTGGGTCATCACAACTGTATCAGGTGAGCAGCCTCTTTATATAAACTTTTGTCCTTCTTCAAAGAAGATATCACCCTATGTGCGCATTCTTGGATTTTTTATAGATGATTCACTATCAGGATACATTCCTGCAGTTATGGATGCTTCAAGCCTTTAAATACTGTAAGAGGTGTGGTGGATTCATCCAGGTTGGGGAGGGTAATGGTCAACTGCTCCCCTTTTCCCACCACCAGGTTGCCCTCGCAGGATGTGTTGATGAACTTTGGCTTGAAATCATAGCAGATCATGTGGAATCCGCACTGCGGCTGCTTCTCAAATCTTTCTCCGAGCTTCAGCGCCCACTCCTTGGTGTCGAACAGTGAACAGACGGCTCCGTGCATCATCACTACTAGTTTGGTGGAGCTTAGCAGTAACATCAGTGTGAAGAAGATCTGAGCTGAAGGAAGTAGTAAGTTCCAATCTCCCATCAATAGGCAGCAAATCTCTGGATCTTGCAGGAAATCCAGATCCCCGTATAAAGGTGAAAGGGTGTCGGGGCTTTCGGGGTTCTGCCTGATGGTGTGGCTTGTGGTTAATCTGTCCGAGATTCCCCTTTTTACCTGAGACCTCGGCCGGACGTCACAGTAACATCCTTGGTTTTATTTGTGTTAGAATTAAAAGTTATCACAACTACAAGATTAATATTTTGTTTCTCCCACTGACAGCACTCAACTATGAAACTATACATACTTCGCTTTATTTTTTCATTATTCTCCATTTTTTAATTTTAAATAACAAATATGAAGATTTGCTCTACAGTAAGTCATGATTAAAAATCTACCATTTGTATATCCAGATTCTATGTTGACCCATTTGAAAGTATATTTATATGCCTATACATTAACTGATGCTTATTTGCAAGAACTAAGGAGAATATAGGAGGGTGCAGCGGTGTAACTAGGTTTGATGGCGCCCGGGCAAAGATCTACTTTGGCGCCCCCCCAAAGTAGGTGAGGACCGGGAGGGGGCGGGGGGGGGGGTGCTGTCAGCTCTTGTCCATGCTATACACTCGTGTGAGCATCGCCCGTGCAGCAGAGTATTACCCCATGTGTCAGCCAGGCACATCAGTCACTGGCACAGCCCTGGACACAGTCACACTTGAGCCTCCTACCTCGACTTCCCACCAAGCAGCAGTTTGTCCCTCGCCGGCTCTCACGCTCTCATGCTAAGCGTCCCGGCGCTCCTTCACCTACGGAGGCTCCAGAGGGCCCGTCCGTAGCCATAGCAACGAGTTCCGGCGGCCGCCACTCCTGGGAGTATGCTGAGATTTTCAGGGCACAGCGTGTCCAGCCGCAGCGGTGGGGGAAGGGGGGTGCCGCCGGCGCCCCCCGCTGAGTGGCGCCCGGGGCAAAAGGTCTGGCTGCACCCCCCTAGATACGCCCCTGGGAGGGTGCATGACTGCTGGATCAGGGATCAGACAACTACTTTGATGAAATATAGATCTCAACATCATCGAATCTGTCTGGGATTACATGAAGAGTCAGAGGGATTTGTGCAACTAAATATCCAGAGAAGATCTGTGGTTAACTCTTCAGTGCCGTCTGTTGTGTCCGGCAATGACCTCTGCCGACTCAACCGGTGACTCTCCTTTTTCTCATCTCATCTCAATAAATGAGATTCTTCTCTCCTAATGTGATGCTGATTGACAAGTGACTCCTTGTTGCCCAACTGCCACCTTACTTGATATCTGTACATGCTCAGGTGATAATACATTTTGGATCAGACTTGATAAGATGATTGGTGGAAAACTGTACAGAAGGAAGCAGCCATGACAGCATCATGGATTACTTATAAAGAAAACCAATAAAAATACCCTTAAACTGTGGTATCATACCACAGAATTTCAATAGGATATGCTGGGGAATGAAAAAGAGCTCATAGGGGGTTATCAGAAGGTAAAGAAGAAACAGTGATGTTAGGTGTGCTCACCTGTTAGAAAGTATAAAGTCAATGTAATGTAGGACTGCTGCTGATCCAAGAGCAAACAAGATGAGAACAATGAGCAATACATGGATCTCTGTGCTTCCCTACTGAAGTAATGCAGATGAAGAGAAGCCCAGGAGAGTTATTAGCAGCATTTTTTTGCCATAAGTAGAAGTCAACTATAGTTTCCCACTTGCTGGTAGTGTTTATTTTCTATGGCTGGGCTCACCAAGCTGTAACTTGAGAGCCACATGTGTCTCATGGGTCCGTGATGTGTGGCTTGCAGGTGTCTACAAGCTTGTTGCATTACAGGTCTAGCAAACAGCTGTGAAGAGCAGGTCTACAGATGGTGACTTTTGTAAGTAGCCCCACATAGTAGAAGAGATCTGGATGGAGGTCAGGTAGGAGCCCCTAGATTTTCGTACTCTGCTTTGGTGTGATTTCTGATGAAAAGCTTTGGCTGTTATTATTCTGGTAATGGGAGCTCCTTGGAACACTACTGTGAGGAGGAGAGAGCTGGATGTGGCTCGTGACCCTCTCTTACTGCTGAATGTAGCTGTCAAGTTCAGAAAGGTTTAAGAACACTACTCTAGGGGTTGGCTTTTTAACATTTATTGGAGGTGGTGCTCCATGATTATTTTTTTTTGGCTAGAGCAATCTCTAGTTTGGCAGATATTTTCCTTGGACATTACTCTAGCTCCTCAGGTATTTTTATGAAATGAAAGCAACATTTAATTTGAACCGGCAGGGTGGTGCGCTCCTCTGACCCCTCAATGGCGCACCCATGAAGTGATCATGATCACGGTACACCAATGTATTATCATGACAGTCATAGGTCTACTGGAGACCTCTGTGTCTGTCATTACAGTACTCCAGTAAAACAGCTGTGACATTTCTGTATATAGAATAAGTGATCAGGCCATTGCAGGATCAAGTCATTCGGCTTATACTCAGTGTGTGGGGGTGGCTTTAGGATGGTGACCGGAGGTTGCGACAGGCTGCAGAGGGAGCGGTGGTCACGTGGGCCCGTTCATTAGTCTCATGTAATATTCACTGCACTCTCCCCGCCCATCACTTCCACACTGAAGCTAGTGCTGAGAGGTGGGCAGGGGGAGAGGTGAATATTATATTAGTGGGCCCACGTGACCACCCATTGCCTCTGCAGCTCCGTGCAATTGTGTGCAGGTATTCACTGATTCCCATGCATCATCTTTGGCATGGAAAGCAACAAATATCCCAGTGATGGATGATTTAACTGACCTCCTCATCACTCCCCTGTAGTATTGCAGCATCCTCCTGTCTTGTCTCAGGCATCTGATCATATGAGTGGCACAGGAGAGTGACATCATCGCTGAGTGCACCGTTCACATGATTAGATGCCTGGGACAAGACAGGAGGATGCTTTGATGCTTCAAGGAAGTGTTGAGGAGGTGAGTTAACCCATTTACTTTTTTGTGTTTGCCAACATGGGGGGCCTAATACCATGATGAGGTGGGCTATATACCATGATAGGGAGGCTATGTAACAGGATGGGAGGCATATACTAAAATGGGGGCCATGTACCAGGATGGGGAGGGCAAATACCATGATAGGGGCTATATACCATGATTGGGGGCCATGTACCAGGCAAGGGGGATGATGTACCAGGATGGAGGGGCTATGTACAAGTATGGCAGGCATGTACCAGGATGGGGGACTATGTTCCATGGTACTACAACCCCTGGCAAAAATTATGGAATCACCTGGCTCAGAGGATGTCCATTCAGTTGTTTAATTTTATAGAAAAAAGCAGCTCACAGACATGGCACAAAACTAAAGTCATTTCACATGGCAACTCTTTGCCTTGAAGAAGCACTAAAAGAAATCTTGAAAAAAAATGTGTTAGGCTGCTTTCACATCAGCGGTTTTGCGCTGATCGCGGCAGTTGCGGTGAAACAACCGCAACTGCCGCGATTACCGCATAACGGCTGCACTTGCGGTGTACTTGCGGCAAGCCCCATACAATGTATATGCGGGCTTGCGGCAGGTGCGGCAAGTGCGGTATCGGCACTTGTGGCATGTGCGCCCACGAAAAAGCGCAGTCAGCCGCTGTTTTTTTCACTGCCGCAAGTGCCGATACCGCACTTGCCGCACCTGCCGCAAGCCCGCATATACATTGTATGGGGCTTGCCGCAAGTGCAGCCGTTATGCGGTAATCGTGGCAGTTGCGGTTTTTTCACCGCAACTGCCGCAATCAGCGCAAAACCGCTGATGTGAAAGGACCCTTAGCCAGTAACAGTTACTTTTGTGGACCAAGCAGGGGAAAAAATTATGGAATCACTAAATTCTTAGGTAAAAATGATGGAATCACCCTGTAAATTTGCATTCCCAAAACTAACACCTGCATCAAATAATATCTGCTCGTTAGTCTGTATCTAAAAAGGAGTGATCACACCTTGGAGAGCTGTTGCACCCAGTGGACAGACATGAATCATGGCTCCAACACGAGAGAAGTCAATTGAAACAAAGGAGAGGATTATCAAACTCTTAAAAGAGGGTAAATCAACACGCAATGTTGCAAAAGATGGTTGTTCACAGTCAGCTGTGTCTAAAATCTGGTCCAAATAAAAATAACATGGGAAGGTTGTTGTGGTGAATCGGCCACCGAACCTGGCAGCTCCACAGCGCCTCCTGTTAAACCCAGGTCAGTCAGAGAACTGCCTGAGGATAAAGAAGGGCCGCAGCTGCCTTGCATGTGCTGGCTTATTAAGGCACATCTCAGTGAGTGTGGTATATGTCTTCTAGCCCGCAGCTAGAAGCACATATAATCTCCTCCACCCTGTCACTGCCAGAGGCCCGGAATAACCCCAAGCACAAATGCTGCCACCAGCTTCTCGTTTAATATAAGTCCGGTCCGTGGTCGGGCTTATATTGGGTCAGAAACCAACCCAGGTAGCGTTATATGAGCACACGGACGTGGGAATCGTGATCAAGATAAAAAGAGCAACTCAAGATTAAATTTATATATTTAATCACCCTAATGGTACACTAGATATTAATATTTACAGTTATTATTCAGATGTTACAAATATTACAGTCAGATATGCCAATAAAAGGAGGAATGGAATACACAGAATTACATACACATGTGAGCAGTTACCTTAGTGCTGATGGCACCACAAGGGCGGCGTGGCACCAATCTGTTCCTTGGGTAATCTCTGGCTTTGGTGGAATAATGCCTCTTCAGATGAAATACGAGGTGGAGATGGAGCAGATGATTTTTATACATTATGGGCTGCCCCCTGTCTCCACCCATCTCACACCTCTGGGATGTCTCTCAATTCTCACCCCTCTGAGGGGAGATATGGACACCCAGATTCCATAATGTTCCCTAGCCGTGTCCATCGGCATCACAGACGGAAG
This sequence comes from Allobates femoralis, assembly GCA_033576535.1. Taxonomy (NCBI): domain Eukaryota; kingdom Metazoa; phylum Chordata; class Amphibia; order Anura; family Aromobatidae; genus Allobates; species Allobates femoralis. The sequence goes on along the minus strand of JARQOC010000008.1, from coordinate 43,747,169 downwards.
ATAATACTTTCATATTCTTAGTTATGATTTTATCTTCGTCTGGATATGAAACATGGCTACTCTGGTAGCCGCCTAGCAGCCAATATCCTGTTTAGATGGCTTACAGTCGTCCTATATTCATGTTAATATAGCGCTATTTCCGTCTAGATGTGTGGAATTCATATTTATATTCGATAGCATCACAGGGTGGATGGCTTATGAGATATTAATGTTATAGTCACGGCCCCGTTTAGTCTGCCTGAGAAGAAAGAGACTTACATTGGACGTGTCACCTTTTGGCAAAACCCCAGTTCTGAGGAAGCTCAATACACCTACCTGATTGCATATCAAAGGTGAGGATGCCTCCTTTTGTGTGGCCTTGTTGGCTGGTAGCTAGGTGCTAATTACTCTGCCATTTGTCAGATGAATGACTTCTGCCTTCCAGGGTGGGGGCTTATCTCTTTATGAGTGAGATGTGCCTTCAGATTGCTTTCTGGGAGAAATGGAATGTGGGGGATATGGCAATATTCCTTACCAATATTCATCACAGTTGTTAAAGGCAAACATACTGGTAGACCAAGGAAGACATCAAAGCATCAAGACCGGAAACTTAAAGCAATATGTCTCCAAAACAGGAAATGCACAACAAAACAAATGAGGAACGAACGGTAGGAAACTGGAGTCAATGTCTGTGACCGAACTGTAAGAAACCGCCTAAAAGAAGTTACATACAGAAAAGCTAAACAAAAGCCATCATTAACACCTAAATAGAAAAAAACAAGGTTACAATGGGCTAAAGGCCACTTCACACGCTACGATATAGGTGAACGATGTCGTCATCTATGTACATAACTGCGATCCTTCCGACATCGTTGGTGCGTTGTCACACACCAGGATATCTTAACAATCCTAAATTTGGCAACGCGCCAGCAATGTGGAGAAGAATGTATGAACGTTAAATAGCGGCAGGAATAGGAGAAATATTAACGAAATCATTCAAAAAGGTGTCACACTGAAAGATGTTGCTCCTTCCCATGACGTTAATTGGACGACGAACGATAGATTTGAGGTCAGGACCTCAAATTTTTCATGACCGTTCTAACGATTTTTCCTTCCTACATCGTTCGTTTACACGAAACAACGCACTAATGATATCGTTTGAACGATCACAAATCTGTGACATTTCAAAGATATCGTTAACGATATCCTAGCGTGTGAAGCAGCCTTAAGGAAAAGCAATCGTAGACTGTGGATGCCTAGATGAAAGTCATATTCAGTGATGGATCGCGAATCTGCATTGGGTAAGTTGGAACTTTTGTTTGGAGTCGTTCCAATGAGATTTATAAAGATGACTGCCTGAAGAGAACATGCAAATTTCCACAGTCATTGATGATATGGGGCTGCATGTCAGGTAAAGGCACTGGGGAGATGGCTATCATTACATCTTCAATAAATGCCCAAATTTACATTGATATTTTGGACACTTTTCTTATCCCATCAATTGAAAGGATGTTTGGGGATGGTGAAATCATTTATCAAGATCATAATGCATCCTGCCATAGAGCAAAAACTGTGAAAACATTCCATGAAAGAAGACACATAAGGTCAATGTCATGGCCTGCAAATAGTCCAGATCTCAATCCAATTGAAAATCTTTGGTGGAAGTCGAAGAAACTGGTCCATAACAAGGCTCCAACCTGCAAAGCTGATCTGGCAACAGCAATCAGAGAAAGTTGGAGCCAGATTGATGATGAGTACTGTTTGTCACTCATTAAGTCCATGACTGCAAGCTGTTATAAAAACCAGATGTGGTGCAACAAAATACTAGTGATGTATTGGAGTGTTGTTTTGTTTGTTTGTTTGTCATGATCCCATAATTTGTTCCTCAAAATTGAGCAATTCCATAATTATTCCCCCTGCTTGGTCTACAAAAGTAACCGTTACTGGCTAGCACACATTTTTTATCATGATTTCTTTTAGTGTTTCTTCAAGGCAGAGAGCTGCCATTTGAAATGACTTTAGTTTTGTGCCATGTCTGTGATCAACTGAATGAACATCCTCTGAGCCCGGTGAGCCCATAATTTTTGCCAGGGTTTGAGGGATGTGGGGTTATATACTGGGATGGAGGGACTGCTGCATTTCCCATCCTAGGCTTATACTCAATAAGTTTTCCCAGTTTCTGGTGGTAAAATTATAGTCCTTGGCCTGTACTCAGGTTGGCTTATGCTTAAGTATGGTATATATGGTAAATATAACAAAAACTATGCATGTTTGGAACCTATGTAATCTTACTGACATAGAGAATTGTACTGCTAGGTCAGATTAATAGTAAAAGGAACAGCATAAAGAAAAAAATACAAAACAATTGCAAAATTTCTTTTTTTTTTTTTTTTTTACAATTTCGCCACACTTGGTATTTTTTTCCGGTTTACCCATACTTCCTATGATAAAATGGATTGCATCATTCAAAAGTACAACTCATCCCACAAAAAACATTTCATCACATGGCTATATTATCAAAAAAATTAGAAAGTTATAGTTTTTGGAATAAGTGCCTGTTAGCCCCAGCTGTAATGTCTGTATACTCTTATATTCTGAGATCCTTGACTGTAATGTCTGTATACTCTTATATTCTGTGATCCAAGGCTGTAATGTCTGTATACTCTTATATTCTGTGATCCCCGGCTGTAATGTCTGTATACTCTTATATTCTGTGATCTCCGGCTGTAATGTCTGTATACTCTTATACTCTGTGATCCCGACTGTAATGTCTGTATACTCTTATATTCTGTGATCCCCAGCTGTAATGTCTGTATACTCTTATATTCTGTGATCCCCGGCTGTAATGTCTGTATACTCTTATATTCTGTGATCCCTGGCTGTAATGTCTGTATACTCTTATATTCTGAAATCCTTGACTGTAATGTCTGTATACTCTTATATTCTGTGATCCCCGGCTGTAATGTCTGTATACTCTTATATTCTGTGATCCTCAGCTGTAATGTCTGTATACTCTTATATTCTGTGATCCCCAGCTGTAATGTCTGTATACTCTGATATTCTGTGATCCCCGGTTGTAATGTCTGTATACTCTTATATTCTGTGATCCAAGGCGGTAATGTCTGTATACTCTTATATTCTGTGATCCCCAGCTGTAATGTCTGTACACTCAAATTCTGTGATCCCCGGCTGTAATGTCTGTATACTCTTATATTCTGTGATACCTGACTGTAATGTCTGTATACTCTCTTACTTCCTCCCCTCCCCAGGAGCTGTGGTATACACAACCTGTTCCTGTATGGTCGGACACACACATTACACAGGGACACATTTAGGCTAGGGTCAGATTAGCGCTATTTGCTGAGCTCAGGGGGGTTCAGTTAAAAACATAGAATTTGGGAGCCTTAACGCAGTGTTACTGGCATGGTAACACTGCGTCAGCGCTGCCAATTCATCCCTATGGTGACGGCGGCATCTGAGCCGCACTCGGGGCTTCGTCACCATAGGGATGAATTGGCAGCGCTGATGCAGCGTTACCACGCCAGTAAGTGTATGTGCACACAGGGCGTTTTTGCTGCGGTTTTGCTGCAGTTTCCTCATGCAGAAAACCATTGGTTTTATGGTAATGTATGCTAATTTGTTCCTGCGGTTGGGCTTCCCAGCAAAAACAATGTGTTTTACAGAAACGCTGTGCACACACATTGGTTTTGCAAGTGTCAAGAACTGTCAAATACCTGCGTTTTTGGTGCGGATAGCAAAGAATTGACATGTCAATTATTCCTGCGTTTTTGGTGCAGTCAATGGGAAAAACGCAGGAAAAATGCAGCATCAAAAACGCAGGAAAAACGCGCAAAAAACATGCAAAAAACGCAGACAAGATCATAGCATTTCTCCTGTCAAGGACTCTAGGATCCTCAGGTTTTCCTGCGTTCTTGACTGCTCAAAAAACATCCTGTGGGCACATACACTAATGGTACCTTTACACACCGCTACTGGATGGTGGCAACAACCGGGTACATGAGAGAAATGTATCTTGCACCGCCAATTCAACCCGAGGTAGCGGCGTGTGAAGACGGTTGTAGCCACCCGCCAGTAGCGGCACCTGTTTCCGAGCACTGCCCTAAAACAGGTGGCTACCCAGGCGATTGTAGCGACCTGTATCGGCGTGTAAAGAAGGAACAGAAGGGGTGTGTGGACACCAGGCTATGTACCTGGTCTGTAGGTGGGGCGTGACACAGGCTCCAGGTTACCGCGCCCCATCAGCGATCATTGGTGAAAGATGCTGCGTACTGATTGGCTGTTCCTTCACACTCCGCCATGTCACAAGCGCTTATTCCGTGCCACAGTCCGATCACTACTACGTCACGTCGCCGCTATCCGCCCTTTGCGTTGTGCCCAATCAGAACTCTCTTGTGTTGGCCAATGGTTGTGTTTTGGGCGCGGCGTGATGGACTGTGGCACGCCTATATGTTTTACCTGCTGCCTTTGTTCCGCCCAGATTACCCTGTGGTGGCGGCGTGTGAAGATGGTAGGCTAAGCTACAGATGGCTACTTGTGGCATCCGGCGGTGTATCCAGAGATAGATGTAACCTATTGTAGCGCACCTTGTTGCGGCGTGTAAAGATAGTGCGATTACCGTTTGCAACCGTTTGTGCGTGCTCGTGCACGTGAAGTATCCGGTTGTTGCCACCATCCAGTGTAAAGGTACCATAACACTGCGTTAAGGCTCCCAAATTCTATGTTTTTAACGGAACCCTCCTGAGCACAGCTAATAGCGCTAATCAGACCCTGGCCTTTATAAGAATAACTTGGGAAAGGAACATTTTTTTAACACATCCAGTTGTGGATCCTATTTTTAATCCAAGATTTATTAACTAAAATGTATAATTGTTCATGGTACAACCCCTTTAAATGCTTCTAGAACATTTTTAAAAGTCATCAGAAAGCGGTATGGTATCTGTGTCATGCAGAATGGCTATTCTAAGTGCAGGTGTGAGGAATTTAGATTGTTTTTTCATTCTTTAGGAAGTGCTTTAATTCCCATTAACATTTTTTATTGTTTAATCAAAATGGTAAATGCAGAATAAAATGAGAAAAATGGAAAAAAAATAATATTTTTTACTCTGGAGTTTAGATGAGCAGAAAATGATTTCTGTGTTTCCTGCTTCCAAAATAAGCCCTTCAACTCCAAAATTAAAAAGAAAATGAAAAGATTGTTGCACATTTAATAATACCATAAAGTAGATAGAAATCCAGGCTAAACGTAAGAGTTGACTTACCACACATCCGGTAGAGTCGACCTTGCGCTCGGAGACACACTTGAAATTACGGGAACAGCCACCGTTGCTAAATGAGCAATCTCTGACTGGACCAAAGGATGAAAGGAGGTCATCAACCGACTCAAAGTGTGTAGCCAAGAGGGCTTCCTCACTGCAAAAGGGAAAGGAGTGTAATTATTTCTGGGCCGTGACACTGTCAAATGAATTTGCTTATCCAGGAAAATCATGCATACATGTTTCACTCGTTAAATTATTCTCATTTCAGAAACGCCAGAAGTATTTTCTTCATTTAACATCAGCATATTGTAACACTTTATGTTGCTCCAGGCCGGCTACCGGTGCTCCATGGCCCTTGGACGCTAGCCAGTTAGGGGTTCAGCTAAAGAGGATGGAACATCTAACTGGATTACAACTATGGTGGCACAGCCTAATCATAGACATAGAGGAACCTCAACGGATGACCACGCTATTACTGAAAGTCACTGTACAAAGATTAACACTGATAATACCACCAGACGGTGACCCTATAGTGGTAAATGCCAATCCTCCAGAACATACAATAGATTACAGTACAGTTATAGATGGTGACTTACCTCTGGTATTCATACTGATATGGTGCCGTCACACAGCACAACCTGGCCAGCGATGTCGGAAACTATGCGCGGGTGCCCGCTCGGTTCACACATCGCTGGCCAGCTGTCACACAGCATCGCTGTGGCCGGCGACACCACAGCGATGCGGGCGGTGACATCGCTCGCTGGGCTGGGCTTAGCCCAGCGAGCGATCCGCAGCCACACGCTGCGGTATAGGCTGGATTGCCGCCGACATCGCTCTGGCGATGTCACACGGCGCGATCCAGCCTTATCGCAGATCGCCGGTTGACAAGTTTACAGTTCTTCCCGTAAACCTGTCAACCTGCGACCAGCGATAAAACGCGGTCGCGCCGCTCGTTTACACAGCGCGACGTAGCTAGCGACATCGCTGATACGTCACTTTTTCGGCGATGTCGCTAGCGACGTCGCCAGGTGTGAAGCCACCAATAGAGTTCTTCACTTTTCCATCTGGCCCATACTTACATGGCAGCTTATCCAGGCACAATATGTCTACAGAGATTACACCAAAGACTCATGTGACTTCTCACATTTTCAGCCACATCTATTCCCAACCTGCACAAACTCCTCATCCTGCTCATCCTGGTATGCTGAGTCGCTTCTGCCTTATGTGTCCCTATTAGTGATCCCCTTAGTATCCCACATAATGTCCACCACTTGCCTAATTTTTCCCCTTACAAAATATTAATGCCCTGTGCAAGTGCCCTAGAAAACAGTACCCACATTTTACTCCCTAGAAAATAATAATGGCCCTCAGTATTTTCTGTACACTGTATGATGTCCCCCGGTATTCCACCCACACTATAATATAACCCCCGATATTTCCCACACACTGTATGATGGTCCCCAGTATTTCCCCCACACTGTATGATGGCCCCCAGTATTTCCCTCACACTGTATGATGGCTCCCAATACTCAATCCCCAAACTATATTACGACCCCCAGTATTACCCCCACACTGTAATACGGCCCCCAGTATTTCAACCACGCTGTAATATGGTCCCCATTATTTCCCCCACACTTTAATACAGCCCTTAGTATTTCCCTCACACTGTAATATGCCCTCTAGTATTCCTTCCAACACTGCAATATGGCTCCAGGTATTGCCCCCAAACTGTAATATGGCCCCCAGTATTTCCCCCACACTGTAACATTGCCCCAGTATTCCCTCCACCTTGTAATATGGACCCCAGTATTCCTCCACTCTGTAATATGGCCCCCAGTATTCCTCCACACTGCAATATGGCCCCCAGTATTTCCCCCACACTGTAACATTGCCCCAGTATTCCCTCCACCTTGTAATATGGACCCCAGTATTCCTCCACTCTGTAATATGGCCCCCAGTATTCCTCCACACTGGAATATGGCCCTCAGTATTCCTCCAAACTGTAATATGGCCCCCAGTCTTTCCCCTACACTGTAATATGACCCCCAGTATTCCCCCATACTATAATATGGCCTCCAGTATTGCCACGACACTGTAATATGGCCTCCAGTACTCCCACGACACTGTAATATAGCCCCCTAACACTCGTATTTCCCAGGGGGTAATGCACCTAGGATTTCACTGTGTTTGAGCGCTTTTGCCGGCTGCCCACAGTGTTTTCTTTGACTGGTCTTCCTGAGATCAGTGATTGTTTTGTGATACTACACTGTAATATGGCCCCCAGTCTCTCCCCTACACTGTAATATGACCCCCAGCATTCCATTACACTGTAATATGGCCCCCAACATTCCTTCCACATTGTAATATGGCTCCCTGTATTCCCTCCATATTGTAATATGGCCCCCAGTATTTTCCCCACACTGTTATATGACTCCCAGTATTTTCCCACACTGTACTATGGCCCCCAGTATTTCTCCCACACTGCAATATGGCCCCCAGTATTTCCCCCCACACTGTAATGTGGCCCCACTATTTCCCCACACTGTAATATGACCCCCAGTATTTTCCTACACTTTTTATTTGGCCACCAGAAGCCAACAGTGATTGGACGTGGGGTTTGTGTGGCATTACTATGTCACATGAGTCCCAGAACTGCGAATACTAATGCCGGTGGAACTTCGCCAACACGGGAGGTGAGCACAGGCTTTTTATATCATGTAGAATCAGCAGGGGTTGTCCTAGTAGTGGAAAACACCTTTCACCTACAAATTTAGTTTTAATCTACAGCAGTTTATAGCATTCGTCTATATTCCCACTATGAGCTTTTTGTGAGTTTTTGATGCTGTGTACGACACGCCCACCAGGACCCTGGGATACTCAAAACCAAGTCAGGAGTTCTTTGGGGAGGTCACAGGGTCCTGTGGCCCTGGTTGTGTCAACAAAAGGGGGTTTATTTTATGAGGGAAATTAATTTGTGATGCCACCCGTGGGTTTCGGCAATGGAGATGGATGGCCGATGCTGCAATCAGATCCTCTGGGGCCGTTGGTAATGCAGCTGAAGTGGTTCAGGCTTCAAAGGCTGTGAAGCGGATGAAACACATGACCTGACTATTTCTCAGGTGGCTTGCATTTGGAAGCCACTCAATAGTTTATATAGAACATTTAAAAAGATAGTCGCCAGCAGTAGAGCTGCCGGGAAGATAGCCAGGCAAGCACCAAAGAAGACACTTCATGAGAAATAGCATTTTTCTGGAGAATTTTCTATGTAAAAAACCATGCAATATTCCTACATCTAAAATATGCCACGTGCACATGCTCTTAGAAATTGTTCAGTCGCTACTTTTTTAATGTCTATGGTCACCATATTTCCACTGCATTATCATGGTAAAAAGGTCAAGTTATTTTGTACAAATTTACTTTCTCTAGATAATGATAGCCTCTAGATCCTCAACGATCTAGATTAACTGCTCCGAGTAATCCCTGCCTCATTAAAACCACTGTTTTGTGTTAAAGTCATGATTTTGATGTAAACAACATCTTACCGACCATGTTTTATGCCATAATGTCAAACTTGCTATGTTTAGTTAGAAAAAATACCCTCTCCAAACTAAATCACCTTTATGGATCCACGCTTTATTTGCTTCATACATGTTAAAATTGACCAAATTATTCTTGATTTATTCTACACTCTTTCATTGTCACATCGGGATAAACGACTCCAAGTGTGCGGCACAACACAAAGGGTGACAATGGAGAGTAATGCCCTAGCCATAGGGAGGGAGATACTGGTGGTACAACGGAGGTGGCACCATCCATCTTGCAGCTGGGACACTGATGGCCATGGCAGCTTAATCACCCATCAAGCTGTCCCACGCTGTCTGCCAGCGTGCAGTCTCCTCTCCATGCCAGCATCTATCTCTTAAGTCTAGTCCGCACATGTGACACGCCTCTTTCTGTTAAAGGGACAGCATGCCCGAAAATGCTTCCCAGCCTGAGAAGCTGAGAACGGCCAACACCAGACAGAAATATCTGGGTTTAACCCTGCTCAGCAGTCTGAGTATCCCGGCCCTTAGTGCGCTACAATTGACTGACTTAGGGCTCATTTGCACAATGCGTATTTGGTGCGTATAAGCAGGAGATCTGCACTAAACATACAGGAGTGTGTTTTCCCAGCAAAGTCTATGGGATTTGAGAAGTCCTGTCCGCAAGGTGCGTTTTTTTCTGCTGCAAATACACTGCATATTTTACTGCAGGAGGTCAATTCTTCATGCTGATCCGCTGGAGATTTGACCAAAAAATGCTGAGTCATAGGAAAGTCAATGGCAAAAAGCACCATATCCGCAGCAGAAAAAAACGCACCATGCAGATAGCCATGTGTTTGGTGCGGATTTGTCTGCAGGTTCAGATTTCACACACCAGAAAATATGTACCTCTAATGTGCCCGCCCGCCGCTTGCTTCTGTCCGCACTTCTGTGCAGCCCAATCTCCCTGCACGGAGACCAGGCTGCACAGGAGCAATCTGACAGGCCGGGCACAGTCATCTGTTATGTGATCGCTGTGCCCAGCTGTGAGATCGCTCCTGTGCAGCCTGGTCTCCGTGCAGGGAGATTGGGCGCGGACAGAAGCAGGCACCGCCACCATGATGCTTCACCTGAATGGGAGTGATCATTAGATCACTCCCCATCAGTGTGGAGGGGGCGATAACCACCCCCTACAGCAGTCCAGCTATGAAGTAGCTTCATAGCTGGAGTGAAGATCACTGTGATTGACTGTTCAATCAGCCTATCACAGTGATCCACTCCCCCAACATTAAGCCCCGGTGCTCTGTGATAAGAATCACAGAACACCGGAGCCTGATGGTGGTTACTGTGGCAACGGGTCGCAGTAACCGCCATAACGTTGTGGGACATCACAGATCGGAAGTCACAGACTTCTATGACATTCCACAACATCATAGGTTAGGAAGGGGTTAAAGAAGGATGCAAAAATTGGTTCCAATTTTTTTTAATTAAAAAGGTTATCTGGTATTTTTAAAAAAATGTGCCCAAGCAGTAACAGGCAGGTAGCTGCCACCTACATGCCTGTTGTGTCCGGCACCAGTCACCGGTGTTCACCCCCGGCTTAGAGAGGACACAGACCACTCTTGCCAGGGACAGCATGGCGGGGTAAACAGAGCAGGGGCGGCTTTTCTGCTCCGCTCTTTGGAAGGGGTGGGACAGCCGGTCTCATGGTGATTGGTAGTCGGCTCCTCGCTACTTGATTGGGGGATCCGACTGTCAATCAACGACATATCGGCTATGTGCCTGTCAACAAAGGGAAAAAGCTGCCCCTCTATTGATGTGACGTCAGCGGAAGCGGCAAAATTGCTGACAGGAACGGACTAAGACCGTTCCTTGTCCACGGTGATCGGCACCTGGCACAACAGGCAGGTAGGTGGCAGCTACGTTCCAGTTGGTGCTTAGGCACAATTTTTATTTTTTCATTTTTTTTTTAATAAATCCAAGATAACCTGTTTAGTAGTATCTCGGTCTCCCACGTAGGGTTAAACACCCTCACAAATTAAATATGTAACAATATCAAGGGAAGCAAAGAGAGTCTTATTCTCTTTCTTTTTCTGGAAACAGAAATGTTTTTCAAAACTTATTGCAATATTTTTTTTTTTTTTTTTTAAATAATGCAACACTATAAGACAGAAGACTGTGCCAAACTCTGAAGACTGAGACACAATTGTCTAGGGATCCCCTGAATAATACATGGGTTGTACGGGGCCCCCAGTTCAGAGGACTAGTTGAAGTAATCCTGGCCAGTGACCAACTTCATTATATGCCTGCACCTGAGTACAATGGAAGACTGGATTACGTTGATTGACTGTTGTGCAATTGACCTGCATTAATTCAAGGGTGTCCTTCTCCGGACACCGAAGTGAGCCCCAGAGAATTAACCATTTTATTTCTCCTGTCGGGCAAACCTGCAGATAGAGATATATGCTGTAGTTTTGTTTCTATGGATGTAATGATTCATTTATTGTTCACAAAACAAACTGGGAAAATAGCCGAGCTTGCTTCTCGATCATAGGACGCCGGATGTGTGAATAGTGACAGGCTTTTTGCAGCTGTACATAGACTCCCATAGTTTTCTCTACTGGGAGTTGCAATCAGCATATTTCTGTCATTTCACATTTCCCACTTCTTGTACTATGTAAATTATAGAGAAATTAATGGAAAGGTGAAAATCAACAATTCGTGACAAGATGTTTTATAACTTTATGAATATGTAGCCATTATGCATTTTATTATATGTTTCAGTTAAATAAAAACGTAGTTGAAAATGTATAATTGCATATTTCGCAACAATGAGACATGTTGACATTCAGATTCTATTCAAAGTAATAAAAAAGTCATAAGACTTATGCAGAAGGCAAATCTGTGGGCACAAAGTAAGTGCAGAGCCCCAAAGAGTCCCTATGGCTCTGTATTAACTTTAGGAACTCAGTTTCCTGCTGTATATTGGCTCCAATGAGGTCAGAAACGTGAATATGTCAACAGGTCAACAACTCTCCTTGGGTCTTCTACCAGAGTCCTGGAAGTTGGAGGGTTCTGCGCAGGATCTTAGTTGTTCCCAGCACTGCGCTTTTCTGGACAGAGAGTTCAGCTGTGGCTCCTGGGATCTGTTGCAGCCATTTTTCCATCTTGGGGGAGTTTGCTATCACCACTGAGATCACTGTTGCCTTCAGCTTCCACGTCTTCTCCAATTGTTCTTCGAGGTCCCGGTATTTCTCCAGCTTCTCATATTCCTTCTATCTGATGTTGCTGTCATTTGGCACTGCCACAACATTTTTTGGTCTCATCTGCTCTGTTTGATCTTGAAGTCCCAAAGGATTTTAGCCCTTTCATCCTCCACCACCTTTTCTGGGGTCTCTCACCTCGGCTTAACAACCCTCTAAGGTAGGTTTTATAGGGTTAGGAGTATTGGCAAACTATCTAATCATTCCATAGGAATGAGCTGGGATTTGGGACTCCCATGTTGTAGGCAGTGCACTTAACCACTACATTATAACAAATATACTGTATATATAATTATAAGAACCCTCTTGGTTTCGAAGCGCGTAAGGCGATTCCCTAGCCTCAATATAAGGTGATATTTATCAAGATGTCATTCTTCTAATTTGAAGAAATAAAGGATCTTTATATTATATATTTTGGGGGATGTGATGCTGGATTCTACTACTTTATATATCCAGATTCCTGTGTTTCTCTGGACAAGTAGCCAAAACCCCTTAATTGAAAGTCCAAGGTGATCGTGAATTGGATGAGCGGAAATCCTTTCTTTTTTATATCTAGGTAATATGAAGCATTTTTGTCCATGTCTTACACTGTTAAAATTAGTGAAAGAAGTTATAAACACCCACATCAAGTCCCTGTGACTTCCCTTCCGATTTTGCCTGGGCCTTGCTGATCTGATTACCAGTTAGGAATAGTAAGCACCACCTTATGCATCCTGGGGAACCCTTATATGTTCCTTTTGGAGATCCCAAGCAACAGTTAACAAATATTACTGTGTTTCTTCAATAATAGGACAGGGTCTTATAGTATTTTTGGCTCCAATAGGTGCGCCAGGGCTTATTTTGGGGAGATGTGTTATATTTTGTATTGGCATCAATAATTGGGTTGCCTATTAATGAAAAATGAATATTCACCCCTTCCCTTGCCCATAATCCCACCCGTCCCTCTGTACCGACATCGGTAATTGGACAGTGTGTTAATTGCAAATTAGTATTCACCCCTCTTCCTGTCCATAATCCCACCCACCACTCTGCCACCTGATGAAGATGGCGGCTCGCCATTGAAACGCGTTGTGAATAAAATAAAGCTAAGTAATCTTTTAAACTCCTGAACTCCTTGTGTGAGCGCTCCTAAAACACAAAAAGTCTATTTGTTTTCTAGCTTAGTGATTGGAACTTGTTCTAAGAAAAAAATGAATATTCACCGCTTTCCCCCAACTATAATACTCCCCACTGCCGCCACATTAAGGCGCCGATTCACATTTGATGGTTGTTGTCTGAATGATTCTTCGGCTGATTGTTTGCCTGATAGCTATCTCAGCTGACATTTCCTTTTCTTTGAGAAAGCTGCTGGCAGACATGACAGTCATCAACATGTCACTGTGAGAGCAATACAATTGGCACTCATTGACTAGACATGTCTGATCAACAATTTCCCTGACAATGCGTTGTCCAGCATCCCCTGCACATTAAGGTATCGTTACACGGGGCGACGGGGCTGGGGATGTCGGCGGCGACTGGCGGGTGCGCGCACGTTTTTGGTGCCCCCCCAGCGTCGCCGTCCCCCATTTACCCGAGGTGACATCTCCAGCCCCGCGTCGGCGACCTGTCAGGTGGCATCGCCACCGGGGTGTCTGAAAACTCCAGCGACGATGCAATACAATGGGAGCCTATGGCCCCATCGCCTGACAGATTGCCGGCGGCCGGTTACATGGGGCGATGTGTGCACATCGCCCCATGATGGTCGCCTGGTTTCAGAGCACTGCATGAGGGGGCGATGTCGCCGCCGATGGCCACGCCCCTACGTCACCAATGTAATTGGCGGCGATGTCGCCCCGTGTGACGGGGGCTTTAGAGTGTCATCCTAAATAATTGATATGTGTGGATATAGCCGACATTAGTTTACTATGTATGGGGGTCTTCAGGATCTGCCCATAAAGTAGATCAAACTCTACCGAGGGCCATACACATTACACTAAAGTTAATGCAAACTTATGTTTTCAATGACAATGAATGCTTTGCAGGAGATATTGAACGAACATTTGTGCTATGTGACAGATGACAAGGCATAATTATCTGAAACAAAGTCGTCTATGTTTGAAGATCTTCATCTCATAGTAGGAAAAAAAGATCTTTTGTTAAATGCACACTATCTTCCTTTGAGAGAATGGAGGGAGTTTACCAATGACAACATCAGCAAGGAGTTTATATGTTCTCCCCGTGTTTGTGTGGGTTTCCTTCGTTTTCTCCGGTTTCCTCCAACACTCCAAGGACATACTGATAGGGATTTTAAATGTAAGATCCAATTGGGACAATGATAATCAATCTTTGTAAAAGCATTACGGAATTAATTGAAAGCGCGCATACATAATAAGCTATAAGCATAATAAAATAAATAATAAAGGTTTAATGCAAGAGAACTGTGGCGCAAAGTGCTAAAAAATATTATCACAAAGAGTTTGTCTAGCCTTACGATACTGATGATGTATCCGTAGGTTTAACATCAGACCAGTGGTGGTCCAACCAATCTTTTGTTTTCAGCTCTGGCATTGGCTGAATGAAAACAGTGTGCGGAGACGGAACAACACAATTCACCTCACTATGTAATGACTGATGCCGGGAACTGCAGCACAGCTCCTCTTCAGACAATCTACACAAAATGAAATGCTCCATATTTATTACATGTGTTAGACACTTTCTGTGGTTCATGCTTAAACTCATAAAGATGCATGACTTTAGCCCCTTCACAACATTTGATGTAAGTTGACGTCATGGCCAAGAAAGGAGCTGTGTCAACACGATTGCCACTGGAAGTTCAGCTTAAGTGATAGCTGAGCTCAGGCTTTCACAGCCAAAGATGGTCCCCACACACACCTGGCTGTTTAACCCTCTAAAGTCATGATCAAAAGCGATTGTAGCATTTAGGGGGATGGGAAAGCGAGCTTGCTTCCACTCCAACATAATTGGGACCCCCACAACATTGTCGCGAGGGCCCAATGGTATTCATAGCAACACAAGTTCTTCATGATGACTTGAGGTCTGCCAGCTAAGGCTCGCCTGTTAGACAATGCCAGGAGCATGGTCTAAAGGGCTTATGTCTGTGTCTCACTGACAGGTATAATGTATTACAATACACCTGCATTTGCAATATATTATTCCAGCGATCAGACTAATAAAAGTTAAAGTTCCATATAGGGACTAAGTAAAAAAATAAAACTGAAAAAATTGTTAAAACCATAAAAAAATACCAAAATAAATAACAAATAAATGAAAATGGGCTTTCTTATGGGGTTTTTCCACTATTCAGGCACTCTCCAAACATGACATTGTGTTCTCAATTGATTCTTGCCAATTATGTGCTACAAAATTGAAATTGGGCTTCTTCTCTTGCGAGCCTAAACAGTACTTATCCATCACATATAGGGTATCGGCGTACTCAGTAGAAATAGAACAACACATTTTATGGTCTATTTACCCCTGTTACCCTTGTTAAAATGCAAAATATGGGGCTAAAGCAATATTTTTGTTGGAAAACGTAAAGTTTACATTTTTTCCATCTACATCCTTTTAGTTCCTGTGAAACAACTAAAGGGTTAATACAGTTATTGGATGTGGTTTTGAGCACTTTGAGGGGTGCAATATTAGAATGGTGACACTTTTGTGGTTTCTAAAACATATTTTTTTTATTTTTTTGTAAATTATTGGAAAAAATTATAAATTGCTGATAAACTTTGAACCCTTCTTATGTTCAAACCAAAATAAAAGTTTCAAAAATGATGCTGTCGTAAAGTAGACATGTAAGAAATGTAATTTATAAAGCATTTTTGTGATATAACTATCTGATTTTAGGGCATAAAGATTAAAATTTGAAACTGCTAAATTTTTAAAATTTTTTCCAAAATTCTGATGTTGTCAGTAGCGATGGGCAAACTCGAACTGTAAATGTCAGGGTCTGTACCGAACACCTAATGTCAATAATCAGGAAGTTAATGAGCGGGACCCAAAAGTAGTGTGACCGCAGCATCGGAGACTCAGTAAGGCTACGTTCACACTTGGCGCATTTTTTGCGCTTTTTTGTGTGGGCGCTTCTTGCAGCGTTTTGCACCCGCGCAAAAAAAGCGTTGTAAAAAAACACGACGCATTCACACACTGTTTTTTTACGGGCTCAACTTCCAACTTCTCCCCCAAAAGCTCAAGGGAGAAGTGATGTCACACAGGGGAGGAAGAATCCTCACCTGTGTGGCATCTGTGACAGTCCCTTTTGGGTTTCATAGTGTATTAATATACACTGCGAAACCTAAATAAAAAGTAATCCAAACATGTTAAAAATAATAAAAATTGCATACCTACCCTCTGCAGGGTGTTCGGGGAGCTGGGAGCCGAGACATCCACAGGTACTGACCTTCCAGGACCTATCAAGAGTTATGATTGGCCGCTCACGGTCATGTGATATGCACGTCATATGCACGTCACATATCACATGATCGCGAGAGCCCAATCACCGTTCTTGCAAGGTCTTGGAAGGTCAGTACCTATGGATGTCTTGGCTCCCGGCTCCTCGAACACCCGGCGGAGGGTAAGCATTCAATTTTTATAATTTTTAACACATTTGGATTATTTTAATTTGGGTTTCGCAGTGTATACTAATACATTATGAAACCCAAAAGGGGCTGTCACAGATGTCACACAGGGGAGGATTCTTCCTCCCCTGTGTTGTGACATCACATCCTGCAGCGCCGGCATATTCCCGCTAGAATTGCACATTGCACGGAGATGCGTAATTCCAGCGGGGATAATGGGCTTCTATGGGAGTAAGCATGGGCGCAGGTGCGTAAAGAATTGACCTGGTAATCTTTTTACGCCTGCAAATTCTCCCATAAAAGTGCTGCGTATATTTATGTGATATCTGAACGGCAAAAGTGAATTTACTTTCACTTTGCCGGCAGATGTAGACGCACTTGCGCTGTTTTGAAAAGCGTGCGCAAAAAAACGCAAAGTGTGAACGCAGCCTAAGTATAATCCTGCCACTCTAATCCCCGTTTTGTTTCCTTTTTCTGCCCCCTTACCCTCTTGCCACCATTTTATAACTTTACAATCCTTGTTTGGGCTCAAGTTCGGGTCAATTTCGGTCCAGCATCGGCTGAACCCGAACATCTGTGGATTCGCCCATCTTTAGTTTTCAGAAATAAACGCAAAAAAATATCAACCAAAATTTACCTCTAATGGCCACTTTACACGTCACGATATCGGCGTCCAACTCCGATAAAAAGTCACGTGGTTCGTGCTTTGGCCCCGATATCGTTCGTGTGTTGTGTGGTGTAAATGTCCAATTCGATGCAAGAACGATGCCAAAACGATATCGGGGGAGAAATGAGCAGGCTCTCCAACTGCCCGATATTGGATGGACGATGTGGCCAGATCGTGCTGTGTGAAAGCCCAACAATGATTTCGAGTACAACTTCCCCTATTCTCTCCCATGTTATATGGTCGTCCCTGGGTCGGCCGTACAAGGGGGCGTACACATCGCAGTTGCGTTGTCTGCCGATATCGCGCTGTGTAACATCTCCTATGCGATCTTGGAATTCCGCCCAGAAAAAGCGCGCTCCCGCATCGTTGTATCCAATATCGGACCGATGTTGGGACGTGTAAAGTGGCCATAACATGAAGGACAATGTGTTATGAAAAAAAAACATTTTTAGAATCACTGGAATATATTAAAGCTTTCCATCGTTATCTACTATATAATTGCCGTAGCACGTTTTGTGTCGGACCCCGGCACGCCGTGGATATGTCACACTGTGACGTCACCACGGCGAAGCATTGCCCGCGTAGCGGGCATTGCGAGCCGTCGCCGCTGTCAGCACACATATTAATAGTGATGATCCTCCTCCTGCCCGCGCTGCCTGCCCCATCACCCCCCTGCCTGTCACCATAGCCATCCTCCACTGCCCGCTCACCCCCGCCTGTCACAACACTTCCCCCCGCTGCCCCATCACCCCCCTGCCTGCCACTATAGCCATCCTCCACTGCCCGGTCACCCCCAGCCTATCACCACAGCCCCTCCGCTCCCCGATCGCCCCCCCCCCACTCTCCGGTCACCCCCCGCCTGTCAGCACAGACCCCCTCCACTGTCCGGTCACCCCCCCCCCCGGCCTCTTACCACAGCTCCTTCCAGCCAGACGCGATCTCTCTTCATCCTGCTTGAGGACCTCTGATGACGTCACGATGATGGGTGGAGTCACAGATCACATGATCGTGACGTCATCAAAGGTCCTGTTCCGATCTAACCTACTCTGCCTACTCATCCCCCTGCGCTACACACTGACCCCCACTCTGCACACTGACCCCCACTCTGCACACTGACCCCCACTCTGACCCTGCTCTGCCCACTGACCCCCACTCTGACCACTGACCCCCACTCTGCCCACTGACCCCCAAACTCTGCCCACTCACCCCCCTACTCTTCCCCCTCACCCCCTCTCTGCCCCCCTCACCCCCACTCTGCACACTGACCCCCACTCTGCCCCTGACCCTGCTCTGCCCACTGACCCCCACTCTGACCACTGACCCCCACTCTGCCCACTCACCCCCCTACTCTTCCCCCTCACCCCCTCTCTGCCCCCCTCACCCCCACTCTGCACACTGACCCCCACTCTGACCACTGACCCCCACTCTGACCACTGACCCCCACTCTGACCACTGACCCCCAAACTCTGCACACTCACCCACCAACTCTTACCCCTCACCCCCTCTCTGCCCCCCTCACCCCCACTCTGCACACTGACCCCCACTCTGCCCCTGACCGTGCTCTGCCCACTGACCCCCACTCTGACCACTGACTCCCACTCTGCCCACTCACCCCCAAACTCTGCCCACTCACCCCCCTACTCTGCCCCCTCACCCCCTCTCTGCCCCCTCACCCACACTCTGCCCACTCATCCTGCTCTGCCCACTCACCCCCACTCTGCCCACTCACCCCCCTACTCTTCCCCCTGACCCCCTCTCTGCCCCCTCACCCCCACTCTGCACACTGACCCCCTCTCTGACCCTGCTCTGCCCATTCACCCCCACTCTGACCACTGACCCTGCTCTGCCCACTGACCCCCTCTCTGCCCACTCACCCCCTCTCTGCCCACTCACCCCCTCTCTGCCCACTGACCATGCTCTGCCCACTCACCCTGCTCGGCCCACTGACCCCTCACACTGGCCACTCATCCTGCTCTGCCCACTCACCATGCTCTGCCCACTCACCCCTCACTGCCCACTGACCCCTCACACTGACCCTGCTCTGCCCACTGACCATCCTCTGCCCACTCACCCCTCACTGACCCTGCTCTGCCCACTCACCCTGCTCGGCCCACTGACCCCTCACACTGCCCACTGACCCTCCTCTGCCCACTGAACATGCTCTGCCCACTGACCCCTCAATGCCCACTCACCCTGCTCTGCCCACTGACCCTGCTCTGCTCACTGACCACTCACACTGCCCACTCACCCTGCTCTGCCCACTGACCCCTCACACACCCCACTGACCCTGCTCTGCCCACTCACCCCTCACACTGACCCTGCTCTGCCCACTGACCCTGCTCTGACCACTCACCCCTCACACTGCCCACTGACCCCTCACACTGCCCACTCACACCTCACACTGCCCACTGAACATGCTATGCCCACTTACCCCTCACACTGCCCACTGACCATGCTCTGCCCACTGACCCCTCACACTGCCTACTGACCCTGCTCTGCTCATTTACTCCCACTCTGCCCACTCACCCCTGCTTTTACCACTGACCCTGCTCTGCCCACTGACCACCCTCTGTTCACTCACCCCCCGCTCTGCCCTTTCACCATGCCCACTGACCCCTGCTCTGCCAACTGACCGTGCCCACTCACCCATGCTCTACCCACTGACCCTTCTCTGCCCACTCACTGTGCCCACTGACCGCCGCTCTGCCCACTAACCCCTGCTCTGCCCACTGACTGTGCCCAATAACCCTTGCTATGCCCACTAAACCCTGCTCTGCCCACTCACCCCCGCTCTGCCCGCTGACCCCTGCTCTGCTCACTGACTGTGCCCACTCACCCCTGCTCTGCTCACTCACCCCTGCTCTGCCCACTGATTTTTCCCACTAACCCCTGCTGTGCCTACTGACTGTGCCCACTGACCCCTGCTCTGCCCAATCACTCTGCCCACTAACCCCTGCTCTGACCACTGACCCCCGCTATGACCCTGCTCTGACCACTGACCCCCAAATCCTGCTCACTGACCCTGCTCTGCCCATTCACCCCCCACTCTGCCCACTCACCCCCGCTCTGCCCACTGACCCTGCTCTGCCCACTTACCCCCCCCCCCTCTGGCTACTGACCATGCCCACTGACCCCAGCTCTGCCCACTGACCCCAGCTCTGCCCACTGACCCCAGCTCTGCCCACAGACCCCAGCTCTGCCCACTGACCCCTGCTCTGCCCAATGACTCTGCCCACTAACCCCTGCTCTTCCCACTCATCCCCCACTCTGCCCACTGACGCTTGCTTTGCCCACTGACCCCCAGCAGATCGGTTTCCCAGCCAACGACAGGTCCTGTCCTGCCACCTACAAGACGGGTGGTGCGAGCCGCCGCAGGGTAAGTATCCTCACTGAGGTTTCTTTAGTTTTATTATCACCATGAAGGAGGGGGGAGGGGTGTGTGCAGTCCCAGAGGGAGGGGGGCCGCAGAGACTGGAGGCCCAGAGGGACGGGTGCCACGGGGAGCGGAGGGGGTCAGGAGGAGCGCCTCCATCCTGCCCCCCCCTATCCATCCTGCCCCACCCAACACCATCCTGCCCCCCCGACTCCATCCCGCACCCCCACCACCATCCTCACCCCCCGCCAACATCCTGCCCCGCCGCCTCCATCCTCCCCGCCCCCCCCTCCCCCCGCCACCATCCTGCCCTGCCGTCTCCATCCTGCCCTGCCGTCTCCATCCTGCCCTGCCGTCTCCATCCTGCCCTGCCGTCTCCATCCTGCCCTGCCGTCTCCATCCTGCCCTGCCGTCTCCATCCTGCCCCGCCTTCTCCATCCTGCCCCGCCTTCTCCATCCTGCCTCGCTCCGTCCATCCTGCCCCTCCGACTCCATCCTGCCCCTCCGGCTCCATCCTGCCCCTCCGGCTCCATCCTGCCCCTCCGGCTCCATCCTGCCCCTCCGCCTCCATCCTGCCCCTCCGCCTCCATTCTGCCCCGCCCCCTCCATCCTGCTCCGCCACCCACCATCCTGCCCCCCCACCCACCATCCTGCCCCCCTTGCTCCTTCCTGCCCCACTCACTACTTCCTGCCCCGTTCACTCCATCCTGCCCTGCTCGCTCCATCCTCACCCCCGCTGTTCTTGCTCCCCTGCCTCCATCCTGCCCCCACGCTTACTCATCCGGCCCCGCTTGCTCCATTCTGCTCATCTGCTCAATCCTGCCCCTTCGGCTTCATCCTGCTCCTCCGCCTCCATCCTGCCCCGCTCAATCCATCCTGCCCCCCGCTCTTCTTGCTCCCCCGCCTCCATCCTGCCCTGCTCGCTCCATCCTGTTGCCCCGCCTCCATCCTGTTGCCCCGCCTCCATCCTGTTGCCCCGCCTCCATCCTGTTCCCCCCGGCTCCATCCTGTTCCCCCCCGCTCCATCCTGTTTCCCCCGGCTTCATCCTGTTTCCCCCGCCTCCATCCTGCCCCCTCCCGCTCCATCCTGCCCCCCCTTCCCGCTCCATCCTGCCCCGCTCGCTCCATCCTGCCCCGCTCGCTTCATTCTGCCCCGCTCGCTTCATTCTGCCCCCCCAACACAATCCTGCCCCCCCTCCCCTCCTCAGCTGATCGCTTGCCCAGGCAACTACAGGTCCTAAAGGCCTGTAGGACCTACAAGGCGGAGGTGGAGCGAGCCGCCGGACAGGTGAGTATCCTCACTGAGGATTTTTTTAATTTTACTGTGGACAACCGGGGGCCAGGAGGAGTGGGGGACCGCGGTGACCGCAGTATTGCCATATACCATAGTGCTGCTATACATGTGCTATAATGTACTGCCATATACCATAGTGCTGCTATACATGTACTGTAATGTACCGCCATATACCATAGCACTGCTATACATGTACTGTAATGTACCGCCATATACTATAGTGCTGCTATACATTTACTATAATGTACTGCCATATACCATAGCGCTGCTATACATGTACTCTAATGTACCGCCATATACCATAGCACTGCTATACATGTACTGTAATGTACCGCCATATACTATAGTGCTGCTATACATTTACTATAATGCACCGCCATATACCATAGCACTGCTATACATGTACTGTAATGTACCGCCATATACTATAGTGCTGCTATACATTTACTATAATCTACCGCCATATACTATAGTGCTGCTATACATGTGCTCTAATTACCACCATATACCATCGTACTGATATATATATATCTACTATATAATTGCCGTAGGCACTTCCGTGTCGGACCCCGAAAAGACCGTGGCTATGTCACTCTGTGACGTCACCAGTTGGCCTGCGCGAGCAATGGCCGCGAGGCCATTGCGAGTCGCTGGCTGAGCGCGAGCAATGGCCGCGAAGCGGCCATTGCGAGTCGCTGCCCGAAAATAGAACCAGAGGCTCGGCCACAAAGTTAGCGATTTACCGCTCATGTAGCGCGAGTCGCTGCCTGAGCGGTAAATCGCTAACTTTGTGGCCGAGCCTCTGGTTCGATTTTCGGCCAGCGACTCGCAATGCCCACTTCGCGGCCATTGCGAGCACTCAGCCCCAAAAAGTATTCACACCCCCCCAAAAAGTATTCAACCCCCCCAAAAAGTATTCCCACCCCCCCAAAAAGTATTCAACCCCCCCAAAAAGTATTCACACACCCCCAAAAAGTATTCACACACCCCCAAAAAGTATTCACACCCCCCAAAAAGTATTCAACCCCCCCAAAAAGTATTCACACACCCCCAAAAAGTATTCACACCCCCCCAAAAAGTATTGAACCCCCCCAAAAACTATTCACACCCCCCCAAAAACTATTCACACCCCCCCAAAAACTATTCACACCCCCCAAAAAGTATTCACACACCCCCAAAAAGTATTCAACCCCCCCCAAAAAGTATTCAACCCCCAAAAAGTATTCACCCCCCCCAAAAAGTATTCAACCCCCCCAAAAAGTATTCACACCCCCCCAATAAAATAAAAAAAAAAAAATAATAATAATATAAAATTAATATATTAATTAAATTAACTAATTTAAATAAAAAAAAATAATCTAATACAAATAAATTTCATTAAAATAAAAAATTAATATACAAATAATAAATAGATTAAATATTAAAATAAATCAAAATAAAAAAAAATATATATATATATAATTAAAATATTAATAACATTAACTAATTCTAAGAAATTCAAATTACTCAAATAAAAAAAAAATCAATTAAAATAAAAAAAAAAATAATATTCTAAAAATATTCTATAATAAATAATTACAATAATAAAATCATAAATAATAAAAAAAAATATTCCATATAAAAATTCATAACATTAACTAATTCTAATAAAATAAAACTAATAAATAAAATATTCATAACATTAAGTTATTCAAAAAAATTGGAAATAAAAAAAAAAAATAAAAAAAAAAATAATATAGCTACTATAATCTAATTAACGCACGTTCTAGAATCCCAATGCATTTGCATCGGGCTCACAGCTAGTTATTACATAAAGTGACACTGTTCGAAATTGAAAAATTTAGCCTGGTCGGGAAGGTGAAAGATATCTCGAGGTGAAGGGGCTAAAGAATGAGATATGACGGCTTAACCATCATTCACCCGTGAAGCACAACTACCTACCGCCTGAATTCCGAAGTTCTGACAAATGAAAAATCACATGTTTATAAATTCGCAGAAATAGAAGAACACAATCACTTCCTAACAATCTCTAAGTGCCAAGCTATTACCAAACATGTTCAATAACAACGGGTGCGGAATGAACAATCCTACTGGGAATGTTCTTTCACAGATAGATCATTTGTGTCCAAAAAATCCTTTCTCAGATTATTGAACAAAAAATTTACACCCAGAACACTTTTTATTCTAACATGTTAAACTGCTAAAATCGTTTGTTGATAAAGAATAACCTTCGTTTTCAATTTTGTTTCAAGAATCAATACACAAGAAAATCAGCAACTCTGTAATATATGCAATCGGGGAAATCGATCTGTTAGGGTACCGTTACACGTCCCAATATCGCAATGCAACATCGACAAAAAGTCACGTGGTGTGGTCGTTGCAGTTGATATCGTTGGTGCGTTGTGTCGTGTAACAGGTCAATGCGACTGCAATAAATCGCAGGGACGATATCGCAATAAGATTGTAAATGCTATTCAACCGTACAATGTTGCATATGCGATCTGGCATGATCGTGCTGTGTGATGGCGCAACAACGATGTGGAACGCAACTTCCCCTATTCACTACAATGTAAATGCTCGGACGCTGGGTTGCTCATACCAGGCGCACAAAAGTTGCGTATAACATCCTAGTTGCGTTGCCTGCCGATATCTCCCTGTGTGACATCTTCTATGCGATCTTGGACAAGTGCCAAAAACGTGCGCACTCACGTGAAATTGTATGCGATATCGGAACGATATTGCGATGTGTAACGGTACCCATACTCTTAATTGATGGTTAGAGATGAGTGGACCCATGGACATTTGGGCTCTGGGGGTTTAGCTAGACTTTTAATAAAGTTCCGTTTTGGACTGAAACTTGACCCGAACCTCATTGGAAGTCACTAACTGGGCAGTTCTGCTCTCCGCCCACATACAGCCAGCCTTATGGTGTGTTTACACGTCCCGATATCGGCGTCCAACTCCGACCAAAAGTCACGTGGCTCGTGCATTGGACCCGATACCATTCGTGCGTTTTATGGTATAAATGTCCAATACGATGCACGAACGATGGCAAACCGATATCGGGGATCGAATGAGCGTGCTATTCAACGGGCCGATATTGGATGGAGGTTGGAGCCGGATCATGCTGTGTAAACGCCCAACTACGATGTGCAGTACAACGTCCCCTATCCTCTCCATGTTAAATAGTCGTTCCTGGGTCGGCCATACAAGGGGAGCGTAGACATCGTAGAGACGTTGTATGCCGATATCGCGCTGTGTAACATCCCCTATGCGATATTGGAATTCTGCCCAGAAAAAGCGCGCTCCCGCGTCGTTGGATACAATATCGGACCGACGTTGGGACGTGTAAACCCACCATTAAACAAAGTGCTTCCAAGTGCGATTTTGCAATTTTCTTTTTTTTGTCCACACTACATCTGATAATGCTAATTTTACTCCCACTGCAGCCATTCAAACACTACAAGTGGCTCACACTGATCGAGCACCGAGTGTACCCGAGCAGTGATGATTGCCACAGTGGTTTGCGTACATAAGCACCCAAACTCCAAACCCTGAAAATTTTTTGAAAAATCTGTGTTTGATACGAACACGTAATTTTAAAGTCCAGTTTGCTCGTGCCTATTCATGGTTTAAAAACTGTGTTCAGTGGAGACAGATTTTCCTATTACTTAGGACCCTTTCACATCAGCGGTTTACGCTGATGTGCAGCAGGATCCGGCAGGTGGCGCCGCATCTGCCGGATCTGCCGCCTAGCGGCCAACTTACGGGCGGCATCCGGCAAGCCCCATGTATTGTCTATGAGGCTTGCGGTCCGTTGCGGCAAGTGCGATTCTGCCAGATGCGGCAGATCCTGCACTTGTGGCCGTGAAAAAAACGCCGCTTGCAGCAGCCACAAGTGCAGGATCTGCCGCATCCGGTAGAACCGCACTTGCCGCACCGCAGACCGCAAGCCCCATGTGAAAGGAGCTTTAGATGACAGTTGGTGTTAATAATGTTCTTTGGAGATGAAGGAGGTGAAAGGAGCTAGAGTCCACCAGACCAACTGATGTATGTTCTCCTGAAAAATCAATTGCATTTTAAATTTCACCCAAAAAATGATAGTTATGGTTAAATGGGATGTCTGGTGAAAACAAGCTGTCCGATTGGCAGATGATCATTTATAGACCGGTGAGGGTCTGTCCACTGTGATCATTGGACAGTGTTAAAGGGGTTGTCCAATAAAAACTTGCTGATTGCTAGAACAGGGAAATTTTATCCCCGTTAGAATGGAATGCAGGGCACATGCACAACCGCTGCTACATTCATTCCCGATGGAGCTGCCCGCTTCTGCCCTTGCTTTTTCCGTCAGCCTAAAAGAGCATGAATAGAGAAGAGGTCGGGTGTCTGACTTATCTCTCTATTTTATAACAGGGATAAAAATTTTCCGATGTGTTGATCAGTGGTGTGATACCGACTGGCCAACAGGTTTTCAATGATCATCCCCTTTAACTTCATTCAATTTCAGTCCAATGAGTAAGTGCACCTGAAGGCCCAGTGAGTTTTTGATGCATTTTTGGGTGTAAATTTATCATAAATCTGCATGCCTATCCTTATGCCATCATAGTCAATGATAAATCTGAAGTTTTGTGCTCATGCTGCTTATTTTTCCCTTGCAGAAATAAATCTGCCGGGGGTCAACTCTTGCTGCCTTTTTGGCAGTGTATTTCCAATTCAAATTCATGGAAAAAGCATGGAAAAATTGCATGCCAAAAAGTCATAAAAAAAATGTACCAAACATGCGTACAAAATGCGTCAAAAACGCCCCAAATATGCATAAAAAATGCACCAAATATGCATAAAAAATGCATAAAAATGCACTAAATAGCATTAAATATGAATCAAAAATGCTTAAAAAACACACCACATAGCATTAAATATGCATACAAAATACATAAAAGCATACCAAATACACATCTAAGGCCCCTTTCACATCAGCGTCTTCGCTGATGTGTGGTCGATCCGGCAGGTGGTGCATTGTCTATGGGGCTTGCGGTCCGGTGCGGCAAGTGCGGTTGCACCAGATGCGGCACTTGAGGCCGCGAAAAAAACCCGCTGCATGTAGATTTTTTTATTGCAGCTGCAAATGCCGGATCTAGCCGATCCGGCGTAACCACACTTGCCGCAGCGGACTGCAAGCCCATAGACAATGCATGGGGCTTGTCAGATCTGGGCCACAAGTGCGACCATTATGTGGCAGATCCGGCAGAAGTGGTAAATCTGCCGGATCTGCCGCACATCAGCGAAAAACGCTGATGTGAAAGGGGCCTAGAGATGCATACAAAACGCACCAAATACACATCAAAAATGCATAAAAAGCGCACCAAATACGCATAAAAAAATACATAGAAACACACCAAATACACATCAAAAAGGCATAAAAAAACACACCAAATACGCATCAAAATGCATCAAAACTGCACCAAATATGCATAAAAAATGCACTTAATACAAATCAAAAATGTATAAAAAATGCACCAAATACACATAAGGCCCCTTTCACATCAGCATTTATTGAAATTTGTGGCAGATCCAGCAGATTTACCGCATCTGCCGAGTAACAGCTGCACTTGCAGCACACTTATGGCAGGCCTCATTCATTCTCTATGGGGTTTGCAAGCATATGCGGCAAGTGCGGTTTGCCAGATCCGGCACTTGCGGCAGGTAAAAAAAACGCTTCTAGCTGTGGTTTTTTGACCTGACGCAAGTGCCGGATCTGGCAAGAACTGCATTAGCTACATCTGCCACAAATCCCATAGAGAATAAATGGGGCTTATTGCAAGTGCAGCTGTTAGGCCCCTTTCACATAAGCGTTTTTCGCTGATTGCGGCAGATCCGGCAGATTTACCGCATCTGCCCCTAACAGTTGCACTTGCGGCACACTTGCGGCAAGCCCCATGCATTGTCTATTCTGCTGATCGCGGCAATACCACACTTGCCGCACTTGCCGCAAGCCCATAGACAATGCATGGGGCTTGCGGCAAGTGTGCGCAAGTGCGATCTGCCGCAAAAATCAAAAAACCCTGATGTGAAAGGGGCCTTAAAATTGCAAGAAACAGCACCAAATATGCCTCAGATATGCATCAAAAATGCACCAAATACGCATCATATTTGGAGCAGTATTGATACATTTTGATGCATATTTGCTGTTTTTTAATGCATTCTTGATGCGTATTTGGTGCATTTTTTATGCATATTTGAGGCATATTTGGTGCTGTTTCTTGCAATTTTAAGGCCCCTTTCACATTAAAGTTTTTTGATTTTTGCGGCAGATCTGCCGTCTAACGGTCGCACTTGCAGCACACTTGCGGCAAGCCCATGCATTGTCTATGGGGCTTGCGGCAAGTGTGGTATTGCCGCGATCAGCAGAATAGACAATGCATGGGGCTTGCCGCAAGTGTGCCACAAGTGCGACCCTTAGACGGCAGATCTGCTGCAAGAATCAAAAAACGTTAATGTGAAAGGGGCCTTAAAATTGCAAGAAACAGCACCAAATATGCCTCAAATATGCATCAAAAATGCACCAAATACGCATCAAGAATGCATAAAAAAACCCACAGCAAATATGCATCAAAATGTATCAATACTGCACCAAATATGCATTGGAAAAGCATTAAAAATGCACCTAATAGGCATCAAAAATGTGTATAAAATTGCATTTTGGTGCATATTTTTGCCATGTTTCTGCAACCAAATCCTCACCATGCGCACATACCCAAAGTCTACAGACAAATGTGCTGTTCATATACACGACATTTCTCAATGACACCTTTACATGAACCATAACGATATATATTTTTTAAAGCCCGCTAATCTGTCATTGAATGTACTCAGCCATGTTGGGGATTAAGTACCAAGATGGAACGGGAGCTCAGATAACAAAGTCTTTTATCTTTTTATTTACTGCAAGAAGAAAGAATGCATTTGATTTTTCAGTAGAAAATAAATTGAAATAAAAAAAAAGTAAGATTTGTTATGGTTTGAAATAAAAAAAAAAAGTACTGAGACGAGACCCAGCCGGAGACATCAATTACATTGTATAATAAATTCTAAGAGACACTCGCCATTTATAATAGATTGATATATAGCTTCGAATGACATAAACTGTAACAACAGCCTATCATGTAACATAATATATCACCTCGGACATCTGTTTCAGCATCAATAACGCATTATCATATAGGTTAATTGTATTACAGCTGCCATTTTTAATCCGTTATCCACAATCAGGGGGAAGGAGAGGTGGCGTTCAGCCCATAAACTTAGGAAGATTACTAAAAAATTAAATACCCCCATTCATGCGTTCTGCTGCGTTCGAAACTTTTCATTCCACTCTCTGCCAAAGAACACTTAGTGATGGCTGTAGGCCAAGGCTATTCTGTATCACATTATTGAGCGCTACTTTATATGAACACAATCTACTCTGCTTTGTTGCTCTTCACCATTTACATTTTCATCAAAGGTATCTGTATGAATAGGTTTCTAAACCCCTATAAAAATTCTTTACGTTCAATCCAATTCACTTTCGACACAAGTTATATATCCACCGTTATACAGATAGTCATCAAAGAGACGTGTTTACGAGCACTCACTTCTACCCGTTTTAGCCATGAACTATGCCCTTTTCCTGTTCATTGTCCCCTTTACGCATTTTTATTATTCTCTGATACCTCAATACTTCTTAAGGCCGCTTTAGACGTCCGATAATGTTCCGATATTGCATACAACTTCACGGGAGCGCGCACGTTTTTGGCACTTGTCCAAGATTGCATAGGAGATGTCACACAGGGAGATATCGGCAGGCAATGCAACTACGATGTAGTACGCCCCTTTTCCACGCTCTGTATGAGCAACCCGGGGAACGACCATTTAGCATTGGAGTGAATAGGGGAGGTTGCGCTCCAAATCGTAGTTGCGCTGTCACGCAGCATGATCATGCCACATCGATATACAATATGGTACGGTGAAGGGTTTGCACAATTTTCTTGCAATATCGTAGTTAGGTTGTTTTTCGCGTCGCATTGCCCATTTACACCACACAACGCACGAACGATATCAACTGCAAGGCCACACCACGTGACTTTTTATCGATGTTGCGTTCGATATCGCGACGTGTTAAAGCGGCCATTAGATCCCTTCCTTTTTTACATATGTGCAAGGATGAAAAAATATCGATTTAAGGCCCCTTTCACATCAGCGTTTCTGTCCAGATCCGGCAGATCCGTACAGAAAACCCGTTGGGCGCCTAATGGCTGCACTTGCAGCACACTTGCGGCAAGCCCCATGCATTCTTTATGGGGCTTGCGGCAAGTGCGGTATTGCCGTGATCAGCACTTGCGGCAGTTGCTGCCGTGAAAAAAAAATGCACCTGACGGCGTTTTTTTTCGCAGCCGCAACTGCCGCCAGTGCCGATCATGGCAATACCGCACTTGCTGCAAGCCCCATAGAGAGAGCATGGGGCTTGCCGCAAGTGTGGCCGTTGGACGGTCAGCAGCATTTTTTTTGCGCAGACATAACAGCAGCAAGTGCCGGATCGCGGCAATACTGCACTTGCCTCAAGCCCCATGGAGAATGCATGGGGTTTGCCGCAAGTGGCCAGCACGTAGGCTGCCGGATCAGGACAGAAATGCTGATGTGAAAGGGTCCTAATTCCATATGCGCAAAACAAAATATGTTTATGATTGTCTTTTTGTTTGTTAACCTTTCTTACATTGAAAAACTATATTTAGCTCATTAAGATGGTTGCGAGTCACATTCTATGCAAATAAATCATAGAAGGCCTTTATGTGTGCCCTTTTAAAGGTTAAAATTCCATATGTGTTCCCATATAAAATATAAATGGCTCAAGTGCCCACTTATAATGTAATTGTGAAGGAAATGTGCAGCAGTAAAGTAACATTAGTTCAAGTCTGCCATATACAGTATATAATGTAATATATAGGGCAGACTAGAACCAATGTTAGTTTACTGCTGCATATTTCCTTCACAATTACATTATAAGGCCCCTTTCACATCTGCGATAAATGTAATTCCCGGCAGATCCGACAGATATCGCCGCCCTGCCGGATCTGCGCGTGACGGCCGACTTGCGGCACCTATCCGGCAAGTCCAAATCATTCTCTATGCGGCTTGCAGGCAAATGCGGTATTGCCAAATCCAGTAGTTCCGGCACTTGTGGCCGTGCACAAAAACTGCTACTAGCAGCGTTTTTTTTTGTGGTGCCGCAAGTGCTGTATTCAGCAATACTGCACTTGCTGCACCCAACCGCAAGCCCCATAGAGAATGAATTGGGTTTGCGGATCGGTGCCACAAGTCAGCTGTTACTGCTATACCATGACGGGAACCATTATGATAGGGAATACAGTACATGACTACTGGAGCCACTACTTGGGTGCAATGGTTGAGCGTTGGCCAAATAAAATTAAAGACCAGGAGCATCACAAGAGGGTCAGCATTAGATTTTGGGAGAAAGAATAGGTAAGTAGCGTTTTTAGGTTATATTATAACAGTGGGAGCAGTGGAGGTGTGAGCACAATTATGTTTGGGTGTTCAATACTCGTAATGAGCAGAACAGAAGATCTTGGGAAAAATACTTGAGTTCCCTATTGACTTCCATTGTACTCCGTAAACGAGTCAAGCCCATCCAAGCGTGCAACTGCTTGTTCTGAGTACCGAGTTCCTGAGCATGGTGTGCTTGTTCATCACTACTCTTAATCCTTGATGTCTTGATGCAGTTGAGACTGCCTTCTAAACTTACTGATTACTATGTACACTTAGGTAACACATTAATAAAAAATAAGAGAGGCACTGGTTCTAAGATGAAGCAACTTTTAGTATACTGGCGAGCGTCTGCACTTCGAGATCAAATCAATGAACTGACCTGGGATTATCATGACTTGGAATGAACGCAATCTAGTAAACTGCCACGATCAAAAAATGGAGACCATATTGTCCTGCATAGGCACAGATCCACGTCCATTAGTTATATAACTGTTAACACCATCAGTATATCTGTGCTTAAATGCCCTCAAACGTTCTGTTATGAGTAATGGACAGACGTTTCTCAGAAAGGAAGTGAGAAGATCAGATGTTATGTTTGGGTAAGAAACCATCTGGATCCACCATCTACCCATGTGAATGACAGCACTGATAAAGTTAAAGGTTATCCAGCCTATAAACAATCGTAGGTTCAGCCAGGGCCTAAGAAACGATGTTTAAAACATAAATAGGACCACTGCAGCCAATCATTGGCCACAAAGGACACCAATGCATGTCATTTGGACCAAGCAGAATGTGAATAGATAACTCTGCAGATCCTGCTCCATCTGGACAGATATGTGACCGCTGTAGACAATCACTGGCCACAAAGGAGGAGACAAATGCATGTTCTTTGAGACTGAGAAGAATCTCACTTCATCCACACAGACATGTGATTTCTGCAGTCAATCACTGGCTAAAGAGGAAACCAAAGCATCTCCTTTTGGATCCAACTAGATGGGCTGAAACATCTTTGTAAATCTCTGAGGACCCCTTCATCACATCTCCACAGTCATTTCTAACCCATATCCACGATCCAACACAAACTTTTGCAACCTTAATAACCTTATACCCATTCATCCAGTCTCTGGACCTGACATCACCTCCTTACTAACCAAAATTCGACAAATATCTGTCCGCTATTTCATTCTTCTTTTCTGCTTGATTTCTAAAACTGAACATGGACAAAACAGAATTCATCATCTTTCCCCACTCACTCTACCCCTCCACCAGACCCATCCATCAAAGTCAATGGCTGGTCACTCACCCCAGTCCAGCATGCTTTGTGCCTCGGAGTAATACCTGACTCAGTCCTCTCCTTCAAGCCACATATCCAACCCCTTGCCACATCCTGCCGACTCAAACTCAAAAATATTTCCCGGATCTGTACATTCCTTGACCAAGATACTGCAAAAATACTTGTACATGCCTACATTATCTCCCACCTCGATTATTGTAATCTCCTGCTTTCTGGCCTCCCATCTTGCACCTTTGCACCATTCCAGTCTATCCTAAACTCTGCTGCCCGACTAATCCATCTGTCTCCTCAATATTCCCCAGTCTCTCCTCTCTGCCATAATGAGAAGGAAAAATAGTATGGAAGTGAGCGCTAGAAAAGACCAGGGAACTGAAAATTAAGAGAATTACCTCTAGGTTTATTAAAAAGTGGGTAAAGCGAGCCCTCAGCCACAACGCGTTTCGACAAACGTCTTTCTCCACTTGAGAAAGACGTTTGTCGAAACGCGTTGTGGCTGAGGGCTCGCTTTACCCACTTTTTAATAAACCTAGAGGTAATTCTCTTAATTTTCAGTTCCCTGGTCTTTTCTAGCGCTCACTTCCATACTATTTTTCCTTCTCATTATTACCCTCCTCCCTTCGGGGTGTGGTATGAGAGCTGCTGGAGGAGAGACCTTGCTGAACATGCAATAGAGCTGCCTCCCTTGGGATTAAGTGTCCAGGCCCGGTGGACACGGTCGCCCTGACCTCGAAGCCTTATCACACGGAGCCAAGTGGAAGGCTGCCTCAAGAACAACTGACCGATTTTACACTCACCTTGTATTCCATTCCCTGTTGTGCGGTGCACAACAGTGCCAGGTGAGTGTATCCCTGATTAACCCTTATTCTATGTGTGGGATCAGCGTGGCGCAACCTTTTGTTTTTTCCTTTCATCTCCTCTCTGCCAAGCTCTTCACTGGTTCCCCATTTCTCAGAGGCCAAAACCCTAACCATAATATACAAAGCCGTTCACAATCTGTCTCTGCTGTACATCTGCAACATGGTTTCCCGATACTTACCCTCACAAAACCTTCGATCCTCTCAAAATCTCCTCCTCTACTCCCCTCTTATCTCTTCTTCCCACAACTGCATACAAGTTTTCTCCCGTGCATCTGCTATACTCTGGAACTCTCTGCCTCAACACTTCAGACTCTGGCCCACTGTGGAAACCTTCAAAAGGAACCTGAAGACCCACCTTTTCCAACAAGCCTACAATCTGCAGTGAGCCTCAGTCCACCAAACCACCGTACGACCAGCTCTACTCTCTCCTATTGTATCCTCACCCATCCCTTGTAGACTGTTAGCATTCACGTGTAGCGTCCTCTCTTTTTCTGTACCTTGTGTGCCTTATATTGTTCATGTATTTGAACTTGTCTATGTATGCTCTTTCCACATGTAAAGCATCATGGAATAAATGGCACTATAATAAATAATAGTAATAATAATAAATCCCATTCCATCCAGACAGACATGTGACCACCACAGCCAATCAATGATGGTTCTGCATGGCCAATCGATTGAATTGATCACATGCTTGTCTGGTCTGTATAGGAAGTACCAACATCGGCGGTTGACTCATTTCCCCATTAGTAAAAAGAAGTGATAGTCAATAAAATAAGTGTTATTTGTTTTTTCTATTTAAAATACTTACATTGTTGGACAACTTCATTAAACCAAGTGGAAAGCTCTAAGATAGTCTTAATATTCATTCATTAATATTTGATGCCTCATTTTTTTATATTAAGTAATTTGTTCAACATTTAAATGACAAATTTCATTTTTTATCTTATAACCTCTTGTGTTTTACATCCATTTGTGTAAATTGAAAAATATTTTGCTCAATATTGGATTACCGGTACATGCTAATATTTGTTCATACTTCTACTGTGTGTAAATTAACCACGTTCTTACCGTACATCAGAGGGATCTTCAGTCACCAGAACGTCTGTTTTGCAGCTGGCCAATGGGCTGATTGACAACTCCATAGGGGGAACAACGAAACTTTTACTAACCGGAAGCCACACTCCTTGTCCCAAGCTGTAGGTAGACCTGCAATAAACAAAATTCCTGTTAATATATTTCTTAATTGTCCTTATACAGAAATATCCATTAAGATTATTTGACCTCTGGCCATCACTGACTCCGCACATTTATGAAGCTCATGCCCTAAAGTAGTCCTATACGCAAGGGAGCCAGTGCCACCACCGTTATAAAAAGAAATAATTTAAAAAAAATAGATGTTTTGAATGTCTACTAGATTCTATGATAAAAACAGTGTTGACTATTTTCTAGCGATATACTGTACAACCGGTGACATACAACACGTCACACAGAGATTCAACACATAAAGACGGTTAATACAACAGGAAGATGCAATTATGGGTCAGTGTCATGAGTGTTTTGAGGGCTTCTGGGATCAGAAGGTCACAGCATTTAGTTTATCGCAAATCCTCTTTACAGCCCTCTCATTGTTTATCCTGAGTAGGAGCTTATTTAATTCCATTTGGTGCTGAAGGGGTTAAGGTTTCTTTAACATTCTTCTGTGATTAACATGTAGTTGTTATCTCAGCTGCTGCCACTCCTTTCCATTATATAAACCCACTTCTTACTTTCTTCTATGCCGGCTATAGTTCATTCTTAGCTGACCAGTGAAGGAATTGCCTCTGGAGAAAGCTGTGGTTATTTTTCCAGCGGATGCGGTGGAGTCCCTCTCTGGAGAAGAATCGGAGTTCTTTAATTGTATCTTTTCCCCATGTTTGTCTCTCCTTCTTCATGTTGTCATTATATTAGTAGATAGATTAGTGTGTTTCTAGCTTGCTCACTAGTCAGGGCTAGTCAAGGGTCAGCCAGGGCCTAGGCACGTGATCACACACAACAAGAAGGACCTGCCTAGGGAAGTTAGGAAGTGCAGGGATCAGACACAGGTGAATTAAGTGGTGATCCCTCTCCCCTCTCCCTATCACCTGGGTCTTCCTTTGCACTGTCCCTGGTGTACTCCTCCTGTTGTGCTTAATATTAAGTGTTTTATCGCCCTGGCGTGACAGTCAGCATGAACTGGTAAAGACTCTTGCTAATGATTTTTCACTTTTTCTAACAGTATGGCCTGTTTTTCCCCATGAAGAAGTGATGAAGACTATGAAGCCAGGTAGCTTGAATGTAGCAAGTAGCTTTTGTTTTGTATCAGACTCAGTCCCATGGCTTGGTCATATGTAGGAATGACTGAACTGAGCTTTAAAGTTTGATGCTTGTATTGAACATATAATTTACAAAAATTTTAGTGTTTGTGTTCGCAGTTCAGGTACTTTACACACGCAAACTACTGGAGCAAACATTGCTGTGCTCGGGTACACTCGGTGCTCGGGGACACTCGGTCCTTGGCGCAGTGTGAGCCACTTGCAGTTTTTTAATGGCGTCACTGGGGATAAAATCTGTGTTATTGGATGTAGTGTGTACCAAAAAAAAAGAAAATGTCTCCCAGTCTCTCCGAAATTCTAGTTTATGGATGGTTGCATGTGGGCGGAGAGCAGACCAATCAGTGACTTCCAATGAGCTTCGGGTCAAGTTTAGGTACAGAATAGAACTTTATTTAACTTATGGCTGAACCCCCAGATCCCTAACATCCATGGGTCTGCTCATCTTTAGTCATAGGAACAAACTCAAAAAACTGCTGCAAAAAACGGCCCCACACAACATGACTTTTTATTTTATCCCCTCTCATTTGTTCACAACTGCTTTGCCTCTATTGTGCCCCCACATTTTTAAAGGAGAGATAGAATGAAGCCCGGCATGGACTTCAGATAGCTTGGTTTAGGTAGCAGCTATCTCACCCTACTTTGCCATACATGGGAGCACTCTTGTATTTTCCATGAGAGAGCTGTTACCAGACACCTCTGACAGTAACTTAGACTTTATAGAGCAAAAAGGTCTGTAAAAAAATCAAAAGTCAAAACCTGGACATAAGGGTTAATGGCCCCATTTACATTAAACTGTCACCTGAAACCATCAGTATCAATGAGTTTGGCCAGTGTTAATCCTTTATGTGTCTTTAAGAATCTGTCACCACATTTTATGCACCTAACCTCAGAGAAGCATCATATAGATGCAGAGATCCTGATTCCAGCAATGTGTCTGCTTATAGTAGTATTGATTACCGTATATACTCGTGTATAAGCCGAGTTTTTCAGCCCAAAAATTGGGCTGAAAAGTCCCCCCCTCGGCTTATACACGGGTCATACGGTATGCTGTGGGGGGGGGCTGTGACCGGGGGCTGGAGGAGACAGGAGGGGACCGCGGTGACCGCATGCGGTCACGTGGGGCCGCCTCATTAGTGCAATGAATATGCACGGCATCCCCCGTCCATCAGCGGCGGGGGGATGCCGTGCATATTGCACTGCACAGCCCCCCTCCTTAATATGGGTCCCCCGGTAGTAATAAACAGCCCCCCTCCTTATCACGTCCCCCCCAGGCTGCGGCAGCTGTGAAAATAACAAACACTGTATACATCACCTTCCGACGCAGCTCTCCGCTCCTCCGGTCCTCTGCCCTCCGCTCGCCGGCTTCTTCTTCCTTGTTGTGCCGGTGTCATGTGACCGGGCGCAGGAAATGACGTAATTTCCTGCGCGCGGTCACAGAAGTCGGCACATCAAGGAAGAAGAAGCCGGCGAGCGGAGGGCAGAGGACCGGAGGAGCGGAGAGCTGCGTCGGAAGGTGATGTATACAGTGTTTGTTATTTTCACAGCTGCCGCAGCCTGGGGGGGACGTGATAAGGAGGGGGGGCTGTTTATTACTACTGGGGCTGCTGGATACTACACTGGGGCTGTATACTACCACTGGGGCTGCAATACCACTGGGGCTGCTATATATAGGGGCTGCAGTACCACTGGGGCTGCAATACCACTGGGGCTGCTGTATACAGGGGCTGTATACTACCACTGGGGCTGCAATACCACTGGGGCTGCTGTATATAGGGGCTGCAGTACCACTGGGGCTGCAATACCACTGGGGCTGCTGTATACAGGGGCTGTATACTACCACTGGGGCTGCAATACCACTGGGGCTGCTGTATATAGGGGCTGCAATACCACTGGGGCTGCAATACCACTGGGGCTGCTGTATATAGGGGCTGCAATACCACTGGGCTGCAATACCACTGGGGCTGCTGTATACAGGGGCTGCAATACCACTGGGGCTGCAATACCACTGGGGCTGCTGTATATAGGGGCTGCTGTATACACCACTGGGGCTGCAATACCACTGGGGCTGCTGTATATAGGGGCTGCAATACCACTGGGGCTGCAATACCACTGGGGCTGCTGTATATAGGGGCTGCAATACCACTGGGGCTGCAATACCACTCGGGCTGCTGTATATAGGGGCTGCTGTATACACCACTGGGGCTGCAATACCACTGGGGCTGCTGTATATAGGGGCTGCAATACCACTGGGGCTGCAATACCACTGGGGCTGCTGTATATAGGGGCTGCAATACCACTGGGGCTGCAATACCACTGGGGCTGCTGTATATAGGGGCTGCTGTATACACCACTGGGGCTGCAATACCACTGGGGCTGCTGTATATAGGGGCTGCAATACCACTGGGGCTGCTGTATATACCACTGGGGGCTGCTGTATATCATACTGCTGGGGCCTGTATACCACTGCTGGGGGCTGTATACCTGTGCTGGGGTCCACCCTCGGCTTATACGCGAGTCAATAGATTTTCCCAGGTTTTGGGGGCAAAAGTAGGGGGGTCGGCTTATACACGGGTCGGCTTATACACGAGTATATACGGTAAATCACTTTTTTTAAGTGATAGAATATCATTAGAGAAGTAGTAAACTCTATCTATGGCTGGCTTCACATCATGATTTTTGCACATCCATGGTGATCCTTGAATTTGAAGGATTACACGGACAGGCACGGGTCTGTGCCAACAGATGCCACTGATGCCTACGGATCCATCATCAGTTAGCAGAGATAGGGCTGTACCTTGCTTCTGAGTATGCGCAGTACAGCAAATCGGATCTGTTTTACAGATACATAGACTCCCATGTTATGTAACGCGGAACGCAACGGATGCATTACTTATTCGTGGTGTCCGAATTGAGTCACGGAGACCAAAATAGTATCAGGCTACGATTTTGGCTCCGTGACTAAATCGGACAGCAACGGAAGGTGTTAACATCAGATGCCAATAGGGACACATTCGATCCGTTGCCCATAGGGATACATGGGAGGCAAATTCGGATCTGTGTGTATTCGTTTTGAAACGGATACACATGGATGCAGCAAAATCATGATGTGAAGCCAGCCTATGAAATGTAGTCCCCCATATTCATGAGCTCAATAGCTGGTGGAAAATCAACAATGAAGTCAATGGACAAGGTCTTTAAATCAAGGATCATTTCACTGGTCAAGAAGACATGGCTCGTACAGAGTCTGGTCTTTTCTGTAGTAACATATGGAAGTGAAAAGTGGTCGATAAAGGAACAAGACAGAAGAAGCATCAGTCTTCAAATTGTGGTGCTGGAGAAGGATTTTACCAATACCATGGATGGCCAGAAGAACAAACAAATCAATTTTAGAACAAATTAAGCCAGACATGCCACTTGAAGCAAAGATCACAAAGCTAAGACTTGTCTACACATCATACAAAGAGGGCAATCACTGGAGAAGGACGTCATGGTCAATAGAAAAGAAGGAGCAAGGTGAAGAGGAAGATCAGCAACCCGATGGCTTGATAGGATCAAAATAATGGCGGAGAAGACCCTGGTGAACCTATTTTGGCTGCACAAGATCGATCTTCCTTCAGACAATTCATCCATCACGTCCCCATGGCTCGAGATTGAGCTGAAGGCCAATAAATAATATAAATAAATATATAATATAATACTATTCATTCATTTATATAGCGCTATTAATTCCATAGCACTTTACATACATCAGTAATGCTGTCCCTATTGAGGCTCACAATCTAAACATCCTACCAGTATGTCTTTACAATGTGGGAGGAAACCGGAGTGCTCGGAGGAAACCCACGCTAACACGGGGAGAACATACAAACTCTTTGCAGATGTTGTCCTTAGTGTCCTTGGTGGGAATTGATCCTAGGACCTCAGTGCTGCAAAGGCAGCCGTGCTAACCACTTGTATAACCCCACCCCTACCATGGATTGGTAGTTTCTGCCTATGCACTGTGTACATAGAAAACAGTTAATACAGAATTTAGCATTCAGAGATCTGAAGCAGAAAAAATTAAACTGTAGCACAGAGTCCAGTAATTGACCCATCAGTAGAATCAGAATCTCTGCCCCTACATGATGCTGCTCTTAGATGAAGTAGCAAAAACTTGGTGATAGATTCCCTTTAAGAAGTCTTCAATGGGGAGAAGGAAAATGGTCTTCAGTTTAATCTTATATGAAAAGTGATGGAACACCATGACTCCCGTAACGCAAGACACCAAACTAACACCCAAAAGTTTACAATGCCAATTAAAACATTAAATAAGAGCTCCGGGGCAGAGACACACTCCACTCCGTACACACATTAAGATTCTCTACCATGTAGTAATAGGAATACCACCTGATGGCATGACAATCATACTAGTCTTCCATGCATCCCAAATAGCTGCAAACATAATGTTTTCCTTGAATCGTCTGGATATAAAGTCATTTTGTCTTCTTATTCTCATGCATATTCTGTAGTTAATACGACTCTCCACTCTTCCTGGGGCTAGGGGCTTGTTTAATGCTGCAATTAATTTGTTGTCATTTATACAAAGCACCGGCTAGCCGCATAAATTAACATTAAATTCACAGTGAAGTCTTATATTATGTTCTAATGAAAATGTATGGCGAGATAGAATCCACTGAGGATTTTACAGGATTAACCTGGTGACTAATCAAGTGTAAAAACATATGTAAAGCCTGACCCCTCCTAATAAATATTCCTAGGAATCTAATACCTATGGTGAGAAGGAATATGAGATATCACTTTATAATTTAATACCCTGTATAAAAGCAATCACGGATAGTGCTGACATCTATTTTTCAAGTCATTTCAATTACTGTCGTTCCTGCCCGTATGAGCCAAACTTTCACAATTAGATGGTCTAAGAGTTCATCCGGTACATTAAGGGTCTGTAGCCAGACAAAAGAA
Organism: Allobates femoralis; assembly: GCA_033576535.1. Taxonomy (NCBI): domain Eukaryota; kingdom Metazoa; phylum Chordata; class Amphibia; order Anura; family Aromobatidae; genus Allobates; species Allobates femoralis. The sequence continues at coordinate 43,706,212 of JARQOC010000008.1, read as the reverse complement.
CTTAAAGGGAATCTGTCAGCTGATTTTTGCTACCTCCTCTAAGAGCAGCGTGATGTAGATCAAGAGACCCTGAGTCCAATGATGTATAACTTAGATCACTGGGTGCAGCCGTTCTGATATAATCAAAGTTTTTAGATTTAGCAATACAGCTGAGCTCAGAGAACTGTCTCCGCCCACACCAGGCTCTACATGTACATTTCTATAAACAGTGATCTGCTATTCACAGAGGGGGATGTGCCAGACTTGGCTTCATGCCCTGCTCTGTCTGAGCAATTATAAGCTGCTGGTGCTAAAAGAAACACTGTAGGCAGACTTTCTTTCCTTTGGAGCAGGAGTTAATGTCAGTTTTTTGCTGGCTGCTGCTGCTTAGTGCTGGGTCAGATGATGTTGGTTGGTGAACACTCCCCCCTTCCCTTTAAATAATCACATGACCCATCACCTGATGCCGGATATCCAATTTCCCATTTTATGTGGTCCTTGGTGGTGTGCAGAGTTGTTTAGTGACTGCCGGTGTTACTGCTGCCAAGTCCTGTTGGTGGAGCCGTGCTTGCTGCTAGCCCGGGTTTTTTGCTACATCGTTAAAGTTTGTTTATGTTCCCTTTGTGTGTCCCCTGTATGTTGTTTAGCACTTCATGGGGTTGACTAAGCGCTCATCCCATCCAATGGCGTAACTTCAGGCCCAGGGGCCCCGATGCAAAGGCTCCAACGGAGCCCCCAATTATTGCAAATCTTTAATAGTATTAGTCTTTTTCTATAGGCCAAAGGGACTTTTGGGGCCCCCTAGGCTGCAGGGCCTGGGTGCGATCGCACCTATTGTAGTTACGCCCCTGATCCCATCCATTCTAGGGCCCAGGTCAGGGTAAACCAGGACCAGGTATCCTGCTCAGCGAATAGGTGCAGAACCTATCTAGGGTAGTTAGAAGAACCAGGGACCAGCAGGTTTGCTTAGGGTTCACAACCTCCCCCTTCCCTAGACTCAGGGACTCCCTTCCAATGATCTTGTGCCGTGCACTGGACATTCTCTAGTCCAGCGTGACAACAACATCACACTTTGTGATAAGACACCTTGCTGAATTCTTTGTGTTGTTATGGACAATATTCTATACTTTGTTTTGATTATGATTTAAGCAATTTATATATCTATATATCCTTGATATCTTTATGTTGTATCAGCTTTGTAAATGCTACTAAGAAAAGCAATGACACAGTGTATTTGGCTTTCTATAAATGTGTTGCTAATGCTATATGAGGGTAGTACAACTGGTTTGTCATCTTTATTTGAACTAATTCAGCAGACTCCATTTTTTGTGGACTTTGGTTCCAAACATACATGTCTTCTAGCTAAGGCTGGTTTCACACTACCAGTTTTTAGAATCCCAGGTGTATCCAGGAGAAACTGGATGCACCCACTTTCAATGGGGCTGCAGGAACCTGCGGGTCCATCTGGTTGTTTACGGTTCCCCCTGGATCCGGGTGTCCACGGTTTTTAACTGAAACCAAAATCGTATTTTGAAACTTTTATAGTGACCCTTTAAAAACCGAGTACATCTGGACCCACGGCAATGCGGGTTAAATTATAATGGTGCTCTATGAAACTCGGATCCGGCAGAATCCGGGTCCCGCTGGATCTGGATGTTGGATCTGGGTTTTTTGACTGAGCAAACCCAGAACCCAGTTTTAAATGACACACCCACTAGGGGGTGTGTCATTTTCCACCAGATCCATCCATAAAAAGAACACAACCTGATGCAACGGGATGCTTACGCATCGGTATCTGTGAGACGGTGCACCCAATTGCATCATGTTTTACAATTGCATGGGAATCCGGGGGGTTGCAAGTTTTACCCGCATACCCTGGAATCTTTAAACCAGTAGTGTGAAACCAGCCTCACACACTAAGCCTCCCCTCCATATTGTTTGTAAGGGTAATAAATACTTGGTCTGACCAACCAAAAGAGCAGACAAAGTTGTATACTGACAGATGATGGCAGCGTGAATTCTTTGTCGAGTGTTGAGCAAATAGTAAAATAGTCAGGTTCGGATTATTCATACTCAATACCTGTTACTATTCCAGTATTTGTCATGAATAATGAGCATAATCCAAGTCAATGGGGAACTCAAGCGTTTTTTCTGGGAGACTTCCAAGGTAAATGCTCAAGCTCCCCATTGACTTGCATTAATTTTGTTATTCATGATGAATACTAGAGTAGTTCACTGTACTGGTTACAAATAATCAGAACCCAAATATTTTTATTATTTGCTCAGCACTATTAATCATTTTTAATTGTTTAAATTAATTGTGTTAAATTATTAAAAGTTATTAATTGGACCAAAATGGGCAGATGTGGAGATGCCTTCTATCTCACCAAATCAGCTCTCCCAGGAAAAGGGGTTTCCACAATAATGTTAACACTTACATCATGCTATCTTTAGAATTCACAACTCAAACCTGCTGAGTAGAGATGAGCGGACCTGTTGAAGTTCGGGTTTGGGAGGTGGAGCCGGACTATTAAAAGCAGACTGTTCAGGGCCAACACTTGACCCAAACCTCATTTGACGTCACTGACTGAGCAGTTCAGATCTCCACCCACATACAGCCAGCCATAAACAAAGCACTCCCGGGGCTTTCCTCAGGAATACCACCATAAACAATATGTTTGTTTATGGTGGTGTCAAGGTAGAAAATACGCTTTTCCACTATATTTATATTTTCTTTATATACTTTTATATTATAAATTTTTACTAATGCTCTAGATGAGAAACAATAAGTTTTTCCCTTAACCTAGTATCCAATAGATATATCTGTTTGCTGAAAAGAAGATACTGTTGTGTTGAGATGGATGAGAACTAAGAAGATAAGCTGTCCTTGGATGCCTGTGTCAAGGAGTATCAGGAGAAACCTGAGATGTCCTATATGCCAGGAGCCCAGAGATGGCACCGTGTCAAGAAGAAGGATGGACTCAGCAGAGTAGACAAAGGACTACCGTAATTATTACTAACAGAGATAGATATATTAGCCTAACCCCACCTAACCCCCATCTAATCCCACCTTGTCCTGGCCAATTCACGCCTAGTCTCTAGAGTATAAAATGCTGTGTACCCGGAAATAAAGTTAGTTGCTGTGACCATTGCCATTGCTTAATAAAGCAACGAACATATTATAAGTTTGAACCAGATTCTCCGTCTGATTTACTCTTATCTGGTACCATATGTTCATAGTCTAATTTGGAGTGACTGGTGAAGGAGTGTATTGTCGCAACGACCCCGACAGTGGTATTCCTGAGGAAGGGTCTGGGACAGCCCCGAAACGCGTAGAAGACATATATATACCAAGATTGTGGTCCTTCCTTATACTCAGCAGCGTGGATCATTGTACACCTTGGTCCTTTGGATTTATGCTTTTTGCCTGCAGCCATCCCCAAATCTTCTTTTGATCAGTTGGTTTGACACACATTCACATGATCTTCACACCATTAATGTCACGCCAGGACGGCTAGTCAAATCAAGAGCTGGGTTTGACGGTAGGTAAGAGGCAACTCTCCCGCTCTTCTGTTAAGGCCAATGGGATTAAATGAGGGAGTAAATCTGCTTCACCTCTAGTTGGGAAAAATGGCTTTTTTATTACGGTAAGTCAAATTAGTAGACTTCATCAAGAAAAACATAGCAAACCATTATAATTGGTAAAACCTAATTGGTTTAGTCACTGTATCCTTACTGCCCATGAAGCTATGTAATTACAGATGGGTCAAATAACAATTCAATGATAAAACACGACCTATGACAATAAATGAAGTGGAGATACCAAGTAAGCCATAATCAGAACCACATAATGAATGTAAAGTGCTTGTGAAAGACTAATGAAAATGTATCCACACATAGGGATTGAAATCACGACTAAGATATCCAATTAAAAATGATGCTATTAATTAGCAAATTATAAAATTAATTAGCAAATGATGTCTTGACAGTTATCAGTGTTTAAAGGGATTCACCATTGACTTTTTGATTGGTCTGTATACGTGGCCTGTAGAGGATGTACAAAGACCCGTTGCATCATGTTCAAGACGTTTGGACAGTTATGTCACTGCTGCAAACAATGATAGGCCGCAAAGGCCACATGACTGTCCTGCCATTAGTTGGAAGCTCTAAGTGAGGAGTGGTAGTTCATGTGTTGACTGTTTTGCAGTCCACATGTAATGATACTGTAGTTTAATCAGAGTTAATTTCCTTTGGCTATTCCAGAGCTATTGCTACAATGCTGCTGTAGTTTATGCTGTGTGTGGCTCTGCATGTGGTGATGGAGGGGAGTGTCACAGCTCTGATCTCCACTCCCTCAGACTTAAAGTAGTTCCACTTCTCGCCACCGGTTGTTTCAGATAGAGTTCAGTCTCTACTTGGACCCTGTGCAGTTAGGGTGTGCTATGATGTGCTGCTATTCCCTTCCATTGGAGTTGCTGGGTTTTTGGTGGAGGTTGGGGCTCTTAGTCTAGGGTCAGTCAGGAGTAAAGGGCAAGGGTGGCGGCCTGAACAGCCCCACCTTCAAAGGTAACTCCAGGAACTGGGTTAGCCAGAGGTCCCCAGTCAGAGTCAGACTAGTTCACCAGTCAACCTTTGCCAATCTTACCATCCTGCCTCCTGATTCCCTATCCACTCTACCACCCCGTGGCAAGTGGATGATCAGTAAGGTGAAAAAAATCGCAGGTTTCTTTTTTAATTTAGAATATGCTAGGTTGATAAGGTCATATATAAAATTGTGCACTTTATGTGCAGAAAAAAATGATCAATTTTTCTTCTGCATTGTCATCCTCAAGTGCGGGCACACCATGGGTGCAACCTGTGAACAAATTCTTAATGTTAAAAGAGCCGTTGTGACACACTAATTATAGACCACGGACACAAATGGCTTTGTTTCAGGGAGATATGAGCACACCCTATTTCTTATCCATGTAAGTGGTTTAATTATTAATGGGGTCCAAGATTCTATAGAACATGAGGAGCTGAAAACCTCATCCTACACTTTTTTTTCGTCTTGATTGTACTATGCCTTTGAAAAAATTACAGCAAAAAAATTAAATTCTGTCTTCTATTATACAGAAATATGCTTGGTTTTGTTCCTGAAAACGGCTCTTGTTTTCAGACTGATAGAAGCCTTTTATTATAAGAACAAGGCACAGCTCTCCAAATAATACAGAGGAGCTGCACACCTCATAACATGCAGTGTGTAGTTGGCTGATCTCTTTTAGTCTGCCTTTTTTTTTACATCTGGGCTCCTTCTCTTCTAAAAAGAATGAGCATTTATAGAATTAATGAGTTCCCAGCTGTCTACTATTTTAGACACAAAAAGCAACGTAGACAAAAAACTAGAAAAATATAATGAAACTTGCTAAAAGAGGCATAAGTATTTAATGAAGCAACATCTAAAAACATCTATGGTCCTATTATAAGCCAACAAGCACATTCATCCAAAGATGGCACAAAACGTAGCACTCCTGTCCTGTAAAACGTTTAATGCCAAATAAAAATTGCCAAAAAAATCCAAGATCTTTGCAGAGTTCTTTGTAAACCACATTGAGACATTAGAATTAAAAATAAGAAAGCAAATAACTTATGCCCTCAACCAGGTGTGTGAGAAAGTAGGGTTATAAGTAGGTTGTGCGGTCATGACGGTTGCAAGGGCCGGAATACTCAGCTCGCTAGCCCAGGGGTTTACTGTTCATGGTGGCGATGCCGAGCAGCTGTGACCCTAACCACACATGAAATAGGGGTATTTACAAGGGAGAAAAGGTTTATAAAGTTTGTGACGCCACCTGAGGTGTCCAGCCAGAGATGGCCGGTGCTGCATATAAGTATTCCCAAGGGATAGGTGTTGTAGCAGCTAGGTGTTGTACCCTCCTCAGCGAGGGCAGGCCCCTGAGATGTAGTAGAAGTTGAGGCAATGATGGTGGTGATAGTTGTGAAGCAAAAGGTGCAGGGATACAACAAGAAGAAGGCTCTAGTTCTTTACCTTTTATTGTGCAGTTCAGTAGCTGGTCAAGGGTACTGGTTCACCTGGTCTTTGAGTCTGGCCAGTCTAAGAAGAATTAGTAACCACTCTCCCAAACAAGTATTTGGCCTACCACCTAACTTCCCTTTAGGATGAGGTTGTAGATGCCTGAAGCTATCCTCTTCCTCTTTTAGTTCCGTTGTGGTTGACTTCGAGCCAGTCAAGCCACGTGGACTCTGTAAGCAGCCGTACTCACCATCACTTGCTCTACATTATTATTGGAGAACATTTTAAATGGTGGTTATGCTTTGAGGACTACTCTAGACACAAATTGTGGCATGAGGTTGGCGTAGTCAAGGGCTTTTTACACCCTGTTATGACAAGTCAGGACATTTACTTGTTTTGAGACTTTTGGAAAAAGGGGATCACTGGGTTACATGGACAACAGCCAGGGCACCCTTATAGACACCTCGTCATAGCCTGAGTCTGACAGATTTCCCTTTCGTGTGCTAGTTGTCAACAATGAGAATGAGGCCAACATCATTGAGGCCAACATCCCAGAGCTAGGAGTACTCAGAGGGAACTTTGGAACCACCCAATTCCGCAACTTAACTCTTAAATGAGCATTGGAAAATGTAATCATTGTTAATAGGGTTGCTCAAGACTCTGGGGTTGACATCCGGTGCTCATATTTTGTGGAAAATGGGGAGTTATCCTATTGTGTCTTCAAACAAGGGGGTGGAGTCATAGAGCAGCTGTTAGTATCAGGACCCTAATGATGCTGTGTGCAAGACATGACCCAAACCCATGTCTTAGGCGGTCATCTGGGGTAGACAAAACACAGGAGGGTCTAATGGCCTGCATATCACAGAGAAATTATGAATTAGTACAGGTCCTGTCCGACCTGCCAGCTAATCACCCCATTAGTTCATTTATGTCATCTCTTAGTACAGTTACCTTCATTGATGTCCTGTTTGATAGTATAGTGGTGGATTTAGTGGAACCCCTTGGCAAGTCCACCAGACGGCATCGGTATATTCTGGTGGCCACAGATTATGCTACCTGGTACTTGGAGGTAGTACTATTAAGAAACTCCTGTGCTAAGCGAGTAGTCACAGACTGGTCCAAATGTTTTCTTGAAAGGGACAGCCAAAAGAGATCCTGACAGAGAGACTCCATTCATGTCAAATGTCATGAGGAAATAGTGCATTACCCTGCTGATCTTGGAGATTGGAACCTCAGTATATCACCTGCAGACAGTTGGTCTCATGGAAAGATTTAGTAAACCCTGAAGGCTGTGACTACCTCACACACAACCAAGTGAATCGAGATTCCAACACTAATCCAGAATAGAACATCTAACAACTACTGAAGCGTCCGCTCATACCCTTAACAATATGGTGAAAAAGGACGTACATTTTTGGACGATGAAGAAAAACCAAAAGTCGTTACCAACATGAGGATAGAAGTTGTCGCGCAATTTACTGATTGGATTAATTTATTTAACATTTTGATAGACAGTACTTTTATGAATGCAGCGATACCACCTATGTGTATTTTTTGTAATATCTTTATTTTTAATGAGGCAAAAGGGAGGTGATTTAAACTTTTATATTGTTTATCAATTTTGTAACTTTTTTTTCTCTTTTTACTGTTTTTGTTATTTTTTAGGGGACTTGAACCTGCAATCATTGAATTGCTTTTATATACATTGCATATTGACATGAGATCACAGTTTTTGGCATCCTGTTCTGTAAGTACCTTCACATGGCGCAATCTCATCTGGAGATATGTGGCGATCTAACGTGCGCACTCACGTTTTTTGGGGTCGCCTCAGATCGCCGATGGCGGCATCACACGCCGCAATTTCGCCCTGAACCTAAGGTGATGTGTCACTCCGGAAATTGCCTCACCCACATCGGAGCTAATCTTGCCTAATTCCATCGCCGCTTCACACTCTGCAAGCTCAAAGGCAATGTGGGCGTACATGTTCAGCGTGGCAAGGTGATAGGCGTGCCTCAGTGGTTTATGCTGCGCCCCATACACGCTCATTGGACAACGCAACAGCATTACGATTGGTCAGCCTGCTCTGAGAAGCTGGCTAATACATGACGCCATTCCCATGGACAGCTCTTCAAATATGGTGTGGTGTCAAGTGACAGCCAATGGGAACGCAGTAGCCCACACATCAATCATCTCAGACGGGGCGCAGAATTCAGCACGCTGAGGCACGCCTAAGGGAAATCGTAGACAATGCTCTTTCCATCACTATTGCCCTGTCACACGCCACAATACAGAAATATCGCCTTAACGATTGCGGGTGATTACTGAGCACTGTTCAGGAATCAGACAACGGCCGAGGGGTGATTTATCGCCGCAAAATTGCTCAATCACACACCGCAACCATGAGGCAATTTAACGGCGATTGCTCCGGGGCGACACATCGCATTTATGATCTCCAGGCGAAATTGCGGCATGTGAAGGTACCTTGTCTGTTCTGAAAAGGACAGAATAGGATTGCTTTTAGTATCCCATGCATCCCTATTGTGACAGATTGGTCATATATACGGATTTAGCAAATTCAGGATTTGTTTCTGTTATGTTTTTTACCATCCTCAAAATCGGAGGCTGCCCCATTTTTGGGCTCCTGTGAAAAAAACGGACAAAACCAGACAGAAGTTAATCCGGTCTAGTCCGGTACAGTTAACATGGAGGTCTATGGAGCCGGATCCGGGAAAAAACGGATTTGTTTCCCAAATCCGGTTTTTGTTACTGAGCATGCTTAGAAGAAATTCACTGCTCCACCTGTAGGGTGGTCCTGCAAAAAATACCCGGACATCGAAAAACCGAGATGTGAACCTAGCCTTATAACAAGCAGAGAATTCACCTTGTCATGGCTGATGGGCTCTCCTGAATTGTTCAAGTTGTATGCTAAGTTGAATTTATTTCATTTTATAAGTATATTATATTTAGCAGTAATGCAGTCCAAATCACATCTGCACACATCTTAGCACTTACAGAGTGTTCCTGAATTCTTTTTTTAATTATTTTGCGACATGTTGCGTCCCTGTTGCTGGCGAGAGTGTGTGATTTGTGCGCATCTGCAGACCGCCGTGCGCTCCATTATAAACATAGGGGCTGCCGTCTGCATGCAGATGCTTGCAGATGCCTCCGCAAAACGCTGCGGAGGCATCTGCAAATCTGAAGGCAGCCTAAAGGAGTTGTGCCACAAATAATTGTTCATCTTAAGGGTAGGGTTACATTTGCGGCATAATTTTTAAATCCTGATCTGGTTTTCAACTGTCAAAAAGTTCAAAACCGGATCAGATAACGCTCCCCATAGGAGCCCATTATGGTAATCGGATTACTCTACATGCAATCCGGTTACCGGCTCCGGATCTGCAGCCTGCGCTAAAAATCATGCAGGCTGCAGTTTTTGGAGCAATTCTGTGACCCGCAATGCGGTAACCGTATAGCTCAGGATGTGTAATCCTGAGCAATGCAGTTACTGTCAACTTTGTTCATCCCTGCTGCTGCAGGGATAAGCAAAGTGTAAACTGTTATTAAAACATGAAATATGATTAGTAGCTGTGGGCAACATGTATCTAGGGGGTGCCCACCCCCCCTAAAGACATGCTGTCCACTCCTGTGAGGGGTTAATGCGGCAGTTAAACTATAGGCGGCTTTTGCCGGCTTTGTACAAATTTTTTAATGAAGCCGCGGCTCCCCTGAAAGTACAGGAAATACTGTATGTAATGTACGTATAGTATCAGCCACTGTCCAGGGTCCTGTAACCATTAACATTAGATCTATGGGCAGTGCACCACCAATAGACCTAATGTTAATGGTTACAGGACCAAGGACAGAAGCAGATACTATACGTAACATACCAGTATCTCCTGGACTGTCAGGGGAGCCGCGGCTTCAGTTAGAAATTTGTACAAAGCCGACAAAAGCCGGCAATAGTACAAGAGGCTCATTAACCCCTTACATGCCCACAGGAGTGGACAGCATGTCTCTAGGGGGAATGGGCACCCCCTAGATACATGTTGCCCACAGCTACTAATCATATTTCATGTTTTAATAACATTTAACAACTTGTTCATCCCAGGGATGAACAAAGTAGACGCTAACCGCATTGCTCAGGATTACACATCCGGAGCAATCTGGTTACCAGATTGCGGTTTCCAGCACACATTTTAGAAAAATCCGGATCTGGAGGCAGCAACCGCAATTGCCTTGCCAAACGTGACCCTAGCCTAACTCATAGAACTTAGTATGAAATGAAGTTCCACAATTGGATGCATCGAAAAAATGTTCCTATCCTGAGATATTCTTATAAATGAGCCCCTGTGAAATGTATGTATGACCATGCAGGACAGGGGCAGACATATCATTGGTGCAACCTGTGCAACCGCACAGGGGCCCAAGAGAGAAGGGGGCCCACTTCCGCCTCCAAAGCAGGAAGAATTGTGCATTACAATGAGATATTGGACCAAAAAGAGTTCCATGTATTGTTATTGCACAGGGACTCTTTTCTATCTGTGTCCACCACTGCTGCAAGAACAGGTCAGAAATACTACAGCTCCTGGACAGGGGATGAAGGAAGAGATATTACAGCTGAGGATCACAGAATATAAGAGTATAATAAATATTTTATAATAATAATAAATCTTTATTTATAGAGCACCAACATATTCCGCAGCACTTTACAATGTAGGGGTTAGAGTACAGAAAATATAATACAGTAAGTAATTAGAGTAGAAAACAAATAAAGTACAATAATTGGATACAAAACAATACAATAAATACAATAAATAAAGCAAGAAATGAAGGTGACCCTGCTCAAGAGCTTACAATCTACAACGGGATAGGGGTTGCACAAGGTACAGGGGCTTATTGAACTAATGGTCCAGGCATCTTGAGGAAATGGGGCATAGAACTAAGCTTACATGGATGGTCATTATACAGTCTGTGTAGACCTTTTTGGTTTGGTGGAGTTTGTAGAAGAGTAATGTCCAGAGGGATAGCCCATTCACTATCTACAGTACAAAAAACTTCTATTAGGGAGTATGATAGGCTGCCTTAAAAAGATGTGTTTTTAGGGATCGTCTGAAGCCATGCAAGTTGTGGATAGTCATGATTTCTTGGGGTAAAGCATTCCAGAGGATTGGTGCAGCTCTGGAGAAGTCTTGGAGCCGGGAGTGGGAGGATCGGATTAGTGCAGATGTTAGTCGAAGGTCATTTGAAGAACGTAGAGAACGGGTGGGGTGATAGACAGAGATGAGGGAGGAGAGGTAGGGGGTGCTGCACTGTGAAGAGCTTTGTGGGTGAGAACAAGCAATTTGAATTTGATCCTGTAGTATACGGGCAGCCAGTGCAATGACTGGCACAGAGCAGAGGCATCTCAGTAACGATTGGCCAGATGGGTGATCCTGGCTGCTGCATTAAGGATGGACTGGAGAGGAGAGAGTCTAGTATGGGGGAGGCCGCTTAATAGAGAATTGCAATAGTCAAGGCAGGAGTGGATTAGGGCCACGGTGAGGGTTTTGTTGTTTCCAGGGTGAGAAAGGGGCGGACTCTAGAGATATTCTTCAGGTGTAAGCGACAGGAGCGAACGAGAGATTGCGTGTGGGAGGAGAAGGAGAGATCGGTGTCAAAGATAACACCGGTGTCAAAGATAACACCCAGACAGCGAGCCTGTTGCCTAGGCTTTATCGTGGTGCCGCAAAATGAGAGAGAGAGATGTCCGATTTAGGGAGGTTAGTGGATGGGGGGAGCAGACGTAGTTCAGTTTTGGAAAGGTTTAGTTTCAAATAGAGAGCGGACATGATATTGGAAACTGCAGCTAGACAGTCATTGGTGTTCTGTAATACTGCAGGGGTAAGGTCAGGGGCTGAAGTGTATAGTTGTGTGTCATCAGCATAAAGATGGTACTGGAAGCCAAACTTGCTGATGGTGTGTCCAATCGGGGCTGTGTAGAGAGAGAAGAGAAGAGGACCGAGGACTGAGCCCTGAGGGACCCCAATAGTGAGAGGAAGAGGGGAGGAAGTGGAGCCAGCGAACACTGAAAGAGCGGTCAGAAAGATAGGAGGGGAGCAAGAAGAGAGCAGTGTCCTTTATGCCAATGGAGTATACAGACATTACAGCCGGAAATCACAGAATATAAGAGTATACAGACATTACAGCCGGGGATCACAGAATATAAGAGTATACAGACATTACAGCTGAGGATCACAGAATATAAGAGCATACAGACATTACAGCCTGGGATCACAGAATATAAGAGTATACAGACATTACAGCTGGGGTTCACAGAATATAAGAGTATACAGACATTACAGCTGAGGATCACAAAATATAAGAGTATACAGACAGTAGAGCCTGGGATCACAGAATATAAGATTATACAGACATTACAGTCAGGCATCACAGAATATAAGAGTATACAGACATTACAGCTGAGGATCACAAAAAATAAGAATATACAGACAGTAGAGCCTGGGATCACAGAATATAAGAGTATACAGACATTACAGCCGGGGATGACAGAATATAAGAAAATACAGACATTACAGCTGGGGATCACAGAATATATGAGTATACAGTCATTACAGCTGGGGATCACACAATATAAGAGTATACAGGCATTATAACCAGGGATCACAGAATATAAGAGTATACAGACATTACAGCCAGGAATCACAGAATATAAGAGTATACCGACATTATAGCCAGAGATCACAGTTGATTCTTTCTGGGATGTAAAACAAGTTTTTGAACAGACAGTTGCGATCTATCACAGAAAAAATCAGCTATGATGCCTAGCTTTAATGTCTGTATACTCTTATATTCTGTGATCCCCGGCTGTAATGTCTGTATACTCTTATATTCTGTGATCCCCGGCTGTAATGTCTGTATACGCTTATATTCTGTGATTCCCGGCTGTTATGTCTGTATACTCTTATATTCTGTGATCCTCGGCTGTAATGTGTGTATAATCTTATATTCTGTGATCCCCGGCTGTAATGTCTGTATGCTCTTATATTCTGTGATCCCCGGCTGTAATGTCTGTATACTCTTATATTCTGCGATCCCCGGCTGTAATGTCTGTATACTCTTATATTCTGTGATCCCCGGCTGTAATGTCTGTATACGCTTATATTCTGTGATTCCCGGCTGTTATGTCTGTATACTCTTATATTCTGTGATCCTCGGCTGTAATGTGTGTATAATCTTATATTCTGTGATCCCCGGCTGTAATGTCTGTATGCTCTTATATTCTGTGATCCCGGCTGTTATGTCTGTATACTCTTATATTCTGTAAACCTCGGCTGTAATGTGTGTATAATCTTATATTCTGTGATCCCCGGCTGTAATGTCTGTATACTCTTATATTCTGTGATCCCCGGCTATAATGTCTGTATACTCTTATATTCTGTGATCCCCGGCTGTAATGTCTGTATACTCTTATATTCTGTGATCCCGGCTGTAATGCCTGTATACTCTTATATTCTGTGATCCCCGGCTGTAATGTCTGCATACTCTTATATTGTTATTCCCGGCTGTATTGTCTGTATACTCTTATTTTCTGTGATCCCGGCTGTAATGACTGTGTACTCTTATATTCTGTGATTCCCGGCTGTAATGTCTGTATACACTTATGTTCTGTGATCCCTGGCTGTAATGTCTGTATATTCTTATATTCTGTGATCCCTGGCTGTAATGTCTGTATACACTTATATTCTGTGATCTCTGGCTATAATGTCTGTATACACTTATATTCTGTGATCCCCGGCTGCAATGTCTGTATACTCTTATATTCTGTGATCCCCGGCAGTAATATCTATATACTCTTATAGTCTGTAATCCCCCGCTGTAATGTCTGTATACTCTTATATTCTGTGATCTGCAGCTGTAATGTCTGTATACTCTTATATTCTGTGATCCTCAGCTGTAATGTCTGTATGCTCTGTTACTTCTTCCTCTGCCTAGTAGCTGTGGTATATCCGACCTGCTTCTGCATGAATGGACACATACATTACACAGGGGAACATTTATAAGAGTATCTGAGAACAGGAACATTTTTTTAACACATTCAATTGTGGAACTTATTGTTACTCTAAGGGCCCTTTCACATCAGCGTTTTTTTCAAATCGCGGCAGATGCGGTGAAAAAAACGCATCTGCCGCGATTACCGCATACCGGCTGCACTTGCGACACGGTTGTGGTAAACGCTATACAAGGTATAGGCGGACTTGCGGCAGGTGCGGCAAGTGCGGTTTTGGCACTTGTGGCAGGTGCGGCCGCGAAAAAAAATGCTGTCAGCCGCGTTTTTTTTCACGGCCGCACCTGCCGCAAGTGCCAAAACCGCACTTGCCGCACCTGCCGCAAGTCCGCCTATACCTTGTATGGCGTTTACCGCAACCGCGCCGCAATCGTGCCGCAATTGCAGCCGGTATGCGGTAATCGCGGCAGATGCGGTTTTTTCACCGCATTTGCCGCGATTTGAAAAAAACACTGATGTGAAAGGGCCCTACGATCAATTAATTCAAATGTACACTTGTTCATAGGACAACCCCTTTAATCAAAACCCAATTAAATGTCATTAGCTCACCAAGTTCCAGAAATCACAATGTGAAGTGTGTGGAGCAAGGAGATAAATCTCGGGCCAGAGGTGAGTGGTTGTAGCCAAAATAAGAGAAAAAATTATCCAGCTCTAGCAACAGCGTATCCACAAGCTATGATTAAAATTATACTCAAAACACATAGGCCTATGCTGATTTTAGCTATGTTTATTAGAAATCCGCAACTATGAATATACTGTTTAACTACAACACTTTTAACGACTTGAAAGGGTATGCAGGTAATGCAGCCTGCAGTGACTTCCCTTGGCCACCAGGGAATCTCTGGCTTGGACAATATAAAAGTCAACTATCGGTCTGGTTTGAATGGGAAGCAGCACTGAGCCAAGAATGCATGGACATGTTGCGTTCATGGTGCGGAACGAGAATGTATGATTTGTACGCAAGCATCCGCATGCTAGAAATCACACATGGCGGGCAATGGGTGCGCACGGCCATGCGCACCCGAGTGCATACACCGTGCGTCCACATGTTAAACATAGGGACACGCGGTGTATGCGCTCGGCTTGCGCTCCCCCGCCGCAATACGCAGCGGCACGGAACGCAAGTGTGAAGCCACCCTTATTAGAGTCTCGTACAGTAGTTGTATCAACCAAGGTTGCATGTAAGTTACATGATCGTAACACATAAGAAATTGAAAATATAATATTCTCTATCTAAGTCTTTGCTCATTCTGGTTGTTACGTGATGAATGAGGAGCATGACTTTTCTATCCGGCTTGTAACATTGGAAATAATAACCTGTTACAGGTAAAAGATGCAATATGACCATGTTAACCTTCAAATGATTAGAATTTACCGGTATATATATTTTCTCTCTAATTAGCACCTTGATTTTTTTTCCCATCTAATGTTTTAATAAAAGAACAGCAAATTGGTACAATATACTTAAGATAAATGCATTGCATGGGAACATGTGAGTCATAAACAGGCATTGAGCAGAAAAATGAAAGCGCAAAAATAAAACCGAAGAGGATATATGAACTCTGTACGAGTCAAATTTGGATTATACACCTGAAAGAGTTTATTATCCAAAATTGGTAAAAAGCATGATGCAAATTTTTTCAAATTTCCAATGAAACCAAGGTTTCCAGATTTGTAGAAAAGTTATATAAAGCTCGCCTTACAGACACAACTTTGCGAACCCAAGTTTAGCCGATGAAGTCGTTTAAAGGGAACCTGTCATCTGATCAATGCTGACAAAACTGTGGGCAGCATGGCTCAAATCATTGCTATACGATCAAAGTCAAATCTATTTTTTCCTGAAATACTCCAGTGTTTCAGAGAAAATATACTTCAAAGATCTAGACAGACCATACCGGGAGATGAGACTTATCTGGTGCCACCACCACGCCAACCCTTTCTGGCACTGCTAGAGGTCATTCACACGTCTTTCGCTATATACATATAGACCTGTCAATCACCTACAGTGGATCTAAGACAAAACATCGGGGGCTGGACTAGTCTTATTTCTGTGTGCATAGACTTGTGTGGTGTAGGCCATACCGCTATGCAGTCTGCATGTTGCTGTTGCCTTTGGCTTGTCAGGACCAGATATCAGTTCAGACTGAGATGGAGATCACCAGTACGTTTTAAGCAACAGTCCTTTACTCGACAGCTCCACAGCTACAACTTCACATGTGAGATATCGGGCGCATAACTTTAAGACCATTTTAGTTCTACAGAATGTAATCATAGACAGTTCTTGTTCCCATTCATTCTGGTCCTGTGAGTCCCAGCACAACCCCGTGCAGTCTAAGAGAGTCATTATCCCATTTCTGCAGCTCTACTTCACTTCTCGTAGGGAAGTCGACCACTAGGGTCAGATTACAACCTCATGCTCCCTGACACTTCAATATAAACATCTCTTCTCCTCATAGAGATTTGCCATTATGTCAGTGAAGAGCCTTTCGCTTGAAGACGCTCGAGGTGATCTTGCCCAGGGAAGCTGACTTAAATCATGAACCAGTCAATTCTGACCTCATATCTCTTAGACTTGGCACTTTGTCACCACCATCCTGTCCTCTGGTCCCTCTCTGCCTTGGGGCTACCTTGTTGGACATCTCATGGTCTGTGTCTGAGTCAACACTCCTGGATCATGCTTTCTCACACTGGTCTCCTTGTTCAAGCTGCCACAAGTCACCCACTGCATGTGGCCTTCACAACCTCTCAGACTGTATGCCCATAGTAGTCACTAGCGGGGCCCTATCTGAATTTCTGCAAGGAGCACTGTCTCTTTCCCTGTGAGCTAACTCCTCCCATTGTGGGCTAGTCCCAACACTTAACTGTCTCTGACCCTGCAGTCTGTTTCTAGGCAGAACCCTTTTACCAAACAGCCTACATATAACATTGCTGTAACGTACATTATATCAAAATGCTAAGCAGTGTACATATACAACACATTATGTGGCATCACTTTATATAACACATTGGTACAGTTCACATTATACACATGACATAATTCACATAACAACACAATGGTTTGATTGGTGCCTTCACAGAGGAAAGCGACTTCCTGTCATCCTCCTTACATGGGCAACATGAATCAGAAGACAGCTTACCTTTAACCCTTTCCTGGAAAGGACATATGCATGTACTGGGGAGGGGGGTATGTTCTCACATCAGGACATTATTGTCCATGCCACTCATATACTACTAATAGTAACAGCAACAGGTCCTATACCCCTTTCCTATGGGAACATTGTATACTAAACATATGAGAAAAAATACCAAAATTGATCATTTTTGTTCCTATCTCCTACCAAAAATGGAAGAAAAAGTGATCAAAAAAGCATATGTAATCTGTTGCACTCCCCATTCCCCCCCTCATTCCGCCCCCTGGACGGCCATTGGTCCTTATCAATGTATTTGAGTCTTCATGTGGTTTACTGTTCTCTCTGCCCCGCGTCCTTGTTAGGACCTGGGGCTCCTCCTCTCGGTCTTCTAGCTTTGAGAGGAGGATATCATGTAACGTATGGAGGAGAGGCGCCATAGGCCTTACAATCGCTTTAATGTCTAGCCCCTTTCTCCTCATGAATGACTGTTGAGTATATTCTTAATGAGTGTTGTGATGTTTACTATGTTTAAAACTTGAATAAAGACATATTTAACTACAAAAAAGCATATGTACACAAAAAATAGCAATTTAAAAAAAAGTATCCCTCACACAGCATTGTCTATAATAAAAAATTAATACAAAATTAAGAGTCACCCCCAAAATATGTAGACCACAGAAAAAACAGTATAAGAAACGTGTGGAAGTACACTGCAATAAATAGGTAATAATAAAAAGCAAGTGCTTAGTAAAAAACAGTATCAAAAACAGGGTACCTAGTTAATACGTTTTCTCCAAAAATGTACATAAGCCGTTCCACCTCGACACGGTGACCCTTATCAGAACGGTCCAGCTGAGGACCATATTGAAGCATAGCGGTAGGTCAGTGATGGTTACAATGAAGCATGGTGGTGGTTGCTCTGTGATGTATACAGTTAAGCATGGCAGTGTCTTTGTGATGCCTACAGTGAAGATTGGCAATGGCTGGTGATGCTTATAGTGAAATATGTTGGTGGTTTGTTAATGTCTACAGTAAAGTATGGTCATGGCTTGGTGGTGCTTATAATGAAGCATGATGGTGGTTCGGTGATGTCTACAGTTAAGCACGGCAGTGTCTTTGTGATGCCTACAGTGAAGCATGGCAATGGATTGGTGATGCCTATAGTGAAATATGTTGCTGGTTTGGTGATGTCTACAGTGAAGCATGGTGGTGGCGCCTATAATGAAGCATGGTGGTGGTTCGGTGTTGTCTACAATTAAGTATGGCAATGTCTCTGTGATGCCTACAGTGAAATATGGCAATGGCGTGGTGATGCCTTTAGTGCAATATGTTGACGGTTTGGTGAAATCTAGAGTGAAGTATGGTGGTGGATGGAGGTGCCTATAATGAAGCATAATCATGGTTCGGTGATGTCTACAGTTAATCATGGCAGTATCATTGTGATGCCTATAGGGAAATAGGGCAATGGCTTGGTGGTGCTTATAATAAAGCATGGTGATGGTTCGGTAATGTCTACAGTTAAGTATGGCAGTGTTTCTGTGATACCTAAAGTCAAGTATGGCAATGGCTTGGTGATATCTATGGTGAAATACAATAGTAAGCAGGTCAGTCAGGGCACTTAGCAGGGCCAAAGTCACGGTTAGTTTTCCGACCAGGAATGGCGATTTCCCTCCAGGGGTGCACAGCCAAAGCACCAGCAACAGCAAACAAAGGAAAAGGAAGGGCAGCACTCACCGAGTAATCGAGAAAGTCTTATTTATTCCAGAGTTCCGGAAACAAACAGGGTGCAGGGAGGGGGCAAGAGGAGCCGCCGGACTACGGCACCGTTTCGGGACGCGTGTCGCTTCTACGGTTTCCGGAACTCTGGAATAAATAAGACTTTCTCGTTTACCCGGTGAGTGCCGCCCTTCCTTTTCCTTTGTCTATGGTGAAATATATTGGTGGTTTGGTGATGTCTACAGTGAAGTATGGGGGTGGCTTAGTGGTGCTTATAATGAAACATGGTGGTGGTCTGGTGATGTCTACAGTTAGGCAAGGTAGTGTCTCTTTGATGCCTACAGAGAAATATGGGGCAATGGCTTGGTGATGCCTTTAATGTAATATGTTAGTGGTTTGGTAATATCTACAGTGAAGTATGGTGATAGCTTGGTAGTGCCTATTATAAAGCATAGTGGTGGTTCAGTGATGTCTATAGTTAATCATGGCAGTATCTCTATGATGCCTACAGAGAAATATGGCAATGGTTTGATGATGCCTATACTGAAGCATGGGGGTAGTTTGATTATGTCTACAGCTACTGTAAGTATGGCAGTGTCTCTGTTAGACCTAGAAAAATCACCCATGGCAAAACTAATCCTGCACAAGCTAGATGCAAGGAACTTACCAAATAGGAGCTGGGAGCAGTACTGGTGCACCATGTAGATAGATCAGCCGCTCACAGCAGCTGCTTACATACAGTCATAGCCAAAAGTATTGACACCCCTGCAATTCTGTCAGATAATACTCAGTTTCTTCCTGAAAATGATTGCAATCACAAATTCTTTGTTATTATTATCTTCATTTAATTTGTCTTCAATGAAAAAAACACAAAAATAATTGTCCTAAAGCCAAATTGGATATAATTCCACACCAAACATAAAAAGGGGGTGGACAAAAGTATTGGCACCCTTAGAAAAATCATGTGATGCTTCTCTAATTTGTGTAATTAACAGCATCTTTAACTTACCTGTGGCATCTTACAGGTGTTGGCAATAACTAAATCACACTTGCAGCCAATTGACATGGATTAAAGTTGACTCAACCTCTCTCCTGTGTCCTTGTGTGTACCACATTGAGCATGAAGAAAAGAAAGAAGACCAAATAACTGTCTGAGGACTTGAGAAACCAAATTGTGAGGAAGCATGAGCAATCTCAAGGCTACAAGTCCATCTCCAAAGACCTGAATGTTCCTGTGTCTACCGTGCGCAGTGTCGTCAAGAAGTTTAAAGCCCATGGCACTGTGGCTAACCTCCCTAGATGTGGACGGAAAAGAAAAATTGACGAGAGATTTCAACGCAAGATTGTGCGGATGGTGGATAAAGAACCTCGACTAACATCCAAACAAGTTCGAGCTGCCCTGCAGTCCGAGGGTACAACAGTGTCAACCCGTACTATCCGTCGGCATCTGAATGAAAAGGGACTGTATGGTAGGATACCCAGGAAGACCCCACTTCTTACCCCGAGACATAAAAAAGCCAGTCTGGAGTTTGCCAAAACTTACCTGAGAAAGCCTAAAACGTTTTGGAGGAATGTTCTCTCTTTTTGGGCAAAGGCATCAACATAGAGTTTACAGGAGAAACAAAGAGGCATTCAAAGAAAAGAACACGGTCCCTACAGTCAAACATGGCGGAGGTTCTCTGAAGTTTTGGGGTTGCTTTGCTGCCTCTGGCACTGGACTGCTTGACTGTGTGCATGGCATTATGAAGTCTGAAGACTACCAACAAATTTTGCAGATAATGTAGGGCCCAGTGTGAGAAAGCTGGGTCTCCCTCAGAGGTCAAGGGTCTTCCAGCAGGACAATGACCCAAAACACTCTTCAAAAAGCACTAGAAAATGGTTTGAGAGAAAGCACTGGAGACTTCTAAGGTGGCCAGCAATGAGTCCAGACCTGAATCCCATAAAACACCTGTGGAGAGATCTAAAAATGGCAGTTTGGAGAAGGCACCCTTCAAATATCAGGGACCTGGAGCAGTTTGCCAAAGAAGAATGGTCTAAAATTCCAGCAGAGCATTGTAAGAAACTCATTGATGGTTACCGGAAGCGGTTTGATCACAGTTATTTTGGCTAAAGGTTGTGCAACCAAGTATTAGGCTGAGGGTGCCAATACTTTTGTCTGGTCCATTTTTGGAGTTTTGTGTGAAATGATGAATGTTTTGCTTTTTGCTTCATTCTCTTTTGTGTTTTTTCATTGAAGACAAATTAAATGAAGATAATAATACCAAAGAATTTGTGATTGCAATCATTTTCAGGAAGAAACTGAGTATTATCTGACAGAATTGCAGGGGTGTGAATACTTTTGGCCAACACTGTAAATGCACACTAATGAAGCTGCTCTATTTGCTTTGACTTTGGAAACTGCAGTATGTGGAAGATAAGATGGATTTTTAAAAAATATCAGGAAATCATTGGATAATACATTATGCCTTTATTTAAGAAATGATGCTTGGCTTAACTAGACCTTCCAGCAAGACTATGATGCGTGGAATACCTTAAAGTCCCCCTAAGCTTGGTGTCAGACGTTTCGAAAGTTTCTAGAGTGGCCATCACAATTGCCTGATGTGAACCCATAGGAAATCTTCGGTTGGCATTTAAAAAGAGGTGCCTGCAGCTCACAAGCTCAACAATATTAGTGACCTGGAGGCCACTGCCCATTAGGAATGAACTAAGATTTCTCAGGAACGCTGCCAGTAGCTGGAATATGGCTATGAATCACATTTACAGCAGGTCATAACAGCCAAAGAGGGCTCCACTAAGTACTAAAGAAACCTGTCATAACTCTGAGACTGCAGTAGTCAGTAAAAGTGACATTTTGTGGTTAATTTGAAGAAACCTCATGTTATATCAGTTGTGTTGAGCCATTTATATTGTTCTTGTTTCACTGGTTAATTGCAAACAGCAGATTGTTTGTAAATTTTGCTTAACCTAATTTGCAAGAGAGGATGAATAATTTTGATTGCAACTGCATAAAGAATACCGCCAGTGAGAAAAGCAGAGTTCATTCCGTCTTCCAAAAATTGGAATAAAAAGCAAACAAAAAATGTTATACAACCTCAAATGCTACCAATAAAGATTTTGATACAAAATAAAAAAAAAAGTTAAAGCTCTCACAATTGGAAAAATATACACTGCTCAAAACATAAAGGGAACACTAAAATCCCTAAATCTCAATGAAAGAAATATTCCACGTAAAAATCTTTTTAATCACATAGTGAAATGCGTTGAGAACAATAAAACATAAAAATGATCAATGTGAATCAAAATTGATATCTCATGGAGGTCTGGATTGGGAATTATAATCAAAATCAAGGTGGACAATCAAATTACAGGCTGATCCAACTTCAGTGGAAATGACTCAAGACAAGGAGATGAGACTCAGTAGTGTATGTGGCCTCCACGTGCCTGTATGACCTCCCTACAATATCTGGGCATGCTCTGGATGAGGGACGGATGTTCTCCTGAGAGATCTCCTCCCAGACCTGGATAAAAGCATCAGTCAACTCCTTAACAGACTGTGGTGCAATGTGTTGTTGGTGGATGGAACAAGACATGATGTTCCAGATGTGCTCAATTAGATACAGGTATCGGCAACAGGCAGGTCAGCCCATAGCATCCAAGCCTTCATCATGTAGGAACTGCTGACACTTCAACCACATGAGGTCTAGCATTGTGATGCATCAGAAGTAGTGATGAGCGAGCACTAAAATGCTCGGGTGCTCGGTGCTCTGGCCGAGCATCTCAAGATACTCGTGTACTCGGCCAGAGCACCGAGCCCAATGTAAGTCAATGAGTGACAGGCTCTGCCCGCAGACTTCCGGGTATAAAACGAGTATTGCTGGGAAAGGGCGGGAGGGTGGGCTTTTTGAAACCGCCGCAACATATAACACCTTGCTGTGGCCCCCAGAGGGATCCTAACAATGAATCTGCTCTCTGTGAGGTGCCAGCTCACTGTGTGCACTGAAGGGAGCTGTGTATGTGTGTCAGATCGCTTATTATTACCGAGCAGTCCGAGAATCTCGGCGGTACTCGGTGCTCGCCGAGCATCCCGAGTACCGGGATACTCGTGCGAGTAACGAGTAGCGCAGAGCATACTCGCTCATCACTAATCAGAAGGAATCCAAAGCCCACTGCACCTGCATATGGTCTCATCCCAGTACCTAATGAAAGTCAGGGTACTTCTGGTTAGCACATGAAGGGCTATGTGGCCCTCCAAAGAAATGTCTCCACACATCATTACTGACCCATTGTCAAACTGGTCATGTTGGAGGATGTTGAAGGCAGCAGAACATTCTCCACAGCATCTTAATGCCTGTTGCATGACCTCATTGGGAACCTGCTCTCATCTGTGGAGAACATAGGGTGCCAATGTCGAATCTGCAAATCCTGGAGTTGTCTGAAAAATGCCTATTGTCCTGCACAGTGTTGGGCTGTAAGCACAAAATCCATTTGTGGACGTCAGCCCCTCATACCACCCTCATGGAGTCTGTTTCTGACAGTTTGAGCAGACACATGGATATTAGTGGCCTGCTGGAAGTCATTTTGCAGGACTCTGGTGCTGCTACTCCTGTTTCTCCTTGCACAAAGGAGGAGGTAGCGGTTCTGCTGCTTGGTTGTTGCCCTCCTATGGCCTCCTCCACATCTCCTAGTGTACTGGACTGTCTCCTGGTATATGCTCCATGCTCTGGACACTGTGCTGATGGCCATCTACACCATCTGAGCCATCCCAGATGAGCCTAACCAGAGCCAACATCTGTGGGTTGTAGGCACCATCTCATGCTACCTTTAGGGGTAAGAACAAAGACAAAATGCAAAAGTGACCAAAACAACAGTCAAAAATGATGAGAATAGAGAAATGGTCTGTGGTAACCACCTGAAGAACCACTCCTTTATAGAGAGTGTCTTGCCCCTATCATTTCTAATTGTTGTCTGTTCCATTTGCACAACAGCAGGAGAAATTGATTCACAATCAGTGCTGCTTCATAACTGGACAGGTTGATTTAACAGAAGTGTGAATGACTTGGACTTACATAGTGTTGTTTTAGTGTTCCCTTTATTTTTTTTGAGCAGTGTATATTTTTTTGTGCAAATATGTTTTTATTGTGTAAAAGTAGCAAAACATAAATATATATATAAACCTGATATCTCTGTGATCACACAAAACTGAGGAATAAAGTTGTCTTATCACATGAGGCATGGGGCAAAAAAATTAAACAATTCCTGAACTGCTATTTAATTTGTTCACTAGAAGGTGGCCTGATTCTAACACATCGGGGATTCTAGATAAAAAAAAAAATAAATAATAAAAAAAAAAAAAAAAAATTTATTTGAAGTACATTGTGCGGCGCTCAGTGTATTTCAAATATGGCGCCATGAGCGCGCCGCTATTCTGATTGGCCGCCACATTCAGCGCTGAACAATCAATCAGAGTAGCGGCATTCATACCACGCGCCGCTCTTCTAATTGGCCGCTGCGTTCAGCAGCGACCAATCAGAATAGCGGCGCACGCCATGGCGTCATATTTCATATATACTGTATTTAGTAAATTTTAAATATGACGCCATGGCGCGTGCCGCTATTCTGATTGGTCACTGCGTTCAGCGCCAACCAATCAGAGGAGCGGTACTCAAACCGCGCGCCGCTCCTCTGATTGGTCGCTGCTGAACGCGGCGGCCAATCAGAATAGCGGCACGCGCCATGGCGGCATATTAAAATTCACTGAGTACAGTGTATTTTTTAATATGTTGCTCGCCGCTATTCAGATTGGTCATTGCTGAACTCGGCCGCCAATCAGAGGAGTGGCGCACGGTTTGAATGCCGCTCCTCTGATTGGTCGCCGCGTTCAGCACCGACCAATCAGAATAGCGGCGCACCATGGTGCCATGTGTAAAGTTATTTTAAAAGAATTTTAAATATGGTGCATTGGCGCGCACCGCTCCTCTGATTGGTCGGCCACGGCGACCAATGAGAAACGCGGCATTCAAACCGCACACCAAGCCCCGCTACTTCTCTGGTCGCCGCGGTGACCAATCACAAAAATACCGCGGCTTGGCATTCAAACTGCGCTGGGCACTACGGCTGCGAGCAGCGAGGAGATGACCGACTGACACTGGTCATCTCCCGGCTGGCTCGCCATGGACCTCTATGCGGCAGGTGGGCGCGGCTGAGCTGCTGCTGCACAGAGATCAGCGGCTCGCCAGTCGGGAGATGATCGGCTGATGCCGGTCATCTCCCGGCTGGCTCGCCGCAGACCTCTGTGCGTCAGGTGGCCGCGGCTGAGCTACTGCTGCACAGAGGTCAGCGGCTCGCCTGTCGTTGATCTCCTGACGATGGCCGCGGCCGGCCGCGTGTATCCCGGCGACAGCGGCGCCAATGCGCATTAGCGCCGCTGTCGCCGGGTTTCAGCTTGGCGCGAATTTTGAATGCGCGCGGCTGTTTTGCATACCCCTCGCTCATTGGTGGCCGCCGGAGGTGGTCACCAATGAGCACCCTGACACTGGCGCGCGATTTCGGTGTCAGACAAACACGATTAGGAGATTATATAGTAGATTCTGCCTCCTTAAATCAGAATAAAACTAAATTAAAAAGTTATTACGGTTCTAAATAGAAGAATTTGTGTGTCCATTTTCTCCTATTGCTTCTTGTAAAAATTGAAAAATTGGGGCTAAATCAAAAGTTTAGGGGAAAAAATAAAATTTTTCCTTTTATCATTCTAGTTTATGATAATTTATAGGACGCATAACAAACTTTCTTACTTCTGTTTTGAATACTTGGTGAGGTATAATGAAGGCACTTTTGAGGGTTTTCCAAAATACAGGCCCCCTCAAGGTATATTTAATATTTAGGGCACAAATTTAATTGAAAAAAAAATTGCTGCCAAATGTTAAGCCTTTGAATATCCTAAAAAAATTGGTATCTGTGAAAAATGTAAAAGTTTTACAATTGCTATTTTATATAAATTTTTTAACATATTTTTACATTTCATGAAATAAAAAAAAATGTCAACCTAAATTTACCACTAACATAATGTACAATGCACCCTAAAAAAGAGTCTCAAAATCAATGAGATACATAGAAGCTCCAGACTTATTACCACATAAAGTTACACGTCAGATTTTAAAAAATGGGGCTTGAACATGAACTTCAAAACTGGCTGCAGAAGGAAGGGCTTAAAGCGAACCTGTCACCCCCTTGGACATCAAAAGCTATAATAGCCACCTTCTGCAGCACTAAGGCACTATAGGCTTTTGATGCCCTATATACTGTTAAATATTCACTTATATAACTGCTTACAGTTTAGAAGACCTAAGACCGGGAGGCGGGGTTCTCACTCCTCCGACCCGCCCCCTCTTGTCAATCAGCCTGGTCGCCTGCTACTGCCTCCCCTCACAGTCTAGCATGAACGCGCGCCTCCGTTCTCCTCTATGGCGCCGCACATGTGCTGTGCGCCGGGTGTCCAGGAAGTCGTCGGGCTGCGCGGTCTTAGGTCTTCTAAACTGTAAGCAGTTATATAAGTGAATATTTAACAGTATATAGGGCATCAAAAGCCTATAGCCACCTTCTCTGAATGCAGCCTTAGTGCTGCAGAATGTGGCTATTATAGCTTTTGATGTCCAGGGGGGGTGACAGGTTCGCTTTAAGGCGAATCTGTCAGGTCAAAAATCCATATATAACTGCTATCATTTTGTAATTCCTTTCTCTAAGCTCTCTCTATTCATGTACAGTATTTCTATTATTTATATTTCCCTCCTATCCTCTGTAAACTTCAAAATAAAACATTAATTCCATCTGTCACTCACAGTGAGCTCTGCTGCCCACTCCATATAGATGAATATTCATGCATCACTGCACTGCTTTTCTCTCTGATCTGTATGCTTTGCGACTCATTGCAGAGCAGAAAGGAGGGGGGTGGAGCTGTGTGCTCTTAGAGATCTTTATTGTCTGTATGAGACATATGTGTAGTGTGTGCAGTCTGAGATATTAGTATGTGATTATAAGAACATTTGATCATTTGATCAGCAGATACACACATTACATGTCTGCAAGAAAACCAACCTTCATATAATAGAAATCTTACAGACAGCACAGTGCAGGACAAAACACCTCCCCATCAGCACAGAGGGGAGGGGCAGAACACCAGCTTGGGTGGGTGTGGATATTTAAATAACAGCAGCTGGAATATTCGGCTGTGAATATAATGGAGAGGACTAACGCAGTTACTGCCTGCAGGGTGTAAAAATGCTTATAGCATGGAAACTAGAAAGTGTACAATAATGACTTTACATGTTTTTAAAAGGTTTGCCCATTAACTATTCAAGGGTAATATTAGTATCATACTGAAAAATGACCTGACAGAGTCCCTTTAAAAAAACCTCTATATTATTATGGGTGGACATTGATCAACAAGAAACTGCTTGGATTTCTCAGAATAACTGTATGAGTGCCCATTAGAATAATCTATTTAAAGGGAACATGTTATCTATTTTATGTACCCCATGCTTTCATTACCTGTTACTGCAGCTTCCTAGTACATTCCTAATCATCCCTGTCTGACCTAATACTGTCAGGTGAAAGTATATAAAATAATTTTATAACTTACAATTAAGTATGTTAATAAGGCACGGTCTATTCCGATACAGCTTCTCTCAGGGTTCATGTCCACCCTAGTTCCGTGGTTATCACTCCCCGGTGGGCGTGATAACTTAATTTACAAGTGCTGTCTTCTTCTTGGGAGATTTTAAAATCTATAGGTTACTTCTAGGTATGATGCGCCGGCCATGTCATTTCTGATCCTACGCATTGTGGGGGATATTGGGTGTACTTGCCAGCTCTAGTGCATGTGCACTGCACATTCTGAAGCTGGAAAGTACATGCAATTACTCCCTCACAATGTGCAGAATGTGCCTATTTCCAGTGCTGCTTATTGTGAGTCAGTATTCGGGTGTACTTGCCGGCTTCAGAATGCGCACTGCACAAGCTCTGGAGCAGGAAAGTACACCCAATATCCCCCAGTATCGCAGTCTTTAGTTAAATCCAGCCACTTACGGGAACGGACAGCACTCACCGGATGACAGGCAGAACTTCAATTATCAGACACGGCTAAAACCACATGGACATGAGAACAGGAGGAAGGATGACAGCCAAACAAAAAACGGCCGTTTCACGCTACACTGCACTTAAATGGGTTTCACCTGTCATCCGGTGAGTGCTGTCCGTTTCCTTAAGCGGCTGGATGATTACTAAGAACCTACAGCCACAGATAGTGATAGCTTGGGGGGGGGGCATAAAGTAGACGACAGGATCCCTTTAATTCTGTATCTTTTAATTGAATATTGCATTTTTCTGACTGTTAGGTTTAGCCCATACTTTACGAAATGTATCAAAATATACTTTTATATTACGAGACACCTGGAACTATTAAGTCCGTGGGTATGCGCCAGCATATCCTATTCATTAAAGTTTTATTTTCAACTTTAAAGATAGTAAAATTATTTATAAAATGCAGTAATACATCCAATATAGAAGGAAAAATAATCACATTGCCAAAAAATGTAAAGCAGTCTTAAGAATTTCAGGGTCCCCATCCAGCCTACTTTATAACGGTAGCATCTGGCTGACCGTAACATTTATTTTTACTCGTGGTAGCATATGAATATGCTGAAACATATTTTTTTACTACTACATAAAGATTTGCTAGGACTGTCGGAAGTTTTTTTAAAAAATATTTTTATTTTATTTAACTATAAAGAATATACAAGGCAAAAAAGGTTTTCAGTATATTACAGAAGATATGTTCACGAATTGTCAACTGGTCCTCAGTGGGAATTAATATCTAAATTCTCTCTTTTACCCACCGGTACAATACATCTAGGTCAGGATTCATATGTACCCAAATATCTCAGTTTGTTTTAGAGAATGGCCCTAACCTGAGGACCATACGGAAAACCAGATTAAGACAAGGAGGACACCCAAACTCCTTGAAGATATTGCTCTTGGTTGGATTCTGGCCGCTTTACAAGTCCCAATATCGTCGTCTAACTTCGATAAAAAGTCACGTGGTTCATGCGTTGGTGCCGATATCGTTCTTGCGTTGTGGGGTGTGAATGTGCAATTCGATGCAAGAACTATGCCAAAACGATATCGGGGGAGAAATGAGCATGCTCTCCAACTGCCCGATATTGGATGGACGATCTGGCAGGATCGTGCTGTGTGCCAGCCCAACAACGACTTGGAGAACAAATTCCCCTATTCACTCCCATGTTAAATGGTCGTTCCCTGGGTCCCTCGTACAAGGGGGCGTAGACATCGCAGTTGTGTTGCCTGCCGATATCTCCCTGTGTGACAGCTCCTATGAGATCTTGGATTTCAGCCAAAAAAGTGTGCGCTCCTGTGCCGTTGTATACAATATCGAAACGATGTTGGGACGTGTAAAGCGGCCATTCAAGTCTATTATCCTGGTGATGTTACAGGGATTGGTTAAGAAAATAACAAAAAACGTACTTTTTGCTCTACCTTTTGCATCTCTGAATATTATTTTTAAAGTTCTGGTTCACACAGTGTGGAGGAGGAGGTGGCATTCTGGTGCTCAAGATATAGCACTCGGGAAAACAGTCAATGAAAGAGTTTGTCTAGCCAATCAATTTTTTTAATAGCTCCGATTGTCATAAGAAAACCTAATAGCAATACTCATCTCCACTAACTACTCACCTCTTCTATGTTGATGTTGTTTGGTTCCACCATTGGTCTCTGTTGACTGATCCATCATAACAAGAATAAAGCTCAGACATTCAAAGGTCTAAGTTGGAAGTATAATAAAGCAGTTAGCCACGGGCAAAAAAGGCATTTTGCTAGCATTCCCTGATTATTGGGAGGAGACCATGAAGTAGAGACCAACAGTGAACCGTACCAGTGCTGGAACCAAAACAACAGGTTGTTACGGGCTCACCTGGTGAGGTGGATTTTCCAAATTGTAGGTCAGGGTCAGGAGCATGGACTGGAGGCAACGATGCATAAAGCATGAGGATATATGAGAACCAGAAAATGTCACGCGTGTTGCACCCTCTAGCTGGAGTATCTGAGATCAGAAGGTCGCAATGCTTAGATGATTGTAAGTTCTCTTTAGAGCCTGCTCAGCTTTATCACGAGTAAAGCAGACTTATTTCCTTTCAGTGCTGAAGAGGTTAAGATTTCCTTGTGGTTTTAATCTCAGCTGCTGTACTTTGTGATCACTCAGTTCCTCTATAGAAACTCACTCCTATCTCCTATGCCAGTTTTAGATCTTCTATGCTGACCACTCTTGGAAAGTTGTTCCAGATGAAACTTTATGGAGATCTGTGGTGTTCCTTTGTTTTTTTTCTCGCTTGTTTGTTTCTCATCTTGTGTTGTCTTATCGCAGCAGTAACCTTGCACCTCTATGCATTGGTCAGGCCAATCCCAGGGTCAGCTATGGCCTTGACACTTGATTGCGCACAGGAGGAAGGACCTGTCTAAGGACAATTGGGAGCCCAGGTTTTAGATGCAGGTGAGTGTTAAGAAGTGACCCCTCTTTCCTCTCCCTGTCGCCAGGACATTCCTTGGTGTTCCCCTTTTATTGCATTACACACCGAGTGTTTCCTGGCAGGGTATGCAAGCAACACCTGGGTAAGCAATACTGGAAGCACTAGATGAAAGAGGAGTGAAGCCACACACAGGAATAGAAGAGATATTTATGCAATCTGGCATCTAGCAGAAGGCGTGTAATTACACTCAAGAACAGCAGTCATAAATTTGTAATAACACCAGAATAGAAGAAACTAATTAATTATTAGGAACCCTAACAGCAGAGATAAGCTTGCAAACACCAAAATTGACCCAACAAAGTAGAGTTTGCATTGCCACCAGGGGTAACCGGGCTAAGCTGAATAGTAGAAGCTAGTTACTGGATTGCAGTATAACTGAGTTGAGAGTGTAATACCACCAGGACTGACATGGATGATATTGGAAATAATAGCTGGATACTGGCTTGCAGGTAGCAGTTGCAGGGAAGATTAGACACCAGATTGGAACAGAGTCAGTCAACTACCCGATTAGTTAATGGGGAATGCAATCATTTTTACAGAAAATCTGGAAAAAGGCTTCTATTCTCCATTGACTTTCATTATACTTGGTACTTGAGTCAGACCCATCCAAGCATCCAATTGCTCATTATGAGCATCGGGGCATCTGAGCATGATAGTGCTCGCTCATCACTAATGATGTCCTATCGTAAGAACATATCATCAATAACTTGATTGCAAACAATCCCTTTAAGTTTAAGTTTTGCCATTTTCCGCCCTAATTATTCTAGATAACGTAGTAATTAGAGATGAGCAGACCCATGGAAGTTTAAGTTGAGTTTGAAAAATGGACTGTACTGGGGCAGGTTTGTGGGATACTCGGAATCGGGCTTTGGCACTTCCGGGAGGGTCACAGGGGTCGAGACCTGGCTCCATGACCCTGGGGATCAGTCTTTAAAAAGTTATGGGAGTAGCGATTTAGGGGCAGGGTGTCGTGACGCCACCCATGGTATTCAGCTATTGAGGCCGGTGCTGCAGTGCGGGACCTCCGGGGATGATGGGAGTGCCGCCAAGGTGATATAGTTCCCCACAGGTGGAGTGGTTCCCGGTGGTAGGCCATTGGGGTGCAGGCCTAAGGGCACTTAATAACTGACAGACACGCAGGTGTAGTTTCCTTTACCTTTACTGTAGCTGTAGGTAGAAGCCAAGGTACACTCCTCAGATGATGTTGTGAATCTGGGTGGCCTGGAAGCAAGTTAAGGGTCCCCTCACCTGGTGAGTTCTAAGGCCCTCCTCTTGTGCTCCTCCTTGCTGGTCCTGGCTTTCCTTTGCTTCTGCTGGAAAGTCCATCACCTATATGGCAGGCGGCTCGAGCCCTTCCTGGGCACCACTTCTCTGGCCACTGCTCCTGAGCTCTCTATGCTGCTGTGTCTCCAGGTGCCTTGGTATGGTCGGGAGACGTGGAGTCTCCCATCCTCCAGTTTTGGCTGCTGGGCCTAGAGCACCCTCGCAACCTTGGACTCCGGTGTCCAATTCTGGTGCTCTGCTCTGGGGTGAACCGGGTAACTGGCTCCACTCCCCAGGCCTACTCCTCTCCTTCCTCAGTCCCTCTCCTATAGGTCTCTCACACTGGCTGGTGGTTATCCTCGGACGAGCATGACACCGCTCCAGTCCTCAGGATGTCTTCACAGTCCTCCTAGGAAGTGAACTGAACTAACTCCGCCCCAGGCCAGAATTTATAGGGAACATCCTTGAACCTGGATTTCAGAGCTCCCCCTTCTGTCAGGAGTCAGGAAAGGTGTTGTGTGCTGTGGGCTTACCTGATGTGGATACCCTACTTTGCTTCCAAGCATGGCATCACCACCGGAGGGAGGCAATGCTGATGTGGCAACTGAACTTTGGGGTGCCACACACACTACACCCAACAACTCAGATTTTACCCCAGTGCGAGCCGATCAAACACTGCAAGTGACTCACAATGGGTTGAGCATAAAGTATAACGGAGCACAGTGATGCTCGCTCCAGTGATTTGGATACATAAAGCAACCGAACTCACGACATGAACAGGTTTGCTCATCTCTCCCCCTGCAACCTCCAACTGGCTGTCATCTACCGCCCTCCAGGATCCTCGTAAACCTTCTTAGACCACTTCACAACCTGGCTTCTCTACCTCCTCTCCTCTGACATCCCCAACATCATCATGGGCGACTTCAACATCTCCATTGATAAACCCCACGCTGCTGCCTCAAGACTCCTCTCTCTATCCTCCTCCTTCAGCCTCTCCCAATGGTCCTCCTCAGCCACACACAATAACAGTCACACACTAGACCTCGTCTTCACCCGCCTTGCTTCCTCACCGACCTCGCAAACTCAACCCCCCTCTTATCCGACCACAACCTGCTGACCTTCTCCGCCCTCTTACCCTCCCCCCCACCCTCCCTCCTCTCCGGAAACTCCCTCACCCCCAAAGAAACCTCAAGCTCATTAACTTTCACTCACTTGCTGAGTCCCTCCTCCCTTTCTCTGACTTAGCCTTCTCTCATGAAGCTGACGCTGCAGCCACCCTCTACAACACCGCTCTCGCCACAGCCCTCGACCAGGCCGCCCCTCTCTCATACAACAAAACGCGTGCACACAGATAACCCTGGCTTCCCGCCAGCACAAAAAAACTTTGACGGACGTCCAGGGTAGCTGAACGGAGATGGAAGAAATCCAACTCCGCAACGCACCTCGTCTTGTACAAACAGTCCCTCTTCGACTTCAAGACAGCACTGACCACCACAAAACAAGCTTTCTTCTCGTCTCTCATTAGCTCCCTCTCCCACAATCCCAAGCAACTTTTCATAACCTTTAACACCCTACTGCATCTACCTGCACCCCCTCCCTCTCCCCTCATCACCGCCGATGACTTTGCCAGCTTCTTTAAACAGAAGATCGACAAGATCAGAGAAAGCTTCAATTCCCAATCCCATCGGCCCTCCCTCTCTATTACCCAACCCCCCTCGACCAAAAGTAACTTCTCCTCCATGGCTGAAGTGCGCCTCTCCTCCCTTCTAGAATGATCACACCACACCACTTGTGCCCTCGACCCTCTCCCCTCCCATCTTATCCCTAACCTCACCACTGTCCTTATCCCAGCCCTAACCCTTCTCTTCAACATATCACTTACCACCGGCGTCTTCCCCTCATCTTTCAAACATGCCCTCATCACACCCATCCTCAAAAAACCCTCCCTCGACCCTGCAAAAGTCTCCAACTATCGTCCCATATCTCTCCTCCCCCTTTGCCTCAAAATTGCTTGAGCAACATGTCTACTCCGAACTGTCCTCCCATCTCTCCTCGTGCTCCCTCTTTGACCGCCTGCAATCCGGCTTCCAGAGCCCACCACTCCACCGAAACAGCCCTAACCAAAGTCACCAATGACCTACTGACCGCCAAGAGCAAGCGACACTACTCCATCCTTCTCCTCCTCGACCTCTCTGCTACCTTCGACAAAGTCGACCACTCCCTCCTGCTTCAAATTCTAGAATCCCTTGGCATTGCTGACCTGGCCCTCTCCTGGATCTCCTCGTACCTAACAGACCGGACCTTCAGCGTCACCCACTCCCACATCTCCTCCTTACCCTACCCCCTATCTGTTGGAGTTCCCCAAGGCTCAGTCCTGGGACCCTTACTCTTCTCCATCTACACCCTCGGCCTAGGCCAACTCATAGAGTCCCACGGCTTCCAATGTCACCTCTACGCCGACGACACCCAGCTCTACCTCTCCGTTCCTGACATCACCTCCCTGCTATCCAAAATCCCACACTGCCCGTCCGCCATCTCATCCTTCTTCTCCGCTCGTTTCCTCAAACTCAACATGGTTAAAACCGAGTTCATCATCTTCCCCCCAAGTTGCTCTTCCCTCCTACCCGACCTAACCATCATGGTCAACGACTGCACACTCTCACCTGTCCCCCACGCCAAGTGCCTCGGTGTAATCCTCGACTCTACCCTCTCCTTCAAGCCACACATCCAGGCCCTCTCCACCTCCTGCCACCTCCAGCTTAAACACATCTCACGGATCCGCTCCTTCCTTGACCATGACACTGCCAAAACGCTTGTCCACGCCTTCATTATCTCCCGCCTCGACTAATGCAACCTCCAGGTCACCGGCCTCCCAGCTTCATCCCTTGCACCCCTCCGAACCATCCTCAATTCCGCTGCCCAACTCATCCACCTGTCGCCCCGTTACTCCCCCATCTCCCCTCTCTGCCAAGCCCTCCACTGGCTCCCTACCTCCCCGAGATCTCAGTTCAAAACTTTAACCCTGACATACAAGGCCATCCACAACCTGTCCTCTTCATACATCTCCGACATGGTCTCCCGATACCACCCCTCACGCAATCTGCGCTCCTCTCTAAAACTCCTTCTCTTCTCCCCCCGAATCTCCACCTCCCACAACCGCATACAAGACTTCTCTCGTGTATCCGCCATACTCTGGAACTCTCTTCCACACCACATCAGGCACTCCCCTACCCTGGGAACCTTCAAGAAAAACCAGAAGACCCACCTCTTCCTTCAAGCCTATAACCCACACTGAGACCTAATCCGCTGCACCATCTCACCTCTCCCCCCCCTACTGTCTCCCACCCATCCCCTATAGACTGTGAGCCCTTGTGGACAGGATCTCTGCCCTAATGTACCTGTATGATTTATTCGTCGTTATTTATGTTCTCGTCCTTGTTCTGCCCTTTCACATGTACAGCGCCATGGAACCAATGGCGCTATATAAATAAATAATAATAATAATAATAATAATCTCTAGTCGTGATTGTTAACAATTGTTTTGTTAGTCAAGAAAAACTAATAGATTTTCATCTAGTTTGGCAAATCCTTTGCTATCAGCATTTCATGTAGATGCTCACTTACTATCCAATCACCTTACAGATGTTACATATCTAAATCTGTTATAGAGCCACTTTGTGCATAGTGATAACCATGGACTTAGCTTTGCTACAGCTGTATTTCGAGATAATATTTAACTAGGTAATTACTACTAACCCAAGGGACCTTTAATCTAAAAGTCTTGTAGCCTGATTAATAAAAGTTGCATAGGAATATGAATATTATGCAGATCTTTACAAAGGGCTATGTATGTATACCCACATGGTACAAATATGCTCCGCTGTCGATTTGCAGCAAGGGCAATTTCTTTGGAGTACAAGACTTCTGTAATGTGATTTTCATTATTTACTCTATCATTATGTCAATATTGAATTTTATAGCTTAAATCATTTTAATTACCCGTTATCACACATTGCCAGCATTGCACTGCCTGTTCTTAATAATATTTCAGTTTTTTTCTCATCTTGATGTTATGTTGGATGCACATGCTGAATTCCATATACAACGCGTTTCATACTTTGAAGATGGTGATTGACTGGTTGCAAAGCTTACAGAGAAAGAAAATAGGAAATCATTTTTTATAATGGAAAATAACTTTATAAGATTAAGGTGTTTTAAAAGTCTTGCTAAAGTGGCTATATGCATTTTTAGGGATTACATGAAGCCATTTTTACAGAAAGATCCAATATGGTCTTTCATGGTGGTCACTAAAACCATATTTTGTATGTAAAAAAAAATATCTATCTATCTATCTATCTATCTATCTATCTATCTATCTATCTACTATCTACAGAATCTTGCAAAAGTATTCACCCCAAGAACGTTTCCACATTTTTTCACATTGCACTCACAAACATAAATGTGTTTTATTGGGATTTTATATGGTATACTGACACAAAGAAGAAAATATTTGTGAAGTATATATGAAATGTCATGCAGTTTTCTAAATAATTTGAAATGATACATCTGAAACTTGTGATGTGCATTTGTCACACCCCCAAGGACCGGCGTACTCAAGACTGGGCTATCGTGTCTCTGGGGTGTCAGGCTGCCATGGCCAGGCCCCATTGTTCTTTCACTGCTTCTGGTTATCAGTGCTCAGCTAAAGGGTGTCTCTTTTACAATAAAAGGTTTTTTTTTATGTTTCACAAATTGGCCTTGGGACGTATGTACAGTATCTTAGAATGCTGTATATAAGGGCTTACTGGTGGTGGCCGTACTTTATATGGGAAAAGCGTGGTGACTTGTTCACTTTAACCCCTTCATGACCCAGGAATTTTTCGTTTTTCATTTTTGTTTTTTGCTCCCCTGCTTCCAAGAGCCATAACTTTATGTTTCCGTCAATATAGACATATGATGGCTTGTGTTTTGCGAGACAAGTTGTACTTTCATATGCAATCATTTATTTTACCATATAGTGCACAGGGAGATTGCAAAAAAATTCTAAATTCAGTGAAATTACAAAAAAAGTGCAATGACACGTTTATTTTTTGGGTATTTTAGTCGCCATGTTCACTATATGGTAAAACCGACATGACGGGGTGATGCCTCAAATCGGTACGAGTTCGTAGACACCCAACATGTATATCTTTATTGGTATCTAGGTGCTGAAAAAAAATTCAGAAATTTGAAAAAAAAACAAAAACTGACTTTTTGCGCCATGTTCTGCGACCCGTAGCGTTCTCATTTTTCGGGATCTGGGGCTGTGTGATGGCTTATTTTTTGCGTCTTGAGGTAACATTTCTAATGATACCATTTTTGGGGGGATCCGCAGTTTTGATCGCCCGTTATAGCATTTTATAGCAATGTTGCGGCAACCAAAAAAGATGGAATTTTGGCGTTTGGACCATTTTTTCCGTTACGGAGTTCACGGCTCTTATTAACGGATTTAATAGGATGATAGATCGGGCGATTCTGAACGCGGCGATACTAAACTTGTGTGTTTTTTTTCTTTTTTAATACTTTTATTGTGATTGGGGGAAAAGGGGGGTGATTTGAACTTTTATATATTTATTTTTTTTTTTACAGGTTTTTAAAAACTTTATTTTTTCATTGATTCTTATTTTTACACTGCTCCGTTAAGAGGCACCCTGCTGCATAGACCGATCACTTCTGGGAGATACAGATGAGCTGAAGCTCATCTGTATCTCTCAGAATCGCGGACCTGTTGTGGTTGGCAGCGCCTGCCAACAACAACAGGAAACTGCGCTCTGACAGCATCCGGGGTCTAGCCAGGACCCCGGGCTGTCACATGAGCGCCGGAGATCCCGCGATACTATTGCGGGATCTCCGGAGCAGGCGGGAAACAGCGCATTCCCCGCCGCAGCCACCTTGGATCCCGCTGTCAGTGATTGACAGCGGGATCCAAGGGGTTAACAGCACCGATCGGATCCCGGATCCGATCGGAGCTGTGAGGCCGACATCTCACCTGATCACATCAGCTGAGATGTCGGCTGTTTGATGTGAGCACTGTGCCGGAGCTCATATCAAACACCCCTTACCCGCCCATGACGTTGTATAACGTCATAGGTCGGGAAGGGGTTAAGCCATTGAAAATACAGTGGTGTGAAAAAGTGTTTCTCCCCTTTCCTGATCTCTTATTCTTTACATGTTTGTCACACTTAAATGTTTCAATGAAAGTCTTTATTATTAAGGGAACAAGAAATCCAAACCTACAGGGCACTGGAAGAAAAAGTGATTGCCCTCTTCCAGTAATCAGGCCTGGGTATGGATAGGGAAATTTAACTCAACTTAAAAAAAGATGTGATAGGCTATGTTCACACACAGGATTTTTGATCTTGAGGATCCAGTTTTGCTGTGAAAATGCAGTGAAATGGATCAATTTCTGAGATTCCCAACAAAGTCAATGAGTTTTCAAGAATTGGTGTGCAGCCACACCGTTTTTAAGTGCTGCGTTCTTTTGGGCAGAAAACAGACCAAGAAAAATAATATGCATGTCAATTAATGATTTGTTTTCCTGATCCACTTTTTCCATTGAAACCAGTGTCTATGGACTTAACAACGCATCAGCCAAAAATGCCTCAAAACGGATCAAAAATGGATGATGCGTTTCAGATATGTTTTATGCACAGCAGATCCAGTTGTGCAGCTGAAAAAGAGACAAAAATTGATCCTCACAAAACAGATAAGAAATGCTGTGTGTGAACATAGTCTTAAACCACTGCTAATTGAAGGCAATCACATTTTCACACAAGGCCCTCTAGGTTTGGATTTCTTTTTCCCTTAATAATAAATCCTTCATTTATAAACTGCATGTTGTGTTTACTTTTGTTATCTTTGTCTAATATTTAAATTTGTTTAATGATCTGAAAAATATGCAAAAGAATAAGGAATGAGGGAGGGCTAAGCACTTTTCACATTAGTTAAAATCTCTTTGTTACTTTTTCATTTTCTCGAATGTGATTTATATTTTTCTAATTATTTTTTCTTCTTTTAGACTACTGTGGTAAATGAGTCAGTCTTCTCGGGTAGAGTACATTTAATAAAAAATAGCAAAAAGAATCTTTCGAGATCTGTGAAGAACACTGTAAATATGAGTGACTGTTATTTAAAAAATGTCAAAACCCATGGTTAGCCATTGTGTAATTAAATATGGTTTGATGAAGTTTATTGAAAAAGATTTACCACCTTAAGCGAAATAAACAACTTCCTGTTTTCTCTACTCCAAATAAAGTGTGTAGTTCCGCACCACAAAAGCCGAATATCTCTTGGGACCAGTGATTAATTTTCACTCTCATTAAACTGTGTCAAGGAGATTAATGTACCAAACCTCAAGCAACAGGATTAAATTGTAACATTGGGCAAGTGAAGGAGATCACTGAACTGAGCACAAGTCTTATAGCAACAGCAAAAAAAGAAAAACAAAGTCGAGCTGTGATATGAGACCTCTTTTACATAGTGTTTTAGGGATATTGTATTTTCCTCAATTATAGACACATATTCAGACTGGCTCACAGTTACTAATGCCGTGCCGCCAGTAGAGGATCTGCTCCAGTTCTTTCAAGGTCAGTTACCTTATAGATAATCTACAGAATAAAATGCCTGTATTTATTGATCCTGCTGACAAACCGGTACTTACAGACATCCCCTAATTTATTTTTTACTGTTTAACAATTATATTTATTGGGTTTAAAGGGAACTTGTCAGGTCCCCTTTGGCTTGCAAGCCAGCAGCATTCACAATTGAACCTCGTTTCCAGCGATGAAGCTGTTCATGGGTCCCCTGGCACCCCTGACATTGTGTCTCCTGGCTCAGCCATGTGATGGGAGGTTCCCTCCACTTCACTCTCCTGACCGCTCCAGGCTGAGGGTGGAGACTGGGTGTTACATCAGTTGTGTCAGATGTTCCATAAGAGGGATTCTTAAGCCCGCCATATCCTCCGTTCAGTGCTGATTATTTTCCATTGCCCTTGGTTGGTACTTTTCGTGTGTTTCTTTTGGTTTTCTCATTTGCTCTGTGTTTTTGGTCTTGGCATTGTCTCTAGCCTTTCCTTATACTTTGTTTGGATCTGCACTGCTTTTCCTGTTTGTAATGGTGTGTTTGATCTGACTGCGGCCCGTGAGCCCAGCCCCCCGCTATTGTCATCCGGGAAGGGCTCTGCCAAAGTTACCGCTTCCAGGACTGGAAGGCAGGTGAAGAGAACTCCAGACCTTGAGGGTGTATATTAGCGTGATGGCTAAAGCAAAGTGTGTTTGGCATACTGCATTTGCTGTCCAGCAGTCCAGTCTTTCCATCACTACACAAGCATTACAGCGGCATCATCGCAGCTCCTGGAATCTTGCGCATGCACGCCAATTTCAGCAGCGTCAGTGCGCATCTGAAGCTGGGTGTACACATCCAGCTTCAGAGAGATGCACTGTGCAAGATGGGAAGTGCAGAAGCTGTTTTCTGAGTTTTCATGTACACTGCACCACTCTGAAGCTGGACATATACACCAAGCTTCAGATGCACACTGATGCTGCTCAAATGAACCACGTGCATGCTCAAGATTTCCAGTAACTGCAATGACGCCATCTTATGGAAATCATGTTATTACGCCCGCAAGAGAGTGATAACCTCGAAAGAAGCCTTCTAGTCTGGGGAAACAACGCTCCTTCAACTAATCAAAGCCCTAATTTGCATATGAAAAACATAGATAAATGTTTTTTTAACATTGATTTGATAGAATGATTTTATGCAGAGCTGGTTCGGAGGAGAATTTTATCATGTAAGGCTACGTTCACACATTGCGCATTTTTGAGCGCTTTTTTGCGCGTACTTTTCAAAAATGCGCAATGTCCCTTTTGTCTGCAGGCAAAGTGAATTTGAAATTCACTTTGCTGTACAGACAGTGCATGAAAATACTCTGCGCTTTTATGGGAAAAAGCGCCTGCGTAAAAAGAATTGACATGTCAATTCCTTACGCAGCAGCGCCAGCGCTTTTTCCCATAGGGGGTGGCGCTGCTGCATCTGATGTCACAGAGGGGAAGGAAGAATCCTGGTTCCTCCTCCCCCTGTGACATCTGTGACCGGTCTTCTAACAGTGAGTTTTCCTAAGGCTATATCTCGGGGTACACAGCACACAGACACATGGGGGACCCCTTGCCTGAGTGCAGCAGACATGCTGCATTCAGTGTTGCATTGAGATTGCCATGCAGCAGGGGGGTGACAGGTCCTCTTTAAGAGGTAAAATGAGCAAATAAACAACAGACATCCCCTTAAATATTTGTACAGACAACATCGTTTTCAGCTAGATTTTACTCCAAAAACCACATGGACAAGCTCAAAAGAATGACCTAATGCATTTTTATTTACAAAACAACTTGCTGCTCATGTTTTGCCTTTTGAGCGCCTTCCAACCTCTTCAGGCTCACAAAGACGCCATGCGGTTAAAAGAAAAGTGAGCAGATTATTCTTCAGGCACTTTCAGCTCTGTGCTTTCTAATAGAAGTCGATAGGAAGGTTCGATAGACATCTTTTTTGTGCATTTACAATTTCTTTAGTGTTAAAAGGAGTTAAAAACATGACTGCAAAATACTAGTAAACACCCTAAAAATGATGAGAAAACACTCAAAAAACAACTAACGTCAAAAGCGTCAAAAAAACAAATAAACCAAAAAAGTAAAAAAAAATCCCCATTTGAAAAGACTCTTTAGGGGTAAAAAATATTCTGTGTTTTTTGAAGATTCTTTCTCTTGAAAATTGCAGCAGGGTCACACACCTCAAAGAGATATGGTGTGCACATAACCTAGGGGAGTGTGCACATGGTTGTTTCAGGCACTGGCATACCCACTGAGTTTTATCTGGAAATGATGCATCAGGATACTGTCGGCATTTGGTGTCCTCTCCAAAGTCTTTTACAATGGTGTGTTTTATTTTCAATTATACATTATAATAGTCAACCGCTTCCTAGGGGAAGCTGCCAGAAGAATGGATCGGTCACTTCTTTTAAACCCTTTTGCGACTTATGAAGCCTTAAGCAGTTAAAAGAAGTTAAAAAAGACTGACGATATACACAGCAAGGCGTTTTGACATTGATGTGCATACAGC
Source organism: Allobates femoralis (assembly GCA_033576535.1). Classification (NCBI taxonomy): domain Eukaryota; kingdom Metazoa; phylum Chordata; class Amphibia; order Anura; family Aromobatidae; genus Allobates; species Allobates femoralis. The sequence goes on along the minus strand of JARQOC010000008.1, from coordinate 43,664,308 downwards.
TGTGCTCAAAAGTTTACGTGCCCCAACAGATTTTTTGCTTTCTTGGCCTTTTTTCAGAGAGTATGAATGATAACACAAAAGATTTTATTCCACTCATGGTTAGTGGTTGGGTGAAGCTATTTATTGTCAAACTATTGTGTTTTCTCTTTTTAAATCATAATGACAACCAAAAACATTCAAATGACTCTGATCAAAGGTTCACATACCCTGGTGATTTTGGCCTGATAACCATGCACAGACGTTGACACAAATTGGTTTGAATGGCTAATAAAGGTGACATCCTCACCTGTGACTTGTAATCAGTGTGTGCATAAAAGCTGAGTGAGTTTCTGGGATCCAGACAGACTCTTGCATTTTTCATCCAGCCACTGACTTTTTTGGATTGTGAGTCATGGGGAAAGCAAAAGAATTGTCAACAGATCTATGGGAAAAGATAGTTGAACTATGTAAAACAGAAAACAGGAAAGGGATACAAAAGCATATCCAAGGAATTGATAATGCCAGTCAGCAGTGTTCAAACTGTGATTAACAAATGGAAAAACCAAACCACGATCAGGTAGACCATAGGTCCCCAACTGCAGGCCTCGAGGGCCGCCAATAGTGCAGGATTTCAGGATTTCCTTAGTATTTCACAAGTGTTAATGTGATCAAATGCACAGGTACTGATTCTGACCCCTGTGCCATACTAAGGAGATCCTGAAAACATACACTGTTGGCGGTCCCCATCTGCAGGTCTCGAGGGCCGCCAATAGTGCAGGATTTCAGGATTTCCTTAGTATTGCACAGGTGTTAATGTGATCAAATGCACAGGTACTGATTGTAACCCCTGTGCAATACTAAGGAGATCCTGAAAACATACATTGTTGGCGACCGTCGAGGCCTGGAATTGGGTACCCCTGAGGTAGACCAACAAAAATTTTGTCCACTGCCAGGAAAATTGTTCGGGATGCAAAGAAATAACACACAAATAACATCAGCTGAAAATCAGCTGTCTCAAGATTCACAATTAGGAGGCACTTGAAGAAAAATGGGCTGCATGGTCAAGTCGCCAGAAGAAAGCCATTACTGCAAAAATGCCACAAAGTATCTCACCTACAATACGCCAAACAGTACAGAGACAAGCCTCCAAACTTCTGAAACAAGGTCATTTTCAGTGATGATACCAAAATTTAACTTTTTGCTCACAATAATAAACGTTACATTTGGAGAGGTGTCAACTAGGCCTTTGATGAAAAGAACACCATTCCTACTGTAAAGCATAGAGGTGGATCGCTGGTGATGTAGGGATGTGTGAGCTACACAGACACAGGTAACTTTGTCAAAGTTGACCAGCAAATACTGGAGCTAAATTTACACTCATCAGCCCAGAAGCTGCATATGGGATGTACTTGGACGTTCCAACATGACAACGATCCAAAACACAAGGCCAAGTCGACCTGTCATTGGCTACAGCAGAACAAAGTGAAGGTTCTGGAGTGGCCATCTCAGTCTCCTGACCTCAATATCATTGAGCCAATCTGGGGAGAACTCAAGCACGCAGTTCATGCAAGAAAGCCCAGGAATTTACAGGAACTGGAGGCTTTTTGCTAAGAAGAATGGGCAGCTTTACTATCTGAGAAAATAAAGAGCCTCATCCACAACTACCACAAAATACTTCAAGCTGTCATTGATGTTACAGGGGGCAATACACAGTATTAAGAACTGGGGGATGTGAACTTTTGATCAGGGTCATTTGGATGTTTTTGGTTGTCATTATGATTTAAAAAGAGAAAACACAGTAGTTTGACAATAAATGACTTCACCCAGCCACTAACCATGAGTGGAAAAAAAGATTTTGTGTTATCATTCACATTGTTTGAAAAAAAGGCCAAGAAAGCAAAAAATCTGCCGGGGTATGTAAACTTTTGAGCACAACTGTATTTTCATTCTTATTGAAAAAGTCTCTGTGTGCACATTACTTTATGGTGCTTTCACATCTAACCCTGTATAAAATGAGAATAACTTATTCACTATAGGGGCTTTATAATCAGTAAAAAATATGTTTTTTATTATTTATCAAACAGAAAAAAACTGAATATCTTTTGCATGTTTTTTACATACCATACAAATCAGACATATATTACATAGATTTAGTTTTTATAGTCAATGTCCTACCTGAGCGTTTTCTCTGGTGCTTGCTGTCCTGTCACCAGATCATAGCCTCTTTCCAGAGTGTTGTATGGCCATGGCCTAAAGACAGAGGACACATATATATATAAACTAAGAATTATATGATTTAATAATATGATATAAAAAAACTAAATAATGTTAACATTAATTATTAACTTTCACGATATTGAAATTTTCTGTGTCTTTTTGTCAGAAAAATTGCCTTATTCAGTTTTCCAGGTTCAGCATATTGAGGCACCTTTTCTGTTTTGATTCTTGAAGCACTCACCAATTAACTATATTATATGGCAAAGGAAAGGGTGAGAATTTCACCCCCATGTCGTCGTTCTACCTGCTTTCTTTCTACATTTTGCAGCATAGTCCTTTTCACTTATATAGAACATTGCTGGAAAAAATAAATGACTCATTACATGTCTCACACAGGAGAAAACCTGTTCTAAACTATTTTGGGGGAGTGTTCTTTTACACCTCTTTGTTGCCGGCGGCATATGATTGGTCAACACCATACAAGGGAAGAATTACACAGCCCCTAAAGAAAAATGCCTGGTAACATCCCTTAGATTTAAATTGGAACCTAAACATAACAGCATAATAAGGAGAGGAAACATTTTAAAAATAAAAACTACATTATACTCAGTTCTGCAGCCATTAATGATATGGCCAGTTAACATTCTCAAACTGGTGGAAGATCCCCTTCAATTGTAACCTATAGGGGCATTTAGCCATGCAAGAAAAAAATAAAAAATAAAGATTTACACCCCATTAATGTTCTTTAGAAAACTGTAAATTTGTAAATATAATGCACACAAGTAGTGTGCAAAGGTGTTACGCGGTTGTGGAAAAGAATACGGCAAAATGAAAATGCTTTAAAAAGGAGAAGTGTTAATAAGTTAACACCTATTAACACTTCTATAGTTATAAATCATTTTTACATTGCAGTATTCTCCACTCCAGCATTTAATTTTATCCCAGTACTGGAGTGTTGCTTTATATGTAAGCCTATGCTCCTATTGTTATACTCACCCTCTGGTGGCTTCATCGTTGTTTGGTGCCACTCTGGTCCCCCTAGCGCCATCTTGTGTCTGTAAGTTCAACTGTCCGAAAGTCAAAAGTTACATCACAATGAAAGACAAAAAGGGAACAGGCACACCATGAGAGGGACCCGTGGAGATATGATGTTCTGGGGTGTCGGGGTTAGCTTCTCCCCTTGCAGGTTAGTGATTGCCCAGCACAACCCTGGTGTATACTGGTTTTCTTTGTCGCTGGCTGTGGTGTGGACACGGAGCCTCCAATAACCACTGCTGCTTTCCGGTCACGTGATGTAGGGGAATCGGTCAGCTGACACCGCGTCAGCAGTTGCGTCACACCAGGTCCTGGTGGTAGAATTGCAGATCCTCTGTCAGAGCTGCTCCTCATGATCTCCCAGTGGGGAGAAAGAATAATGAGTTGTGCAAGGTTTACGTGATTTCAGAGCGCTAGGACAGAGAGCCAACGCGTTTAGACGGCAGATTGCCGTCTTCATCAGGTGGGAACTCGAACCTGATGAAGATGGCAATCCGCCATCGAAACGCGTTGTTGTCTTCAATATTTCTTAAAGGGATCCTGTCACCTCCACAACACCACCTAAGCTAATAAAACATGTCCCTGCAGCATCCTATCACCATTCTACCACTCCTTTTGTCTCCTAAAAGCATCCTGTGAAAGTGCATAAAAATGTTTTAATACTTACTCATTAGGGATTATAATTAGCAGGGACTATATTCCTTAGCCTTTAGGGCGTGTTGCTTTGCAGGCTCCAGGATCCAGTCTCTCTCTGTGCTGCTTTGCTTGTGCAGGCTTTGCCCTCCCCCTCTCTGTCACTCACAGAATGCAAATCATTTGTCCTACCTTCAGCTTCACATCACAGCAGAAGCTGCACAGAGAGGGTGGATCATTCAGGTTGCAAAACAACACGCCCAGAGGGCTAAAGAATATAGCCTCTGCTAATTATAATCACTGATGAGTAAGTATTAAATCATTTTATGCACTTTCACAGGATGCTTTTAGGAGACAAAAGGAGTGTGAGAATGGTCATAGGATGCTGCAGGGACATGTTTTGGTAGCTTAGGTGACGTTTTGGAGGTGACAGGATCCCTTTAAACATGAATTTCCCCTCCACTGGCTCTCTGCCCTAGGGCTCTGAAATCATGTAAACCTTGCACAACTCAAAAGTTACATCACAAGCACTCAATGTTAGTCTATGAGTATCAGAACAAGGCCAAAATGAGGCCCTCATAGACTTATATTGAGTTGTGACCTCTGACGCGCTTCAATAAACACTGGAGCTGTCGGCAGGTCACAAATCACCAGAGAGTGACTGAAGTGGTGCCGAAAAAGATGAAGACGGTGGGAGATGAGTATAAAACAGGGGGCAGAGGGCTTAGATTTAAAGCACGACTATAGCACTGAAAAAAAACCTCTGGAGTGATACTTTAGTGAATGATCAACAGACAATTCTAAACCAAATCAATATTTTGTGTGTCTTACTATTTTTGAAGGAATTCTTACTTTACAGTATTTTTCATCGTCTGCCCAAGACATTTGCATAGTACTGAAAATTTCTAGCAACACTTGACTTTAGTTCTGCATGCAGGTCTCTCAAGCAATATCAACCATTATGCAATTTAATGTGCTCGAAGGAACGTACCCTTGACTTTGTCCCCAGTCGCTACGAATACACAAATGTGGATGATTTGGATCGGGAGAATAACCATCATGACAGCTGCAGTCACCTGTGGACACATGTAAGTACATAAAGTTATACTAACATCCACCAGTTTAATCGTTGATCTCTCCAAAGGCTTGAAACACTGGATACAAAAATGTGATCTGAATATACTGTTAACATACAAAAAGACGAAAATGTTGCCATAGGTAACATTGATCAAGCATTACTTTACAGTTCAAGGGGTGCATGTATGAACAATACAAAACATTACAGTGTAACATATAACCCACCAAGTCAAGCAAAAGGAGTTGGGGCCCTAAGGGACATAAGTGGACCAAAGGAAGTTCAAATTCTGGCAGTTTAGATGGACTTTTTTTAAAGTCCTGTCCGGGACCCAAGCTTGACCCAAATTTGAATGGAAGTCACTGATTGGGCAGTTTGTCTCTCCACCCACATACAGGCAGCTATCAGCAAAGCACTTTTAGGGGAGGGTGGGGTTTTAGCATTCTCTTCTTTTGTACACTCTACATCCTATAACGCTGATTTTACCCCCCCCCCCAGTGTGAACCATTCAAATACAGCAAGTGGCTTGTACTGGGATGAGCAGAGTTAACTAAGGAAACTTGGTTGGTTACCTGAGGAAGGAATGAGGTTGACGCTCCAAAACACGTTGAATAAAGCCACCAATCGAGATCCTGATAACCCTTTGGTCCTGATCATTTCAGGGCAGCACACATCATCCACATATATATCCATTTGTTTTCTCCTGTAACAGGGTTATATACGTGGATTCTGCTGTAGCCGATACATGCCTTATTAACTGGTTGTGAGTCTCACAACCTGACCAGGTGAGCAGAAACAATTAAGTTGTGTATGGTTTTTATTGATGATAATACCCTATTTGCGCTTCCATATCTTTAAGTCTTACTTTGCTGTGCTGTGACATATACAGTAAATTGTTTTCTGATTCTAAAAACATGTAGGCACTAACCACAGGGCATGAGAGACCCAGGGATGTCAGCGCTAATGGCGGTGATCAAAAGATGCAGTGAAGACCGGATCGGTGATGTTGAGGAGCAGATAGGCCAGGGAGGTGAGTATAAGGATCAAGGATGAGCGAACCGGACTTTAAAGTTCAGAGTTCGCTCTGAACACATACTTTTAAAAATGTTTCAGTGTTCAGGTTCGGAGTTCGGGTTCTTTACGTCAGAGGTCCCCAACTCCAGGCCTCGAGTGCCGCCAACAGTGCAGGTTTTCAGGATTTCCTTAGTATTGCACAGGTGTTAATGTGATCAAATGCACAGAATGATTCCAACCCCTGTGCAATACCAAGGAAATCCTGAAAACCTGCACTGTTGGCGGCCCTCGAGGCCTCGATTTAGGGACCCCTGCTTTACGTAATCAAATCACTGGAGTGAGCATCGTTGTGCTGGGGAACATTTGGTGCTCGGTCTAGTGTGAGCCGCTTGCTGTGTTTGGGTGGCTCTCCCTGGAGGTGTAAAATCAATATTATTGGATATATGATGCACAAAAAAATGAAAATGACCAAACCTCACCCTTCCAGTACTGAAAGTGTTATTATTATAGCTAGCTGTATGTGGACAGAGAGCCAAACTGCCCAATCAGTGACTTCCAATGAGGTTCTGGTCAAGTTCCGGTCAAGAGCAGAACTTTATAAAAAGTGCAGATGAACCCTCAGAACCCAAATTTCCATATGTCCGCTCATCTCCAATAAGAAATTTGTTATATCTTATTTTTATTATGCTGTGAGGTCTGGAGAGACCTCAGAATGTAATCGGGGACTAGAAATGAGCGGTACCGTGGAAGTTTGGATTTGAGTGTTACAGCCAGACCTTTTTAGCATTGTGTTCAGGACCAGAACCCCCATTGGAAGTCACTGATCGGCAGTTCAGAGTAAAAGCAGTGGATGAAATTGAAGTGCAATAGGGTCTTATGCAAGTGATTAAACAGATACTTGATCACCTTGTGTGGTTGTAAGAGCATAAACTGGCTACTGCAGAATCTATCTGATTGGCAGTTCGGCTTTCCCCCCACATGCAGCCAGCCGGGGCGGGAGGGCGGGGATTTTTTTTTTCTTATTTTAGAAAGACACTACACCCGAAACCTCTGCTTGTATCCCCCAGTGCGAGCTGATCAAACACTATAAGCACAACAATGGCTTTGGAAGCTCCAGGGTTTTGGAAGCTTAACACTAGAAGTCCCAGAGAGCGGTCATTTAATATTTCTACCTTTGTAACCCAGAGACGGGTCGAATGACCTGAAGGATTTTAGGCCACATTTATAAATGAAAGGATGCTAATTGGAGCCATCAGAGTTGTCAGTTTGGACTAAGGGTCATTTGACCCTCTTTCGGGACTTCAGGGGGGAGCTCGAAATTTCTGGGACTTCTAGTGTTAAAGCACCCGAACTCCTGGTTCACTCATCTCTATAGGGGACATTCAATTCCTGGAGAATAACTTCTCTGTTTGTCAAATATTCCATGAAAGTCTGTGCTAACAATGTGGATTTGACCTCATCCGCTCATCTCTAGTATCTAGAAGCCGCCACTCCTCCTCTGTGTATTTATTTTACTTTGTTCTTACTTTAGCGGCACTTATAAACTTTTTTTCTCATTCCGGCAACGCACTAGAATATACTGAATTTATTAAATATGATAACGAGAGAAATGATTTAATAAACCGCTTTTTCCTCAAGGTTTAATTTTACTATATGTAACGGTGACTTATTGCTTTGTGAATTGGCGCCATTATCCGGTACATCGTCGTGCCTACCTCGCAGGCATGAAAAATGTGTCCCATTTACCCACGTCTGGCCATTACCCAGTGCACAGTTCTGCTCGTTCAGCATTACACTATGCATATCCCTGTGCCGTTCTCTAAAAATCACCCGTAAGTACACGCGGTGACTTGCAAAATCTGATTTGTCCGTAGAAAGACAAGGAGAAAAAGCCAATTTCTATCCCTCAGTATTAGTTCATACACTTCTTACACCTATTTAGTTTCCAGGCAGCAGTAAATGTCACGGCAGTTTTCGCCTTGGCACTTTGCTTTTACACTACTTTATTTCTGTACTGTTGTAAGTAGGAATTGATAGATATTTCCTGTGGTTATTGCTAGTAAAAATTCCCTGCGCTATTACCTACCAGACTGCTTAGTATTTTTCAGGTCAATGCAGAGAAAATACCGAAGCGATGAAGCATTTGAAGAAAAATAATATTTATTCCAATATAAGAAGAATAAAAAAAAAGAAAACATTACATCGTAAATACAGTCAACAATAAGAAAAGCTCGGGAGAAATGAACTAACTTCCTTGAGTATTTTGCACTTTGGTTACATTTACATCTAATCAGCCTTTAGTACATAATATGACATTACCGCCAATTGTACTTCTACGATATCGGCGCAGAGGGAGTTTTGCATATATTTGAAATCACCGGAACGATGGCACGTTTTCAATACTCATTACTATCGTCATAGTCGAATACATTTTTATGCGTTATAGATTGGTCTAAGCAAAACCAATAACAAACCATTTATTTTTATAGTTGGCCTTAAAAAAAACAGTATAAATATGTAAGCTTTGGCAGAAGAAATGCAGGTTACTGCCGGCAACTTTTGGTCTGGTTTACGGGAACCTAACTTGTAAAATGAGATTTGAAAAATTTATAGAGGTATCATCTTCCAAGTTGGCTTGCAAACTATGGTTAAAAGAAAAGAGAAAATGTGTGTGGAGGTAAAGATCAGCACGGATTGGTCCTCACGGCCATTGTTTATTTATCTGGAAGGTTAGAGATAGTGCGGTCTGTGGAGCACTGGGTGGTCGGAAGGGGGATTTAGGAGGACAATGGATCCTTCTTTAAGGGCCTGTCACACGCGTCAATATCGCCTGCACGATATCGGCTGCACGTGACGTTGCAGCGATATTGACGCGTGTGACATACTGCATCAACCAGCGATAAATCGCTGGTTGATGATCGCCAGGTTTTAGAATCAGTCCTAAAACCTGGCGATTGTCGCCCGGTGGACACGCAGCATTGCTGCGTGTGACACCGGGAGCGAGCGATATTCCAGCTCCCAGCGCCTGTCACAAGCGCTGGGAGCTGGTATCCAAGGTACACTGCGGGTAACTAGGCAGCGCGCGCTGCCTAGATACCCGACGTGTACCTTAGTTACCAGCCTCCTCCGCTCACCCGGTGAGCGGAGGAGGCTGGTAACTAAGGTACACGTCGGGTAACTAGGCAGCGCGCGCTGCCTAGATACCCGACGTGTACCTTAGTTACCAGCCTCCTCCGCTCACCGGGTGAGCGGAGGAGGCTGGTAACTAAGGTACACGTCGGGTATCTAGGCAGCGCGCGCTGCCTAGTTACCCGACGTGTACCTTAGTTACCAGCCTCCTCCGCTCACCGGGTGAGCGGAGGAGGCTGGTAACTAAGGTACACGTCGGGTATCTAGGCAGCGCGCGCTGCCTAGTTACCCGCAGTGTACCTTGGAGACCAGCCTGCTCCCGCTTCCAGCAGGCTGGCAGCGGGAGCAGGACATCGTGGAAACGATATTTAAATCGTTTCCATGATGTCACTGGTCAATTGATCGCTGGTGAGTCTGCCTGTGTGACAGCTCACCAGCGATCAGCCGTCAATGTCGTCAGCGATCAGATCGCTGACGACATTGACGCGTGTGACAGGACCCTTACAAACCTTTATTTGGGTTTAGCATTAGCTAATCCCTAAAGGGGGTGTCACACGCGTCAATGTCGTCAGCGATCTGATCGCTGACGACATTGACGGCTGATCGCTGGTGAGCTGTCACACAGACAGACTCACCAGCGATCAATTGACCAGTGACATCATGGAAACGATTTAAATATCGTTTCCACGATGTCCTGCTCCCGCTGCCAGCCTGCTGGAAGCGGGAGCAGCCTGGTCTCCAAGGTACACTGCGGGTAACTAGGCAGCGCGCGCTGCCTAGATACCCGACGTGTACCTTAGTTACCAGCCTCCTCCGCTCACCCGGTGAGCGGAGGAGGCTGGTAACTAAGGTACACAGTCGGGTATCTAGGCAGCGCGCGCTGCCTAGTTACCCGCAGTGTACCTTAGTTACCAGCCTCCTCCGCTCACCCGGTGAGCGGAGGAGGCTGGTAACTAAGGTACACAGTCGGGTATCTAGGCAGCGCGCGCTGCCTAGTTACCCGCAGTGTACCTTAGTTACCAGCCTCCTCCGCTCACCGGGTGAGCGGAGGAGGCTGGTAACTAAGGTACACGTCGGGTATCTAGGCAGCGCGCGCTGCCTAGTTACCCGCAGTGTACCTTGGATACCAGCTCCCAGCGCTTGTGACAGGCGCTGGGAGCTGGAATATCGCTAGTCCCGGTGTCACACGCAGCGATGCTGCGTGTCCACCGGGCGACAATCGCCAGGTTTCAGAGCTGGTTCTGAAACCTGGCGATCATCAACCAGCGATTTATCGCTGGTTGATGCAGTATGTCACACGCGTCAATATCGCTGCAACGTCACGTGCAGCCGATATCGTGCAGGCGATATTGACGCGTGTGACACCCCCTTAACAAAGGTTTGTAAAGAAGGATCCATTGTCCTCCCAAATCCCCCCTCTGATCACCAGATGCTCCACAGACCGCACTCTCTTTAACTTTCCTGCCTTTATCCCACTCTGATAGTTCTGCGGCAGGAGCAGCCACAGAGTTTGGCGGTTTAAGCTAGCTGAATTGAGGACCTGCATTGACGTCATTTCCCGTCACGTGACGCCCCAACTTCAGCGTTCTCAGCGGCCTCCAGCAACACCCGGACACCCAGGCTTCTCCAGGGGTTGTGCAGGGGTGCACAGCCCGGTAAGGTGAGCAGAATTCCTCAAACCCTTACCTGTCCCACTGGACCAACAGGTTTTCACCCACTAGCGACCCACCTAACTTTTGTCTCACATTGTCTATTTATCTAGCAGAGGCATAACGATCACACTCACAGAGGGTACAACTGGGCCCATTCTGTTGGGGGCCCACTGACCCCAGAGCATACTTCAGCTGTATGTGCACCCAAGGACTCGCAGTTAGCTAAAGTATATTGCAGTTCAGAAACCATCAAGTACCCGCACCACAGTACACTCTGCCAGCCAAACAGAGGACAGCAGCTGACATAGCAGGGATAACATGCGTCACCATAGCAGGCACATTGTTGTTAGATACTGACCTCTGTGTCGGCTATACAGGAGGCTACTGCGCATCATGGGAGTGGAGTAAGGTAAGTTTTTCTAGTGAGTTAGAAAAAAGAAGCAGAAGGGGAACATATAAACTAGGAAGAATGCCTGGATTGGACATATAAATACCAGAATGGGGGACATAAAAACATCAGTATCGGGGGCATATAAATACGAGTGGAGTGGACATCAGTGTTATTATTATATTATTATATATTATAGTATGTTAAATAAATGTAAAGTTTCATTTTCCGATCTCGTTTCTTACTGGGTAAAGCCAAAGATTTATCAGCAGCCCCTTGTACCAGGATGGAGGCCCAGGATTTGAGACTGTATTCCTGCAAGGGGTTAAGGATTTGAGACATGTACTGTATAATGTACGGTAGTTTGTCTTCTGCAGTCCTCCCAGGAACTGAACTGCCTAGACCAAAATTTATAGGGGACCTGCCCTGAGCATGGGCTTTAGAGCTCCCCCTTCTGGCCTGGAGTCAGGAAGGTGTTGTGTGTGTGTGTTACCTGGTGGATGCCTTGCCTTGCTTCCAAGCTTGTATTGTGGCAACTGGACCCCAGGGTGCCACAATACCATATAAAGTGTTTGTTTGAACACATTCTGACAAACAGAGAGAGATAGACTGCAGAGCATGCAGGGTGCCAGGCTTTGAAGAGAAGCCAATCAGCTATGCTGTAAGAAGCAGTCTCTCAGAGGTTCTGGGTGGACTGACAGCAGTGTGCTGTGTGCCAGAAAAGTCCTGGAAATGCATAGCACATGGTGAATTGAGCCGTGTGTCTGGAGCAGGTCCAAGCAGAAAAATGGACAGGAGAACCTCAAAGGTGCAGCTCAGATGGAGCAGAGTTGACCATCAACACTTAGCCGACGGACCCTGCAAAGGTAATAGACTACAGTATGTTTTATAGGGAAATTTGTTATTATAAGGCTGAAGGAAGTCTCCTGTTAAGTTATCCTATGGGGTTTATGAAGACTGGAATAAACCTGTTGAACTTTGAAATAGAACTGTTCCTGTGTGCCTTAATCCCGCTACCAAGAGAGTGTTCCCCAGTACCTCCAGTGAGCACACTGTCACACAACCATACAATGGCATAACATGTTACATGTGGCTGAATGTTGATTACCAGCTTTTAAAATTCAGAAATATTCTGCATAACTACGGTAATTTTATCTTGTCACTTAATGACCACAGGTAGCCTCCACGGTCTCTATCCCGTTTCTGCATGATTTTAGAACCTATCTGGAGCAAAGGAAACCTTACTTTTCTTTGAACCCAATTATAATTTTCAAAAGTTAAAAAGTTAAAAGTTTCATCAAAGCCCCTAATAAATGATGGAATAAAATATATTTTTTAGGGCATTTTAAATTTTCACAAAAATCTATAATTCTAAATTTCAATTTTTTTCTGAATGCATCTAAGAAATTTAAAAAAGAAATACGATACCTAATAAGATAATTGCAAACAGAAAGGGGATTTTTAGATTAGATGAAGTCTCACTGGCATACACTTAAAGAGATTTCCCTAAATTAAGTGCATTCTTGAGATCTACCGGATAGGAATAACTTGCTGATCACTGGGGATGTCAGGAGCCCCCGGCTTAGAGTCATACAGGTGTGCTTAGGACAATTACAGTCAAAAAGGCCCTGAATGTGCTTACAGGTTCCCTTTAAATAAAACACATGTGAATTTACATTTCTGGTAGACATTTATTTTACATGGGTTAGGCTGCCTTCACACTAGCGTTCCCCTCCGCAGCGTCCTGCGGAGGGGAACCGCAAGCTGAGCCCAGCGTTCGCAAGTCTCTATGTTGAACAGGCGGATACTTGCGCACAAATCACACATTCTCGTCCGCACCAGGAACGCGACATGTCGTATGCGTGCAAATCATACGTGGCAGTGAATGGGAGGGGAACCGCAAGCTGAGCGCAGGCACCGCAAGTCCCTATGTTTAACACTTGGGTGCAGATTGGTGTGCGCACCTTGTGCGCACCCATTCACTACCATGTATGATTTGTATGCATACAACATGTTGCGTTCCTGATGCGGACGAGAATGTGCGATTTGTGCGCAAGCATCCGCCTGTTAAACATAGGGACTTGTGGTGCCTGCGCTCAGCTTGCGGTTCCCCTCCGCAGGACGCTGCAGACGGGAACGCTAGTGTGAAGCCAGCCTTACCCAATTATAAATACTTGCCAACACATCAAAAAAGTAATCAAATGGTGATATGACTTCATGGGGCTTTCTTTTGTTGATTTAAAGGGGATGTTCACTACTATGAGAACCCATTCAGATTCTACTTGTTTCCCCCATTAAAAATAAAAGACCCTGTACTCACCTCCCATACTGTGGCCATCCCACGCTGTCGTTAATCGCGGTTCAGGGCTCACGTAAGACAGTGATGTCAAGCGAGCTTTGCACCCCATCCCCGCCAAATTCTGTCTCCCAACCTTCGGACTAAATGAACCATCAACAAGGTGAGAACCCTTAAGATTCCACTTGTTTCCTCCATTTAAAATAAAAGACCCTGTACTCACCTCCCATACTGTGGCCATTCCGCGCTGTCAGTAATCGTGGGTTCAGGGCTCACGTGAGATAGTGATGTGATGCGAGCTTTGCGCCCCATTCCTGCCAAATTCTGTCTCCCAACCTTCGGACTAAATGAACCATGAACAAGAAGGGAACGGCAGCTCCAGTGTCACCTCCTCTTGTTTAACTCAGTTGGAGAGAAGGAAGCCAGTGATGATTGCACGTGGGGGCTTGCATGACATCACTATGTCACATGAGTGCCGAACTGCGGTTACCCACAGTGGTGGAATGGCATCAGTACGGAAGGTGAGTACAGGGTCTATTATTGGGGAAACAAATGGAATCAGAAGGAGTTGTCCTAGTGGTTGACAACGCCTTTGAATCAACAAAAGAAAACCCATGAGGTCACATCACCATTTGTTGACTTTGAGCATCCGGCATCTTCTTAATTTTATTACCCTGCAGATTAACCCCAGATCTGCAAGTAAATAGCATTATCCAACATAATAGGTTTCCTTTAACTGGATTCAACCAACCTTAATATATATATTTTTAATTTTTCTTATTATTATTTTGCATTTTCTGTGTTGATTAAACAATAAAAATGTTAAGGCAAATAAAATCTAACTAATCTTAATACAAAAAAAAACTAATCCAGACCGAGAGGCGTGGCCTGCAGCAGCATGTGAGGAGGTGGATCCCTGAGCTCCTGTGCCCACAGACAAGCTACTGAGAATTTTTGCCTTTTTAAAGGCAAATTGTCTCATCAAAGCGACAAGACCTGTAAGATCTAATCTTTGGGCTTCATTTGAACCCTTTTGAGATCAATTCTGAGAGGAATTCATCTCAGGACACCTTGAAATCTGGCCCCTCAGAGGAGTGATGGAGGCTCCATTTTAAGACTACTGGTCACCTCATAATAATATCCTCCTGTTGTCTGTTAAAAGTCAGGAATTGACATTTCAGGTCGTAATTCTGAAATTATACTGGCTTTTACCTTTATTCGGCTGAATTTGTAATGATTTTTACCTCAAGACACTGCCTGAAGTCTATTTGTTTTTTTTTTTTTCCTCACATGAGAGTGAAGGTGGCGCCATTTTGTGATCACTGAATGCTTCATAATAATACTCTTGTCACCCATAAATCATCTGAAATTGACAACACAGGTCACAGTTTACTGAAGTAATATTAGACTTCGTCTTTCTGGACCAGAAGATCTTGTCTTGGTGATATATTTATCAATATCTTATTCTGCTTTATTTTCAATATACAGCCTATGCTATCTCTGACATGGGCTTTTTTATTCACTTTCCTCATTAGTTTTTGAAGATTTTATTGTTTTGGTCTATTAAGTTTGTTCTTAGACCATTTTCTGCTATTCTGTGAGGAAAACTGCCATTTCTCTCAGAAGAGTAGTGGAGACGCCATCTTTGATTTGCTGATTGCGGCTTTCCCGGAGGATGCCAATTTACTACACAAACGTATTTTCCTCACTGTAAGATCCGGACCTCTGAGAAGGACTTCTTCAATCAAGCGGGGTCGGCGGGCCTCCAACGTATCCGAGCTACGTAGATGGATCCTGTTGTCTGAGGTTTCTACACGATCCGACCACTCCTGGGAGGGATCTCTTCAATCAAGCGGGGTTGGCAGGCCTCCAACGTATCCGAGCTTCGTAGACGGTTTCTGGTGTCGAGGAGTCAACTAAACAGCTATTCTTTTATGGGGATGTGCTGTTGGGGTACTCCTTTATATTGATCTGCATATTGATGTTTGACTCTGTTTCTTGTGGATAAAAGTAGTTTGGGTGGTAGTTGTTGGGTCTTGGGTGGGTGATCTTTTCATCTTCTAATTGGGGGAGAGAGCTATTTACTTTATACTCTGAGTCCATATTTACAGATAATTGTACTTCATTTCTGTTCCTTGGCTCTAGTATTGTGGAAGTCTATTACCTAATTGTAATTGTTTTTGGCTCAATATAGTTTACTGGAGCTGGCTATAGAGACTTACTATACATACTTTGATATTCTTAATTTCTTAATTTATATACCTCAATTTATACGGTATACTAGTCCTAATGTCTCCCAAGCCTAAACCAAACGTTACTTCCAAAAATTCCACTGGTGAACTGGTGGAGGCTAGTCCACAGAGTGCGAACACTATGCCTTCCTCGGCCTACCATAGTAACCAGTCACAAAGTGGCAGTAAAGATTCCTTACCAGTGGAGAATAGTTCAGAAGAATGGAAATCCACACCTATGATTTATGAATCTACCCAGGCAAACTCAAAAAGAAAAGAAATGGAAACTATATCCAGATCACATGATGGCTCTAATTTTCGGGAAGATTATGACTCAGCTCGAGACCCTCAAACCAAGAGCCCGGTGAGACAAAGAATGAAGACCTCAAGGAAAGACACAGATCCTCTCTCCAACCTTGACGATGGACAACTATCAGATAGAGATTTCTTGGTTAAAGCATTTGCTGATTTTAAAAAATCTTTGAGAGACGACATTGATGAGATTAAACATTCGGTGGCCTCGATAGTTTCCAGAACAGAAAAAACAGAGAAAGCCATTAAGGAATTAAAAACGGAGTGCATTGACTCTAGAAAATCTCAAGACAGGGTGACTAATGAAATTAAAGTTCTGAAGGATAGGTTAGCAGATAGAGAGGACCGGGACCGCAGGAATAACATGAAATTTAGAGGAATTCCCGAAAAGATAAAGCAGGATAACTTGATTAATTACGTGAAATCTTTCACTAGAAAAATTGCTTCCTCACTGGAAAATATGGAGTATTTTATAGAAAGAGCCCATAGATTGCCAAGGCCCTCACATCTTTCGGACGATGTCCCGAGGGATGTGATAGCCAAATTTAGCTTCTATCAAACCAGAGATAAAGTGACAACTTTCTTAAGAGATAATAAATCCCTACCTCCACCTTACGTTGTAGGGAAAAAATGGTGTATCACAATCCGCGCTGCCAGAATCATCCGCTCCAAAAATAATGCACATGAAGATGGAACTTCAACATAACTCCTTTATTGCCTCCTACGCATTTCGGTGCCCTCCTGGCACCTTCCTCAGGGATCCACTAAATTCTCTCCTAAAAAGAAAAATAACTAAAGATACGGCTTCCATCATAAGTAAGATTAAAGACTTGGAATCGGAGGTGATTCGGACCAAGAAAAATTCCATCTTTGGTGACATTCTTAAATTGAGGGTTGAACTAAAATCCCTTTTAACTGCGGAATTTGATAAGGTTTCCCACATTACTAAATCTAATTTTTATAATTGTACCAACAAACCCTCCAAACTATTTGCCAAATACGAAGGGCCAAAACGAGAATTCTACAGATAAGGAATAAACCTAATTCTATAGTCAAATCCCCTGCGGAAATTTCAGATGCCTTTGAAGTTTATTACAAGAAGTTATATAACTTAGGAAAGGAGCCCGGGGAAGTTGATCCCTGTGCTGTGGAAATGGCTTCGTTTTTAGACTCTATTCAACTTCCTTCTTTGACATCTGACCAGTTAAAATTCCTAAACTTACCCTACACTGAAGCTGAAATCTCTGATACTATTGCGTCCCTAAAGAAATTTAAGTCTCCCGGGCCTGACGGGTTACAGAACAAATACTATATTGCCTTTAAAGATATCCTTGTCCCATATTTAACTAGGTTAATCAATTTCCTCACTACTGACCAGAGTAGTCTTCCCAAGGAAATGCAAGAAGCAGTGATTACGGTTATCTCAAAAGATAAGGGTGACACTGAGAATGTAGCTAACTATAGACCCATATCGCTCCTGAATTCAGATCTAAAAATTATTAGTAAAACTTTAAATAGTAGACTAAAACAAGTTATCTCGACACTCCTTCACGGGGATCAAGTGGGTTTCGTTCAGGGAAGGGGAACATCGGATGCTAGATTTTATAGAGAGAACTGGGACTCCAACCCTAGTGGTCGCTGTCGACACGGAGAAAGCGTTCGACAGGGTCCACTGGGGGTTCCTCTGTGAGGTTTTGAGGAGGTTTGGCTTTGGGGGTAATATAACTAACTTAATTCATTCGCTTTATTCTAATCCGAGTGCGAAAATCATAACAAATAACTTTTTGTCAAAAAACATCTTGCTATATAGAATGATACACGTCAAGGTTGTCCCCTTTCCCCTTCTCTCTTTAACCTCTTTATTGAGCCATTAGCGGAAAAAATACGTACTCATCCTATGATAAAAGGCATTCCCATTTCTATGAGACAATTTAAGGATAGTTTATTTGCTGACGATATCCTGGTAACTTTGACTGAACCCATAAATTCTTTACGATATCTCCTTGACACAATTGATAAATTTTCTCGAATTTTCCATTATAAGATCAATTTGAAAAAGACTCAGGTGTTACACTTAAATATAGATCAGGACCTCCTTGACTTGTTAAAACGCGAACACTCTCTCTCGTGGGAAAAAGAATCTATAAAATATTTAGGTATTTATTTGACCAAATCCTTATCTAAGATTGTAGTCGTTAATCTTAATTATATCTACAAAGTCATTCAGGATGATGTTCTTCATATTTCCAAAATTGATATTTCATGGTTGGGAAGAATAAACTCATTTAAAATGTTTATCTTACCGAAACTTCTCTATATTTTTCGTTCTGTACCCCTACCTGTGTCCAGACAATGGATGGCAAAATTACAAACTCAACTGACGAGATTCATTAGGGATAAGAAAAAACCAAGAGTGGCTAAGACCAGGGCCGGCCCTACCGCTGTGCAAGTTGTGCGGTCGCACAGGGCGCCGCCTGCCATGCTTCAAAGGGGGCGCCAGAGAGACGGATATTTATGGTCTCTCTGCGGCTCTGCCGATTAAAGGGTTAATACTATTATTTCCTGCAGTGCCCCCGCCCTCCTGTAAGTGCGCGTCCCGCTCCCTGCCGTCCGCACGTTTGAGTTACCTGTCCCGTCCTCCTTGTTGCTTGTACCGCCCTCCCTGAAGTGCCTGTCCCGCCCTCCTCCTGTTGCCGGCGCCATGGCAACACAAGCAGTTTGATTGGAGCAGAGAGAGCAAGTGAAGTTACACCTGCTGCCCCTGCTTCAATCATTGCACAGCGGTCTAATCACCCTGGTTCCCGCCTTGTATTGCAGCTGTAAGGAGTCACTGAAGTGACTATTTTCTGTCACACACGGCAAGACCTCGATACCAGTAAAATGATTGGGCCCTCTCTCTCTGTGACCACAGTCAGTGAACAGGTGTAGTTTCTAACACCTAATCCTAACTATTGACCCTAATCCTAACCACTGACCCTAACAACTAACCCCTGACCCTAATCCTAATCACTGACCCTAACATCTAATCCTAACCACTGACCCTAACAACTAACCCCTGACCCTAATCCTAATCCCTGACCCTAACACCTAATCCTAACCCCCTGACCCTAACACCTAATCCCTAACAACTAATCCTAACCCTAAACCATGACCCTAACACCTAATCCTACCCCTGAGCCTAACACATAATCCTATCCCCTGACCCTAATCCTAATCCCTCACCCTAACACTTAATCCTAACCTCGGGCTCTAATCCTAATCCCTGACCCAAACACCTAATCCTATCCCCTGACCCTAATCCCTGACCCTAACATCTAATCTTATCCCCTGACCCTAATCCCTGACCCTAATATCTAATCCTAACCACAGAACCCTAACTAACCCTAACCCCTGGCCCTAACACCTAATCCTATCCCCTGACCCTAATCCTTGACCCTAACACCTAATCCTAACCCCTGACCCTAACACCTAATCATAACCCCTGTCCTTAAAACCTAATCCTAACCCTGACCCCTAAGTATGAATTACGTAGTGTTTTGGATGTAGCAAAAATATGCTACATCCAAAACGCTGCTAACACTGATTGTGGGTACAGGCCCTAACGGTTCATGCCCACAATTAGGATTAGTAGCGTTTTGGATATCCAAAATGCTGTATTGTACAGTAGCAGCACAGTGAATGGATTAATTAATACCGTTTCCACTGTGATTCTTCATTACGCATCATATTCTGACCTGTGGTATGGTTTTCAGAGCTGCAGCATGTTAATCTATTCCTGCAGAGATGCTAGTCCTCTGAGTGGGAGAACGTAGCGTCCGTGTCATGATTAGGGTTCTTGGTGCAGCATCTTCTTGCTGTATGCTCCCGCTCAGAACACTACCTTCTTTGCAAGCATAAATTGACATGTTGCGGCTCAGGAAGCTGCCACCACTGCCACATTTCAGTTTACACTGAGTAAAATAGAAGCACAGTGGAAACGGCATTCATTAATCCATCCACTGCGCTGGCACTGTACAATGCAGCATTTTGGACGCAACAGAAAATATGCAGTGCTAGAATGCTGCTAATCCTGTTCAAGGGCACAGGTCCTAAAGGTTTATTTTTTTTAATAAACATATATGTGCTATTGTTACCATCAAGGGTGTATGATTATGTTCATGGAGCTGAGGGGCATCATTTTAATGCAAGGTGTGTTGTGTGTATAAACACATGCATAGTAGTATATTCACATGAACCCATTATTGTTAAATGGTTCCTTGAAGCGTAATCTCTTATGGTACCGGCGGCACACACCGCAATCTCGCCTGGCGATATGTGGCGATCTGACATGCGCGGTCACGTTTGTCGTGTCTGCCTCAGATCGCCGATGGCGGCTTCAGAATAAATGAGAGCTGCTGTTGTTCCCTGATTTCCTCGGGATGTCAGTTTTATGTGAGGAAAGAGTGAAGCTGCCACTGATTGGCTGCATGTCTCATGTGACATGGTCTGGGGGCACCAAAGGGGAATTTTGCACAGGGCGCAATTTAGCCTGAGGCCGGCCCTGGCTAAGACTACCCTGGAGAAAGGGAGGTCTAGAGGAGGTCTGGCTGTTCCCAACCTCATCGCATATCATCACTCCACTATCATAAAACTGAGTCAATCATGGTGGGAGACAGGCGATAGACCAAGTTGGCTTACTCTTGAAGATAAAAATATGCTAAAGGGAGGCCTTGGTCCACAGCTTCTTTCCTTCCTTTGTGATAAAAACAAACCTCTTCCGAAAGAAACGTTAGTGGAAGCCTCTATTCAATCCTGGAGATTGTTTGTTTCCAAGTCATTGAAAAGCTTTCAACCTCATCCACCTACTTGGATCCCAATTGATATATTAGACTATATTTCTGCAAACCTGAAACTTAAATCCTGGAAAGACCATGGGATTGGTTTTATATCTAACATCTTGGATGGAAGAGGAGGGTTGATTCCCTTTGCGGTCCTACATAATTACTTCCCAAAGTATTATTTGGAGATGTGTAATTCTTTGTTTCCCTGTTTACTTTCATTGTTCTCTTTTGGTGTTCTGTATTTGATGAAATTGATTGTAATAAGGTAATCTCTTCATATTATACCTTTGACTTCTCTACTTCTTATCAGTTTGCTGTACGACTGTATTTGATTATTATACTTTGTACTTGATTTATTGAAACTCGAATAAAAATTATTTGAACACACAAAAAAACTAATCCAAAATGCTCACACCTTGCTACACCTCCACTTGAAATAGACATTTGGCACGACACAGATACCACTTTCTGATTACTTTTAGAAATGTTGGAAACATTTAAAGGGGTTGTGCCACAAACACTTGTACATTTTAATTAATAAATCTTAGAATAAAAAGTTCTAAAACTGAATGTGATAAAAAAAAAGGTTCCATTCCAAGATATTCTTAGAAATGTGTCCCTGTGTAATGTATGTGTCTGACCATGCAGAAACAGGTTGGATATACCACAGCTCCTGGGTAGGAGAGGAAGTAAGAAAGTATACAGACATTACAGCCAGGGATCACTGAATATAAGAGTATACAAACATTACAGCCGGGGAACACAGGATATAAGAGTATACAGACATTACACCAGATCAAGAAATAAGAGTATACAGACATTACAGCGGATCACAGAATATAAGAGTATACAGACATTACAGCCGGGATCACAGAATATGAGTATACAGACATTACAGCCAGGGATCACAGAATATAGGAGTATACAGAGATTACAGTCCAGGATCACAGAATATAAGAGTATACAGAATTACAGCAGGATCACAGAATATAAGAATATAAGACATTACAGCTGGGATCACAGAATATAAGATATAAAGACATTACAGCTGAGATCACAGAATATAAGAGTATACAGACATTACAGCGGATCCAGAATATAGGATACAGACATTACAGTAGGATCACAGATAAGAGTATACAGACATTACAGCCGGGGATCATAGAATATAAGAGTATACAGACATTACAGCCGGGGATCACAGAATATAAGAGTATACAGACATTACAGCCAGAGATCACAGAATATAAGAGTATACAGACATTACAGCCGGGGATCACAGAATATAAGAGTATACAGATATTACAGCGGGGATCACAGAATATAAGAGTATAGAGATATTACTGCCGGGGATCACAGAATATAAGAGTATACTGTCATTACAGCCTGGGATCACAGTATATACGAGTATACAGACATTACAGCCGGGGATCATAGAATATAAGAGTATACAGACATTACAGCCGGGGATCACAGAATATAAGAGTATACAGACATTATAGCCAGATATCACAGCTGAATCTTTCTGTGATATAAAACAAGTTTTTCAACAGACATTGAATTGTTTTTCATTACAAAAAGAATCCCTGATCCCTGGCTGTAATGTCTGTGTCGAGCCCCAGGCTCTGGGGTACTCGTGTATCAGGCTCGGTGGGTGTTCTCACTGGGGATGTCACAGGTGGCAGCGCCTGAGCCCATGGCCTGGGTAACACTTCAATAAGGGGTGTATGTACAGGGAATTAGAGTTTGTCATGTGACGCCACCTGTAGTAACTGGTGATGGGTCACCAACGCTTTCACAGTCCTCCGGAGGTTGATGGTAATGCGGCTGAGATGGCAATGCTCCCTACAGGTGGAGCTGATACTCCGGGGCAGCGTAGTGTGAAGGGGCAGCTTGGAGTGGAACTGTAGGTCAGGGAAGGGAGTAATGGAGCAGTCTATAAGGGCACTGGGAGCAGAGAGGAATGATGCACACACACTGTAGAAAGTTTCTTTTACCTTTTTACTGGTGGTACAGCAGGTAAAGACGTCCAGGGCACTGTCAGGTGACCAGGTGCACAGTGGGTCCCCACAGCAAGTGGGTATAAGTCCTCCTCTGTTTCTCTACAGTTCTTGAAGCCCTGTCTGCATGCAGCCAGACTGACCTCCTCACTTCCTCAGTCCTCTCTCCTACTCCTGCGCGGTCCACGGGTTACCCTCTTTGATCACTGCCTTGTGATTTCTCACTGCGTTGTCCAGCTCCCTCTCTCTGGCATCGCAGGGGGACCGGGTGACTAAAGTCTCCATGGTATGACGGGGTTTTCTGTAGTCTTGAAGTAATCTTACAGGTGCGGGCCCCTGAAGTGCGGTACGTCTTAGGTGAACCTCCACTAGTTCCTCGTTGCCTTGGCTCGGCTTCTTGCCTTCTGTCCCCACTCCTAGGCTTGCTGGACGACAGAAGGGCCCCTCCGGGTCTCTGGTCCGGGCCTAACCGCAGCACCGATCACCAGGACGTCTTCAAAGCTCTCCTAGAGTCTGCACACTCTGACTAACTCCCCCCCCAGCAGCAGTATTTATAGGGGACCTCACCTGAAGTCAGTGAGTCTAGCTCCCCCTACTGTGCCGGGGTGGAAGGTGTTGCACGTAGTAGGTACCTGCTGTGGAAACCCAGCTGTGCATTAGGGAAGTCTGTGGCTACCTGCAGGAGCAGGGCGCCACATCTGTATACTCATATTCTGTGATCCCCGGCTGTAATCTCTGTATACTCTTATATTCTGTGATCCCTGGCTGTAATGTCTGTATACTCTTATATTCTGTGATCACTGGCTGCAATCTCTATATTCTCTTATGTTCTGTAATCCCCAGCTGTTATGTCTGTATACTCTTATATTACCGTATGTGATCTTCGGCTATAATGTCTGTATATTCTTATATTAAGTGATCCCTGGCTGTAATGTCTGTATACTCTTATATTCTGTGATCCCCGGCTGTAATGTCTGTATACTCTTATATTCTGTAATGCCCGGCTGTAATGTCTGCATACTCTTATATTCTGTAATCCTGGCTGTAATGTCTGTATACTCTTATATTCTGTGATCCCTGGCTGTAATTTCTGTATACTCTTATATTCTTTGATCACTGGCTGCAATCTCTATATACTCTTATATTCTGTAATCCCCAGCTGTTATGTCTGTATACTGTTATATTCTGTGATCTTCGGCTATAATGTCTGTATATTCTTATATTAAGTGATCCCTGGCTATAATATCTGTATACTCTTATAGTCTGTGATCCCTGGCTGTAATGTCTGTATACTCTTATATTCTGTGATCCCCGGCTGTAATGTCTACATACTCTTATATTCTGTGATCCCTGGCTGTAATATCTGTATACTCTTATATTCTTTGATCACTGGCTGCAATCTCTATATACTCTTATATTCTGTAATCCCCAGCTGTTATGTCTGTATACTCTTATATTCTGTGATCTTCGGCTATAATGTCTGTATATTCTTATATTCTGTGATCCCAGACTGTAATGTCTGTATACTCTTATATTCTGTGATCCCTGGCTGTAATGTCTGTATACTCTTATATTCTGTGATCTCTGTCTGTAATGTCTGTATATCTTATATTCAGTGATCCCCAGCTGTAATGTCTGTATAGTCTTATATTCTGTGATCCCCAGCTGTAATGTCTGTATAGTCTTATATTTTGTGATCCCCGGCTGTAATCTCTGTATACTCTTATATTCTGAGATCCCTCGCTGTAATGTCTGTATACTCTTATTTTCTGTGATCTTTGGCTATAATATCTGTATGCTCTTTTACTTACTGCCCAGGAGCTGTGGTATATCCAACCTGTTCCTGCATGGTCGGACACATACATTACACAGGGATGCATTTATAAGAATAACTCAAGACAGTAACATTTTATTTTAACACATCAAACTGTGGAACTTATTTATTCAAGCGCAACTTCTTTAATGTCTGAATATTTTCTTAAATTGGTTCTTCAAAATGGCTGGAGTTAACAAAGGTACAACGCCGAAACAGCAAGTATATGTGAGCTGAGCTTCAGTACCACAGAGCAAGCCCATAAGCAGTCAAGATGTGCCGAATCCATATCTTTACAATTCAGCATACTACAGCTGATTTGTTGGGAGTGTTGGTATCGGACACCTACCAGATCTGATATTGATGACCTAACGTAATGACAGATAGGTAGAGATGAGTGCACCTTTGGGTTTTTGTGGTTCAGCCGGACTTTAGATACAGTTCTGTTTGGGAGAAAATCTTGACCCAAACCTCATTGGAAGTCACTGATTGTGCAGTTTAACTCTCCACCTACATACAGCCATATAAAGGCTCTCCACCTACATACAGCCATATAAAGGTTCTCCACCTACATACAGCCATATAAAGGCTCTCCACCTACATACAGCCATATAAAGGCTCTCCACCTACAGTCATATAAAGGCTCTCCACCTACGTACAGCCATATAAAGGCTCTCCACCTACGTACAGCCATATAAAGGCTCTCCACCTACATACAGCCATATGAAGGCTCTCCACCTACATACAGCCATATAAAGGTTCTCCACCTACATACAGCTATATAAAGGCTCTCCACCTACATACAGCCATGTAAAGGCTCTCCACCTACATACAACCATATAAAGGCTCTCCACCTACATTGGCTCTCAACCTACATACAGCCATATAAAGGCTCTCCACCTACAGCCATATAAAGGCTCTCCACCTACATACAGCCATATAAAGGCTCTCCACCTACAACCATATAAAGGCTCTCCATACATTGGCTCTCAACCTACATACGGCCAGCCATATAAAGCACTTCCGGGGAAGGGAGGAAGGGGATTTGCTTTTTTTTATTTTAGAAATCCACTACAGCCAATAACTCTGCTCTTACCCCGGGTGCAAGCCATTCAAACACTGCAAGCGGCTCGCACTGGACCAAGGACCAAGTGTACCCGAGCACAGCGATGCTCACTACAGTGCTTTGGATATGTAAAGCACCCAAACTTCGGCCTCGAATGAGTTCGCTGATCTCTACACATAGGTCTTCAGTATATAAGTCTGGGACATCCATATTGAAACTGGACCAATTTATCCTCCTTAATTATAATGTACCCCCTGGAACCAGAAACTGTACACATTACTGAATACATGGGACTATGTTGTTACTTTTCCATTAGTCTCCTCATAGTTTATCCAGCAAATACTTTCCAATCTTTCCATTAGTACTGACAGTTACTGCTTACCATCAATGTAATAAAGGTGAACACATAAGACACCAAGGAGAATAGCAGCATTAGAAGCAATTTATAAGCCGCCCAGGGACCTAAAGAGAAATATCTAAGTAGATTTGCCCCAAGGCATCATGTTTTATGTATGTGAGGATAGCTTCCTCTAATCACTCTTATGGGGTCAAAGCTTGGCTCACCTGTTTCTGGGTCACAAATCTGCTCACAAGCGTCTATTGTTCTTTGGCCGCAGAGATCCCGCACCCACGGAGAGCTGGAGTTTGCCTGATAGTACAGAAACAGCTGGGCAGGGTTTACCCAGTTTGATACATCGAGAAAGCTTCCTTCACTAATCACAAAGCTGCTCCCTGCAGATTAAACAATGAAAAGAAAAAATGATCAAAAACGTCATATAAAGTCACAACATATCTAGAAGACAATAAAACGGCGGTCGGGATAAACGTTATATCACATTAATTTAAGTTAATGCAAATCTATTTTCATAATTTTGCATTAAAAGTCATTTTTGACATTGCTGTTCATTAACGAGAACCTGTCCACAGGATTTAGCACTATAAAGTAAAGCCATGGTCATCATGGTGCTGTGATGCTGATTAACCTGATACCTGCGGTGAAGGAATCCGATGAGTGGTTGTTGAATGATCTTTCGCTAAAGTTTTGCATCTAATGACATATTCTGTGCATCACTGTGCATTGGGTGGGACTTGGGAGTAGGGTCTTCTTCCGCACCGCCACCCCTCCGCCTGCCTCCTCTCTTCTACATGTGACCCTCCTCCTTTTGGAAATTCTGCACTATCACCACCATTGGGGTAGACGGTACATGCGCAGGGTGATTCCACACACTCTCTTTAATAAAATAGCGCTGAAGGTGGCTCACATACAGATTAAGGCTTCAGCTCAATGACTTCTTCATCTGTGCATGCATTGCCTCCAGTGCCATTTCATTCAACACCTGCAGACTGGCCATAGACTTGCACTGCGCAAGCAGCACCCACCCCAATGATAGCGTTGGGACAAAATTTCAAAAAAGAGGCAGGTCACTGAATAATCAGTAAGAAAAGAAACCTGACGGCACTCCCCAACATGGAGTGTGAACAGGTGTGTAACTGAACATGACATAATATAACAAAGAGACAGCTGCCCTCTGAAATGCTAAAGCATTCAAACCATGAATGTAAAGGTACCGTTACACACTTCAATGTTGTAACGATATCACTAATGATCTCATGGGCGCGCGGTGGTTAGGACATCGTTTTGACACCATTGGTGAGATGTCACACGTGTAGGTATCATGGACGACGCACCAACGGTGCAGCGAGCAACTATCGTTCGCACAACCCAGCGAACGATACTTGTTCACTGATGTGAATAGGTGAAGTCATGAACGATATAGTTATCGTGGTGTCACACACAACGATGCAGCAGGTTGGCTGATCGAGGATCGTCTGAATTGAGAACATGTTCTCAAATCTGCGATCAACGATCCAGCGATTTATAGTAGTCGTATCTCGGTGTCACACTCAACGACGTCCTAACGATATCGTTACAACGACTCCAAACCCATGACGTTTCAGCGATATTGTTCACGATATCGTACCGTGTAACGGGGCCTTAAGAATATAGACATGCATTACTGCTAAGGAAAAACATAAAAACGCGAGATACTTAGCAAACAACACTGTCCATTTCTCTATTTGCCCAGTAGCCACGTATCTCTTTACTGGGCTCCTACACGAAGATAAAACCTCTCTCTGGGTTTAAAAACCTTAATTTGTATGGGTAGATAGGAACCTGCTGATAGATAATAAAATTACCTAAAGCTAATTTGGAAGGGTTACCCAGTCAGTAGGCATGACCCAATAATCTAAATAAAAAAAGAAACCTGACGGCACTCCCTAACATGCAGTGTGAACAGGTGCATAGCTGATCTTATTGTCAATCAGCAGGTTCCTATCTGCCCTTAAAAATTGAAGTTTTTTTTTAAACCCAGAGAGAGGCTTAGGAACCCAATAATGAGATACACCGTGACATAGCAGATATAAAAAAAGACATTATTGTAAGCTAAGCTAAGGATCTTAGTTTTTCATATACTGTATTTCCTTAGCAGTGATGGATGTATATGTTCTTATAATAATGGCTTGCATGCTTTAGCATTTCAGAATGCAACTGTCTCTTTGTTAGAATATATGTCATGTTAACCTATGCACCTGTTCACACTGCATGTTAAGGAGTACCATCAGGTTTCTTTTCTGATTTACATTACGGAGTCATGCCTTTGGAATTTGCACCCCTCCCCCGTTAGCATCAGGTGATTCTATCCTCTATTAGCAGGTTCCTATCTGCCAATACAAATGAAGGGTTTTTTTAAACCCAGAGAGAGGCATTATTTTAGCGAAGGAGCTCAGTCAAGTGGTACGCTATGACGTGGCTACTGGGCAGATATAGAAATGACCATTTTTGTATAAAGTATCTAAATTTTTCATATATTTCATTAG
Organism: Allobates femoralis; assembly: GCA_033576535.1. Classification (NCBI taxonomy): domain Eukaryota; kingdom Metazoa; phylum Chordata; class Amphibia; order Anura; family Aromobatidae; genus Allobates; species Allobates femoralis. The sequence continues at coordinate 43,635,768 of JARQOC010000008.1, read as the reverse complement.
TAGTAATGCATGTCTATTTTCTTATATTCATGGTTTGTGTCATGTTTTCCACACTGTCCTTGTCTGCTATGGTACTATTGTGTGGAAGCTGTCAGTCTGTTTTGGTTGTGCTGGGTCTGGGCTGCAATCATCAGCTTCCCTTGATTTGTCCTCTACTTAAGCATGCTAGTGTCAATCGTACACTTGCTGCTGCCTGTGTGAGACTGATCTCTCTGTGCTCTGTGCCTGACCCAGCCTGACATAATTCCCTAACCTTGACTTTGAACCTTAGCCTGTGACCTGACTACTCTTTTGCTTGCTCCTTGTAAACTGTCTTGTCTTTCTGGTTATCTTGACCCAGAGTCATGAATTGGACTTTGTCTCTGATTAACCCTTGTTGTACTGTGCCATTTCCTGGAGCTGACCTCGGATCATTTGACACCCTCTTTATTTATCCAGTATTATTATTATAATTACTATCTGTGATTGTAGTTATTTTCTTCACATCTGAGATTAGTTATCACTACAGTGATTTGCATCACAGTTTGCATGCCTTAGCAATTCACAGTGCATCTGTCTCTTTGTTATAGGCTAATTAACCAGTGATCTGTAAAAGAAACAGAAGGGGCAGGCAGAGGGTCAGAGGAGCAGAAGAAGACCCAAACCCAAGTCCCACCCCGATGTACAGAAGACGTCATTAGATGAAAACTTTAAAGGAAGGTTGGTCAACAACCACAGATCGGATTCCTTCACCACATATATCAGTGTAATCAGCATCCCAGAGCCATTATGACCACGACTTTACTTTATAGTTCTAAATCCCAATGACAGGTTCTCTTTACAATTATTTTTCTGCTGCGTCTTCGGGCAGATACTACAAGGAACCTACCTGAAAAACCACACTGCAAAGAATTGAGGTTATGCGGAGCAATGTCAAAACGACTTCCTGTACATATGTTCTGTCTTTTGTAAATCGTGGTGGGCATACATGTATACTCTAAGTCAATTTTTCTGCCATCTGACGGACAAGTATACAGAATGATACAGAGATCCTATTTCCTCTGTTACAACCTTTTCCCACAGCTTTACCCAATATATAACAAGGTAAAGGCTAGCAGACCTTGTTATTACAGTGATACAAAGTGTAGTTCACCTCTCATCGGCTGAAGGTCAATCCACACCTGATATTGCATATACCGCAGTCCCCTGATATACTTCTATTACTGGAATTACTTACTTCATGAGTTGGAGTGCTCTAATAATATCCCAGAGAAGTCATGGGGAATGTGAAGAGCTTACAGAAGCTTATGTGTTTTGTCCGCATTGTGATGCAGGGACGATGTCAGCATGGTCCCATCAGATCTGAGCTATCTCCACATATAGGGAGGATAATAGTTACTTCTAGCACGTTTTATCAGTAAAATAATAAAAAAAACACATTTACATTTTTTTAAATCTTTCATTGGCAAGTGAACTACTAAAGGGGACCAGATTTGACATTGCCCTGTGTGCACAATTATTAGGCAATTTATATTATTTATGATTCATTTTATTATTGAACAACTACAGATCAATCCACAAGACCTGAAACCTGAATATATGAATTGAACATATCACCAGGTGTTTCCCCTCTAAACTGTGGCCACCACCAGTAAGGCTAGGGTCCCATATAGACGTTTTCAGCCTCACCGCTAAAATCTTAGTGATTTTCTGCAGAAGAGGACAGAAGGAGACACCGATACCGGTGTCCACTTCAGCAGAACGGAGAGCCATAGGCAGCAATTCATTACCTGTACCACGGCTGTACACACTCCGCTTTGGGGGCCACTTGTCAGGGGTGCACAGGAAACATTGGTTGGAACAGGTAATGAATGGCTGCCTATGGCTCTCCGTTCTGCTGAAGCGGACACCGATACGGTGTCCCCTCTGTCCGCTTCTGCAGAAAATCACTAAGATATTAGCGGTGAGGCTTAAAACGTCTATGTGTGACCCTAGCCTAAGCCTGGTTTCACACAACCATTTTTTTTAATCTGGGTGGATGTAGGTAAAACCTGCATCCCGACAGATTCTTCCAGAATCCTCCACAATGGCCAAACTGGATGCACCCGCATCGGCATTCTCACTAATTCGTCTCACGGATCACAGATAATACAGGTGCATGAACAGACACTCGGTTGATTACTTTTTTTGCTGGATGCAGTAAAAATTGACATTCCCCCTATGGAGCATGTCTTTTCAAACTTGGTTCTAGGCATGCTCAGACCAAAAACCCAGGGGGATCCAGATTCAATAGAGCCCCATTATAACTTAACACACATTTTGATGGATCTGGGTGTTCATGGTTTTATCAGGGAGACCAACATCACTCTAAAATGCAATTTCGATCTCCGTGCAAAAATTTTGTACATTTTGTAGGAGGAGCCGTAAAGAAATAGATGCACCCACAAGTGTGCCTTGAAAGTCAACAGATAAGAGTGCATCCAGTGTAACCTGGATTCACACAGATTCTGAAAAATGGTAGCAGTCTAAGCACTTATATACAGCATTCTAGAATACTGTATATAAGTCTACAAGCCGATCTGTATAACATAAAAAGACTCTTTATTATACTCCCCTACAGGGCGGTCCAGTTCAATAGGTGTCTCTGGTCTGAATCTGGCACCTCCTCTCTGCTTCTTGTGGTTGACATGTCTTACATCATTCAGTTTCCTCCATTGTGCTACTGCACACATGTCTCTCTACCCTGCTGAGGGCAGAGCAAAGTACTGTAATGCGCAGGTATGGGGAAAGGTCAAAAGATGCCCGCATAGAGTAGGGTTATGAAAACATTTTATTGGATTGAAATCTCAATTTTCAATGTGGTTTTTAGTACTCCAGATTTTCAGGAATGCAGGTGTGCTTCAGTTGTTATCCTGCCTGGTGTATTAGGAGTTACAAAAAAAGCCTGGAGTTGCTGGTCAGTACTTTGCAGTATACAAATGGTGGTGTTGACTGCCTTCATAGTTGACTGAGACTCCGTCCATCAGTCTAAGGCTGTTACTCACTAGTCTTAGATCCTACCTGCCTTTTAAATGTGTCAGCTTTTGGCCCAGGAGAGCCATGTCAGCTAGGAGTGGTAGGGTCTCACCAACAGAAAGATTGTATTTTCATGGTTGGTTGGAACATTCAAATTGGATAATTCACTTTAATTTTATACATATAGCGGTCAATTCATTAATTAAAGGCTAACTGCAGTATGATGTGTCAAATTGATTAGGAGAAGGAACACCACATAATGAAATTGGAGCATGTTCTCTATGGCGTGTGTCTCTATGCCTGGTACCACAAAGACTTACAAAACGCTACAATTTTTGATGAACTGGATAGGCAGTTAGCAACACCCAATCCCGCCTCAGCACCTCCCCGGTCCCATATATTTTATCAGAGCTGCTTCAAACTGGAGTGAAAAGTGTCAACTTCCTAAACATTAAAACTTTTCAAATCTTTATTTCACTTTTTTGGCATGAAAGCTTTGATGAATGGACCCCATCTATTATATAATTGCCGTAGCGACTTCCGTCGGAGCGGCGCAACGTCCGGTGGCTTGGTTAGCGCGAGCGAGCTGCTTCTCCTGGACTCTCCCCGTGGCCGCGTAGCGGCCACGGCGACTCCCGAAGCAATGCCCGCAAAGCGGGCATTGCGAGTCGTTGCAGCCTCGCGAAGCAATGCCCGCGAAGCGGGCATTGCGAGTCGCTGACACCCACCAACCAAGCCACAGAAGCCCATACTACTGTAGTGTACACCGCTATACTATACTACAGTCCCATGCCCATAAGCGCCATGGGACTGTAGTATACCATCGCGCTGTACACTACACACCCCTGCCGCTCTAAGCCACTACGCGCTGTACACTACACTAACCAAGCCACACAACCCCATACTACTGTACTGTACACCGCTATACTATACTACAGTCCCATGCCCATAAGCGCCATGGGACTGTAGTATACCATCGCGCTGTACACTACAGCCCTCTGACGCTCTAAGCCACTACGCGCTGTACACTACAGCCCCCTGCCCCCGCACCCCTAACCCCTACCGCCCTAACCCACTACCCCGCCGCAGCCACTACCCCGCCGCCGAAGCCCCTACCCCCTGCCGCCCTAACCCCTAAGCCACTACCCCGACGCTGAAGCCCCTAACCCCTGCCGCACTACCCCGCCGCACCCACTACCCTCTGCCGCAAGCCACTACCCCCTGCCGCCCTAACCCCTAAGCCACTACCCCGCCGCCGAAGCCCCTACCCCCTGCCGCACTACCCCGCCGCACCCACTACTCTCTGCCGCAAGCCCCTACCCCCTGCCGCCCTAACCCCTAAGCCACTACCCCGCCGCCGAAGCCCCTACCCCCTGCCGCCGTAAGCCACTAGCCCGCATCCGCAAATAAACCCCTGCCGCCGCAAGCCTCTAACCCCTAAGCCGCACCTAATCCCCTACCCCTACCCCCTAAACCGCACCTAAACCCCTGCCGCCCTAAGCCCCTACCCCCTAAGCCGCACCTAACCCCCTACCCCCTGCCGCCCTAAGCCACTACGCCGCATCCGCACCTAAACCCCTGCCGCCGCAAGCCCCTACCCCTTAAGCCGCACCTAATCCCCTACCTCTACCCCCTAAACCGCACCTAAACCCCTGCCGCCCTAAGCCCCTACCCCCTAAGCCGCACCTAACCCCCTACCCCCGTTAGCCACTACCCCGCATCCGCACCTAAACCCCTGCCGCCCTAAGCCCCTACCCCCTAAGCCGCACCTAACCCCCTGCCGCCGTAAGCCACTACCCCGTTTCCGCACCTAAACCCCTGCCGCCGCAAGCCCCTACCCCTTAAGCCGCACCTAATCCCCTACCTCTACCCCCTAAACCGCACCTAAACCCCTGCCGCCCTAAGCCCCTACCCCCTAAGCCGCACCTAACCCCCTACCCCCGTTAGCCACTACCCCGCATCCGCACCTAAACCCCTGCCGCCCTAAGCCCCTACCCCCTAAGCCGCACCTAACCCCCTGCCGCCGTAAGCCACTACCCCGCTTCCGCACCTAAACCCCTGCCGCCGCAAGCCCCTAACCCCTAAGCCGCACCTAATCCACTACCCCTACCCCTAAGCCGCACCTAAACCCCTGCCGCCCTAAGCCCCTACCCCCTAAGCCCCTACCCTCTAAGCCCCGCCGCTTTCCCTAACACCTAAGGCCCTACACCCGAAGCCCCCCCCGTCCCCTAACCTAACGTCCCCGTCGATCACTTACATGCCTTCAAGTCATCTGATCGTCCGTCCGATCCTCAAGTCCTCCGTCCGGCCAGGCGTCCTCTTCCTTCGGTCCCGGGGGTCTTCTCTCTTCTTTCCGCCATCTCCGCCTCTTCGTCCGTCCCCGCCGATCTTCTGTCTTCTTTCCGCCAACTTCCAGCTCCGACGTCCTCTTCAACTAACATTAAGATACAATGGACGATCAATCCGCCATTGTATCTCAATGAAATGTCAAGGGCTCTTCTGATTGGTCGCTGTCTACTGCCCTCAGCCAATCAGAAGAGCCCCTCATTCAGTTCTCATTCAGGTCCGTCTTTTTTCCCATTGACATACATTAGCGGTGTGTCGGCGATTTTATGGCCGGCCACCTGGTTCTATTTGTCGGCCCTAAAATCGCGGACACACCGCTAATGCATCTCTATGGGCAAGTCAGCTCGAATTCTGATTGGTCGGCGTTCAATCCGAAATCGGGCTGACTGCCCATAGAGATGCATTAGCGGTGTGTCCGCGATTTTAGGGCCGAAAAATAGAACCAGGTGGTCGGCCATAAAATCGCCGACACACCGCTAATGCATTTCAATGGGAAAAAAGAAAGGCGGACCTGAATGAGAACTGCGTCTCAGCCTAAATAATAAATTAAATAATAAAAAAAATAATTAAAAAAGAATTAAAAAATAATAAAAAAATAAATTAAAAATAATAAAAAATTCAATAAAAATAATATTAAAAAAATAAAATATATGCTAATAAGATCAGCCCTTTGCGGACCTGAATGAGAACTGCCTCTCAGCCTAAATAATAAATTAAATAATAAAAAAAATAATTAAAAAAGAATTAAAAAATAATAAAAAAATAAATTAAAAATAATAAAAAATTCAATAAAAATAATAATAAAAAAATAAAATATATGCTAATAAGATCAGCCCTTTGCGGACCTGAATGAGAACTGCCTCTCAGCCTAAATAATAAATTAAATAATAAAAAAAATAATTAAAAAAGAATTAAAAAATAATAAAAAAATAAATTAAAATTAATAAAAAATTCAATAAAAATAATAATAAAAAAATAAAATATATGCTAATAAGATCAGCCCTTTGCGGACCTGAATGAGAACTGCCTCTCAGCCTAAATAATAAATTAAATAATAAAAAAAATAATTAAAAAAGAATTAAAAAATAATAAAATAATAAATTAAAAATAATAAAAAATTCAATAAAAATAATAATAAAAAAATAAAATATATGCTAATAAGATCAGCCCTTTGCGGACCTGAATGAGAACTGCCTCTCAGCCTAAATAATAAATTAAATAATAAAAAAAATAATTAAAAAAGAATTAAAAAATAATAAAAAAATAAATTAAAAATAATAAAAAATTCAATAAAAATAATAATAAAAAAAATAAAATATATGCTAATAAGATCAGCCCTTTGCGGACCTGAATGAGAACTGCCTCTCAGCCTAAATAATAAATTAAATAATAAAAAAAATAATTAAAAAAGAATTAAAAAATAATAAAAAAATAAATTAAAAATAATAAAAAATTCAATAAAAATAATAATAAAAAAATAAAATATATGCTAATAAGATCAGCCCTTTGCGGACCTGAATGAGAACTGCCTCTCAGCCTAAATAATAAATTAAATAATAAAAAAATAATTAAAAAAGAATTAAAAAATAATAAAAAAATAAATTAAAAAATATAAAAAATTCAATAAAATAATAATAAAAAAATAAAATATATGCTAATAAGATCAGCCCTTTGCGGACCTGAATGAGAACTGCCTCTCAGCCTAAATAATAAATTAAATAATAAAAAAAATAATTAAAAAAGAATTAAAAAATAATAAAAAAATAAATTAAAAATAATAAAAAATTCAATAAAAATAATAATAAAAAAATAAAATATATGCTAATAAGATCAGCCCTTTGCGGACCTGAATGAGAACTGCCTCTCAGCCTAAATAATAAATTAAATAATAAAAAAAATAATTAAAAAAGAATTAAAAAATAATAAAAAAAATTAATTAAAAATAATAAAAAATTCAATAAAAATAATAATAAAAAAAAAAAATATATGCTAATAAGATCAGCCCTTTGCGGACCTGAATGAGAACTGCCTCTCAGCCTAAATAATAAATTTAATAATAAAAAAAATAATTAAAAAAAATTAAAAAATATAAAAAAATAAATTAAAACATAATTAAAAAATTAATAAAAATAAATAAATAATAATAAAATAAATGCTAATAAGATCACTCCTTTGCGACCTAATGAGAACTGCTTCTCATGCCTAAATTATAATTAATAATGCTAATAATAATTAAAAAGATATTAATAATTCTATAAATAAATAATTAAAATAATGAAAATTCATAAAAATAATATAAAAATTAAAATATATGCTATTATGTAATGCTCTTTGCGACTCTAATATGCAATTCTAGCTAATAATAATGCTATTAATTAAATAATAAAAATTATTAAAAATGTATTAAAAATAATAATTAAATTATTAAATCTAATAAATGCTCAATATAATACTATATTAATATAAAAATGCTAATAAATAGCTTTACTGCTAATAATAATGCTATATGCTATAATATATGTTATTAAGTAAAATTAATAGTAATAAATGATATTAATTTCTATTAATAAAAAAATAATTAAAATATTAATGCTAAAAATTAATATAATAATAAGCTAATATTAATGTATATAATGCTATTATATAGTCTATTTATGCTAATAATAATGCTATTATGCTATTAATAATGTAATTAATGCTATAATAATAATATAATTAACAAATTATTAAATGCTAATATAATGTATATAATTATTAATGCTAATAATAATCTATTAATGACTATAATATAATGTATATTAATGCTAATATTAATTTAATAATGCTATTATATGCTATAATAATGCTATTAAATGCTATTAATGCAAATTAATGCTTAATGTTATCTAATTAATGTTATTAATGCTATTAATGCTAATAATAATGTATTAATGCTATTTAATGTCCTAATAATAATGCTATTAATGCTATTATAATTATGCTATAATGTAATAATAATGCTTTAATGCTATAATAATGCTATTAATGTTATTAAAGCTATTAATGCTATAATAATGCTATTAAATGCTATTAATAATGTTATTAATGCATATAATAATGTTTAAATGCTATTAAATGCTAATAATGCTATTATTAATGCTATTAAATGTGCATATTAATCTTAATTAATGGTTATTAATGCTATTAATTAATGCTATTATAATGCTAATAATAATGCTATAATAATGCTATTAATGCTATTAATAATGTTATTATGTATTATTAATGCTATTAATTGCTTATTATTAATGTATTTATGCTATTAATGCTAATAATGCTATATTAATGCTTTATGCTAATATAATGCTATTAATGCTAATTTAATAATGCTTAAAATGCTATTATTATGCTATTAATAATGCTATTAATGCAATATTTATCTATTAATGGTATTATTAATGCTATTAATGCTAATTAATGCTAATAATAATGCTATTAATGCTAATAATAATGCTATTAATGCTATTAATAATGTTATTAATGCTATTATTAATGCTAATAATGCTATTATTAATTCTATTAATGCTAATAATAATGCTATTAATGCTATTAATAATGTTATAATGCTATTATTAATGCTAATAATCCTATTATTAATGCTATTTATGCTAATAATAATGCTATTAATGCTATTAATAATGTTATTAATGCTATTAATAATGTTATTAATGCTATTATTCATGCTAATTATGTTATTATTAATGCTATTAATGCTAATAATAATGCTATTAATGCTATTAATAATGTTATTAATGCAATTATTAATGCTAATAATGCTATTATTAATGCTATTAATAATGCTATTAATGCTATTATTATGCTATTAATGCTAATGTTTATCCTATTAATGTATTTTAATGCTATTAATGCTAATAATAATGCTATTATGCTATTAAATAATAATAATGCTATTAATGCTATTAATAATGTTATTAATGCTATTAATCTAATAATATAATGCTATTAATGCTATATAATGTATTATGCTATATTAAGGCTAATAATGCTATTATTAATTCTATTAATGCTAATAATAATGCTATTAATGCTATAATAATGTTATAATGCTATTATTAATGCTAATAATGCTATTATAATGCTATTAATGTCAATATTTACCTATTAATGGTATTATTAATGCTATTATGCTATAATAATGCTATAATGCTATTAATGCTAATAATAATGCTATTAATGCTATTAATAATGTTATTAATGCTATTATTAATGCTAATAATGCTATTATTAATGCTATTTATGCTAATAATAATGCTAAATTATAATGCTATTAATAATGCTATTAATGCTATTAATAATGCTATTAATCCTATTATTATGCTATTAATGCTATTAATGCTATATTTATCCTATAATGTATTATTAATGCTTATTAATGCTAATAATAATGCTATTAATGCTAATAATAATGCTATAATGCTATTAATATTGTTATTAATGCTAATAATGCTATTATTAATTCTATTAATGCTAATAATAATGCATTAATATTAATAATTTTATTAATGCTATTATTAATGCTAATAATCCTATTATTAATGCTATTTATGCTAATATAATGCTATTAATGCTATTAATAAAATGTTATTAATGCTATATGCTAATAATGTTATTAATGCTATTATTCAATGCTAATAATGTTATTAATTAATGCTATTAATGCTAATAATATAATGCTAATTAATGCTATTAATAATGTTATTAATGCATTATTAATGCTAATAATGCTATATTAATGCTATTAATGCTAATAATATGCTATAATGCTATTAATATGTTATTAATGTATATAATGCATCTATAATAATCTATAGCTAATAATAATGCTATTAATACTATTAATCTGTTATTAATGCTCATAATATGCTAAAATGCTATTAATATGCTATTATGCTATTAATAATGCTATGCTTATATTATTGCTATTATGATGCGATTATTATTAAAAATCTTTAAAAAAAACAATAAACATATTTTAGATACCCGATGCATTTGCATCAGGCTAACAGCTATAACTACTATAATCAAATTAATGCACGTTCTAGAATCCCGATGCATTTGCATCGGGCTCACAGCTAGTAGTCTATATGACAGTAATGCAATTGAGATTTCGCATATTTAATGTTTGCATACAGCAGAAAAAAAAAATATTCAAGACATCAAAAATGTTCTTAGTAAATATACTTCTAAAGCAGCTATTGATATGAATTTCTAACCAGATGTCAGTAACAACCCATCCAATCCAAACCAACAAAGAAATCAAACCATAGATGTCAAGATATAAAGTTACGTGAAATAATGAGAAATGGTACATGTATAGAACACCTGAAGAAAAAGAGGTGCAAAAAGCCATGAAAAGTCATGACACCAGCTGAAATCTATCAATAATTAGAAAGCAAAAATGCCACTTAATGAAAATAACATCAGCTGGTTCAACTTATTTCCTATAATAAGGTGTCTCATTAACGATGTGCCACACAAGAAACATCTCATGATGGGTAAAACCACTGAGCTTTCTCAAGACCGTTGCAATCTTATTGTTGTAAAACAAACTGATGGCTTTGGTAACAGAAGAATTTCAAAACTACTGGAGGTTCCAGTGAGCTCTGTTCCATAAGTGGAAGGAACATAATTTCATCATAAATGGGCAATGACCAGTTGCTCGCTCCAAGATTTAAGACAGAGGAGTGAAAAGAATTATCAGAAGAGTTGACCAAGAGCTAAGGACCACCTGTAGAAATCTACAAAAATGTCATAGAATCAGAAAATTCAACCTCCATTATCTGTATGCATGCTCACCATGCAAGACCCCATTACTGAACAAAAAACAGTATTCAAATGCGATTAAAGTTTACTCAGCAACATTTAGACAAACCTATAAAATGCTGAAGGAATATAGTCTGGTGAGATGAGCAAAATTAAACTATTTGGATGTCATAATACACACCATGTTTGAAGGCCAAAAGGCAAATAACCCCCAAAACACCATACCAACAGTGATGTTTGGAGGTGGGAACACCATGGTGTGGAGTTGTTTTTCAGCATATGGCACTGACAAACTTCATAACACTGAAAGAAGGATGAATGAACAAATGTACCAAGATATTCTTGATAAAATGCTTCTGCCATCTACCAGGATAATGAAGATGAAATGGGGGTGGATATTTCAGCAAGACAATGTCCTCAAACACATAGCTGAGAAAACTCTCAATTGGTTTCAGAGAAAGAAAATAAAGCTGCAAAAATGGCCGAGCCAATCACCGGAGCTGAATACAATAGAAAATGTATGGAAGGAACTAAAGCTCAGAGCTCACAGAAGGTGCCCACAGGACCTTCAGGATCTCAAGAGTGTTTGTGTGGAAGAATGGCCCAAAATCCACCTAAGCAATTCAGGTGACTAGTTTTTCCCGAATGTCATCTTGAAGCTTCGTCACCAACAAAGATGTCCATACAAAGTGTGTTCAATACAATTTCCTGTGTCATGTTTTCATTAATACACATCAATAAATTTCTTTAAAACTACATTCCTTATTTATACAGCTAATTTTTCTCATTTTGTTGGTAGAGATCTATAGCGATAAGCTGAGCACAGGGTGTTCATCAGTTGTATTTAGGGGTGAGATCGTTAGCAAGTGTCCACTCTTCCTACAGCACCACCACAAGTTAAATAAAGAATGACAGTCTTTCTGAAAATTACAGGTGGTCCATGCAAGTTGCCTTTTCATAGAGGAAGAGGACTCACACTCTAGTGCAATCAATTGGAATTTGCACAGTATAGGAGAAATCCAGCAAATCAATGTTCCAGTTTCAAGTAATCCACTTTATTTCAAGGCTTAAAAACTTCACATCCTCAAGGCATCAACATCACGACCGAAGCGTTTCGACACTAGGTCTTACTCATGGTCTATCAGTAAGACCTAGTGTCCAAACGCGTCGATCGTGATTAGTGATGGGCGAATCCTAAATTACTCGGAATCGCTTGACTCTAGCGAGTCCGAGCCCGGGACTCGCTACTCGTTGCGAGTCTAGCGAGTCCAATGTTAATGAATGGGGAAGCGAGTAATAGCGAGTAGTGTGAGATTTACAAATCGCAGATGTGTCTCGGCAGCTTCAGCCTGAAGCAATCCTAGTTTTGTCATTTATTTGCATTGGACTCGTTTACTTTGCAACTGTAATCGCTGGCTGGGAAACTCGCACAGAGCACAGATAAGAGTCCTGTCTCCTCTGTGCTGGCTGCCACAGCTCCAGGGTCCTAGAGCCTGCCTGCTGCCTGATGTAGCAGTGCTGAGATTGTTCTCAGTCTGCTCATTCCCTGTGTACAGACATGAATGTCTGTGCACAGAGATGATGTAGCAGAGCTGAGATTGTTCTCAGTCTGCTCATTCCCTGTGTACAGACATGAATGTCTGTGCACAGAGATGATGTAGCAGAGCTGAGATTGTTCTCAGTCTGCTCATTCCCTGTGTACAGACATGAATGTCTGTGCACAGAGATGATGTAGCAGAGCTGAGATTGTTCTCAGTCTGCTCATTCCCTGTGCATAGACATCTATATTTATGCACAGGGGATGTAGCAGAGAGGACATCGCGTTTTGGACTGCGTCGGACGGAAGAGGATTTTTTTAATTAAAGATGGAGTCCCTAATGGCTTTTTTTTTTATTTCTAATAAAAAATTTTCCTTGTGTTGTGTTTTTTTTAAAACAATTTAATAGAAATTCATGGCGGTCATGTCTAATATTGGCGTGACCGCCATAAATTTCGGGCTTAGGGCCAGCTGATAATACAAAGCTGGCCCTAACCTCTTTATTACCCAGCGTGCCATCGCTACCAGGGCCGCTGGAAGAGCGGGGTTCAGCGCCAGAGGATGGCGCTTCAATGAACGCGCCATCTTCTGGGGCGGCTGCGGGCTGCAATTTGCAGCGCGGGGTGCCCAGAAAGCGTGCGCATCCCTGCGCTGCGGATTCCAGCCCCCAGCTGCTTAGCTGTACCTGGCTAGACATAGAAATTGCGCGGAGCCCCACGCATTTTTTTTTTAATTATTTCATGAAATTCTGAGATTCTGACTCTGAGATTTTGACTCTGAGACTCTGACTCTGAAATTCATGAAATAATAAAAAAAAAATGCGTGGGGCTCCGCGCAATTTCTATGTCTAGCCAGGTACAGCTAAGCAGCTGGGGGCTGGAATCCGCAGCGCAGGGATGCCCAAGCTTTCTGGGCACCCCCCGCTGCAAATTGCAGCCCGCAGCCGCCCCAGAAGATGGCGCGTTCATTGAAGCGCCATCCTCTGGCGCTGAACCCCGCTCTTCCAGCGGCCCTGGTAGCGGTGGCACGCTGGGTAATAAAGAGGTTAGGGCCAGCTTTGTATTATCAGCTGGCCCTAAGCCCGAAATTTATGGCGGTCACGCCAATATTAGACATGACCGCCATGAATTTCTATTAAATTGTTTTAAAAAAAACACAACACAAGGAAACTTTTTTATTAGAAATAAAAAAAAAAGCCATTAGGGACTCCATCTTTAATTAAAAAAATCCTCTTCCGTCCGACGCAGTCCAAAACGCGATGTCCTCTCTGCTACATCCCCTGTGCATAAATATAGATGTCTATGCACAGGGAATAAGCAGACTGAGAACAATCTCAGCTCTGCTACATCATCTCTGTGCACAGACATTCATGTCTGTACACAGGGAATGAGCAGACTGAGAACAATCTCAGCTCTGCTACATCATCTCTGTGCACAGACATTCATGTCTGTACACAGGGAATGAGCAGACTGAGAACAATCTCAGCACTGCTACATCATCTCTGTGCACAGACATTCATGTCTGAACACAGGGAATGAGCAGACTGAGAACAATCTCAGCACTGCTACATAATGTCTGTGAGCAGGCGGGCTCTAGGACCCTGGAGCTGCACAGAGAAGACAGCTGGACTCAGCTCGCAAAGAAACAGCAGTTATCTGCTAGTTTCCCTGCTATCACTGGCACAGTAGCCAGTGATTACTCGCACGAGTCTAATGCAAACAATGGCAATCCTAGTTTTGTCAGCGTTTCTGACAAAACTAGGATTGATATTGATTTGCATTGGACTCGTGCGAGTAATCACTGGGAAACTCGCAGAGTACCGAGTCCTGCGAGTCCCTTACTACTCGCCGAGTAACGAGTCCTAGCGAGTAGATTCGCCCATCCCTAATCGTGATGTTGATGCCTTGAGGATGTGAAGTTTTTATGCCTTGAAATAAAGTGGATTACTTGAAATTGGAACAATGACTTGCTGAATTTCTCCTATATTGTTCCATTTGTACAAAACCCAGGACCAGGGCTTATCCAGGCGGATCTGTTCCTAACAGTTGCAGGTGTTGCAATTATCTGGTGAGCTACCTTTTGTTTCCCCTTCCCTACTTCATTATTGGAATTTGCAATCCCAAAAGTCATGAACCCTGCCGTATGATTTAGGATTACTGTAAAGCCACAACAGTATCTCAAATTTCTGACCCGTGTTTGTCGGTTTTGCCCCCTATCGGCGCAAACATGAGATCTTATTGCTGTATGAGAGGCTTCTGACTGGGGTCTACGGGGTAACCTTCCTCTACTAGGAGAAGCGTTACATCTTAGATCCCAGATGGGCCATGTAATGCACAAACATATCTGGTACTCTTATACCGGCAGCAATTAAGAATAAGCCGGGCACTACTACTTTCATACACCGCCGCACTATGGTAGTGTATTATCCACCAACTGCAAGGCCGGGGCCGGTAATTCTCCGGAGTTGCATGCTTCAGTAAGAGGGTTTGAAACATCAAATATATCCTTGGAAATAAAAGCGGCACTCACCAAATTGATGATTGGATAACTTTAACTTTTGGTGCATGTTAAAGCAAATACAGGGAGGGGGAGTGGGAGCGACAGATAATGGCTTGTCATTTCACATCTGCCAAGAGCTTCAACGTGTCCAAGATTCATGCAACAAAAATTAAAGTGACCCAAGCATCAATCGGGGGAGTGCCGATTTTTTCTTTCTAAGGATATGCTCTAACACTGTTTTTACACATCTTCACTACAGTTTATAGTCCGATTCTGAATTACAAACACCCTGATAGGTTTTACAATGTGTCATTTATTTCGGATCACTGGTTCTTATGCCCGTCTCTTCGTTGAATGTCTTCTCCTCGCCTTTTGATCCTTGCCATCTCTTCTAATATATTCTAAGTATAAGAGTTCTTAATTTCCTTTGTCCACACAATGGTAATATTTCAAGCACAATCACATTAGCCCTAAGTTAATTATGAGCTGTATAGTTTTGACTGAGCCACCTATCCTGAGAGAGAGATTTATAAAATATATTGCCCAGACAGCAGAGGCAATTAATGCTTTAAAGACTCATATAATATGACAGTTCTGCACAGTAAGAAAGAATATGTAATCGTTAAAAAGTAATTGTAGAGAAAAGGCTTGAAATGGGAAAGGTTTAACTACCTATAATACCCGATAGTTGTGTATGATGGTGTCCAGGTTAAATCCAATAATTATCAAGTACTATTTAGCTTTATACATAGATATTGTTCTGTAAAAACATTAGTGTAATTCAGTCGCCAAGAGTAATGAATACTTATTTTCTGAAAATGATAGAAGCAATATTGCATAATGAATAAATTACCATGGTCTATAGATTTTTCCATTTCTAGCTACACATAAGAAAGGTTCTTTGTATCTTCATATTCTTCAGAACAGTCGTTCAACTGTTCTGACTGGTCCTTAAATCAAAGTCAGGATCCTCACCCACCACCAGAGGTCCTACTAT
Source organism: Allobates femoralis (assembly GCA_033576535.1). Classification (NCBI taxonomy): domain Eukaryota; kingdom Metazoa; phylum Chordata; class Amphibia; order Anura; family Aromobatidae; genus Allobates; species Allobates femoralis. The sequence continues at coordinate 43,619,572 of JARQOC010000008.1, read as the reverse complement.
GTCAGGTTGGCCACAGTGAACGTCAACTCAAAGCTAGAGATGAGCAGGTTCATGGAGGTTCGGGTTCTGTGGATTCAGCTAGACTTTAGATAGAGTTGTATTCTGGACCCAAACTTTACCCGAAACTCATTGGAAGTCAATGATTGGGCAGTTCTGCTCTCCGAACATATAACCAGCCATGAACAAAGCCTTTCCAGGGGGAAAGTGGGTGGGATTTTGTCATTTTCTTTTTTTTACACCCTACATCCAATAACTGATTTTACCCCCAGTGGAGCCATTTAAACACTGCAAGCAGCTTCCCTTTGGCACTGATTGTACCTGAGCACAGCGATGTTCACTGCAGTGATTTGCATACATAAAGCACCTAAGCTTCAAACTCAAACACTAATTGTTTTGTAAAGTCTGTGTTCTGCAAGTTCAGATCTGCTTATCTCTACTCATAACCCAACCCCAACTATGCTACTTTGGGTCTGAGAGGGACCCATACATATTAAAGGGAACATTTCAGCTTATACATGCTGCCCAATCCACGGGCAGCATATATTAGGCACTGGCTGTATGGTCTCAGCCAAGTATGTTTGACTCTGAACAGGGGTGCATCAAGCCCCCCTGCCGCCTGAGTCGTTTTGAAGAGCGGGGGGGTTTGTGCTGTCTGACTTCAGCCCTGCCGCCCCTGTAGCCTTAGGTGAGGAGTGGGGGTGCTGGCAGACTGATGCAGTGCCGCTGCCCTCTTACCGGGTGACGCTGCTGTGACACAGGAAGTCAGTCCCTGGTGCTGCCGATGCCCCCTTTTCCAATGCCGCTCCCCCTGGCTGCTGCCGCTTGGTACTCAGGGCTCACACTGTCCAATGGACGGTGCGGCCCTGACTCTGAAGTGCTGCATATTTTGGAAGAAAACATGCTTAAATAGCTTACGGGGACCAACTAGTCAAATAGGTAGGTCCCCATGTGCTTCTCCTCACTCACTCCCTTGGACTGACAAGTCTCTCCTTTTATGTGCACATGGACAACATGGCAACAGACAGGGAGAAGCCACCTGGGAGCCGCCTGCCCAATTAGTCTACAGTGTGGCTTGGTTTCTGGCAGCTATTAAAATATCTTTTTTTTCTGAAATGTCAAAGTATTTCAAAGTCAAGCCTATGGATTGTGTATGATTGTACAGCCAAGGGCTGTTACATTTTCTCCACGTATTGGGCAGTATGTTTTAGCTGACAGGTTCCCTTTAAAGTTCGCCAAGACATATTCGTGGGATGAACCAGGTTTCTGATAGGGGACTTCTGACAATGGATTATGGGAAGATAAATGTCCATCAGTTTGTATTATGGAAGAAAAAGATGTGATAATGTGCACTTTTTATTACCTGACTGATGCAGCCTATCAAAGTTATCATGGTCCCAAGTTGAAGAACTTAGGGCAGCTTCACACTCCGGTTTTGCTGATCCGGGGCTGTCCGGTGTGAACCGGATAGCCCCGGATCAGATTTCGGCGCCATAGTATTCTTACGGGGCGGATGTTAGCTATTTGCCATCTGGTTCCTATCTGTCTGGGAGGATCCAGGAGAATGCAGGTTTTTCTCCCGGACACAGAATAGCATCTTGCTGTGATTTTCTGTCCGGGGCAAAAATCTGCACAAATCGGATCCTCCCGGATCCGGCACGATCCAGCACCCCCTAACATGGGAGTCTATGGTGCCGGATCCAACATAAAATCGGTCTGGCTCCCAGACATCAGGCGCTGAGGCTCAGCACCTGGAGAGCTCCCTGCCTGAGATTTCAGGACCGCGGCTAGCGGGAGCATAGCCGTGCTTTTGATATTTCAGCAGGGACAGCTCCTGAACCCTACGATCTGCCGATTCTGGCAGAATACAGGACCGGAGGGCATATTTGCCCTGTTTCTGTTCTATCTGGGGCTGTCAGGTTCTGTCCAGTGCTTCCTGCAAAACACCGGACAGAACCTGATAGCCCAAAACCATGGTGTGAAGCTAGCCTCAGTCAAAGCTTCCAGTGCTGTTGAAGACAATGGAGAAACCTGAACCTGATAGCAGGCGAGTATGCTATATTCTGACATTTTTACAGAATCCGGCCGCCAGGTAATGAGAATATTTTGCTTGGCTGCCCAGACAATTCCACTTAAGGAGAGCCTGTACTTTTTTTGTTCCTTCACATTTCTGCCTATGTATTCCTGACAAATAAGGCTTTTACACAAAATTTCAATATCTTTTAAGGGTTGAAAAAAAAATTCAAGTTGCATATATTCATTAAAATATTAAGTTATTTTTGAAGAAATGGAGAAAGACTAGAAAAAAACATAAAAACATTTTTCATGCTTTAGTTTGTAGAGGCTATATTTAAACTAGAATCATGGCATCCATTCGTAACAGAGCCAAGACAGCTTTGATGGATCCATTGTCAAATCCTTATGAATCCAGACAGACTCAATTGACTTTTAATGGGGTCCAATGGGATTTCTGCAGTGTTCATATTTTTAATAATAAAATAAAGCTCTATAGACCGCTATTCTTGGCAAAAGAAAAAAAAATCACTTCAAACCCATCATAACATAAAAAGAACCTTAACGTAAAAAGAGCTTTATACATTTTCTTATAGAATATAAGGTAGATAAAGGGTCAAGATAGGCAATGCTTACTGAAATGACTTACTGTATGGGTAAGAAGGGGTTAAAGTTTGACTTGCAGAATTACTGCACATACTGATTTCCAATTTCTGGAATGACAATACTGTAGATTATCACCTTGTAAACACTGAATATACTTATTTTCTAAACCTTTAATTTAGCTTTTGTACATGTGAAAATATACAGTAATATGCAAACGTTTTAGGCATATGTGGAAACAACGGTGCTAAGAAAGAACATTTTCCAAAAATATAGCTGGTAATGGAAAGTGAAAAAAAAATAAAATAAAGAAATTTAAATCAAATCAATATTTGGGGTGACCACCCTTTATATTGAGATCAGCATCAATTCTTCTAGTTACACCTGCACACATCTTTTGAAGGAACTTGATAGGGTGGTTGTTCCAAATATCTTGGAGAACTATCCACAAATCTTCTGTGCATGAGGCTTGTGCAAATCCTTCTTTATGAGGATGTTCTTCATGTAACCCCAGACAGACTGGATAATATGAGATCAGGGTTCTGTGGGGGCTGGATCATCACTTCCAGGACTCCTTGTTCTTCTTTATGAGGAGGTTCTTCATGTAATCCCAGACAGACTGGATGATGTGAGATCAGGGCTCTGTGGGGGCCGGATCATCACTTCTAGGACTCCTTGTTCTTCTTTATGAGGATGTTCTTCATGTAATCCCAGACAGACTGGATGATGTGAGATCAGGACTCTGCGGGGCCGGATCATCACTTCCAGGACTCCTTGTTCTTCTTTATGAGGAGGTTCTTCATGTAATCCCAGACAGACTGGATCATGTGAGATCAGGGCTCTGTGGGGGCCGGATCATCACTTCCAGGACTCTTTGTTCTTCTTTATGAGGAGGTTCTTCATGTAATCCCAGACAGACTGGATGATGTGAGATCAGGGCTTTGTGGGGACCGGATCATCACTTCCAGGACTCCTTCTTCTTCTTTATAAGGAGGTTCTTCATGTAATCCCAGAAAGACTGGATGATGTGAGATCAGGGCTTTGTGGGGACCGGATCATCACTTCCAGGACTCCTTGTTCTTCTTTATGAGGAGGTTCTTCATGTAATCTCAGACAGACTGGATGATGTGAGATCAGGGCTCTGTGGGGGCCGGATCATCACTTCCAGGACTCCTTGTTCTTCTTTATGAGAAGGTTCTTCATGTAATCCCTGACAGACTGTATGATGTGAGATCAGAGCTCTGTGGGGGCCGGATCATCACTTCCAGGACTCCTTGTTCTTCTTTATGAGGAGGTTCTTCATGTAATCCCAGACAGACTGGATGATGTGAGATCAGGGCTCTGTGAGGGTCAGAACATCACTTCCAGGACTCCTTGTTCTTCTTTATCAGGAGGTTCGTCATGTAATCCCAGACAGACTGGATCATGTGAGATCAGGGCTCTGTGGGGGCCGGATCATCACTTCCAGGATTCCTTGTTCTTCTTTATGAGGAGGTTCTTCATGTAATCCCAGACAGACTGGATAATGTGAGATCAGGGCTCTGTGGGGGCCTGATCATCACTTCCAGGACTCCTTGTTCTTCTTTATGAGGAGGTCCTTCATGTAATCCCAGACAGTCTGGATGATGTGAGATCAGGGCTCTGCGGAGGCCAGATCATCACTTCCAGGACTCCTTGTTCTTCTTTATGAGGAGGTCCTTCATGTAATCCCAGACAGTCTGGATGATGTGAGATCAGGGCTCTGTGGAAGCCGGATCATCACTTCCAGGACTCCTTGTTCTTCTTTATGAGGAGGTCCTTCATGTAATCCCAGACAGTCTGGATGATGTGAGATCAGGGCTCTGCGGAGGCCGAATCATCACTTCCAGGATTCCTTGTTCTTCTTTATGAGGAGGTTCTTCATGTAATCCCAGACAGACTGGATAATGTGAGATCAGGACTCTGTGGGGGCCGGATCATCACTTCCAGGACTCCTTGTTCTTCTTTATGAGGAGGTTCTTCATGTAATCCCAGACAGACTGGATGATGTGAGATCAGGACTCTGTGGGGGCCGGATCATCACTTCCAGGACTCCTTGTTCTTCTTTATGAGGAGGTCCTTCATGTAATCCCAGACAGTCTGGCTGATGTGAGATCAGGGCTCTGTAGGAGAGAGATCATCACTTCAAGGACTCCTTGTTCTTCATTGCTCTGAAGACAGTTGGTAATTGGCTGTATGTTTGGGGTTGGTGTCCTGCTGCAAAATAAATTTAAAGCCAATGATACTCTAATGGTATTGCTTGATGAATATGGATCTGCTTGTATTTTTGAATGAGGACACAAAAAACGGACAATGTTAAAGTGAATCCGTCATCAAGATTTGCCCATATAAGCTAAATCCATCACCATTAAGCCCTTATATACACATTCTAGTATAATGTATATAAGTACCCAGGCTGATCTGTATACCATAAAAAAATCCTTTATTATACTCACCTATGGAGTGGTCCAGTCTAATGGGTGTCTCTGGTCTTAATCCAGCACCTCCTCTCTGTTTGCGATCACCGTCCTCCTTCCTTCATGTGGATAGCGTGTCCTATGTTATCCACTCACCATCTGTCATTGCACTTCTGCGCATGCATACTTCTCTCTCCCTGCTGAGTGTACAGCAAAGTATTATAGTGCGCTAGTGTGCATGTGCCAATGTTCTTTGACCCTTCCCCATGCATGCTCATTACAGTATTTTACTCTGCCATTGGCAGCGCAAACAGTAGTAAATCTGTACATGTGCCGGAGCGCAACGGAGGACACTGTGTGGATGACAAAGGATGCACCATCCACAAGAAGTAGAGGATGTTGATCATAAGAAAAGAGGAGGAGCTGGATCAAGACCAGTGACACCCATCAGACCGACCCCGCTGTAGATGAGTATAAGAGGTCTTTTTTCCTCAATGTTCATAAATTCAGGCAGCTACTTATCCCTCTTGCAATATTATCAGTGAGGCATCTGATTTGCTCAAAATTTATTCTGCATCAGAACAACAACCCCAAACATACATCCAATTTCATTAGGAACTACCTTCAAGGTAAAGAAGAACAAGGAGTTTCTTAAATGATGATCCTGCCCCCACAGAGCCCTGATCTCAACATCATTAAGTCTGATTAGCATTACAAAAAGAGACTGGATGATTTGCATAAACCTCATGGATGATCTGTGTTTACCTCTTCCAATTGTATTGAACAACCTCAAAAACTGTGTGCAAGTGTACCAAAAAGAGTTGATGCTGTTTTGAAGATCAAAGGAGATCACACCAAAGATTGATTTGATTTATATTTTCCTTTCGTTCAACCAATCTGCATTTTCTAATGGATAAAAATAAACAACTACCATCTCTAGTTTTGTAAACATTCTTATTTTGCAGTATTTTTTCACACCTGCATAAAACTTTTTCACAGTTCTCAATCTATATACAGTCATGTCTGAGGTGTTGGTGTCCTTGAAATTGCTCCAGAAAACGAAGTATTTCTCCCAAAAAAATATTGCAATTACACATCTTTAGTTATACGCATGTTTATTTTCGTTTTGCGTATTGGAACACCACCAAAAATTACTGAGAAAATGTAAAATGTAAAACCCCAAAATTGGGCTGGACAAAAGTATTGGCACCTTTCCAAAATTGTGAGTGAACAACTTTGCCTCAAGTATGTGATGCTTGTTCAGATCTACTTGTGGCAAATAACTGGAGTGGGCAATATAAAAATCACACATGAAACCAGATCAAAAGGGGAGAAGTTCCCTCAATCTTTGCATTGTGTGTCTGTGATTTCTACACTAAGTATGGAAAACAGAAAGAGGAGAAGAGAACTGTCTGAGGAGTTGAAAAACTAAATTGTTGAAAAATATTAACAATCTCAAGGTTACAAGTCCATCTCCAGAGATCTTGATGTTCCTTTGTCCATGGTGTAAAACATAATCAAGAAGTTTACAACCCATAGCAATGTTGCTAATCTTCCTGGATGTGGGCGGTAGGAGAAAAAGATTATTAAAGGTTGCAACGCAGGATAGTCTGGATGATGGATAAGCAACTACAATTTAGTTCCAAAGAAATTAAAGTTGTCCTGCAGGCTTATGGGTGCATCAGTGTCAATGCAAACTATCCATCATTATTTCAATGAAGTGAAACGCAATGGAGGAAACTTATGAGGACCCCACTGCTGACACAGTGACAAAAAAAGCTAGACTTCAGTTTGCCAAAATGTACATAAGACAAAATCCTTCTGCCAAAGGGTCTTGTGAACAGATGAGACAAAATAGAGCTGTTTGATAAAGCACATTATTCTAATGTTTACTAAAAACAGAATTAATCCTACAAATGAAAGCACAGAGGACCTACAGTCAAACATAGTGGAGGCTCAATATTGTTTTGTGGTTGTTTTACTACATCTGGCACTGAGTGTCTTGACTGTGTGCAAGGTAATATGAAATCTAAAGATTGCTAAAGGATTTTGGGTCCCCATGTAGTGTCCAGCATCAGAAAACTGAGTTTCCATCCTAGGTTAAGGGTCTTCCAGCAGGATAATGACCCCAAACTTACTTTACGAAACCCCCAGAAATGGAAGGAAATAAAATTCTGGAGAGTTCTGAAGTGGCAGCAATGAGCTCAAATCCAAATCTCATCAAACACCTGTGGAGAGATCTTTAATTTGGTGATGGGAGAAGGCGCATCAAATATAGGAGACCAGGAGCAGTTTTCCCAAAGAGTCCAAAATTCCAGTTGAGAGGTTAAAAAAGCTTGTGGAATTTTATAGGAAGTGAGTGATTGCTATCATCTACTACAAAGGTTGTGTACCAAATTTTAAGTTGAGGGTGCGAACAATTTGTCTTTTTTTGTTGTCCCAATACACACAATGGTAATCAACATGTGTATAGCAAATTGTGTTGTCATGGCAATAAATAATTAATAAATTATATAAGTTTATTGAAGTCATTCAGAAATCTTCCAGTGTACTAACAGCATGTTATGTTTATATAAACCTTTGCTCCTCTTCTTCTCCTATATCCTCCCCTCCTCTAGAATTCCACTGTCTTAGAATTAGCTGCGCAGAAGCTCCTTATCAGCATGGACCGAATGTTCTGTACTAATCAAGGCTGAACTGAAATGCTAACTAACACAGTTCTATAAACTATATGATTGAATGTTCTCTTCAGAATAAAATGTAGATTCAGCATAATATGATGCAATCACCTCTAGTAACACCCTTAAGTAATGCCCCTTTAATGATAAGTATTAAAACTGCTAACCCCTCCTAAAATAAAGGTCTTTGTCATAAGCTCTACTTTGACATGGTTGTCAGTGTGGTTCTTACGGTGGCGTGCATACACTTAGACAAAGCATCCAATTTGGCGGCAGACACTTAAGACGATAGCCCACCCGAAAGGTGTGGAGGGCATCCATTACAGTGTAACTGCAATAATTTGCCTGGAGAAATATTTCATTTTCTGAAAGAATTTCAACACTGACAATGACTGTATGTAACATTTCCTATTTTGTTATACTGTGCAGGAAAAATCGATCACTGCATGTCTTTCCATAATCAATAACCGGGTTGAAGAAAACTTCTTCAACATATCATGTCTAGACTGTGAAAGGTGTATCTCTAAAAAAATTTCCTGCATTTCTCTTGTTGTACTATCAATATCTTGACCGAGGAGTTTTGACCACTGTGACCACCCAAACACTATGACAATGAGACAGAGATGATGGAAAAGTGATATGCCATGTCAGCATTGGTTGACATAACTTGGTCCATCGTTGACCATGTGGAACAAACTAAAGCCAACATGGTGTGACTCTTCATTGCATTCTAGCTATTGATTGGTGTTACAGTAGCTGGGCCTCAAATGATCTTACTTTAGTAATATATCGTAGTGATGGATATAGTGAGAAAATATTTTTAACCAGTTAATGACTGGGCCATTTCCCCCCTTTCCTAACCAGGCACATTTTCAAGTACATTCACTTCTAACAACTCTAAAAAAAAATTATCATTCAGACATTCAAGTAATTTTTGATTTTTTGTTTTTTTTGCAAAACACAGGGATTTATTTTTAAGTAATTTTTATGTTCCTCTTTTTTGCTAATATCAAGAGGAAAATGTAAAGACAAATTGGATATATGTGTCTATTTTTTATTTTGATTTTTTATGACCACAAAAGAGTGTTACATTTACTTTTACTTCTTTCAATAGAAGTTATTTTTACTGTATATATTAAATCCTAACCTTAACGTACAAAGCCATCCATAACCTGTCCCGTCCATACATCTCTGAGATGGTCTCCCACTACCTACCCTCATGCAACCTGCGTTCCTCTCAAGAGTTCCTTTCTACTCCCCACTCATTTCCTCCTCTCACAACCGTATACAGGATTTCCCCTGTGCATCCGCTATCCTCTGGAACTCTCTCCCCCAACACATTAGGCACTCACTTAACCTGGAATCCTTCAAAAAGCACCTGAAGACTAATTTTTTCCGGCAGGCGTAGGCAATGAGACTCAGTCCACCACACTGTCTCACAACTCAGCACTAGCCACTCCTACTGTATCCTCTCCTGTCCCATAGACTGTGAGCCCTTGAGGACAGGGTCCCACTCCCTCCTGTCTCTGTTTGTACGGTCTACATGAATATATTAAACTTGTCCTTGTCTACCCTCTTATCATGTAAAGCGCCATGGGATCTAATGGTGCTATATAAATAATAATAATAATAATAATAATAATATTTTTTAATGGTGGCAGTGCCAGACAGAGTAATTCAGATTGGAAGTGTTTCTTTTTTATCTTTTAAATATTTTTTGTGCTTTATTTCTATTTTTATTTATTATTTTTTAATCTACTTCGCAAATTGTACTTCCCTCATAATTTCTTTAAGACCTTTAGGGTAATATTAACAAACTAATACAATCTTTCATTGCTGATTTCCCTGTATGGTTGGTATCTTGTCCCCAATTACAGGAGAATTTCAGCCTCCTGCCTGTTTAGCATGCTGACTAGGTAACCTACAACTCACCATCTTCTGCTCTTTCTTTTTACCTAGCGATCACATGTTCACTGGGTCTGGGGGTGGAAGCACAGTAAGTGTTACTGCTCATTTACATGTATACACAAGCACTGACTGGTTCAGTGCTATTTATAAAGAGATCAAGATAGTAAACATGGTAATAAATAATGACTTCTTCTACCTCGGATGTCTGGCTGTATTTGAAAGCCAACCTCCGCATAGTAATGGGTTTATGGGTTAGGCTGTGTTAATGCTTTAAAATGTTAGTGCAGTGTAAACTGTGGACTGCCCAGACATTTATACTGTACTCTATGTGTCATGCAGAAGTATTTAAAAGGGTAGTCTGGGACAATTTTATTATTTAACTAGACGTTCCAGAACTAACAGGGATCTGGATTTACAACAAGTTCCAGAAGATTGCTGTGTACAGATAGGCTACAGTCAAGAGACAGGAATAGTTATCGAGCAGGGTCAAAGCCAGGAGGTCACAAAAAGGACATAATCCGGATCCATTAGAGTAGTTGGGGAGCTGGGTCAAAACCAGGATAGCAGCAAAGTACAAAATCGTTAGGCAGGAGAAACGGCCACAAAACAGACCGAAGTAAAACAGGAAAAAATCAATGCAGCAGGAGCCTATCCGGGGAAGCACAAGCTAAATCTGGCAGCTTCCAGTAGAATGCTGAAGGTATTAGTAGGGTGTGGTGCTTTCTAATTGGCTGAAGCCAATAGATGATGACTTCAGCTGGAAAGCACACACACTCAAACTGGAAAGCACTGCAGGCGCCAGCCACTCTACCCTTAGTGGATGAGCAGAACCTGCACTGATAAGAGTTTCTGTCTTTGACTTCTCCTCTATCACCAGCACCACCTACAGAGTTAATACTGTGGTGCTGGATGACAGAAGCAGTTGGTGATGGAGTAGACTCTGGGGGGGATGGTTCACTGCCATTTCTAGCTGATGCCGACTTATATTGGTCAAAGACACAGCTTCATTTCAACAGAGCAGCACTACCTTTTCCTGACTGTTCTGTTGATGCAGTGTAACTGCCAAAGTCAAAGTGATCGACAGCTGGTTCCTGCAGTTAGGCATCAAGATGTAGGCAGTCATGCTCTGCCAACAGAGCAAAGCAGAAAAGAAACTGCTGCTCTGTCGACATGACATCAGCGGAGACCACTAAGTCACCAGCAGGAGCAGTCCGCTTTGTCCTGGCCGAGATTTTCACCTTTCAGAACAGGCAGGTAGTTATCAACTATCTGCTTGTTTGTTCTTGGGCCCAATGTATAAGAAAAAATAGTCCCAAACAACCCTTTAATTTTTTTTCCTATTAGTTTGAAACAGTTGGGAACTGTTTATAAACGGGCTCCCCAAAAGTGGAAAACTGTGTATCTGCTAGTAAGGATTTTCAAAACAATATCTTCTCAACTTAAAATTCATCTGAAGACCCAACTACTGTCTAATGACTTTTAGGCCAACTTAGTCTTCATTGTAAGAGTTAATGCTGATGAATATTTTTTATCTTATTGATCACTATATGACAATTCTTCTAAGCTGAATTGGACACATACAATTATCTATATTTGATTGGTAAATTTCTTTAGCACTTTCAGAGTAATCTTCAATGGTTTTAGACCAACTGCAATTTTTTCTAATTTGTCCAATAGATCAATAAGAGTGGTTTGACATTTTTAAAAATGTCAACAATTGAAAGTCTTAGGAAAAATAACATTTTCTCGTCTCCATCCATTGTGTCTTGGCAAACTGTATTAGGCTGGCTTCACACTTGCAGATGCATCTGCAGCGTTTTGCAGATGCATCTGCAAGTATCAGCATGCAGACCGCGGCCGTGGTGTGAATGCTCTCATTCATTCCTATATGTGAGCCGTAAGCAGGCGTATGCCTGCTTACAGATCACACTCTCCCGCCCGCACTATGGACGCGAGATGTTGCGTCCATAGTGCGGGCGGGAGAGTGTGATCTGTCAGCAGGCATACGCCTGCTTACGGCTCACATATAGGAATGAATGAGAGCATTCAGACCGCGGTGCGCCCTATTATAAACATAGGGGCCGCGGTCTGCATGCTGATACTTGCAGATGCATCTGCAAAACGCTGCAGATGCATCTGCAAGTGTGAAGGCAGCCTAAAAGACGAACAAAACATCACAAAGCTCATGATAAAGAATTTACATAGTGTCTAAGAAAACATGTAACAAGTTAATCTTTCCGCAATGATCACTTAAACCCTGTGTGTTTATTCTGTGATCAGGAGAGTTTTGAATCCTTTGGAAGTAAATACAATATGCTATTGAATGACTGAAAACAGAGATGTAGAAAAGCTCAGAGAATTAATACAGAAAGTACAGTTAAAAAATCGTATACTGATCAATTACCCTGCCCTCTGGGTTATGGTCGTTTTAAATTTAGTTCCTGATGTTGATGGTTACTATTATGTTTATTTTTTTCTTTCTGCGATTTACCATTTTCAGGTGTTTTTAATTATCCTGTTTTGGTTTGTTTATATATTATATATTGTTTATATGTTTTCCCTTTCCTACATTTCCTTGCTGGCTATATCTCCATGTGAACTTGTGCCTGAGATTTTCAGCTTTATATCTGGGTTTTACCTTGGAAGAAAACATGAGTTGACATGTCTATTGTCAGTTTACTTTTCTTCCAGACCATTTATCCTTCCACCTAATTTGTACCTGTCTCAGTTCTGCTGACATGGAGTTTCTGATTGTCACTGCACTCCTTCCAGCCTTCATTCCTTCTCCTGCCTTCCTTCCTTCCTTCCTTCCCCTTTGTAGGAAATGTGTGGTGGCCTCCCTTCTGATCCTTCAGGAGGCACAAAAAAGCCTTCAATGGCTTTTAAGAGAGCCAGGTACAAGCAGTGCTGTTAGTTCTGTGGCTAGGGTCATTAGTCTGTACTGGAACAGAGGGGCCAGAAAGTTGAGAAGTAAGGTAAGTAAAAGGATGTTGTTGTTTTTTTAACTTGTTGATGGTCGTTTATGGTTAATAAAAATCTGGGCCATCAGCTGCCATTTTGCAGAATTTGCACAGTAGCAAATTGCTAAAAATCAGCATTTTTAGGAGTGCAATTTGTATTAAATACAAGAAAAAAACTCAATTTCACATGAATATATTCACCGATCTCTATTTATATGATATATTTTTTAATTTGGTGTAGCATTTTATGAGATACTGATTCATTATTACCATATGTGGATCCATGACATCCATGTGAAATGCATCATTGTATTTAGATATTTGTGTATTATCTCTACTAGGGCTGGAAGAAGCTGAAAGCTATGGTGCCCTGGCATTCCTCTGTATGGAGATCATAGAGCAGGGCTGTGGAGTTGGAGTCGGAGTCGTGGAGTCGGAATCGGAGTCACTGCACATTTTGGTGGAGTCGGAGTCGGAGTTGGAGTCGGTAGAAAATGTTCCGACTCCGACTCCTAAAATATATAATAGTAATTCAATGCAGAATGTGTTGAATATTATTATTATGATTTATTATTATGTTCTATCTAAATATCTTGATTATTATGTCATTATAATGATTAAAACCTAATGTTACAATTGACCTACAATAATTTTATCACTTAAAAACGAGCCATGACTGAAGGAGTCGGAGTCAAAGGAGTCGGAGTCGGAGTTGGAGTCGGAGTCGGAGCCAGGGAAATTCAGGAGTCGGAGTCGGAGTTGGAGTCGGTGGTTTGATTTACCGACTCCACAGCCCTGTCATAGAGTACAGTGATTTAAAGCTGAAGAATAAACGAAAGAAACGAATAAACGAAAAAAATGTGACACTTCTCACGTACCAGTAATATGGATCCTGTGATAGAAGAATGTCTCCAGACGTCTTTTAGAATAAAGGTGAACACTTGGGGCTTTGCGCTATTTCTATATCCAGCCAGGTACAACTAGGCAGCTGGGAGCTGGAATCCGGAGCGCAGGGAGGCCCAAGCTTTCTGGGCATTCCCCCCCGCTGCGAATTGCAGCCCGCAGCCACCCCAGAAGATGGCGCGTTCATTAAAGCGCCATCCTCTGGAGCTGTATCCAGCTCATCCGGGGCCCTGGTGCGGTGGCTCACTGGGTAATAAAGGGGTTGGGAACAGCTTTGTGTTATCAGCTGGTCCTAAGCCCGAAATTCATGAGGTCACGCCAATATTAGACATGACCACCATGAATTTCTAGTAAATTTTTTTAAAAAAACACATCACATAGAAAAAATATTTTATTAGAAATAAAACAAAAAAGACACTTAGACTCCATCTTTAATTATTAAAAAATCCTCTTCCGTTCGACGTAGTCCCAAAACGCAATTTCAGCACAGACACACACGTCTATGCAGAGTGATTGCAGGCTGACAACTGACTATGACAGTCAGGGTTCACCCCAAGTTATAGCTCAGGCTATGACCGCAGGTGAACCCTGCTGTCACAACTGAACTCTGCCGCCGGCCGCCGGAGATTGCCGAGCGCCAGCAGAGCAGTGAATAAACCGGAAGTTAATGACTTCCGGTTTATTCACTGGTCTTCCGGCGCTCGGGAATCTCCGGCGGCAGAGTTCGGCTGTGACAGCAGGGTTCACCCGCGGTCATAGTCTGAGCTATGACCTGGGGTGAACCCTGACTGTCATAGTCTGTTGTCAGCCTGCAATCACTCTGCATAGACGTGTTTGTCTATGCAGAGTGATGTAGCAGTGCTGAAATTGCGTTTTGGGACTATGTCGGACGGAAGAGGATTTTTTAATAATTAAAGATAGAGTCTTTATTAACCCCTCGAGGCCGTAGCCCAGTGGCATTGTAAGGGGGGTTAACTCAGGTCACCTGAGGACAGCTCAGGTGGCATGACCTGAGCTATCCTCCGTGACCTGAGTTAACCCCCCTTACAATGCCGCAGCGCTCTGGCTTTGAGGGGTTGATAAAGATGCAGTCCCTAAATGTATTTTTCAAAAAATATTTGGCGTGAGCTTCGCCGTATTTTTGTGTCCAGCCGGGTACAGCAGGCAGGAATGGGCTGCCTCCAACCCCCAGGTGCCTATTTGTACTTGCCTGGAAACAGAAATAGAAGGAGGCCCTTTTTTTTATTATTTCATGAATTTCATGAAATAATGAAAAAAAAATGAGTGGGGCTTCGCGCTATTTCTATGTCCAGCCAGGTACAACTAGGCAGCTGGAGGCTGGAATCCGCAGCGCAGGAAGGCCCAAGCTTTCTGGGCCTCCCCCCCACTGCGAATTGCAGCCCACAGCCACCCCAGAGGATGGCGCGTTCATTGATGAGCCATCCTCTGGCGCTGTATCCAACTCATCCAGGGCACTGGTGCGCTGGCTCACAAGGAAGGAGCTGGGTTATAGCTCCGAAATGCGTCGGAAGATTAAAGACCTTTGCACCCAGATGATCCATTGTTCTGGTGGTTCTTGACGGCAGCGCGGACATTGCGGCATTTTGTCCAACAGAAGTGATCTTCTCCCCATGGTTAACCGTGAAAGTGCGGCCCTGCAACAGCTGTCTCACAGGCGATCAAACCAGTTGTGGGGTTACATAATCGTACCAGGTGAGCAGTTCACACTTATTATCCACGTCATCTCTTTATTTTAGAGATAAGACCCTATTGCGCATTATTTCATATCTACAGGTGCAATGCAAAAAGGCCATTGTCTCCATAAATCCTGCTTCCTCCAATATGTTCAACATTTTTACAATAAATATTTCTTTTTTTATGGATGGATAGAGCTACTTTTAATTTCCTCTACTTTTGGACTATTAATAGTAAATTAAAGCCAGTTGGTCATTAGGAGTGATTCTCATCCAAGGGAATGCAAGGATGACACGTGACATACATTCAAGGCCATAGTCTTCATACATTTTGGTGCTAAACAATGTGCTTCCATTTGCTGTGTTTCCTAAGTTTGTTACAAGTTGCTGATCATTTCAGCTCTCTGCCTCTTCCAGAGGACCGGAATAAAAAAGTGTCAGTCTGATCTCATTAATGCAGAGCGCCATGCAGCCTAATTTGCCATTACAGTAAACCACATATATATTTGTTCAAGATGCACTAGGTAGAACTTAATTATAAACATTGTGGTCGTCTTTGGGGTAATAAAGATTTCAAAAGTCATTTGTTCAAAAAGTTATTGTGGCTTATAATGGACTTTACTGTTTTGGAATACGGTTCTTATTAGGTTTCAGTATTCTGCTTTGTCATTCATAATATTTCTCATTACATTTTATATTACACATTTGTTCACATTTATCAATATAATTATGCCAATTTTCTGGCGTAAACACATTGAAAAGAATAGTGTTTGTACTGAATAACATATTAATGAATATCTCGCGCTACTGTTATCCCTTTCCGCAAACTGTTCCTAAACAATTTTTACTATATTTTGCAATATTCATACAAAATGCCCATATCAATGGGAAATACTGCTGTCATGGTCTGCAACTAGAGCTGCGAGGATTGCGTCACGCAACCCTGGTCCATGGTCCAGGTTAGTACTTTTTAGCTGGCTATGGACAGGGGCTATATGAATTTCCTTACCCTTCTGGATCTCAAGCTTAGCCTATGATTAGCCGGGCTGGGTGGACATCAACAAATGAAAAGCTGCACTAGGGCCCCGGGAAGGTCAGAATATTTGTGCATCTGGACCAAGAGCGCTGACCTGGACTATGGACAGGGGTTGGTTTGGGGTTGCGCAATGAAATCTGTTCATCTCGGTCTGCAATAATATTTAGCTAGGCAGTATGTGTCAAAATATACAAAGATTACCATCAGAACATTGCCCAATACATCATGCTACCAGATTGTGGCTGCCCATATTACATCTTTTTGTCATCTCTTTCCTCGGATAAGTGACGCGTACAAACAATGCTGTCCGCATGATGTAAAGGTAAATGAAAATTATGAGACTAGGTCAAATTCTTCCATTTCACAATGCCCCAAATTGGATCCTTGAATTTTCAGTGTCAGGATCTTGTTGCCTTTCCGTGGATTGATCACTAGTGACTGCTATTATTCACTCTGTTAAATTGTGCTGCCACTCCACTACTTACCACCGGAGGCTGTTATTGTGTCCTGCAGTCACCCTTTAGTAAGATGGTAGATGTTGAACCTCTGAAAGCCATCTTGTTTCCTGCTTGTGCCTACTTAACCACAATGAA
This sequence comes from Allobates femoralis, assembly GCA_033576535.1. Taxonomy (NCBI): domain Eukaryota; kingdom Metazoa; phylum Chordata; class Amphibia; order Anura; family Aromobatidae; genus Allobates; species Allobates femoralis. The sequence goes on along the minus strand of JARQOC010000008.1, from coordinate 43,602,752 downwards.
CCTTCACTCATTGATTGAATATTGCATCTAGCGGCTAGTCTGGTTCCAGCCCTAGCTCCAGAATGGTCTTACCCAGACTGTTCCCTTCCATTTCTGTGTCCAAGGACTTTTACCACTGCCTGCTGTTTCCTGCTTGTGCCTCTCTGGGCATTAGATTCCAGCCATGTTCCACCATTATTGCAACAGTCACTTTCATTTTAACAAACCTTTTTTGAACAAGGGAACTTTGCAATATGTTTCACCACTCCCCCTCCCCCGCTCGCTTGCCAAGCTTCAATGTATGAAAAAGCAGATAAGAATTGTAGTCAATCATGGAGTGGAACCATATATTGAACTCCTAGTCCCGTAGACAAGGGATCAGAATGAGTAAAATACAACTAAGGCTGGCTTCACACCACAGCGCAGTCTGGTCCGGGGCTGTCCGGTGTAAACCAGACAGCCCTGAACCGGTTTTTGGCCCCATAGTAGCCTATGGGGCCGGATGGAGCCAGATGGCAGCTCTCTGCCATCCGGTTTCCATCTCTCCGGATGGATCCGGTAGAATTCAGATTATTCTCACCGGACACAAAAATGTTGCTTGCAACATTTTTGTGTCCGGGGAGAAAAATCTCCCCAAAAACCTGTATCCCGGAGTCGCCGAGATTCTACCGGATTCTCCCGGATCTGGGGCAATCCGGCGATGCCTAACATGGGAGCCTGTGGGGGACGATCCAGGAACCGGACACCTGTGGCTGCACGCCGCTGTGATTTCAGGACCGCCACTAGCTCCCTGCAAGCCGCGGTCCTGAATCATTAGCAGCTGCAGCTGCATCTGGCTGCACACAGGACCGGAGGGCACATTTGGCTCTCCGGTCCTGTGTGCTGATCCGCTCCGGGGCTGTCTGGTTTGCACCAGACAGCCCCGGACCGGACTGCACCGTGGTGTGAAGCCAGCCTTAGCCAAACTACAGCCCTTGCAACCAAACAGTATGTCAGTCTACCCAGCTTTTTATTCTCTGTAGCAAACAACTCACAGATCTGACATAATGCTTAATGGATTCTTTAGGGAGATACGACCTGGCTGGGTGAGGAGAATCCTGAATTGCTCTCAAACAAGGACTCAGCTGACAACTGCCTGGAACACAGATGCTCCAGTAAAAGACCGAGTAACCACCAGTGAGTCTGCCTGTTACTTTATACTCGTCGTCCTGCACCTTAACCCTTTACTACATCTACTGCTCCAGAGATTCACTCCACTCGTGGGGAGCCGCTCCATCTCAGCTGCCCGTCCATAACCCCGGAGGTTCTTCAGCAGCCGTGGCCAGCTATAGCCACATACCACGGGTGGCGTCACGAATAACTTCCATTTTAAACCACTCTATTCCCAAAAACTCCCTTTTCAACTGAACCCAGGGTCACGGAAGTTAGGGTTCGACCCCTGTGACTCCCTGGAGACTGTACAGCCCAGTTCCCAGTACCCCATGGCCCTGGGGCTCGTCACTAACAGCATGGAGAAGGTCATGCCCCCTGATATGTGATGTAACATCTCAGAAGGGAGGGGGAGCACACTGAATTACAGGTACTGTATTATGAAGATATGGAACCGCATTGCACTTCTCATCTTTATAGTTTATGAGGGCAAGAATAGTAGAAGAATTTTTTTATCTCCCCAGAATACCCCTTTAATTTATTAGGATACTTTTGACATACAAATGTCTTGGCATATCTAAAAGATTGCTTACTTTAAGATAAGTATGTTATAGTTTGATATTAAAAAACATAACAAAACTACTCAGGTATAAATCATGACTTCAAACTGTTTTACATTCTTAAACAATGAACATTTTCTTAGGGCTGCAAATTCATGTTAATCTTCACATTGTTGCAATAAATAAAAATCATGAGCTTTTAGCCTCCTTTTACTTTAATTGATAGCTAGCAAGAAAAATATCAGAATATTTAAGTCAATAAATGCCCATAAAAAGCACTTAGTTGTATTGAGGTCACCTTTTCTCTGTGATATTTCGTAGCGGAATGATAAATTGCTCAGTTGGTAACTTAAAGGTTGATGCTGTTGTATAAGATTCTTGAGATCAACCATCAATACTCTGTTCGTAACTTTTTTCCACAGCCCAAATTTCCTTCTGGAAATGAAGTTCCCATACATTGTGTCAATGTTTACCACAGCTAGATATGAGATTGCATTTTCTCTAATCAATTGCCTTTAAAGAACATATAAGCTGGAAAATGGTCAAGGTAGAATTCGAAAATTAAAGGTATCGTTTTTTTCAAACAAAAATGTAAGTCCTAGAGTTTATAGAATACACAGTAATTTCACAAAAAATATAAAGTTATACATTTAGCTGAAAGGAAGAATTCTGTCAGCACAATATGACTGTTCAAACCAGGCAAAATCACTTTGTGCACCCTTGGTGTGGCCAAACAGTTCCTACTTATTTGTTTTCCATGTTTGTCTTCTCTCCTATTCCTTGACATACAGTAGAGATGAGTAAACCTTTTTAAGTTTGGGTTTGCGCAGTGCAGCCAAATTTTTGGCATACTGTTCATGACCCCAAACTTGAACCAAATCTAATTGGAAGTCACTAATTGGCAGTTCAAAAAGTAATAGGATTAGCGCTCTAAACCAAGCTCCAAAGCATCGCTCCAAATTTTGATTTGATTGGCAGTTCAGATCTCCGACCACAGCCAGCCATAAGTAAAACACTTCCGGGAGTGGGAGGGTGAGGTTTTTATTTTATTTCTTTTACAAAATAAATTTTGGACACCACTACACCCAAAATTTGGTTTGCAAATGTAACACACTCGAACTCCGAACCTGAACAGGTTTGCTCAACACCGGGAAGTTGGCCGACATGAACCAAACTGAAACTTGAAAGATTCGCTCATCTCTAAGGGTACCGTCACACCTGGCGATATCGGCGGCAATTTTTATGGTGACGCTGGGGCGTGGCCTATCGCCGCCGACATCGACAATGCATCGCCCAATGAGACTGAGCGAGGGCGACGCATTTGAGTGGTTGCTTGGTTTCAGAGCAGTGCTCTGAAACCAGGCGGCCGATATGGGGCGATCAGACAGCCGCTGGGGTTTTGAGACACCCTGGCGGCGATGCCACCTGTCAGATCACCGGTGCGCTGCCGGAGGTATCACCCCATGTAAATGGGGGCGGCGACACTGGCGGGGTGCCAAAAGCGTGCGCGCTCCCGCAAGTCAACGCCGACATCTCCGGCGTCGTCATCAGGTGTGACGTGGCCTTAAGGCTACGGTCACATTAACAGTAAAGTGGGGTTATGTTAAAAACATAGGTTTTGGCATCCTTAACGCATTCCTACCGCCATGGTAGCGCCGCGTTAACACTGCCAATGCTTATCTATGGTGGCACGGCCCCTAGCGCGGCTCCAACGCCGGCATCTGAATCACATCTTGCGCTTTTTCCTAACGCGAGAAAAGATGCTTTCTGCAATGTAATTTCTTGCATTAGGAAAAAGCAAGAGATTTTATTCAGATGCCAGCGTTTGAGCCTCGCTACGGGCTGCGTCACCATAGGTAAGCATTGGCAGCGTTACCATGGCGGTAGCAATGCGTTAAAGATGCCAAAACCTGTGTTTTTAACCCAAGCCCACTTTACTGTTAATCTGACCCTAGCCGAATCGACAGCTCTATTTTTAGAGGACCCAGAGAGGATGTAGATGGAAAACAAGTAGATGGAAGGTGTACTTCACTATAGGGCTACATCATGGGTGGACTGACCACCTGTGCTTGGTTTGAACAGTCATTTTTAAATATCATTTTGTGCTTGTTATGACTAAGGCCTAATTGACACACCAGTGTTTGCGATTTCATGTCTGCTTTCTTCCCTGACAGCACACTAAACCATTATGTTCAACTAGATGGCTGCCCGATTTCTAATGCATCAGGTATTCTAGAATAAGTATGTAGTTGACATACTGTGACTGACAGAACTTGTTCAGTCAACGTGAGTGAACCATGTATAGCAGCGCTATGGTATATGGTGGTACATTACATGTATAGCAACGCTATGGTTTATGGCGGTACATTACATTACATGTATAGTAGCACTATAGTATATGGTGGTACATTAAATGTATAGCAGCGCTATGGTTTATGGCGGTACATTACATTACATGTATAGCAGCGCTATGGTATATGGCGGTACATTACAGCACATGTATAGCAGCACTATAGGATATAGCGGTACATTACAGTACATGTATAGCAGCACTATGGTATATGGCGGGGGGCAGGATGGAGGGGGGGGCAGGATGGAGCCGGGGGGAAGAGGGGGGCTGTTCAGTCAATGTGAGTGAACCATGTATAGCAGCGCTATGGTATATGGTGGTACATTGCATGTATAGCAACGCTATGGTTTATGTCGGTACATTACAGTACATGTACAGCAGCACTATGGTATATGACGGTACATTACAGTACATGTACAGCAGCACTATAGTATATGGCGGTACATTACATTACATGTATAGCAGCGCTATGGTATATGGCGGTACATTACAGTACATGTATAACAGCACCATGGTATATGGCGGGGGGGCAGGATGGAGCCAGGAGGGGGGCAGGATGGAGCTAGGAGTGGGGCAGGATGGAGCCGGTGGGGCAGGATGGAGCCGATGGTGGCGGGGGGGCAGGATGGTGGCAAGCGGGGCAGGATGGAGTGAGGGGTGCAGAATAGAGCGAGCAGGGCAGGATGGAGCCGGAGGAGCGGGGGGGATGGGTTGATGTGCTGTCAGCTCCCCTGCCGCAGGTGAGGAGCAGGGGGGTGGTTGGGGTTTTCCATCAGCTCCCCGCTACAGGTGCGGAGCTTTGAGGGGGTGGGGCTGTCAGCGGGGTTTACCGCTTCTGGCAGCGCATGACAAGCAGGAAGCGGCTGTGAAGAAGGGAGCGGCGCTATCCCCACACAGCCGCTTCCTGCCTGTCGGGCGCCGCCGGGAGTGGTGCAGCCTGGGCAGTAGGAGCGGGGCACGGGGGGGGCAGCGAGAAGCGGAGGGGAGCAGTACTATAGTATATGGCGGTACATTACATTACATGTATAGCAGCGCTATCGTATAAAGAGAATTTTGTTTACGTACCGTAAATTCTTTTTTCTTTAATCATCAATGGGAGACCCAGACAATGGGGTTTAGGGCTCCGCCCTCCGGAGGTCACACTAGGTACTACAAGTTTGTAGACACCGCCTCCTCCGCTTATAAACCCCCACCGTAGGGAACATCCTCAGTTTAGTCCATAAGCTGCGAGGAGAAAAATGAACCACACCCGAAACATCGGGAAGAATACCGTGCACAGACGGTTTGAACAACCCGGAAAACACTGTCTCAACAGAGAACAGATCAAATGCAAACATGCAACGGAACAACTGGGTGGGTGCTGGGTCTCCCATTGATGATTAAAGAAAAAAGAATTTACGGTACGTAAACAAAATTCTCTTTTTTCTGGTCATCATAATGGGAGACCCAGACAATGGGGATGTCCTAAAGCAATACCCCAGGGCGGGAAGAGTTCCTCAACAAGACGGATAATACACGGTCCCCCTTAAAGGTGGGCAACCGCCGCCTGGAGGACCCGCCTGCCCAAACTTGCGTCCGCAGAGGCATGGGCATGCACCATATAGTGCTTTGAGAAAGTGTGCAGGCTGGACCAGGTGGCCGCCTGACACACCTGTAGAGCAGATGCTCGATGTCGCAAGGCCCATGAGGCACCTACAGCTCTAGTAGAGTGTGCCTTCAAACCCACCGGGAGAGGCAAACCAGAAGACCGGTATGCCTCCTGAATGGGAGCCTTGATCCATCTGGCCAAGGTCGACTTCGAAGCCGCGGACCCCTTACAGCGACCCATCGTGAGGACAAATAAGGAATCCGAACTCCTAAAGGAGGCGGTCCTGGACACATAAATGCGTATCGCTCTCACGAGATCCAGAGTATGGAGGTCGCGCTCAACCTGATGAACGGGAGCGGGGCAAAATGATGGGAGAACAATCTCCTGGTTTAGGTGGAAAGTTGAAACCACCTTCGGCAAGAATTCAGGCCGCGGGCGCAACACCACCTTGTCTTGGTGAACCACCAGAAAGGGTGACTTGCACGAAAGTGCAGCCAATTCTGAGACCCTTCTCAGAGACGTAATTGCCACCAGAAAAACCACCTTCTGGGACAGACGAGAGAGAGAGATGTCTCTCAGTGGCTCAAACGGCGGTTTCTGCAGTGCCGCCAGGACCATGTTGAGGTCCCAAGGGTCCAGAGGTCGTCTGTAAGGCGGAACCACCCGAGACACCCCCTGCAGAAATTGACGAACCTTCGGGAGGAGCGCCAAGCGCCTGTCAAACAGCACTGAAAGTGCTGATACTTGACCTTTCAGAGAGCCAAGGGATAATCCCAACTCCAAACCCGACTGTAGGAAGGCCAACAATGTCGGGATGGACAAGGGCCACGGTGAGCGTCCACCAGAGGCACACCAGGAGAAAAAGATTTTCCACGTTCTGTGGTATATCTTCCTGGAGACAGGTTTCCTTGCCCGATTCATCGTGGCAACCACCGTAGGAGAGAAGCCTCTGGATGTCAGCAACCAGGCCTCAAGAGCCATGCAGTCAATCTGAGGGCCCTGGAATTGAGGTGGAAGAATGGGCCTTGCGCGAGTAGATCTGCGCGTTCTGGAAGAGCCCACCGGTGTCCGCCTGACAGTTGCCAGAGGTCCGGGTACCAGGATCTCCGGGGCCAATCTGGAGCCACTAGAAAGGCTACTCTGCATTCTGTCCTGATTTTCCACAGAACCCTGGGAATCAGAGCCAGAGGCGGGAACACATATGGCATCTGGAAGCTGGACCAACTCAGGATCAGGGCATCTGCCCCCAGAGACTGAGGATCCCACGATCGTGCCATGTAATGGGGTACCTGATGATTCAGCCGTGAGGCCATCAGATCCACGTCCGGAGTGCCCCATTTGCTGCAGATGTCCCGGAAGACGTCTGGATGCAGGGACCACTCTCCGGCGTCCATCCCCTGTCGGCTCAGGTAGTCGGCCTCCCAGTTCTCGACCCCTGGGATGTGAACTGCGGAGATCAGGCAGCCGTTTTCCTCCACCCAAGCTAGAATGCGGTGGACTTCGGCGAGGGCCTGAGCACTTCTGGTCCCTCCCTGATGATTTATGTAGGCGACGGCCGTCGCATTGTCTGACTGAACCCGAATGGGTTGTCCTGACAGGAATTTCTGAAACGCCAGGAGCGCCAGATAGACCGCCTTGATCTCCAGCACGTTGATCTGTAATGCCGACTCCGACTGAGTCCAGAGGCCTTGAGCCCTGTGGTGCAAGAACACCGTACCCCAGCCTTTCAGACTGGCGTCGGTGGTCACCACTAACCATGACGGTTTTAGAAAGGACCGACCCCGTGACAGATGATGTGGCTGGAGCCACCACTGTAGGGAGTCCCTGGTCGATTGTGACAGCGTCACCAGCCGATTCAGAGAAATCGTCCTTTTGTCCCATCGGCGAAGAATCTCCAACTGGAGAGGACGGAGGCGAAACTGTGCGAAAGGCACCGCCTCTATCGCCGCTACCATGCGTCCCACCAGTCTCATCAATACCCGTAGGGATGATTGTGGTGACAGGAGAACATTCTGCACTCCTGATTGGATCGCAAGCTGTTTGGCTTGAGGTAGGGACACCAGGGCTGAGTCCGTGTGGAAGTCCATGCCCAGATATGTCAAAGACTGGGTCGGAATCAGGGTCGACTTTGGAATGTTGAGAAGCCACCCGAACTGTTCCAGAGACTTCATGGTCACTTCCAGGCTCACCCGACAAAGGTCTTCCGATGGCGCCCTGACCAGCAGGTCGTCCAAATAGGGAATGACGGCGTGTCCCTGCACATGCAGGAGAGCCATCATTGAGGCCATCACCTTTGTGAACACTCGCGGTGCCGAGGCTAGCCCGAATGGCAGTGCCACAAATTGGAAGTGTTCTTCCCCCACTGCGAATCTCAACCAGCGCTGATGAGCCGGTGCAATGGGCACGTGAAGGTAGGCGTCCCGGATATCTATGGACGCCAGGAAGTCTCCCTGTGACACAGCCGCGATCACGGAGCGCAGGGATTCCATACGAAACTTCCGAACCAACACGTGGCGGTTGAACAACTTGAGGTCCAGAACCGGACGAAAAGAGCCGTCCTTCTTTGGGACAATAAAGAGGTTGGAGTAAAAACCCCTGAACCTCTCCCCCGTGGGTACTGGGACCACCACTCCGTCTCTGCGGAGTCCCTCCAACACCAGATGAAAAGCCTGAGCTTTGTCTAGGGATGGAACAGACCGATGGAATCGGGTGCCGGCTGTGACGTCAGCTCTATCCTGTAGCCTTTTGAGACTACGTCTCGGACCCACTGGTCTTGAACGTGGAGAAGCCATCTGTCCTGGAAAAGAGACAGGCGGCCCCCCACCTGTGGGGAGACAGGATGAAGGAGCGAGTCATGCCGAAGCGGGTTTAGGGGTGGCAGCTGCAGCCCCTGCCGGCTTCTTTTGGCGACTTTTGTTGCGCCACTGAGTGGAGGGCTTGCCCCCACGGTCCGCGCGAGCGGACGCCGCTGATGACTGCGAGCTGGGGCGAAAGGACCACTGTTTTGGGTTCCTTTTCACGGTATACCGTGGCTTAGGCTTATTCTGCGGTATCTTAGACTCAGCAGAATCCTTTATCAGCTTGTCCAGCTCGGTGCCGAAGAGCCTGTCACCAGCAAACGGAAGATTTTGCAAAATCTTCTTAGACGTGGCATCTGAGTCCCAAAGACGCAGCCACAACAACCTGCGGATCGCTATAGCATTGGCCGAAGCCACAGCCGAGCGAGTGGCAGTTTCCAAAGTTGCCGTCCTGGCGTAATCCGCATAAGCCCTTGCTCTGTCGGTGAGTGCCAGGACCTCTGGGCTGGCCCTAGCTAGATCAGAGATACCATCCAAGCAGGAGGTAATCGCTTGTAGGGTCCAGACCGCGGCAAAATTAGGGGCAAATGAAGACCCCACAGCCTCATAGGAAGACTTGGCGAGTTGCTCGACCTGTCTATCAGCAGCATCCTTCAATGAGGAGCTATCAGAGGCAGAAAACAAGGAGCGTGCAGCAATCCTAGTCATGGAAGCGTCCACCTTAGGGGACTGTGACCATTCCAGAAGCACCTCCTGAGGAAAGGGAAAGCGAAGGTCCTTAGGTTTACGGACATAACGCCGCCCAGGATGTAACCTGGGTGCTCTAATCACCCTTCCAAAATTAGTGTGGTCCATAAAGGACCCACTAGGTCTCGCCTCCGGCCGCAGCCATTGATAGACCTCCTTGGGGTGAACAGTCACCTCCTCAGGAGGAGTGACCAGACGTAATGTCTCATTGATGGAGGACACCAGATCCTCCACCCCATCTGGAGGTTCAGAGACAGACCCGAGAGTAGAACCCCCATCATCTTCCTCACCATCAGAGGAACGCTCCTCCTCAGAGGGAGCTTGGAGCTCTGGAGAGGCCTCACGAGCTCGCTTAGGGGGTCTCACAGAAGAAGTAAGAAGCACCCGGGGGTAACTGGAAGGAGTAGCTGGGTTTTCCAGCCTCCTATGAAGTGCCTCCAGGGTTTGCGACATGGAGGACATCTGGGACAGCAGAGATTCATTTATCTTATTCTGTGCTTCCCATGTCCCTGGGATCACCCGAACCTCAGGGTACAGACCCGCAGATTCTGATTCAACAGTAACTGTCCGGGTCTCTGGGCGTCCGCAATTATTGCAGGACCCCTCCACCAGTGAACCGTTGCATGTAGCGCAGGTAATGGTGCCATCTGCCGCCTTAGCAGCATGCTTCCTTACTGAGGACATCGCCACAGTAGGGGGAAATAAGCCAAGTTGTAACAAACAAACCGGAGATCCCGGTGGCTTACCGACCGCAGTAAGCGGTAGGAGGAAGCGGTGTTCGTGTGTGACCTCCGCGAGTTCCGGTCTCCCCTGGAAAGTGCAGACACACGCTGCAGCCAGATCCCAGCCGGGAAGAGAGGGAGAAGATGGCCGCCGACAGTAAAGTCATAGGCGTGGCCAGGAACACGCGGGAGAACACAAAACACGCCCATCGGTGAAGTCACCGTAAGAGCTGCTTCCTCCTCCTCCAGGCAGTCTCAGTAATGGAGGTGCCAGAGCCCGCAGCGCGGGAAAAGAGTGTGTAACAATACACATACACACACAGACTGCATGCACATAACAAACATCAGCAGTCTACAGCCTCAGCCCCTGAGACACACAGGGCGGTCAGCCAGAGTGACCCCAGCACAGGGTACACCGACAGAACCGCGGACCCGAGGGTAACCGCGCGGTCTGAGTGTCATGACACCAAGTGACAGACACTACCCCCAGGCACACAGGAGACACACCAGGTGCCTCAGTGCCGGTCCGGTCTGTAAGCACCTTTAGGGAGGCCTCGGACGGGGGTACAGCACCAGTCCGGAGTGTAAGCACCATTTAGGGAGGCCTCGGACTGGGCTGGCTCCGTCCGGTCTGTAAGCACCATTTAGGGAGGCCTCGGACGGAGCGGAGCTGTGCAAGGCTCCAGGCTCCCCCTCTCCAGAGCCTCCATGGAGGGATGGAAAGGAAGGAGCTCGACAGCGTACCGGGAGAACAGCAAGTGTCCAGGCTAAAAGCCCTCCGGTACCTCCACCAGCGTGTTCAACAAAGGGTGAGCGGGGAGACTGTCGAGGGTCCCGACCGGGACCATTTACCTTGTCTTCATACGCCATCACGTAAGCTGTGAGAATGCAGTGAAGTGCAAGCAAAGCGTGATCCTCCGAGCACACTAAGTTTAAAACTGAGGATGTTCCCTACGGTGGGGGTTTATAAGCGGAGGAGGCGGTGTCTACAAACTTGTAGTACCTAGTGTGACCTCCGGAGGGCGGAGCCCTAAACCCCATTGTCTGGGTCTCCCATTATGATGACCAGAAAATGGCGGTACATTACAGTACATGTATAACAGCACTATAGTATAGGGCGGTACATTACAGTACATGTATAGCAGCACCATGGTATATGGCGGGGGGGCAGGATGGCGGGGGGGCAGGATGGAGCCAGGGGGGGTGGCAGGATTGAGCCAGGAGGGGGGCAGGATGGAGCTAGAAGGGGGGCAGGATGGAGCGAGTGGGGCAGGATGGAGACGGTGGGGCAGGATGGAGCCGATGGTGGCGGGGGGGGCAGGATGGTGGCAAGCGGGGCAGGATGGCGTGAGGGGTGCAGGATGGAGCGAGCAGGTCAGGATGGAGCCGGAGGAGCGGGGGGGGATGGGTTGATGTGCTGTCAGCTCCCCTGCCGCAGGTGAGGAGCAGGGGGGGTGGTTGGGGTTTTCCGTCAGCTCCCCGCTACAGGTGAGGAGCTTTGAGGGGAGGGCGCTGTCAGCGGGGTTTACCGCTTCTGGCAGTGCATGACAAGCAGGAAGCGGCTGTGAAGAAGGGAGCGGCGCTATCCCCACACAGCCGCTTCCTGCCTGTCGAGCGCCACCGGGAGTGGTGTGGCCCAGGGCAGGAGGTGCAGGGGAGCAGGGGGGCAGCAAGAAGCGGAGGAGGGCAGGGGGGGCGGAGGGGGGCAGGTTGGGCAGAGAGGGGCTGGAGGAGGCGGGGGGAAGGAGCGCGGGCAGGACAGGAGGAGCAGGGGGGGTGGTTGGGGTTTTCCATCAGCTCCCCCGCCGCAGGTGAGGAGCTTTGAGGGGGGACACTGTCAGCGGGGTTTACCGCTTCTGGCAGCGCATGACAAGCAGGACACGGCTGTGAAGAAGGGGGCGGTGCTATTTCCACACAGCCGCTTCCTGCCTGTCGGGCGCCGCCGGGAGTGGTGCGGCCCTGGGCAGTAGGAGCGGGGCGCGGGGGGCAGCGAGAAGCGGAGGGGAGCAGGCGGGGCGGAGGAGGGCAGGTGGGGCGGAGAGGGGCAGGAGGAGCGGGGGGGAAGGAGCACGAGCAGGACAGGAGAAGCGGGGGGCTTAGAAAAGACCCGCTGCAGCGTGCAAATTTTAAATTTGCGCGCCGTGCAGGTCCTTTGCATACGCGACGCTCATTGGCTGCCTCGACTGCCGGCGACCAATGAGCGGCCTCTGTCTGTCGCACGATTTCGGAGACAGACAGACTCAAAAAATCCTTAGACTATTATATAGTAGATGGGACAATTCACATGGCAGCTATTTTTTTATTCACCGATGATTCACATGAAAAAAAATCTTGTGCTACTCTAGCTTGCGTTATGGAAGCAATTCATGCATTCAGCTTGGGTGCACCTTCCCACCTGCTTCCTATGGTCCTTTTTTTCAATGACATCTAGGAGATGCTTCAGAAAAATCCATACATATTTGTGGTGTATGAAAGAAATAGATGACAGACAGATGGTAAAAAAAGACATATTGAATGAAAATGGACCAATGCACTCATGGATAATGATCTGGTTTCTTGTAGACATGAAAAAAATGATATGCGCACACAGTCCCACTAATGGTTACCCGATATACTGTAGTTCCATGATTTGAAAGGTTTTAGTTACACATATACCTTTTTGATACCAAAGAAATATTTGTCTTTTATTGAATTTGTTGGATGCCTATTGTTAAAAAATGTTTGATTATCATTGCTTTGTTCAAGCTGGTTTCTGGATTTTTAGGAACCAATACAAATGTATTATTTTCTTTAAACGCTGATGATTTAAAATCTATCTTACATATACGTACATAGCCACTTAGGGAAAATAATTTCAACTTGTGCAAGTCATGGCCCATAAAATCTGTCTCATTACCAAGGTAACACACAAGAAACATCTCATGATGAGTTAAGCCAGTGAGACGTCTCAAGACCTTCACAACCTTATTGTTGCAAAACATATTGATGGCATTGGTAAAATAAGAATTTCTAAGGTACTGAAGGTTTTAGTGAGCATTGTTGGGGCCATATCCCGTATATGGGAAGAACATAATTTCACCAAAAAATGGCCACAGCCAGGTGCTACCTACAAGTTTTCAGACAGAAGAGTGAAAAGAATTATCAGGGTAGTTATTCAAGAGCCAAGGACACCTGTGGAGAGCTGCAGAAAGACCTGGAATCAGCAGGTACAATAGTTTCGCAGAGAACCTCTATGGCCTGTACGCACAACCACCAGGCAAGACTCCATTGCTAAACAAAAGCAAGTTTAAGCATGTTTAAAGTTTACTCCACAACTTTTAGACAAGCTTGCAAAGTACTCGAGAATAAAATCTGGTCAGATGAGATGAAATTGAACTCGTTGGATGCCATAATGCAAACAATTTTTGGAAGCCAAAAGGCACTGTATATCTCCTTAAAGACACAACAGAATTCATAGTAGGATCTACGGGACTGCAGGATGTGAAAAGTGTTTGTGCGGACGAATGGACCAAAATCTGACCAGAGAAATGCAGGCGACTAGTGTCTTCATACAGGAGGCATCCTAAAACTTCATCACCGAGGCCTCTGTACAAATTCCTGAATACATTTCAATAAGCATGTTCAGTACCTTTTCCCTGTGTCATTTCTCATTATTGCACATCACTAAATGTATGGTTTGCAGTATTTGCCTATGCGGATTGGATTGGTTATTAAAGAAACACTTGAAGTAAACCAGATGTGTAAAGCCTTAGTTTCCTAAAAGTAAACCCTCTGTAGGCAAGAGTCACACTTGTAAGCCTCGCATCACCCAGACACCTGCTATCTGGACAGCAGCATTTGATGCAAGGCTTGCAAGTGTGACTCTAGCAAGTATATATGTATACTAGCTGTAGTAGCCGGCTACGCCCGGGTTAATAAATAACTGCTGTTAGCTATAACAAAATAAAATTTGAATATGTCATATTAATGACCTGTAGGAAAATAGAAGCTGAGCTGTGATTGCTATAGGCAGCCTAATAAATCTCCAGCCAACAGTAAACCCACCCCCTGGCCAGGCAGTATATGTTGCCTCACACATACACATAATAGACAGCTCATGTGACTGACATCTGCCTTAATTCCCTATATGGCACATGTGTTGCACATTGGCTGTTTTTAATCAGATGTTTATGTTTGGAAAATAAAGATAGCACACGTATGAGGCGAGTTGTGTGAGGTGATTTGTGCACATCTGTGTCTGTCTGTGTGGTGTGTGTGTCCCTGAGTGTGTATGTGTGTGTCCCTGTGGGGGGGTCTGTGTGGTGTGTGTCTCTGTTGTGTGCGTCCCTTTGTGGTGTGTGTGTGTCCCTGTGGTGTGAGTGCATGTGTCCCTATAGGGTGTGTATGTGTGTGTGTCCCTGTGGGGGGGTCTGTGTGGTGTCTGTGTGTATCTGTGTTGTGTGTGTCTCTTTGTGGTGTGTGTCCCTGTGGGGTGAGTGCTTGTGTCCCTATAGGGTGTGTATGTGTGTGTGTCCCTGTGGGGGGGGTGTCTGTGTGGGGTGTGTGTGTCTCTGTGTTGTGTGTGTCTCTTTGTGGTGTGTGTGTGTCCCAGAGGGGTGAGTGCATGTGTCCCTATAGGGTGTGTATGTGTGTGTGTCCCTGTGGGGGGGTCTGTGTAGTGTGTGTGTCCCTGGGGTGTGTATATGTGTGTGTCCCTGTGGGGGGGGGTATGTGTGGTGTGTGTCTCTGTTGTGTGTGTCTCTTTTTGGTGTGTGTGTGGGTGTGTGTGTCCCTGTGGGGTGAGTGCATGTGTCCCTGTGGGGGGGTCTGTATGGTGTATGTGTGTGTGTGTGTATCTGTGTTGTGTGTGTCTCTTTGTGGTGTGTGTCCCTGTGGGGTGAGTGCATGTGTCCCTATAGGGTGTGTAAGTGTGTGTGTCCCTGTGGGGGGGTGTCTGTGTGGGGTGTGTGTGTCTCTGTGTTGTGTGTGCCTCTGTGTGGTGTGTGTCTCTTTGTGGTGTGTGTCTCTTTGTGGTGTGTGTGTGTCCCTGAGGGGTGAGTGCATGTGTCCCTATAGGGTATGTGTGTGTGTCCCCGTGGGGGGTCTGTGTGGTGTGTGTGTCTCTTTGTGGTGTGTGTGACCCTGTGGGGTGAGTGCATGTGTCCCTATAGGGTGGCTATGTGTGTGTGTCCCTGTGTGGGGGGGGGTCTGTGTGGTGTGTGTGTCTGTGTCATGTGTGTCTCATTGTGGTGTGTGTGTGTCCCTGTGGGGTGAGTGCATGTGTCGCTATAGAGTGTGTGTGTGTCCCCTTGGGGGGGTGTGTGTGTCTCTGTGTTGTGTGTGTCTCTTTGTGGTGTGTGTTTGTTCGGGTGCGTGTTGAGTATCCAATGTTGGGGCTGCACCTTAGCGACTATACACTTGCTGTTACTCTTTGTGTGCGTGTGTTGTGTATACATGTCCCCGTGCGTGGTGAATATCTCATGTTGGGGCCCCACCTTAGTGACTATATGCTGGTTTGTGCTGTTAGTCTTTGGCGCTATCATTAGGCCCCTCTCATTCACAATTGTCAACTGGTAACTGTCACTTTTTCCCCATTATGTAGATAGGGGCAAAATTGTTTGGTGAATTGGAATGCGCGGGGTTAAAATGTCGCCTTACAACCTAGCCTGTGACGCTCCCTGGGTCCAGACGTAGGACTGTGCAAAATTTTGTCTCTATAGCTGACAGCTGTCGATTTTCCTCCAATATTTTTCCATTCACTTTTTTTTCCCCATTATGTAGATAGGGCCAAAATTGTTTGGTGAACTGGAACGCGCAGGGTTAAAATTTCGCCTCACAACATAGCCTATGACGCTCCCGGGGTCGAGACGTGTGACTGTGCAAAATTTTGTGGCTATAGTTGCGACGGTGTAGATGCCAATCCCGGATATACACACATACACACACATATACATACACACATTCAGCTTTATATATTAGATATATATATATATATATATATGTATATATATATTGTGAAGTATGATCGGCATGAGAGCCCATGGCCGGTATACATCACATGGGCTTTGAGCCGTGCACACAGGGTTAACGGTGTCTGAGCCTTTGTGTAAGGCTGGTTTCACACTGCAGTTTTTTCCCTGATCAGGTTCCATCCGGTTTGTGAGCCAAAACCAGGAGAGCAACTTGCAGAGAAAAACTATAATTGAAAGATTGACACCTGTTCTCAGTTTTGGAGACACTCCTCGTTTTGACACACAAACTGGATGGAACCTGATCAGGCAAAAAACTGCAGTGTGAAACCAGCCTCAGGGTTATTGCTGTGCTGGACCTGACTGGTGCACATGGGGTGAACTACTCCCGGGTCTGTCTGTGTGAGTGAGATGAGCTGATTGAAAACACTGTGTTGCAGGTGTGGGTGTGGCAGGTTGGATAAGGGCTGCCCAGGGCTGAGAGAGATCAGATCAGGATAACCTTTGAGTTGTGAGGATGTAGGTCAGAGGAATCCTGTCCCTTTGAAACATAGAGGGAGGCTTGCCATATCCATGCGGGAGGCACCTGTCCCTCTGACCCAGTATGTGTGAGCTGGAGGCCAGACAGGGGGGTAAGATGGCTCTTGGAGTTGGGGAACCGTGGCCGAACCTGGAGAGTGCTTGCTTGGATGTGTGGAGCTGCAGCCGGGCTTCTGGAAGACATGTCTGGTATGGAGGTTTGGAGGTGGCTGGCATCCTAAAACACGTGCTGGAGGAGACCTTAGGGGTGCCTAGTTTACCCGGTAGCTTAGGTTTGCTAAACCCTGCTCTGAGCCCGTAAAGGCTATAGTCCATGCTGGACTGTGTGAAGGAATATGTATGTGGTCCATGGATGTGTTATAATGGACCGCATGCTATGTGTCTTGTGGAGACAGAGGATGGCTCAGGGACCGGGCGGTCGTGGCCGCCATTGGGACTCACTGTCAAGTCGTGATATCGTCCAGTTGATCCATGTGTGTGTGTCCCAGATCCCGGTGGATCTGTTCAGGACTCGTGTGTACAGAGTGGAAGGATTCTTGTTACTATGATTGGCCCTGAGTATCTAGCATATTGTTTTATGTAAAAATGCCATGAATGCTGTTTTATGTGTGAATCATAATGGTTTATGGAAAAGTGCCATGTATGATGACACATGTAAGAATAAAGCCGGGTGGGCAGTAGCCACCATTGGGATCAACTGGAAGGTTGTGATATGGTCCCGGTGATAAATGTGTGAATCATAATGGTGTATGCAAAAGTACCATGTATGATGTATCCAAGTGTGAATATAATGGGGAATGATCCCTGTCAAAGGGCCAGGCGGCTGTAACCGCCATTAGAACTAGGCTGAGTTCTGCAATGGTCGGTAGGGGACGCCTTGATGTTTGGTTGACAAATGTATTATATGTAAATGTGAAGGGTAGTTATGGCTAGGCGGCCGGGAGCGCCAAAGGAGCTGTAGTTAGTGCTCCAGTGCATAAGATATATGTAATGTGAATTGTGATGTCATGTTAGGTGAATACTCTACAAACTGTAACCCGTATGATTTAAGTGGTATATGTGAGTAATAAGCGGTTTATGATGAAAAATTAATAAACCCGCTGTTTATGTTAAGTCAAATATTGTCGTTGGTGTCAGTCCATTGCCAAGCGAGTCCCCCAGGGGGCGCTACCTCACAATATATACACAGTACAGACCAAAAGTTTGGACACACCTTCTCATTCAAAGAGTTTTCTGTATTTTCATGACTATGAAAATTGTAGATTCACACTGAAGGCATCAAAACTATGAATTAACACATGTGGAATTATATAATTAACAAAAAAGTGTGAAACAACTGAAAATATGTTTTATATTCTAGGTTTCTTCAAAGTAGCCACCATTTGCTTTGATTACTGCTTTACACACTCTTGGTTGTTTCACACTTTTTTGTTAAGTATATAATAAATAAATCGGTTGGTATGGGCCAATGAGGTTCTGCTGGAACCAAAACGTTAAGTCGATATGGGTCAATAAATACGTAAAGTACATGCTATCGACGAGTGCTGTCCATTTTTTGATAATTATATATTCACACACTTAATTTGCATATCAGTATGTCTTTGGCGTGTGGGAAGAAACTGGAGAACTCAGAGGAACCTCTCAGGGTGAACATACAAACTTCCTGCAAATATTATCCTTGTGTGATCTGAATCCTGGACCCCAGCACTACAAGACTGCAGCGCTAACCATTGAGCCACCATGCTGCCCTTTGTGACCAGCAGGTCTGTTTTGGAGAAACAGTATTGGTACATAAATGCATAGAGTGTTGACCTGACCCTTATTCCACAAATATTCGGCATAAATGCTGGAGGGACGACCGGATGATTGCGGGTGTGACCAGCTTAGGTGTTAGACGTGGTCCTGTGTGCCCAGTGTTTCCGAATAAACATTAATTTTTAGGTACACATGGCCATGGAGTTGTGTATAATAAAAGCAGAGGTTTGGGGGTAAAACCCCAGCCAGGGGGGTGAAAAGCTCCCCCCTTGCAAAGTTAAAGCAAACCAGTGGACATGGCCAGGGCAGCCGTCCATGCACTATAATTGATCATAGAAGGAGGTTTTCACCCCCAGCAACACCACTGCCTAGGGATCTTACCTAAAGAACCCCACTTCCATTATTAATAGCTTCATGACCACATTGACTTAATATTAATGTTAATTCTACACCAAACCACACCTACCACCTAAGCTACTCACTCCCTGCTGATTTTCAGCTGTCGGTTCTGCATATATGTTCGACTATTCTAAGTTACAATATAGAACTGCTCAACTAAGAAACAACAATCTATCATCACTTTAACGCCTTCATTACATTTGATGTACCAATATGTCATGACGCTCCTGTGCTCCCATGATCGCTGCCACAAGCTTGATGTAAAGGATAGCCAGGCTCTGACTGTCACAGCATAGGATGGTGCCCATGCCGGCCCCAACTGTTTAACCTCATAATTATTGCACTTCTGGCCCCACCCAATCAGAACCCCCATGACATGATCCCAGGGCCTTGATCATTGCCATGACAACTCGAGGTTAAATCATGACCTCCAGGGATGATAGCTACAGTGGCCTTTTAATTTGGAAAAATAATTGTGGTCAGTGTAGGAGTGCTTGGAAAAACAGGAGACAGGGGGAGATATTGAAATGGTTGACAAACCTCTTTATTTCCTGAAACCACAACGCGTTTTTACAGCAGACCGCTGTCTTCCTCAAGTGATTATTACAGGGAGGTGGGCAAAAAAATCCTGTGGGATAGTACAGTGGCCTTTTAGACCATTCTATGTGTATAGTCTAACAGGAGTTCTGTCAGTGTTACACTGACATGTGTAATGTACTGCAATGAAATACATTATACCAGTAAGAGTAATAAAAGTTAATGTTCCATATAGGAACTAAGTAAAAAGGTAAAAAAATTATAAAAATATTTTTAAAAATCACAAAATAAAGAAAAAAATATTATAGCATAAACACATGTA
This sequence comes from Allobates femoralis, assembly GCA_033576535.1. Taxonomy (NCBI): domain Eukaryota; kingdom Metazoa; phylum Chordata; class Amphibia; order Anura; family Aromobatidae; genus Allobates; species Allobates femoralis. The sequence continues at coordinate 43,583,358 of JARQOC010000008.1, read as the reverse complement.
TTTATTTAAAAACAAAAATAAACAACAAAAAAGTACCGTATATACTCGTGTATAAGCCGAGTTTTTCAGCCCAAAAAATGGGCTGAAAAGTCCCCCCCTCGGCTTATACACGGGTCAATACGGTAATCCTATGGTGGGAGGGGGCGCGGGGGGTGGGGAGGCGCTGCGCAGTATTTCTTACCTTGTCCCCCGTTCTGCAGTGCTTTCCGGTGTCCTCCGTGCTCCGTTCCCGGTCTGCTGGGCCTTGTGGTTCCTCCTGGTTCCTCATCCTTCGGTTCCATCATGGGAGCTGCCATCTTGCTTGTTCTCTCCGCCCCCGGCCAGTGATGTCAGAGCAGGCCACGCTGTGATTGGTTAGCACCCGTGATCACATGTCACGGGTGCTAGCCAATCACAGCGCGGCCTGCTCTGACATCACTGGCCGGGGGCGGAGAGAACAAGCAAGATGGCAGCCCCCATGATGGAACCGAAGGATGAGGAACCAGGAGGAACCACAAGGCCCAGCAGACCGGGAACGGAGCACGGAGGACACCGGAAAGCACTGCAGAACGGGGGACAAGGTAGGAAGCTGTGTGTGTGTGTATGTGTGTGTGTATGTGTATATATGTGTATGTGTGTGTGTGTGTGTGTGTGTATATATGTGTGTATGTATGGGTATGTGTATGTAAGTAGGCTGGCTGCCAATATAAGCCATACCTCTGGGGCTGCTGTATATACTTCTGGGGCTGCTGGATACTACCACTGGGGCTGTATATACCTCTGGGGCTACTGTATACTACCACTGGGGCTGTATATACCTCTATGGCTACTGTATACTACCACTGGGGCTGTATATACCTCTGGGGCTACTGGATACTACCACTGGGGCTGTATATACCTCTATGGCTACTGTATACTACCACTGGGGCTGTATATACCTCTGGGGCTACTGGATACTACCACTGGGGCTGTATATACTTCTGGGGCTGCTGGATACTGCCACTGGGGCTGTATATACTTCTGGGGCTGCTGGATACTGCCACTGGGGCTGTATATACCTCTGGGGCTGCTGGATACTACCACTGGGGCTGTATATACTTCTGGGGCTGCTGGATACTGCCACTGGGGCTGTATATACCACTGGGGAGGCTGCTGTATACCACACTGCTGGGGGCTGTATACCTGTGCTGGGGTCCACCCTCGGCTTATACACGAGTCAATAGGTTTTCCCAGATTTTGGGGGCAAAAGTAGGGGGGTCGGCTTATACACGGGTCGGCTTATACACGAGTATATACGGTATATATATTTGGTATCATCGCATCCAGAGCAACCCAATCTGTAAAACTGTTACACTATTCCATCCCTTCAGTGAACATCAAAATAAAAATAAATAAAAACCGTAGGAAAAAAACTACTTTTTCATTATAGTCTGAAACTAAAAGTGGAATAAAACTAGGTAAAAAAGTCACATGTAGATGATAACGGCATCTTGTCCTGAAAAAAGAAACAAGCCAACATTCAGCTTAATTAGCAAAAAAGTAAAAAAGCTATAGCTTTTTTTTTTATATACGGTAATATTGTTTTTATCATGTAAAAGCGGCAAAACATTAAAAAAATTATGTGTTCATACTGACCCGATCAATAAAGCTATCCTTTCACTTTACCACCCTGTGAACAATGCAAAAAATAAAAAAGTTAGCAATGGAGGTTTCTTATAGACCCATCTCTATAACTAAAACCAGAGCTGGATGCCAGCTGACAATTTACAGCTGACATCAGACTCATTAACCTATTACCCTGATTGCCAGTGCACTAGGACAATCAAAAAGAACCTGGTAAAGCACCAGAATTAGCCCATGTAATGTGATGCACCAATTCTTGTGCGGCTGCAAGCTATTATATTTAGGATGAGAAGGGCCAGAAACCCATGGTCTTTCCGACCCTGATAATACCAGCCCCCAGCTTTCTGCTTCACCTTGGCTGGTTATCAAAAATAGGGTGGAGCCCACACTGTTTTTTATTATTAATTTAAAGAATTAAAAATAAACAGCATGGGATCCCCTCTATTTTTGATAACCAACCAAGGCAAAGCAGACAACTGAGGGTTGCTTCCTGTAGCTGTCTGTTTTACCTGCAATGGTAATCAAAAAAGGAGGGAGCCCATGCCATTTTTTTAAAATAGTAATTGTTGAGAGCAGCATACAATAATATTTTGCATGCAATAAAGCTTGTTGGTTGGCTACGCAGCAGCTTTTCAAACAACTTTATAGTCCAAGAAAACAGATATAAGAATAGGGACTTGTGGCCGTGCTCCTGCTCCAACAAAATCCAAGAATCAAGGATTATTTGAATTCATATGGTGATATTTATTTCTACGTGTTTTGGGGTAAACCCCTTCATCAGGAATACCACAATAATGCGATGTACCAATATTGTGGTATTCCTGAGGAAGGGGTTTACCCCGAAACGCGTAGGAATAAATAGCACCATATTAATTCAAATACTCCTTGATTCTTGGATTTTGTTAGAGCAGGAGCACGGCCACAAGTCCCTATTCTTATATCTGTTTTCTTGGACTACTACTGGAGGGAGAACTGCTGCAGGTCGTGCAAAAAGCTTGACATCTTAAATTGTCACAGGCGCAAAGGGTGGTTGTGATGTCTCACAACCCAAACAGGTGAGCAAATTCAACATTTATTTACATACTTTCTGCCGACCAATACACACTATTGTGTGCCCCTTCCTCTTTTCAGGTGTTTATTCCAACAAACTTTATAAACATATGAAAAATGCCCGAACAACAAAGTAGTAATCATTTCACTCATCCTATCGCTCCTTAAGACCGTCCTACTACAACTATCTGCAATTTCTCCCCCTCTCTGAGGGAGGTAGTGTTTCTAGAGGTGGATCACATGACCACCAGGAAACACCAGAGCGAGTGGCGAGCAGCAAGGAACGGCAACCATGAGTGTGCCCAGCGATCCAGCAGCCGATACTGACAAGCTTCAACTGGGTTTGTGCAGGGGTGCACAACCCTAGTAGGTGAGTTGCCATTTGGCACCTCTAAATTACACCAGTAGCCCACCAGGTATTACTCATTATGCTCCATGTTTTTCTTTGTTTTACAAACAACAAACTCAGACACAGACTTTTCTTATTAAAGTCCGTGTGCGAATGCAAGCCCCAGACACCTGGTGTCCGGTATGAACTCTGAACTTTACAGTTTGAGTTTGCTCATATATGTTTAAAAACAATTTCTAAACCCAGTTTTACTATGCTAATTAGGCTTTTGACTAGTCGATAAGGAGCTAATTTTGGGTTCGCTCATCTTATTCAACATGTGGGCAGTAAAATACACATAATTAATCAATTTGAAAAAAATAAAATCTAACAGGAAGAATTAAAATGAAACGTTTTAAATATCTTAAAATATATTCGGGTGCCATAGGTGAGGGACTCGAGAAATAGCTTGTGGAATGCTTTTTTAGAAACCGTTTGCACAAAAGAAAATGTCAGAAAAATTGCTTGGTCAAAAGTATACTGGCTGAGAAAGGTCACCAGCACAAGAAGTACAGAACCAAAAATAGACACGTCAGTTCAGTGGGTCCATACCGGCGTGTTCTGTACAAATAAATTACCTACTTTAATAGGTAGACCTTTATTTTGAAGACTAAAACTAATTTATGTTGTTCTTTGGGGGAGAAGGGAACAGAAATACAAAATATCTTTTCTTCGCAGACTGTATCTTGTTTAACTGACTCATGCAGTACTGCTGTTTTGTATAAACAATTAAGACTTGACCAACTTACAATACAAATCAATTCCACCTCTGATGTCAACTCAATGTTTTCATAGATTGTAAGCTCTTGTGAGCTGGGAGGGACATCATTCTATTCTTTGAACTGTTGATTAGTAATTCTCCAAAGTCTGATTTTGTCTGGACCTGTAAAATGCAGTGGATTATGTTTGGGCACATAGCAGATGTACACACCTGCTACAAATACCTCGGCATCCCACAGGGATGTGGTAACCATGATGAGGAGGCAAGGAAAGTAGCAACATCCAGATACCATCAAAGGGTAAGGCTAGGGTCACACTTGGAGGGACTTTTTTGGGAAGCCTGCGTTAATGGTAGGCGTTTTTTTCTGTTGCTATTTTTTTGCCAAATTAACGCTAGCATTAACGCATGGTACATATATGCGTTTCCCATAGGGTACCATGTTAAAAAAAAAGCATGCGTTTTTGCAAAAGCATCCAAAAAGTGTTGCCTTTTGACCATGCTTTTTTGCATTGGAGCCTATGCATCCGTTAACGCATGTGTTTTTCACAAATTTCAAGATGAAAGATGTTAGCTTTTAGCGGATCCAAAGCTCAAGTTGAACCCTAGCCTAAGAGAGGTTGTGAAAAGCCAGCACAATTGGAAGAATAAGATATGCACCATCAAAACATACCCCCTGCCAGTCATCAGATACCCTGCTAGCATAGTGTGCTGGCCAAAAGAAGAAATGAAAGCTGTAGATGTGAAGACCCGGAACCTCCTTACAATTCAAGGAGGTCTCCACCCAATTCTAACACCCAATGATTGTACACCAACAGAAAGGAGGGTGGTCAAGGCTTGATAGGCATCCAAGCCACCACCATGGATGAAACAAGAAGTATCCAGGAATACATCATAAAAATGGCACTAAAAGATGAAATGCTGAGGGAGAACCTAAGGCAGCAACAACAACAAGTCCTGGAAGGAAGAACAGAAAAATGAGGTGCCATGGAAAGACAAGCCGCTGCACGGGATGTACCATCCACAGATAATGGAGATGACTCACATGGAGAAATCCTACTAATGGCTGGAGAAAGCTGAACTCTAAGACAGCACAGAGGCACTAATCATAACAGCACAAGAAGATCCATAGAAGAAGGGATCTTTCAGACAAGACAAGACCCAAGGTGCAGACTATGTAAAGAAATCTCGAAAACAGTCCAACACACAGTAGCAGGATGCCAAATGGGGGAGCAGCATACACCCAACGCCACAACCAAGTAGCGGAAATTGTATACAAGAACATCTGCACAGCATAAGGGCTAAATCCTCCTAAGTCCAGATGAGAGACCCCAGAAAAAGTGGTGGAAAATGAAGGGCTAAAATCTTGTGGCACTTCAAGATCCAGATAGATAAGCAGGTGTTGGCGAACCAACCAGATATCGTGATAGTAGACAAGGACCAGAAGACAGCAATGATGATAGATGTGGCAGAAAGAAGGAATATGAGAAGCTGGGGAAATACCAGGGCCTCAAAGAACAACTGGAGAAGACGTGGAAGCTGAAGGCAACAGTGATCCCAGTGGTGATAGCAAACTCCCCCAAGATGGAAAAATGGCTGCAACAGATCCCAGGAGCCACAGCTGAACTCTCTGTCCAGAAAAGCGCAGTGCTGGGAACAACTAAAATCCTGTGCAGAAACCGCAGCCTCCCATCATGCATCTGGTGTGAAAAAGTGTTTTCCCCCTTCCTGATTTCTTATTCTTTTGCATGTTTGTCACACTTAATTGTTTCATATCACCAAAAAAATTGAAATATTAGACAAAAGAATAAGAAATCAGGAAGGGGGCAAACACTTTTTTCACACCACTTAATATACTGTATATACAGTACAGACCAAAAGTTTGGACACACCTTCTCATTCAAAGAGTTTGACTATGAAAATAGTAGATTCACACTGAAGGCATCAAAACTATGAATTAACACATGTGGAATTATATACTTAACAAGAAAGTGTGAAACAACTGAAAATATGTCTTATATTCTAGGTTCTTCAAAGTAGCCACCTTTTGCTGTGATTACTGCTTTTGCACACTCTTGGCATTCTCTTGATGAGCTTCAAGAGGTAGTCACCGGAAATGGTTTTCACTTCACAGGTGTGCCCTGTCAGCTTTAATAAGTGGAATTTCTTGCCTTATAAATGTGGTTGGGACCATCAGTTGTGTTGTGCAGAAGTCTGGTGAAGACACAGCTGATAGTCCTACTGAATAGACTGTTAGAATTTGTATTATGGCAAGAAAAAAGCAGCTAAGTAAAGAAAAACGAGTGGCCATCATTACTTTAAGAAACGAAGGTCAGTCAGTCAGTCCGAAAAATTGGGAAAACTTTGAAAGTGTCCCCAAGTCAGTTGCAAAAACCATCAAGAGCTACAAAGAAACTGGCTCACATGAAGACCGACCCAGGAAAGGAAGACCAAGAGTCACCTCTGCTGCGGAGGATAAGTTAATCCGAGTCACCAGCCTCAGAAATCACAGGTTAATAGCAGCTCAGATTAGAGACCAGGTCAATGCCACACAGAGTTCTAGCAGCAGACACATCTCTACAAAACTGTTAAGAGGAGACTTTGCGCAGCAGGCTTCATGGAAAAATAGCTGCTAGGACAGTGTTTCCCAACTCCAGTCCTCAAGGCACACCAACAGGTCATGTTTTCAGGATTTCCTTATCATTAGACAGATGATGGATTATCCCTGTGCAAGTGATTAAATTATCACCTATGCAATTCTAAGGAATCCTGAAACATGACCTGTTGGTGTGCCTTGAGGACTGGAGTTGGAAATACTGTGCTAGAAACCACTGTAAGGACAGGCAACAAGCAGAAGAGACTTGTTTGGGCTAAAGAACACAAGGAGTGGAAATCTGTGCTTTGGTCTGATGAGTCCAATTTTGAGACCTTCGGTTCCAACCATGCCTTTGTGCAACGCAGAAAAGGTGAACGGATGGACTCTACATGCCTGGTTCCACCATGAAGCATGGAGGAGGTGTGATGGTGATGGGGTGCTATACCAGATGACCTGGCCTCGACACTCACCAGACCTGAATCCAATTGAGATGGTTTGGGGTGAGCTGGACCGCAGAGTGAAGGCAAAAGGGCCAATAAGTGCTAAGCATCTCTGGAACTCCTTCAAGACTGCTACAAGACCATTTCCGATGACTACCTCTTGAAGCTCATCAAGAGAATGCCAAGAGTGTGCAAAGCAGTAATCACAGCAAAAGGTGGCTACTTTGAAGAGCCTAGAATATAAGATATATTTTTCAGTTGTTTCACACTTTTTTGTTAAGTATATAATTCCACATGTGTTAATTCATAGTTTTGATGCCTTCAGTGTGAATCTACAATTTTCATAGTCATGAAAATACAGAAAACTCTTTGAATGAGAAGGTGTGTCCAAACTTTTGGTCTGTACTGTACATATATAAAAATACTAATTTTTTTGACTATTACAGCAATTGCAAAATAAAGATCAAAATTGGATTGTCTTGACATTATAACAAGAAAATCAGTTTAGAATTTTATAATACAACAAAAAAGTTAAACTCACCTTACTGATCCCCCACCACCCCATTTTCTGTGATTTCTGGTTCCCTACCAGCAGATAAGTAGTGGGATGTAAGGATACTGTTGTATGGTATTTAATAAAAGCTTTTAATATTTTTCCACATAAAAAATTGACACAAGAAATAGGAGGGCAGAAGCTTCCATACAATAGGTGCATAAAATAAAATAACAATATGGAGCCTAGAAAGCAGAGAGTTATTATTATTGATAATGAGAACAAAGAGTGGTGAGTTGTAGGCTTTATAGCAACTAAGTGCAAAAAAAGTGTTTTTAAAAGCATGTTAATAAGCGAGTCAGGGACCTTGCCAGTGTGTGGTGTTCCATTGTGTTTTTCTACTTAAAGAGGACCTATCATTTGCTAAAGAAAATGGAATTAAATACTTTGTAAATATCCCTGACCTCCCCTGATTCTGTCATTCTTTTGAACTTTGCTCTGCCTCGCTCCATTGCAAAAATATTTACATATTTTGCTTTTGGAGCGCAGTATGTGAAATTTCATATTGCTATCCAACTGGGCATTTCTTCAGACTCAACTCTAGAGGCATGCACTTTGACCCCTCCCTCCTACATACTATATGCAGAAGATTGCATTAACCAGAGTAGTCTCACATGACCTCAAGAGTGGCAGGGCAGGGTTCCCAAAAATGCTTTGCAGCTACATTGCCTTGACAACTGTTAGCCGAATATCCCATAAATCTGTCCTTTGCACACGTGGTCAAAATTACCCCTCATTTAATGAAAGAAAAACTCACAATGGTCACAGAAGTAACTTGAATCTGACAAAAACAATAATAAATAAAAAATCTATGAAAATGAACAAATGAAAGTCACACATTGCTTTTCAACCTTGCTTCCACATAATGTTTTTAAAAATTAAACTCATGCAATAGGCCGGGACAGAAATGATGGCATTCCAGAAAATAATGTGACAAAAGGGACATTTTAAATCGAGATGTGTCCACTAATTAGTATCAAAGGTATCTACAATTTTGCAATCAGTCAGTGGGCCAGTATACAGGGCTACAGATACACATTGCACTGTTTGGTGATATGGTGTGTACCACACTCAACATGGACCAGAGGAAACAAAGGAAAGAGTTGTCTTAGGAGATTAAAAAGAAAATTATAGGCAAGCATGTTAAAGGTAAAGTTTATATGACCATCTCCAAGCAGCTTGATGTTCCTGTGACTACAGTTGCACATATTATTCAGAAATTTAAGATCCATGGGACTGTAGCCAACCTCCCTGGATGTGGCCGCAGGAGAAAATTAATGACGAATTAAGGAGATGGATAATACAAATGGTAACAAAAGAGCCCAGGAAAACTTCTCAAGAGATTAAAGGTGAACTTCAAGCTCAAGGAACATTAGTGTCAGATCACACCATCTGTTGTTGTTTGAGCCAAAGTGGACCTAATGAGAGATGACCAAAGAGGACACCATTGCTGAAAAAAATCATAAAAAAGCCAGGCTGTGATTTGCCAAAACTTCATGTTGACAAGCCACAAAGCTTCTGGGAGAATGTACTATGGACAGATGAGACAAAAATTTAACTTTTTGGCAAGGCATATCAGCTCTATGTTCACAGATGGAAAAATGCATATCAAAAAAAGAACACTGTCCCTACTGTGAAACATGAAGGAGGCTCTGTTATGTTCTGGGGCTGTTTTCCTGCATCTGGCACAGGGTGACTTGAATCTATGTACGGTACAATGAAATTTCAAGACTATCAAGGGATTCTAGAGAGAAATGTGCTGCCCAGTGTCAGAATGCTTGGTCTTAGTCACAGGTCATGGGTCTTGCAACAGGACAATAACCCAAAACACACAGCTAAAACACCCAAGAATGGCTAAAAGGAAAGCATTGAACTATTCTGAAGTGTCCTTCTATAAACCCTAACCTAGAGTAAATCCTATTGAGCATCTTTAGAAAGAGCTGAAACATGCCATGTGGAAAAGGCAGTCTTCAAGCATGAGACAAAGGGAGCAGTTTGCTCTTGAGGAGTGGGCCAAATACCTATCAAAGGGTGAAGAAGTCTCATTGACAGTTAAACGAATTGATTGATTGCAGTGATTGCCCCAAAAGGTTGTGCAGCAAAATATTAAGTCAAGGGACCATCATTTCTGTCCAGGCCGATTTCATGAGTTTAATTTATTTTTTTAATTCTGTGGAAGCAGGGCTGAAAAGCAATGTCTGACTTTCATTTGTTCATTTTCATAGATTTTTTTTTATTCATTATTACTTTTGTCAGATTCAAGTTATTTCTGTGACCATTGTGGGTTTTTCTTTCATTAAATGAGGGGTACCAAATGTTTGACCACGTATGTATTGAAGAATAGCAAAAATAAACCTATTTTTTTAAAGTAATCCAGAAGAAGCCTTGTTTTTAGTTTGCAAAAAGCTATGTAGGGGATACAGGGAGCAGATGGAAGGAGTTTCGGTGAGATAAAATCAAAGTAGAACTTTTTGAGCTGAATGCAAAATGCTATGTGTCGCAGATAAGTAACACTGCACACAACCCCAAAACACCATCCCCACTTTCAAACATGGTGGTGACAGCATCATGCTGTGGGGGGGCTTTTCTTTAGCCAGGACAGGGAAGATAGAGTTGATGGGAAGATGGATGGAGCTATATACATAACAATCCTGGAGGAAAACCTGTTAGAAGTCCCGAAGACTTGAAACTGGGGCATAGGTTCACCTTGCAGCAGGACAACTTTTTAGAATCTTAGGTATTTTTAGAATCCCTTCTTCATCCCTCAGTCTACTACAATGTTAGTTCATACTCTTATCTCCTGTCTCGACTACTGCAGTAACCTCCTCTGTGGCTTCTCAACTAACACTCTTTCATTTCTCCAGTCCATCCTTATCTCTGCTGCCTGATTAATCCATCCTCCACTTACTACTCCTTTGTCTCTATGATATTCAAATCTTTTCATTGGCTCCTAATTTCCCAACTGATTCAGTTTAAACTATTAACACTGAACTACAAAGCTGTCCATAATATATCTTCTCCAAATACCTTCAAATTATTTTCCCAATATCTTCTCACATGTAATCTTCAGTCCTCATAAGACCTTCTTTTTCTCTTTCACTCTCAAACATTTCACACCCAATTGCCTTAAATACTTCTCCTGATTATTCCCCTTCCTCTGAAAGTCTATGTCCCACCATGTTCGATTACTCAGCACATTTGAAACTTTTAGACAGGAATTGAAAACCCATCTCTTCAGGAAAGTGCTATGATATCCATCTCTTCAAGAAAAGGCAATAACAAAGGGTTGTGAGCCCCATTCAGCAAAAAGAGAGGGTTGTGAGCCACATCCAGCTCCTGCCCCCTCACAGTAGTGACACCTTGTGCCCCTATTACTTGTATACTAAGGTGGTATACCAAGATTTAGGGGTTCCTACTATACCCCCACTCAGAAAAGCTTTACTGTGTGGGGCTATTCTCAAAAGTCATTACCTGGAGACCTGCTCTTCATAGCTGTTGGCTTGACCTGGTGCTTATGCACCACGCTGGAACACAATCGCGAGCCATAAATTCAAGACCCATGAGCCAAATGCGACTTCCGAGTTACAGGTTTGGAACCAATGTATAAGAACATAGTTTTACCGCTATACCATTATACTACCAATTGTCAGGCCACACTTGTGTAACATTGTAAATGCCAGAGTATATGAATGATGTAGCTGAACTTGAAAATGTAGGGTACGTTGATGATATGTTTTAATTTAATATAGCATTTGGATTTATCTAAAAGAGAATAGTCTAACGAGTAAAACATAAAATACGTTCTACAAGTATTAAGGAACATAATAAATAAGATAACATAAGGTGCTACAGATGTGGAAAAGATTTAGGAATATTAGTGGATGATAATCTGTATTGTAGGAATCAATGCCAATGAGCTGCTGCCAAGTCAAAGATCGTACAATGAATTAATAGGGGCATGAATATATACAAGTAGAACAGCTGGTAGAGTGTTAACTCAAAATCATTTCACCAGCCTGTAATCTCAAGTTGACACACTCAGGACATTTGTTCAGATTTACTGCTTTGGAACCTCATGATTAAAGAAAAACAACATTACATTTTCTCAGTATTAGACAGTCAATGCCGATCCAATAATGTCAGGAAAAGCGGCTATTATTTATTTTGTTGCTGAAAAGTTTTCTTTTCTCTTTAAAATTTAACGTGAGGCTTCTAAAGTAATAATGGACAGTATGAGATCCGTTGGTCTGGATGGCAGAATTTGTTACCGGATGCAAGATTTGTTAATCAATTTAAAGCTAAAAGTGTGGCCTAAATGTTTGATTGAAAGTAAACAGCAAAGAGAAAATTGAAAGGCACTTATAGGATTAGAACGTCACGGACAGATATTAGCATTGGAGGCGGACTACAATTGCTTATTTATGTGTGTTGTGGGGATATAGATCCTCAACAATGAAATTGCAATACCAAGAAGAAAAAGTAATGGAATTATGGAAATCACAAGATGGATAGACATGTTAATAAACTAGTAATAGTGAAAAAATGAAAACCACATGTTCAAAACATCATTATTTATTCATTATTGTGTAAGGCTACGTTCACACATTGCACATTTTTTGCACTTTTTGTGCGCAAGCGCTTTTTATCGCGTTCTGCACCCGCGCAAAAAAGCGACATAAAAAAATGCGGTGCATTCACATTCACACACCGCGTTTTTTTACGGGCTCACTTTTTCCCCTAAAGCGCAGGGGAGAAGTGATGTCACACAGGGGAGGAAGAATCCTTCCCTGTGTGACATTTGGGACAGCCCCTTTTTGATTTCGCAGTGTATTAATATACACTGTGAAACCTAAATAAAAGTCATCCAAATGGTATGAAAAACAATAAAAATTTAATACTTACCCTCCACCGGGTGTTCGGGGAGCCAGGAGCCGAGACATCCACTTGTAAAATGACCCTCCAGGACCTATCAAGAGATGTGATTAGCCACTTGTGGTAATGTGATACGTGACGTGCATATGATGTGCATATCACATGATCGCGAACGGCCAATCACAGATCTTGGCTGGTCCTGGAAGGTCAGTACATGTGGATGTCTTGGCTCCCAGCTCCCTGAACACCCGGCGGATGGTAAGTATTTGTGGCACCCCTGTGGGGATTGCCGCAGGACCCACCGATGCAGGAAAGGATGTACCCTTTGGCGCACACACAGCACACAACACCTTCCACCCAAGGCCTGAAGGGGGAGCACTACGTGCTGCCTTAAGCAAGATGCCCTATAAAGATCCAGGTCTGAGGGAGGAGTTAATTCAGTTAAGGTCAGTCAAGCCAGGAGTTCAGTAAGGAACTGAGAGGAGCTGGTTGCTGGGACCAAGCCAGGCCCAGAACCAACAAAGACTGATCCAAGCTCTGCAACGCCCTAGGGAAAGGAAGGGATGGAGGTCAGTGGGAGAGTTAGGAAAAAGAAGAAGAAGGGAACATAGCTAGTTACCCTTAAAGTTAACCCGGACACCGGAGTCCATACCTGTTATATCTCCAGTTGTAGCAGAGAAATCCCGGACAGACCAGGAGGATTTAGTCCTCCTGAGCTCAGGAGAAAGTAAAGGCTTGAGCTAGACCAAAAAGAAGGATCAGGGCCCTAGAGAAAACAGGGATCCCAAGAAAAGGTCCTTAATTGCAGCTTTTGGAGTAGACTCTTGAGGATAAAGAGCGGCAGATCAAGTTTCAGGCAGATCTCACCCCAACCATCGCACATACTGGCAGAGGAGGCCTCACAACTCTCTAAGGTGGATGTCCCAAACTGCACCGGCCACCTGATTACCCTCCTGGACCGTACCTGATACCGGACATCAGTAAAAAGGTACTGAAACAGAGTCTATTGTGTGTGTGTGTGCATGATTCACCGCCGCAGCCTGCCGCGCTTACACCTAACTGAAAATGACTGCTTCAAACATCTACCCCACCTCGCTGAGGAAAAGCTCCACCTGTGGGGAGCTGTACTACCTCTGCTGCACCACACCATCACCTCAGCACCTGGCTGCAGTGCTGGTAACCATATTACCAGGTACCACAGGTGGCGTCACATATTATTCCCCAATCATCATCCCCCACCCCGCCATTGAGTACCCAGGACACAGAACCGGGACCCGACCAGCAGTGATCCCCCACCGAAGCCACTGGCCCGGTATCCGAGCACCCCCTTCCCATATTCAATTTTTATTATTTTTCATACCATTTGGATCACTTTTATTTAGATTTCACAGTGTATATTAATACACTGCGAAATCAAAAAGGGGCTGTCACACATGTCACACATGTCACACAGGGGAGGATTCTTCCTCCCCTGTGTGACATGACATCCTTCAGCGCTGGCATATTCCGCTGGAATTGTGCATTGTATGAATGGTGATGCGTAATTCCAGCAGGAATAATGGGCCCTATGGGAAAAAGCGCGGACGCAGGTGCGTAAAGAATTGACATGGTGATTCTTTTTACGCCCGCGCTTTCTCCCATAAAAGCACTGAGTATATTTACGCAGCATCTGAACGGCAAAAGTGAATTTTCATTCACTTTGCCGTCAGACGCAGACGCACTTGCGCTTTTTTGAAAAGCGTATGCAAAAAAGCGCAATGTGTGAATGTAGCCTTAGAGTGTCATATACAGAAATGCAGGCATTTGTATGTCCTTTCTGCTATCATTGTCTGAGGAATGTGTTGCCATGCTGAATGTACTTGGATCAAGATCCGCTGCTGGCAGCTCCCTTTGCAATTGCCAACCAGTGACATCCCAGATGTGTTGGATGGAAGACAAAGCAGCACATGGTAGCATGTTTCATCCAAGCAAGCTGCTGACTGTAACATCAGCAACAGGAGGCCTGAAGTTGTCATGTTGGAAAATTGCTGCAGGGACATTTTGGAGAAATGGTTGGACCACTAGCTCTACAATCAAATTAATGTAACGCCAAGCCATTAGTTTACCTTGAATGAAGAGGAGAGGGGTTTAACTACTGTACATTATGCCGCTACACACCATAATCCTGAGAGTAGGAACAGTGTTATCTCCCCTTGATAAGATTACTTATTACCATTGCCCATGTGGCCTCCAGACCAACATACAGCTATCATTTAGGGATGGGCGAATCTACTCGCTAGGACTCGTTACTCGGCGAGTAGTAAGGGACTCGCAGGACTCGGTACTCGGCGAGTTTCCCAGTGATGACTCGCACGAGTCCAATGCAAATCAATATCAATCCTAGTTTTGTCAGAAACACTGACAAAACTAGGATTGCCATTGTTTGCATTAGACTCGTGCGAGTCATCACTGGCTACTGTGCCAGTGATAGCAGGGAGACTCGCAAAGTAACTGCTGTTTCTTTGCGAGCCGAGTCCAGTTGTCTTCTCTGTGCAGCTCCAGGGTCCTAGAGCCCGCCTGCTCACAGAGATGTAGCAGTGCTGAGATTATTCTCAGTCTGCTCAATCCCTGTGCATGTAGCAGAGAGGACATCGCGTTTTGGACTACGTCGGACGGAAGAGGATTTTTTTAATTAAAGATGGAGTCCCTAATGGCTTTTTTTTTTATTTCAAATAAAAAATTTTCTCTGTGTTTTTTTAACCCTTTATTGGAGATTCTTAGTGGCTGGGTCAAACGTGGCCTGACATTAAGAATCTCGGGCTTAATACCAGCTTGTATAACAAAGCTGGTATTAACCCCTTTATTACCCAGCGTGCTACCGCCACCAGGGCCGCTGGAAGAGCGGGGTTCAGCGCCAGAGGATGGCGCTTCAATGAACGCGCCATCTTCTGGGGCGGCTGCGGGCTGCAATTTGCAGCGGGGGGTGCCCAGAAAGCTTGGGCATCCCTGCGCTGCGGATTCCAGCCCTCAGCTGCTTAGCTGTACCTGGCTAGACATAGAAATTGCGCGGAGCCCCACGCATTTTTTAAAAATTATTTAATGAATTTCAGAGTCAGAGTCTCAGAGTCAGAGTCAGAATCTCAGAATTTCATGAAATAATTTAAAAAAAATGCGTGGGGCTCCGCGCAATTTCTATGTCTAGCCAGGTACAGCTAAGCAGCTGGGGGCTGGAATCCGCAGCGCAGGGATGCCCAAGCTTTCTGGGCACCCCCCGCTGCAAATTGCAGCCCGCAGCCGCCCCAGAAGATGGCGCGTTCATTGAAGCGCCATCCTCTGGCGCTGAACCCCGCTCTTCCAGCGGCCCTGGTGGCGGTAGCACGCTGAGTAATAAAGGGGTTAATACCAGCTTTGTATTATCAGCTGGCCCTAAGCCCGAAATTTATGGCGGTCACGCCAATATTAGACATGACCGCCATGAATTTCTATTAAATTGTTTTAAAAAAAACACAACACAAAGAAAATTTTTTATTAGAAATAAAAAAAAAAGCCATTAGGGACTCCATCTTTAATTAAAAAAATCCTCTTCCGTCCGACGCAGTCCAAAACGCGATGTCCTCTCTGCTACATCCCCTGTGTATAGATATAGATCTCTATGCACAGGGAATGAGCAGACTGAGAACAATCTCAGCTCTGCTACATCATCTCTGTGCACAGACATTCATGTCTGTACACAGGGATTGAGCAGACTGAGAACAATCTCAGCACTGCTACATCAGGCAGCAGGCAGGCTCTAGGACCCTGGAGCTGGCAACCAGCACAGAGGAGACAGGACTCTTATCTGTGCGAGTCAGCGATTACTTACAAAGTAAACGAGCAATGCAAATAAATGACAAAACTAGGATTGCTTCAGGCTGAAGCTTCCGAGACACATCTGCGAGTTGTAAATCTCACACTACTCGCTATTACTCGCTTCCCCATTCATTAACATTGGACTCGCTAGACTCGCAACGAGTAGCGAGTCCTGGGCTCGGACTCGCTAGAGTCAAGCGATTCCGAGTAATTTAGGATTCGCCCATCACTACTATCATTGCATCCAAGATAAAAAGATGATTAAAACTAAAGAAGACAGACCTTTATTTCAGCTTCCATTGCTGTCCTGTTATGCGCCATGATAGACTTTGAGAGTGGTCTTGTGTGACCAATAGACACAAATAGCTGGATGTCTGGTTCAAAGCCTAATGTTGTGCAAATGTCTTCTGATGGTTTGTGTACACAATAATGGATGCTTTGAATTTAGTACTGTATGGGACGTCCAATTTCCCTTCTAGTAAAGAATGTTGTAGAACCAGTGTTTCAACCAATTTTCCAAAGTGTCGCAGTAGCTGTTTTTCAACATGAGAGGCTGCAAGATACTGTAAGCAGCCTGTTTGGCAAAACTATGTTGACATGACTTGTAGCATCTCTATGATTGTCTTATCAATCACAGCTGAGACATCATTGTTCGGCAGTTGAAAAGGAAGCTGCCAGCATCGGATCTTGGTGATTTGAGCAAATACATTGAGTGTGACAGCACATTCCTCAGACAACCAACAATAAACTCAATGGTAGGATATCAAGACGTGTAAGTGCATGTATTGCCGTGCTTGGCACTCAATACTTAACACTCAAGAAATCTGGATGTTTTTAATTTTTTTTTTCATTTATTCACTATCTGCATATAAATAACATGTCTATTGATCTTTTGAATTACATAATTCCATGACTTTTTCTTCTTCATATTTCAAATTCAATATTGAGGAGTGTAAAATCAATGGAGCCAATGTCTTGGACCTTTGGCATCAGATGTGATGCTGATCTCAGCCAAGGAAACTTAAATTGAAAGAATACACCTAGTTTGTACAATCTACATTCTGTATAGGTGCAGAGGTGTAAAAAATGTAAGTAGGAAAAACAATAGGTAACTGTCAGGAAAATATGGAAATATCTTACATTTTTCTAGAAGCACAACAAGAGCTGACAATCACTCCTTCCCCCTCATGGTTTCTGTTTAACACAGAGAAAACATTCTCCTCTCACTTCCCGTTCCCTTCAGGTAATTAGCATATACCTAAGGTTGCTAGTTTTATAAACATGAAGAATGTAGCTATCAGATATAATGTTTGGAGGGAAAGAGAAAAAATTATATGTAGTCCTTTGTTCTCACACTTCAAAACATATTAAGTTAGATTTCTTACACCCCAGTAGTACCAGAATTATTAAAGTCAGATTTTTAGAGTCCACACATCTTGGTGAATGCAAAACAGCGTTCTACTTCACTGAGAAGTTGTCGAATCCTTGGGAGGAGGGATGTGAGAGAGAGGAGAAAGTTGTCTTTGTGTTAGATGGAAACCTTTAGGGGGAGGCAATAGATTGTCAGCTCTTGCTGTGCTTCTAGAAAAATAGAAGATTTTTAAAAATATTTTACTGACAGTAACATGTTGGTTACTTTAGATATTTTGAAGCAATAAGACTTGTTTAGAGAGTTCAAGAGTGCATTCAATCCAACTGATTAAGGGTGTGTCCCCACATTTGAAAGCCATTTCAAATGTGATAACACGGAAAGATTTATTATTTTACTATTATTATTTATTTATATAGCGCCATTAGATTCCATGGCAAGTACAGGACAAGTACAATCAATATAGACAATCAAGACATACAGGTACAGGAGGAGAGAGGACTCTGTCTGTGAGGACTTACAGTCTAAGAGGGAGAGGTGGGTATACAGTAGGAGGGGGTAGTGCCGATCGTGAGACAGTATGGTGGACAAGGTCTCATTGCAGGTTGTAGGCTTGATGGAAGAGGTGGGTCTTCAGGTTTCTTTTGAAGGTTCCCAGGGTAGGTGAGTGTCTGATGTGTTGGGGCAGAGAGTTCCAGAGTATAGCGGATGCACAGGAGAAATCTTGTCGGTTGTTAGAAGAGGAGATGAGAGGGGAGTAGAGGAGGAGCTCTTGAGAGGATCGCAGGTTGCGTGAGAGTAGGTATCGGGAGACGATGTCAGAGATGTAAGGAGGAAACAGGTTATGGATGGATTTGTAAGTCATGGTTATTGTTTTAAACCGGGATCTCTGGTAAGTGGGGAGCCAGTGAAGGCTTTGACATAGGGGGCAGGCAGGGGAGTATCGGGAAGATAGATGGATGAGTCAGGCAGCGGAGTTTAGGATAGATTGCAGGAGGTTGCAGTAATCAAAGTGGGAGATGATAATGGCATTAATAAGTGTTTTAGCAGTGTTGTGGTCAAGGAAAGTGTGAATTCATGAAATGTTTTGAGCTGGAGTCGGCAGGAGGTGGCGAGGGCCTGGATGTGGGGTTTGAAGGAGAGGAAAGAGTCGAGGATTTCTCCGAGGCACTTGGCATGGGTCAGGTAGTGGGGGAGAGCGACTTAGAGAGAAGACAATGAACTCAGTTTTGTCCATGTTTAGTTAAGGAAGTGGGCGGAGAATAAGGATGAGATGGTAGACAGGCATTGTGGAATTTTGGATAGTAGGGAGGCGATGTCAGGTCCTGACAGGTAGATTTGGGTGTCATCGACGTAGAGATGATACTGGAGGGCATGAGACTCAATGAGTTGCCTTCACCCAAGAGTGTAGATGAAGAAGATGCCAACTAACCTAGGGAAACAAAGCTCCTTTGACTAGTCAAAGCTCTAATTAGATTACTACAAATTGAGGAAGTAAATGATTATTTTTCACATTGATATTGGAGAATGATGCCAGAGCTGGTTACAAAGGAAATTTTGAGGTGCAAATGTGACTGCTGCTGGGTTGGAGGGCTGATAGGTTTCCCTGAAAGAGATTTCCAAAGGAAAACATAATATAAATTATATTCTAGTATTAGTATCATAAAGAAGGATGTTTTGGAGTGAAATGATTTTCTTCTTTGCCAATTTAGTTAAAATAATGTTAAGAAAGATCAATATGAAACGGAAAAGAACCCAGAAAACCTCTCAATTGGATTTAGTTATTAAAGGAATTACACAAAACTTTAACTTTAAGTAAAAAAAAAATAATAGCAGATTATTCAGAATTTGTCATTCAACTTGCAATATAATGAAAACAGACTTCTAGATATTGACTTGATAAGGTATAGGACCGATACTGTCTCCAGTAATGGTAATGTTTATTCTAGGAAAAGGTTCAGTGAGTTTAGCAAATGCGAATATTTGAACATTTTTATTTAGTTATCACCTTGATCTTGAAAAATGTTTTATGCATCATGCCTCATTTACAAAAATGTCGGCGCTTTTAGTGCTCACACCACAGTCCGAGGACATTCCTTTTTTAAATGGTAACAAATTCACAAATCACTGAAATTACAAAAATGTTTAATAGAGGAGGGTCTTCAGGTTACTACTGAAGGTTTCCACGATAGGCGAGAGTCTGATGTGTTGGGGTAGAGAGTTCCAGAGTATGGGGGATGCACAGGAGAAATCTTGTATGCAATTGTGGGAAGAAGAGATAAGAGGGGAATAGAGAAGGAGATCTTGTGCGGATCAGAGTTTGAGTGTAGGTAAGTAGCGGGAGACTAGGGATGGGCGAATCTACTCGCTAGGACTCGTTACTCGGCGAGTAGTAAGGGACTCGCAGGACTCGGTACTCTGCGAGTTTCCCAGCGTTTACTCGCACGAGTCCAATGCAAATCAATATCAATCCTAGTTTTGTCAGAAACGCTGACAAAACTAGGATTGCCATTGTTTGCATTAGACTCGAGTAATCACTGGCTACTGTGCCAGTGATAGCAGGGAAACTCGCAAAGTAACTGCTGTTTCTTTGCGAGCCGAGTCCAGCTGTCTTCTCTGTGCAGCTCCAGGGTCCTAGAGCCCACCTGCTCACAGACATGATGTAGCAGTGCTGAGATTGTTCTCAGTCTGCTCATTCCCTGTGCATAGACATCTATCTATTCACAGGGATGAGCAGAGAGGACATCGCGTTTTGGACTACGTCGGACGGAAGAGGATTTTTTTAATTAAAGATGGAGTCCCTAATGGCTTTTTTTTTATTTCAAATAAAAAATTTTCTCTGTGTTTTTTTAACCCTTTATTGGAGATTCTTAGTGGCTGGGTCAAACGTGGCCTGACATTAAGAATCTCGGGCTTAATACCAGCTTGTATAACAAAGCTGGTATTAACCCCTTTATTACCCAGCGTGCTACCGCCACCAGGGCCGCTGGAAGAGCGGGGTTCAGCGCTGCGGATTCCAGCCCCCAGCTGCTTAGCTGTACCTGGCTAGACATAGAAATTGCGCGGAGCCCCACGCATTTTTTTAAAATTATTTCATGAATTTCAGAGTCAGAGTCTCAGAGTCAGACTCAGAATCTCAGAATTTCATGAAATAATTTAAAAAAAATGCGTGGGGCTCCACGCAATTTCTATGTCTAGCCAGGTACAGCTAAGCAGCTGGGGGCTGGAATCCGCAGCGCAGGGATGCCCAAGCTTTCTGGGCACCCCCCGCTGCAAATTGCAGCCCGCAGCCGCCCCAGACGATGGCGCGTTCATTGAAGCGCCATCCTCTGGCGCTGAACCCCGCTCTTCCAGCGGCCCTGGTAGCGGTGGCACGCTGGGTAATAAAGGGGTTAGGGCCAGCTTTGTATTATCAGCTGGCCCTAAGCCCGAAATTTATGGCGGTCACGCCAATATTAGACATGACCGCCATGAATTTCTATTAAATTGTTTTAAAAAAAAACACAACACAGAGAAATTTTTTTATTAGAAATAAAAAAAAAAGACATTAGGGACTCCATCTTTAATTAAAAAAAATCCTCTTCCGTCCGACGCAATCCAAAACGCGATGTCCTCTCTGCTACATCCCCTGTGCATATATATAGATCTCTATGCACAGGGAATGAGCAGACTGAGAACAATCTCAGCTCTGCTACATCATCTCTGTGCACAGACATTCATGTCTGTACACAGGGAATGAGCAGACTGAGAACAATCTCAGCACTGCTACATCAGGCAGCAGGCAGGCTCTAGGACCCTGGAGCTGGGGCAGCCAGAACACAGAGAAGAAAGCAGGACTCTTATCTGTGCGAGTCAGCGATTACTTACAAAGTAAACGAGCAATGCAAATAAATGACAAAACTAGGATTGCTTCAGGCTGAAGCTTCCGAGACACATCTGCGATTTGTAAATCTCACACTACTCGCTATTACTCGCTTCCCCATTCATTAACATTGGACTCGCTAGACTCGCAACGAGTAGCGAGTCCTGGGCTCGGACTCGCTAGAGTCAAGCGATTCCGAGTAATTTAGGATTCGCCCATCACTACGGGAGACCATGTCACAGATATATGGAGTAGGCAGGCTGTGGATGGCTTTGTATGTCATGGTTAGGGATTTACCTTGAGTCCTTGGGCAATGGGGAGCTAGTGAAGAGAGGGGAGGCAGGGGAATAATGGGAGGACAGGTGGATTATTTGGGCAGCAGAGTTTACAATAGATTGTAGGTCTGGGGAACTAGCTATCTAGCTTTTGGAGAGAAGTTCCCCTGCAGCCATAGGGAGACAGATAAGGAGTCTTGACGCCACAATGCTTCTCTGGGAAATATGCAAATTGTCACTTCAATGAAGAAGTGGATGAATTCTAGCGCCACCTTTAGGTAACAATCCTCAAATTCTGATCTGGCACAAATCCTTGGTCATATCAAAAGGCTTGTTAAAGAGTCGACTATGACTTTGAGGATTGCTACCTAAAGGTGGCGCTGGAGTTCATCTACTTCTTCACTGAAGTGACAATTTGCATATTTCCCAGAGGAGCATTGCGGCTTTAAGACTCCTTATCAACTTATCTGTCTCCTTATGTCTGCAGGGAAACTCCTCTCCATAAGGTAGATAGCTAGTTCCCCAGACCTCGTCTTAGCCTCTCATACAGCCAGATCAGAATATCCCACACACTACACTGATGAGGGGCAGTTACCCCGAAACGCAGCATCTGTAGTTTGGGGTTCTGATCTGGCACAAATCCATGGTCATATTAGAAGGCTTGTTAAAGAGTCGATTACGACTTTGAGGATTGCTACCTAAAGGTGGCGCTAAAGTTCATCCACTTCTTCATTGAAGTGACAATTTGCAATAGATTGCATGGATATGAGAGTGTTAGAAGGGATGCCACAGGGTGGGAGGTTGCATTAGTCGAGGCAGGGGATGATGAGAGCATGCACTAGTCCTTTTGCAGATTTTTGGTTAAGGAATGTATGGTTCGGGGGAATATCTTTGAGTCTGAGTCAGCAGAAGGTGGAGAAGGCTTGAATATGTGGCTTGTAGTACAGAGGAGTTATTTAATGCTTTTCCAGCTATCTGCTACATGTGTCATTATTCGACAACACAATCACACTAATTAAAATTATTTTTTTCCATTAAAAAAATTCACTTGAAATATTAAATGCATAGGTTGTTAGGTGATAGTACTATTCTGACAGCAGCTTTTAACAATCACACGCTTTTATTTTATGTAGGATTTCCTGAAATCCCCACCTGGAAAACATTTGACCATGTTCTTGACAGGTTAGGACTTCAGATGCCCTCTGTGATTTGACCATAGCAGAGTCTTCTCTAAAATATGTTACAATTACTTTTCAATTCCCAACTCTAACCTGGTTTATGGAAGCTACAAATATTATTGTGTTATATTCTCAATTCTCTTTTATATCCCTTGACATATAAAAGAATGGAAAAGAAAGAAGTATCCTCCTGGAATTCCTTCTTTTTCACAGATCTCACTGCAGAATAACTAGAGAAATTCTATATAAAATAGGAGTCCATAGACTCTTGACATTCAAGTTCAAGATTTTCTAATCAAACTAATGGAAACCAAAGATGTTCAACACAACCATAAATTTCATAATTTTCATAACTCAGTCCTAATACCGTATATACTCGTGTATAAGCCGACCCGTGTATAAGCCGACCCCCCTACTTTTGCCCCCAAAACCTGGGAAAATCTATTGACTCGTGTATAAGCCGAGGGTGGACCCCAGCACAGGTATACAGCCCCCAGCAGTGTGGTACATAGCAGCCCCAGAGGTATATACAGCAGCCCCAGTGGTAGTATACAGCAGCAGCCCCAGTGGTAGTATACATGCAGCTCCAGTAGTATATACAGCCCCAGTGGTATATACAGCCCCAGTGGTAGTATATGCAGCCCCAGTGGTAGTATATGCAGCCCCAGTGGTATATACAGCCCCAGTGGTAGTATATGCAGCCCCAGTGGTAGTATACGCAGCCCCAGTGGTATATACAGCCCCAGTGGTAGTATATGCAGCCCCAGTGGTAGTATATGCAGCCCCAGTGGTAGTATATGCAGCCCCAGTGGTATATACAGCCCCAGTGGTAGTATATGCAGCCCCAGTGGTAGTATATGCAGCCCCAGTGGTATATACAGCCCCAGTGGTAGTATATGCAGCCCCAGTGGTAGTATATGCAGCCCCAGTGGTAGTATATGCAGCCCCAGTGGTATATACAGCCCCAGTGGTAGTATATGCAGCCCCAGTGGTAGTATATGCAGCCCCAGTGGTAGTATATGCAGCCCCAGTGGTATATACAGCCCCAGTGGTAGTATATGCAGCCCCAGTGGTAGTATATGCAGCCCCAGTGGTAGTATATACAGCCCCAGTGGTAGTATATGCAGCCCCAGTGGTAGTATATGCAGCCCCAGTGGTAGTATATGCAGCCCCAGTGGTAGTATATGCAGCCCCAGTGGTAGTATATGCAGCCCCAGTGGTAGTATATGCAGCCCCAGTGGTAGTAAACAGCCCCCCTCCTTATTATGGGTCCCCCAGCAGAAATAAACAGCCCCCCCCTCCTTATCATGTTTCCCCCAGGCTGCGGCAGCTGTGAAAATAACAAACACTTTATACATCACCTTCCGGCGCAGCTCTCCGCTCCTCCGGTCCTCCGCTCGCCGGCTTCTTCTTCTTTCTTGTGTCGGCTTCTGTGACCGCGCGCAGGAAATTACGTCATCTCCTGCGCCCGGTCACATGACACCGGCACAAGAAGGAAGAAGAAGCCGGCGAGCGGAGGACCGGAGGAGCGGAGAGCTGCGCCGGAAGGTGATGTATAAAGTGTTTGTTATTTTCACAGCTGCCGCAGCCTGGGGGTAACATGATAAGGAGGGGGGGGGGCTGTTTATTTCTGCTGGGGGACCCATAATAAGGAGGGGGGGCTGTGTATTGCAATATGCACGGCATCCCCCCGCCGCTGATGGACGGGGGGATGCCATGCATATTCATTGCACTAATGAGGCGGCCCCACGTGACCGCCTGCGGTCACTGCGGCCCCCTCCAGCCACCGGTCACAGCCCCCCCCAGCATACCATATGACTCGTGTATAAGCCGAGGGGGGGACTTTTCAGCCCAATTTTTGGGCTGAAAAACTCGGCTTATACACGAGTATATACGGTAATTATTTTCCTGGAGGGACAGTTCCTACATTTAAAAGGGTGTCCAAGACTTTTATATTGATAACCTGTTCTTAGGACAAGTCATCAATATTTGATTGGTGGGGGTCTGATAGACATCACCCCTGCCGATCAGATGTTCGTCATGATCGATGTGTTTAGTGGCAGAGTGGAACCACAAAGTTCCAACAATTGCTATTGATTCCAATAGGACTGGATATGCAGTAGCCGGTTGTGACCACTATGCAGTTGCCGTAATTGCCGGAAATATATCCGAACCCTGCTGCCATTGGGTAGAGCTGATCAGATATTGATAACCTACTATCTTTAAGGGAACCTTTCACCAGGTTTTTCCTATATAAACTGCAACCCCATCTGTAAGCCCTCATATACAGCATTCTATAATGTTTATTGAAGTTTTGCAATTTACATGAACAAAAAAGAAACCCAAAGCATCAAGTTTAGAAGCAAATACATATCATATGCAACAAGGTAAATGTAGTACATACAAAACCATTACGAATATCCCCGCCCCCGCCATCTACCAATAATTCAGTTCTTCCAAACTTCCTCGCCAGAAGTGAACCCTAACCAATTCTGCTTGTCTTGTAAAGATTGCGACGTTTTAAATTGTCGATATGTGTTCATCACTTTACGGCTAGCTGCAATAAAACTTTCTTTTATCTTTTTCTTTTGGGTTGCTGTGTGAGCCACGATGTGACCCCTAAGTACTGATTTACCCACCGCCCAGTACAAAGCGAAATTATCTTTGTGTTCCGAGTTGTCCAAGGTATATTGCTTCCACCACTCCCTCAGTTTTGTTATAAAATCACCATCACCTGTGAGATAAGTAGGAAAACGCCACAGATAATTATCGGTGCCTTTTGGCTGGGTGTCACAAATGTCCAGCCGAATCGGGTTATGTTCCGAGATGACTGACGTCTCAATCTCAGCCTCCTCCACCCTCCGCATTACCTGGTCATTCGTAAATATCATATCAATTCATGACCACGAGGAATGCGGATGAGAGAAATGAGAATATTCTGCATCCTGTGGGTGTAGCGTTCTCCAGGCATCCAGCAGGCTCGGAGAATCCATTGTGTCTTTCAGGTTTCCCTGTCCTCCACTCATCCGTTGGGAGCCAGCTCCTCCTTCTCTGTCTCTATTCCCATCTAAGAAAGTGATGGGAGTAATGGTGTGCCACGGTCCGCGCTGCTTCTGGATTCAAAGAACTCAACAAAGAGCCCAACAACCTTTCATCCTCTTTATTCCAACGCGTTTCAACCCCACAACCCGGCGTCTTCCTCAGGGATATTCTATTCCCATCTAGTTCCTCAATCATGACTTCATTAAAGTCGCCACCGACTACAATATCACGTTCTGTATATTGTGACACCTCAGTATGTAACACAGAGAAAAAATGAGTGCGTGACGCATTTGGTGCATAAACATTGTATAGGCTAAATCTTTGATCCTAGACATTCAGCACCACATGTACTCTTCTCCCTTCCGAATCCACTTGAACTGACACCAAACTATGGGAAAGATGTTTACTAACTAGTGTCAGAACCCCGTCCTTCCTGCCCTGAGCCCCTGATCCCCAGACTGCACCCACCCACAATATCAGCATGAAAGTGAATTTGTGTGTTTGAAGATGGGTTTCCTGAAGCATTACAACATTTGCTTTTAGCCTTTTCCAATGCCTAAGAACCATACTGCGTTTTGTGGGTGACCTAAGCCCCTTTACATTCCAGGATATAATGCGTACCTTGGCTCATGGGATGTGCCTCCCCTGGGCCCCGGATGTAAAGTCTGGGATAGACAAACATGGACTCTCCTTCTGGTCATAGAACAGAAAGAAGGCGTGCATTTTCCTCCTGACTGTATTGGAAGTATCTGTCTCCTGGTAGTGGCCCATATATAAAAAAAGACAAACAATAAACTCCACCCACTCCCAACTGTCGTAGCAAACTCCCCTCACCCCTCCCCCCCCCCCCTGAACCCATAGCTTCAGAAATGCTTCCATTTTTTCTGCGGGATCTCATTCCGACCACGCCTCAGGTCAAGTAAATATTTCCCACTCAGGTATCCATTATTGCTTACCTAAATAAGTATCTAGATGAAGAGATGAATCCACAACCTCTGATTGCCCTTTACCATGAGCTATGTCTCGCATGACTATTAGCAAAAAATATTTCCCCCTCAGAAATTCACAATAGCAAATGTCTATGAACCCTCACAAAGGCCATGAGTCTAGTATATCCGTGGCATCTCAATCCGACCATGACATGTTAAAGGTATGCTGAATGTTCAAGTCATGTTATGAGTTTTATCAAAGATCATGTCTGTCCCCTCCAGCTCCCTCCCCAACCCTCGCCACCACATCCTCACCCCCTCTCCCCAACTCCCACGCAATATAAAGCAGGTGTAGGAGGGAGAAAGTCGGCGGGACACAGAAGACAAAGGGAGGGAAAAGAGAAGGAAAAAAAAAAAAAGGGGGGGAATAAGGGGAGAAGAAGTGGGGGGCATTGAAAGGGGTACAAGGAATGTATCCGCCACAAGTTCGAGGAGATTCTTTCTTGCCCCCGTATAAGTAAGGTCTAGCAATCAATAGTCGCTGCGGAAAACAACATTCGGGATAGAAAAAGTAACAAGGGGAAAAAGTAATGCAGGATACATCAGATACCAAATGTGACGCTGGTTCGTCTGGGATAAATCTCTCGCAAGTCCCCCTCTCCTCCACCTCTGGACATCGGCGTGCTTGTGGTCACGCTATCCCTCTGGCCTCCTTGCGACCCGACCTTCCACTCGCCACCTGCGACCAGCTCCTGTCTGCGGTTTCATCAACGACAGCTCTCTCCCTTCCGTCCAGGGTGTCTTCTTCCCGAGTGGCATAGTCACTATTTGGCGATTTTCCGGATCTCCCAGTATCCAGTGTATTATTTCTTTGCGGCATCTGTTTGGCCTGTTGAATATTCTACAACGCCGCTTCGTTATTTATAAAGGAGAGCATTTCACCATCCGGAGCTCTAAATCGTAACGTAGCAGGGAAGGCCAACTTGAATCATATGTTTTTCTGGTATAAGAGCATGCTGGCCGGACTAAAGCTTTCCTTTTGCGGGCCACAGCAGCAGAATAGTCACCATATAAACGTACTCTATGTCCCTTGATCAGCAAAGGTCGGCGTTGCATTTTGAATTCCCTGAACACTTTTTCCTTCTCCTTGTAATCAAGAAATTTGGCTGTGACCTGCCTGGGGCCTTCAGATGGATCTTTAGGCGGTCCCAATCGATGCACACGCTCTATAGTGTATTTGCGTTGAAACCCAAGCATTCTGGGTAGTTCTATCTCCCAAATATCATCTAATTGGGCGCTGAACACGATTCCGGTAGACCGACCATTCGCAAGTTGTTTCGCCTGTAGCGATTCTCCAGGTCGTCCATTTTCTCCTCAGCAGCAGAAGAATGTCTCAGCAGCGTCGCCACCTTGTCTCAAGACTGCTGATTCTGTCCTCCGCCTCTGACACTCGTCTTTCAGCCTCAGTCAGCCTTTCCCCGTGTTGCTCAGTGGTACGTGTCAGAGCCGAGACAGATTCTAATATCGTTTCACGCAGTGTGTCCCTCAGGTCAGCTGCAATAAATGGGGTGACCGCTCTGGCCAATTCTTGTACATCTATGGTACCAATCCCCTTACCGGTATATGGGGTATTTGTGAGGCCTGGGTCCCGACGTTCAGTGTATCGTGTGGCGGACTCAGTGATTTCTCTCTCCCCAGGCTCCTCTCTCCCCCGCTCACACCCCTCCTCCTTTGTCACCTCTGCGGCAAATGCGGACCTCATTTTCCCCCGCTGTGAAGCTGTTCCCGCCAACATCAGTGATGGGATTGCGCGCTCTTTGTCCTCCCTCAAGCGCTAGCGCCATTTTGGCTGGGGTCCCGCTCAGTTTTCCGTTTGCGCGCTCCGCCGTCTTCCTTCCCAGTGCTCCGAGGACATAACGGTCTAGTGTGCCCGGCATCAGGTCTGTTCCCGTTACCTGGTATGTGGGTTTTGGGTCACTATTCTCGTTAAAGTCGGATTTGCGGAGTGGTCCTTGGGGCTTTCTGTCCTATGCTTGCATCGCCGCAACGCCGGAACCGGAAGTCCGGACCTTTATTTTAACGTCGCATCGCCGCAGCCCCTTAACTTGAATTCATGCGTTCCTCTTTTATTTTGGGATATTCTTCTTCAAGCACTTCCTTAACAAACTTGCCATAATGGTTAAAAAGTTATATTTTCTGTTTTGACTTGTAAAAGTTGCTTTTATTCATTTCTATGTCTTGCTTAGTAGACTGCCCCTACAGAATTGTATGTGAGTTTTGTAAAAGGGCTATCTATTTTGCAGCAAAAATGTAAGTATATTATATCACCAAGACACATAAAGCCCTTTAGTTCGGTAAAAAAGTTTGTGCTAATTTCTGGCAAAAAAGATAGATGCGCTCTGAAGTCTCGTTTGACACGCTAGGAAAAAGCACGAGATTGCAAAGCACCGGCACTCAGATGCCGGCGTTTGAACTGCGCTCAGGGCTCCAGCACCATAGAGATGAATTGGCAGCGCTGACGCCGGTTACCAAGGCGGCAACACAGCATCAAGCTCCCAAATTCTATGTTTTTAACGGAACCCCCCTGAGCACAGCAAATAGCGCTAATCTGACCCTGGCCTAACAGTCATTCTGTGCTAAATGAGTTCCTGTAGATGGACTTGTAGGCACAGGATGACTGTTCAAACCAAGTTCAAGTGGTCAGTGCACCATGGAGCGGCCAAACATTTCAGTACACCTTCCGATCTGCTTGTTCCCAGTCTATCTATGCCCTCCCTCAGATCTACTAAGCTAGAACTTTCAATCAAAGAAGAGGGGATGGTGGAGATAGAAGGATTACAAGCAGGTGGGCAGCTGCACTGAAATGTTTGGCAACACCATGATGCACTGAGCACCTGTACCTGGTTTAAACAGTCATTTTATGCTGACAGAGGCCCTTTAACACTTTAATCTTGTGCACAGAGAAGTGCATGCATCTTGTGCATGCACCAGAATTGTGATTGACAGCACTAGCTTTCTTTCAAGTGAAAGGGGTCAAGAAAAGTAAAACATGTGTTGGAGAACAGTCCTCTAAACCTCTTGGTGAAAGAGAGAATGTGTTGGGGAGTTTTCTCTTTCAAATAAATTATTTTTGTTGTCTTTATTTTTCCTGGGTATCTGATAGATGCCTCAACATTACTAACCCCTAGACTTGATGCCAGATGACATTACACAGCTGGCATCAACCCAAATATCATTACCCCATTTGCCATCGCACCAGGACAATAGAAGAGTGGGTGAAGTGCCAGGAGTGGGGATTACTATATACAGTGGAGCTTACATCTACAGTCACTTTCAATATGCTTATGGACTGTGAGAGAAGATCCATTCAAATACAGGGTGAAGATTACGAACTCTTTATACATGTTGTCTATCCTCAATAGGATTTGAACCAAGGACAAAACAATAGTGTTAACTACTAAGCCACCACTCTACTAAAATCACAAAAGCATGATGTCTAGAAAACCTATATCTCCACACAGCTGCGTGCTTAGTATATACTAACAGATTGAGTCGATAAGATTCCTGTCAAGACATCTGTCCATAGTTGTGTGGCCATGTTTCCTAGCCCCTCTCCATTTTGACCCCTCTCTATTTCCTGATCTACTTCCCTGGAGGGATATCTGGCTAGTCCTGTGTTTGAGATTTCCTAACCGAGGCTCCACAGACTCTATTTGCATATTCATAATTCCCAGGGGGCAATGCGCCTAGGAATTCACTGTGTTGAGCGCTTTAGCCAGCTGCCCGCAGTGTTTTTTTGGACTGGTCTCCCTGAGATCAGTGAATGCTTTGTGATGTTGGTCTACTAGGCCTTGCTTCCATCTAGCCAGAATCCTACTCCACACTGATGAGGGGCAACACCCCGAAACAGCTGTCTGTGGATGGATACCTGGCCTTGGATATTCCCCTTGTCATATCTCTAAGCTTGTAAAAGAGCTGGATATTGACTAAAAGGGCCACTTAACATGGTGGTTATGGTGTTCTCCGCAAGGAGCCACCCCTTGGCTGGGTCCTTCCCTGGAGGGATATCTGGCTAGTCCTGAGTTTGAGACTCCTAACCGTGGCTCCACAGACTCTATTTGCATATTCATAATTCCCAGGGGGCAATGCGCCTAGGAATTCACTGTGTTGAGAGCTTTAGCCAGGCTGCCCGCGGTGTTTTCTTGGACTGGTCTCCCTGAGATCAGTGAATGCTTTGTGATGTTAGTATATACTAACAGATTGAGTCGATAAGATTCCTGTCAAGACATCTGTGCCCAAGTCCATAGTTGTGTGGCCATGTTTCCTAGCCCCTTTCCCTTTCGACCCTCTCTATTTCCTGATTTTCTTTTCTCTTCTATTATCTATTTTTGTTATTCAGATTTTAATTTATGGAAATTATAATTCATGTATTTTTGTTGTTATGGAAACGTACTCCTGTTTGTTGTTAAGCAATTTGTGCTATTGCCGGTAATTACTTGAATTTTGCACACGTGGTGCATTGTGTTTTTCTTACTTTTAAAAAATGTAAAAAATAGAGAGAACTTAAAAAATACATTTCTGCCTTATGAAAGATATTACAGCTTTAGTTAAGCTGAAAAAAAAGTGAAGTTATTAAGCTCAAATTATCAATTAGCTGGCCTGGGAAAGTCAATGTTGGAACTCATTAATTTTTCTTGTTCGGCTATAGTACATCCACATATCTGATCCATTACAGAATGTCCTTTCAATAAATATTGGGACTAATTAGATTTAAATATCATATATCATTATAGAATTAGATATCCCAAGGCAATATTTTCCGCAGTGCAGCTGCGAGCCGTGCGCCATTAGGTTGTTCCTGGCAGAATCACCAGGAATCAAGGTATGAGCCAAAACAACACTCGCATCCAGATTATGTTCAATCAACTTTACTCTAGGTGTTTGAAAATATCATTTCCAACTAGTAATAACTACATAGTTTACAAATAATAAATTGGTTATTAAAATCCCATCTATGTGTAATAAATGAATATACTGTAGTTCCAAGGTTCATTAATTTTCGAAAAACAGAAATTTGGGAAAAATGTTGAAATCCTGCCATGGCTGTGGAATTTCAAGGACAGTCAACTACGCATCTATTATCAGACATCTGAAAAGAGTAACCAGCTTGTTGTTCTCTTTCCCAGGAGCAGATAAGCTTGTGAGCAGCAACCATATATTTAGAGCTCGTCCTGCGAGATCAGGAAAGCCTTTCCAGAGAAGTCCTTGGCCCTGGATAATAACTGAATAACTCAATTAAACATCACCTTCAACTTTCAGACTTATGATGTGATCTTGACCCTCCAAGGTCAAGGATATTTTGGAATTACCCGTATATACTCGTCTATAAGCCGACCCGTGTATAAGCCGACCCCCCTACTTTTGCCCCAAAACCTGGGAAAAACCTATTGACTCATGTATAAGCAGGGTGGACCCCAGCACAGGTATACAGCCCCAGTAGTGTGGTATACAGGCCCCCCAGTGGTATACAGGCCTCCCAGTGGTAGTATACAGAGCTTCCCCAGTGGTATATACAGGCCCCAGCAGTATATACAGCAGCCCCCAGTGGTGTGTATACGCAGCCCCAGTGGTAAACAGCAGCCCCAGTGGTATATAGCAGCCCAGTGGTATACAGCAGCCAGTGGCAGCCCCAGTGGTAATAGCCCGTGGTATACAGCACCAGTGGATGCAGCCCCACCTGTGTTGTAAGGGCCCCCTCCGCTGCTTATACTTACCATCCCCGATCTTGTTGCACCGCCGGTCTTCTGTTGCTCCGTCCTCCATGCTCCCGGGTTCCGGTGCATCCAGGAATCCCCCAGGGCGTCGCAGTTTACGATGGACGTCATCGTGCGGACGGCCCGGGGATCCGGATGCAGCCGGACGGGAGCATGGAGGACGGAGCACAGAAGACCGGCGGTGCAGAAGACCGGGGATGGTAAGTTAAGCGGGGGGGGGCCCTTACAACAGAGGGGGGGCGAGTGCCAGCATTTGGGGGCCACTGGGGCTGCTATACACCACTGGGGCTGCTGTATACCGTATTGACCCGTGTATAAGCCGAGGGGGGGACTTTTCAAGCCCAATTTTTGGGCTGAAAAATTCGGCTTATACACGAGTATATACGGTACATATTCTATCTGCTTAATATCTTTGTAATCTTTACTTTTTTTTTATAAGAAATGTAGATAAAATAATGAAATAAGAAAATAAAACAGAATTAATATCTTAGAATGTTGTAAGCGTCCTACATAGATAGGCTTTAATCCATTTAAGGAGGACCTCTCACCCCCCTGCTGCATGGCAATCTAAATGCAGCATGTCTGCTGCATTCAGGAAGGGGTCCCCCATGTGTCTGTGTGCTGTGTACTCCGAGATATAGCCTTTGTAAAACGTACAGTTAGAAGCTATGGAGGCAGTCACTGTGGCTGGAGGGAGCTTGACTGACTGTGGCCATTCCATCCCCCACTGACTCTGTGTGTTGCTTCTGCTGTGAAGTTTATGCTTTGTCAGGGCAGGACTCTGGAACTGACGTCAGGACAAATGATTTGCATGCTGTGAGTGACAGAGAGGAGGAGGGCAGAGTCATCACAGCAGAAGCAGCACAGAGAGGCAGGGCCAGAGATGAATCTTATTACAATATTACGCCCATCGGGGCGTGATAAAGGATCATGGAGGCTGCTAACCAACACGCCCAGGGGGACTATTGCATATAGCCCCCACTTCATTATCATCCTAATGAGTAAGTATAAAAACATTTTTCACAACATTGAAAACAAGCATTTAGCAGAGAGAGGATAGTTATAATGGTAATAGGAAGGGGCAGGGACATGTATTGATAGGTTAGGTGGCTTTTAGGAGATGACAGGCTCCCTTTAACCCATGATGGGGCAGCATGGTGGTTCAGTGCTTAACTCTTATTTTGCAGTACTAAACCATGAGCTTCTCTAGGCCATCTCTCTGACATTCTTTAATCCCTTAGATTATCAGAATTCTGTTGTTTCTCTGCAGATTAACCACTTGTGGCTGCAATTATTCACCATAACAACTGTGCTGCATCTTCACTCCCTACTGGAGATGAGCTGACCTGTAGAACTTTGGGTTCTGTGGTTCAGCTGGACTTTTTTAAATGTTCTGTTCTAGGCCTAAACTTGACCGAACCTCATTGGAAGTCAATGATTGAGCAGTCCGGCTCTCCGCCCACATACAGCCAGCCATAAGCAAAGTACTTCCCGGGGAGGGCAAGGTTTTGTAATTTTTTTCGTACACACTACATCCGATAACACTGATTTTACACCCAGTGCATGCCGATCAAACACTGCAAGCAGCTTGCACTGGGCTGAGCACCGAATGTATCCAAGCACAGCGATGCTTGCTCCACAGTGGTTTGCAAACTTAAAGCACCTGAAAGCTAACATTTTTATAAAGTTTGTGTTCTGTAGGAACACCAAAATTTAAAGCTTGATTTACTCATCCCTACTCCCTACCACTGGAGGCCTCTGTTTTATTCTGCAGTTGCCTTTTGCTAAGGTGGCAAATTCTAAACAGATGAAAGCCATCACGTTTCTGGCTTGGGCCTACATAAAGCCATATGAAACATTCAGTCATTGCTTAAGTATTGTTCCTAGCTGTTTGTCCATTTCCGTCTTAACCAGGCAGTCCCCACTTCTTTTCAGATTGTTTCCTACAACTCATATTGCTACCTTCAAGATCGTCTACTACCGCAAATTGTTACCAGCCATTGGTTTCCTCATGTCCTCCACCAGTATCGTAACACTGAGGCATTCTTCGCAAAATTGTCCACTATTAGAAAGCATCTTTTCAATAGATCCATTTTGCAAAACAAAATAAAAAATACTGCATGCTTATCATGACAAGCACCGTTGCACTGATGACCTTGGTGTGTCTCCCGGTGGTTGATTAGATCTTTATCTATGCCATTAAGAAACACTTCTGCATATTGATTATGTCATATGAATTGTGCGAGACACAGCCCAGAAATCAGAGGAATGAAACTGGTCTAAGACATAGTATACAGTGTGTATATTTTATTTTGCATGCCTGAGCTATTAAGTGGAGGAAGTTCACTAGTGGACAAACCTTATAACTCCTCATGCAGAATGAATCTACCTCTCCCCTTGTTCCTCTGTAACATCTTTTCTTGACAATCTCTTCACTACTCATTTCCCAGCAAATCCAGTTTACAATAAAAAATAAGGTTGACTACAAAATGCGCCCCCATATAACTCTGCTTTAATCTTCTATTACCTATCCACATGAAATCTTGGGTCTCACAGACCTTAACGCTTCTCTATTCTGTTCATTTTATTGTCTCCAAGATTACTCCTGTGTGTCTTTCAAATGCTAGACCTCGCTAACCAACATCCTACCATATAAACTCTTACTGTTAACTCACCTATTATAACTATAAACACAACTACAGTAGCCATGCAGCTATTACACTATGATGTGAACTTGCTACGGTAACCCTGTGATTATCCTTCCCTCTACATTCTCAGACATTAGCCAATATATTACGGGTAGAAATGATTGATTCTTTGGAAATTCTAATTCACCAGTTTTCAGATTCACTATAAAGCAGCTGCTGCATTCCCTGCCTCTACTTTTATGTAAGTTATAACAGTCATTTCTGATTGGCTGTACTAACCATATGCTTTAATAGCTGCAAGGCAATGGAGGAAAGGCCACACAGTCAAACATAAGGTCATATTAGCCTTCTTTGTCTCATTCAATTTCCTGCTTTGTGTAAAATAGCAGCGCCAATTTTGGGGGCGCATCAAAGTTGACTAGCTGTTTACGGATTTACTCAGCACAGGGATGTCTACAGAATGATGGCTGCAGTCAGGTACTGCACACCTTCCCTTCATTGATTTACAAAGGGGGCGATTATGCAGTACCCAACTGAGGCCACTATACATTTTTGCAAAAAGGGTTGGCAACAGGGCACCTTTGCATTGGTAGGCAGCAGTGCTTACCACTAGACCACGGCACCTATAAAGGGTTTGCAACAGGGCTCAAACCGGGCACCTTTGCATCGGTAGGCAGCAGTGCTTACCACTAGACCACGGCACCTATTACTATTTTGCAAAAAGGTAAGACACCAAAGGCCACTATACAGTTGACAGATGTGCAGCACAGTCCCGCAACTGAGTAGTTCCGGCCGGCAAGAACATGATCAGTTCCAGGTTATGTACCCTTACCAATCAGACATTGATAATAGATAGATAGATTATAATCTATCATTACCATAGGTCATTGATATTAAAATATTGAACAACCCCTTGAACATCTCTCTACTTCACATGTACCTGACTATATAAATACAAATTCACTGAACTCCTAAACTACCGTAATGTATATAATTGATGAAACGTAACTCTCCAATGTGGGCATCAAAACACATGAGGGTTCATCAAATATACCCACTTTGCCTATTTTACCTCGCCCTACTGTTCAAAAGAACATACATTCTTCTAAGTTGTAAATTGGGCACGAAAATATATTGAAACTTTCTTAAGGTCATCATAGTGGGATTGAGAATATGGTTCATTCTTTCGTAAAGTTCTATCAGTTTTTATACATCTATTTATTTATTTAAATACTAAGGTAAGAAAATGAAATCTGGAAGGGATACATAACCCTGTAGGAATCATATTTAATTAAAATAATTTAAATAATAAAAAAAACCTTGAATGAGTGAAGTTGTTTTAAGTGTTTTCTTATCTTTTATGATAGCTCTTTTTAATATAACCTTCATTTAGATATAACACTCTAAATGTCACATTGGGACCTGCTGAGTACCGCTGCTGATTCCCCCTTTTCAGATCTTAATTTTGCTGTTATTTTTTTCAATTGCGGCAGAACTTTTTGTTCTTTAATTGTCAAGTTGCTCATTTTTATTTGCATTTTGATAGAATTATTACATCTTTTGTGTTAAAACAAGAATCATTTTCAGATTAGTATTGTTTTCACACTTTTCCCTCTTCCTATTTCTTATTTAACTACATTGGCTGCTTAATTCTATTGAAAGTACAATGAGATTTCTTAAGTATTTGATCCTACTGCGCTTACTCTGTGATGTCGAGCAGATTTCTCTTTTTAATATAGGTAGATAAGATCAGACTCAGATTTTCCCTAAAATGACATTTAATTAATTTCAGTTAAGATTGACTAAATACTTAGTATTGTTTGAAAGGGCAAATGTCCATCAAGTTCAACCATGAGATAAAAGGAGGAAAGAGGAGATAAAATCTTAACCTCTGCTTCCAATTACTGATCCAACGGACGGTAAAAAATTCGAACAGACGAAAGTCACACTTGGGAAAAGTTGAAGGTCTTACAATGGCCCTCACAGTCCACTGATCTGAACTTCATTGGAAATCTGTGGCTAGACCTGAAAAGAGCAGAGCATCTTTTTTTTTTTTTTAAGGTTGAAGGAAGACTTTAAGTCCATCTAGTTCAACCCATCGCCTTTAACATATTGTAAATTACAAAAAGGAAAATAGTGCCTAGTAGCACCCTCTTTTGCAAGTATCACAGCTTGCAAATGCTTTTTGTAGCAGCCAAGTGTCATTCGATTCTTTTTTGAAGGATTTTCATCCATTACTTCCTTGGAAAAGTCTTCCAGCTCTGTGAGATTCCTGGCTCGTCTTCCAGTTCTGTGAGATTCTTGGGTGGTCTTTCATGCTCTGCTCTTTTGAGGTCTAGCCACAGATTTTCAATGGTCTTCAGATCAGGGGACTGTGAGGGCCATTGTAAAACCTTCAGCTTGTGCCTTTTGAGGTTGTATATTGTGGAGTTTGATGTGTGTTTAGACTTATTATCCATTTGTAGAAGCCATCCCCTTTTCAACTTCATCTTTTTACAGATGTTGTTAAGATTGCATCAAGAATTTATTTAATTTCATTGAATCCATTCTTCGGTCTACCTGTGAAACGTTCCCATACTATTGGCTGCAACACGACCTCAAAGCATTATTCATTTACCCCCATGCTCAATGGTTGGTGAGATGTTCTTTTCCTGAAATGATGTGCCTTATTTTCTCCACACACTCTTTTGATAGCTGTGGCCAAATAGTTCAATTTTAACATCATTGGTCTACAGGACTTGCTTTCAAAATGCATCAGTTTTGTTTGGATATTCTTTTCCAAAGTTCTGATGCTGAGTTTTATGGTGCGGGTGCAGGAGAGACTTTCTCCTGATGAGCTTTCCATGAAAGCCATATTTATGCAGATGTCTCTGAACAGTAGCACAATGTACCACAACTTCAGAGTCTGATAAATGTTCCTAAAGATCTTTTGCAGTCAAGCAAAGTTCTAATTTGCCTCTCAAGCAATCCTACGAGCATCTCTAACAGAAATTTTGCTTGGTCTTCCAGACCTTATTTTGACCTCCACTGTTTCTGTTAACTGCCATTTCTTAAATACATTTCGAACTGAGGAAAAGACATCTCGAAAATGCTTTGCTATCTTCACCAAGACATCTGCTTTATGGGCCTCCACCATTTTCATTTCAGGCCTAAACAGCTGCTTTGAATAACTCATGGCTGCTGTTTTTGGCACAAGGCTAGAGGAGGCTGAATTTTCATAAAACTGTGAAATTTTCATCACCTGACTTTTCCTTGTCATCAATAATTTTTATTAAATTTCCATCACATAAGGGACAATCAAACAAGCATTAATAAAAGGGGGAAAGCCCCAACAATAGAGCAACAATAGAGCAAAATTGAGGAAGGAGGGGGAGGGAACAGGGCTGGGGGGGAGGATGGATAAGGGGGAAAATTAGGATACATATGATATTCAAACTAGTCTTCAAAAATAGCAGAGTCTCTCCATTTGGGAGGTATGAAAGCTTGGTGGTTTGGCCTTTGAGCGTGTAAAGTTTGAGGTGCCAAGAGCCCCTATAGGGGTGCTGAAGAGTCAGAAAAAACTTCGTCACTTATAGACCATCATTTTGTTTAGGACAGCATCTCCAATATCCCCGAATAATATCCGATTTGCAAAGGGAGAAATCACGAGGGTTCAGGGGAGACCAGTTAGAAGGGGTGTAACGAAATAGGGGAATTAGGTGAGGAAGGAGCAGGATGGCTCGGCCCAGGGAAAACAAGGGGAGGGAATATCAAGGGGGGAGGTGGGGAGAGAGAAAAGGGGGAGGGAGAGAAAGATATATAGTGAGAGAGGGAGCAAAAGGGAAGGGCAGGGGGGATCCCTGAGCTGATAAACCACACAACGCGAAGTCCACCCACAACACTCAGCGCCCACAGAGATCAGAAGGGGATCTCTATCGCCGAGGGTGGCATGCCCAGATATCCCAGGCTTCAGCCACATACCTTCTCGTGGGCCCGTCCATAGCCAAGTAATACTCAAGGCAGAATATGGCATTCAGTATGTCCGTCAGATGTGCTATAGAAGGGGGGAGTCAGCCTTCCACCTAGCTGCTACACAACTTCTGGCAGCAGTCAACAGATATGTAATGAGATTTCTGAGGACTGGGGGAAAGGCCTCTATCCCTATGTGGAGAACTGCTAACTGGGGCGTCAGGAAAGACTGGATCCCTGTAAGGGACTCCAGAAGACCCGAGACCGTGAGCCAGAAAGGCGTCAGCCTAGGGCAACCCCACCACATATGGGCCGGGTCTCCTTTCTTGCCACAGTTTCTCCAACACAGGGAAGAACCCCCGTTGGAGTTCTATATGATTAATGTAGTTGGAAACCCTAACTACGCAGCCGACCGCGCCCTCCCAGTCCTCGTGGTCAGCCGCGAAGTCCAAGTCCTCCTCCCATTTTCTCATATAGCTAAGCTTAGCCGGAGTCGAGACCTCCAGAAGACTTCCATATATCAGAGGGATACCCTTTGTGGTTTTAGGGTCTGACCCAACAAAACATCGCAAAGGGGATATCCTGGGGGTTTAAGGTCATGGCGGCATGTCCGAGAGCGAAGGAAGTGAGAAATTTGACCATATTGGAGAAAAGTATTACCCAGGGAGGGGTACTTGGCAAGGAAGGCTCTGAATGGCATCAAATTATTATCAACACAAAGGTCGCCTAATGAGCCAATTCCCCCCTCCGACCAATGAGAGAGGGTCAGCGAGGGGACGAGCAAGCGGAA
Source organism: Allobates femoralis (assembly GCA_033576535.1). NCBI lineage: Eukaryota > Metazoa > Chordata > Amphibia > Anura > Aromobatidae > Allobates > Allobates femoralis. Next base: position 43,543,496 of record JARQOC010000008.1, on the reverse strand, counting down.
GGCAGCCAAGGGCACCTCGGTCAAAGGCAACTTAGTCCAACCCCTCGCGAACCCCCCAAAGCCCCAACAGGGCCCGGACTGTGAGCAACATGTCGTCCCGGGCAAAGCTCCCAGGGATTCAGCCACTAATAGTAGTTTAAGGGAGTCTCCCATAGATTCAGATTTTTCTATTTGATGCCAACCTCCACTCTCCCCTTCCCGCCACCAGGACCTCGCCCCCTCCAGGATGATTGCTTTAAGATATGATAATACATCGGAATCCCCATGCTCCCTTTGGTCAGCTTCAAGTACATGATCGATTTCCCCACCCTAGCTGGCTTGCCCGCCCACACAAATTTATTAATTAAGGATTGAAGTTTTGAAATCAGTCCCAGTGGGTACCTGATCGGCAAACACCGAAAGATATAAATAACCTTTGGGAGCCAAAGCATTCTCACCGCCTGTATCCTCGCGATCCACGTCATCGAGGCGAGGAGGAACGTCTCAAGGGCCTCACGCAACTTATCCATCAATCTTCGGATATTCTGGGAGGCAATCTCTCTCGAGGGACAGAGGAAAACTCCCAAATACGGAATACCCAAAGGGCACCACGCAAAGGGGTATATCCTCCTAAGAAGGGCCTCCTCTCCCAAAGAGACATGAACCGGAAAGATCATTGATTTATTCATGTTTAACTTATAGTAAGATATCTCTGCAAACCGGGTTAGGGATCCCATTATCCCCGGGAGGGAGGAAATGGGACTGAAGGTGGAAATGATGACGTTGTCAGCGTACAGGCCTACCACATGCCTTTCCCCCCCAACAGATATCCCCTCTATCGTTTCATTCATCCGAAGGGAGACCGCCAATGGCTCCATCATGAGGGCGAAAATCAGGGGGGAGAGGGGGCAGCCTTGCCGCGTGCCGTTTGTGATCGAGAATGCCCGACACAGGACGCCTGCAGAAAACACCCTAGCACATGGGTGCGTATACAGACTAAGGACTGCGGACAAGATAGGGCCTGAAAAAGCCAAAGGTGCAGAGGACCTCCCGGAGGTATCCCCAGTGAACCCTGTCGAACGCTTTTTCCGCGTCCAAAGACAGGAACACACCGGGGGCACCTTTCCTCTCCACCACCTCTATCAGGTCCAGCATCCTTCTTGTCCCATCACGGGCCCACCTGACCTTTCCTAATGATGATAGTGAACAAGCCATAACCCTAACAAGCTAATGAAAGCTTTAAACCTTGGTCAAAGTTATCTGAGCACACAAATCTCCAAAGGCGCCCAAACTTTTGCATCGGCTAATTTCCTTTTGAAAATGTTTAAAATGTCAAAGTTGAAAAATATTTTTTTTTTTCCTAAAATACAAAAGAAATGTGTCCTCTATAACATTATGCCTTTTAGAGATCATTTAATCTTCAACTTGCTTAACGGTTTACAATACCAGAATATTTGAGTATGGGTGTCCAAACGTTTGCATGCGACTGTATATATTCTGCACCATCCATATTACGAAAGGTGTTTCATACTTTTCATAAAAATGCTCTAGATTTTAAAAAATAAATGAATAAAAAAATCTGAATTTAAAAAAAGCTAGTCTTTAAAAATCAACAAACACTGGCAATTAAAGGGATTTTTCTAGATTAGAAAAAATAGTCAGAACATTTTTCTTATAGCTACCGATGGACAATAGTTTACTTTGTAAGTTGAGTATGAACAATTATTTACTTGGGAAAAAAATGGAAAAATAATATTTTTGGAATGATCCGTTTTGTACAAAATACGTACTTATTTTTCTGTTAGAAGGGTATGTTTGTTTTTGCCGATCGGTGTTATCTTGTACCGCAAGTTTTGTCAATAAAAGAAAAAATTTCTCTTTTCTTTTTACGGTATATATATATATATTTGGCGTACCAATGAATGGGATGAATTGTAACGCCACACACAAACCAAGGACTAAAGTGAAGCTGTGTTTGAAAGAAAATGAAACCCCTTTTCTCTAATCATGGACCTTTAAGACTAAAAATAAAGCAATTACTAAGGAGGAGAAATAACACGAATAGTTTTCCTATGATATTCTGGATCCAAACACTTGAATATGTCATACAAAGAGGCACGTTTTATGACCATGAATTTATCATTTTGAACCTGAGATATCAGGGAAAAATAAATTTGAAACTCCTCTTTTCTTTATTTTTTTATCACCTATTTTAACATATAGATAGCTTCACATTTTAGAGGAAAATAAATGGATGCCTTGTTTCTTAAATTTTGTTGATACTTAAAGGGGTATGGCTCCAGCAAACAAAGTACATTTTAATAAATAGGTCTAGGAATAATAACAATTTCCACAATTGGCTGTGTTAAAAAATGTTCCTGTGCTGAGATAATCTTATACATGTGTCCCTGTTGGGTACTGTGTAATGGCTGTGTTTGATCAAACAGAGGTAGTAAAATTCATGATTGGTACATATCGCAGCTCCTGGGAAGCCTAAGGGGTACTTCACACACAGCGATATCGCTGCAACGTCACAGGTTTTGTCACAGCGTTATTGTTGTGTATGACACACACCAGCGATCGCCCCCCTGCTGGGAGATGGCTGATCGTTAACGAATGGCCGGGACCATTTTTCGATCGGCGATCTCCCACTGGGCATGCTGCATCGTGGTGTCTGACCGGGGCAACAACCAGTGATCCCCATTCTGCACCCAAGAACCTGACTTATCTCAACGACCATCGGATGTTGGCCGAAGAATGGGGATCGCTTGTAAGTCCGCCTGTGTGGAATCTCACCAGCAACCATGTAGCGACGCACCAGCGATCCCGGCCAGGTCAGATCGTTGTCGGGATCGCTCGTGTGTCGTTACGTGTAACGGGGCCCTAAGTAACTTATGATAAGTGATTATACATACAAAACAGCAGAATCTCACTGCTGCTATTTTCTGAGGCAACACATCTCTTTGACTGAGGTAACACATTTCTCTGTCTGTGTTATCACAAGAATTACTGTACCTGACAGGTCATAGAAGCTCAGTTCCTTCCTCATTGACTTGATGTATGATAATCTCAGTGGGCTGCAGATATTACAGAAATTTCAAGTGATAAAATGAACAGGGAAATATGTTACCTCATGCAGGGAAATGTGTTGCCTCAGAAAGTAGTGGCTTTGAGCCCTATTGTTTCACCTTTATGCTCAATACATGCATAGCAGTGCACATTTATAAGATTATCTCAGCACAGGAATATTTTTTTAATCAGATTCAAGATCTTTTGATAAAACTTTATTTGTGGTGCAATCTACGATTACTGGCATCTTATAATCACACAGGCTATATTCACACATCTATGTTTCACGGTTCAAGTATGGATCGCACTGCACCAAGCAGAGGTGCTAAAATTTATGATTGGCACATATCACAGCTCCTGGGAAGCATAAGTCACTTATGATGCATGAGTATACAGACAAAAAAGTAGATTATTTTCTGAGGCAACACATCTCTATGCCTGAGGTAACACATTTCCTTGCCTGTTTTATCACAGGAGTTAATGTTTTGACAAATTATAGAAGCTCAGTTCTTACATTATTGATTAGATTTCTGATAAGCTCAATGGATTGCAGATATGACAGAATCGTTCTGTGATAAAACAAGCAGGAAAATGTGTTACCTCATGCAGGGAACTGTGTTACCTCAGAAAGTAGCAGTTTGAGCAGAAATTGTTTAATCTTTTTGCTCACTAAATCATAGCAGGGACACATTTATAAGATTATCTCAGCAAAAGGAATTTTTCTTAACACATCCAATTCTGGAACTTATTATTATGCCAAGATCTTTTGATTAAAATGTACTTTGTTTGTGGTACAACCCCTTTAATATTGTTAAACTACCCTTACTGGCATCTTATAATCACACAATCACACATCTATTTTTCATGGCCCAAGTATGGATCATGCTGGACAAATTAGACGAAGGTCTCCTGACCTGGACTTGACAACATCATAAATATACATTACGTTGTTGAGTTCAGGTCAACATATTTGCAGACGGGCTGTGCACCATGGTTTGTTCTCAGACTTTGAAACATGAATGTGTGAATTTGGCCTTGGAGATTCTAAAAGCTCCTAAATTATAGAATATGGAAGTCAACTGCAAATTCCTAGTCTCAAAGCTTTACGATAGATAGAGTCCATTAACGTCTTCTGGTCATTTAATTCTGAGAAGGTGTGGATCATTCAATATTTTTTGATTTTCAGTTTTTATTTCTTGCATTATAAGATATAATATTTTTCTATATTTTAGAATTATATATAGTTGTGGTAAACATTGACACATGTAATAAACCTAACGACATAAAGGGTAAAACATGAAATATTGACTGTGGGGAAAGGTTTAGAACAGAATGTTAATAGGATGTCTTAACCAGTCTTACTGCTGCATCTGTCCCTCCATTTCGTCACCTTGTTTCTTCCAAAGCTTCTTTTTGTTATTAATTTGTTCCACTGTGTAAAACCTCACTCGTTAGTGCCCTTTACTCTCTCACCATCCGCGATGAAGTGCTCTGGCACATGTAGTGTGACCTTCACGGTGAGCGGGCAGGGATTTTGCGACCCACACACTACAGCCAACACGCAGGCACTCACCCCGACCAACGTCAGGGCTGTTCGGCTTAGTGGACTCTTCAAAGAACCTGAAACAGGGGTAGAAAAGGAAAATAAGACTAAATGATTCTACATATTTAGAAATATCTGGAGCAAATATTTTTTTTAAAAAATGTTACGTCATTTAAAAAGTCAGCAAGTCATAAACACAAGATTAAAAAGTATACTATATGTAACTGTGCTCGCTACTCCAATGGAACCAAGAAAGCAGTTCATGTACACACCACTAGAATATATATATATATATATATATATATATATATATATATACATATATATATCAAACAAAATGACTGCAGCACTCCTTATCTTCAATCCAAATGCCTTTATTGGCCTTCAGGAGTATTTGGGATGTTTCGGGAACATCTCCCTTCCTCTAGCTAGGCTCCCGAAATGTCCCAAATACACCTGAAGGCCAATAAAGGCATTTGGATTGAAGATAAGGAGTGCTGCAGTCATTTTGTTTATTGTATACCAGTGAGGAGGAAGAGAAACTGGACTGATTTGCATCCAAACAGAGCTGTGCTGCTTATTTCTTTTCTATATATATGTATATATGTATGAACGTATGCAGCAGGGAAAATGCTGACAAGTCAACAAAAATGATTATATATCATGTGGGCAAGATACCAAGATACCCAAAGTACATTAATATTAAAGAAAATGTGTCATTAGAAGATGATCTGTTCTTAATAGGAGATCAGTCACCAGGTTTTTGATGAACCATATGAGAGAAGCATGCTGTAGAGACAGAGGCCCTGATTCCAGTAATGTATCACTTTGTTATGCACAGAAGTCTTCCAATGCGGGTAAAGCTGCTTACACATCAGAGTTTTTCGCTGATTGCGGCAGATTTACCGCATCTGCCGCCTAACGGTTGCACTTGCGGCACACTTGCAGCAAGCCCCATGCATTGTCTATGGGGCTTGCGGCAAGTGCGGTATAGCCATGGTTCTGGCACTTGCGGCAGTTGCGGCTGTGAAAAAAAATGCTGCTGACCGCTGTTTTTTTCGCAGCCACAACTGCTGCAAGTGCCGCAACCGCAGCTATACCGCACTTGCCGCAAACCCCATAGACAATACATGGGGCTTGCTACAAGTGTGCCGCAAGTGCGACCGTTAGGCAGCAGATGTGGTAAATCTGCTGCATCTGCCGCAATCGGCGAAAGACGCTGATGTGGAAGGGGAATAGAGGGGAAATAAAATTTATCTCAATACATTTGCACTTGCACCCTACTGGTTCCTGTGCAGAGTAGTATCACTAACTGCATACCCCTAATGGCTCCTGCACAAGCTGGAATTTGCCTATCCAAAATGCTAGATAACCACAACTCGGACCTGTCTGCCTAAAAGACCATATAGCTGTTCTTTGCATCTCCTGAGGAACCAGAGGGAATGTTGCTACACACTATAAAACAAGATAAGAAAAGCATGCAAAGATAGGTAGGGACTAGAGATGAGTAATCCTGTTCATGTCTTATGTTTCGGTGCTTTACATATTCAAAGCACTGGGACGTGCATCACTATGCTCCGGCATGCTTGGTGCTTGGCCTCATGCAAGTCACTTGCAGTGTATGATTGGCTCGCACTAGGAGTAAAAAATCTGAGTTATCATGTGTAGTGTGTTATTAAAAAAAATTACAAATCCCTGCCCTTCCGCCCCTGGTTTTCTCATGGCTGGCTGTATGTGGGTGGAGAACCAAACTGTCCAATCAGTGAGTTCCAATGAAGTTTGGGTCAAGTTTTGGTCCCGAACAGAATGCGAAAATTAATCTGGCTGCACCGAACCCGAACTTCCATGGGTCTACTCATCTCTAGTAGGAACTCAGACTGAGGAAACATAAAACACACGCACTAGTAGAAAAGGTGACATAGCAAATGCAAGCTTGAGAAGCCTCCTACAAACCCAACAACAAAAAGAAAGGTGTAAGTAAGAAAAATGAGAATGCATAGACTAAACACCCCACTGGTCACTGTCTAACAGGCAAAAATATCTAGCAGTGGGGCTGGAGCTCCCTAGCAGTATCCACACAGAAATATAGCAAGCAGAGAAGGCTTGTTTCAAGAGACTATAAATATCCCCTCCCGGTATGTGATAGGACAGAGATAATAAGTAAGTGAAAACACCTGATAACCACAAACCAAAGGAAGAGAAACAGAAATATATAACATCTATCAGCGTTTGGAGAGAGACCACAACGTTGTGGTTGGTCAGGAAAGTAAACTGACCATGCAGGTCAAGGTCCCAAACACAAGGCATGACACACTTAGTAAGATGCTTGCTATAGTTTTAATAAATTCTCTATTGTATCTGCTGATCTAGCAGATAATCAGCAGTTATCAGAATACTGAGCTTTATATAACCCCAACCACACCACTGAGTGGCAGCACTTTGTATACACTGTGCATATAGTCATGATCAAAAGAATTAGACAAACACTAATTTTGGTTTTCACAGTTTGCTGCGTCAGTCTTTTTAGATCTTTTCCTCTGGTATTGCTGGAGTACAATTATAAGCATTTTATAGGTTTTTAAACTTTCATTGACAAATACATCAGACTATAAAAAGACTAAATATTTTCAATGATATTAATAAGTGAGAACCACTATGGAGTTACTGTTTCATTAAAAATGACACCTTTATTGAACATATAAAAGCACATAGACAATAAACCATTTATAACAATGTAGGAGGTTCTATTAGTGACTACTCCCAGGTAGTTACACTTCAGAGAGTACAATGGAGAGAGCAGCAGGGACCTGGATATACACAATGGTAATCTGCACATATGTGTTTCTTATTTAAAGTGGTGAATAACCAATTCATCTATTCTCCACTCACCCATATTGTGTTCCTGTGGCACTCCCACCACCCCTTGCAAAAGCGTTGCGAAACGTACGTAGGGGGGCACCACGTACCGGGACAATGTCAGAGAGAGGTGGTGGGAGTGCCGCAGGAACATAACATGGGTGAGTGGAAAATGGATGAATTGGTTATTCCCCACTTTAGATGAGAAACACGTGTGCAGATTACCATTGTGTATATACTGTGATCCCTGGTCACTAATGGGATCTCCTACTATTTATTCATTGTTATAAATGATTTATTGTCTATGTGCTTTCATATGTTCAATAAAGGTGTAATTTTTAATGAAACAGTAAGGCTATGTTCACACATAGTGCTTTTTTTGCGCTTTTTTACACGGGTGCTTTTGCCAGCGTTTTTACCCGCGCAAAAAAGCGCAAAAAAAAAGCAGTGCTGTTCACATAGCACGCTTTTTTACGGCCCAGGGAGAGAAGTGATGTCACAGAGGGGAGGAAGAATCCTGCTTACTCCTCCCCTCTGTGACAGCCCCATTTGATTTCGCAGTGTATTAATATATACTGCTAAATCTAAATAAAAGAAATCCAAATGTATTAAAAATAATAAAGATTGTTATACTTACCCTCCGCTGAGTGTTTGGTAACTGGGAGCCGGGAGCAGGAGCAGGCATCAACGTGCAAAGACCTTGCTTGATGTCATAATGACATCGGTGCTGTGATTGGCCACTCGCGGTCATGTAATATGTACGCCACATATCACATGACCGTGAGCGGGCCAATCACAGTGCCCGATGTCATTATGACATCATGCAAGGTCTTTGCAGGTCGATGCCTGCTCCTGGTCTCAGCTCCGGTTACCGAACACTCGCTGAGGGTAACTATAAGAATCTTTATTATTTGTAATTCATTTGGCTTTCTTTACATTTGATTTGCAGTGTATAATGCACTGCGAAATCAAATGGGGCTGTGACAGATGTCACACAGGGGAAGAGGAACAGGATTCTTCCTCTCCTCTGTGATATCAGCGACGGCGTATTCCCGTTGGAATTACGCATCATCTGAACGACGATACGTAATTCCAGCGGTTATAATGGCGCCTATGGGAGAAAGTGCGCGCAAAAGAGTGGAAAGAATGAACATGTTCATTCTTTTTACGTGCGCGCTTTCTCCCATAAAAGCGCAGCCGAAAATAGCGATCCATTCACTTTGCTGTGAAACGCAGATGCAGGTGCGCTTTGGGGGGAAAATGCGTGCAAAAATGCGCGAAAAATACGCACTGTGTGAACGAGGCCTGACTCTATAGTGGTTCTCACTTATAAATATTAGTGACAAGAAGTGTTTCCAATGTTCAGTCCATATATCCACACTAAGATGGTAGACTAAAAGTGACCATGAAAATAAGGATGTTTTTGTGGTTTGGTATGTCTTTGAACTACTATTTTGTGCTAAATATTTCAATGCTGACCCTTTTTTTTTCAAGACTTTTGCTCTTCGACCTGGCAGCTGGACATCAGCTTTTGGGCTAAATCCTGACTGATGAACCATTCTTGTCTAATCCCTTCTTGGAGTTTATCACAATTTTTGTTTTTGCTTGTATATCTGCCTTATGAGGAATCACCACAAGTTCTCAATGTGCAGCATGACATCACTATTTGAGTTTTTTTCTTTATTCTGCACCTGTGGGCTTGTATTTCTGCTGTAAGCCGAACCGCTTCCCCCCGGATGAGTCTGGATGACAGGCAGGGGGGAAGGGGTTTGGCTTACGCAGAAAGGCAAGCCCACAGGAGAGAAAAAAGAAAAAGACCCACATAGTGATGTCATGCTGCACACGTCAATCACCTGCTGCACTGATTTACAGCTGGTTAAAACCTGGTGGTTGGTTCGCTTCAAACACTGTTTTGGTCTGGAGAATACCAAATATGTGTTTTTAGCATTTTATTTTTTAAGGGTGGAAAGAGATTGATTGAAACTTTTTTTTATACTTTATAATCTCTGGGATTTTCATCTGTGCCTGCACTGCCTCTGCAGCAATTCTACTTTCACTCATTACGTCAACTGGCAGGAGATTGATGGTGCCTGGTAATAACTTGCCGGCACAGCCCATCCACAGACTCTCAAACCCCCCTGCAGCATTGCTCCACCCTGCCGCCTCCACCCTTCACCACCGTGACTTGGCCTCCTGTGCCCGCGCTTCACCATCACCGCCCCTGGTAAGCTGCTATGCTGCTGTTTAGAAAAGATGCACCCCCATTTTACCATTCATTTTGGGGGGCTGGGGAAATGTGCATTTTATGATCCCAAAAATATGGGGTGTGTCCCTGCTTTGTACTATGTTGAGGTTGAAAAAGTTGGGCTTTTTTTAGAAAAAAACACTTGAGAGGAGATCTTATTTATATGTATAAACAGTGGCGTAGCTACGGACCCCCGGGCCCCGGTGCAAGATGCACTCCGGGACCCCTTTAGTGAGGAGCGGGGGGGTGCTATCGATGTTTGCCAAGTGAGGAGCGGGGGGGTGCTAGCGTTTTCGCCGGCGCGAGCACCTGCTCTGCCTGCCAGCTTGTCCTTGTGTACTTGTGGGGGGGCGGGGGCACAGCTGCGCGGCTGCAGGAAGTGACTTGTCACTTCCAGTCCTCCCTCCGCTCCTCTTCGGCGCTATCGTGGTCCCAGCGGGCGGCTGGAGGCACGGGCCCCCGGGGAGCTCGGGGCCCGGTCTCAGCCGCGACTCTGCAACTGCGGTAGTTACGAAACTGTGTATCAATACATGTGTGGTCAATACAAAGGACGGCACATGATTTATTCCTTCCATAGATTATACAACGGACAAGAGGGTACTCCACTGCAGGGTGAAGAAGGGCGAATCCAGCAGCTCCATAGGCTGTGGAATGCCCGACCGCAAGAGGCAGTAATGACCGACACTATAACGGCTTTTAAAAAATGACTGGATGCTTCCCTCAGTACACATAACATTTTCCGTTATAGATAATTTAGTGCCAAAAATGTGTCATTGGTGGAGAAAGGTTACACTTAATGGACCCAGCTCTTTTTCCAATGTATGTAACTGTGTAACTTATAACTATGAGGCTCGACCTCTGGTTTTCAGAACCAGAGGAAAGTGGGCAGAGTCTGAAATATAGACAACTATTTTATCTAAAAAGAAAGAAAAAAGTTACGATCACCAGTAAATCATCCGGGTAGGTTAATACTGAGTTCAGGAATAACCAAGGGAGGTGTTGCACAGGCTTGGACCTGAGTGGTTTCATGTTGGCAAATCAGCTCTGGAAGACTGTAGACTAAATTACCAAGGTCTTACATTTGATGCACCACTGTTCAGAGAATAACAGAGGAGCTGACTGAGATGAATTGGCTGGCGCTGTCACAGGAACTGAAATGATAGTTATGATTTAAACATTTTTTAATAGTTAAAACCTTTTAATTAATCACAATTGTTCCTGCTCCTTTGAAGGCACCTGAGAAATCTCCTCACTTAGCTCCTTCGTTATTCTTCCTAAATCTCTAACGTGGGATGTGGGATTCGTGAAGCTACCAGGATGCATTCCAAAAATTGTTCATAAAAGTTGTGCCTGACAAGTGCAAGCCTTCCAGGTAAACCTCCCATCTCATGAGCTCCTATAGTAATGTCTATACCGGTTCACATACTGACTTCTGTTATCTCTATTTGCCATTGTTTGGACGGGATCCATATATTGTTTTTGGCCAGTCAATCTGTAACACACCCATGGTCAATAACAACCTGACAGCTCCCAAATGGCTGCAAAGAAAAAGGCTTGGCACAAGCTACTCCATTTTCAAGATCTCAGGTGTTGCCCTGGTGCTCCCTCTTTAAGCCCCGTAAAGGTATCTGAACTTAAACAGAGGTTCCTGAGTAAAGGCCACAGAGTCAGCTGTTATTCGGTGGTGCAATCTGGCAAGAGGGATGGTTAGGAAGCCTCGTCAGATTCAAGAGGTCATGTCAGGAACAGAATCAGACAACTAGTAGGTACTGTGAGGTAGCGACCCGGGGAACTCGCTTGGCCACGGAAATTACATTAGCGACTACCTTTTTAACGGGTAACATAACACAGTAGTTTACGCCATAAACCACTGGTAACACACAACACCCTTTACATTTCCACATATAACATGCACATCATTACATTGCATTATATGACATTCACATATAACATTACACCATGTTTACAGTCACATTAGAATTACGTTTTCCACAGAACTTCAAGGCGTCACCCACCGACCCTTGCAGACCTCATCTGGTTCTAAAGACGGCTATCACCGTCTATCACCCTGACAGGGATCCTTCCCCATCCAACGGTAGGGATCCTCAACCTACTCCTAGGGAGTCTCAACCCACACTGCATCATACACTTTCAACGGGTCCTTTCACGACTACCCAGTCGGACCCAATGGCGGTTACAGCCGCCTGACCTTCCTTCACACCTGGATACATCATATGGTACTTTTTCATACACCACTATGAGTCACCCAGTCACATATCACACAAGGTAATTATACATACGCCCTTGTGATTACACATACTGTACACCTTCACACATAGTCAACGGGACCATATCACGACTAGCACAGTCATGTCCCAAAGTCGGCTATACTTATGACCACCTGGGCCTTGAGCCGTCCTCGGTCTCTCTCGCCATCCATATGACCACCTGGCCCTTGAGTCGTATTCGGTCTCTCATATCACATATATGACCGCCTGGCCCTTGAGCCGTCCTCGTCCTCATCACTCATATGACCGCCTGGCCCTTGAGCCGTCCTCGGTCCTGGACAGTGGCTGGCATGCACACATGAGGGCCACCGGCATGGAGCTGGCAGGCTACCTTTACTTCCCCCACCAGGGACGGATCACTTCCATCACGTCCTCACATGGCAGTGGTCTGGACTGCTCTGATTCCCATCGTTCTCTCTCACTCAGAAACCTGGCAGGCTCTTATCGTTGCTTCCACATCCACCAGACACATCCACCTGGGCTGCTAGTAATCAGCACACATTGCTCTCAGCTGCTCATTAGGCTCATCTACTCTAAGTGTTACAGCACTCACACTCAGCTGTTCACTCACCTCATGAAAACCCTTCAGCTGTAACACAGTGAGTCAATCAGCACATCTCACTCAGGCCGGTTTCACACATCCGTGCCTCCGGCACGTGTGTGGTCCGTGCCGACACATGTGGAGGCACAGACATACGAGGACACATCTTCCCCTATGGGCAAATTCACTCTTCCATTTTTCCGCACGGACCGTGTCTCCATGTGGAGCACATGCATGTCCGTGTGCTCCACATGGCGACAAGTCCGTTTTTTGCAGACACACGGACGCTTTTTGCCGTGAAACGTCCATGCACATGGATGTCATCTGTGTGACATTCGTGTGCACGGACACGGACTAAATGTGACAACCCTAAAAATAAAGAATTTTATACTCACCTCCTCCAGCGGTGTCTGCTCCTCTCACTTCCGGTGCCGCTCTTTTGGCTCATTAATATTCACTTCACTGAGCCCAAGAGTGGACCGGAAGAGAGAGGAGCAGCGGCGCTGGAGGAAGGTAAGTATGCGGATGACAGGCTGTCGTGTGCTATCTGTGGATCCAGGGATAGCACACGGACAGCACCCATTGTGTCACACTGCGTGACACATGAGTCTTTGCCCCGCCCCCAAACGGCCTTGTTCCACAAGTCCGGGGTGACACGGATGTGTGAAACCGGCCCCACACACAGACCTGCGATGTGATTAACCCCCGGTGCACCATTCAGTTTAGCCCAGCAAAGCACTCATACACACAGGTAAACTGGCCAATGTGAACAGAGACCTGCACTGATAACCCGTGTGATGCACCCGGCCAAGGGTCACATCACCACAGTACTTATAAGTAAAGTCATGGTCAATATTCAGGAAAATCAGGTCAGTATACAGGAGCTTCAGGACAGAAGCAAAAAACAGATAGAATCTCATTTTCTGGCAGTGGAAACTGGCTTTCTGGGGTTTATATAGAATAGCCCACCCAGTGCTGACAGCAGACAAAAATAAAACAAAGAATCTTAACCCAGTAACTACCAGAATGGATAGAACAACAAGTCCCAGGAATACAATAGGATTGTTCTATCACGCATCATCCGTAAAAACTGTGGTGCCGCCTAGCGGCAGAAGTGGGAACCAGCATAGATGTTACAAACATGTGCAGCTGCAAATTCTCTCACCATACTTTCAGCTTCCATCTCACAGGCAGCCGGTGTGGTGTAGAGGCAGTATAGCAGAGCTGACAGCTGTGTGAGAAGACAACTGAAAATGTCGCATTTCAGGTTAGGGTCCCGATATATGCACCTTGTCACGGTATCAGGCTCATCTGTACAAAACTTTGCTAAGCATCTCCTTTATTATTAGTGTTCCAGTATTCAGCAGAATAACCTTTTATAGTTATGTGTTTTTGTGGTGCCCCTGAGGATCCAGTCACCACAGAAGTACTGCACCCCAGAGGTGAAGTACCCCACTTTTGGGTAAGGAGGGGACACTAACCGGTATCCAGACACCCAGGCCAACACTACACCACTCCAGGTCAGGGTAAGGGCGAGATTGCTCCTACAGGAGAGCACAGTTCCTGATCCCGTCTGGAGGATAGTAGAAACATCTAGAAGACTGTTGGTGGGTGACTGATGAGAGCAGAAGGAGTCTGTGAGAGTCAGAGAGCCTGTCAGAGGAAGAACAACAGCAGAGAGAAGTGTCCAAGGGACTGCAGCCAGTGGAAGCTCGTCCTAAGACTTGGTGGGGACCTGACAGAGGAGTCGTGAGAGAGAAAGGGGTGCTCCCGAAGATAGAATGGGTCCCAGGGGACCGGGTAGTAAGCAATCCACCCGGGGATGCCCGCATCTGCATCAAGTGAGACCGTTTGGAGGGACCAGGCCACAGATTAGGGGGACCGGGCCCCAGACTGGTAAAGAACAACCAGGCTCAGCTAGCAACCCGGAGGCTGCGGTATCTCCAAGTGCCGCAGCTGAAACCACGCAAATCTGCCAAAAAGGTAGCCACGTAGGGTCCAGGGAACTGAGAAAGAGAGAGATGTTGCCCTGCAAAGATCCAAGGCCACTGTCTCGCGGCTCTGTGTGAGCGAGGCACAAGGCAAGAGAGTGAGACGACCGTGAAGTGATTGAGGAAAGGGGTACTGGCTAAGTGCCACTTCACTGCCTGGGAGTAGCTGGATCCCCTCCTCCAAGAACTCAGCACTCAGTAGGCTGCTACACAGTGACGATTGTTGTAACCCGGAACAACAGACAGTGAGTAAAGACCTTGAGACTTCACCCCACTTTGTTTGTGAACTTTATTATCGCGCTCTTAGTCCTGTGCTGTAACATCAGTACCAACTCACCCAGTAACACCTGCTGCCCTGGGGTTAACCCTACTCATGGAGGGTTTGCCAACACAGCTGTATTGTCGCCAACTACAGAGGAACTGTGTAGCAGTGACAGACATCAATAACTGCAACCTGCGGGTAGCGTTACATGACCAATTTGTATCTCCAGGTCCCACGTCCACTAAACCCCCTAATAGCAACCAAAAATAAGAAAGGTGTCAGCGCTCAGATAACATCCAGGACATCGCTTAGTGAGTAATTACCTCTAAGATTTATTTATTCAGTGTAGGATTCCAATTCTCCACAACGCGTTTCAGCGTTCAGTACGCCTTTCTCAAGTGATTACTGGAATCCTCTCTTACAATTGTTTATATACATATCACAGCATAGGGGAAAGGAAAAGGGGGAGGGGAATGAGTATTGCACAGGTATATAAAAAAATCAGTAGTGGGTCATGGAATGGATCCCATGATCAATAGTGCATACATCTATATATAAGTTATAATCTACACCAAATTCAATCAGATAAATATGGTACAGCTAAAATGAAGGAATAATAAAATAGTTGCAATATGATATAAAATACTATAGAAAAATATATAAAAATTACTACCTAAAAACAATTATTATACATAAACAAAAAATAAAAAAAATAAAAAAAATCAATTTGTATAAAACTCATGTCAAAAAGCACTTATCCAAAAATATCATATAAAACTCATCAAAAATCATATTTTATATCATATTCTATAGTATTTTTCTATAGTATTTTATATCATATTGCAACTATTTTATTACCGGTATTCCTTCATTTTAGCTGTACCATATTTATCTGATTGAATTTGGTGTAGATTATAACTTATATATAGATGTATGCACTATTGATCATGGGATCCATTCCATGACCCACTACTGATTTTTTTATATACCTGTGCAATACTCATTCCCCTCCCCCTTTTCCTTTCCCCTATGCTGTGATATGTATATAAACAATTGTAAGAGAGGATTCCAGTAATCACTTGAGAAAGGCGTACTGAACGCTGAAACGCGTTGTGGAGAATTGGAATCCTACACTGAATAAATAAATCTTAGAGGTAATTACTCACTAAGCGATGTCCTGGATGTTATCTGAGCGCTGACACCTTTCTTATTTTCCTGCACACGGCCCACGCCTCCCCTCCGGGAAGCGCGAGTTTGAGCAGCTCGGCTCCAGGACCTCGCCCGCACCAACTCACCGTCCCCCATCTGTGGCTCGTTAAACACCAGCTTCTACGACCGAGGATCGCTACACGGCACCCCGTCTGTCGGTTACCTCCGGCCCGGAGGCCGCTCCAGCCCGCTCCTCACTCGCCAGCTAGTCACACGGTCCGGCACCACTAACTCCGCCATTGGCTCGCACGCTCGAGGATTGCAGCACGTCCCACACTCGCCAACTCCATCAGGCCTGGAGGCCGCGCTGATAGATTCCTCGTTCGCCAGCCAGTTGTGCGGCCCAGCACAACTAAACCAGGTGAGCACTAGGTGACTTTGATCCATCTCACCTACAGTGTTAAAGCAGTGTGGCGCAACCTGTTTTCTCTTATTTAATCTAATAGCAACCAAGACGTTTCCAAGGTGGACCGGGACTTTCCCCTTTTGAATTGACTTCCTCAGGGCCACAGACCGGGTCACACCACTGTGACATCCCTGACATTGTCAGGCCCGGTTCCGAGTACCCCACGGCCCCCATAGGGTGAGTAATTTTTTTTCTCTAGCACTTTGTCCACACACATTAGGTGTGCCAGTCAATTTTTTGTTATTAGTAGTAACTTTTTCTGTTGGTGCACCCCAGCCCATTAGCTGTAGTAGAATCACCTTTCTTTATAGCCAGGATCCTATATGCCTATACGAGCAGATTTTTAATCGCACATAGTGGCATTTAAGGTTAGGGTCCTGATAGAAGAGATGCACCTTGACGCGGTTATCAGGCCCATCTGCATTGGCCAATATATTTGCTAAGCATCTCATTTATTCTTAATGTTCCAGTGTGCAGTGGAATAACCTTTTATAGGTGCATAAGCAAGGACCTAGCAAATGCTTCTCAGAGAAGCACAAAGAGTGTAGAAAACCGAGGGGAAAAAAAACGGAACGATCAAATCTAAAAAGAGGAAGACAAAAACTGTTAGTACCACTCACCACCACTACAGCAACAAAGGGGGGTGAAAGCAGTGTGTATAAATAAATGGGATCACCCAAATTTTGTGAAAAAGCAATAAACAATTTTTATTTCTACAGGACACAGCAAGGAACAAAGATATTAAAAACAATTAAAATGCATAAAGTGCAATAATATGCAAGCACACCCCTGCAAATGGTCGGACAAGTATTAAATGGAGCAAATTCAATCAGTTGTTTGATACTTACCAATCACTCCCAGGAAGCCACTACTAGCTAACCTACCCAGCAGGATGGACATATTCCCACCTCTACCTAGTACCAGACACATCAATGTCCTGCATTGCCTGGCAATCGGAGAACACGTCATCCCATGTTCCATGGGCAGTGAAAACCATCTGAGACACGGCGTCCCTCAATACCAAATACGTATCTCTTTTGGTGCTTTGTCTCTTGCCCTGAAGGATTATGTTGATAGGTCTTTTCAACCACATCACGAATGCCATGAAAACAAATCCAAAACACAATGGCGAAACAGTTTTTTTCTTCATTTCACATCATTTGGATTGTTTTCCCTTTATTTCTCAGTAAATTAGAGAGTAAACTAAATGGTGTCATTCAAAGCTACAATTCATCCTGTAAGAAATATACCTTCATTCCGATATGTTCATGGAAAATGAAAAAAGTTATGTCTGTTGGAAGAAAGACTGAAAAAATAAAATCGAAAAATGAAAACTGACTACTTCCTTAAGGGATAAATGATTCTCGTGAAAATCAAAGTGATACGTTTTGCTGACCTCACAGAGAGCTTAGGGTCACAGGGTTGATTTTTGTGATGCAAATACATCAAAGAGTCAAAAGTCATAATTGTCTTAGGCCGGGTTCACACCACGTTTTTGAGCTGTCAGACTGTGTCCGGTGTTTTGCAGGATGCATTGGACACAGCTTGACAGCTCCGGACAAACAGAACCGGAGGGCAAATATGCCCTCCGATCTTGTTTCCTGCTGGAAATGGCAGTGTGCGGCTGCAGGTGCTATCCAACAAAACCGGATGACAAATCACTACCATTCGGCCCCATAGGAATACTATGGGGCCAAAATCGGATCCAGGGTTGTCTGCTTCACACCGGACAGCTCCGGATCCCTAAAATTGTGGTGTGAAACCAGCCTTATAAGTTATGAAATCTGCCACTTTGTGATTTAGTGACAAAAAAATTTATGAGAAATTTGAGTAAGGTTTAAAGATATTCCTCGATAAAGGGATTGGCCTGATTTCCAATCTGGCTTACAACACCAATTGGATCTGCCATCCTATCCGTGCTGTTAACCCTTTAGATCGCACTGTTATTCAGTGACAGCGCGATCTAAAGGCGCCGCAGTGGGGAAAGCGTTCCCCGCTGTGATCGGAGATCCCGCAATAAGATTGTGGGATCTCCGGCCATCACGTGATAGCATTGGGTCCTGCCGAGACCCCGGAAGCAATCACTGATCATTTCCTGTGAGTGATTGGCAAGAGCTGCCAAGCAACGACAGTGATCATTTGTGACAGGTCCCGATGTGCTGCAGCTCATCGGGACCTATCACAAGTGATAAGACTGTTCAGCAGTGAGACGACCTATGGGGTTGTGTAAAATAAAAAATCAATGAAAAATTAAAGTTTTTAAAAATATGAAAAAATCCCACAACAGTACAAATCACTCCCCTTTTCCCCATTCCAAATAAAAGGATTAAGAAAATAAAAAAATACACATATTTGGTATTGTCGCATTCAGAAATGCCCCATTCATCAAAATATAAAATCAATTACTCAAAGCTTTAAACTGTGTAACAGAAAAAAAAGGTCCAAACGCCAAATGCAATAACGGGCGATCAAAACAACATATCTACCTAAAAATTATATAATTAAAAACTTCAGCTCAAGATGCAAAAAATAAACCATCACACAGCGACAAAAGAAATGAGAACACTACAGGACTCAGAACATGGCGCCAAAAGTGTGATTCTTTTTTTTTTTTAAAGCTTCTGAATTTTTTTTCACCAGTAAAAGTATACATGTTTGGTATCTACAAACTCGTACCAACCTGAGGTATCCCACCGTCACATTAGTTTTAGCATAGTGAACATGGTGACTTAGGGCCCTTTCACATCAGCGTTTTTTTCAAATCGCGGAAGATGCGGTGAAAAAAACGCATCTGCCGCGATTACCGCATACCGGCTGCACTTGCAGCGCGGTTGCGGTTTTTGCCATGCAAAGTATAGGCGGACTTGCGGCAGGTGCGGCAAGTGCGGTTTTGCACTTGCGGCAGGTGCGGCCGCGAAAAAAACCGCGGTCAGCCGCGGTTTTTTTCGCGGCCGCACCTGCCGCAAGTGCAAAACCGCACTTGCCGCACCTGCCGCAAGTCCGCCTATACTTTGCATGGCAAAAACCGCAACCGCGCTGCAAGTGCAGCCGGTATGCGGTAATCGCGGCAGATGCGGTTTTTTCACCGCATCTGCCGCGATTTGAAAAAAACGCTGATGTGAAAGGGCCCTAAGAGACCTAAAAAACAAACGTGTAATTGAACTTTTTTCAATTTCACTGCACTTGGAATTAGTTTCCTATTTTCCTGTACGCCATTTGGTAATATAAATGATTGTATCTGAAAGTACAACTCGTCGTGCAAAAAACAAACCGTCACATGTCTATATTGTCGGAAAAATAAAAAGTTATGACTCTTGGAAGCAAGGGAGGAAAAAGAAATGGAAAACGTTGCGGCGACCAAAAAATGTAATTTTGCCATTTTAACTATTTTCCATTATGCACTTTACCAATCAGATTACCGTAATTGATTTAATATCTTGACAGATCGTTCATTTCTGAATGCAACAATACCAGATATGTGTATTGTTATATTATATATATATATATATATATATATATATATATAAATTATATACAGGTTTATTTTCAATGGAGCAAAAGGGGTGATTTGAACTATAATTTTTTTTTCACATTCTTTAACATTTTTTTTACTTTTTCTTTATTTCACTTTCTCCCCTAGAGTGCCTCAACACTGCATCATGCGATCAATTCTGGAGTATAGAGCTGTGACGATGCATGGTTCAATACCGCAGAAATTATCCTCTCCTGTGAACTACGGCACTCGGCGGCATCTACATGAAGTGAGTCATGACAGCATCAGGGGTCCTTATCTGATACCTCGCTGTCATGGCAACACATCAAACCCTGTGATTACGTCATGGGGTCACCAATGGTGGCAGGAAATGTGCAATCCCCTGCGGTGTCTTAAATCGTGCTGTCAGTGTTTGACAGCACGATCTAAGTGGTTAACAGGAGCAAGCAGATCACCCGTTAGCTGCACATGTAGGCTGATCAGATCAGCTGACATGTGCAGGCAATGATGCAAGCTCAGCACGTGAGCTCGCATCAAAGGGCGGGACACAACCAAAGGCGTACCAATACATTATGGTCATGAAGGGGTTAAAGAGGAAAACCTTAAGTCAATTGCAATGTAAAGAACTATATTTCCTAACAAACTTTGTGTCTAGAGTTACTTATTATTTCTTCGAGACAATCTTGCTTGATTATGTTTACTAGCTAGGAATCCTAAACTCTTTTCCAATTGGGTCTGGTTAGATTCTGAAATTGCTATGATTATCTTAAATTCAACTTAACTACACTTTCATCTTTCCTGTCTTCATTGCTATGTAATTACATATACTTTTCATACTGTCTCCCTGAGATCCAATTTTTCAAAATAGTTAAGTGATTGCTGAGGAAACAAAAAAAAAAAAGTAGATATACAATTTGGAAGTGGGCAAAACACAGGTGGATTTCAATGATTCATGGACTGCCCATTCCATAACAATGACTTTGTTGAACTTTGTACACTAAGTGAACTTGCATTGTCTCTACTTTCCAATTATATAAGCTAGGGGTCCCAAACCTGTTGCTCGGGATACACATGTGGCTCAGGGGTCCATGATGTGTGTCTCGCAGTTATTTGTCAGCTTGGTGTATTATCATTAAGTCTAGAAAGCCGCTATGAAGAGAAGGTCCCCAGATGATGACTTTTGTGAATAGCCCTTCACAGAAGTACAGATCTTGATGGGCATAAGGTAGGAACCCTTGGATCTTGGTATTATGCCTCTGTGTGATTTCTTTGAAAAAGCTTTGGCTGTTATTATACCAGTAATGGTAGCTCTGAGTGTCAGTACTGTGAAGCATGTGGGAGCTGTATGTGGCTCACATACTTGATTTAGAAGCCGGGCACCGCTGCAATCCTGTACCTTATCAGGAGATCTTCGCTCCGTGCTGGAGCCTCTCACAGCTGCTGGCTGGCACTGCACTGCCGACCTCCTTCAATCACGTGTGGTGCACTTCCGATCATATGACCCAGACACAGACTCTTTGCTTAATGAAGTAATATCGGCAGCACTCACCGATCTCCAGAGGAATCCTTTATTAAAGCGACAGCATATTTACAGCAGGCACCACAGATGCATTGTTAGGGGGCGCAGGGGGGAGGATGAGAAATGATGGACCGTTTCACGCCTCTCACGGGCACTTCACCAGGTTTATGGCACCAAGGATTCCTCTGGAGATCGGTGAGTGCTGCCGCTATTACTTCATTAAGCAAAGAATGTGGCTCACAACCCTCTCTGAGAGCTCAGTGTAACTTGTGACCTTCTCTCACAACTGAACGTGGCTCTCAAGGTCAATAAGGTTGGGACCCTCTGGTATAAGTGATTCAATATCAGACACAATCTCTTTTTTCACTAAGATACACTACCGTAATAAAATTGGTTGTCAGGATCTGGTGTGACATAAGACCAAGGAAAATATAACAGAATAACCCTCTCTAGCGCTGGGTACTTCTGGCATCTGCTATTCTAAGAAATAAGGAATGTGGTTAATAGTTTGAGATATAAAGTTATGCAGACAAAGGTTTGGTAGTAACAACTGCTATACCTACAGTTGTGGCCAAAAGTACTGACACCCCTGCAATTCTGTCAGATAATACTCAGTTTCTTCCTGAAAATGATTGCAATCACAAATTCTTTGGTATTATTATCTTCATTTAATTTGTCTTCAATGAAAAACATAAAAAGAATTGTCCTAAAGCCAAATTGGATATAATTCCACACCAAACATAAAAAGGGGGTGGACAAAAGTATTGGCACTGTTAGAAAAATCATGTGATGCTTCTCTAATTTGAGTAATTAACAGCACCTGTAACTTACCTGTGGCACCTAACAGGTGTTGGCAATAACTAAATCACACTTGCAGCCAGTTGACATAAAGTTGACTCACCCTCTGTCCTGTGTCCTTGTGTGTACCACATTGAGCATGGAGAAAAGAAAGAAGACCAAAGAACTGTCTGAGGACTTGAGAAACCAAATTGTGAGGAAGCATGAGCAATCTCAAGGCTACAAGTCCATCTCCAAAGACCTGAATGTTCCTGTGTCTACTCTGCGCAGTGTCATCAAGAAGTTTAAAGCCCATGGCACTGTGGCTAACCTCCCTAGATGTGGACGGAAAAAGAAAATTGACGAGAGATTGCAACACAAGATTGTGCGGATGGTGGATAAAGAACCTCGACTAACATCCAAACAAGTTCAAGCTGCCCTGCAGTCCGAGGGTACAACAGTGTCAACCCGTACTATCCATCGGCATCTGAATGAAAAGGGACTGTATGGTAGGATACCCAGGAAGACCCCACTTCTTACCCCGAGACATAAAAAAGCCAGGCTGGAGTTTGCCAAAACTTACCTGAGAAAGCCTAAAACGTTTTGGAAGAATGTTCTCTGGTCAGATGAGACAAAAGTAGAGCTTTTTGGGCAAAGGCATCAACATAGAGTTTACAGGAGAAAAAAAGAGGCATTCAAAGAAAAGAACACGCTCCCTACAGTCAAACATGGCGGAGGTTCCCTGATGTTTTGGGGTTGCTTTGCTACCTCTGGCACTGGACTGCTTGACCGTGTGCATGGCATTATGAAGTCTGAAGACTACAAACAAATTTTGCAGCATAATGTAGGGCCCAGTGTGAGAAAGCTGGGTCTCCCTCAGAGGTCAAGGGTCTTCCAGCAGGACAATGACCCAAAACACACTTCAAAAAGCACTAGAAAATGGTTTGAAAGAAAGCACTGGTGACTTCTAAGGTGGCCAGCAATGAGTCCAGACCTGAATCCCATAGAACACCTGTGGAGAATCTAAAAATAGTAGTTTGGAGAAGGCACCCTTCAAATATCAGGGACCTTGAGCAGTTTGCCAAAGAAGAATGGTCTAACATTCCAGCTGAGCATTGTAAGAAACTCATTGATGGTTACCGGAAGCGGTTGATCGCAGTTATTTTGGCTAAAGGTTGTGCAACCAAGTATTAGGCTGAGGGTGCCAATATTTTGTCTGGCCCATTTTTGGAGTTTTGTGTGAAATGATAAATGTTTTGCTTTTTGCTTCATTCTCTTTTGTGTTTTTTTCATTGAAGACAAATTAAATAAAGATAATAATACCAAAGAATTTGTGATTGCAATCATTTTCAGGAAGAAACTGAGTATTATCGGACAAGAATTGTAGGGGTGTCAATACTTTTGGCCACAACTGTATTGTATATGTGGCCCTTCCATAATATTTGAGTTGGAGCACTGTAGGTGAAAGGCTGGCTGCTCTTAATAGAACTTTCATAGACAGGGTTTGCACAAGCCACTCCATTAAGCAGGTCACAGGGGAACCCTTGCGTTCACCCCCTAATATAAAAACAGGCGTCTGGACTATCATGGGGTACCTGAGATAATTCTTTTTCTGAGTGGCTGCTAGGCAGTGGTGCAATCTGGCAGAGATAAGGCTCATGAGACCATGTTGTATACAGGAGGTCAAGAAATCAGTAGTTATGTACTTAGTTAGGAGAGTGTCAAGAAAAGTAATAGGCATCAAACAAGCTGAACCAAAGATGAGAACCAGGGTAAGTCTAGTTTATAACTGGCAACTGAATAGTTAGACTGCAGCTAGGAGTTTAAATAAACTCCTGCTCAGACGTAGGTAGCAGAAAACTGATTTTATCTAATAACTAGCTTTCCAGCAAAACACAAGTGTATTAAACGAGGGGGAAATCCTGACTATCTGAAAGCTTAATTGTAATACACTCCATTCGCCCAGTTGCCTCCAGAGTATTAGTGCGCTGCCACCTATTGACAAAGGCTGAGGTAGTAGAATGCAGAGGAGCATGTGCACTTGGATATTACAATATTAACACAAGTCACTCAAGATCCACAGAGATTTATTTGTCTAGTTATTGGTGTTTTTCTATTGTTTTCAATTATGTCTTATTCTGTTGTTAAATTGTAAAATTTTTAAGTCTATTTGATATGTTTGCCTTTTTTATGTTCACCATTGTGGGCAGGGTGTTATGCACTTAACACACTCCTACACAAGGGTAGTGGAAAAGAGGAAAGAACATCTGCAATCCACAGGTCCCTGTACAGATTAAAAGATCCTAGTCACACAACAAAAAGATGCACTTTGGACCGGCACCCTAAAAGGTTATTAAGGGATTTCTTATGCCTCCTGCAGAACCTGAGAGGAGGTCACCACACATTGCCAAAAAGGGGAAAGGAGGGTGTGCAATAATGAACACAATCTCAGAATGAGATAAACTGAAATAAAGTAGAAGGATGAAGAGCTGGGATGGAAAACAAAACAAACATACAGCAGGTACTCAACAGTTTTTTACTCAAAGGTAAATGCCTTAAGCAGAAGGGCTGGAACTATGAGAGAGAAATCAACATAGGGGTATAGCCAGCAAGAAAGTGAGGTGAGAGGCAAACATTTGTGATGAGCGAGTGTAATCGTTACTATTCGCTCCTCGCACGGAGAGTACGTTATTTGTGATACTTGTTACTCGGCGAGTGTCGCTGGTGCTTGTGAGTGATGTTATCGATCTGACACAAATTGCTAGCTCCCTTCAGTACACAAAGTGAGCTGGCACCTCAGTGAGAGCCTCTTAAATGTTGGCGTCTCTCTGGGGGAACCGCAAGGGGTTTTATGCAGTAGAAACACAATAAAAGCCCACCTTCCCGCCCTGTCCTGGAAAGACTCGTTTTATGGCCAGATGTGTGTGGGCGGAGCCTATTACTAATTGACTAACATGGGATTCGCTATTTGTACAAATATGCAAGTATTAAAAACTACTCATTATGAGTATAGCGAGTGTAAATATTTTGCCACTCACTCATCCCTAGTGAACATGTGTAACGCAATCCAGATTGTGATAGGGCAAACCACAACAGTAAAATGAAAGACACCTGGTGAGGAGCAAACTGAAAAAACAAAGACAATAGAAATCATCAGCATTTGGATGGGCAATAGAAAACCTACACAGTTCCACCAATATATAATAGAGCAGAATAATATACAAAACCAAACAGCACAAAAAGAGCAAAGCTACAGTGGTAAATAATGAATATTTATTACAAAACATATAGTACAAAGAATAAGAACAAATTATAAATCCGGTATATGAAATGGGATAAAACATAAAGGTGAATTCAAGACAACAAAGGAGGGAGGAAGCCCTAGATGTAACACCTGATAGATAATATTAAAAACTTGAGCACTAACCAGCACACAGGGTGATTATGTATGCATAGATGATAAAAGAGACCAAAAAATACTCTACAAAAACTATATAATATACTTGTACCACCATATATAACACTAGAAATAGGGGCTAATGTAAAGAATGAACCTGGGGTATCAGTACTCAAAGACTAAAGGGTAAATATAAAGGCAATGCAAGCCAAATAGGCAAATAATCCCCGAATATTATAAATAAAACTAGCTGAAAATTATACAAAGTATATAATAGCGGAGTAAGAAAAAAAGAGGCTAACAGATAACAGCCATCAGATCAATGCTGTAGCAAACAAAGTAGATACTTGTAGTCTTGATACAGCTAGGGCGACTCTCACAGAGGGGAGACAGCAGGGTATGAAGCGCGCCTCAACGCACGTTTCATTGACAAATCCACTTCATCAGGAGATGTGAAAAGGCAATGGCCCAGCAGATAGAGGAACAGACAAAGAAACAGAAGGTCACCAGATTGTGTCCCCAATCAGAGCCATGACACAGAGTTTTGGGTTTTACAGATATTTTCATGAATCATTATTGCAACTTTTTAACAAGTCCCAAGATTAGATATTTGTGCAAACATTCTCTATTCCTCCATGAGTGATTTTAAATATGTAACAATTTGTATATTTCCCAGAGGAGCATTGTGGCTATAAGCTTCCTTATCAGCTTATCTGCTTCTTAAGATGGCAGACAAATTCCTCTCCATGAGGTAGATAGCTAGTTCCCTAGACCTCGTTTTAGCCCACTCACACAGCCAGATCAAAATATCCCACACACTGCACTGATGAGGGGCAGTCACTCCGAAATGCAGCGTCTGCAGTTTGGGGTTTGATCTGGCAAAGATCCTTGGTCATATTAAAAGGCTTGTTAAAGAGTCGACTATGACATTGAGGATAGCTACCAAAAGGTGGCGCTAGAGTTCGTCCACTTCCTCACTGAAGTGACAATTTGTATATTTTCCAGAGGAGCATTGTGGCTATAAGCTTCCTATCAGATTATCTGTCTCCTTAAGCTGGCAGACAAATTCCACTCCATGAGGTAGAAAGCTAGTTCCCCAGACCTCATTTTAGCCTACTCACGCTGCCAGATTAGAATTCCTACACATTGCACTGATGAGAAGCAGTCACCCCAAAACGCAGCATCTGCAGTTTGGGGTTCTGATCTGGCACAAATCCTTGGTCATATTAAAAGGCTTGTTAAAGATTCAATTATGACTTTGAGGATTGCTACCAAAAGGTGGCGCTAGAGTTCGTCCACTTCCTCACTGAAGTGACAATTTGCATATTTCCCATAGGAGCATTGTGGCTATAAGCTTCTTTATCACCTTATCTGCCTTCTTAAGCTGGCAGACAAATTCCACTCCATGAGGTAGAAAGCTCATTCCCCAGACCTTGTCTTAAGGTACCGTCACATGCCGCAATCTCGGCTGGCGATACGTGGTGATCGAACGTGCACGCTCACGGTTTTTGTGGTTACCTGAGATCGCCGATGGCGTCTTCACACACCGCAATTTCACCCTGTACCTAAGGTGATGTGTCGCTCCGGAAATTGCCTCACCCACAGCGGAACCAATCTTGCCTAATTCCATCGCCTCTTCACATGCCGCAAGCTCAAAGGCAATGTGAGTGTGCATGTTCAGCACGGCGAGGAGATAGGCGTGCCACAGTGGTTTACATTGCGCTCCATACACGCTCATTGGACAATGCAACAGTGTTACGATTTGTCAGCCTGCTCTGGAAGGCTGGCTAATACATGACGCCATTGCCATTGTGTGGTTCTGAATGGACAGCTCTTCAAATATGGCGCGGTGTCAACTGACAGCCAATGGGAACACAGTAGCCCACACCAATCAGTTCAGACGGGGCGCGGACTCCAGTACACTGAGGCACGCCTATGGGAAATCATAGGCAACACTCTTTACATCACTATCGCCCTATCACACGCCACAACACGGATATATCGCCTTAATGTTTGCGGCTGATTACTGAGCACTGTTCAGGAATCAGGCGACGGGTGAAATTCCCCAATTACGCGCCTCAACCATGAGGCAATTTCACGGCGATTGCTCCGGGCGACATATCGCCTTTATGATCTCCAGGCGATATTGCGGCATGTGATGGTACCTTTAGCCTACTCACACAGCCAGATTAGAATTCCCACACACTGCACTGATGAGGGGCAGTCACTCCGAAACACAGTGTCTGCAGTTTTGAGTTTTGATGTGGCACAAATCCTTGGTCATATTAAAAGGCTTGTTAAAGAGTCGATTATGACTTTGAGGATAGCTACCGAAAGGTGGCGCTAGAGTTCGTTCACTTCCTCACTGAAGTGACAATTTGCATTTTTATATACAGTATGTTAGCAATTTTGTGCACATTTTGGTACATTTTAGCAACTTTTTGCACTAAGGGTGCATACTCACGACCAGGGAACGCAGTATTTTGGAGGCAGCGTATTGCCGCTGTGTTCAAAATGCTGCATGAACAGTAGAAGCATAATGGATGGGATTTCAAGAAATCCCATCCTCACTATGCTTTACCCCACCACAGCATCTTTTCATCTGAGGCGTGGGTTGCCACTCTCCCACAGCTCTGCAGCATGGTCATTTCATGCTGTGGAGTCGGGAGCGATCTCCTGCGGGGGAATGCAGGGAGTAGCCACCATGCACCCACCTCAGATCATGGGCACAGGGCAGATGCGGTGGTCTCCCCTGCGCTCACCAATGGGTTTCCGTAGCTTCCTTCAGGTCCGGAGACGCTGTGTCCAAGACGCAGACCCTGTGGATAGTGAGCACATACCCTAAAAAGTTACAGAAATGTTAGACAAAAAGGGTATTTTTGATTTTGTGCACCATTCCTACATTATGTGTGGTATTTTGTAGAAATTGGGGCACAATTGTACCAAAATGTAAAAAGAAATGTGACTTTATGATAATGCAAATTTCAAACCTTTAACCCGCAATAGTAAGTAGGCATAAAATAAAAATCCAATCATGTCACATGCGCCATAATGGTCTGTTCGCGAATTCACTGTTTCCGTTGTTCTGCTTTGTTAAAAGAGCAGACAAAACAAAAATGACAGGAGCGCTGGATCCTAACCGCACCTGACAGACGTCATTGACTACAAAAGTGTCTTTTGGGTTTCTGCCATGGTGTCTGTCATTTTACAAGGCAAAATGCTGTGATATCTTCTCAGCCACTTTTGACAGAATATATGATGCCAACTTAGTCTAGAACTATGCCTTCGCTATCTGTTGTTATATATAAAATAGCTTTATTTGTGCTCCTAGGGAATGAATCATAGTGTTGCTCTGTTCCTCGGCATGTTGATGTGTTTTTATGTATTTCTATCTTTTTATCTGTATTTTCCTTGGGGGCAAGCAATCCGCAACTATTATCCACTGTTGTTTGTACAGACAAACGCAGTCAGAATATTTCCTGCAATTTGCCTAGCATTATGATGTAAGTACACATTTTGTATGTGGAGTTTTCGCCTAACAAATACTAAAGTTAAAAGGGGCTTATACCATCAAAAAAGGTAGCCCCAAACATCGGTACACATATAAAACGACAAACACAGCCGGTAGTCACCTTCCCTGAGCCTTGCGACAGCTTCTGGCCAATGCTTTGGTCTATGTTAAAGGAGATATTTGGGACTTTTAAAAAAAAAAAAAAAAAGTATCTAAGCACTAACAGGGAGGTACAGTCATGGCCCCTTTAAAATAGTTCCAGAAAATAAACTATGTCCCCCCAAAAATTACTGTAATAACGCATGTTCTGCTATTCACATGTTATTTCCTTTGTGTATTGGAACAACACAAAAAAACAGAGAAGAACATAACAAAAACAATCATGGCCGATATTGTTGGCACCCTTGAAATTGTGGGTATGCGTCCTAGGTGATGGGTCTTTCAGCAGGACAATGACCCCAAATATACTTAAAGAACTAGAAGTAGAAATGCACTAAATTCTGGGGAGGCTGCAGGCTGCTATTCTATGGCATGGGGGAGACCCACATAACTATGGGCCTTCACCACCCTGAGAATATGAGCCCCAGCTGCCTAGTTTTACCTTGGCTGGCAATTAATATTAGAGCAAAGCCCACACATTTTTTTTGCCAGCCAAGCTTAAATTAGACAGCTGAGGGTGTCAGCCCGCAGCTGTCCGCTTTATCTGTGCTGAGTTAAAAATGCAGTGAATCCCTACGCATTTGTTTTTCCATTATTTAGTTATTTTACACATTATTGTGTATGGCAACTAAGCACAGACACCAGTGCAGTTTTTAGGTCTGCAGTCTGAGTGCAACAGCCAATCACAGACACTTTCACAGAGAGTGAGCATCTGGGATTGGCTGTTGCCGCTCAGTGCAGTGAATATGCATGAGGCTTAAAGAGCGGCTCCTGAAGCAGCGGGAGACAAATGCAATATAATGCATGGTACAAATATGAGCAAATCTATTGCATGACGTTATATTGCGTTTGTAATAGTGTCCAATGGGATGTTTTCTTAACCAGACAGGAAAACGTGGTAGTCCATGTTTTCATGTGTATTTTAAAAAATGCATACTTCCAAACGCATGCACATTCTGGCATGGGTTAGTATGTGTTTTATGAATGGAAGCCTATGGATGCGTTAAACAGTCTATTCACAT
The DNA here is from genome assembly GCA_033576535.1 of Allobates femoralis. NCBI lineage: Eukaryota > Metazoa > Chordata > Amphibia > Anura > Aromobatidae > Allobates > Allobates femoralis. Next base: position 43,513,229 of record JARQOC010000008.1, on the reverse strand, counting down.
CTGCGCCCCAATGCATTTGGCAACATTGCACTAGTGCAGGTGGTAGCGCAGTGCAAGCATAGCCAAGCGCATCGGAGCACAAATGAAGCGCATTGCATTAACGCCGCCATTACCTTGTGTGGGCGAGCGCAGGCATACGGAACCGGAAGTGCAAGTGCGAAAGCGGCTGTGTCACAGTGCATGAGCTAGTCCGTCGCATGATGCGTCATTTGCACTCCGATGCGCTTGCACTGCGCTACCACCTGCACTAGCACAATGCTGCCAAACGCACCGGAGCGCAGATGTGAAAGGGCCCATTATGTTTGTGCTACTAACAAACGATGCGTTAGACGGACAGCACTAACGCAATGTGGACCAAGCCTAACTGAAGTGGCGATGGAATAGATTGGTGGCCATATATTTGTGAAAATAACATGTTTGGTATCTCTCCTGTGCCCACTTGGGTAACTGTCAAATACAATATGGAAAAAAATGGAATTTTGTAATTTGAATAATTAAGGATAAAAATTGTAATTATTGATTATTATTAACCCCTGGTCATGTACCTATGGGTTTGTTAGATTATTATCCATTTTGTTTGTTTTTTTGTAAGATTTAGCTAGAAAACAGATAAATTGCCATCATATTTGGAGAAAACACATTTCATTAAAAATATAAATGGTATTTTTCTGTGGTCATTTTTCTAAACAGTCCCTGAATTAGGTTTCAAAAATTATCCATACAGAAAATAATTACAGTAAAAAAGGATATACTGGAAGCAATTAGATCACCTTCGTAAAAAGGATATCCACAATACATCATCTGTTAAATTCTCTTGGAACTGGTATTCAGTAATACAGTAATACTGCTCAAGAGAACAATGAAAAATCAGAAAATTGATCATCTTAGGGCCTTTTCACATCAGCGTTTTTTGAAATTCGCGGCAGATGCGGTGAAAAAACCGCATCTGCCGCGTTCTCCGCATAACCGATACACTTGCGGCGCGGTTGCGTTTTTTCCCATAGAAAGTATAGTGGGACTTGCGGCAGGTGCGGCAAGTGCGGTTTTGCACTTGCGGCAGGTGCGGCCGCGAAAAAAAACGCGGCTGACCGCGGTTTTTTTCGCTGCCGCACCTGCCGCAAGTGCAAAACCGCACTTGCCGCACCTGCCGCAAGTCCCCCTATACTTTCTATGGGAAAAACCGCAACCGCGCCGCAAGTGTATCGGTTATGCGGCAAACGCGGCAGATGCGGTTTTTTCACCGCATCTGCCGCGAATTTCAAAAAACGCTGATGTGAAAGGGCCCTTAGTGTCAGACCAGTAACATTAACTTGGAGGGCCCATTGATCAACTACATGAAAATATTCCATTCACAAATTACCTATGTCTCTACGTAATTTGTAAAATGAATGAAGAGGTGGTTCCTTTTTCTGACCATAGTGAAACAAGTGTATTGTGCCAACTAATGATTAGTTTGGGAGGCAATTGACAAACTACTACAGAAAGGCCCACCGGAGGATTCTCCGGCTATCCTGTCGGCCAGGCCAAGCCTGACTGAGCTCTAACAATCACTTACACTTATGGCCACTTTACACGTCCCAAGATTGGTCCGATATTGGATACAACGCCGTGGGAGCGCGCTTTTTCTGGGCAAAATTCCAAGATCGCATAGGAGATGTTACACAGTGCGATATCGGCAGGCAACACAACTGCGATGTGTACGCCCCCTTGTACGGCCGACCCAGGAACGACCATTTAACATGGGAGAGAATAGGGGAAGTTGTACTCCACATCGTTGTTGGGCTTTCACACAGCACGGTCCGGCCACATCGTCCATCCAATATCGGGCCGTTGGAGAGCACGCTCATTTGATCCCCGATATCGTTTTGGCATTGTTCGTGCATCGTATTAAACATTTTTTTTTTTTTAATCATTAAATTTTTATTGAGAGTTTTCAACAGAACATACATAAACATCAACATGTATGCAAGTAAATAGAAGACATACCAATAATAACAATCAGGGAAAAAGTGGGAGGGATAGGAGGGGGGGAGGATCGCACCAAGTCCTAGCCACAAGCTTGTCTCTATTATCCGTGGGCATGTGAAGTGTTGCAATGTAACTGTCCCGCTTAGGACTCCCACACAGGCCCCCAGAACTGCCCTATTCATTTAAATAACTAGGTGAGGGGGGTTCAGGTCCTCCCCATCGACCCTCTGTAGTTGCGGGTAAGGTGATTTGGCCGCTAAGGGGTGAGTTGCCCAGATGTCCCAATTCGCTCCGGCTCTGGATCTGGATTGTCGGTCTAATGCCAGGAAGTATTCCTGCTGAAGGATGTTATTCGTCTTTTCAATTACCTCACGCAATGAAGGGGGAGAGGGGGACTTCCAATTAGTCGCCACTACTAATCGCGCAGCTATCAGTATGTAAGAGACCACATCCCGGAGAGGCAGAGGAACAGAGGATATCCCTATATGCAGCAAAGCAAGCTCCGATCTAAGTGAGTCCGGGATTCCAGTCACCGATTGAATCAAACTCTCCACCAGTGTCCAGAATGAGGCCACCGCCGGACAAGTCCACCACATATGTACTAAGGTACCCTTTTGACCACACAATCTCCAGCACGTGGGGGGTAACGTAGCGTCAAATTTTGCTAGTTTGGCCGGGGGGACATACCACCTCAGCTGTAGTTTTTTCATGTTCTCGAGGTGATTAATACACCTCGAGGACTTCTGAAGGTCCCCAGCCGTGCGGTACCACTCCTCCGCCGAGGCAGAAAAGCCCAGATCCCTTTCCCAGTGGGACATGTAGGGTAGCTTTTCTGGTGTCCCCAGTGAGACCAATTCCTTATAAAGGGCAGAATAACCCTTCCGGACCGATGGATCCGAGAAGAGAAACCTTTGGAAGCCGGACCGCACGAGGTGGGGTTCCTCACCCATTGTTAAAGTGCCGAGGAAATGCTTCATTTGGAGATATTGCAGAACGTGAGGCCGCATTTCCGGGTGTAAATTTACCAGGTCTGTAAAGGACGTCAGCTGGCCATTTTTATAACAATCACCCAGTGTGATCATCCCCGCTCCCTCCCACAGCCGCACGTTCAGGGATGGGAGAAACTCCCTGAGAGCACGTATGGGGACTTTAGACGGGGGGAAGGCTGTCCACGTCCGGGGCGAACGTCTCCAGTGCCACAGTAATGCTTGCATCGTCTCTAATCTTGGCTTCCAAGATCCCGGGCGCACCGCCTCCAAGATCAGATTCTTTTTCAAGTCTCCCCCCACCGCCTCAGAAGCTTCAATGTGGACCCATTTTTTATGTGTCGGGAGGGTCCACCAGGACTTCGTCTCCTCGAGGATTCCCGCTCTATGTGTTTTCCTCAAATCTGGTATCCCCATACCTCCCCGACGGAGGGGTAGATACATGACTGCTTTCGCTATGCGGGGGTGTTTGTGGGTCCATATGTAATTATTAATCAGTCTCTGGAATTTGGTAAACCACCTGTTGGGGATTACCACAGGAATCCCGCGCAAAACATAGAGGATCCTCGGTAGGATGAGCATGTTAAGGGCCTGGATCCTAGCTACCCACGACAGAGTCCCAATCGGGTGTGACCCCATATCTCGCGCTATATTATCATACAGTTGTTCCATATTCCTCCGAACAAGGTCTTTAGAGGGGCATAAGATTATCCCGAGGTACGGGATTCCCCGCGGAGCTATCTGAAACGGGACTAACGTCGCTATTGACGTGAGGAGATCTCTCGGTACCCCCAGCGGCATTAGCAGGGACTTGGAGGCGTTTAGCTTATAATATGACACCGCTGAGTAGGCGTGTAAAATCTTTAAAACCGCAGGGAGGGAGGACTCCAGCTGAGTACACGAGATAATAATATCATCTGCGTACAGCCCCACTACATGTTCAGCGGGGCCGACCGGAATCCCCGAGACATCGGGGTGGGACCTGAGGGCGGCCGCCAGAGGCTCCACTGCCAGAGCATAAATGACCGGTGACAGGGGGCACCCCTGGCGTGTCCCGTTCGTGATCTTAAAGGCAGGCGAGAGGAACCCCGACGACAAGACCCTGGCGTTCGGGTCGGAGTATAGGGCCATTATTGCCGAGAGGATAGGGCCCTGTATCCCAAAACGTCTCAGCACAGCCTCCAAATACCCCCAGTGCACCCTGTCAAACGCTTTTTCAGCGTCCAGAGACAGGAATACACTGGGGGCATCCCCCAACTCCGCCAGTCTAACAAGGTCGATCATCCTACGGGAGCCGTCTCTCGCCTGTCTTGCGGACACAAAGCCAACCTGGTCAGGTTCCACGAGGTCCGATACCACCCCCAGGAGCCGGACAGCCAGAAGTTTAGAAAATATCTTTAGATCACAATTAAGGAGAGATATCGGTCTGTAGCTGCCCGGCAATTCCTGAGGCTTCCCCGGCTTTGGGATGGTAATTATAGTAGCCTCCAAGTTTGCCGCCGGTATTTGTCCCTCATTCTGCCATTTGCAGAAGAGTCTGGTCAGGTATGGGGCCAGTATCGCCGAGAAAGTCCTGTAGTAGTCATTGGGTAGTCCGTCAGGGCCCGGAGCCGAGTGAGTTTTAGTCGAGGCAATAACTTTTTTTACTTCCTCCACCGTAAAAGGACGGTTTAGGGAGTCCAGCTGAGCCTGGGACACTCGAGGGAGCCGTAGACCCCCCAGGAAGGCTTCGATCGCCTCTCCCGTGGGCTGGGGGGTGGACGGGTCCTCCCTTAAATTATATAGCCTCTCATAAAACTCGGCAAAAACTTCGGCTATTTTGCCCGGGTCCCGAACCGTCGCTCCCCCTTCGTCAGTCATCTTAATTACGGCTGTTTTTTCAGCCCTCTTCTTGATTCTTTTTGCAAGGAGAGCCCCCACCTTATCCCCCGATTCATAAAATTTTGATTTCAGCCGACGCAAGTGTCGAGCGTGTTGGAGTAATAGGAGGTCTCGTAGCTCTGCTCGCGTCTGGGCAATAACAGTGGCCTGCTCCGCCGATGGCGTAGTCTTGTTAACTCGCTCTAAGGATAGGAGCTTTGTTGTAAGCTCCCTCCTACGTCTGCTCCTCTCTCTCTTCAGAGTCGAGGCCCTCTGGAGGAAAATCCCCCTACAATAGGCTTTATGTGCGTCCCACAGGACATTGTCCCCCACCTCCCCATTATCATTATGATTGAAATATTCTTTAAGTCTTACCGGCATATCAGAAATCATCCCCCTGTCTGTCAAGAGCTCCGTGTTTAACCTCCACTTGCCCGGGGACGGGCGACGGGTTCCCAGGATCACCTCCAGGGAGACCGGGGCATGGTCGGACCACGTGATCAATCCCACCTCCGCGGAGACACAGGCCGGCAGCGAAACGTCATTGACTAAAAAAAAATCAATGCGCGAGTACGACCCGTGTCTCCGGGAGAAGTGGGAGTAATCCCTTTCGGTGGTGTGGAGGTACCTCCATATGTCATGGAGATAAAACTCCCTACACATGGGGCCACACTCCCGGCCCCCCCCGGAGGACCTGTCCATCGCCCTATCTGGGACTACATTGAAGTCCCCGCAGATAATCAAGAAACAGTGCGGGTCCTTTAGAACCTGGCACAGGAAGGATCTTAAATAGGAGAGCTGGGACACATTAGGACAGTAAACTGTTACCAGGACCAAGGGAGAGCCCGCGATTTCACATTTCACCACCAGAAACCGCCCCCCCGGGTCCGCCTGAGACTCAAGTAGATGGAAAGGAACAGTGTTCTTAACGAGTATGCAGGTCCCGGATTTCTTAAGGGCATCATTAGCAAAGAACGATCTGGAGTAGTCCCTATGTGAGAGCCTGTGGTTGTCCTGTGCCAATAAGTGGGTCTCCTGTAAGCATAGAATGTCCGCCATGCTATTCCTGGCCTCTTTCCAGACCAGGCTTCTCTTTGCCGGTGAGTTCAGCCCTCGAGCGTTCAGTGAAACAATTTTAATCGTCATGTGGACTTTCCGTTAGGGATAAAAAAAACATAGCCGCCTCTCATATGTTGCTTTTGGAGGTGCCCACAAGACACTAAAACAGGTGCAGACCAGGGGAGAGGAGAAAGACAGTAGGGCAAGAAAAAAAAATGAAGATTAACACTGGGGAAAAACGAACAAAATACAAAGCCAAGTATGTAAACCGTGTGACGAGCCAAGGCTCAAATCGTGGGGCTGGAAAAAGCAATCCCACGCAGCACCCACACAGGGGACCATCCGTTGTGGCCCCCATAGGTACTACCCGGGCACAACAGCCTCCAGTCTACTCGGGTCTCCAGGACCACCACCTCCTCTGTTGCGGGCTCATGTCACAGTGTGCCAATCCGAAGTCACCGTGCGTCGGCGTTGCTGCTTAGACGGCGAGGCACGGGGGGCCTCCGGTGGGGGGACCCCCGTCCTCCGTTGGTCAGACCCCACTCCCGTAGGGCCCTTCCCATGCGCGTCGGAGACGTAAAAACCTGGTTGGCCCCTTTGTATCTGAATCGAACGCTCACAGGGGATCCCCAACTGTAGAGGGTACCTCTGTCTCGCAGGACCTTGCAGTGCGGGGCGAATTCTCTACGTCGCGCCAGTGTTACGGCGGAGAGGTCTGAATACAGAGCAATGTTCTCGTAGGGGGAATCTAAAGTTTTCCTTTGCCTCATCGCACGCATGAGCTGTTCCACTCTCCTAGGATCCGAGAGAGTGATCAGTACATCCCTTGGGAGGGTCTTGCTGACCTTTGGGGCTCTGGGGAGCCGATACGCTGAGTCCACATTCAAGTCTCCCGGTGGGGAGTCAGGGAGGATCTGCTGCAGTATAGGCTGAACTGAGGTCATGAGATCCTCCGCTCCTTCATTATCCGGGATGCCCCTGATCCTCAAGTTTCCCCTTCGAGATTTATCTTCCAGCGCAGCTATTTTTAGATGTGCCTGCTTCAGGCCGTCATCCATCACTTCATAATCTGTGGACAGCTCATTGTGGGCCGCTGCAAACTCCCCCATTTTTGTTTCTAGCCTGTGTGTCCTTTCCCCTAAGGAGGACAATTCATGCCGCATCTCCCCTATCATCTCCCTCCAGTCCTCCTGTAATGAACTCCTGAGAGACCCCAACATGTCCCGTAGGTACCTCTGTGTGACCACAGGATCCTCGACATCTCTCCTGGGGTTCTGATGTTCTGGGCTGCGAGATGCACGAGCCGAATGTCGTCCTCGTGAAGAGGGGGAGGGAGGTGCAGATCCTCTCAGCGCCATTTTGGGAGATGAGGGCCTTTCAGCAGTGAAGAAATCAGTGAGCTTAGTGGCCTCTCCCCGCTTTTTTCGGGGCTGCTCTCGGCATTCCTCAGGTTCCAGCGGGTATCCCCTTGCTGCGGGTGGTCTTTCCAAGCTTTAACCCTCAGGTAACGTGCCGCTTTAGTGGTGGTACAGCGGGAGCTCCGGTTTCAAGCGGCCGGCGCCATCAGCCTCCAAGCCACGCCCCGTATTAAACATTTATACTATACAACGCACGAACGATATCGGGGCCAACGCACGAACCACGTGACTTTTTATCGGAGTTGGACGCCCATATCGGGACGTGTAAAGTGGCCATTACACTTGCACATACATCTTAAGGCTATTAATGGTTTCTTGAAGAATGTTCTGCCGTGCTGAATGCACTTGGACAAATCATCAAGATCCCCTGCTGGCAGATCCCTTTCCAATTGCCGCCCCATGACATTCCAGATTTGCTTGATGGGAGACAAGTCTGGAGACACTGCAGGCTAAGGTGATGAATTTGCCATATCAAGATAATGTTAGTCTATGTATTTTTGCATGGAGCAGTCATACTCTACTGAATAAATCGAGATGCTTTGAAATTTTTATTTCCAATTTTTCATCATTTGCATACCAGAAACATGACTATCCATCCTATAATTTCCATAATTCCACCACTTTTCCCTCTTGGTGTTGCAATTTCAATGTTGATGAGTGTAAGTAATTAGTGCAATTTAGTGTGATATGTGTAATGCGTCCCAGAAATTAATTTAATTTGTGACATGGGCAAACCTCACTTTGGAATAAATAAAGCAATTTCAGTGATTTGTTCCTATGAAGGCTGCAGGGCATTTTTTCCATCTGTGGCATGGGCAGAATGGACTGCAAAATAATCACAGTGCTCAGCACACAGAGCATTTCGGCATTTTTCTTGATCTGAGCTTTACATAGCCGGAGAGCAGGTAATCTGCTCCTTACAGTTACTGTCTGGATTCACTATGTTAAAAAAAACCTTTATATAATGATCATCCAATGATTATAATTATCAATAAGGTTGCTTGAGTTCATGTTCCAGCCAACTTGACTAGCTCTACCTGTATTTAGCCTCAGAACACAATACTCCTCTAAAGATGTACATTCTTAACCCCTTTCCAAGCAAGGATGTATAAATAAGTCATTGGTCGCTTGCCTAGCTTTTCATGGAGATACAAATTTTAATCATTCAATTTTCCCCCTTTAAAAAAATTGAATTAAAAAAAGATAAAAGGAAACATATTTGTTGGTTGTAATAGCCAAGTTTATCAAGATATTAAATTTTTTAACCCATACAACATACAGTTGATATCTGTCACGTGTTGACTGCTCTGCAGTCCAAGTGTAAATGTTCTCAGTATTTTAAATGGGAGTAAATTTTGATTTGGCAAATTCGGAGTTAATGTGTAGAACTGCTGTGTTGATGTCTATGTCTGCAGGTGGGATGTTGTGGGTTTGTCAGGTGACCATGCCCCTTTAAATAGTTCCCTCTTCCACCAGATGTCGCTGATAGAGTTTTAGTCTCTACAAGACCGCGGCTAGGAGGACGTGTGTGCACTTTGTACTGAAGCCTTCTTGGTGTTTTATAATAATAATAAATAATAAATCTTTATTTATATAGCGCCAACATATTCCGCAGCGCTTTACAATACAGTGATCTAAAAACGGTCAAAGGTGACAATAAAAAATATACAATACAGTAAGTAATTAGAGTAGGGAATCAATATAAAAAATCCAATACACTAACCAGAGAATCAATGTAAAAAGTACAATGAATAAAGCAGAGAAACAATGTAAAAATAAAGTACAGTAATTAGATACAATACAATAAGCATAGAATCAATGTAAAAAGTACAATGATAAAGCAGAGAAGCAATGTAAAAATAAAGTACAGTAATTAGATACAATACAATAAGCATGTAAAAAGTACAATACAATAATTAAAGCAAAAACAAAGGTGATCCTGCTCAAAAGAGTCTACAGTCTACAACGAGATGGGGGATACACAAAGTACATAGGCTTATTACACTGATGGTCCAGGCATCTTGAGGAAGTGGGGGATAGATATAAAGTTACATGAATGGTCACTGGACAATCTGTGTAGAGCTTTTGGGTTTGGTGGAGTTTGAAGAAGAGTTATGACCAGATAGATAGTGAATGGGCTATATACAGTACAAAGGACTTCTATTAGGGAGCATTATAGGCTGCCTTAAATAGAGTGTCTAAAAGTATGCAAGTTGTGGATAGTCCATTTTCTTGGGGTAGAGCATTCCAGAGAATTGGTGAAGCTCGGGAGAAATCTTGGAGCTGGGAGAGGGAGGATCGGATTAGTGCAGATGTTGTCGAAGGTCATTTGTAGAACGTAGAGAATGGGTAGAGTGATAGAGATGAGGGTGGAGATGTAGGGGGTGCTGCACTGCGAAAAGCTTTGTGGGTGAGAACAAGCAATTTGAATTGGATCCTGTAGTGTATGGGCAGCCAATGCAATGACTGGCACAGAGCGGAGGCATCTGAGTAACGATTGGCCAGGTAGGTGATCCTGGCAGCTGCATTAATGATGTACTGGAGAGAGAAAGTTTAGGGAGGTGGAGGCCAATTAATGGAGAATTGCAGTAGTCAAGGCAGGAATGGATTAGGGCCACGGTGAGGGTTTTTGTTGTTTCCATTATGAGAAAGGGGCAGACTCTAGAAATGTTCTTCAGGTGCAAGCGACAAGAGCGGACGAGAGATTGTATATAGGAGGTGAAGGAGAGATCGGTGTCAAACATAACACCCAGACAGCAAGCCTGCTGCCTAGGCGTTATCATGGTGCTACATACTAAGAGAGAGATGTCAGATTTTGGGAGGTTAGTGGAGGGCGGGAGCAGAAGAAATTCAGTTTTGGAAAGGTTGAGTTTCAAATAGAGAGCGGACATGTTATTGGAAACTGCAGCTAGACAGTCATTGGTGTTCAGGGGTGAGGTCAGGGGCTAAAGTGTATAATTGCGTGTCATCAGCATAGAGATGGTACTGGAAGCCAAATCTGCTGATGGTCTGTCTAATCGGGGCCATGTAGAGAGAGAAAATAAGAGGTCCAAGGATTGAATCCTGAGGGACCCCAATAGTGAGAGGAAGAAGGGAGGAAATGGAGCCGGTGAATGATACACTGAAAGAACGGTCAGAAACATAGGAAGAGAACCAGGAGAGAGCGGTTTACTTTATGCTGATGGAGTGCAGCATAGAGAGTAGGAGATGGTGGACAACAGTGTCAAAAGCTGCAGAAAGGTCAAGAAAAATAAGCAAAGAGTGGTCACCATTATGTTTTACTGTCAGTAGGTCATTGTTCACTTTGATGAGGGCAGTTTCTGTAGTATGAAGGGGGGCAGAAACCAGTCTGTAATGGATCTAGAAGACAGTGAGTAGAGAAGTAACGGGTGAGATGGATGTAGACCAGGCACTCCAGGAGTTTAGATATGAAGGGGTAATTGGAGACTTGTCTATCTATAGTTATTTGTGCAGGATGGGTCAAGAAAAGTTCTCTTTAATAATGAAGTAATGATAGAGTGTTTGAAGGAGGAGGGGGAGATGCCAGAAGAGAGGGAGAGATTGAAGATTTTAGTTAGGTAAGTAGTGACGACCGTAGAGGAGTAGATGTGAGGGAATGGGGTCAGCGGGAGTTGTGGGAGTTGCTGTGTTTCCCAGTCTATGTGTGGAAGTAAGGAGGTTTGTGATTAGAAACAAAGGGCAAGGGTGGTGGTCCAGACATCCTCACCTTCAGAGGTAATTCTGGGAACAGGATGAGCAAGGGACACCGAGTCTAAGGGTCAGTCTGGTTCCCCTGATAATCTTTTGTCCATCTTACCATCCTGCTTCCTTTTCTCCTTTAACGTTATACCCCGTGACAATATCTGTTTAAAGTCCAAACGAAGAAGTCGCTAACTTTGAAATGCGTAGGCTCAATAAACAGCCTTTTTTAACCGCATGACTCCATCTCCTTCATAGCAGCACAAGGTCAATACACAATTTTTCCATTCTGAGTGATTAACCCATTTAATAAAAAGCATATTGAGAAAAATAAATAAAAAAACTGCCAAAAGAGCGTGTTTCTACTCCTCAAAAAATGCAATAAAATTTAATCAAGGTACCCTAAATTAGTATTAATAAAAGTGTCAAATAATTGACCCTCATATAGCTCAATCTGCGGAAAAATAAAAACTTTACAAGTCTTGGAAAAAATTGACATAAACCCAATTTTTTTCTCTTTGCCAAAATTGTATTTTATTTCACCACCTAAATAAATAAATGTAGCATTTCCATAAAATTATTGACCTAGGGAATCATGTCTCCTAGTCATTTTTAGCATAGAATGAACACTGTAAACCAAAAATGATGTAAGAATGGGACTTTATTTCACCATTTCATCCTACTGGGATTTTTTCCGGTTTTCCCATAGTGCAAAATGAACGGTGTCATTAAAAGTTCAACTTGGTCAGTATAAAAAAAGCCCTCATACAGATATGTTGATAAAGAAGTAAAACAATGTATAGCTCTTGGAAGAAGGGGAGGAAAAATTAAAACGAGTAGGATGCTGTAGTAGCAGAGACCCTGATTCCAGTGATGTGTCACTTACTTGGCTGAGTGCTGCAGAATATTCTGATGCAATTCTTCAACTTCTGTGAATTCTGAGCTCAAATTCATTTAGCTTCATTCTTTCTTAATTGTTTCTAAAAGCAGACTTCATAGCTACGGGCTAGATTTTAAAGCCTGTGGCAATAGCACCAAATTAAAAACCTGAATTTGATGATTAAGACGCTTGTGCCAACAATTATGTCCATATAGTATACTAAGACTATTCTTTAGAGCAAAAATACACACCTAGATATGGATATACCAGCCACTGTTAATGGCTTTACTAAGACCCAAAATATAGCCTTCATTGTATGTAATATCATAAGACAAGGAATAAAAAAAAATCTGAATTCAAGTCCAGTCCACTACCAGATAGTTGGATATTGCAGACTGTTAAGAATATATTCTCTAGAATTGTCATAACATGGGAAATTTAGGTTTTCAAAAAAACTAAATAGCCAAAAGACCTACGAAAAGTAGTGCAATGAAGGACAATTTCTACAGAGAGGTGTTATATGTCTTTTAAAAGAGTATTTCCATCTTTAGAAGTTGTCACTAGTGATGATCAAGCACTGCTCAACACTCGATTGAGCATCGGGTTGCTTGGTCACGCTTGTTGCTCGGCCAAGTATCCCGAGTGCTCGAGTCCAATATCGGAGTTCCCACCCAGAGAGAGAGATTTGATTTCCAGAAAAATGCTTGAGTTTCCCATTGACTTCCACTATACTTAGTACTCAAGTCAAGCGCGTCCGAGCATCTGCTTTGCTCATTTAGAGTACCGAGTACTTGAGCATCTTATGGCCACTTTACATGTCCCGATATCGTCGTCCAACTTCGATAAAAAGTCACGTGGTTCGTGCGTTGGCCCCGATATCGTTCGTGCGTTGTAAATGTACAATTCGATGCAAGAACGATCCCAAAACGATATCGGGGAAGAATTGTGCAGGCTCTCCAACTGCCCGATATTGGATGGACGATCTGGCAGGATCGTGCTGTGTGACAGCCCAACAACGACTTGGAGTACAACTTCCCCTATTCACTCCCATGTTAAATGGTCGTTCCCTGCTTCGCGCGTACAAGGGGGCGTAGACATCGCAGTTGTGTTTCCTGCCGATATGATATCGCACTGTGTAACATCTCCTATGTGATCTTGGATTTCTGCCCAAAAAATGCGCGCTCCCGCGCCGTTGTATCCAACATCGAAACGATGTTGGGACATGTAAAGCGGCCATTAGTACTCAGTCATCACTAGTTGTCACCTTTCCTTTGGATAGTTAATTAATCAGTGGTATATACAGCCCCAGTGGTAGTATACAGCAGCCCCCAGGGGGTATATAGCAGCCCCAAATGCTGGCACTCTCCCCCTTTGTAAGGGCCCCTTCCCCCCCCCCGCTGCGTATTTACCATTCCGGTCTTCTGCACAGCGCCGCTCCTCGGTGCTCCATTCTTCATGCTCCTGTCCTGCTACATCCGGGATCTCCGGCCGTCGCAGGCATATGACGTCATCGCGCGACGGCCGGGATCCCGGATGCAGCGAGGACGGAGCATGAAGAATGGAGCACCGAGGAGCGGTGCTGAGCAGAAGACCGGATGGTAAGATAAGCAGCGGGGGGGGGCCCTTACAAGGGGGCGAGGGCCAGCATTTGGGGCTGCTATATACCCCCTGGGGCTGCTGTATACTACCACTGGGGCTGTATATACTACTGGGCTGTATATACCTCTGGGGCTGCTGTATACTACCACTGGGGCTGTATATACCACTGGGGCTGCTGTATACTACCACTGGGGCTGTATATACCTCTGGGGCTGCTGTATACTACCACTGGGGCTGTATATACCTCTGGGGCTGCTGTATACTACCACTGGGGCTGTATATACCACTGGGCTGTATATACCTCTGGGCTGCTGTATACTACCACTGGGGCTGTATATACCACTGGGCTGCTGTATACTACCACTGGGGCTGTATATATCACTGGGGCTGCTGTATACTACCACTGGGGCTGTATATACCTCTGGGGCTGCTGTATACTACCACTGGGGCTGTATATACCTCTGGGCTGCTGTATACTACCACTGGAGCTGTATATACCACTGGGGCTGCTGTATACTACCACTGGGGCTCTATATACCACTGGGCTGCTGTATACTACCACTGGGCTGTATATACCACTGGGGCTGTATATACCTCTGGGGCTGCTGTATACTACCACTGGGCTGTATATACCACTGGGGCTGCTGTATACTTTCACTGGGGCTGTATATACCACTGGGACTGCTGTATACTAACTACTGGGGCTGCTGCTGTATATACCACTGGGCTGCTGCTGTATATACCACTGGGGTTGCTGCTGTATACTACCACTGGGGCTGCTGTATATACCTCTGGGCTGCTGTATACCACACTGCTGGGGGCTGTATACCTGTGCTGGGGTCCACCCTCGGCTTTTACACGAGTCAATAGGTTTTCCCAGGTTTTGGGGGCAAAAGTAGGGGGTCGGCTTATACACGGTCGCTTATACACGAGTATATACGGTAATTGTTAATTGATGATCATTGGCAGTCCATTCACTGGGATAACCATTAATTCCAAGAAAGGGGATCTGGAATGCTCTATCTAAATCAATTGGTGTGCAGACATGCATACCACTTTTGCATTCAATCTCTATCGGACTGCTGGTAAAAGATGAGTAATGGTGTCTATGTCAGGGCACTGCTCTACTCAGACAGGATATTTCCATCCTTAAAAGTTGTCACTAGTGATGAGACAGCTTGCTTAGCATTGTTCAATTCTTGATTGAGATTTGCGCTGCTCAAGCATGCTTGCTGCATGGCTGAATATCACGGTGCTCAAGCACAATGTTGGATTCCCATCCAGAGGGAGAGAGAGAATTGATTTTGAAAAAATGCCTGAGTTTCCCATTGACTTCCACTATACTCGGTACTTAAGCCCATCTGCACATCCGATCTGCTTGTTTTGAGTACTGAATACTCGAGCATCTTTTTGCTCAATCATCACTAGTTGTCACCTCTCCTTTGAATAATTGAATACCAATTGTTAATTGTTAATCATATGTGGTCCAACAGCTGGCTCTCCATTGATCCCTAGAAATTAGCTGTGAAATAGTTTGGACAAAAGAAAAAAGGTGCACTCACCCGGCTAGATATTGCACTACGTCCTTTTATTGCGGTGGAGAAATTTTTACATGGTGCAGAGAGGGAGGGAAAGAGATGAACAACGAGTTGTTTCGCACCAGAGGAAGTACCATTTCCGTTCGATATCTACGCGAGTGACTGCACATTTTTTCAAAACTTATTCAAAGGTCTCTTGCGGTAGATAGCACCTCGCGAAATAAGCACTTTTAATATTGTGCCATAAACATGGTGTTTATGTATTTAGGGCTTGTTTAGGTTTGGTGCCCAGCTTTTTTCCTACCTGATCTCTCTGAGTATCTTTGAAATGTTTAATCTAAATAAATCATTGTCCAGACTTGTGTACCCATGCTCCATTCATTCTCTGTAGGACTGCCGGTAAAAGCAGAATGATGGTGTCTATGTCTGGCCACTGCTCTACTCAAATAGTGTATTTCTATCCTTAGAAGTTGTCACTAGGGATACTTGATTGAGCATGAGGTGGCTCGGGTATGCTCATGTCTTGGCCGAGTATCGCTGGTGCTGAAGCACAATGTTGCAGTTCCCGCCCAGGGATAGAGAGAAAGTAGAATTGATTTACATAAAAATGCTAAAGTTTCCCATTGACTACCAT
This sequence comes from Allobates femoralis, assembly GCA_033576535.1. NCBI lineage: Eukaryota > Metazoa > Chordata > Amphibia > Anura > Aromobatidae > Allobates > Allobates femoralis. The sequence continues at coordinate 43,497,588 of JARQOC010000008.1, read as the reverse complement.
TATACTTGGCACTCAAGCCAAGCCCTCGGACCGAGAATCCAATTGCTCGTTTCAAAGTTAGAACATTTGAGCCTCTAAAGGTACCTTTACACGCAGCAACTATCACTGGCGATCGGTAGCAACCGAACGTGCACATGCACGTTTTTAACGGTTGCTAATGATCGCCCATTCCGCATGTACACACTGCAATTGCGCCCTCAACCTAAGGGAACATGGTTCCCCGGAAGTTCCAACAGATCTTGCGGGAAACATCCGGTTGAATCCCGACGCCGCTTCACACGCCGCAATCAGTAGGGGAATGTGGGCGTACATGTTCTGCGGCGCCAAAACATAGGCGTGACAGAGTTGTGTATTCCATGACGCTAATACGCTGATTGGACAACGCAATAGCGTCATGATTGGCCTGCCTGCGTAGGAAGGCTGGCTAATACATGACGCCATTGCAATTGTGTAGTGTGAATGGTCAGCTCTTTAAATATGGTGCCTTGTGAAGGGACAGCCAATGGTAACACAGTAGCCCCCACCAATCATCGCTGATGGGGCGTGGTATCCAGCACGCTGTGGCACGCCCCTGGGAAATCACTAGGCAACGCAGATTCCATCCCTATCGCCCGTTTACACGCCAATATCAGGGTAATCCACCATTTGGGTTGCCTCTGATTTTAGAACAATACTCTGAAACCGCAACCCGGAGCAACTGCGAAAATCCCGATCACTTTCCCAAATTACACGCCGCAACTTCGTAGCAATTTCAGGGCAACCATGACAAAAATCCCGATTGCCTGGCAGTTGCTACCCCGCAGTGGCGGCGTGTAAAGGTACCTTTAGTGTTTGATCATCACTAATGGTTGCATCTCATTTGCTTAGTTAATTATTAATTGTGAATTATTGACCATTAGTGGTCCAACCACTGAGATCTCCACTGATCCCTTGAAAGGGCTTTGAAATGTGCCATCTACATAAATCAGTGTGCAGCCATACATACTACTGCTCCATTCAATCTCTATCGAACTGCCAGTGAAAGTGATGGTGTCTATGCCCGGCCTCTGCTGTACTCTAGGTATTTCAGAGGCACCTTTTGATATTGGTGGGTCTCCAAACGTTCAGACTCCCACTGATCAGCATGTCATCACTAATTCAATGGATGAGTGATAACTGCTAAGGATGAGAATAACCCTTTAAAGGCAATCTATCAGCAGGTTTTTTTACTACCTTGATCTAAACATAAAAATTGAGTAGAGGCTTCAATTTGCATAGTCATAAACACATTTTATTTGGACAAGAACAAAGGACAAGGGAGGTGGTGTAAAGTGCTCAGGGATACAAGACCACCGATTGGTTACATTAGGTTATACTTCAAAGTGACAAATGCTCAAATATCATTTTTTTATATATATACAACAACATAGCAATGAGTATACGCTCAAATAACATAGGGTTAATTTTCATCTCCGTCTCTGATGGCCATGTGCAGTTCAACACAAGGTTAACTGCATATGTTTAAAGTGGGCACGTGCAAATAGGTACAACTTCCCCCTTTGCTTAATTCAGTACCCCCATAGCATAAACATGCTTCCATATGATCTGATACAGTTGGAGGATTATTGTACCAATAAATTACATAAAGTGACTAGTGCTTTACAGCCATATACAGAGTAGACTTTGTACAGGCAATTACCCTTTTTTTTTTACAAAAATGTTAATGCCATTACATGCACAAACACTCAGAGCTATAAAGCATTTTCAGTATTAAAGGCAAAATCATCAGTTGTTACACAATTTACCAGAACCATCAGTGGCCATTGATCCAAGAGACACACGGAGGGGGTGACACCGGCCCACAGGACCACAACGCGTTTCGCGACCCTGCGTCCACTTGGGTCACTTCATCAGGGGATGTGATTATTATTACTATTATTATTTATTTATATAGAGCCATTGGTTCCATGGCGCTTTACATAAGAAGTGGGGATAACAACGACAGGTACAGTACACATGAGCAGTCAATGCTTGCTGATACACGACGGGAAAGGATCCTGTCCACGACGGCTCACAGTCTATAGGGGTGGGGGGAACACGATAGGGTGGGGGAGCGCCAAGCGTTTGGTGGAGCGGCGCTGGGTATTATGAGTAGCTTCTGTAAAGTAAGACCCACAAAAAATGTATGCCTTGCTTTACCGTGGATGGAATTTTTTGTATTCAATACCTCATCTAAGAGCAGCATGATATTGGTGAAGAGATTCTGAAACTAATGTTGCTTTAGCTAGATTACTGGCTTCAGCCATTCTGTCAAAATTAAATAATTTTGTTTTAGAAATACAGCAGAGCTGGGTGAGCTGCCTCCACACAGGCTGTCAATAAGGAGGGGTGTCGACCTGCCCTGCACTTGACAAACTAGTCCGGTAATGGTTATCACCAGGTGAAAAAGTCTTCAGATTAAGTAAATAGGACAAAGCTTGATAAGAGAAACACAGTTGACTTTTGTTTTTAGACCCTTGCAGCATGCTGTCCTCAGGTTAGATAGCAAAACCCTACTGCCAGAATCCCTTTAATATTGAATTATATAATACAGGATTATGGGTTTGTTATGGGATTTTGTACATTCAAGATTCACAAATTAATAATGAAAGAAGAAATTAGTTTCTTAATTAATTAATCAAAATATGAATTCAATGTTGGTGCTTTTCATTACAGCAAGTACCTGGGTTATTGTCACGTAGAGAACCAGGGTGGCCAGTGTGAAAACTGAAAGATTACTTTTGTTTTTTAAAATAAAAATTGTAATATGAAAAAAAAATTCTATTTTTAACTAAACTATATGTAACACAAAAACCTGATTTAAATAATGTCATTTTCTGATGATAGCTTCCCTTGTAATTCGACATTTATAGCCAACCACAATGGATAGTCAACAACAAGTCTAAAGAATCGTCCCCAGGAATTATCAGCGATTTGCAAGGGGTATGAAAAGATGGATTGAATATGTGAAGTGGTTACTGAATCCGCAGCCCCTTTAAAGAGAACCGCAGCATGATTGCCACAAAAGATTTGAGGCGGTTGGGTAGATTGACAGCTGGGGCATGCACACACTGGAGACCCTTCCATTATTTGTTAGAAGGTTAGAGCAGAGGCTATTACTGGATTATTATATGGAAATAGTTTGAACAAATAAATGAAAAGTTTATGCGATTATTGGAACCTGCTGTGAAAACTTGTTAGAAAAAAGGCCGTAAGGAAAAATAATCAGAAAAGCTGGAATCTGAAGGACAATTCATACACAATGGTATATAACAGAAATAATAAAAGTCGGGTGTTTCAAGTATATTTACAGACTTTGTTGCTGTTGCCTTTTATATGTATTTTTTTTAGATTTTATACATTCCTACTTTTTGCAGATTTTAAAGTCCCGTACAAAATTCTATTGAAAAATGTCAGAACTAGACAGGGGTGGGCTGGTGCACCATACCCGGGAGGCAGTGTGATGTTTCCAGCCCTTGCAGTATTTCAGGAGCGGGATGGGGGGGTTTGCTATTGGACGTGGCAAAGTGAGGAGCGGGGGGGGAGGGTTTGCTATCGGACGTGACGAGGTGAGGAGCGGGGGGGGGTTGCTATCGGACGTGGCGAGGTGAGGAGCTGGTGGGTTGGTGCTATGGCGCCACTCGCCACACTTCCAGGTGCATCGGCTGGTCGGCTGCTGTGATGATAGCATCTGCCGCAAAGCAGAGCCGGCCGGCCCATTTCAGTATGGAGGCGGCCCTAGATGAGGGCAATACCACCAGCCTGGGGGGCACTTGCCCCCCTGCCACCTGGGCCAGTCCGCCTCTGGAACTAGAGCAGGTCAGTCATTACAAAAACAATATAAACAGGGAAAAGCTAAACCTTGAGTATGCACAGATTTCAACGTTTTACTATAGCACTAGGACAACACATTCGGAATCAATGTGTTTTCCCACCTTTAAAAAAAAAAGCCTGTACTCACCCCCTGTGCTGGCATGATTCCAGAAGTGTCAGTTATTGCTGATCGGGGCTCATGTCATGATGTCATGAGAGTCCCGTGTCCAATCACCGCCAGCTTCCTTCTCCTCCCGTTCAGACCTAATGAGTCATCAACAGGAAGTGAGCAGCAGTCGCCGAGTCAATTCCTGTTAATTGCTTATTTGGTCTGAAGGCGGGGAGAAGGAAGTCGGCAGTGATTGGACGCTGGTTCGTGTGACGTCACAATGTCAAGTGAGCCCCAATCCATGATTACTGACACTGCTGGACCAGTGCCTGCACAGGAGATGAGTACAGGCTCTTTTATTTCAGAAGGGGGAAACAAGTGGATTCAGGAAGGGTTTTCCTAGTGCTGGACAACCTATTTAAAAACATCTGGATGGAGAACTTTTGACTAAGGAGTGCTTAAAAAAATTCAACTGAAAACACTCTATGTGACTGCAAACTTCTAAATGCTGATATCATTCAGTGTGCACACTGTCAAGATTCTCCAGGCGGTTGGTCAAATAACTGTAACTGTACGTAGGTGATGTTTGGTCACATAAATCAGTGAGGAAGAAGTGAAAAAGAACATTAATGCTTTAAAAATGAAGAGTTGCTCAGAGCTGGACAGTCCAACCGGTGAATTCTATAAAGAAGTTAAAGATTTATAAGCCCCAGAAGGTTTACACCGATTGTCTTTCTACTATCAAACTTTCAAGACCTCAGTATAATTCTATTCTTGTTCTTTTGGTAAAAAAGTGAATCAGAAAGTTATAAAAGTACAAAAACTGATGTCCCCTGTCTTTCTATGATACAGATGATGAATAAAGATGAGTGGACTCATAGACGTTTGGGTTCTGGGGGTTCAGCTGCACTTTAGATAAAGTTCTGCTCTGGACTCAAAGTTGACCTGAACCTCATCGGAAGTCACTCATTGAGAGGTTCTGCTCTCTGCCGGCATACAGCCAGCCATAAGCAAAGCACTTCCGGGGGAGGGCGGAGCTTTGATACTTTCACTTTTTTTAAACACACTATATCCGATAACGCTGAGTCTACCCCCAGTGCGGCCATTCAAACACTACAAGCGGCTCACATTGGACCGAGCACAAAGTGTATCTAAGCACAGCGGTGCTCACGTCAGTGATTTGCACCCGATCTCCGAACTCGAACACTGATTTTTTTATTTTTTTTGTAAAGTCTTGTTCGGTAACAACACCAAACTTTAAAGTCCGGTTAGCTCATCCCTAATGCTAAAAAATAAAATAATAAAATAAGCAGAACAGCATACCCCATCATCTATGATGCAAATACAACATACAGTGAGAACTCCCTGAAACACCCCCATCTTTGTGAAGACCTATTTGCCATTACCTTATAGTCTGTGACACTCTTTAACATGAGCACCACTTTTCTGACCGGCCATCAGCCATTTTTAATCTTTCTCACCATGGCCAAGTATTTTTTGTTATTTTCTTGTTGTCCTCCCCTTTAAAAATTCATAATATTTTGAATTTGGTGCTTTAAAAAAGCTGCTTTACTACTGATATTTCCTGTTTTCGGCTTTCACAAAACTTTATTAATACAGTCGTGTGCGTTTTTACTGTATTTCTGCAGTGGAAACAAACTTAAAATGCATATGCCCTCGTTACCCCCGGATTTTCTGCATGTATTGCAAGTCTGGATTTGAAATAGACAGAGCAGGTAATTGTACACATCATAAAAAGAAGCACCGTGGGCAGGAGATTTCTATAAATCCATCCACGTTGCTCGAACTGTGAATCCCTGTTTTTTTTTACTCAAAAACTCAACAAAAATTATTTGTGTGCACGCAGCTTTAAATGGGAACTCCTGGGAGAGAACATTTTTAGTACAGTCCCTGTCCTCGTACATGATGAAGAAGAGCTGCACACTGCAGTTCTAGGATCTAAAGATCGCTTATAATTCAATAAAATCATATCTGCTCCTCAGCGCTTCCCCTTCCTTGTGGGACATAGAATTTCAGCTTAACAGCTTCATGCTGCTGGTGAGAAGAAGTGTGTTGGGGCGTGGACCCTGTGAGCTGCAGGATCATCCTACATTCCAGCCCCCTCACACTTCTGTATGGGAAGGGGGCTTAGCAGGGAGTGTGGGCTCTGCCCCATGGTCACACTACAATCCTGTCCCTGATATACCATCCTATGTGACATGGGTGTTTTGGTTTGAATAGCAATCATGTCACCAAGCAGATAGAAATATGTGCTGTGATCATCTGCTGTATATGATATGATGTATATGATGGTGAATAATGTGTACTGTCATGTATGAGGCTAGACGAATAGGCAAAGCACTACACTGATCAGCTCTGCCGTGGTCTACCCTCCCCACAGGAACTTGGTAGCTTCCTTTCCCTGCAACTTTCAATGGATCATCACTCTTCAGTGACAGTCACAGCAAGGCACCTGTTACACATAGTAAAAATACATGTTATATTATTATTATGCACCTGACCCACTACAGAGCTGTGGGGTACCCAGTACTGGGCGTTGTAGGGGGGGATGTCACGGGACCCGTGCCCGGTCCTGTGACGCCACCTACAGTTACCGGCGCTGTATGACAGACCTCCGGGGTGATGGTGGAACAGCGAGGTGGTTACGCTTCCCCTAAGGTACCTTTACACGCCGGAACTATGGTGTAGAGAGGCAATCCGGAGTTCCGTCACCGTTGCCATGAAATTACTACGAAATTGCGGCGTGTATTTGTGGAATCCGGTGATGATTTTGAAAGTTGCTCCCGGCTGCAATTTCAGAGCATTGTTTAAAAACCAGACGCAACCCTGAAGGTGAATTTCCCTGGTTTTCGAGTCTGAATGGGCGATAGGTATGGAATCTGCGTCGCCTACTGATTTCCAGTTGGCGTGCCACAGTGTGCTGGAGACCGCTCCCCCCAGCGATGATTGGAGGTGGCCACTGTGTTACCATTGGCTGTCCCTTCACAGGGCGACTTATTTGAAGAGCTGTCCATTCACACTACACAATTGCAATGGCGTCATGTATTAGCCAGCCTTCCTGCGCAGGCTGGCCAATCATGACGCTATTGTGTTGTGTACTCAGCGTGTTTGGGGGGCGGAACACACAAGTATGTCACGCCTATGTTCTGGCGACGATAAACATGTACGCCCACATTCCTTTGGGGATTGTGGCGTGTGATGCGGCGTCAGGAGTCAACCGGATGTTTCCCAATGTTGGTGTGGTAACTTCCGGGACAACACATCACTGTAGATTGAGGGCGCAATTGTGATGTGTAAATGCTCCTTCGGCGTTCGGAGGCAACCATGAAAAACGTGCACGCGCACGTTCGGTTGCCTCCGATCGCCGCCAAAAGTTGCAGCGTGTAAAGGTACCTTTAGGTGGAGCGGGATCCCTGAGGCGGTGATGGGAATGGGAGTTTTGGGGCAGTCTTTTATTTACATGGAGATGAAGCTGCACCAAGTCTGGTTACCCGTTCTTCTCATGCTGCGATCTGCGGCTCCTCAGGCGTAGGTAATAAATGACACCACACAGACTTTACACTCTGTATGGGTTTACTGGCAGCTCTTAAAAACACTCAGTCTTTTCGGGTCTGCCTGGCCTGGGTAGTCGCTGGAAATTAGGATACTGCACTTGGGTCCCTCAGTGGAGTACCTGCTGTTCCTGTCCGGACCCTTCCTGCGCTGTCTCCTATCTCCCTCAGCACTCCCACACGTAGGGCCTGAAGCCAGCTCCCACAGATCCCTCTTTCTGAGCGACTCCTCTCCGAGTCCTCGGGACCCTACACAGTGCCTTTTTCTGGGTGCGCCAGGTGTCGGACACAACTTCCTAAAGAAGCTCGGGCCTCCGGTTTGGCGGCTCGGGGATGGACACCCGCACCACTCTCGGAGCCGTTCCTCTTTCCGGGACTGAACCCCTCCAGTCAGTAATTGTACTGGGTCCAGATTTGGGTGCACCACAACACCTGGTGCACCTAGGGTCCCCTTCTGTCCTGACAGCTCCTACGCCATTGCCCACTCCTCGCTCCCCAACGGAGCTCTTCCTCTCAAAACTCTATAATGTTCCTCCCACCCACTTTTCTACCCTGTTGCTCCTCCCCTGGGACTGGGTCATCCCTATAGTGGGTCCACCCACTGTCCCCTACCTAGGGTGTATGTGGATGTGTGTCGTGAGGGTCCTTTATGCAGGATCCCAATTCCTCAGCCACAGGAAATACTACACACTCTTTTATGGGTGCAGTACCCCTCCGTGGCGTCCCGACCAGTGGGGCACCACACACCATCATATCATTGTACAGCAGAGGATCACAGCGTGTATTTATATCTGGTGGTGACATGATTGCTATTTCATGCCAGATACCCCTATCACATAGGATGTATATCAGGGGTTAGATTGTAGTATGTGCATGGGGTCAGCGGCAATGCCACCTGCCATGCCCCCTCTCTATACAGAAGTGTGAGGGGGCTGGAATGTAGGGCTCCCAGAGGCCACGCCCCAAACACACCTCCAGTTCTCTGCTGATGCATGAAGCTGTCAGGATGAAATGTTATGTTCCCTGAGGGAAGAGTGAGAGCTGAGAAGCAGGTATGAATTTATCATTTTGAATTAGAATTTATAAGCGATCTATAGATCCTAACAAATGCAGTGTACAGCCAGGCTTCAGCATGTAGCAGGGCAGAGACTGTACTAAAAAGATTTATCTCTCCAGAGTTCCCTTTAAACTCCTGAGTCTCCCACTGCCAGTTAAGGTGCCTTTTAATCTGGTTCACGCTGCTGTTCTCAGAATTCTGTAATTCTAGTCAATATGCCTGATGATTAGTCATAATCCATACCTCATGGCTGATTTGGCTACCTGACCATTCTGCCTGTCAACCCTACGGCCAGCAGTGATTCCAAGGACTCAATCTGGGCACCTTGTAAAACCAGGCCCAGGGCTTTATTGGGATTATATACAGTCATATTAAATAAAAGCCTCATCTTGCCTTTAGGACATTTTTTTAAAGTATTGTGATATTATTTAAACCAGTGTCGGAAGCACGTGAACTGATACCTTTGCTCCTCTGGTGGTTTTCATGCTGTCGTCTCGAATTGTCACTGTGCCTCATCACCTGTTTCTTGATCCAGAATCTCTTCTGACTTCATATACCCTGATGGATCTATAGGGGAAAAGAAATAATGAATCTGTACCAGCATATCCAGCATGACACAAAATGTGTCATTTGACATATGCAATTAAGTTTTGGTTCTCCCTTGAATATTTACTGTACAATACTGTTTACAGAAGTTTTTAGAAGAGACTAAAGACCCTCGTCAGACAGGTTTGAAATTGCATTTAACTTTAGTTCCAATTTTTTCTGTTTGTTTACTCAGATATGGCCAATTTATTTTAATTAATAGTTGGAACCTAAAAGTCTTATTTGACATGCATCTTTGCTTTGCACAGTTTCACATCAGTCTGTTGAGTGCTGTGCAGTTTTACTTGTTATTTATTATATGGAGTTGCAGGCTCCTTTTGCTGCAATGTGCACCTCATTAACTACTAGGTGATCGGGGTAATAGATGGTGTCTTTCCACTGAAAAAGTGGGTGGGTGAAGGAGAATAGGGATATTAGAGTAGGATCATCATGCCGAATCATCTTTGCGCAGTTGATGAGCAAACAGACATTGGCCAATGCTGTACTAAGAACTTCGAATTAAAAGATAGATTATTGAGTTTTTTGAAAAAAACGTAAGTTTTTAAACTTTTTCCTCAAACACATATGGCTTGTAGCACTTGTACATCATTGGTAGTAGCTGTGTGCTGCAAGGATTTTTTTTCATGTTATTTGACTCTGCATCTTTGCTTGCACCAGTTCACACTAGTCTGTTGAGTGCTGTGCAGTTTTACTTGTTATTTATTTATATGATGTTGCAGGTCCCTTTCCTGCAATGTGGCCTCATTAACTTCGGTCCACGAGGTGAAGATGGTGTCTGCAACTGAAAAGTGGGGTGACATGAGACATTGGATATAGTAGGACATCACATGGCCAATGTCCTTTCTGACTTAGAATAAAAGAATTGCATTTTTGAAAAAAGAATTTAAATAAATTTAAATATATTGTTGAAACTGTTAATTTTTACTTTTCTCAAAGCAATGGTTTTCATTTTTATCTGTAGACTTTGTCTGCACAGATTTTTCTGTTTGACTCTGGCATTTCTTGTCACCAGTTAATGTGTTGATGTGCTCTTTACTTGATGTATCTCATTAATGAGTATCAGGTCCTTTGGGTAATGTGCATGTCTTCCACGGATCGGAGGGGTGAAGAGGATTGCACTAAGTGGGGGTACAGGAAGTCACTTTTGCAGTTGATGAGCATAACGAAGCATTGGTGCAGTTGATACTAAGAACTCAGAATTAAAAGAAGATATTGATTTTGAAAAAACGAATTTTAAATTTTTTAAGATTTTTGAAACTTGTTTTTAATGTTTGCTCACAAGGTTTTTTTCATGTTATTTGACTTGCATCTTTGCTTGCCAGTTCATAGTCTGTTTGATCGCTGTGCAGTTTACTTTACTTATATGTGGTTGCGGCCTTTCTGCAATGTGACCTATAGACAGGTTGATCGGGGTTGAGTATTACTTCATACGAGGGTTGGTGGGTTCCAGAAAATGGGGGACAAGGAATAGGATAGGACTCATCATGCCTGAAGTCACTTTGCGAGTTGAGAGCAAACAGACATTGGCCAATGTTGTACTAAAGAACTTCAGAATTAAAAGATAGATTATTGATTTTTTTGAAAAAAACGTAAGTTTTAAACTTTTTCCTCAAACACATATGGTGTTAGCACTTGTACATCATTGGTAGTAGCTGTGTGCTGCAAGGATTTTTTTCATGTTATTTGACTCTGCATCTTGCTTGCACCAGTACACCTAGTCTGTTGAGTGCTGTGCAGTTTTTACTTGTTATTTATTATATGGAGTTGCAGGCTCCTTGCTGCAATGTGCACCCTCATTAACCTACAGGTGATCGAGGGTATAGATGTGTTCTTCCACTGAAAGTGGGGGGTGGACAAGGAGAATAGGGATATTAGAGTAGGACTCATCATGCCTGAAGTCACTTTGTCGCAGTTGATGAGCAAACAGACATTGGCCAATGCTTGTACTAAGAACTTCAGAATTAAAAGATAGATTATTGAGTTTTTTGAAAAAAACGTAAGTTTTTAAACTTTTTCCTCAAACACATATGGCTTGTAGCACTTGTACATCATTGGTAGTAGCTGTGTGCTGCAAGGATTTTTTTCATGTTATTTGACTCTGCATCTTTGCTTGCACCAGTTCACACTAGTCTGTTGAGTGCTGTGCAGTTTTACTTGTTATTTATTATATGGAGTTGCAGGCTCCTTTGCTGCAATGTGCACCCTCATTAACCTACAGGTGATCGAGGGTATAGATGGTGTCTTCCCACTGAAAAGTGGGGGGTGGACAAGGAGAATAGGGATATTAGAGTAGGACTCATCATGCCTGAAGTCACTTTGTCGCAGTTGATGAGCAAACAGACATTGGCCAATGCTTGTACTAAGAACTTCAGAATTAAAAGATAGATTATTGAGTTTTTTGAAAAAAACGTAAGTTTTTAAACTTTTTCCTCAAACACATATGGCTTGTAGCACTTGTACATCATTGGTAGTAGCTGTGTGCTGCAAGGATTTTTTTCATGTTATTTGACTCTGCATCTTTGCTTGCACCAGTTCACACTAGTCTGTTGAGTGCTGTGCAGTTTTACTTGTTATTTATTATATGGAGTTGCAGGCTCCTTTGCTGCAATGTGCACCCTCATTAACCTACAGGTGATCGAGGGTATAGATGGTGTCTTCCCACTGAAAAGTGGGGGGTGGACAAGGAGAATAGGGATATTAGAGTAGGACTCATCATGCCTGAAGTCACTTTGTCGCAGTTGATGAGCAAACAGACATTGGCCAATGCTTGTACTAAGAACTTCAGAATTAAAAGATAGATTATTGAGTTTTTTGAAAAAAACGTAAGTTTTTAAACTTTTTCCTCAAACACATATGGCTTGTAGCACTTGTACATCATTGGTAGTAGCTGTGTGCTGCAAGGATTTTTTTCATGTTATTTGACTCTGCATCTTTGCTTGCACCAGTTCACACTAGTCTGTTGAGTGCTGTGCAGTTTTACTTGTTATTTATTATATGGAGTTGCAGGCTCCTTTGCTGCAATGTGCACCCTCATTAACCTACAGGTGATCGAGGGTATAGATGGTGTCTTCCCACTGAAAAGTGGGGGGTGGACAAGGAGAATAGGGATATTAGAGTAGGACTCATCATGCCTGAAGTCACTTTGTCGCAGTTGATGAGCAAACAGACATTGGCCAATGCTTGTACTAAGAACTTCAGAATTAAAAGATAGATTATTGAGTTTTTTGAAAAAAACGTAAGTTTTTAAACTTTTTCCTCAAACACATATGGCTTGTAGCACTTGTACATCATTGGTAGTAGCTGTGTGCTGCAAGGATTTTTTTCATGTTAAGAAAAAAGCCATATATTTATCTTTCTAAAAGATTTTAAATGCTAAGGTAAATACAGTGCATACCTTGGTTTCAGTCACAGGGGTAGCACTTTTGCTTGGTTCAGTAAAGTTCAGACACGATCTTTTTTTGAACTTCGTCATGATCTTCGCATTGTAATTGATTTCCATCACTGCAGGTCCTTCAGCACCACTTCCCCCATGCTGAGCTCCACCATTACGGTCATATGGTTGTGACATCACCAGGGGTCCTTCACCACTTCTACTATGCTGAGCTCTGTTTATTATGCTTACTTAGTGGTGACATCAACCCAGGTCCTTCTCCACCACTTCTCCAATGCTGAACTTCACCCATTATGGTCACATGGTCACAGTACTACCAAGAAGACATGTAACACCCCAGACGTGTGAGAATGTGACCATAATGGGCAAAGCTCAGCATTGAATAAGTGGTGAAGGACCTGTGGCGATGTGACAATCATGTGACCAAAACAGGTGAAGCTCATCATGGCAGAAGTGGTGAAGAACCTATGGTGATTTCTTGACCATGGGATCAAACTGGGTGGAGCTCAACATGGAAGAAGTGGTGCTGAAGGCCATATGTGGCCAATTACAATGTGGGGGCATGACGAAGTTCAAAAAAGATCATGACTGAACGCGACTGAACTAAGCTAAAGCACCACCCCTATGACTGAAACCAAGATATTCAATGCATTCACTTCAGCATGTAAAGTTTCTTAAGATAAATGCATGGAGTTTTTGCTTTAGAAAACCATGTTATGCTGCTTTCACATCAGCGGTTTGAGCTGATCGCGGCAGTTGCGGTGAAAAAAACGCAACTGTAGCGATTACCGCATAACGGCCGTGATCGCGGCACACTTCCAGCAAGCCCCATACAATGTCTATGGGGCTTGCGGTAAGTGTGCGGCAGGTGCGGCAAGTGCGGTTTCGGCACTAGCGGCAGGTGCGGCCGCGGGAAAACCGCGGCTGGCCGCGTTTTTTTTGTGGCCGTAAGTGCTGAAACTGCAACAGTACCGCACTTGCCGCACCTGCCGCAAGCCCCATAGACATTGTATGGGGCTTGCTGGAAGTGTGCCGCGATCACGGCTGTTATGCGGTAATCGCGACAGTTGCGTTTTTTTCAGCGAAAACGGCTGATGTGAAAGGGGCCTTAGTGATGCACATTACATCATTTAAAAACATATTGGCTCGGTTTAATATGACAAAATGACATGACGGGTTCCTCTTAAAGCTGAAACTTTTATCCAATCGTTGTATTGTGAATAAATTCCTTTTCTGGAGAGCCTTTACTTACTTGGATTTTGTATGCCGCATTGAGAGAGCGCCTTGGATCCAAACGTATAGGATGTGTAGAACTTACATTGCATATCGTTCCTTAAAATATATCCTACAAACCCCTCCCAAAAGCTACTTTCTGTAATCTCTGATTTCTAGCATTAATACATTCTGATCTACTCCTCCATATGGCAGTTAATACTGTTCCAAATTATGACAATCATTTAATCAGGAAAGAGATTTTGTGAGAAAAATAAAATGATTTTCGAAAGAAATGTTTTGCAAAACGAAAAAATAAATTGACACTAAAATTGAGATAATTATTATCTGCTCGATGACATGCACTCTGCAAACTGAACTACTCTATCATTACACACTTTCCAGCTAGTTGTGAAAGGTATTTACATCACAGTCCAAAATACTGAAAGAGGATTACAAAAAAACACTGGGAGCACAGCAACATCATTACCATCATTCTGAGATTGCCAATTTTACATACTAACCAATGTTGAAATCAATAGATTATTACATTTTTTAAATTTTGAATTTACAGAATTAATTACTGGACATCAATGAGAGGCTTTGCTTTGGCTCTAAGAATGCCTAAGCAGATCAGGACTTTACAAAGAAGCTGGCACATTCACTTTAGTTATTTTACAGGAACCTGTAAGCTGGTTGGTTGAAGGGTAGTGATGTTCCTCTTTAAATATCAGATAAGATACAGTGGCCCTCATAGCAGAGGCAGAAAAAATGTTGATGTATATTGGGGACAGTCCCAAGACAACATAACTGAAGAAGATGCAACATGCTTGGCGGTTACAGAGTCTCGTTAAATAAAAGATTCATGTTGGTTACAGTCTCATAAGATGCAATGTGCTTGGTGGTTACAGAGACTCATAACGTGCAACATGCTTTGTGGTTACAAAGTCTTATGAATTGCAACATTCTTGGTTGTTACAGAGTTTTATAAGATGTAACATTCTTGGTGGTTACAGAATCTCATAAGATGCAACATACTTGATGGTTACATATCTCATAAGATGCAACATACTTGATGGTTACATATGCTCATAAGATGCAACATACTTGATGGTTACATATGTTGTCATACTAGGTTATGCAAACAATACTTGATGGTTACATATGCTCATAAGATACAATGTGCTTGGTGGTTGCAGAGTTTCATGAAATGCAACATGCTTGGTGTTTACTGAGTGTTATAAGATGCAACCATGCTTGGTGGTTACAAAGTCTCATAAGATAAAACATACATTGTGGTTACAGAGTCTCTTAAGATGCCACATGCTTGGTCATTACAGAGTCACATAAAATGAAACATTCCTGATGGTTACGGTCACAAAAGATGCAAAATGCTTGGTGGTTACAGAGACCCATAAGGTGCAACATACTTGGTGGTTAGAGTCTCACAAGATGTAACATACTTGGTGTTACAAAGTCTTATAAAATGCAACATTCTTGGTTGTTATAGAGCAGGGGCCTCAAACTCCAGGCCTCGAGGGCCACACACAGTCCAGGTTTTCAGGATTTCCATAGCATTTGACAGTTGGTAATCAAATGACCAACTGTCAAATTCCAAGGAAATCCTGAAAACCTGGACTGTGTGCGGCCCTCGAGGCCTGGAGTTTGAGACCCCTGTTATAGAGTCACATTAGATACAACATGCTTGGTGGTTACAGAATCTCATAAGATGCAACATACTTAAAGGTTACAGAGTCTCATAGAAAGCAATATGCTTGATGGTTACAGATTCTCATAAGATACAATGTGCTTGGTGGTTGCAGAGTTTAAAAAAATGCAACAAGCTTGGTGTTTACAGTGTCTTATAAGACACAACATGCTTGTGGTTACAACCATTCTCACCAGAGGTAACCATCACTGCGGAAAGTCTAGCTAGCAATCTTGCAGGCAGACACTTCCTGAGGGTCTCCACAGCTCTCAGTGTCAGCAGTGTATTTACTGAAGTGTCCTGTATTTTAAAGTAAAAGCCACCTGAAGGACGGTCAGGACACTTCTTTTAGGCCCTTCACGGTTTTTGAAGCTTGAAGCAGCTCAAAGAAGCTCAAAAAGGCAGAAAATGTGAGCAGCAAGTCATTATGACATTGCAGTATACAGTATATGAAAATACTTCCTAACAATAATGTTTGGCTAATGTAAACTTTATGTATGAGATAGCCAAAATGATTGTCTATAAAATGAAGGTCATCTCATACTTATGGCTGTAGTGGATGGTGAGATACGGAGCCTGAAAGTCAAAAGTTCAAAACATTGTTACCCTTTTGCTCATCAGTGTGTTGTATGCACGCCACTTATTGAATATCTGGAAGTCTCTGGAAAAAGGGGAAACCTTATAGACTTCAGGAAGAGTTGGCAAATTTCCCAAGAGCCATAGAAGCTCTGTAGAGCACACCCTCACTCTTTTTTACTGCAGTGGTGCTCAGCCCTGACATTCTGGCCCTACATTTGCCAGAAGCAACTTTTAAAAAGTTGTGGATAAATAAAAAGTTGTACTGCACTTTTTAGATAGTGGCAGACACAGGAAAGGATTCTATTATATAGTGACACCATGACTGAAAGACTGTCATAAGTGTTTTGTACCTGTCTGTGACCTATAGAGTATCTAGGATCAGACGTTCACAGTATTTGGCTGATCACAGGTCATTTGTGAGCCCAATCGGCGATGATCATGAGTAGAGCGTAATTATTTTCTGTCAGAGCTGAAGGGTTTAAGAAATCCTTTTTTTCATGCTGATAATCCTTGTAGCTTTAAATCTCAGCTGATGCACCTTATGACTACTCCCTTCCTCTATATAAACTTACTCCTAGCTCTTTCATTTGCCTTTTATAGATCTTCTATACTGACCGGTTTACACAGAATGATGTCCCCGCAACCGCACCAACGGTGGGGGTCCCTGGGACATCGTTATCTGATCGCTTCTGAGCTGTCAAACAGGCAGGCTCACCAGTGATCAGCAACCAGCGAGAACGCTGATATCCAGGGTAAGCAGCGGGTAACTAAGCAGAGTGCTACGCTTAGTTATGCTCTGTTTACCCTGGTTACCAGCTCCCAGCATGTGCTGTGCGGTGCTGGGAGCTGGTAACTAGGATAAACAGTGGGTAACTAAGTGCAGCGCTCTGCTCAGTTATCCACTGTTTAACCTGGTTACCAGCTGCCAGCGTGTGCTGTGCGGCACTAGGAGCTCGTTGATCGTTGGTCTCCCAGCGGGAGACCAACGATCGAAAAATGGCCCTGGCCATTATACCAACCATCAGCGATCAGCAAGCTGATCGCTGATCGTTGCAGTATGTCACATGTAGCGACATCGATACAAGGTCGCTGCAACATCACAAGTTGCAGCGACATCGTTAATGATGTCGATACATGTAAACTGGCCTTAAGACTAGAGTCTTGCTGCCCTAGTCACTAGCCAGGACTAGCCCAGGTTCAGCAAAGCTCTAGGCAAGTGATCACACACTAGGTGATGGACATATCTAGGGATAAGAAGTGCAGGGTTTAGACTCAGTTGATTGTTAAAGGGTGACCCTCTTCCCTCTCCTCATCACCAGGGTCTTCCCTTTACCTTCTCCCTGGTGTTCACCTTCTGTTGCACTGTAAACTGAACATTTCCTTAGTACGGCATGACAAAGACATGTGTGCTTCCCCTTCCATGTTATCCCAGAGGTCCAAAAAATCCCTTTATTTGCTAGCAATGTAGTTCCTCTGCTGAGAGTAGTATGGCATATGTCTGGCATGGAACCAATCAGGGTTGTCCCATGTAATAGTTCCATCATCAGTCAACAGTACTGGTACTAAAGCGAAAAATGTATATGGTACAAAGTCTCTGATTACGGACCACAGAGGAGCATTGACTAAAACAGAGGCGGAGAAAGACTGTCAGCATGCTGGTCTCTTAAAAGATACTAAGGTAAAAGCAATTAATGAAGGACAAGTCGTGGCTTGTGCACACAATGAAATACTACCTATAATTTCAGAAGCTTTGGGGATCTATGTCAGGTAATAAGTTCTCACATGTCAGAACTGCCTGCACAGCAGTAGATGAAAATGATAAAATTGGAATATGTCAGTGGTTTACATATTGCTAAACGTGATGTGACAACTAATGAGGTACTGGGCGATGAGGTCCTCTGTTTTGTGAGAGGAGACTCAATAATATTTATGTAGAGGTAGAGGATAAGTAGTCTAAAGACCTTGTGATCATCTATAGAGCGAGAAACGGGTTTACCAAAATGTACGGTAGAATTTATGGCATCACTAATCAGTAATACATTGTATATGAATAAGCAGGAAGACCGGTGTAATTCTTCTTATTGACCCTTTATTGAGATAAAACCATCAACATATCAAGAGGGCATGCTGGACACGTTTTGAGGAAAAGCCCCGCATTCTTCCCCTCTCCCTTGGAATCAAAATGTCCCAATGATTCCAAGAATGTTTTTTTCGTGACACATTATACTTTGTATTCATGGTAAATGTAGGTCGATATGTTTTGTGTTTCTTTATAAAAATTTGACAATACTTTATAAAAATGTTACCTTTTTCAAACTTCAATTGATTTTAATCCAGATAGTCACACCCTACAAAATAGTTGATAAATAACACTTCCCTCATGTCGGTTCTACATCAGCACCATTTGTAAAAAGTTGTTTTATGTTGTTAGGATGTTAGGTTTAAAAATGTACCATCAATTTTTTTATTTTTGCAAGGACAGTAGGAATTTGCTCCACCCTATGTAACGTGCTGGGCATTACATTGTCGCATGGCAGTGATGCAGACTGCAAGTAGTCCATATAACGGGAATATAATGCTTTTCTTTCCAGCCATCTTAATCCCACACATTACATCTAGAGATGAAGAAAGCCATGGAAGTTTGGGTTCTGGGAGTTCAGCCAGACTTATTATTAAAGTTCTGTTCTGGACTCAAACTTGACCTAAACCTCATTGGAAGTCACTAATTAGGTACCGTGTTTCCCCGAAAGTAAGGCCCTGTCTTACATTCTTTTGGGGCCAAAAGTGGCCCCCGGCCTTACTTTCGGGGGGGGCCTTACATTGGGTGCCCCAGCAGTGTGGCCTACAGGCCCCCTCCTGCTGGGACACTGCGGGAGCGGGTCGCACGTCACGTGCGCCCGCTCATTACATATGCACTGCATCCCCCTGTCAATCAGCGACAGGGGGAGCAGTGCATTATACAGTATATATGGGCCCCCTATTGCTGGCACACTCCCCCCTGTTATGAGGCCCCCACCGCTGCTGCTGCTGAAGAGATCTTACCCTCCAGGGTCTTCTTGCAGCAGCCAGCGGCGCGTCCATCCGTCCTCTGTACTCGCTCGGCGGTCTCCCGGATCATGTGACCCGTCGCAGCGCATGACGTCATCGCGACTGCGACGGGCCGGTCACATGATCCGGGAGACCGCCGAGCGAGTACAGAGGACGGATGGACGCGCCGCTGGCTGCTGCAAGAAGACCCTGGAGGGTAAGATCTCTTCAGCAGCAGCAGCGGTGGGGGCCTCATAACAGGGGGGAGTGTGCCAGCAATAGGGGGCCCATATATACTGTATAATGCACTGCTCCCCCTGTCGCTGATTGACAGGGGGATGCAGTGCATATGTAATGAGCGGGCGCACGTGACGTGCGACCCGCTCCCGCTCCCCCCCCCCCCTTCGCTAGCGGCCTTATATTGGCCCCCCCGATTGTAAGGCCTTATAATCGGGGGAGGCCTTACATTGGCAGGCCCCCCCTTTACCCCCAGGCGGCCTTACAATCGGGGGGGCCTTACTATCGGGGAAACACGGTAGTTATGCTCTCCGTCTACATACAACCAAACATAAGCAAAACATGTTCGGTGCACACTAGATCCAATGATGCTTATTGTACTCCCAGTGCAACCATTTATTCACCTCAAGTGGCTCACAATGGGCCGAGACCAAATGTACCCGAGCACGGCGATGCTCATTCCAGTAATTTGCATAAGTGAAGCACCCAGACTTCAAACTAGAACACTGAAAATATTTTTACAGTCTGTGTTCAGTATGAACTCGAAACTTTAAAGTCTGGTTAGCTCATTCTGAATTACCTCACATGATAAACACAATACAGACTTGTATGCCTGGGCACTAACCAATACAGCATATCTCTGTGTAATGCTACCAGGGGCATATATGAGCCTGGCTCTCTGGTCGCAGGCCTCCAGATTGCACCACTATGCCCACACACAGCACACACAGCCCCACTCCAGGGGCTGTCTCCCCTTGAGACTGACTCTCTTTCTCTCTCTGTCAGATCATGTGCGAAACAAACAGCCACATTATATGCTATGTGCCACACCCATCGGTGGAGGTATGTGGACAGCCAGCTATGCCCATCTGTCCAGCAACCTGCAAACCTGGCACTTGTAATGCCTTAATCAATCTCGTTCCACTACTGATACTAGAGTTACTTGTCACTATCTTAAATATCCTCCTCCTCCTCTGCCTAAAGACATGAGGTCTAGACATACTTTTCAGTTTCCACATGCAGCCATCACTCAGAAACTTGCTCTGAGACAATATTCAAATGAACAGACTCTCTGTCCCCAGCCGTAATATGCAGCTCTCATACCCTGGTTCCACCACCTGCCCCAGAAACTCCACGTCCCAAGCTACCATCTGCAATTCATGTATCCATGCTGCACCACTTGCCCTGGTATATAATATTCTAATGCTCTAATAAACTCTAAAAAATATTGTAATGCTCTCATAAAGTCAAAAGATGAGATCCATAATGTTGTTCCTCACCCTCACACTACCTGTAATTCAGTGTTATAGTGAGGTCTGAAAACAAGGGACATGACCTGGTTGTTACCAACAGCATAAATCAGACCCTGCCCCCTTATGTGTGATGTGTGATGTAACATCCCAGCAGGGAGGGAGAGCAGCAAGGAGCAGCTCCAGCATCACACTGAATTACAAGTATCATAAGGGCAAGGAAAAGGGCTAGGGAGGGCTGTAAAATGAAGCAAAACAGTGATTAACTAGTTAAATCATACCTAGTGTCATGCACATAGATGGTGCTGACATTGTTGGATGCTGCTGTGATGTGGTTTGTCTTTAAGAGCTGCATGGTTGATAGTTGTGAAGGTCCTTGCCTCCTGTGGTGTGCTCCAGAACTGCAATCACTATTATGTTCAATTGCTGGTTCAGGAGTTAATGTGTGACTCACCTGGAATATCCTCCCCCTGGCTTTAAAAGCCTTCCCTCTCCTCTGTCAGGTGCTACTGATAGCTATGTGATCTAGGTCTTGGTGCTGTGCTGATGCTTAGCTGCTGGGCTAAAATCTTTCCTTGGGAGAAGCTGTGATTCCTGACCCGTTGGTGGAGGTAGGGGCCCTCAGCTTAGAGCTAATCAGGAGTTTTAGGGTACAGGGTGCTGCTCGGAACTCCTCACCATCAGAGGTACCCCCGAGAACAGGGCGAGCCAGGGACCCCAGCATCAGGGTCAGATTAGGCTCTCCTGACCCCCTTTTGCCCATTTCACCTACCTGTTACCTGATTCCCTTGACATTCAGCTTCTGTGCCACTCTTACACTTGCTTCTGAGTCTGCTCGTTAAGCCCCATACATATTCCCCTGCTTCCCCTGACCACCCTATGTTATTGGTTGCAGTCAGACGCCCTCTGTGCTAACATCTTTGATTCGTTGCAGTCAAACGCCTTTGTGTCAGCATATGTGATTGGTTGTCATACACACATACACACACATGTAAAAATAAATAATTGGAAAAAGTGCATCGAGGTCTCCCATGTTTTTTATTTTTAGCCTAGAGAAAGCGGACAGCTGCAGCGAGCAGTCCCCAGCTGAGCGCGTTATATTGGCTGAGTATCCCAATATTTTCTTTTAAGTATTTATATACATAACTTTAAAAAAAAACAATGTGGAGTCCCCCAATTTTATATGCAGCCAAGATAAAACACATGGCTGAAGGTTGTTCTCACCCTTTAGTACACACATGTGACACCAGTTCAGATTGCAGGGGCTTAGTCTGACTGCAAGAGCCAATCACAGATGATGTCACAGAGAGCGCAGTAAATAACCATAAAGATTAAAGGGGTTGTCTAGGCTTTTGCTATAATTCATATGTGTATCTAGGCTACAAAATGTTGTCAATTTGCAATATACAAGCTGTCAACATTTGCAGGGTTTCCTAGATATCACATATTTGTGGCTGAAGGAGAAAGTCTAGGGGATGTGTTTGTGCATGTAAATGGAAACTGGTTGTTTCCACCTACTCTACTACAAACACGCCCCCTCCCCTATTCCCAGTATGGCCAGCCGACCCCATGGCTCCTATAGCCCACCCCCCATTCTACACTATTCTTAGCCACCCCCAGGGCTCCTACAGCTCACCCCAGCTCCTAATGTCACCACCCCTTCTGCACATAGAGGTCCCCAATGCACTGATACACGTGCACTGATACAAGTGCAGCAGGGACCCGCTGCATGTGTGTGCTGCTCATCCTGTGTGCATTGGAGATGAGCGGTATAGATAGGAACGCTCCACCAGCTCTGTGCTCTATTGTACTGGAGGTCTGGAGAGATCGGGCACCGTTCCACACAGCAGAGATCTGGGCTGCGGACCCCAGTTTCACAGCACAGGGACCCAGGTGAAGAACCTCATCTCTAATGCATACACATGCAGCGGGTCACTGATGCACTGACACAGTTTGCCGAATCACTTTCACAGCAGTGGATTCGACTACTTGTATCAGTGCACTGGTGACCGCTATGTGCAGAGGGGGTGGGTAGTGACATTAGTGGCCATACTGGGAATAGGGGAGGGGGCGTGTTTGTAGTAGAGTAGGTGGAAACAATTAGTTTCCATTTACATGCACAAATACGCCCCCTAGACGTTCTCCTCCAGCCGCAAATATGTGATATCTAGGAGACCCTGCAAAATGTTGACAGCAAATATATTGCAAATTGTCAACATTTTGCAGCCTAGATACACATATGAATTATAGCAAAAGCTCGGACAACCCCTTTGATGAGCTGACCCAGAGGCAAGTGTGACCGCATCGGACTGGTAAGTATAATTCTCCAGCTTTAATCAGCATTTTGCTTTTTTTACAGGCTCCTAGCCCTTACTGTAACCATTTTATATCACAAAAGTTCAGGTCCTCATAGACTTATAAGGGGTTCGGGGTTCAGGCTCAATTTCGTTCCGAACCTGGACTTTTTTTTAAGTCCTGCCAGATCCACAGAAACAAAACATCTCTGGGTTCGAACATCTCTAATTACAACAACTGGAGTTAGCTTTAAAGGGGTTGTCCGGGTTCGTGACATATCCTCAGTGTATATCCAGCCTGCCTAATGCTGACAATCACTCATGTGCTTTCTGTCAGTATTCTTCACTGTTCCTGAGATATCAGTAATCTGCTTCTGAAGAAACCGACCAGGGGGTGTGTGCCCATGATAATGTTATCTGGAAGTGTCAGCCTACTCTACTCCAAGTCTGCCCTCCATAGACACAACCCCGCCCACTACAGCAACAGGCCCTCCCTGTCCATATGATGAGCCCTCCACACATTACCAAATCCTCCCCCTACAGCATGGATCCCGGAGCAGAGAGCAGAGAGCAGACCTCCTCCCAGCCACACGTAAGGAGAGTGTGCAGAGCAGACAGGGCTCGGCTGCTGTTATCAGTGTGGAGCGAGGACTGTGCCAGCCACTGATGGCTGCCTGGAAGCGTCTAATCTTCACAGGGGTTGGCAATCACACTGGCACACTGTAACAAAGTACTGCTGAGTGAAAGACAGTTCATGTCTTCACACAGGGGCAGACTTGGTGCAGTGTAACAGCAGCCTGTCCAATCAGTGCCTGCAGAAGAATGAAGTGTTGGGGATGTTTGTATGGAGTATACTGTGTATGATACTAAGGATTCTGATACTAAAAATATAGGGCTTGTCTGGGGTTGTTGAGGAGCCCTTCCTTCCTTCTATCCTTCCTTCCTGCTATCCTTCCTTCTATCCTTCCTTCTTTCCTTCCTTCCTATCCTTCCTTCCTATCCTTCCTTCTATCCTTCCTTCCGTGAACCTGTATCCTTCTTTCCATCCTTCCTTCCTTCCATCCTTCCGTGAACCTGTATCATTCCTTCCATCCTTCCATGAACCTGTATCCTTCTTTCCATCCTTCCGTGAACCTGTATCCCTCCTTCCGTGAAACTGTATTCTTGCATCCATCCTTCCTTCCATCCTTCCATGAACCTGTATCCTTCCTTCCATCCTTCCGTGAACATGTATCCTTCTTTCCATTCTTCCATGAACCTGTATCCTTCCTTCCATCCTTCCGTGAACCTGTATCCATCCTTCCTTCCTTCCTTCTATCCTTCCTTCTTTCCTTTCTTCGTATCCTTCCTTCCTTCTATCCTTCCTTCCGTGAACCTGTATCCTTCCTTCCATCCTTCCTTCCATCCTTCCATCCTTCCGTGAACCTGTATCCTTCCTTCCATCCTTCCGTGAACCTGTATCCTTCCATCCATCCTTCCTTCTTTCCATCCCTCCGTGAACCTGTATTCTTCCTTCCATCCTTCCGTGAACCTGTATCCTTCTTTCCATCCTTCCGTGAACCTGTATCCTTCCTTCCATCATTCCTTCCGTGAAACTGTATCTTTGCATCCATCCTTCCATCCATCCTTCCGTGAACCTGTATCCTTCCTTCCATTATTCCGTCCTTCCGTGAACCTGTATCATTCCTTCCATCCTTCCGTGAACCTGTATCCTTCTTTCCATCCTTCCGTGAACCTGTATCCTTCCTTCCATCCTTCCTTCCGTGAAACTGTATCCTTGCATCCATCCTTCCGTGAACATGTATCCTTCTTTCCATTCTTCCATGAACCTGTATCCTTCCTTCCATCCTTCCATGAACCTGTATCCTTCCTTCCTTCCATCCTTCCGTGAACCTGTATCCCTCCTTCCATCCTTCCGTGAACCTGTATCCTTCCATCCTTCCGTGAACCTGTATCCATCCTTCCTTCCTTCTATCCTTCCTTCTTTCCTTTCTTCGTATCCTTCCTTCCTTCCTTCCTTCCGTGAACCTGTATCCTTCCTTCCATCCTCTCCTTCCTCCTACCTTCTCCATCTTCGTGAACCTGTATCCTTCCTTCCATCCATTCCGTGAACCTGTATCCTTCCCATCTCATACCTTCCTTCTCTTTCCACTTCCTCCGTGAAACTGTATCCTTCCTTCCTATCCTTTCCGTGAACTTGTATCCTTCTTTCCATCCTTCTCGTGAACCTGTATCCTTCCTTCCATCCTTCCTTCCGTGAAACTGTATCCTTGCATTCCATCCTTCCATCCATCTTCCACGTGAACCTGTATCCTTCCTTCATCCTTCCTCCCTCGTGAACCTGTATCCTTCCTTCCATTATTCCGTCCTTCCGTGAACCTGTATCATTCCTTCCATCCTTCCGTGAACCTGTATCCTTCTTTCCATCCTTCTGTGAACCTGTATCCTTCTTCCATCCTTCTTTCCGTGTAACCTGTATCCTGCATCCATCTCTTCCTATATCCATTCCTCGTAACATGTATCCTTCCTTCCATCCTTCTGTGATACCTGTATCTGTTGTTCCGAGATTCTATAGCCTGTATTTGGTGGCTCAGTGTTAGCACTGTATAGGGCTCAGTGGTAGCACTGTATACGGTGCTCAGTGGTTAGCACTGTATAGGTGGCTCAGTGGTTAGCACTGTATGTGCTCAGTGGTTGCACTGTATGGTGGCTCAGTGGTTAGCACTGTACGGTGGCTCAGTGGTTAGCAACTGTATTTAGCGTGGCTCAGTGGTTAGCACTGTATATGGTGGCTCAGTGGTTAGCACTGTATGGTGGCTCAGTGGTTAGCACTGTAGGTGGCTCAGTGGTTAGCACTGTATAGTGGTCAGTGTTGCTTATGTCTCAGTGGTTATGCCTGTATACGGTAGGCTCAGTGGTTAGCACTGTATAGGTGGCTCAGTGGTTAGCACTGTATGGTGCTCAGTGGTTAGCACTGTATACGGTGGCTCAGTGGTTAGCACTGTATATGGTGGCTCAGTGGTTAGCAGTGTATAGGTGGCTCAGTGGTTAGCCTGTATGTGGCTCAGTGGTTAGCATGTATAGGTGGCTCAGTGGTTAGCACTGTATATGGTGGCTCAGTGGTTAGCAGTGTATATGGTGGCTCAGTGGTTAGCGCTGTATATGGTGGCTCAGTGGTTAGCACTGTATATGGTGGCTCAGTGGTTACACTGTATATGGTGGCTCAGTGGTTAGCACTGTATATGGTGGCTCAGTGGTTAGCACTGTATGGTGGCTCAGTGGTTAGCACTGTAATGGTGGCGTCAGTGTTAGCACTGTTATATGGTGGCTCAGTGGTTAGCACTGTAATGGTGGCTCAGTGGTTAGCACTGTATATGGTGGCTCAGTGGTTAGCACTGTATATGGTGGCTCAGTGGTTAGCACTGTATATGGTGGCTCAGTGGTTAGCACTGTATATGGTGGCTCAGTGGTTAGCACTGTATATGGTGGCTCAGTGGTTAGCACTGTATAGGTAGGGTTAGCTGTATTGGTGGCTCAGTGGTTAGCACTGTATATGGTGGCTCAGTGGTTAGCAGTGTATATGGTGGCTCAGTGGTTAGCACTGTATATGGTCAGTGGTGCACTGTGTTAGTACACTGTATGGTGGCTCAGTGGTTAGCACTGTATATGGTGGCTCAGTGGTTAGCACTGTATATGGTGGCTCAGTGGTTAGCACTGTAAGGTGGCTCAGTGGTTAGCACTGTATAGGTGGCTCAGTGGTTAGCACTGTATGGTGGCTCAGTGGTTAGCACTGTATGGTGGCTCAGTGGTTAGCACTGTATATGGTGGCTCAGTGGTTAGCACTGTATAGGTGGCTCAGTGGTTAGCACTGTATATGGTGGCTCAGTGGTTAGCACTGTATATGGTGGCTCAGTGGTTAGCACTGTATATGGTGGCTCAGTGGTTAGCACTGTATATGGTGGCTCAGTGGTTAGCACTGTATATGGTGGCTCAGTGGTTAGCCATGTATGTATGGTGGCTCAGTGGTTAGCACTGTATATGGTGGCTCAGTGGTTAGCACTGTATATGAGTTAGGTGGTATGGTCTTTTCTGTAGGTTAGCACTGTATATGGTGGCTCAGTGGTTAGCACTGTATAGGTGGCTCAGTGGTTAGCACTGTATATGGTGGCTCAGTGGTTAGCACTGTATGGTGGCTCAGTGGTTAGCACTGGTATGGTGGCTCAGTGGTTAGCACTGTATATCGGTGGCTCAGTGGTTAGCACTGTATACGGTGGCTCAGTGGTTAGCACTGTATACGGTGGCTCAGTGGTTAGCACTGTATATGGTGGCTCAGTGGTTAGCACTGTATAGGTGGCTCAGTGGTTAGCACTGTATATGGTGGCTCAGTGGTTAGCACTGTATATGGTGGCTCAGTGGTTAGCACTGTATATGGTGGCTCAGTGGTTAGCACTGTATACGGTGGCTCATGGTTAGCACTGTATAGGTGCTCAGTGGTTAGTGTATGGTGGCTCAGTGGTTAGCACTGTATATGGTGGCTCAGTGGTTAGCGCTGTATATGGTGGCTCAGTGGTTAGCAGTGTATATGGTGGCTCAGTGGTTAGCCTGTATATGTGGCTCAGTGGTTAGCAGTGTATATGGTGGCTCAGTGGTTAGCACTGTATATGGTGGCTCAGTGGTTAGCATGTATATGGTGGCTCAGTGGTTAGCACTGTATTGGTGGCTCAGTGGTTAGCACTGTATATGGTGGCTCAGTGGTTAGCACTGTATAGGTGGCTCAGTGGTTAGCACTGTATATGGTGGCTCAGTGGTTAGCACTGTATATGGTGGCTCAGTGGTTAGCACTGTATGGTGGCTCAGTGGTTAGCACTGTATATGGTGGCTCAGTGGTTAGCACTGTATGGTGGCTCAGTGGTTAGCACTGTATATGGTGGCTCAGTGGTTAGCACTGTATATGGTGGCTCAGTGGTTAGCACTGTATATGGTGGCTCAGTGGTTAGCACTGTATATGGTGGCTCAGTGGTTAGCACTGTATATGGTGGCTCAGTGGTTAGCACTGTATAGGTGGCTCAGTGGTTAGCACTGTATATGGTGGCTCAGTGTTAGCATGTATATGCATGTTGTGTATAGGTGGCTCAGTGGTTAGCACTGTATATGGTGGCTCAGTGGTTAGCACTGTATAGGTGGCTCAGTGGTTAGCACTGTATATGGTGGCTCAGTGGTTAGCATGTATATGGTGGCTCAGTGGTTAGCACTGTTATGGTGGCTCAGTGGTTAGCACTGTATATGGTGGCTCAGTGGTTAGCACTGTATATAGGTGGCTCAGTGGTTAGCACTGTATAGGTGGCTCAGTGGTTAGCACTGTATATGGTGGCTCAGTGGTTAGCACTGTATGGTGGCTCAGTGGTTAGCATGTATATGGTGGCTCAGTGGTTAGCACTGTATATGGTGGCTCAGTGGTTAGCAGTGTATATGGTGGCTCAGTGGTTAGCGCTGTATATGGTGGCTCAGTGGTTAGCACTGTATATGGTGGCTCAGTGGTTAACACTGTACGGTGGCTCAGTGGTTAGCACTGTATATGGTGGCTCAGTGGTTAGCACTGTATGGTGGCTCAGTGGTTAGCACTGTATGGTGGCTCAGTGGTTAGCACTGTATACGGTGGCTCAGTGGTTGGCACTGTATGGTGGCTCAGTGGTTAGCACTGTATATGGTGGCTCAGTGGTTAGCACTGTATATGGTGGCTCAGTGGTTAGCACTGTATATGGTGGCTCAGTGGTTAGCACTGTATATGGTGGCTCAGTGGTTAGCACTGTATGTGATGGCTCAGTGGTTAGCACTGTATATGGTGGCTCAGTGGTTAGCACTGTATATGGTGGCTCAGTGGTTAGCACTGTATATGATGTCTCAGTGTTTAGGTGGCTCAGTGGTTAGCACTGTATATGGTGGCTCAGTGGTTAGCACTGTATATGGTGGCTCAGTGGTTAGCACTGTATATGATGTCTCAGTGTTTAGGTGGCTCAGTGGTTAGCACTGTATGGTGGCTCAGTGGTTAGCACTGTATGATGGCTCAGTGGTTAGCACTGTATGGTGGCTCAGTGGTTAGCACTGTATATGGTGGCTCAGTGGTTGGCACTGTATGGTGGCTCAGTGGTTAGCACTGTATATGGTGGCTCAGTGGTTAGCACTGTATATGGTGGCTCAGTGGTTAGCACTGTATATGGTGGATCAATGGTTTGCACAGTATGGTGGCTCAGTGGTTAGCACTGTATGATGGCTCAGTGGTTAGCACTGTATGGTGGCTCAGTGGTTAGCACTGTATATGGTGTCTCAGTGGTTGGCACTGTATGGTGGCTCAGTGGTTAGCACTGTATATGGTGGCTCAGTGGTTAGCACTGTATATGGTGGCTCAGTGGTTAGCACTGTATATGGTGGATCAATGGTTTGCACAGTATGGTGGCAAGGGATTTGAATCCCACGAGCTCCTTGGCCGCCAGCTGAGTCAATGAGCGGCACTGGATTCAAAGCTTTGAATCCCGCGCCGCTCAACTGTCACTGTTGACTGCGTCGATTGCTAAGCGATATTGAAATCACGCACCCACAGCGCTCATTGGTCGGCACCGAAGAATAAGCGGTGTTGGCCCGTGATTTAAATCCCTCTGCGCTCATGTGTCGACGCCACAGAGACCCCTACAGCTTGCTCATGGTTGGATGAGTTTCTGGCTCTTCCCGAGGAGGCATTATCCACATCACTCAGAAGAGGGGACGGGCAGTCAGATGGCAGGAGAGGCGGGATGGACAGCGGGTGAGGCAGGACTAACCAAGCTGCAAGTGTGCCCATCGGACCGGAAACAGGTAATTATTATACAGAGCGGGAGATTTGTGTAAGTTATTTATTGTGTTTACGGGGCAGTCAGGGCAAAATAGCCTCCTTGTTAGAAAGCAGCATAGTCCCTGATTAAAAAAGGAGCTTTTATTTTAATACACAAAAATGGGTGACGGTTCTCTTTAAAATAAAAATGGATATAGATTTTGATTGTCAGAATAAATGTTTGACTGTATGAACACTGCGGATCATGGAAATGGTGCAAGAGCGCAATTCTTTTTTGTTTCTTTAATTCTTCAATTATTCATACCGACACGTCATTGATACCATATAGTACTGACCCCAGACATCATACCGACACGTCAGTGTTACCAATATAGTACCTGACCCCATAATCAAAAACCGACACCGTCAGTGTTACCATATAGTACTGACCCCAGACATCATCACCGACACGTCAGTGTTACCATATAGTACTGACCCCAGACATCACACCGACACCTCAGTGTTACCATATAGTACTGACCCCAGACATCATACCGACACATCAGTGTTACCATATAGTACTGACCCAGGGCATCATACCGACACCTCAGTGTTACCATATAGTACTGACCTGAGGCATCATACAGACACGTCAGTGTTACCATATAGTACTGAACCCCAGACATCATACCGACCCCTCAGTGTTACCATATAGTACTGACCCCAGACATCATACCGACACCGTCAGTGTTACCATATAGTACTGACCTGAGGCATCATACAGACACTCAGTGTTACCATATAGTACTGACCCGAGACATCATACTGACACCTCAGTGTTACCATATAGTACTGACCCCAGACATCATACCGACACCTCAGTGTTACCATATAGTACTGACCCCAGACATCATACTGACACCTCAGTGTTACCATATAGTACTGACCCCAGACATCACACCGACACCTCAGTGTTACCATATAGTACTGACCCCAGACATCATACCGACACCTCAGTGTTACCATATAGCACTGACCCCAGACATCATACCGACACCTCAGTGTTACCATATAGTACTGACCCGAGACATCATACCGACATCTCAGTGTTACCATATAGTACTGACCCCAGACATCATACCGACACCTCAGTGCTACCATATAGTACTGACCCCAGACATCATACCGACACGTCAGTGTTACCATATAGTACTGACCTGAGGCATCATACAGACACCTCAGTGTTACCATATAGTGCTGACTCCAGACATCATACCGACACCTCAGTGTTACCATATAGTACTGACCCCAGACATCATACCGACACCTCAGTGTTACCATATAGTACTGACCCCAGATATCATACTGACACCTCAGTGTTACCATATAGTACTGACCCCAGACATCATACCGACACCTCAGTGTTACCATATAGTACTGACCTGAGGCATCATACAGACACGTCAGTGTTACCATATAGTACTGACCCGAGACATCATACTGACACCTCAGTGTTACCATATAGTACTGACCCCAGACATCATACCGACACCTCAGTGTTACCATATAGTACTGACCCCAGACATCATACCGACACCTCAGTGTTACCATATAGTACTGACCCCAGACATCATACCGACACCTCAGTGTTACCACATAGTACTGACCCCAGACATCATTCCGACACCTCAGTGTTACCATATATTGAACATGGTGAATGAAAAACCCAAGAAACAAAAGGTTTAATTGCAAATTACCTTTTTTTTTGCAATTTCACCACACTTGGAATTTTGTTGACATTTTCCTGTACACTATATGGTAACATACATGACGTGATTCACAAGAACAACTCGTCATGCAGAAAACAACAAGCCTCATATGTCTAAATTGACGGAAAAATAAAAAAGTTATGGAAGAAGGGAGGGAAAAACGGAAAGCAGAAAATTGCCCGGAGGTGAAGGGAACAATACATAAATAAAGTGCAGCTTGTCTTTCCCAGCACTGGCAGAGGTGAATCGTCCATGTGCACTTGCTACATATTACAGCTACAAACATTATAAAGTGATAGGATGCAGGATCACGGAAGGATGAAAGGAAGGATACAGGGTTAACGGAAGGATGGAAGGAAGGAAGGATGGATGGAAGGATACAAGTTCACGGAAGGATGGAAGGGATGATACAGGTTCACGGAAGGACGGAAGGAAAGATACAGGTTCACGGAAGGACGGAAGGATGGATACAGGTTCACGGAAGGATGGAAGGAATGATACAGGTTCACGGAAGGATGGAAGGAATAATACAGGTTCACGGAAGGATGGAAGGAAGGAAGAATACAGGTTCACGGAAGGATGGAAGGAAGGATACAGGTTCATGGAAGAATGGAAAGAAGGATACAGGTTCACAGAATGATGGAATGAAGGATACAGGTTTACGGAAGGAAGGATGGATTCAAGGATATAGTTTCACGGAAGGAAGGATGGAAGGAAGGATACAGATTCACGGAATGATGGAAAGAAGGATACAGGTTCACGGGAGGATGGAAGGAATGATACAGGTTTATGGAAGGACGGAAGGATGGAAGGAAGGATACAGGTTCACGGAAGGACGGAAGGATGGAAGGAAGGATACAGGTTCATGGAAGGATGGAGGGAAGGAAGGATGGAAGGAAGGACGCAGGTTCATGGAAGGATGGATGGAAGGATGGATGCAAGGATACAGTTTCACGGAAGGAATGATGGAAGGAAGGATACAGGTTCACGGAAGGATGGAAGGAAGGATACAGGTTCATGGAAGAATGGAAAGAAGGATACAGGTTCACAGAATGATGGAATGAAGGATACAGGTTTACGGAAGGATGGATTCAAGGATATAGTTTCACGGAAGGAAGGATGGAAGGAAGGATACAGATTCACGGAATGATGGAAAGAAGGATACAGGTTCACGGGAGGATGGAAGGAATGATACAGGTTCATGGAAGGAAGGAAGGATACAGGTTCACGGAAGGAAGGATACAGGTTCATGGAAGGATGGAGGGAAGGAAGGATGGAAGGAAGGACACAGGTTCACGGAAGGATGGATGGAAGGATGGATGCAAGGATACAGTTTCACGGAAGGAATGATGGAAGGAAGGATACAGGTTCACGGAAGGATGGAAAGAAGGATACAGGTTCATGGAAGGAAGGATACAGGTTCACAGAGGGATGGAAAGAAGGAAGGATGGATGGAAGGATACAGGTTCACGGAAGGGATGGAAGGAAGGAATACAGGTTCACGGAAGGATAGAAGGAAGGATAGGAAGGAAGGAAGGATGGAAGGATAGGAAGGAAAGAAGGAAGGAAGGAAGGAAGGAAGGAAGAGAGAAGGAAGAAGAAGGATAGAAGGAAGGAAGGATAGAAGGAAGGATAGCAGGAAGGAAGGATAGAAGGAAGGAAGGGCTCCTCAACAACCCCAGACAAGCCCTATATTTTTAGTATCAGAATCCTTAGTATCATACACAGTATACTCCATACAAACATCCCCAACACTTCATTCTTCTGCAGGCACTGATTGGACAGGCTGCTGTTACACTGCACCAAGTCTGCCCCTGTGTGAAGACATGAACTGTCTTTCACTCAGCAGTACTTTGTTACAGTGTGCCAGTGTGATTGCCAACCCCTGTGAAGATGAGACGCTTCCAGGCAGCCATCAGTGGCTGGCACAGTCCTCGCTCCACACTGATAACAGCAGCCGAGCCCTGTCTGCTCTGCACACTCTCCTTACGTGTGGCTGGGAGGAGGTCTGCTCTCTGCTCTCTGCTCCGGGATCCATGCTGTAGGGGGAGGATTTGGTAATGTGTGGAGGGCTCATCATATGGACAGGGAGGGCCTGTTGCTGTAGTGGGCGGGGTTGTGTCTATGGAGGGCAGACTTGGAGTAGAGTAGGCTGACACTTCCAGATAACATTATCATGGCAGCACACACCCCCTGGTCGGTTTCTTCAGAAGCAGATTACTGATATCTCAGGAACAGTGAAGAATACTGACAGGAAGTACATGAGTGATTGTCAGCATTAGGCAGGCTGGATATACACTGAGGATATGTCACGAACCCGGACAACCCCTTTAATCATAATAATATATAATATCTATTCATTTATATAGCGCTATTAATTCCATAGCACTTTACATACATCAGTAATGCTGTCTCTCTTGGAGCTCACAATCTAAATATCCTATCAGTATGTCTTTACAATGTGGGAGGAAAACAGAGTGCCCGGAGGAAACCCACGCAAACACGGGGAGAACATACAAACTCCTTGCAGGTGTTGTCCTTAGTGTCCTTGGTGGGAATTGAACCCAGGACCTCAAGACCCCAGTGCTGCAAAGGTTGCAGGGCTAATCACTACTGTTTTAAGGGACTCAGTCAGGTAATGTTTCAGTATCCTTGAAATGTGCCTGGGCAAACCTTGAAAAACATGTAAAAATCATTACTGTACCCTTTGTAGTTTTCTTGCTATAAGCATCTGCACATCCTACAGTTAGATGGTGCACTAGTCTGGCTCATTATTTTTACCCCTGAGTAGTCTGCAGTATGTAAATGTCATTTAAATGTCCACACCCACGGAAGCTGTTATTCTGTCCCTCCCCTCTGTGCTCTGTGCCTCCTGCTAGTGTGGAGTAGTGTAGCTTTCATTTTCATTTCTGCTTCTCCTGCTTCTGAGGAGCAGAGGGAACGATGTCAGGCACATATCTAGCTATCAGATAAGGCTGTCTCCTTCTGCTCTGAGCACAAGCCTGTGCTGTCTGTGAGAGATCTGTGTGTTTTTATTTGAACATTTGTTTTGCTGCAGACAGGAGGATACAAACCCGCCCTCCCCAGGTGAGTGATTTTCACTGAACTTTGCTTGTTGAAGAGGACATGCAGAGCAGGTAGTGATGTCATTACATGAATATTCATTCCCTGGGGAGTGTGCATCAGAGAACTAAGTGATCACTCACTGTCATTGACAGACGCAATGAATTTCTTTATTTACAGTTTACACAGGACAGAGGGGAGTATAAATAAAGAAAATACATGAATAGAAAGAGCTTCACCAGAGGAATTAGAAAATGATATCAGTTACATATGGATTTTTGACCTGACAGATCCCCTTTAACTATATAGCTATGTTCACCATTGACATCATCAGTTAAATGGCCTGTTTAAAGGTGTACTTGCCCCCACCCATACATTGCAATTTAATAATAGTATATTGTAAAAATAATAATAATAACAATATAATAATAAATTAATTTGCTTTGATAAACATAATATCATTGGATCTATAAAAGTTTGATTTATCAAAATAAAATATTACATAAACCATATGAAATGTCAAAACTGAGTTTTTTTTTACTATTTCGCAATACTTGACGTGTTTTTTCTTTTATTCAGTATATTATATGGTAAAACGAATGGTGTCATTCACAGCTATAACTCACCCTGCAAAAAAAGATGCCTCAGTACGTTGATGTGGACAGACACGTAACAAAGTTATGGCTCTCGAAAGGAAAGTACAATAAAGGTAAAATGCAAAAATAATAAAAATGTCAATTCTTTAAACGGTAAATAAAGTATTCAGTTTGCACTGTGAAATCCGGCGACAGATCCGCTTGATAGTACCTGTTCCTAGAAATGCGAAATACACATGTTTTGGACAATAAATGTATATTTTATATATCATTATGATCAGATATACTTGACTATTTTACCTTTAGACTTAAAAATATCTTTAACAGTTTCTCGTCGAGGTTTGATTCTGATGATCAAGTGCATGTCATATGATGAAAGATAAAAATAAAACCCCTTGACTATTTCCTCCAGCGATACCTCCTACACAAGATGTCATACTGTCCCGCGCTGTCAGTCAAGCTGCCTGCAGTCACATTACATAGACAAAAATATCTGATAATTGAGCAGAGTTATTAAAAGTGGGTGAATATAGCTGTGTTAATCATTATCGATATTTCTAAAGGGTTAGGCAGGAGCGGTGGAAGACACGTCAGGACTCCAGCTGTCATCACTGTCTTCTCTTGGACTGCGAGATGTAGAGTGCATTGGCATGTCTAAAATTCTAAAATTATAGGCTTAAAAATAGTCAAAAGTTTCTAAAAACACATGAAAATTGCAAAAATTGAAGGTCAAAAATAGGCAAGTTGTAATTAAAAACATAAAAGTGGTAAAATTGTAAGTTCAGGATAGTCAACAGTTCTAAAAACACATAAAAATTGTAAGTTAAAAAAATAGTTAAAACATAAAAATAATAAAATTGTAGGCTCTAACATAGTCAAAAGTTTAGAAATTCGTACAAGTCGAGAAAGGGGGATTTGGACCGCGCTTCCGGGTGGCTCATTTATATGGATGCACCTAAATAAAACGGGAATGGTTGGAGATATCAACTTCCTGTTTGTGGCAAATTAGTATATGGGAAGGGGGAAAACTTTTCCAGATGGGTGGTGACCATGGCGGCCATTTTGAAGTTGGCCATTTTGGATCCAACTTTATTTTATTCAATCGGAAGAGGGTCATGTGACACATCAAACCTATTGAGAATTTCATAACAAAATTGTGTGCTTGGTTTTAACATACCTTTATTCTTTAATGACTTATTCACAACTTTATGACCACTTATAAAATGTGTTCAAAGTGCTGCCCATTGTGTTGGATTGTCAATGCAACCCTCTTCTATTACTCTTGACACACTGATAGCAACACCGCAGAAGAAATGCTAGCACAGGCTTCCAGTATCTGTTGTTTCAGATGCTGCACATCTCGTATCTTCACAGCATAGACAATTGCCTTCAGATGAGTGATGAGGCAAACTTTTTTGTGAATGGCGAAGTTAACAAACAAAACCAGCGCTATTGGTCTGACACTAACCCACAGTGGATAGATCCCTACAAGACTGTTGGAACACAAAGATTGATGGTATGGTGTGGTGTATGGGGTACAAAGATAGTGGGGCCATTCTTCATCAAGGGAAACCTCAATACCACTGGATATCTGAAATGGCTACATGATTCATTAAAACCAAGCACACCATTGCTTTTCTTATGAAATTCTCAATATGTTTGATGTGTCACATGACCCTCTTCCCGTTGAAAAAAATAAAGTTGGATCAAAAATGGCCAACTTCAAAATGGCCGCCATGGTCACCACCCATCTGAAAAAGTTTCCCCTCCCATATACTAACACAAATTTGATATCATCAACCATTCCCATTTTATTTAGGTGCATCCATATAAACGGGCCACCCTGTAGATTTTACAAAAGGGAAGCAATACAATAAAGTATAGACAATAACATAAAATAAAATGGATAAATGAAAATTACTGCATCTGGGTCACTGAAATGGCTAATATATATACACAGTGGTGTATTCCTCTAGGCATTGACCCCGATCATAGTGTGACATTCAATTTTATTACTCTATGTTACACCCATTTACCTCCCCTCTGGTGACCCAGGACAGGCTGCAATTCCCCCAAAATATATGAAATCC
This sequence comes from Allobates femoralis, assembly GCA_033576535.1. Classification (NCBI taxonomy): domain Eukaryota; kingdom Metazoa; phylum Chordata; class Amphibia; order Anura; family Aromobatidae; genus Allobates; species Allobates femoralis. The sequence continues at coordinate 43,460,392 of JARQOC010000008.1, read as the reverse complement.
CAGCTACTGGGATATCTCCACTGATGAGCATCCCAGGCTAGAAATTTTAATGGCATGTTTCCAATAATGAATGTATCTTTTTATATATAGGAAATATGGTGTGGCTATTGTCATCTAACTGGACAATATTATTTTGAGCTGAGAGGGATGTCGCACAGTTTTGAAAAAGTATTCATTATGATCCTATGTCTTTCCTGATGTCAAAAATATGTTTGTCTTATTTTTAAAAGCAATGCACATCCTAATATTTCTAATTTTTTCCTGGTGCCGGAATGTCTGACAAAAATCCTTTTAATTAAAGCACCTTGAAGTACCAGGAAGCAAGTTCTCCTCATTTGAGCACACACAGAGCAGGAGTTATGTCTTTTGCTCTGCAGGGGGTCATAGTTTACATTGAGAAGACCCATGACTGTATTCCAAAGATTATGAGATTGTTTTTTTGTGACATTTTGTACTTTATGTTAGTGGAGAATTTCCAATTATACTTTTTGTGTTATTTTCAAACTTTAAATTTTTATACCTTTAAACCAAATAGTTATATCACACAAAATAGTCAATAAATATCATTTGCCACATGCCTATTTACATAAGCATCGATTTTAAAACATAATTTTTTTAGATAGGAAGTTAAAAGGGTTAAAAGTTATCAATTCCTCATTTTTTTCCACCAAAATTTACAAAACCAACATTTCTAGAGTCATGTGAGGACTTGTTTTTTGCTGGGTGTATTTGTATTGGTACATTTTGTGGACACATACTATCTCTTGATCATTTTCTATCCTGATTTTTGGGACGCAGAATAAATAATAATCAGCAAATCAGGATTTTTTTTAATGCTGTTAACCAGGCCCGGCTCCAGGTTTTTTTGGGCCCCGGACAAAACAATCTCAGTGGACCCCTTTAACACATACCATGATTCATAAATATAATATAGAAGCTGCGGGCTGTGTATATATAATAAAGAGGCTCCTGTGTGGGCTCTATATATATAATATTAAGGCTGTGCCAGGCTGCATATATAATAGAGGCTTTGGGGCTGTATATATAATATCGAGACTGTGGAGCTGTATAAATAGTATAGAGGCTGCAGCTGGGCTGTATATATAATATAGAGGCTGCAAACTATATTTATTTGGAGGCTGTGCCGGGCTGTATATACATAATAAAGAGGCTCTGAGTTATGTATATTATTTGAAGGCTGCTGCTGGGCTGTATATATTATTTGGAGGCTCTGTTGTATATATTATTTGGAGGCTGTGTTGGGCTGTATAGATTATTTGGATGCTGTGGCAGTCCAGCAGCAGCTTCCAATATATACAGCCCAATGCCCAGCACAGCATCCAAATAATAAATATAGCCAAGCACAGCCTCCATATTATATATACAACATAGACTCCAAATACTATATACAGCACAGCAGCAGTCTCCATATTATATATGCAGCACAATGCAGCCTCCAAATAATATATACAGGCAGCCTCAAAATAATATATACAGCAAAGCACAGCCTCCATATACATCACAGCACAGTCTCCAAATAATATATACAGCACAGCCTCCATTTTACATGTACATTACAGCCTCCAAATAACATATACAGCACAGCACACCCTCCATATTATATATACAGCCCAGGACAGCCTCCAAATAATATATACAGCCCAACTCAGCCCAAATAATATATACAGCCCAGCACAGCCTTCAAATAATATATACAGCCCAGCACAGCCTTCAAATAATATATACAGCACAGCTTCAAAATAATATATATAGCCCAGCACAGCCTCCAAATTCTATATACATCACAACCTCCCTAAAATATATACAGCACAGCCTATATATTATATAGATAGCAGCAGCAGCCTCCATATAGCCCAGCAGCAGCCTCCATAGCACAGCCTTCATAACCCAACAGCAGCCTCTATGTCCCAGCAGTAGCCTCTATAGCACAGCCTCCATATACCCCAGCAGCAGCCTCCATAGCACAGCCTCCATAACCCTTCAGCAGCCTCCATAGCACAGCCACCCTCATTATACTCCAGCAGCTGCCTCCATAGCACAGCCTCCATAACTCAGCAGCAGTCTCCACATCCCAGCACAGCCTCCAAGCAGCCCAGTGACAGCCTCTATAATCCCCCATCATGCTGCACATAGTAAAAAAAAAAAAAAAAAAGTTTATTCTCACCTTCCTTCTGCTCCCCCGGAGCCCATGTCCTTCTCAGTTGCTGTCCCTGCTGCAGGCTCCCATCCACGCTCCTCCTCACTGCCAGCACGGCTGCAGCAGTGTGATGAAGTCACAGGGTGATCACTCTGCGACAGTCGGCTGAGGAGGAAGCGCAGATGAGAGCCGCCACATGGCTAATTTGAATCGCATTCAAATTAGCCATATGCACTGGCAGCGCTGTGGGAGGACTTATCAGGGCTGCCTTCCCTGATTGGCCCTTGGCTGTCAGGGCTACTTGTCCCTGATGACCAGTGGGTCCCCCAGCTGCTCAGGTCCCCGACGCTTACCTGGGTACGCCAGGTGCTGACATCGGCCCTGCTGTTAACCATGTGGTAAAAGTGATAAGACATCGTTACAGGTATGTACCACATTTCTATATTTTTTTATGTTTTGCTGATTTTACACAATAAAAACTATTTTAAGCCAAAAGACTTGTTTTTGCCTCTATTCTGAGATCTGTAGTTTTTTCATTCTCCACTGATTGTGGCTGCGTGTTTTTAGCAGTACAATATGCCATTTTTAGCTATAACATTTTTATTTAAATTTGACTTTTTGATAGCTTTTTTTTTACGATATGATAAAAAGCATACTTTTTTGCCACCTATATTTTTTACAGAGTTCACTGAAAGGGTTAGTTTGACAGTTTTATAGACCATATTGTTGCCAATGCGTACTTTTTTGTTTATTTATTTTATTACATAAAAATACATATTTATTATCATCAGATTTTTTTGTGATTTTTTAAAAATATTTTTGCAATTTTGTTTACTTTCTTGCTTAGTCTGTCCATGGGACTTTAACTGTGATTACTGATATAATGCATTTGAAATACAGATACATTGCAATGGATTATAGCCGTCAGTGTTACACTGACAGAGGTCTCTTAGACCATGCTGCTGGCATAGTCTAACAGGCTAAAGTTGCTGGAGGACACAAATGTCATCAGGATAATCTCAGGGGTGGCAATCAGACGAGAGAAGGAGCTCCCTCTCCATCTCCCAGCCTTCTAAATCTTGCAACTAATATTGATCGCGGCATTTAGGGGTTTAAATGATAATGCAGGGACCACCCCTGGCTGTGGCAGCCAGAGCCAGCTGTAACTTAACTGTGTCCGCATGATCGCTATGATGCAGGAGTAAAGTCATTTTTGAAAAAGATCCAGGATGTCTCCTGTAAGGTATGCTGGAGAGAATGTAATAGTGTTGAGATGCTCTAATGTTGCTGGGTGAGAGACACACAAAGAGTGCAAGAAATAATGATCCAGTAAAGGTACCACTCAATTTTGACGTCATGCCATTTCCTATGGTCAGACCTTGATATTTCAGTATGAGACATACAACAATCTGTAAAAGGACTTAGACTAGTCTCTACAACTCAGGACAACATGGTATGTATGGAATGAGACTCACTTTAAGAAGAGGAATAATGCCAAAACTGATGATCAGCCAAGTGTTAAGATGGTTAACCTCTTATGGCCATAATACTGCATAGTTATATATTGCAAAAAACAATGTACAGTTCCCTCTTTCATGAATTTGATTATGTCAGCATCCCTGTCACTAGTGCAGTGCAGGATAGGTTGTTGGCAAGGAGAATTGAGTGGATGTCCAGAACAGAGGTAGAATTATAGGGCTTGTGAAAGGTCAAAAACAGGTTGGGGTCAATGACATTTGATTAGTAGCCAAACAGAAAGGTGTGAACCAGATCTAGTGTAAACTACGGGGTGGCCATTTATATAGATGCACCTAAATAAAATAGGAATGGTTGGTGATATCATCTTCCTGTTTGTGGCACATTAGTATATGGGAGGGGGAACATTTTTCTAGATGGGTGGTGACCATGGCGGCCATTTTGAAGTCAGCCATTTTGGATCCAATTTAATTTTTTTCAATGGGAAGAGGGTCATGTGACACATCAAACATATTGAGAATTTCATAAGAAAAACAATGGTGTGCTTGGTTTTAACGTAACTTTATTCTTTCAAGAGTTATTTACAAGTTTATGACCACTTATTAAATGTGTTAAAAGTGCTGCCCATTGCGTTGTCCATTCTTCATCAATGGAAACTTCAATGCCACTGGATATCTGAAATTGCTACATGATTCAGATATCCAGTGGCATTGAGGTTTCCACTGATGAAGAATGGTCCCATTATCTTTGTACCCCATATACCACACCATACCATCAATTTTGTGTTCCAACAGTCTTGGAGGGATCTATCCACTGTGGGTTAGTGTCAGACCAATAGCGCCTATTTTGTTTGGTAACTTCACCATTCACGAAAAACTTTTCCTCATCCCTCATCTGAAGGCAATTGTCAATGCTGTGAAGATACGAGATGTGCAGCATCTGAAACATTGGATACTGGAAGCCTGTGCTAGCATTTCTTCTGCGGTGTTGCTATCAGTGTGTCAAGAGAGGGAGAAGAGGGTTGCATTGACAATCCAACACAATGGGCAGCACTTTGAACACATTTTATAAGTGGTCATAAACTTTTAAATAACTCATGAAAGAATAAAGTTACGTTAAAACCAAGCACACTATTGTTTTTCTTATAAAATTCTCAATAAGTTTGATATGTCACATGACCGTCTTCCCATTGAAAAAAATAAAGTTGGATCCAAAATGCCCGACTTCAAAATGGCCGCCATGGTCACCACCCATCTGGAAAAGATTTTCCATCCTCCCATATACTAATGTGCCACAAACAGGAAGTTGATATCACCAACCAGTCCCATTTTATTTAGATGCATCCATATAAGTGGCCCACCGTGTATAACTGGCAATAGGAACAGACATTCAGGATCTTAAATAGTCAGTGGTACTGGCCTGGACAAACAGGAGGAACCTATAACCTTAAGACCAGAAGTCACTGCCAGAAAAGTACCACAAGTCAACTGTGCCAAACACACAAACTAAGGACGCATACAAAGATGGCGGACACTGACATGAACGACACAATCTCCTACGGCTTTATTCCTACTTTTACAGTGGTCCTAAAATCGAAATAATGTCATTTATAAAAGCATATTCATGCTTTCCCAAACCTCATAATTATTTTTTATATATTATTTTGCCACATACCTCTTTTTTGCATTTTCCTCTTCTCTTTTCTATCTAGCGTCATTTGCTTCGTGTGATCCATCGGATTCCCTCGCTCAATACTCTTTTGAGATTCTTCTTCATCGCAATCGTAATCATCCAAAATTGGCGTTTCTCGTATAGACATTCTCAACACCGAGCTGTGGGGTTGCAGCTTAGATGACCTAAAGTCCCGAGACGGAGGTCCTAGCAGGACAGATGGGATGTAGTGTATTTCATGAGTGGCTTCGGTGCTGGCACTCTTTTGTGGGATTCTTCTTCGCTTGTACCAGCGCCGTTGAGCAAACAATGCAACGGAGAAAATTAGCAGAAGTAAGAGCAGCGCGATCAGTCCTCCCTGCGGAAAGCAGAAAACAAAGGCTATGAGCACAAATGCACATACAAGCATATAGGTAGGCCAATTATAACAGTTGACGGTTTTCGGAGAAAAACAAAGCCGAAAAAATGTACAAAAAGCAGCTACAATAAAAATAAATCTGTTATATACTATTATAGAACTATGGCAAAACAATCACTATGGCAATGCTTAGTGCTACATATCCACCTATGTTACTTTTCGTGTTGTACCGGAATACATATCAGTCTGCATTGTTTGACAGTTATATTAGTAACCATATTATTAAAACACTGATGCTGACATATTTTTGACATTACAATATTTTTCTCCCATAGCAATATTGGGAATGGAAAATATCATAGTATTACATCCAGCGTTATAAGATGAATAATAACGTTCTTGTAGTATTTTTAAAAATTAGCTGCAGTGTAGAAAATGTTATAAAATGCAGAAATAGCCATTACTGTTCGAAGAAACAACCATGGGTCTGTTGGTAGCAACTGATCCTGCAATGGTGACATACAGGGATTAGCAGGATTGGACCCTCTGCCGTTCCAATGGTCCATGCTGGACCTGATGCGTTGACATCTCTTCCATTATTCATTTGACTAGTGGAGCAATGAACACGGCTCACTAGCCATGTGCCATGCTTGCAAAGGACACTACTGAGGCCAGTGATCAGCAGCAAATTCCTAATTGATGGGGCATCATCACTACATGATGTATATTGGATACTTCTAAATTCAATAGTTTCTTGCAAGTGTGGAGATATCCGAGAAAACATCTATGACTTGACTATTAGGCCAGGAGGAAATGAGCACTCTGACAATGTAGGTTTTAATTGTTTTCTGTACTATTTGAGTTTTTATGATATATACCAGTCAACTACATATACCTATTGAAATGACTTTTCCAATATGACACTTTGATACAATGTGTGTCAGTGTACATGTGGAACCCTGTGGTACAGGCAGCCACAGGAACACCTAGTGCATGGAAAGATTTCCATGTTAGGTGCCCATACACACACATCTTCCACCCCAGGCCTGTATGGGGAGCTGCACTTGCTACCTTAGGCAAGATCCCCTATAAATACAGGTTCTGGGGGCGGAGTTAGTTAGTCCGTGCAATATGGAGCAGTACTGTGAAGACAACCTGGTAGCGGAGCCGTGCTAGGCCCAAACCAGAGGACAGCCTAGCCAGAGTAAGGAATCCGAGAGTGAGGGTTGGAGGCAAGATTAGAGACAGAGTGGGGGCAGAGGAACCATACCGTTTCACTCCAAGAGGCAACCCAGACACCGGAGTCCGAGTCTGCTAAGAAGTACTTAGCCCAGCAGAAAACACCGGTTCACCGAGGAGACTCCAGTCTCCCAGACACCTGTATCAGCAACCAACACAAGAGCCAGGAACCGCAAGAGAGAAATAAAGCCATCGGCAGTCCACAGAAGTTTCTTACTAACCACTATACGGGTGAGAGACACAGAGGAGGCCAGGTTTTACACAGGTCAGGGCTTCAACACAAGTAAGACAGAGAGAAGGAGGCCTTATAAATCACTTGCTGTGGAAATCCCAAAGTGCTTCCCGACCACCTGGACAGTGTTGGTTTAACATCAAGTAAAGGTACGGAAAACTACTCCCAGTGTGTGTGTCAGTTATTACAGCCCTGATCCTGTCCAATACAGAGACTGTAGAGATATTCCGCCTGCAGAGCCACCTCCCTGTGCCAAATCCTATTCCCATATCACTGCCCTGGGGACCTCGCTCCACCTACGGGGAGCAACACTATCAGGCTGCCCATCCATCATCCCCGGAGGTCTGCAGCAGCATTGGTGCCATCACCAGACACCGTAGGTGGCGTCACAAACTATTCAACAAAACCCCTTTATTGTTCAAAAAAAACCTCAAGGCAGAACATTGAGCCTCTATCAGAGCTCTCCTAGCCAACTCCTAGCCAACTTAAACCTCTTGGTTTGCCCAAAACACGTGTCTGCAAACAGAGTGTCTGGTTTGTCTGTTATCCTGAGTCATGTGGCAAAGCATGTTAAAGGCTCAACACTAAGGCTAGGGTCACATTTGCGCTAAACTTTTCAGATCCTGATCCGGTTTTGAGCTGTTAAAAAGCTCAAAACTGGATCAGGAACCGCTCCTCATAGGAGCCCATTATAGTAACCGGATTGCAATCCATGCAATCCGGTTACCGCTTGCGGATCTGCAGCCTGCGGTAAGAATCATGCAGGTTACAGTTTTCGCAGCGGTTAAGAAACCGCAGGCGGATTGCTATAATGGGCTCCTACGGGAGCCCATGCGGCTACCGCAAGGCACATGTGAATACCTGTGGCAGCCGTATGCTTTGTTCATCCCTGCTGCTGCAGGGATGAACAAAGGGTTAAATGTTGATAATAGATGTGGGCAACATGTCTCTAAGGGGTCCCCACCCTCCTTAGAGACATGCTGTCCACTCAGGTGGGCATGCGAGGGGTTAATATATGCAGTTATAGTATTGCCGGCTATTGTCTGCTTTGTCAATTTTATGAATGAATGCGGCAGCTCCTCACTGTAGAGGAGATACTGTACGTAATGTATGTACTGTATGAGCCCCTGTCCTTGGTCCTGAAAGTTGTAACATTAGGCCTATGGTGATGCGCTATAGCATACGGTTACCGTAAGATTAAGCATACGGTAACCGGATTGCTCCGGATTACATATCCGGAGCAATCTGGTTACCGCATTCCGGTTTGCCGGACCCTTTTTGTTACAAAAATGTGTCCGAAGGCAATTGCGGTTACTGCATCCGATCTGGATGCGGTAACCGCAATTATCTGTCCAAATGTGACCCCAGCCTAACTTTAATGATTTCTAATTTTAGTAGGTGGCACTAAATTTTAAGTCATCTTCATCTCTGAAGAAGCAATGGGCATCGTCCTTTCTAGGAAATAAGCATCAAATGAAAAGCAGAATGACCCTATAGAAATGAATGGGAGCCCTTTCCTTTTTTTGACACAGGAATGCCCAGGTTGTTAATTACAAAATAATTAAATTATTCCTGGTAAGTTTTTCTTTTCTAAACAGAACAATATTATCGAACCTGTAAACGTTGCTGTATTAGTGCCAGTCATTCATGTTTTTGCGTGTCTGAAGTTCTGATCTTCTGTAAATCCTAAGTCATATGACACGGCTCGTTAAAGAGTCATTTTTGTATTTAGGACTTCTACTTCCAATAGGTGGCGCTAGAGTCCAAGTCTACTTCCTCTCTGAAGAGACAATTTGCATATTATATTTCCCAGAAGAGCATTCCAGCTTTAAGTCTCCTCATTACTGACATGCCAGATCTGGAGTATCACTCTCCACAAGGAGAAATCTTACCCCTTAGACCCCACTTATCCACTCATGCAGCCAGGTCAGATCTCATGCTTTGCACTGACTAAACACCATGTCTGCAAATTGAAGTTGTTATCTGGTATAAGTCCTAATTCTTATGACAAGGCTCGTTAAGGGGTCATTTTTGACTATTAGCATTGCTACTTCCAATAGGTGGCACTAGAGTTTGTCTACTTCCTCTCTGAAGAAACAATTTGCATGGTCATTACATAAACACTCAACTTATCAATTCAATTTATTTGATTATATATTTTTTTTGCAACAGGCAATCTTATATATTTTGTTTCATCCAGTCTATGCCTATGGTACTTAATCATTTGCTTTGGTTCAGCGTAAAATATTTATTTTGATTTTATTTTTAGCATCTAAATTGAGACTTTTAAACTGTTTCGGCTCTATTTACATCTTGCTTTTGATACACTCAGTGAAGACACTGGGGAGGTTTCTAATTCTTAATGTAGCCATAGGCACCTATCGAACCAATGGATTCCAAAGCTCTGTGCTTATCTATGCTTTTCAATAAAGAGGCATCTTTAAGATGTCAGCTGCTAAGGGCCCTTTCACATCAGCGTTTTTTTTAAATCGCGGCAGATGCGGTGAAAAAACCGCATCTGCCGCGATTACCGCATACCGGCTGCACTTGCGGCGCGGTTGTGGTTCTTGCCATGCAAAGTATAGGCGGACTTGCGGCAGGTGCGGCAAGTGCGGTTTTGCACTTGCGGCAGGTGCGGCCGCGAAAAAAACCGCGGCTGACCGCGTTTTTTTTCGCGGCCGCACCTGCCGCAAGTGCAAAACCGCACTTGCCGCACCTGCCGCAAGTCCGCCTATACTTTGCATGGCAAAAACCGCAACCGCGCCGCAAGTGCAGCCGGTATGCGGTAATCGCGGCAGATGCGGTTTTTTCACCGCATCTGCCGCGATTTAAAAAAAAACGCTGATGTGAAAGGGCCCTAAGACAATGCGAATTTAAAACTAAAAAATTCAATATTTATAAAAGTAAATGAATATCCAAGTCCAACTGTCCATTCTAACTCCTAATGTCCCCTTTAAACCTTTAGTCACTATGTAACTACTCATCCCATTGTTTCCACTGGACATTACCATTTATTTTCTTGAAGTGACTCTTTCAGGTCATCTTTCAGTATACTAATAGTACCATTGAATAGTGCTAGAGTAGTCCTTTCAGAATATGTAAAAATCATTAATTTACCCTGTGTAGTTCTCTTGCTATAAGCAACTGCATACCCAGCAGGCAGCTGTAAAGGTAATTAACCTGACTCATGAGCAGTCTGAGATCCACAGCATGTAAATGTCATTTAACTATCTGTCCCTCCCCTCTGGGACTGACGTTAAACTGTATCTCAGGCTTCTGCAGGCTGCTGGGGAGGGGTTGAGAGGGGGAAGCTGTTATGTGCTACAACTGTTACGTATAGACTGCCTCGTAGTATGGAAGTGCTGCTGCTGTAGGATTAAATAAAGCCTTTTTTTCCTGCTTAGTGTGAGTAGATGAGGCTAATGAGTGGAGCATGTAGTAGCAGGTGTGTGTGTGTGTGTGAATGCTTAGGTATGCTGAGGGGCGTGTCTGGGCTGGTTGCTCCCCACCCCTCTGCCTTAAATGGATCAGCTCACATGCACCTGTTGTCACTGATTCAGTTCACTTCTGGATTGTGACCTGTTGTGAGCAGAAGCTGATCCTGAGCTGCTGAAATATTCTCCATTGGAAGTTGCTGGGTTCCTTGTTCGTGGGTGAAGGTAGGGCTTATACCCAGGGCTTCTTAGGAGTCAGGGATTTAGGTTGGTGGCTCGAACCTCTTCACCTTCAGAGGTACCTTCAAGATCAGGGCGAGCCAGGGACCCTAGTATCAGGGCCAGAGTAGGCTCACCTGACCCCCTACATCCCGCTCCTTGCTACCCTGGCCTCCACAACCTGTCACAACTCTTTTAGCAATATCTCTACAGTCTGTGCTATCTATAAAATATTTCTGTTTATATGAACTATGTTTTTCTGCATACATGGATCTGCTGAGTAAATGATGAAATGTTCATATAAATACATATATAAATACATAGAAATATCTCAGAGAGCACACTCTACACATATACCTCAGTTACACACAATGAAGACCTCAGAGTGGCATCTGCTAAGAGCACACACCTCCTTCCCCCTCCTTTCTCCTCTGTCTGCAATGAGTCACACAACATACATACCCAGAGGAGGGCAGGGCTGAGTAGTGATGCAAGAATATTCATTCCTTGGGGAGTGGACAGCAGAGAACTCACTGTGATTGACAGATGGAATTAATCTTTTATTTTGAAGTTTACATAGGAGGGAAGCATGAATAATAGTAATGCATGAATAGAGAGCTTAGAGAAAGGAATTAGAAAACGATAGCAGTTATATGTGGACTTTTGACCCGACAGATTCCCTTTAAGGCTCGGTGCAAAAAGCCATTTTTTCATCATCCGAGAAAATCGGTCAGATTACGTTAATCACACTCTGATCAGAGTGTGATCAAAGTGTAATCTGATTTTCTCAGATGTGGAGAAGATAGAAAATTAAATTTCACCATCTTCTTCATTCTGTAAACCTGTGAAAATAGGACCACACTTCGAATGCAGTCCGATTTTTACCCAATTGACTTGTATTGGCTAAGTGTGATCTAATTATTGAGGCAAATCATGCATGGTGTGATTTATTTCTTGGACAGAGTTGGTCTAAGGAAATATTTGGACTTGTGCATGACCTTTTAGACTTTGGTCTGAGTCCCATACGTTTTGTTGGATCACACTTGGACCAAAAATACAGTCATCTCTAAAGACTGCTGTATACATTGCACAGAATACACTGAGAATGTGCTGTATACACTACATGAGATTATTCCTGTATACAGCACATATACTACTGTAAACAGAACAAAGGATATACCGTATTTATATTGATGCTTACATAACATAGGATACATTGAGAATGATTGAGAATGCAATTTACATTCCACAGGATACATTGAGACTCTGCTTTAGACATCACATAGGATACACTTAGACTCTGCTAATTATGTCTTTAGAATACAGAAAGACTTCTGTATATACAACACAAAGAATGACTCTGGTGTATATATCAGGTAGGATATACTGAGACTGTTTTGTATACATCGCATCAAATACTCTGACACTGCTGTATACATCACATCACATACGCTTAGACTGCTGTACACATCACACCAGATACCCTGAGACTCTGCTGTATAGATCACATCAAATACACAGAGACTCTGCTGTATGCATCAGATACATTGTCTCGGTTGTATACATTACATTAGATGCACTGAGACTCTGCTGTATACATTACGTCAGATATACTGAGACTCTACTTTGTACATCACATCAGATTCAATAAGACAGCTGTATACATCACATAGGATACACTGACACTCTACTGTATAATTCACATCAGATTCACTGAGACTCTACTGTATACATCACATCAGATACACTGACACTCTACTGTATACATCACATCAGATTCACTGAGACTCTACTGTATACATCACATCAGATACACTGACACTCTACTGTATACATCACATCAGATACACTGACACTCTACTGTATACATTACATCAGATACACTGACACTCTACTGTATACATCACATCAGATACACTGACACTCTACTGTATACATTACATCAGATACACTGACACTCTACTGTATTACATCACATCAGATACACTGACACTCTACTGTATACATCACATCAGATACACTGACACTCTACTGTATACATTACATCAGATACACTGACACTCTACTGTATACATTACATCAGATACACTGACACTCTACTGTATACATTACATCAGATACACTGACACTCTACTGTATACATTACATCAGATACACTGACACTCTACTGTATACATTACATCAGATACACTGAGACTCTACTGTATACATTAAACATCAGATACACTGAGACTCTACTGTATACATTACATCAGATACACTGAGACTCTACTGTATACATCACATCAGATACACTGACACTCTACTGTATACATTACATCAGATACACTGACACTCTACTGTATACATTACATCAGATTCACTGAGACTCTACTGTATACATCACATCAGATACACTGACACTCTACTGTACACATCACATCAGATACACTGACACTCTACTGTATACATTACATCAGATTCACTGAGACTCTACTGTATACATCACATCAGATACACTGACACTCTACTGTACACATCACATCAGATACACTGACACTCTACTGTACACATCACATCAGATACACTGAGACTCTACTGTACACATCACATCAGATACACTGAGACTCTACTGTATACATTACATCAGATACACTGACACTGCACTGTATACATCACATCAGATACACTGAGACTCTACTGTATACATTACATCAGATTCACTGAGACTCTACTGTATACATCACATCAGATACACTGAGACTCTACTGTATACATTACATCAGATGCACTAACACTCTGCTGTGTACATCACATCAGATACACTGAGACTCTACTGTATACATTACATCAGATACACTGAGACTCTACTGTATACATTACATCAGATACACTGAGACTCTGCTGTATACATTACGTCAGATATACTGAGACTCTACTTTGTACATCACATCAGATTCAATAAGACAGCTGTATACATCACATAGGATACACTGACACTCTACTGTATAATTCACATCAGATTCACTGAGACTCTACTGTATACATCACATCAGATACACTGACACTCTACTGTATACATCACATCAGATTCACTGAGACTCTACTGTATACATCACATCAGATACACTGACACTCTACTGTATACATCACATCAGATACACTGACACTCTACTGTATACATTACATCAGATACACTGACACTCTACTGTATACATCACATCAGATACACTGACACTCTACTGTATACATCACATCAGATACACTGACACTCTACTGTATACATTACATCAGATACACTGACACTCTACTGTATACATTACATCAGATACACTGAGACTCTACTGTATACATCACATCAGATGCACTGAGACTCTACTGTATACATCACATCAGATGCACTGACACTCTACTGTATACATTACATCAGATACACTGACACTCTACTGTATACATTACATCAGATACACTGAGACTCTACTGTATACATCACATCAGATGCACTGAGACTCTGCTGTATACATCACATTAGATGCACTGAGACTCTGCTGTATACATTACGTCAGATATACTGAGACTCTACTGTATACATCACATCAGATACACTGACACTCTACTGTATACATCACATCAGATACACTGACACTCTTCTGTATACATTACATCAGAAACACTTACACTCTGCTGTGTACATCACAACAGATACACTGACACTGCACTGTATACATCACATCAGATACACTGACACTCTACTGTAGACATTACATCAGATACACTGACACTCTGCTGTGTACATCACATCAGATACACTGACACTCTACTGTATACATTACATCAGATACACTGAGACTCTACTGTATACATTACATCAGACACACTGAGACTCTACTGTATACATCACATCAGATACACTGAGACTCTACTGTATACATTACATCAGAAACACTGAGACTCTACTGTATACATTACATCAGATACACTGAGACTCTACTGTATACATCACATCAGATACACTGACACTCTACTGTATACATTACATCAGATACACTGAGACTCTACTGTATACATCACATCAGATACACTGACACTCTACTGTATACATTACATCAGATACACTGACACTCTACTGTATACATTACATCAGATTCACTGAGACTCTACTGTATACATCACATCAGATACACTGACACTCTACTGTATACATCACATCAGATACACTGACACTCTACTGTATACATCACATCAGATACACTGACACTCTACTGCATATATCACATCAGATACACTGAGACTCTACTGTACACATCACATCAGATACACTGAGACTCTACTGTATACATTACATCAGATACACTGACACTGCACTGTATACATCACATCAGATACAGTTAGGGCCAGAAATATTTGGACAGTGACACAATTTTCGCGAGTTGGGCTCTGCATGCCACCACATTGGATTTGAAATGAAACCTCTACAACAGAATTCAAGTGCAGATTGTAACGTTTAATTTGAAGGGTTGAACAAAAATATCTGATAGAAAATGTAGGAATTGTACACATTTCTTTACAAACACTCCACATTTTAGGAGGTCAAAAGTAATTGGACAAATAAACATAACCCAAACAAAATATTTTTATTTTCAATATTTTGTTTCGAATCCTTTGGAGGCAATCACTGCCTTAAGTCTGGAACCCATGGACATCACCAAACGCTGGGTTTCCTCCTTCTTAATGCTTTGCCAGGCCTTTACAGCCGCAGCCTTCAGGTCTTGCTTGTTTGTGGGTCTTTCCGTCTTAAGTCTGGATTTGAGCAAGTGAAATGCATGCTTAATTGGGTTAAGATCTGGTGATTGACTTGGCCATTGCAGAATGTTCCACTTTTTTGCACTCATGAACTCCTGGGTAGCTTTGGCTGTATGCTTGGGGTCATTGTCCATCTGTACTATGAAGCGCCGTCCAATCAACTTTGCAGCATTTGGCTGAATCTGGGCTGAAAGTATATCCCGGTACACTTCAGAATTCATCCGGCTACTCTTGTCTGCTGTTATGTCATCAATAAACACAAGTGAGCCAGTGCCATTGAAAGCCATGCATGCCCATGCCATCACGTTGCCTCCACCATGTTTTACAGAGGATGTGGTGTGCCTTGGATCATGTGCCGTTCCCTTTCTTCTCCAAACTTTTTTCTTCCCATCATTCTGGTACAGGTTGATCTTTGTCTCATCTGTCCATAGAATACTTTTCCAGAACTGAGCTGGCTTCTTGAGGTGTTTTTCAGCAAATTTAACTCTGGCCTGTCTATTTTTGGAATTGATGAATGGTTTGCATCTAGATGTGAACCCTTTGTATTTACTGTCATGGAGTCTTCTCTTTACTATTGACTTAGAGACAGATACACCTACTTCACTGAGAGTGTTCTGGACTTCAGTTGATGTTGTGAACGGGTTCTTCTTCACCAAATAAAGTATGCGGCGATCATCCACCACTGTTGTCATCCGTGGACGCCCAGGCCTTTTAGAGTTCCCAAGCTCACCAGTCAATTCCTTTTTTCTCAGAATGTACCCAACTGTTGATTTTGCTACTCCAAGCATGTCTGCTATCTCTCTGATGGATTTTTTCTTTTTTTTCAGCCTCAGGATGTTCTGCTTCACCTCAATTGAGAGTTCCTTTGACCGCATGTTGTCTGGTCACAGCAACAGCTTCCAAATGCAAAACCACACACCTGGAATCCACCCCTGACCTTTTAACTACTTCATTGATTACAGGTTAATGAGGGAGACGCCTTCAGAGTTAATTGCAGCCCTTAGAGTCCATTGTCCAATTACTTTTGGTCCCTTGAAAAAGAGGAGGCTATGCATTACAGAGCTATAATTCCTAAACCCTTTCTCCGATTTGGATGTGGAAACTCTCATATTGCAGCTGGGAGTGTGCACTTTCAGCCCATATTATATATATAATTGTATTTCTGAACATGTTTTTGTAAACAGCTAAAAAAACAAAACTTGTGTCACTGTCCAAATATTTCTGGCCCTAACTGTACACTGACAATCTACTGTATACATTACATCAGATTCACTGAGACTCTACTGTATACATCACATCAGATACACTGAGACTCTACTGTATACATTACATCAGATGCACTAACACTCTGCTATGTACATCACATCAGATACACTGAGACTCTACTGTATACATTACATCAGATACACTGAGACTCTACTGTATACATTACATCAGATACACTGAGACTCTACTGTATACATCACATCAGATACACTGACACTCTACTGTATACATTACATCAGATACACTGAGACTCTACTGTATACATTACATCAGATGCACTAACACTCTACTGTATACATTACATCAGACACACTGAGACTCTACTGTATACATTACATCAGACACACTGATACTCTACTGTATACATTACATCAGACACACTGAGACTCTACTGTATACATTGCATCAGACACACTGATACTCTACTGTCTACATCACATCAGATACACTGAGACTGCACTGTATACATTATATCAGACACACTGACACTGCACTGTATACATTACATCAGATATACTGAGAATCTGCTTTATACACATCAGATACACTGAGGCTCTGCTGTGTACATCACATCAGATATACTGAGACTCTGCTCAATACATAGCATCAGATACACTGAAACTCTACAATACACATCACACCAGGTATACTGAGACTCTACTGTATCCATAACATCAGATACACTGAAACTCTGCTATATACGTGACATCAGACATACTGATACTCTACTGCATATATCACATCGGATACATTGGAACTCGGCTGTATACATCACATAGGATACACTGAGACTATGACACAAGAGACAAAGTGTTCCAGTAAAGAGACATGACACCTCGTGCTGAGTGATGTAGCCAAATTTGATATGTGAAGATCCAAAAAACTTTGCAAAAACATTTTTAGTTTTGATTGGTTAACTGTACTTGTGTGCGTTTACAAAGGATATAAAATCACGAGGACCCCAGAGAAGAATTTAAGCTGGATTATTTTCATATCACATATATTGTTATAAAGATTTTACTTTGTAAGAAAAATCTTCTCCGGTGTACAGTCATACAGTTAATTAAAAAGGCAGGAAGATGCCTTTACCCACAGTCTGCATGTTCCACCTCACATCACTTGGATGCTGCAATGCATCTAAATTAATGAAAAGAAGCGTCTTTGAACTCTGATTCTGCAATTAGACGTCCTTCCATCTGTTTCATACTTCCTTCTAACTGACCTTATGTAATTTGGCAAAAGTAGGAGACAGGTGAAAAGGCTCTGAGGACATAGGGTTCACCCAACTATCTGCAAAGCTAATTGCTAATATTTGATGTATATCCCAATAATAGAAAGAATATTGTTTTTAAAGCTTATATTTTACAAGATCTCTTTTTTTGCCAGGTTTAATTAATATCATATGGGTGTTGCTGTGCCTATCTATTCCAAAAGTCAAAAGAAGAAAAGGTTTGGTATCATGTTATCCAGTGGAAAAAAGCTTGATTGCTCTCAGTGGTAGAAACAAATAATGATCTTGTAGTAGTGATAACTTAAAGTACCGTAGCTAACAAAAATAATGATGTTACAGAACAGGCTTTCGAGACTGCTTACTCTCTTCATCAGGCATCATCTAACAAAAGATCGGAATAAACACAAATATATACATGAAAAAAGCAGAGGCGGTGTAATAAATGGATAATTAAATAAACACTGAGCTTATGTAGCGCCCCGCTAGTCAGCTTGCTACAATAGGGTATAATTGATGCCCTCCACACCTTTCGGGTGGGCTGTCCTCTTAAGTGTCTGCGCCAAATTGGATGCTTTGTCTGAGTAGTGCACGCCACCGTAAGAACCACGCTGACAACCATGTGAAAGTAGAGCTTATGACAAAGACCTTTATTTTAGGAGCCGTTAGCAGTTTTATTACTTGTCATTAAAGGGGCATTCCTTAGGGGTGTTTCTAGGTGATTGCATCATATTATACTGAATCTACATTTTATTCTGAAAAAAACATTCAATTATATTCTGTGTGTTAGTTAGTTTAATCTAGCCTTGGATTCGTACAGTACATTCAGAACATGCTGATAAGAGCTTCTATACTGCTACCTCTAAGTCAAAACATTATATAAAATCTGAGCCAGAGGAATCCCGAAGTTGGGAGTGAAGAAGGAGAGAGGGCTAACTAGAGAAAAGAGCAAGGCCTTTTTCCTACAAACAGGTCTCAAACCTGTACACTGAAAGATTTCTGAATGACTTCTATAAACTAATATAAATTATTAACTATTTATTGCCATAACAGGTACTGCACCTCCAACAGAAGGTGCAGTATGCTTTCTTCTGGTAAGGAGTAGTAAAAGCCTGGAGCTCCAGCACCACACACACACACCTAGTGATAGGGGACCAATCAGGCGCCCGTTACAACCGGTCCTGGTAGGTGGAGAAGCTAGGTTATATAGTGAGTGGGGAAGGTAGGAACAGTGAACAGAAAACACAGAACAGAATAACAATAATAATAAGTCTTTATATAGCGCCAACAAATTCCACAGCGCTGTACAATACTGTAGGTAATAGACGAAAATACACAATATAATACAGTAAGAAAAGACACAATATAATGCAGTGAAAATACAATACAATAGATAAAGCAAAAATAAAGGTGACCCTGCTCAAAAGAGCTTACAATCTACAACAAGATAGGGGTTACATAAAGTACAGGGGCTTATTAAACTGATGGTCCAGGCATGTTGAGGAAATGGGGGATTGAAGTATAGTTACATGAATGGTCACCAGACAATATGTGTAGTCCGTTTGGGTTTGATGGAGTTTGAAGAAGAGTTATGTCAAGAGAGATATAATACAAAGGAATTTTGTTAAGGGGCATGATAGGCCACCTTGAAAAGATGTGTTTTTAGTGAGCATCTGAAGCCATGCAGGTTGTGGATGGTCCTGATTTCTTGGGGTAGAGCATTCCAGAGAATTGGTGCAGCTCCGGGAGAAGTCTTGGAGTCGGGAATGGGAGGATTGGATTAGTGCAGATGTTAGCCAAAGGTCATTTGCAGAATGTAGAGAACGGGTGGAGTGATAGACAGAGATGAGGGAGGAGATGAAGAGGGGTGCTGCACTGTGAAGATCTTTGTGGGTGAGAACAAGCAATTTGAACCTTATCCTGTAGTGTATAGGCAGCCAGTGCAATGACTGGCACAGAACGGAGGCATCTGAGTAGCGATTGGCCAGGTAGGTGATCCTGGCTGCTGCATTAATGATGGACTGTAGAGGGGAAAGTTTAGAGAGGGGGAGGCCAATTAATAGAGAATTGCAATAATCAAGACGGGAGTGGATTAGGACCACGGTAAGGGTTTAATTGTTTCCGTGGTGAGAAAGGGGCGGACTCTAGACATGTTCTTCAGGTGGAAGCGACAAGAGCGGACGAGAGTTAGTATATAGGAGGTGAAGGAGATCGGTGTCAAACGTGACACCCAGACAGCAAGCCTGCTGCCTAGGTGTTATTGTGGTACCGCACACAGAGAGAGATGTCAGATTTCGGGCAGTTAGTGGAGGGCGGGAGCAAAAGGAGTTCAGTTTTTGAAAGGTTGAGTTTTAAATAGAGAGCTGACATGATGTTGGAGAACAGCAGAAGTACCGAAAAGTGAGTGTGTTATTGCACTAGAGCAGAAGGGAAGAGAAACAGAACAGTAGAGGAGAAATAACAGGGAGGGCACCTCAATCTGGTGACCCAGAAGAGAAATGGGCAGATAGAGGGTAACCAAATACCCTGACCCAGCGGGGTACCGGCTCCGACGTGGATCAAAGGTCTATCCCTGAACCGCAAATCACCGGCGTGGTCGATGTCTTCTTAGGAGCATGATCCAACCGCCCTACACCAAGCACAGTCTCCACCAGAAGCACTAAACAGGGTTGGTTTTCCTTTGGAGAGAAATAGGTTTCCCATATCACCCAACGGGCCTGGTTAAAGATGTGGGATTGTGCAGGGCACCACAGAAAAGGACAGAGAAAGTAATAGAGAAAGAACACCAGCGGAGCTTCAGAGGGACACTGCTCACTACCAGAACCACCCGGTCCACTACCCCAGCTGAAAGAACTGCATTACACTGTAAACCTGCAGATTACTAGGGTGAAGTACCAGTTCAGAGTGAGCAACGTGTCTGTGTTCCTTACTAATGAACTGTGGTTTACCTGCCTTATACTTTGCAGCGGAGGCCTCACTGCCCTATTCCACCATTGCTACTTCCAACACCCCTGGGGCTCAGCCCTACCTATAGAGGGCTATGACATCTTGCTGCCACATATCAGTCAAGAAGGTTCCAGCAGTGCCGATGCCATCACCGGACCTACAGGTGGCATCACGACTGACTTTATTTTATTATTTTTCCCCTTTTTATTGTCTGCTCAAGGGCAAGGACTTGGGCACCAACCACCCGTGACATCCCCGTGCCAGTATGCCCGAGATCTGGGTACCCCAAGCCCTTGGCCGCAGACACTTAGATAGTGAATCCTTAAAGGGACAGGTTCTCTAAGTCCTCTAAACCATTAGTAGGCATATATATGGGTCAGAATGCCATGCCTAACCATCCTAGCCTAATGTTTAAAAAACTTATTTATAAAGCTCCATTTCCCTATGATGATGTGGCCAGCCACTAGTCACAAGGGTGTTAGTGTAGCACCCCAGGGTCCCGATGGTATGCCTGGAAGCAAAAGAGGGGTTTCCTATTATAATGGCACAGCATCCATCACTTTCCTGTCTCCAGACCAGAAGGGGGAGCTCTAAAACCTAGATTGAGGGGAGCTTTCTTGTGTAAACATTCTGGCAGGAGGAGGAGTTCGTTAGAACAGCCATGGAGTGAGTCTGAGGAGGAAGGAGAGGAAAGCCTGAGGGAGACGAGGAGTGTCATGCTCGCCTCAGAGGAAAGAGCAGAAAACAGACACCGGGTCCGAGACTATGCAGGGTTACACATCCCGGCAGTCAATACCGGAAGGTGGGGAATTCCAGATTTCCCAGCCACACAGTGTCAGGAGGCAAAGTGGTGCATAGAATTCAGCAACACTGACGCCCGGGAGCAGGGTAGA
The DNA here is from genome assembly GCA_033576535.1 of Allobates femoralis. NCBI lineage: Eukaryota > Metazoa > Chordata > Amphibia > Anura > Aromobatidae > Allobates > Allobates femoralis. The sequence continues at coordinate 43,438,490 of JARQOC010000008.1, read as the reverse complement.
GAAAGTGAAGGACTCAAGCTGCCTGTCATATGGCACATGCAGGAGAGAGAGAGAGAGAGAGGGCAAGCAGCTTAGCTTCAAGCAGCTGCAAGAGCCACAAAGTAAAAGCGCAGAAGGGAGGCCTCCAACCCACCCGGCTACGTGGATTCCCCGATTGCTACCAGGCCACCTGGGTCCCCACTAACATCTAAATTGGTGCTTCGGACTGTACCCGTAACAACAGACCAGTAATGGTAAAGGAAATATTTACTGCTTTGGACTCCAGTTATTTCTGCGCCTGTTGCCCTGCACCCTGTACATAGACATTCGACACTGCCCCGGGGATTGGCTTTACCCGTGGAAAGCCGTTCCATCCCCAGCTGCCATCAATCATCCCTGGAGGTTCTGCAGCAGCGGTGGTCCCCACTGACCGCATCCCACGGGTGACGTCACAAAAATTCCCTGTAAATACCCCCCTTTTTCAACTGAGCCCAGGCCACAGGGTCAGGTCACGACCAGCATGATCCCCAAGAGACAGCACCGGCCCGGTTCCCGAGTACCCCACGGCCTGGTGGCCCATCAGTTTTCTGGTGTCACGAACAGGAGTCCGTGCCCATTAAATCGGGTACTGTGTGCTGTGAATTGTGTGGAATACGTGATTTGAACTGTTGCCATTGTTGTAGCGCGCGGCAAGCGCATGGGGCATATCATCGTGGGTGGCACCCTCAAAAGAGCGCGAAGCAAGGTCCGGCCTGTGCTCTGACGACATCCGGTGGGGAAGAGAAACCCTGTCCCACCGCGGAACTAATTGTACACCCTGATGGAAGTAGAAGACCGGAAGAGTCAGAATTAACCAAGGGGGCAGAATGATATGGCAGCCGGGAGAACCTGTGCGAGGAGCGGAGCAATGTCCCTTGCAGCGGGAGAGCGGCACCCAGGCAGGTGGTTGTAACCTAACAACCCGGCCCACGAGCATGCAGGCCCGGTGCGCAGAGGAGATCCGTTCGGAGCCCTGGAGGAGGAATGCCCAGGCTTGGCAGAACCATTGATCCTGGTACCGGCGACACAGGAGGAGAAGCTAAAAAAAGACTAATGCATGCTGTACCCGGACAGCATTGAAGTAAGTGTGAATGATGCTTTTCCTTGGTGTCCCCATCCTTTCCCTGAAAGAGTGTGATTTGATTTGTCCCAGTTGCCAGGTTTGATTACTACGTTGTTATATTTTTACAATTGTTATTTCTGCACTATTGTTCTACCACCTATATCCATGGACTGTTGATATATATGTTTGTTATTACGGTACCTATATTCATTTTGTTCCTGTCATGTTGGTGTTACCCTTGTCTAAAGAAAATAATTTTTCTATGTTTACTAATGTACATATTTGTATAGGCAAATACATTTTTGTGTGTTACAATTATTGACATATGTGGTCATTTCCCAACCGGTTTGGTTGAGTATTTCAGTAGTTTTTTCATCTCCTCCCACTGTCTATCGCTTATGCACTTTGTGACCCATTAGGTTTTTTAACTTGTTATGTATTTTCTTGCTAATGAAGATAAATTTGTATGTAATATTGTACATTGACTCCAAGCCCTTTTCTATGTAGGATATGTGTTTACGTATTTGGCCGGAAGCCACCCTATGTGCTCCATGAGTGTTGTACACACTAATACTCTACCGCTGCATGTATCTACTGTTTGTTTAGATTTATTATACAGAAAAACAAATTATATTTCATATATATCATTTGTGATCCATAAAAGCCTCCCAGCTTCTGCTGGAGTCATGAGGACCAACAAAGAGTTGCTCCCGTTTGGTTAAGTCAAAGAGCGATTTCCTTACTTTGCTTCATTACAGGCAAGTAACTTGGGAAATGCATGCCTGATTTGATTTAGAGCCAAATTGTGTATAAAAATACATGTTTATTTCATCTTCTAATTTGATGATCAGTGACTGTACATTCCCACACAGAGCTGATATTATTCCGCTGCAGGAAACAGCTGGAAATTCATGATGTGAAAGAATCTTGCTTTTCTAGCCCCAGAGATGAATTTAATTCTAAAAGTGTATTTTTTAGTTCTGAACATGCAGATTAATAATTCAGTGATACACCTTCGGAGTAAGATTTAATATAATAAAATCCCACAACCACATGCTGATAAGGGCATCATTGCACTTGGCTCTTGGGCAGCTCCTAGTTAAATTGGCCTGAGCCCAGGTGCTCATAAACCTAACAAGATATGGGAGAACAGCTGTCCAAGAGCATAAGTGCATTACACAGCCGGAACTAGTCCAATTTGTAGAGAAATTAAATTATGAAATATGTGATGCTGGACCACTAGAAACTGAACTTGGATTTTTCGAACAGTACATTTCTAACACTTGCCACTAATTCGACTCTAGTATAAAACTATTGCACATGTGTGGAGCACAGTTGATCGTAGGTTACCTGTAGAACACAGATAACCCTTGTGCAATAGACATTTTACATATTTCGTTCTATTAGGTTTAAAAGGTAAATGTGACGTTGGTTAGTGACTTCTCAAGGACAAGTCAGAAGGTGGGAAATCAAGGAGTTCAAGGTCAATGGCCGGGAAAGTGCATCAAAGACAAGAGGCCCCATCACACCTGGCGACGGGGCTGGAGATGTCGGCGGCAACTGGCGGGAGCGCGCACGTTTTTGGTGCCCTGCCAGTGTCGCTGTCCCCTATCTACATGGGGCGACATCTCCAGTGCCGCGCCGGCGAGCTGACAGGTGGCATCGCCGCCGGGTGTCTGAAAACCCCAGCGGCGATGCAGGACAATGGGAGCCTAGGGCTCCCATCGCCTGACAGGTCGCCGGCAACCGGTTACATGGGGCGATGTGTGCACATTATTATTCCAGTGTCGGAGAGGTCTACAAAAATGGAGCAGTACCAGGAGGCCCTTGTTGCGGAATTAGTACAAATTTCCCTTCTTAAAATGCTGGCAGCAGAGGTGACAGTTCATTGGACAACCAAGGAGTACAGGCGAGAGAGACACAACTCCAATCCAGCAGAGGCAGGGTAAGGGTAAGTGCACATTACCCGGCGGTTCGGTCGGCGGCTGCTGGCGGGACCCGCCAGGAAGCTCCGGCGCCGTGCACCGGCTTCTTGGCGGGTATGAGCTGCGGGAGCCGGGCGGTATCCGGCGGCTGCCCAGCGGGTTCTCGGCGGCGATTCTGCAGCGGCTGGAAGCAGCACATGATTCTGCTTGCAGCCGCTGCAGAACCGGCCGGTTTTTAGAACTTGGTCATTCTTTGCTAACCCGCTGGGAAACCTGCGGGTTAGCAACGGATGACGCTGGGTAACCGCCGGTATGTGCACAGCCTTGGGCGGGTTACATTAGTTTCAATGTTAATCCAAACGCCGGTTTGGATTAACATTAATTTAAATAAAACTAATGTATGCAAAACGGCGGTTTACACAGGTAAACCGCCGAAAACCCGCCCAGTGCGCACATACCCTAACACTCTCAAAGTTCTGGGAAAGATTTCTCAGCCCCTCCCATGGCACAGGCCCTGAGGTGTGAGGTACTCTTGTAATGAGGTGTACAATTCAGATTGTATTATTGAAATTGAAACTGCAATGAACTGTGCACAGTCCGCACTTGTCCATCAGGGGCATCAGTGGACTGTACAATCACAGAGCTGGGAAACTCCCAGCCATCTCTGTTGTTTAACCAGGAAGTAAAAGCAGAGAATCAGAGCAGTATAAATCCAGAGCTGAGAAGATCTACCTGCGGATGTCTGTTTAAAGTGGACTACTTTGCTACACCTTGCTGGAAAAATCACCCCGCAGAAGCCCCTGTGACTGAACCTGGGCCACTGGACTTTGGTGCTGTGACTCTGGCCGCTCTGCAAAACCTTGCCCGCCGAGCACCCAGAGTGCATGTGCTGGGGCCGTGACCGACATAAGGGAGCCATTTGTGCTGCTGTGATCTCCCTTCTGCTGTTGCTCTGTGTGCCCTGAGACTGGGAGAGACAGACTGTTACCTGCAGAAGGAGACCAAAGAAGAAGAGTGAGGAGATCCCCAGGCCTGCTACGTGGGAGCGACATCTTCTTCTGTGATAAGACTGGTACGTGATTTTAGGGAAAGTTAGGGAAAGATATCTTCATTGTTGTGTTTTCTTTTCTTGCTGCGTACCCGGAAGAAGTGAAGATCCAGAGACTCTAATATATACAAGTGCGCATATAGTTCGGTTGACTGTGATATAAATATGTTTTACAGTAAAGAAACGTTATTATCGGTTAAACCTGAGTATGGGGATTCTGTTGAGAAAGATCATACACACACACCCGCGGCCTTACCACCGGTCGCTACATCTGGCGTAGTCGGCAGGATGTGTGATCAACAGAATCTCCTCCCGGTAGTAGCTTATAACCAGACTTATACTACGGCCTGCAGGTCCATATCCGGTGCCAGCAGTCCGAGCAGTGACACGGAAGAATTGAAGCAGATAGTAGCAGAGTTGCACAAACAGATACTACAGCTGCAGCTCATGCTAGACCAACAGGCGGACAGGCAAGCGAGACAGCAACCCAGTCGGCCTATGGGAAGGTGCTGGACATGCGGCGACCCCCGCCATAGGGCAAACCGTTGTCCGCATCCTCCACCCGTGGTCCGATATACCAGAACCAGCAAGCCATGCCCCACAACAGCAGCCACCTTTAAACTAAACGCCCCAGCCAAAGCGGTTCGCTCGGCAGGGGAGATCAGGGAAAAGGGTGTGAAGAGACAGAGCCAGACCGATAAGCAAGTACTGGCCACTCGGGTCCAGGGGACGGTGAAGTGGTTTAATGTCCGCGATGGGTATGGCTTCATCAACAGGAATGACACAAAGGATGACGTGTTTGTACATCAGACTGCCATAAAGCGTAACAATCCTCGTAAGTGCCTCCGCAGCGTTGGTGATGGGGAGGTGGTACAGTTTGATGTTGTGAAGGGAGAGAGGGGTACAGAGGCCGCCGACGTCACCGGTCCTGGGGGTGTTCCCGTTAAAGGAAGCAGATTTGCCCCCAACCGGCGCCGCTACCGCCGGCGATCCTACTCTCCCCGGGTAGAAAACGTGACTGAGTTTATTGGAGATATTGTGAGCCCTGAACAAGGGAGTGAAGGTGAACGGGGGGATGACGGTTTCCCCCAACAGAGGTCCCTACTCCGCCGGAGATCAATCCCTGTGATATCAACGGCCATCACTGCCTTGGAGCCGATGGTTGTTGACAGGGACTGTCAACCTTTAAGTGGGGGGGTATGTAATGAGGTGTACAATTCAGATTGTATTATTGAAATTGAAACTGCAATGAACTGTGCACAGTCCGCACTTGTCCACCAGGGGGCATCAGTGGACTGTACAATCACAGAGCTGGGAAACTCCCAGCCATCTCTGTTGTTTAACCAGGAAGTAAAAGCAGAGAATCAGAGCAGTATAAATCCAGAGCTGAGAAGATCTACCTGCGGATGTCTGTTTAAAGTGGACTACTTTGCTACACCTTGCCGGAAAAATCACCCCGCAGAAGCCCCTGTGACTGAACCTGGGCCACTGGACTTCGGTGCTGTGACTCTGGCCGCTCTGCAAAACCTTGCCCGCCGAGCACCCAGAGTGCATGTGCTGGGGCCGTGACCGACATAAGGGAGCCATTTGTGCTGCTGTGATCTCCCTTCTGCTGTTGCTCTGTGTGCCCTGAGACTGGGAGAGACAGACTGTTACCTGCAGAAGGAGACCAAAGAAGAAGAGTAAGGAGATCCCCAGGCCTGCTACGTGGGAGCGACATCTTCTTCTGTGATAAGACTGGTACGTGATTTTAGGGAAAGTTAGGGAAAGATACCTTCATTGTTGTGTTTTCTTTTCTTGCTGCGTACCCGAAGAAGTGAAGATCCAGAGACTCTAATATATACAAGTGCGCATATAGTTCGGTTGACTGTGATATAAATATGTTTTACAGTAAAGAAACGTTATTATCGGTTAAACCTGAGTATGGGGATTCTGTTGAGAAAGATCATACACACACACCCGCGGCCTTACCACCGGTCGCTACACTCTCACAAGGACTAAAAAGTTTGGGAAGATGCTGAAGGAGTACATTGCTGACCGTACCAATGTCCTCCTTGATTCCTCTGTGCATTATAATTATTTGGTATCCAAGCTGGATACGTGGCATGAACTGGCTCTGAACGCCTTGGAAGTCGTGGCCTGCCCTGCTGCTAGCATTTTGTCAGAGCGGGAGAATTATTACTGATAAGTACACCCACCTGTCAACTGAAAATGCTGACAGGCTGACTCTTATCAAAATGAACAAGGGCTGGATTGGGCCAGACTTTTCAACACCACCAAATGATAGCAGTGTAATATAAACTCAAAGCCAGTGTCATTTTTGGGGAGGTATATTCCAATGCTCCTCTTCACCCCCACACATGACTATACGTTTCCTGATTTTGGCTATTTGCTCTAGTCCTCCTCCTTCTCCTCATCCTCCACCACTATATCATCCATGATGCAACACCATCATAATATTTTTAAAGGGTGTTTATGATGCCCGTAAATGCTCGGGTTCTCAGTCGAGCACCCGAGCATCGATCACCCGATCATTTTACTGCTCACTCATCACTATTAATGATATTAAAAATAAGTAGGTGTCATGGGTGTATCAGGAGACACAGATGAGGTTGTTGGGGCAACTTGCAGAAGGTCAGCCAAACAGCCAAAATCCTGAATTGTTGATTCATCCCTTTAAGAGGGATGAATCTTGGCGATAGCTGAATTCTTGGTGATAGCTGGAGATCACTAGGATCTCGCTAGTAGCTGGTCTCCTACCTGCCTACTTTTAGCTGTCTCTAATTAAACCCCTTGGCTCCCATGATGCACTGCTGGTGATAGCATGTTTGGAGTTGGTGGTGCTTCCTGGTTAAGCAGTACATTGTGGACCTCCTGTGTTGTTTGCTGTCTGGTTCTCCTTTCAGCTAAGTGTTTTTCTCACTCCACGTTTTGTGTTTTCCTGATGTTTTCCTTTAGTCGTTAGCTGGATTGACTTGTGTCCACCCTTTTTGATCCTTAAGTAGTCTTAGTAGAGGAACAGTCAGGGAATAGGTATTTTGGTCAGAGACAGTTGCAGAGACTGTACAGGGTTGTTGAGGGAGACAGGTGTCAGCGCAAGTGAATCTAGGGGTCACCACCTTGACTAAAAGTGATAGATTAATGGCCAGAATTATCACTTCTGGTACACAGGATGCATGCCCTGGAAGTCGTGTCACATGACCTGTGTGCGTCGTCCGGGGGTTACTCAGTAGACAGGCCGGCAAAAGTTTGGGGATGTCATGGTGGCTGTGGCCCAGATCCATGGCCCTGGCTGCGCAATGATGGGGGGTTATATTTACAGAGCATTCTCGTGACGCAACCTGTGGAATCTGGTCATAGGTGACCAGCGCTAAGGTTGTGGACCTCTGGGATGGATGGAATGACAGCCGGAATGGTATCATTCTCAACAGGTGGAGCAGGATCCCAAGGTTGAATAAGCGAATGATGGTGGTGGTAGTTATAAAGTGGAAGGCAGCAAAGGGGTAGGCGCAGAAAATAACTGGAGGACACCAGGGGTGCAGTCCTTTTACCTTTTACTCTGAGCTTGTTCAGATCAGCCAGCTGTGCGGGAAGGTGTGCTGGGCTCTTCAGGTCAGCAGCCCAGCCAACTCCCAGCCTGTGCAGGAAGCACTCTGCCGAGACCCCCTTCAGTATGCATTTCTGGTTGACTTCTCCTGCGCTGGGTTTCTCCTACTCCTGTGCGCCATCGTAGTAGAAGTCCCCACGGCAGTTGACCGTGAGCCTTTTACAGACACTGCGGTACTCACTGCAGGTTCAGACTCTAGATCTAGCCACTGTGCCTGAGACTGTCCATGGTGTTTGACCACTGTATTTGAAATCCAGTGGTTGTCGGTTTCCTGGTGCAAGCGTTCAGCACTGCCACCAGATCAGGGCTGTCCCCTCATGCAACCAGTCCTCTCACCTCAACTGGACAGCTGGTGATGGGTTCTGGGTGTCCGTCTGGGCTGACTTTGGCCGACCTTTCCACTGGTCCCGTTAGGGCCCCAGCAATGGAGCCCCTAGGACTCCATCTTCCTCCCAGACTGACTTCTCCCTCCAACTGAACTAACTCCTCCTCCACTGCTCTGCTATTGTTTCCTCACTTTTCTCCTCCCACCTCCTCTACCTATTACCTCCTCCAGCCAGCAGAGCTGGTCCCTCTTGTGGGGTCACTTCCAGCCCCCTGTTTCTCCTGGCTTGGAGTTAGGAGTGGTGTTGAGTGCAAGAGTGTGGGTCTCTCATTGTGTCCCCATCTTTCCTGGGAGTGGGATACCACACTTATGGATTAGGTGCAGTACCTCTGTGGCGACTAGACCGCACAGGCACCATATGTACATGTGACTATAGTTGGTGGTGGGTGGTGAGTAAGGCCACAGTACTTCCAGTATGCGGCCATACAATGAGGGGATTGAATATCATTTAATATACACCATACTTGACTGAGTAGGGCATAGAGATCTTCACCTCAAGGCGAAGTAATGAAAAATATCAATAGGTTGCTATATAAAGTGGTGGGGAGGAGTTGTATAGAATAATGTGATCGAAATAACAGATTAAATGATGCATCACATGGGTAGTTACATCAGGTCCTCAAAGTTCATAATAATATTAAATTGTGATCATATGAACTGTTATTTCGATTACATGATTCTATACGACTCCCCCCCCCCCCGTCGCTTTGTATCGTGACCATTGATATTTTTCTTTACTTGGCCGGACAATAAAAAAGCATTATAGGAAATGCATTGACACCTGTCACAAGGAGGTTTTTGGCAAGCAATGACTGCCATGGCCTTTACTGCTGGCTAACATCTCTGATATCTGAGATTGTGCGAGAGACTCGGATGTTGACTTATAAACTATACAGGGTATCAGAGAAAACTTGGTATCAGGACTGCGCTGCTGCCAAATAATTCAATCCAAGATAATCGTCACAGCATATGGTTGTTTATTCTCTGTTTCAAAGCATCTGCTTGCTACTTCATTAGAAAATACACACCACAGCTGATGTGTATTTCCTGATGAAGAAGTGAGGAGATGCTTCGACACACATAGCATAAACCACTATATGCTGTGACGATTATTTTGGATGGGATTCGATTATTTGGCAGCAGCGCAGATTTGATACCACATTTTTTCCGTCATGCCGGAGCCCCGCCCCTTTCATGACGCGGCCAGGCTCTTAGAAGGTGAGAGGGGCGTGCATAATTTACCAGGCAGCAGCATTTTCGGCTTGCATAGAAAGAGAGAACTCACACAGGAATAAGTATTGTAACCTTTTCTCTTACTTTACAAAAGCGATTTTTTCTGCAAAAGGGATTGCTAGGAATGATAAGGGGTGCAGGGACAGGTCTAAAGATAAGGATGGGGGTCAGTTTCTGGGTTTAGGATCAGTTGAAAGGCTGAAACCTGAGAGGCTGAAAGGGCAGGGCTTCACTGAAGGGAGTGGGGAGAGGAGGCTGACAGGCACATGGAACACTGCACGAGGACAAGCTAGGTAACGCCCAGTCGGCTGAATTTATTAAAGTTTATAAAGCTATATCTTAGCTTCTACTAAACAGTTTTTTTAGCAAAAAACGATTGCCCCAAATGTGTGTGCTGGGTGTAGGGACACATATTAACAGTCCGGGGGGTCATTTGGGGTGGTTGGTTCCCTTTAAGAATCTAATATAATAATTGCCTAAGCCAGCTTCCATCCGTTTCTGCTCGAAATGACGTCAGATCCGGAGCGGACTGAAGCTGGCTTAGGCAAGTATGTAATACAGTTAGGGCCAGAAATATTTGGACAGTGACACAAGTTTTGTTATTTTAGCTGTTTACAAAAACATGTTCAGAAATACAATTATATATATAATATGGGCTGAAAGTGCACACTCCCAGCTGCAATATGAGAGTTTCCACATCCAAATCGGAGAAAGGGTTTAGGAATCATAGCTCTGTAATGCATAGCCTCCTCTTTTTCAAGGGACCAAAAGTAATTGGACAATGGACTCTAAGGGCTGCAATTAACTCTGAAGGCGTCTCCCTCGTTAACCTGTAATCAATGAAGTAGTTAAAAGGTCAGGGGTGGATTCCAGGTGTGTGGTTTTGCATTTGGAAGCTGTTGCTGTGACCAGACAACATGCGGTCAAAGGAACTCTCAATTGAGGTGAAGCAGAACATCCTGAGGCTGAAAAAAAAGAAAAAATCCATCAGAGAGATAGCAGACATGCTTGGAGTAGCAAAATCAACAGTTGGGTACATTCTGAGAAAAAAGGAATTGACTGGTGAGCTTGGGAACTGTAAAAGGCCTGGGCGTCCACGGATGACAACAGTGGTGGATGATCGCCGCATACTTTATTTGGTGAAGAAGAACCCGTCCAGAACACTCTCAGTGAAGTAGGTGTATCTGTCTCTAAGTCAACAGTAAAGAGAAGACTCCATGACAGTAAATACAAAGGGTTCACATCTAGATGCAAACCATTCATCAATTCCAAAAATAGACAGGCCAGAGTTAAATTTGCTGAAAAACACCTCAAGAAGCCAGCTCAGTTCTGGAAAAGTATTCTATGGACAGATGAGACAAAGATCAACCTGTACCAGAATGATGGGAAGAAAAAAGTTTGGAGAAGAAAGGGAACGGCACATGATCCAAGGCACACCACATCCTCTGTAAAACATGGTGGAGGCAACGTGATGGCATGGGCATGCATGGCTTTCAATGGCACTGGGTCACTTGTGTTTATTGATGACTTAACAGCAGACAAGAGTAGCCGGATGAATTCTGAAGTGTACCGGGATATACTTTCAGCCCAGATTCAGCCAAATGCTGCAAAGTTGATTGGACGGCGCTTCATAGTACAGATGGACAATGACCCCAAGCATACAGCCAAAGCTACCCACGAGTTCATGAGTGCAAAAAAGTGGAACATTCTGCAATGGCCAAGTCAATCACCAGATCTTAACCCAATTGAGCATGCATTTCACTTGCTCAAATCCAGACTTAAGACGGAAAGACCCACAAATAAGCAAGACCTGAAGGCTGCGGCTGTAAAGGCCTGGCAAAGCATTAAGAAGGAGGAAACCCAGCGTTTGGTGATGTCCATGGGTTCCAGACTTAAGGCAGTGATTGCCTCCAAAGGATTTGCAACAAAATATTGAAAATAAAAATATTTTGTTTGGGTTATGTTTATTTGTCCAATTACTTCTGACCTCCTAAAATGTGGAGTGTTTGTAAAGAAATGTGTACAATTCCTACATTTTCTATCAGATATTTTTGTTCAACCCTTCAAATTAAACGTTACAATCTGCACTTGAATTCTGTTGTAGAGGTTTCATTTCAAATCCAATGTGGTGGCATGCAGAGCCCAACTCGCGAAAATTGTGTCACTGTCCAAATATTTCTGGCCCTAACTGTATATTAAACACACACACAACACACACACACCTATTCTTGCCACCGGCCCTGCGTCCGCCGCCTGGATCCTCAGTTGACATGTCGCCGCCCCCAAACTACTGGATCCAATATGGCATCCGGGAAGTCTCGCAAGACTTCACGGACGCCATATTGGATCCAGTCGTCCAGGGGCGCCGACATGTCGACTGAGGATCCAGGCTGCGGACACAGGGCCGGTGGCAAGTGTAGGTGTGTGTGTGTTGTGTGTGTTGTGTGTATATGTGTGTATATGTATGTATATGTGTGTACATATGTATGCGTTCGCCACTCTGCCCACGGCGCTGCGCTCGCCACGCTTCCCATGGCACTGCGCTCGCCACTCTGCCCACGGCGCTGCGTTCGCCACTCTGCCCATGGTGCTGCGCTCGCCACTCTGCCCACTGCGCTGCGCTCACCACTCTGCCCACGGCACTGCGCTCGCCACTCTGCCCACAGCGCTCGCCATTCTGCCCACGGCGCTGCGCTCACCATTCTCACCTGTCCAGGCTCCACCGGTGATCCAGCTACTGTACATCTTCAGATGCTGTGTGAAGGACCTCGCGTCGTCTCACAGTCACATGACCGCTCACGTGATTGTGACATCACGCGAGGTCCTGTACACAGCATCTGAAGATATAGCTGGATCGCCGGTGGAGCCTGGACCGGTGAGAATATAGGATGTTTCTTATTTTTAACCCCTGCCGTCCGGAGCACAGGAGGGGAGAGGGGAGCACCGGGGACCGCAAGGGCATCGGGACGGGGGAGAGCACGGGAAACCCGACGGAACGGTACAGGGGAGATGAGTGGGACCGCACGGAGGAGAGCACAGAGGCCTGCATGGGGAACCTTACGGGCGAGAGCATGGGGGCCAAATTTACCACTGTCACTGGTGTGTATTGTTCCTGCTGCACTGTCACCTCTGTGTATTGTACCAGCAGCACTGTCACCTCTGTCTATTGTACCAGCAGCACTGTCACCTGTGTGTATTGTACCAGCAGCACTGTCACCTGTGTGTATTCTACCAGCAGCCCTGTCACCTCTGTATATTGTACCAGCAGCACTGTCACCTCTGTGTATTGTACCAGCAGCACTGTCACCTCTGTGTATTGTACCAGCAGCTCTGTCACCTCTGTGTATTGTACCAGCAGCACTGTCACCTGTGTGTATTGTACCAGCAGCACTGTCACCTCTGTGTATTGTACCAGCAGCACTGTCACCTCTGTGTTTTGTACCAGCAGCAGCACTGTCACCTCTGTGTTTTGTACCAGCAGCTGTATACTCTGCTAAGCACTCTACTCTGGCGAAGAGGGGGCCAGGGAACAGCAGCCAGCTGCGGCCTCAAGTCGCCCGGCCCCTCTTTCCACACCCCACTGCGGTTCCCTGGCCCTCTCCTGCCCGCACCTGCCTGCTCTTCCCCGGCCCCCTCCTGCCCCCACCCGCCTGCTCTTCCCCAGCTTGCTCCTGCCCGCACCCGGCTGCTCTTTGCCGCCTTCATCTTGCCCGCTCTCCCCCAGCCCCCTCCTGACCGCACCCGCCCTCTGTCCCCTACGGCAAGCAATCTGCTATATTGGCCCAGAATTTAAACCCAGCTTCCCTTTGCATTATTCTTAAATCTTCATTAATCAACTACATACATAGTCTAGAATACCCGATGCTTTAGCATCGGGCACACATCTAGCATTTAATAAAATCTCTATTTTGAACATGCTGGACATCTTCTCTTTTACTTCTGAATTCAACTGGCCATGGTGGTGCCTGCGTCCATGTTGTACTCGGAGGATTGACTGTAAAAAGCGGTGAGCTGGATTTTGTTTTTTCATCTTCTCTCCTCCTATATATTCTGGCCGGACTGTTCTTGTAGTGCCAGCTATAGCTTGTATTTTCTGGTCTTGAGAGGAGGGTTAATCCAGACTTACTGGTGGTTGTGTGTAATATTATTGTGAGCAGTTTTGGTGTAAACCTTATCCTTTCGGTGTTTTTGTGTCAATGCTTTGCCTCATTGGCTCTTCACTTTTGTTTCTTAGAATTAAGAGTGCAGTGTGATTGTGATTCTGTTTTTCCCTGTCTGTTTTTATTTTGTTACACTCTTCCGTCCCTGGGGGGGAACAGATTGGTATTATTTAAGAGTAAAGCAAGGTATGAGACCCAGGCGCCCCCACCATCAGGAGTATTCCTGGGATAGGCTAGGGACTAAAAAAGAGCCTTTCGTCCCATGCAATCCCAAAATCACATCGTGACAATACCTTTGTGGTAGTGAAGACGTTGGAGGGAGCCGAAGGTGTGGAAAATAAACCAGTGGTATTTCATTAGAAAATATCATAAAGCTTGGTGGGGTTTGAAGGAAAAAGAGGAAAATGACAAGCAAGAAAACAACTAGATGCAATTATAGTAATAATTAACATGTCAATATGATGCCTACAAAGCTAAACAGGGGACAGGAAATTATCCATACGGTTGCTAAGAGTCAAGATCGACAATTTGACAACCTTTCAATAATAATACATTTTAATCTTAAACACAAGCTTCTGAAAATGTCTGAATACTGTAAAATGACATAAAATAGCCTGGAACTAGATTTAATTTAAAAGCGCCTGGATCTAAAAAAAAAAAAGTCCCGTTATTGTGATAATACATGCAAAATTGATTCAGATCATAACATCTAGTTTCTTGAACAGTGAGACTCATATTAGATGAGAGACGGCATATAATTGATTTGTACTAGTTTACTCTTCCAGAGATATTTCTTGTGTATGTAAAAAGCTGCACCGGGAGATTTCCAGAAATGGTCTGGTTTTCTACCAGAGCAGAATTTCACACCCCTGTTTGGTGTATGGTCCACACTGAGACTTTCCCGAAAAAAAAATGTAAGTATATCCATGTTAGTATACATTATTAATGTCTGAAAAGTTAAGATTTCACTAGAGATTACCAAACTTATTCAAGTGGAATTGATATCTAGTTGAATATACAAAAAACATTTGGGACTAAAGGCTTTTTGCAAATTTTCTTCACTCAGATTCAGCAAGGCTAGTCACCATTTTGGCTAACAAAATTTAAAAAAGCATTCAAAGTTGTACTCACCCCTCAGCTGGCTGCCGTCCAATATTTAGAGTCAACACCAGCTCCAGTAAGGCTGCTTTCACATAACGATTTTCGGTCATCCGATTGTATCCGTTTCAAAACGGATACAATCGGATCCGAAATCGGACCCCTTGTTCCCCTATGGGAATCGGATGGGATCGGATGTGCCACTATTGGCATCCAATTTTGGCACCATCCGATCCCATCCGATTTAATCACGGGCACAAAATCGTAGCCTGCTACGATTTTGTGTCCGTGACTCACATCGGACAGCCTCGGATCACTGCTGATCCGAGGCTGATCCTAGTGCCCACAGCATGGGAGCCTATGGACATCGGATCTGAGTTCACGTCGGATCCGATGTTGGCTTCGTATCCCCTGTCTTTCCCTGCTTCTGCTCCTCCATCTTCTTCCCTCTCCTATGCTATTCTGTGCCCTCACTCCTCTATTCTGTGCCCTCGCTCCTCTATTTTGTGCCCCCGCTATTCTATCCTCATCTATCCCTATCCTGTCCCCTGTCCTCTCCCTGTGTGTAAAAAAATAAAAAAAACCTCCTCCGGGAGGATACATCACCTCTCACCGGCTCCAACGCTGCAGCACCATCAGGGCAGAAGAGCCTGTGATGATGTAAAAGACCCGGTCAGCTGACGAGTCATGTGACCGGATCTGTGACATCATCACAGGTCCTTTAGTCCTGATGGTGCTGCAGCGTTGAAACCGGTGAGAGGTGATGTATGCTCCGGGAGGAGGTTTTTTTTATTTTTTTTACACACAGGAAGAGGACAGGGGACAGGATAGGGATAGATGAGGATAGAGAAGCGGGGGCACAGCAAAGAATAGCGGGGGCACAGAACAGCATAGGAGAGGGAAGAAGATGGAGGAGGCAGGAGTTGGGAGAGACAGGGGACCGCAGGATCCACACGGATCCTGCAGATCGGATGGCTATTTGCCATCCGATTGCAGGGATCCGTGTGGATCCGTGCCTGTCCGTGGGATCCCCCTTCAAAGTCGGATCCCACGGACAGGCACAAAAACGTTATGTAAAACCAGCCTTAGGGCCCTTTCACATCAGCGTTTTTTTCAAATCACGGCAGATGCGGTGAAAAAAATCGCATCTGCCGCGATTACCGCATACCGGCTGCACTTGCGGCACGGTTGCGGCGCGGTTGCGGCAAGCCCCATACAATGTATAGGCGGGCTTGTGGCAGGTGCGGCAAGTGCGGTTTTGGCACTTGCGGCAGGTGCGGCCGCGAAAAAAACGCGGCTGACCGCGGTTTTTTTCGCGGCGGCACCTGCGGCAAATGCCAAAACCGCACTTGCCGCACCTGCTGCAAGCCTGCCTATACTTTGTATGGGGCTTGCCGCAACCGTGCCGCAAGTGCAGCCGGTATGCGGTAATTCCGGCAGATGCGGTTTTTTCACCGCATCTGCCGCGATTTGAAAAAAACGCTGATGTGAAAGGGGCCTTAGGCTGGTTTCACACTGCGGTCAGATCAGGTCAGGTCAGGTTTTGTGTTTCAAAAACCAGGAGTGACTCCAAAAGCCAGAACAGGTGTCAATCTCTCAATTATAGTTTGTCTCTGCAAGTTCCTCTCCTGGTTTTGGCACACAAACCTGATCGAACCTGATCAGTGAAAAACCGCAGTGTGAAACCAGCCTAAGACAGTATCACGCTAGGAGGCAAGTGGAAGCGTGCAAAACTACTCAAGTGAAAGTCAGCGAAGATATGATGGGAAGGCCCAAGTGTTAGGGAGAGGTCACCTGCTCAGGTTCACCTTAGGCTCAACCCTGCGCTCCCTAATATCCCTATAAGGGTCCTTCCCCCATCCCTGTCATTACCTAGGCCCCTGCTTGACCTGAACTCACCATGACTAGTGTGCAGGCCAGCGAGTCACTAGTCTTACTATTACAATAAATCAACACGAGGTACAGTAAGTAAGACAAGCAGACAGGAATAGACACGACAAATTACACTCTTAAACTGTTCCAACAGGAACTTTGCGGCTGCCACAGAAACAAACTCCTCAGCTTCTCCAGAGCTCCAGAGACAGCCTCCTTAAAAGTTGTCAGTGTATAGCATAAAGCTGACACTGATTAGAAGCCAAGAGTGCCTATATATAGTAGAAGGGACAACTCATAAGGCGCTACAGCTGAGATAAAGGCTACAAGTTCTCAGCCAGATGGGAAAGAGTCATTCACCCTTTCAGCATTAAACGAAAGTAAATCCGCTTCAATACATGATAATAGTCAAGCGGACAGCAACGAAGATCTGCGATCAATTATGAATTGTGACCTTCTGATCTCAGATCCCCTAGAGGTCACATCAGGACATGACACACCCATGACATTCAGTAAGGATTTTAACAATATTTATCTGGAGATTAACCCCATATCTGTAGGTAAGTAGCATTTCACGACTTGACTGGTTCCCTTTAAATACAATTCTTACTTTATCATCCTCTATGAAACTGGTGGTAATAGTA
Organism: Allobates femoralis; assembly: GCA_033576535.1. NCBI lineage: Eukaryota > Metazoa > Chordata > Amphibia > Anura > Aromobatidae > Allobates > Allobates femoralis. Next base: position 43,421,437 of record JARQOC010000008.1, on the reverse strand, counting down.
TCAGAACAAGTTTCATAACAAGAGTTTAACGTCCTTTCTTAGGTATCTATTTAATACCTGCGCTTATACTAGTCAAAAAATGTGTATTGCGCTTGACCTATTAGAATTAACATGACTGTGTTTTGACACGTAATTCATGTTTAATTTACTTCAATTACCATCTAACTAACAAGGTTAAAAATTCCCTTCCTCTGCTATTAAGATGGATTATAGGCATTAATAAACATATTATTCAAGATTTGGAAATGCAGCTGTGTGCTTCACACATTAAATCTCTACCACATATTAATCAGAGGTGAAAATTCAGAACATAGTAATAAGATTTATGTGCCTGACTTAGGAACACTGTCACTTGTGTCATATCGCCACCATCGTTCTTCCAACAGAATAATTAAGCTCCCATTAAAATTTGATTATTATTGGTAGAACCTGGTGGAACAACCAACATTTAATATAAAGGCCTCCCGACACTCCTCCGGCGTATTATATCAGAAGGACAAATGGTCCGTTATTTTGCATTCTAACACCAGACCCTGGGAATAACCCAGAGCGAGAGGTGTCTGGAAGAGGTTGAGATCCCCATACACATTAGAATAACATTGGCTAAACCAGTCAATATCAATGGGTTCAGCCAACAATCAAATGTATATGGAGGTTGCGGCCAACTGACTGCCAAGGGAGATTTTGATAGAACACATCCGATTTTGGACTACTGATCGCTTTGTTCTCCTAAAGGTAAGCCTCCAACAGAGATGCCTGTCGGTGCTCTCTCATTGAGTGCAGAAGTGGGTGACACGCCCCTCCAGGGCCTTAGGATACTCGGAACTGGGGTTTGAGGCTTCACCACGGGAATCACAGGGACCGAGACCCAGCTCTGTGACCCTGGCGGTGTCATTAAAAGTTCGGTGTGGGTGGCTCTCTCTCTTAGGGAAGGTCATTTGGCATGGAGGGTTAATTTGGGAAGGGATGATAAGACCTTGGGATACTTGTTACTTTTACGTGATGCCACCCGCAGGTTGTGGCTATAGATGGCCACCACTGCACGACAGTTCTCCTAGGGGCCCGATGGTTGGGAGACAGCAGTGGTTGAACGATCATCGAAAGCATTGCTCTGCTAAAAGTCACCTAATGGTATGCTGGGCCTGAGAAAAACATACAGATTCTTCCAAGCGTGCATGTGTAATGGATTATTGAGAGCAGTAGCTGTAAATCGAATGATCTTTCCGTTAACAACGATGGTATCCATATAGGCTTACTTTGTGGCCCATGGTAGAAATGAGTGAACCTGTTCGGGCACTGTTCAGGGATGGCATTCCGGGAATTCCCGTCTTTAAAGTGCTGCAGCTTGGATTGCTGTGCTCCAGTATCCTGGGGGGATCAGGCCAGTGCAAGCTGCTTGTTGTGTGTGATCGGCATGCACTGGCCCTAAAAGCTGATGCAAAATGCCTTGTTTAAATGAAAAAGAAAAAAAATCCACACTCACCCACCCCTGGAGATGTTAATGCTTATGTGGGCGGAGAGCCGACCAGCCAATCACTGGCTATCAATGACAGACGGAGTCCAAACATGCAACCCCGCACCCGAACCTCATCTCTCGTCCATGGTCAAACTTGGACATTGAGCCTTGCAGTGAGTGGAACATTTATAGTCCTAATCTACTGGAGACTACAAACTTTGTAATCTCTGATAGTCCAACAGCCTTATAAGATGTATATAATACCATGGATTAACCAACAGAGAATACTAATGTTTTGTGCAGGCCCGGATTGATATGCAGGAGATTCGGGACTTTTCCCAATGGGCCGGTGGTTGTGGAGTGGGCGGGGCCACAGCGCCAGCTCCTGCAGCCGCAGCCCAGCTTTTCAATGATTTTTCGGCGGCCACCACCCGCCGGTGTACAAGGTCTGGGGTGTCTAATATAAGATATTCATAGCCTAATATGAGTAATATATTTTTCTCCTAAAGCCACTTTTGACTATATGTTTGTATATACTATATTGATATGTAACATTTTAAAACCAAACATTCTACATACAATTTAGAGAAAATAAGATGATTCTGGGACTAAATCCCAGTCCTTCTCTCACCCCCCCTACAATAGAGCAGAACCTATAAATAATACAAAAAAATCCACTATCTGTCTATATGGGGCTACATAGAAAACCTCTTTACCATTTGAATGGAATGAAGTCATCTATACAAAGATAGCGAGTGATTTATAAAGGACCTGTCACCTCTACTAAGATATCTGTTTCATTCAATACTTGGATTTTCCTTGAAAAAACAAAACATCTTTTCTTAGAACGTCGATTTATGCTGCTCCTCTTTTATTTTTCTTGGAAATGCTTTAATATAAAATTGACAGCTGGGTATTACAGGAGCAATTCTCATTGTCCGTAGGCTGTGCTATGCAGTGTGCCATTACTGGGCCATAAAGCCTGTGTGACTGATAGCATTATAATGCTTATCGTACAGGGCTTGAACTCGAGTGCCACCTATTGGAAGCAGCAGTTCTAAAAGTCAAAATCGACCCTTTAACAATCCTTGTCATATGACTTAGGATAATATTAAGAAAACCAGAATCTCGATTTGCAGACACGATATTTCGATTGTCCCTCTTCAGTGCAAAGTATCAGATTTATGGCTAGCTAGGTGTAGCTGGGTGAGAGGCTAAGACTACTATCTAAAGGGGTCCAGTCTTAGCCTCTCATGTGGCCAAATCAGATCTCCTACTTTAAACTGATGAGGGGTAAGACCCCAAAATACTGTGTCTGCAAATTGAAAATCTGGTTATTATTATCCTAAATAATATGACAAGGCTCGTTAAAAGGTCGATTTTGACTTTAAGGATTGCTACTTCCAATAGGTGGCGCGGGAGTTCAAGACATATCCCTCTCTGAAGAGGGCGTTTATGTCTCCCTATACTGACATCTCACTCTCCACTAGTAGAAAACACCCATTAGATGTGTGAAAGATCATACCCTATTAACAAGAGGAATGGCAACACTAACTGTTCCAGAAGAAATAACAGATTCCTAAAAGGCGTTTTTTTATAGGCATTGTTTTCTTAAAGGGAGGCTGTCAGCCCAATTTGAAGATATGACCTAAGTACTTGTGAAGGATATAGCTCCTAAAATGCATCTTCATTGTTCTAACCGATGTCCCTGATCCAAATAAACTGGAATTTACAGCTCCACTCCAGGGTTTTCTTTTATTTCAATGTTGCAATGGTGTTTTGAATCTAAGCCCCCTGTCCCAAAACTTTATACTCAACCGGCATTTTTATCCATTTTCGGGACTGCTACGGTCCTATGGCACCATCTTGTGCCCATAACTTATGACTGTTCGGACGTCAGAAGTTACATCACAAGCACTCAACATAAGTATCGCTAGGGTCACATTTATTACAGGAATTGCGTTCACCGCATCCAGATCTGGATGCGGTGAACGCAATTGGCTTCAGACAAGCCGCAATCCCTTAACTGGATTGCTGAAGCCGCAATCTGGTAACCAGATTGCTCTGGATGTGTAATCCGGAGCAATACGGTTATCGAATAGTTTGCTCATCCCTGCTGCCGCAGGGCTGAGCAAACTGTTCTCTGTGTTTTTAAAGGTTCAATTTTATTAATACTTGTGTCTATAATGTCTCTAGGGGGTGCCCACCCCCCCTAGAGACCTACCACCCACTCAACTGAGCATACAATGATGTAATTGTAGATTTACAGTAGCTGGCTCCTGTCGGCTGCTGTACATTTTTATGAATGACGGCGCCGGCTCCTGTGAGAGCAGCGCTCATACTATACCTATTGTAGGTATATTATGTGCGCTGTTAGAAGTCCTGAAGGCTTATACAGTAAGATCTATGGGCAGCACTGCCCATAGATCTTATTGTATAAGCCTTCAGGACCTCGGACTCTGCAATCCTCTAACCGTATGTACTTGTTTTGTAAAACGGAAATGGACCGCAATTATGCGGTATTCATGTTTCCTGCAACACAAGACTAGTGGGCGTGGCCTGGCTCAATATTATTGTTTGGAGCACAGCTGTGCCCACTAGGCTGCTGCTCACACTAGGCACATGCGCCCAGTCTATACATTTGTATTGAGTGAGACCGCACCCACAAGTCTTGTTTTGCCGGGAACATGCATACCGCATAATTGCGGTCTGTTCTCGGCTTAAGCTGGTTTCACACTGCAGTTTTTTCCCTGAACAGGTTCCATCCGGTTTGTGTGCCACAACCAGGAGAGGAACTTGCAGAGAAAAAGTATAATTGAAAGATTGACACCTGTTCTGAGTTTTGGAGACACTCCTTGTTTTGGCACACAAACTGGATGGACACTGATCAGTGAAAAAACTGCAGTATGAAACCAGCCTTACAAAACAGCACCCAGTATGGGCGCTGGGAGGATTGATAATTCTGTAGTCACACAGAGGGACTACAGAATTATCAGTTTAGACCAGACAACTCCTTTAGTGAATCAGATGCATTTGACTCCTACATCACACCCTCATCAAAAGTGTTGAGAATCTTGCCAGTCTTGATTGATCTGGGACTATCTATAAAAATGTCATGCCCACTCCAGGGCCGGGGGTACTCGGAAACCGGGCAGCAGTTGTTCTGGGTTTTTTCTATGCGGACTATCCACCAGCCCCTCTGTTTTCCCACCAGATATGGAAATACGGGGATCTACGTCTCATTCTGTACCCTGACTGCGCTGTCCTTTCTCCCCTCCCGGGACAGGTGTGGTCATGCTCAAGCCCACGGGAGCCAACACCTCATCACTCCTTCACTCTTCTCTCCTCCACTCTACCACTCTACTCTTCAACTCTACTACTTGTTCTACCTCCTGTTCCTCTTTCCCTCCCGGCTATGTTTGGGTCCTCCCGTTTGCTCCACCCACCATCGCGGGGTCCTAATTGTTGTGTGTTTGTGTGTGAAGCTCAACTGCACCATCCCAGCACCTGGAGAGCAGAGGCACAACTCTCCCTCAAATGAAGGAGTGCAGTACCCCTAGCTGGGGGCCTGCCCGGTGGGGCGCCACAAACACATTTCATGCATGTCCTCTTAATGTATACACGTGTAATGACCTGTAGTCCCAAATTTACAAATCTTGAAAGAAAAAGCATTTTAAAATTAATTCAAACGACTGATAAATCTGATTGTGAGATCAAAACCCGTCCTTGTAAAAATTAACCAGCTGGAAATCACATCTTACATGCAAACGTTGTCATCCTTTCCATACTTTACAGGCAATCCCGTATGGGGAATGATTTGTGTCAGACGTAACTGCTCTAAATCAGAGGTTTTAGCATCTAAAATAACTAACATTTCGAGCAGCTTAAGAAGTTGGGGGCATTCATCCGATTAATGCGTCAAATATGATCCTTGGAGAATTTTGGTCACTTGTTACAAAATAGTGTGAAATAAAATAAAGTTGTAACCATTATAAAAGGGAATCTGTCAGCGGGCTTCTGAAATGTAATCTGAGGACAGCATGATGTAGGGGTTAAACATCTCCGAAGAGGTTTTCTGTGCGCTAGAGCAAACACATGCGTTCAAACGCAACCCCACATTGCACTTGCGTTTGGGGTTGCATTTCACTGCATTTGCATACGTTGGCCCGTAGGATATAATGGGTGAACGAACGCATGCGTTTCAATTGTGCTTGAATTGTGTTTGCATGCATTTGCATTGTGTTTGCATGCGCTAACGCAATGCAAGTGCAATGCATGCAAAACGCACCAGCGCACAAATGTGAACTTAGCCATTGTTGAAATCTGAAATACTAAGGCATGCAAGCAATGACTATAGGAATATGAACATGCATTACTGCTAAGGAAATGTTAAGGATACTTAAAGGGAACCTGTCACCAGGTTTTTGCAACCTAATCTGAGAATAGCAAAATATAGGACCCGAGATCCTGATTCCAGCGATGTGTCACTTACTGAGCTGCTCAGTGTAGTTTTGATAATCTCCAGCTGTTTAAACAGTGATTTTATCATTAGCAGTCCTCTTGGCCTGCTGCCAAGTGGACTGGTATATTCATAGACTGCTAAATCTGCAACAGAGAAAACAGTAATTTTATCAAAATCACAGAAAGCAGCTCAGTAAATGACACATCACTGAAATCAGGGTCTCTGTCTCTACATTATGCTGCTCTCAGATGGGGTGGCAAAAACCAGGTGACAGGTTCCCTTTAACATTTAAAAAGGCTAGGCTTATGTGATTCCAGTAACCAAATGTTAAGGTGTATCTCTTTACTAGGTCCCTACTTAAAGGGAACCTGTCACCAGATTTTTGCAACCTAACTGAGAATAGCATAATATAAGACCTGAGATCCTGATTCCAGCGATGTGTCACTTACTGGGCTGCTCAGTGTAGTTTTGATAAAATCACTGTTTAATCAGCTGGAGATTATCATTAGCAGTCTCCTTGGCCTGCTGCCAAGTAGTCTGGCATATTCACAGACTGCTAAATCTGCAACAGAGAAAACACAAATTTTATCAAAATGACAGCAAGCAGCTCAGTAAGTGAGACATCGCTGGAATCAGGGTCTCTATTTCTACATTATGCTGCTCTCAGATGGGATGGCAAAAACCTGGTGACAGGTTCCCTTTAAGTCCATGTCTGTCTCTCATTTAAAAAAAACACCCATATGAGGGTGAACAGGGACCTGCTAATAGAAAATGAAAGTCAACTAGAGCTAATGGGGAGGAAAGCTGAGGGTACTATCTAACACAGAAGTGTGAACAGGTGAATACTGAACATAACATCTAATACATATATATATAGCTGAGTGTATGTGTGTGTTTGTGTGGATCATAGCTCTGCCCCTCCCAGAAGCTCTGTCTACTCCTAGCTCAACTCCCTCCACATAGCCCAGCCCTTTCACATAGCCCTGCCCCAGGACTATGCGGAGGAGTGGAGCTATGAAAGGGTGGGGCTATGTGGATGGGGTGTAGCTATGAAGGGGTGGGGCTATGTGGAGGGGGTGGTGCTATGAAGGTTGCATGGGAGACTTGTGATTTTCTCCATATATAGACTAGGCAATCAGACCAATAAAAAGTAAATAAAAAAACCAAATGTGTTTAAAAATATATAAAAACTCTACTCACCCCCATTAAAACTAAAGAAATAAAAGAAAACATTTCCAGATCTAGGAGTTCTCTGAATGCTAAGCGCTGTATAACCCGCCCACACCAATGATTGACAGCTTTCTACGTGGACATGAACTGTGCCATGACACGTGAAACGCGTTGTAGGGTGAATTTACTATTTCAGCAATAGTTTTAATGTGATTTGAATGTTTTATTGAGTAAAGAAGACTTCACCCGTGAAGCCAGACTCTATCCTCAATCTTTTGTTAATAGTTATGGAACGATAGGATGTATAAAGGGATTTGGGAAGCAAATGAGTCACCCGGGGCAGTGGGGGACTCTGGTATCCGTGCCCCTCTCCGCCGTGGTTGGGGATGTCACTGGTGGCCTGCCCGGACCTGTGGTCCTGGAGACCGAACTTAAAAAGGGGGAATATATGTACAGGGGAAATAAAGTTTATAATATAATTCACGTGACGCCACCCGGAGCTTCTGGTGATTGAGCACCAGCGCCGCTTCAGTCCTCCGGAGGGTGGTAGTATAAACCATCCAGAGCACTGCCGAGTGTTCAGGATGCACTTCTGAGTCTCCACAGCGAGTGTGTATAAGGCCTCCTCGTTGCTTTCCCCTTGTGTGTGTGAAGTCCCTGTCTGTGTAGAACTTGGCTGGCCCCTCTGCTCTCTCGTTCTCCTCCTGTGCTGTCGTCGGGATACCCTCTTTTGACTACCACTGATTCTCTCCCCGCGGTGCCTGGCTCCCTGGTATGTGACTGCGCAGGAATCCGAGAGACTGAAGTCTCCACAGTTTTCCGGTGTTCTCCACTGGGCCTGGTGCACTCCAGTGGACGGGGACTCCGGTGTCTGGTGGCTGCTCGGGGGTGAACCTAATGCTGGCTCCACAATCCCCCACTGTTCTGTCTCTTCTCCTTGCCTCTCGACCCCACTCTTGGGGCTTACAGGGCTACCGGAGACTGGTCAGGGTGACTGGCTTGGGCCTAACGCAGTACCGGACACCATCACTTCTTTGCAGCTCTTGTAACATCTGCACACACTCTGTCTAACTCCGCCCCAGCACCAGTATTTATATGGGATCCTGCCTAAAAGCAGCAGGTTGAGCTCCCCTTACTGTGCTGAGGTGGAAGGTGTTGCGTGTAGCTGTGTACCCGCTGTGGAAATCCATCCATGCTGCGGGTGGGTCTGTGGGTACCTGGGGTTAGCAGGGCGCCACACAAAGATGGATATGAAGAAGATGGGAGTAAATGAGCAAGCCATATTAAGTATATGAAACAGGATCAGTGCAAGCGGATACCAGAAAATATCTCCAGGGTGACATCCAATCCTGCATATAGGAAGTGTCTTTAAAGGGCCTATTTACGCTATATATTACGAATATTTGCTAAAACTACAAATAATGACTGCCCTCTGGAAACTGCTTCATATGTTCTAGAATTGTCGAGAGGTGAGAGAATTTTGGAGAATGGTGTGGGAAACAATAGATGGTATTTTTAAAGTACACATTCCAGAAAATCCAATTATCCGTGTTCTGAATGATTTAAAGCCTCTAAATCTATCAAGCAAAATCAGACAAGCAGTAATGAAAGTGCTGTACTGTGCGAGGAAAACCAACATGATTAAATGGATCTACCCCAAGATCCCCCCCCAAAAAAGGGGCTTAGTTTCAATATGTTTTAAAGTCTTGACAATTTAAGAGGTTATAAAGGTGTAACCTGAACACAAAGAAGAGCGTTTAGGAAGTATAGTGACCATGGCCGTAGAGACGTTCCAGATAGGTAGATACATCACCAATAGGTACATCGGTTAGTAGTGTATTTAAGGTAGGCTACACAGTATATATACATTTAAATATAATCACCTATATACTGTATATCAGAAAAGTGAGTACACCTCTCACATTTTTTAACATATTTTATTACATCTTTTCATTGTAAAACTCACCAAAAGATAGCCAAGGTCCAATATCCATTGCACTTACCAGGACGCTGCAGACCCCACTGAGCACTTTTTTCATCTATTGCAGGATGCAGCTGAGCCCTCTGGGGGGCGTCTGTCCCTTGTGTGATGCATGTACATAGTGCTGGGAAGCCCGCCAGATCTAATAGTATGGGCGTGACCAATAGGCTGTATACTCTGCATCGCACGTACCTGTGTGACAGATGCCTTATGGTAATCTTGAGCATATACATACCACCAATCACCTCCCCCATGGCTTGGCTGGTTGCAGGTGATTGTTGCATTGATATCATGCACTTGTGTTGCCGCTCAGTGGGGCGTGCAGCTTCCTGCTAAGTGCAATGGATATTGGACCTTGGCTATCTTTTGCTGAGGTTTTTCTGAATTTTTTGTCCTTTTTAGTATTTTTTTCAGAACCATAAATATGAATAGGACTCATAAGCATGAGGTTCCTTAGCGTTGGGTTATAAGCTTATGTATTTTGGCCAAAATATCCACTAACACCTCTCATCATCATCCATTGTGTTTTCTTGCACTTTTTTAATCTATTGCAGGATGCAGCTAAACCCTCTGGATGCGTCTGTCCCTTGTGTGGTACATATACATATTGCTGGGCAGCCCGCCTGATCTAATAGTATGGGTGTGACCAGTAGGCTGCATAAAGACACTTTGCATCGCACATACCTATGTGACTGGTGCCCTGTGTGTAACCTTATGCATTTAAATACCACCAATCACCTCCCCCATGGCTTGGCTGGTTGCAGGTGATTGCTACATTGGTATCATGCACTTTTGTTGCCTCTCAGTGGGGGTCTGCAGCATCCTGCTAAGGGCAATGGATATTGGACCTTGGCTATCTTTTGCTGAGTTTTTTCAGAATTTTTTGTCCTTGTTAGCATTTTTTCTGAACCAGAAATATGGATAGGACTCGTAAGCATCATGGCCCTTGGAGTTGGGTTACATGCTTACGGGGGGGTGTCCGGACGTTGCACATGACGGACATATAACTTGTGAGCTCCGGCCCGGCGCTCTCTTGCAGAGCTTAAACGGCACTAACCGACTCCAGATTCCGCTTCCTGGAGCTAGTCCTCACTCTGTTAACGGCTGGAGATGCCGCGAGGTGGCTCCCGGACCCGCAGCATGTCTCAAAGGCTGACGGACTTTTTCCCGCCGGATTGTGCGGCTTCAGATGGCTCCAAAATGGCGCCTGCGCCTTCTCAAGCCTCCCCTCCCCGCCGCTCACCACAGGAGCAGGGACAAAGCCACCGGGAGATGCTTGGGGATGACTCCCCTCCGGTTACACAACGATGCCTGAGGGGCATGCTAGATTCTCTCTGCCAGTCCATCCAGGAGGATCTTAAAGGTATCATTGGGGACTTGCGAGCTGACATGGCAACAATGGGAGAACGAATGGGGCACCTGGAGTCGAAAATGGCGGAATTTGCATTGGCACACAACGAGCCGGCGGACGATTATCAACATGTTGTAGCTGAGGTGAATTAGCTGAAAACGTCGATGTGGGCACTCAATGACAAACAACGCAGATGCAACTTTAAGATCAGGGGAATGGAGGACGCTGACCCGTAGGGTTACATGGTTACGTATTTTGGCCAAAATATCCACTAACACCTCTCACCATCATCCATCATGTTTTCTTGGACTTTTTTATCTATTGCAAGATCCAGCTGAGCCCTTTGAGGGGCGTCTATCCCTTGTGTGGTGCATACACATATTGCTGGGCAGACCACCTGATCTAATATTATGGGCGTGACCAATAGGCTGCATACAGACACTCTGCATCGCACATACCTGTGTGACTGGCGCCCAATTGGTAACCTTGAGCATATTAATACCACCAATCACCTCTCCCATGGCTTGGCTGGTTGCAGGTGATTGCTACATTGGTATCAGGCACTTGTGTTGCCTCTCAGTGGGGCTTCCAGCATCCTGCTAAGTGCAATGGATATTGGATCTTGGCTATCTTTTGGTGATTTTTTTCTGAATTTTTTGTCCTTTTCAGTATCTTTTCATGGTATAACATTGAAGGTATAACACGTTGATACAATGTGCAGTAGTCAGTGTACAGCTTGTTTTACAGTGTATATTTGGTACCCTCTAAATAACTCAACATACAGCCATTGATGAGTAATCTAAAGTGAGTACACCCCTAAGTGAAAATAGCCAAATTGTGCCCAATAAGCCATTTACCCACTCAGGTGTCATGTGACTCATTACTGGTACAAGGTTTCAGGTGTGAATCAAGAGCAGGGGTGTCACATTTGGTGTTATCGCTCACACACTGTCTTATTCTGGTCACTGGAAGATCAACATGGTGATTGATGGCAAAGAATTCACTGAAGATCTGAAAGAATTATTGCTCTACATTAAGATGGTCAAGGCTGTAAGAAGATCGTCAACACAAGGAAACTGAGCTGCAGGGCGGTCGCCAAAACCATACAGTGGATAAATAGACAGGTCTCACTCAGATGAGGCCTCATCATGGCTGACCAAGGAGGTTGTGCACACAAGCGCAGCGAGTGTACAATATTTTTACTACCTTGCATCTACCTTTATGACATACGGATGCAATGCGTTATTTTTCTGAGCAGCTATTATCCTACAATCAATTACAATGTTCTCTGCTACAGAGTAGTAATGTATTCGTAAAAAAAATACAGACGGCATATGGATGGTCCACATGCAATCCATTTTTTTTTCTTGCACTCATTGACTTGCATTGGGAAGTCTTGTCCAATTTATGCATCCAGAATGCTGAAAATTTTTGCCTCATCCCGACAGGTAACAAAAAACAGGTGAGAAAACACTTGCAGACCTGCTCTGCTTCGTTGACTAACATTGGGTAGCCTGTAAGATGGTGATCGTTAATATTATGAATGGTAGGTACGTATCTCACAAGTGGTTGTCCTCTGGGATATGAACCCGGAATGTCTACTTTGGTACCAGTAGTGCCAAAAGTTTTTAAATACATTCAAAGTTCCAGGTTTGCATATAGCTAGAAAAGAAGGGCTCGTTTAGCTATCCATTTACCTCCACCCTTGGGCGTCTCTCATAGCTTTCATGGAGTCTGTGTTTGACACATAAGGTTCAGTCTATCAGTTTGTGAGATGGAGCCTCAGAGAGAGATCTTGTGTGGACTGACCAAAGATAGTGGGGAAACCTCAGGCTCCACTCACACTAAAACACTTCTGGAAGAGGAGTCATATCCAAACCTGAGGGCATAACCACAAATGAAATAGACGGTAATATTTTGGTAAGTTGATGTGTTCTTCAAAGCCGAGGAAAGGCTCTTACCGTGTTCCTGGGAAGTGATTTATGAAAGATGAATAAACCTGCTGGAGTGTTTGAATCTGAAACCATTCTGGTGTCTGCCTCAATCCGCAGCCACGTGAGTAACCCCCATAACATTCATGGCCACTTTACACGCAGCTACAGATAACAGGTTTTCCACAGGTAACTTACTGGTTGCAGTGAAATCATGGAGACATAGTTCCATTTGTACACAGCAACAAGATAGAACCTTATCTCCATGATTTCACTGCAGCCAGTAAGTTACCTGTGGAAAACCTGTTACCTGTAGCTGCGTGTAAAGTGGCCATCAGAGGGCAAATTACTGCAAACATTATATTATATTTGTATCAGTTTCAGTGTGCATAGCCTTATAGGATTAATATCGGTTTCAGTGTGCATAGCCTTAAGGGATTTATATCGTTTTAAAGGCCTCGTTACACACAGCGATATCGCTAATGATAACAACCTGTGACGTTGCAGCGACTTTGCAGTGATGTCGCTGTGTGTGACATGCCACAGCAACCAGCGATGAGCTCGCTGATCGCTGATTGCTGTGAAATGGCCAGGACCATTTTTATGTCGCTGGTCTGCTGCTGACACGCATGCATCGGCATTGTGACAGGGGCAACGACCAGCAATCCCCAGTCTGCTCCCTGATGGGTTATGAACGATCATGACGACTGTCGGGTGTCGGCGCAGTACTAGGTGTTCGCTGGTGAGTCTGCCTGTCTGACACATAGCGATCTGCCAGCGATCCCGATCGTTGGTGGGGTTGCTGGCACATCGTTACATGTAACCCGGCCTTAAGTGTGCATAGCCTTGTAGGATTAGTATCGGTTTCAGTGTGCATAGCCTTATAGAATTAGTATCGGTTCCAGTGTGCATAGCCTTATAGAATTAGTATCGGTTCCAGTGCGCATAGCCTTATAGAATTAGTATCGGTTCCAGTGTGCATAGCCTTATAGAATTAGTATCGATTCCAGTGTGCATAGCCTTATAGAATTAGTATCGGTTTTAGTGTGCATAGCCTTATAGAATTAGTATCGGTTCCAGTGTGCATAGCCTTATAGAATTAGTATCGATTCCAGTGTGCATAGCCTTATAGAATTAGTATCGATTCCAGTGTGCATAGCCTTATAGAATTAGTATCGGTTTTAGTGTGCATAGCCTTATAGAATTAGTATCGCTTCCAGTGCGCATAGCCTTATAGAATTAGTATCGGTTCCAGTGCGCATAGCCTTATAGAATTAGTATCGGTTCCAGTGCGCAACGCCTTATAGAATTAGTATCGGTTCCAGTGTGCATAGCCTTATAGAATTAGTATCAGTTCCAGTGCGCATAGCCTTATAGAATTAGTATCGGTTCCAGTGCGCATAGCCTTATAGAATTAGTATCGGTTCCAGTGCGCATAGCCTTATAGAATTAGTATCGGTTCCAGTGTGCATAGCCTTATAGAATTAGTATCGGTTCCAGTGTGCATAGCCTTATAGAATTAGTATCGGTTCCAGTGTGCAACGCCTTATAGAATTAGTATCGGTTCCAGTGTGCAACGCCTTATAGAATTAGTATCGGTTCCAGTGCGCATAGCCTTATAGAATTAGTATCGGTTCCAGTGTGCAACGCCTTATAGAATTAGTATCGGTTCCAGTGCGCATAGCCTTAGGCCGGCTTCACACCACGGTTTCTTCAGGTCCGGGGCTGTCCGGTGTGAACCCGATTTTGGACTAATGCATGCCTATGGAGCTGGATGGCAGTAATTTGCCATCCTGTTTTGTCCCTATCTGACAGCATCAGGCTGCATTCAATTTTTGTCCTGGACACGAAATTGCAGCTTGCAACGTTTTCGTGTCCGGGGCAAAAATCTAACAAAATCGGATCCTCTCAGATCCTCCTGGTGCCATGGGAGCCTCCAATGGGAGGCTATGGGTGCCGTATCTCACCGGCACTGAACTTCAGCACCTAAAGAGCTCCCGCTTGACATTTCAGAACTGCGGCTAGCTCCCCACTAGCCGAGATGTTGAAATTTTAGAACCTGGACAGCAGCATCAGCACGCACTGATGATTCCGGCAGAAAACAGAATCAGAGGACATATTAACCCTCCGGTTCTGTTTTCTCTGTAGCTGTCAGCCTTTGAGCGGTTCATCCAGCAAAACACCGGACACAGTACGACAGCAGAAAACCGTGGTGTGAAACCGGCCTTATAGGATTTGTATCAGTTTCAGTGGCATAGCCTTAGGCTGGCTTCACACAACGGTTTTAAGAATCCAGGGCTGTCCGATGTGAACCGGACAGCCCCGGATCCGATTTTGGCCCCATAGTATTCCTATGAGACCGGATGTGGCCGGATGGCAGTGATTTGCCATCCAATTCCCTGCTGTCAGGGAGGATCCGGGAGAATTTGTTTCTTTTGACCGGACACAAAATCACAGCTTGCAGCGGTTTTGTGTCCGGGGCAAAAATCTGACAAAATCCTCCTGGATCCGATGTGATCCGGCGCCCCCTAACATGGGAGGCTATGGGCGCCGGACCGCACTGGATCTGACTGAAAATCGGATCTGGCTGCTGGACACCGGGTGTCGAAGTTCAGCGTCGGCCAGCCCTGAACTTCAGCACCTGGAGAGCTCCTAGCAGAAATTTCAGAACCGCAGCTAGCTACCCGCAAGCAGCGATTCTGCATTTCAGGAGTGGAAAGCGGCACAGACTTGATTCCGGAAGCAAACAGGACCGGAGGGCAAATTAACCCTCCGGTTCTGTTTTCTCCGGGGCTGTCAGGCTGTCTCCGGTGCATCCAGCAAAACACCGGACATAGCCTGACAACACAAAACCGTGGTGTGAAGCTGGCCTTATAGGATTAGTATTGGTTTCAGTGCGCATAGCCTTATAGGATTTGTATCAGTTTAAGGCTGGCTTCACAGCACAGTTTTTGTCTGTAAAAGTGGATCCTGTTTTTGCAGGATCACCCTGACAGGACCGGACAGAACCTGATGAGTTGAACCAGATGGCAAATAAGCACCCTGGCCCTGTTTTTTGCAGGATTCGTTTCTTTCATTTCTCCATTGAAAAGCATTGTGAATTACTTCTCCGTAGGCTATAATGGGTGAAGCCACTGCCCCTGGGGCTGAAGGAGCATTCTGAGAATGCTCAGTGCTAAAAACCTGATCAGGGAAACAAATCAGGTTTTTTACCAGATCCTGCACCATAAACTCCCATTACATGGAAACCGGATTGAGCAGACAAAAAATGTTGCAGGCTCCGATTTTGGAGACGGTGAAAAACCTGACAAAACTGGATCAGGGACAGAATACACAAAACCTGATGGCCAAATAGGACCAATTCGGCACCATAGGGATACATGGGAGGCAAAACTGGATCAGGTTCTGTCCGGTTCAAACCGGACAGAACTTGATGCACAAACCAGCCTTAGGCTGGCTTAACACCACGGATTTTTGCTGTCAAGCTGTGTCTGGTGTTTTGCTTGATGCACAGGACACAGCCTGAGAGCTCCGGACAGAACAGAACCAAAATTTCAGAATTGCGGCTAGCGGGGAGCTAGCCGCGGTTCTGAGATTTCTGCTGGGAGCACTCCAGGTGCTGAAGTTCAGCGGCGGCCGCCGCTGAACTTCAGCACCCGGCGTCTGGCAGCCGGATCCAATTTTACGTCAGATCCGGTGTGATCCGGCACTGATAGCCTCCCATGTTAGGGGGCACCAGATCGCACTGGATCCGGGAAGATCCGGCAGGATCCGATTTTGTCAGATTTTTGCCCCGGACACAAAAACGCTGCAAGCTGCAATTTTGTGTCGTGGGGAAAAAAAAACGAATTCTGCTGCATACTCCCTGACAGCAGAGAACTGGATGGCAAATCAGTGCCCTCCGGCCCCATAGAAATACTATGGGGCCAAAATCGTGTCCCTAAAACCGTGGTGTGAAGCCGGCCTTAGTGTGCATAGCCTTATAGGATTTGTATCAGATTAAGGATGGCATCACACCATGCTTTTTTCGGGTTCGGGGCTGTCCGGTGTGACCCGATTTTGGATGAATGCATGCCTATGGTGGCGGATGGGGCTGGAAGGCAGTGATTTGCCATCCGGTTTTGTCCCTGTCCGGCAGCATCAGGCTGCATTCGATTTTTGTCCTGGACACAAAATCGCAGCTTGCAATGTTTTTGTGTCCGGGGCAAAAATCTGACAAAATTAGATCCGCCCATATCCTTCGGGATCCGATGCGATCTGGTGCCCCCTAACATGGGAGTATATGGAAAATCGAATCCGGTTCCCGGACGTGGGGTGCTGAAGTTCAGCGGAGGGCGGAGCTGAACTTCAGCACCTGGAGAGCTCCCTGCTGAAATTTCAGAACTGGCGGGCGGCACCAGCTGCACACTGCCGATTCCGGTCAGAAAACGGTTCTGTTTGTCCGGAACTGTCAGGCTGTGTCCGGTGCATCCAGCAAAACACCCGACACAGCCTGACAGCTCAAAAACCGTGGTGTGAAGCCGGCCTTAGTGTGCATAGCCTTATAGAAAAATATTAAAATCTGAGCGTCCTCAGTGGTTTTGAGTGTGTATGGCTGGCTAATATCCCATGCTAATAGTCTATACGTACCTGTACTTTGTTAAATGTTTTGCATATTGTTACTTGAATGTCTGATTTCTTTCCATGCATTTCTTGAACAAGCATTGGATTTATGTGATATATAAATGTCTCTGCTATATCTTTACCAGTCATCCATTGCTGAGGTCACCGTATTATACAATTACATTAGTTCATTTTCCCTAACTTGTATGCAAATAACACACTGAGCCCCATATACAAAGCCTGCACCTCCTCCTCGGATACATAATGCTGTATAAATGTTCTAATTGACGGGTTGAAGGTAAGGTTCCATTAGGAAAAAACAGGAAACAAAGCAAGGTATTCTAATAGTTCTCGCTGAAACTTAGACCAGAAAAAGCCTTAGAAAGCCCCATGTACCCCAGGAATCAGTAACATAGACAATCATTTTGAGAATGGTTTTGGCTTTTCTAAATTAAGGGTTAGAGCCTGTAAAATATATGACTGTAAGATCTTTCCTTCCAGGCTTACATTAGTACGGCAGCAGTGGTGTATAAGTTTCCAGTTTCTCCACGGCTCTGATTTTAGTCCCTGCTGCGCCTTAAAAGCTTTACTCCTAATTAGAAAGCACATGCATTGTGCAATGAAACCCAGCAGGTGAATCAGCGACTTCGTTTTTCTTATAACAGATGGTCTAAGATCTAAATTCATGCAAATACATAGGGTGTTTTTAAAACCCGTCTCTGGTAGATTTTCAGCTTACTTAGATCACATGAATTAGCCAATATTCTTAGGTTATTGAAAGTCAATGAATAAAAAGCAACTCAGAATTCACGTTTTTATCCCAAAAAATGTTTTGTTTCAGGCTTCCGACATATTTTATCGTTTAAAAGATTTGTGATAAAGCAGTGTTTGCCAAATATAGTCTTAGGCTGCCTTCACACCACGGCGCAGTCCGGTCCGGGGCTGTCCGGTTTAAATCAAACAGCCCCGGACCGGTTTTTGGCCCCATAGTAGACTATGGGGCCGGATGGAGCCGGATGGCAGCTCTCTGCCATCTGGTTTCCATCTCTCCGGATGAATCTTGGAAAATTCGGATTATTCCCACCGGACACAAAAACGTTGCTTGCAACTTTTTTGTGTCCGGGAGAAAAATCTCTCCAAAAACCCGTATCCCGAATTCGCCCGGATTCTCCCGGATCCTCCCGGATCCAGGGCAATCCGACACTCCCTAAGATGGGAGCCTATGGGGCCGGATTGCCCCAGTCCGGGATGATCTGGGAACCGGACACTGGCGGCTGCACGCCACTGTGATTTCAGGACCGCGGCTAGCTCCCTGCGAGTTGCGGTCCTGAATCATTAGCAGCTGCAGCTGCGTCCGGCTGCACACAGGACCGGAGGGCACATTTGGCCCTCCGGTTCTGTGTGCTGATCCGGTCCAGGGCTGTCAGGTTCATGCCTGACAGCCCTGGACCAGACTGCGCCATGGTGTGAAGCCAGCCTAAGAAAACCTATAGCTTTAATAACGCCCCCCACACAAAATATCAGTATTGTAACCTCATACAATGGGCCCTGGTGCAAAATCCGGCCTGCCCCCTCCCCCTCTGCTTATTGACCAGATGTATGGGCCCTTGTATCATTCTAATTCCTACAAAGCCACACTTGTCCCCACCCCCGTCTGTTATATATGTCCACACCCGGGGACCTTTCCTGTTAAATATGTCCCCAATCCAGCTGGAAAACCTTCCCAATAAATCCCCCCATCCTGGTTTTTCCCCCTGATCTATCTTTTTCTACTAATTTATTTCTATCTATCTATCTATCTTTTTTTCTCTTTTTTATATAAATAAAAAAAGGCTTGATAAAGACGGGTCACGCAAAACTCGCCACCTGAGGATCATAAAGTATCCACTTTTTTACTTTTTAAATTTTTGGAGTGCTGCCTATTTTTTTTGATTTACCTCTATATATCAAAACCCCCATGTTTCCAAAAGTTAGGTAAATTGGTTTTAAATGTCATGGGGTTTTTTTTTTTTTGTCAAGGGAAAACCCCTGATGGGGTTTTTCTCAGGGTTCTTTGGATCACTGAAATCAAAAATACCTGTGATAATTAGTTTGGCAGGTGGGCCCATAAAAGGAAAAGGGTTTTCCCAAAAAAAGCAGGCCACAGTTTTAAATAACATGGGGAAAAAAAGGGATCCTCGGCCCCAAAAAAAAAATGTTGCCTTGGCAATGGATGAAAACATTAGATATTGCAAAAAACTTTAATTTTTTTGGAAGGAAATTTTTTCAATTTGGGAAAAAAAGGGAAAAAGGGAAGGGTTTTTAGGAAGCACGTTAAAAAAAGGCCGCTCAAAAAAGTTCCCCCTTTTTTTGGGGGCCTTTAGGGGGCCCCCTCAACTAAATGGAAACCTTAAAGGTGGGGGAAAATTTATTGGCCCCCCCAAACATCCCCAAAACAAAAATTTCGGGGGGAAATTTTTTTTTTTGGGGAAAAATTTTCCGCCCCCAAAAACTTTCCAAAGGGGTGGGGGTGGGGCCAAGTAAAAAAGTGTGGGGTCAGAAAGGGGAGGGCTTTTTTTGGGGGGGGAAAATGGGGAAAATGGATGGGGGCCCCCAAGGTTCCAAATGGAAAAAAAAAATCTGCAAAAAAAAAGTTTTGGGGAAAAACTTTTTTCCCTGGACAAAAAAAAAAAACCTGCCTTTAAAGAAAATCAAATTTGCATGAAAGAAATTTATGGGGCAAAAATCCCCTTTAAAATGTAGGGCCAAAAAAAAAAATTTATTGGGGGCCCCCTTCCCCTCCCCAACCCTTGGAAACCCCTTTGGGGAAAAATCAAAAAAACAAGGGGGGAGGTTTAATCAAAAAATTTGGAGCATTTTGAATATTTAAAGAAAACGGAAAACCCCCCAGAAAAAAAATTTTAAAAGGGGGTTAAATTTAAGGTATTTAAAAAGGGTCCTATTTAAATTAATTTTGGGCCCTTTAAGGGTTTTTAAAAATTTTATTCAAATTAACCCCTAATTGAAATCCCTGAGTTTTTTTTTTAAAATAAAATTTTTTTGAAAATTTTTCAAAAAATTTTGGAAAAGTATTTGATTTTTTTTAATTTTTTTAAAATTTTTTAAGGATTTCTTAATAAAATTTAAAAATTTTTAATTTTTTTTAAAATTTTAACCCCGGGCTTTCTTTTTGAAAAAAAAAAGGGGGAACCTTTTATAATAATTTTTAAAATTTATTAAAAATAATTTAAAAAAAACCCTTGGGCTTTCCTTTTTTAAAAAAGCCCTGTCCCTTTTTAATTAAAATTGTCCCCCAAAAAATTTGGGCCCAAAAAAATTTGGGGTGACAAATTTTGGGGGGGGGGGCTTTCCCCAAAACCCCATTTTGAAATAAAAATTTACAAAAAATTAACAAAAATTTAAATTTTTTTTAAATTTTTTTCAAAAAAAAATTTAAGAAAATGGGAAAATTTTAACCCTTTCTTAAAAACCCCTTTTTAAACAAAAAAATTTTGGCCTAAACAAAACCCAAAATTTTTTTTTTTTTTTTCCCTTTTTTTGGGGAATCAGCCCTAAATGGAACCCATGGTAAAAGGGGTTTTTTTCCTTCAATGCTTTTTGGGGCCCTTAAACCCGTTAGCTTGTTTTTTTGTGGGGGCTTTCCTCTTAATGGGTTTTATAATTGCAGCCCTTTGGGGGGAAATCTGGGAATTTATTCGTTCCCCAATTTTTTCCCAAAACTCCCTTTTTTCTGTATGCTTTTACCCAAAAATATAAAAGCCGTCCAACAACTTTTCCTTTGGGAACTGGGTGGTTTCCCGGGAACCTTTTTCCCACTTTTTTTCTTTTTTTTAAAGTCTTTTTTAGCCATTTAAACCCTTTTTTCCCGGGCCCCCTTTTTTTTTTAAAATTGGGGTTTGGGTATGTGGTTCCCTTTTTTTAAACTTTTTTTTCCCCTTTGGGCTTTTATTTTTTTATTTAAAATTTCCCCGGCGGGGGTTTTTTTTTTCAGCAAAAATTTTCTTGGTGCATTTTTGGAATTGAAGAATGGGCCCCCGAATTTAAACTCTTTTTTTTCTGTCTGGGTTTTTTTACTGTTTCTTAAGCCTTTTAAAAAGCCGGACGGAGGTTGGGCAACCCCCCAAAATTACAAATAGTTTTTAGCGCCAAAGTAGCCCGCGTACGGCTCCCCGGAAAAGCCCAGGGAACAGAAACTGTTTCCTTTTTGTAAAACTGTGGAAAAAGGGCGTTCCTTTAAAACAAACGGAAGGGAATCTCAGCCCCGCGTGGCTGCAATGAGAAGGCTGCCCCCTTTCCGGTTTCCCCCCCCCCCTGGGGCACTTGTGGGGCTGCTGCAAGGTTGGGTATGCTGTTTGGGGGGTTTTTAAAGGGGCTAAGGGACCAACAACGCCCATTGGGGTATAAAATCAGCCCCTGTTGCCCCAAAGGTGGGAGTTGTTACAGGGGACGGCTTTTCCCCCTTTTACGCCCCATTTCTGTCCGCTCAAGGACCCCTAGATGGTTTACTTTTTGAGACAGGGTTCTTGAACAGGGTGACGTTTTTAAATAAAGTTGGAGCGAACCCCGGGGGTAGGGGGGCGGCCTTTTAATTTAAAACTTTTGTCACTAATCGGGATTTCCCCCCTGCTTTCCCGGGGGTGTGGTACCCTTTGAGTTTTTTTCCCCCTAAGGGGTTTCTACTCATTGATTTTTGAACGGTTTTCTTTTCACCAAAAAAGTTACATACCACCACTTTTCACCTGGGCCCCCCCCCTTTTAAGTTAAGCTAAGTAATTTCCTTTTTTCAAAAATCCCCAATTTTTTTTGTCCCAAAGGGGCTATCTTCCGATGGGTTTTTTTTTTTTTTAGTTGGATGTGACCTCAATTGGGAGTTCCTTTGCCCATGTTTTAAAAAGTTCCAAATGGGAAAAAAACCGAAAACCCACCCTTTTACTTAAAATTAGATTAAATTTCAAGCGCCTTCGGTTTTTTTTCCCCCGGCCTTTCCAAAAACGGTCCCCTTTTTAAAAAAAAAGGGGGGGTTGCTTCGTTAAACCAAATTTTCTATTGGGTGGCCTCTTTGATGGGATTCCTTTTAAAAAAAAATTTAAAGATTTTGCTGTTTTTTTAAAAAAAAAAAACCCCCTTTTGGGATTAAAAAACTGGCCCTAAAATAAAATTCCCCCTAGGTCTCTTTCTGGGATTTTACCCCCCTTGCGTTGCCCATCGGGTTTTAAAAATTTTTCCCCTTTGGGGTGGATTCCTGAAGTAAATAAAAAATTTTTTTTTTTTTAACTAATTTTTTTTTTTTCCCCCCCGGGGGGTCTTCCCCTTTTTTTTCCTTTGGGTTTTGGTTAATTAACCCCCAACCGGGGTTCCGGATTTTTATCCCCTCCTTTAAGTTCCCCAATATATTTCCCGGGTTTAGCGGTTACCATGGGAAATTTAACCTTTTAATTTTCTTTTGTCCCGGGGGAAAGATGCACCCCTTTTTTTTTTTTTTTTTTTTTAAATTTTAACCCCCCCCGTAAAAATTTTTTTTCCCCTTTTCTTTTTAATTTTCTTTTATTTTTTAATTTTTTGGTTTTCCCGGGGGGTCGTTTGTTCCCCCTTTTAAAATACCCCTTTTTTTTCAGAGGTTTGGGGAAAAAAGGTCTCCGGATAACTTGGAAAATTTCCCCAATTCCCCTTTGGCCCCTTCAGATTCAAAATTTTCTTGCTTTTCTAAACCCCCCCCCTTTTTTTTTTTTTTTTTTCAACAACCCCCTTTTCCTTTCCCCCCCCCTTTTTTTTTTTGTTTTCCCCCATTCCCTTTTCCCTTTTTTTTTGCTTTATTTTTACCTTTCCCGGTTTTACCCTTTTGAAAAAAGCCGGTTTCCAAAAAAAGGTAAAAAATGGAGGAAGTCGGGGTTTAAAGATTAAAGGAACCTTTTTTTACTAAAATAAAAAAACTGTTCCTTTTTCAAAAAACCCCTTTTGGGGGTAAGATACAAATTTAAACCCGGGAAACCCAGTAAAACCCCTTTAATTTCTCATCTTGTACCCCCGGAGCTCCTTTGGGAAAAAATGACCTGACCCCGGGGGAATGGGGGGAAACTCTTCGGTAAGTTGTTTACGATATCTTTTTGCTCCAAACCTCCCCCCCGGGGGAATTTTCCCCCTTTTTTGGCGGATTGCGATTTCAAGGGGGTATGGCCTAATTTTTTAAATTTACCGGACCAAACCTTGGGAATCCAAAAACCCCTTTTTAAGGAGGAATTTAATAAACCGCCTGATAAATTTTTAAAAGCCGGTCACGTTCCAATAAAGACTTTAAAAACCCCCAAAAAAAAGAAACGGGTTTAGAAAGACTTTTTTTAGAAAAAAGCTACCTGGCCTTAACTGGGCGCCCCGGCCCCCCCTTTTCGGATACGGCAGATTTTTTGGCCCCGCCTCCCCAATTCCGGATGGAGGGTTTTAACGGTTTTTTTATTAGAAATTTAAATATTTCAATTTCCCCAAAAACATTTCATTAAAAATTTTTCCAAAACCCCTCCTGGGCAATCAGGCACTAAGTATAATCGAAAAAGGGCCCCAAAAAAACCCGGGAGCTAAAAAAGGGGAAGGGGCCAGATTTTCCCTGAAACTGAAACCCGGGCCAAAAGGGAAACCCCCCTTTAAAAAAAAGGGGCCCCCCCCCTTGAAAAACTCCCTTTATGCCCTAAAGCAACCTCCCCCCCTTCCATTCCTAAAATGGGAAAAGGGGGGGTCTTTGGGTAACCCCAATTTTTAAGGGATAGTTTGCCTTCGCTTCCCACCCTTTTCCCCATAAAAATCCCCGGAATGGGGTTTTTTGGCCCTGAAAAAAGACACCACTAAGCATTTCTTGGGAAACCTTAAACCATTAAAAAAATTATCACCGGGCGAAAAAAATTTCCGGTGTCGGTCAATCCAAGATTCCCCCTTTTTGGACCAAGAAAATTATGTTTTCCCCCCCTCGCCAAAACGGAAAAATGGGCCCCGGGGTTTTAAATTGGGGAAAAAAAAAAAAAATCCCCTTTCCCCAAGAAATTTTTTTTGCCTTCCCTTTAAAATCCCAACCCCCGAGAGATTTTCCCAAAAGCCACCACACAAACCCAAAATGGGAAGGGCCCCTTTTTTTGTACCCAACCCCCCCAACTTTAAAATGGGATTTTAATATTTCTAATTTAAATTTCCGGGGGCTTTCCCCCCCCCTAAAGTATTCTCCGACAGCGGGGTTGCCCGGGAAAAAGGCCAATTTTCCCCCCAAGGCCCTAAATTTTAAACAACGCAAAATTTTTAAACCCCCCCTTATTTTTGTTTTTCCAGGGACCCAAAAAGGGTTGGGGGTCATTTCCTTTGAAAAGAACTTTTAAAAACTTTTTCCAAGACTTAATTCGCCCCCCTCCCTCCCCCCTTTTTGGTAACACCTCCCCCAAAAATTTTTTATATTCCCAAACCCGGGCCGGGGGCCCCTTCCCCCCTTTTTTTTAAAACCCCCGAACCTTTTTATCAAAGGGGGAAAAATATTTTTTGCCACGTAAGTGAAAGGAAACAAAAATTTTCCCCTATGAGACCCTTTTTTTTTTTTCCCTTTTCCTTACATTTAAAGAATGGGGGTTTTCCCCCTTTTCCCCTTTTTTTAAAAAAAAAAAAACTAAAAAGGGGAAAAAATTTTTTTCCCACCTTGGTAGCGATTGAGCCTTTAATTTTTCGGGCATAAGCCCTTTCCCCCCTGGGATTGAAAACACAGGACCCCTTTAAATGCCATTTTCCCTTTTTAAAAAAAAGACCCTGGGGGGTTTTTTTTGTCCCCTTTTCTCGGGGGTCCCCAAATCTTTAAAAGCACTTAAATTTAAAAATTCACAAACTTAAAACAAGTCATTTTTTTGTAATTTTCCCGGGCACTTCCCTTTAAAAATTAAAAAGAGAGCGATCTATTTTAAAAACTAAGAGGGGGGGTGGGTAATTTCCAAATTAAAAAAAAAAAATTTCCCAGGGGTTAATTTTTACAGGAAAGCAAAAAACGGGTAAATTTTTCAGTTATTCCCCAAACAACACCTCCTTACAAATGGAGAAGGGGCGAACCCCCCGATTTTGGATCAAGGTTGGCTTTAAAACCCGGCCCCACCTTATGTTCCCAACCTCATTTTTTTTCCCCTTTGGGTTGGGTTTTTAAAAGGAGACGTTTTCCAAGCTGGAGCGGGGGGATGCGTTAAGTTGGGGGTTTGGGGCCTTGGGGCCCCCGCTTTAACCCCTTAATAATTAGGACCCTTTGGGTTCCCGGAGATGTTAAAACCCAATTTTAGGTTTTTCCCCCCAAACCCTTTTGGGGGAAGCCTTTTTTTTTCTATTTGGGGCCAAAAAGGGGGGAATCGGTTTCAATCTATCTTTTTTATTCCCCCCCCACCTCCTCCCCAAAACTTAAATGGAACTTCTAGGTTCTTTTGGGGTCTATTTTTACTTTGCCACTTCAAAATATGTTTTAACCAAAGGGGTTATAAAAATTTTACAAGAGGTAAGGTTTGAAAATTAAAGGGGTTTTTTCCTTAACATGGGTTTTTATTGAAGCAATAAAACCCTTTTTTTTGGGATGTGGAACTTTCCCCTTTTTTTTGAAACCCAAAAATGTTTAATGTGGTTTTCCTGGGCCCCCCCTTTTCTTTAAATTAAAAAAAAAAAAAGTTCAGTTAAAATTTTTTTTTATCCCCAACTTTGTTTTCCCAAAAAAAGGGGAAAACGGAAAGCCCCCCCCTTCAATGTGGTTGGGGGGGAAAAACCTTTTCACCTTTGGGGTTTTACCCCTAACCCAAATATGACTTTTTAATGGGTTTCCCGGGGAAAAAAAAATTTTTTAAAAAACAAAAGAGACTTTAGAAAACCCCTTTTTGGCACCTCCCAAAATTTGGGTTGTCTATGGGGGGCCCTTTTCCAGTAGAGGCTTCGGTTTAATAACTCACCCCCTTTTTTTTCCCCCCCCCCCCCCCCCCCCCCCAAAGCTAACCCCACCCCCCTCGGTTTTTTTTTTTTAATTGGTTTTCAATAATTAAAATTTAAAAAAATTTTAGGAAATTTTTTGGAAAAACCCCCAAAGGAACTTTTTTTAGCCTAAACTTAAGGCATGTCACTTGAGACGAAAAAAATTTTAAAAGTTTCTGGTTTGGGCAATGGGTTTTTGGGCCCCAAACACGTGAATTTTGGGATTAAATGAAAAAGTTTTTTCTTCCTTTTAAAAACAAAATTATCTTGTAAAAAAAAAAAAAAAAGGGGTTTTTAGGGAAATTTATAAAAACCCCTAAAACCAAGATTTTGGGTCCCCCTAAAGATTTTAAAAAGGTCGAAAAACAAAAAACTTCCAGGGGGGAAAAACCCTTTTGCCAGCCCGCTTTTAAGAAAAAAACGTGAAAGATCTCAGGGCCCAAAAAACAAGAATTAAGGATCAAGAAAAATCAGGAACAAAAAAATGGAATTAAAACCCTTAAGGAGTTTTGGGCCCACCCCCCACTGTTGGGGCACATCCAAAAAGAAGGTTTGGAAATGGAAATTCCAAATACAGTTTTTAAATTTTTGCCAAAGGTTTTAAATCAAGGAACCCCAAAAAAGGGAGTGGGTTTAAAACCTTTTTGGGTTTTGAAAACCCTAATTTTTCTACCCAACCCCCCCCGGAACCCTAAAGGACCCTTTTTTTCCCAACTTGTCACTGGTTTAAGTTTCTATTCACGGGGACTCTAGAAATTAAGGGCTTGGCTAAGGGCCAAGATGGTCTTTTGGGGCCACCAACAGGCGTTTGGAGCTGATGGATCTAAAACCCCAAGTAATCCCCCGCAACAGGGGGGCCCTTTCTGGTGGGTTTTTTTCCCCCGGGGGCTGGCCATCTTCCCCATCCTGGGAAAAATGGTCAGGTACTTTTTGGGAACCCCTTTAAATTTAAAGGGTCAAATTTTTTTCTTAAAAAAAATGCCCCCCAAAAAAACCAAAAAAAGGCCTGGGTTCAAAAAAAAAATCTAGGACCTAGTATCCCCCTGACCCTTCCCTGAAAAAAGGGGGGGGGGGTGAAAAGGGGGGGGGGGGGGGGGGGGGGGTGGGGGGGGGGGGGGGGGGGGGTGGGGGGGGGGGGGGGGGGGGGGGGGGGGGGGGGGTGGGGGGGGGGGGGGGGGGGGGGGGGGGGGGGGGGGGGGGGGGGGGGGGGGGGGGGGGGGGGGGGGGGGGGGGTGGGGGGGGGGGGGGGGGGGGGGGGGGGGGGGGGTGTGGGGGGGGGGGGGGGGGTGGGGGGGGGGGGGGGGGGGGGGGGGGGGGGGGGGGTGGGGGGTGGGGGGGGGGGGGGGGGGGGGGTGTTGTGGGGGGGGGGGTGGGGGGGGGGGGGGGGGGGTGTGGGGGGGGGGGGGGGGGGTGGGGGGGGGGGGTGGGGTTGGGGGTGGGGGGGTGGTGGTGGTGGGGTTGGTGGTGGGGGGGGGGTGGTGGTGTGTGGGGTGGGGTGTGGGGGGTGGGGGGGGTGGTTGGTGGTGTGGGTGGGTGGGGGTGTGGGGTGGGGTTTGGGGGTGGGGTGGGGGTGGGGTTGGTTTTGGGTGGGGGGGTGGGTGGGGGGTGGGGGGGGGTGGGCGTCGCCCAAAACTTCCACGTTTTTTGGGGAAATTTTCCCCCTTTTTATGCTCTCTTATTGGGCTAAAAAAAGTTGTTTTTCCTTTACCTCTTGATCCTTATTATTTTCAAAGGTTCCTTCCCCTTTTCCCCAAATTTTTTTTCCTAGGGTTTTCCTAATTGCCCCCCCTTTCCCCGTAGGAACAAACCGAAATTCTTTTTTTGCCCTTATGGAAGAAAACCCCTTTAAATCTTCCCCTTACCCCCCCCCCAAAATAAAAAAAGGGTTTTCCCGTGTCTCTAAAACCTTTTCCCCCCCAAAAAAATTTCAAAAATTTAAAAATTTTTAATTAAAAATTTTCCTTTTTAAAAGTGGTTCTTATTTTCTGCAAGAAACCCCCGGTTTTGGGTTATTTTTGTTTTGAGTTTTTCTCCCCTTTAAACTTACTTTTTCCCTAATTCCTCCAAAATTAACCCTTTTTTATTTATTTTTTGAACTTTGCCCCCCACCCCCCCCCCTTCAAAACCGTTTTCCCACAAATTTTTCCCAATTGGTTTTGGGTCATTGCGCCCCCCAAAATTTAAAAACTTTTTTGTAAATAGGGTCCCCCCGGGGGACTTCTGCTTATTGGGTCATTCACATTAAAGGTGACCAAAAAAAAAAATTTTTTTTTTGGAAAAAAGGGTTTACGGCCCCCACAAAATTACTTGTGGGGGAGTCTGGCATTTTTAATGCAAGGGGTTCCCCTGGATTTCCCCCCCCCCCGCCGCATTCGATGGGGTGGTCGGAAAGCCCCCTTAAAAGGAAAAAATTCAAACCCCCTCATTATGGGCCCCTTTTATTAAAAAGATTGGGTTAAACCAATTTTTTCCATTTCCTTTTGTTCCCCCCATTTCCTAAAATTTGGTTTGAGAATTTATCCCCGTTTTTTTTTTTTGGGGGTTTTTAATGTTAAAAACTGTACAGTCCCCCAAATGAAATTCTTGGGGGGAAGTTGTAAAAAAAAAAAAAAAAAATTTTTTTTTTTATGGGGGATTTTTTTATATTTGTTAACAATCCCCGCCAAACCTATCTTGCACCTTTTTGGTTATAACTAGGGCCCCCCCAAAACCCCCCAAAGGGGGCCCCCCAATTTTCTCTTTAAACAAAAAATTTTTTTTTTTTTTTAAAAAAGGGGTTTTGGGGGCCCCAAAACCCGGGCCCGGGGATGAACCCCCCACCTTTTGGAAAAACCCCCTTTTCCTTTTTTTTGGGAAAAGATTCCAAAAAAAACAAGAATCAATTTTTCCGTGAACCGCCTTTTACGGACCCAGACCCAAAAAAACTGTCCCGGGTGAAAAACCAAAAAAATTCCCAACAATCCCGGGTTTTTTAACGCCCACCAAAATAAAAAAACACCAAAAAAAGGAAAAATTCCTTTCCCCTCCCTTTTTTTTAAAAATTGTCCCCCTCGAAATAACAAGATTTTTTTTTCTTTTTTATCCCCCTTTAAAAAATTTTTTTGCCTTTCCCCCTTCTCCCTTAAAAATTCCCGACTCAAAGCTTAAGCAACCCGGGCTTCTCTTTTACTGTGTGACTGCATTCCTTCTTTTTTGCCTTTTCAATTTGGGTAAAAAACTTTTTTTTTCCCAAAGGGGGGCAGAAAACCCGTTTTCTATTCTACAAACGGGCCCCCGGGCCCCCCGGAAATAGCCTCGGAAAACACGCCCAGTGAAAAAGGGTTTTATTTTCGGGGGGGGGCCCTGATGGAAAAACCCTTCCCTGAAACAAACCTCTTGGGGATTTTCTTTTCCTTTGTATCTAACTAGCTCTTTTTTAAACGAAGGCCTTAAAAATTCCTGTTTTCCCTTTTTTTCTAGGGTTTTTTAAAAAACCCTGCCTGGGTTTTTTAAAGAACTTACCTTATTAAACCCCCAAAGCTTTTACATTCCCGGGGGGCACTAATTCATGCACCCCGGGGCCCCCACCGGGGGGGCCCCAAATTCCCTTTTGGTTTAAAAAAAAATTTTGCCCTTAAAATTTCCAATTGGGGGCCCTTTCTTTGCATCGGGGCCCCGGGGCCCAATTTGCCCTTTTTTACGGACCCCCAACCCCCACAGTTTTTCCCCAATAACAACCTTCCCTCTTTTTGGTGGGGTTTTTCCCGGGACCCACGCCCTTAAAAGGGGTTTTGCAAACGGGGAACCCACTTTTCACTTTTGGGTTTTTCGGACGGTCATTTTTTCCCAGGTTTTTTTGGCCTTTTTTCCCCAAATTTTTTTTGGAGGGATTCCCCATGATTTTTAAATTTTTATTTTAACCCATGAATCTGGGGCCCCAAAATTTTTTTAAACAAAAACTGGGAAAAAACCCAAAAACCCCCCTCTTTTGGGTTTCCCCCTTTTTTAATTGTGTAAAAGGGAAAAAACCCCTCTTTTCTTAAAAAAATTAATCCGTATTTTAAACCCTTGGGGGTTTAAAAACCTTAAAGGGGGTTTTGAAAAAAATTTTTAAAAAATTTAATTAATTTTTTTTAAAAAAGTTCCCCTTTAGTTTAAAAAAGGTTTTTTCCCCCAAAAATTCCAAATGTTTCCCCGGAAGTTGGCCCCCCATGCAAAAGGTCCAAAAAATGCCCCAATTTTTAAATTAAAAATTTAGCTTTTTTCAATCAGAACTGGGGAAAAAAAGGGGGCCCCTGATTTCAAACTTTTTTTTAAAAGCTTTTCTTTTTTTTTAAAAAATGAAGCTTTTTTTAAAAGGGGAAAAAACAGCTCTCTGCATTTCCCCTTCCAAAAAGAAACGGGTATACCCAAAAATTTTGTTTAAACCTAAAAAGGTTTAAAAAAGCTGCGGGGGAAAAAAAGCCTTTTTTTAAAGGGATTTATTTACAATTTTTTTATTAAAATTCCATGAAAAAAAATTTTTTTAATTTTTTTTATTACCCCTACGAATTTTTTTTTAAAAAAAAAAAAAAAATAAAATTTTTCCTGTTCCCCCCTAAAAACCTTTCCAAAGGGGGCCCCCCCGAAAAAAATTTGTACCAAACACCTTTACAACATCCCCCCTAGAGCAAAAAACCCGGGCCCGGGTTCCCCCCGGGGGGGGGGGGGAAGGGGGGAATTTGGAAGGGGGAAGTCAGGGGACGTATCAAAAAGAGGAAAAGGAAAAGGAAAGGGGGGGTTAGGCTAAAAAAGAAAGAGCAAAATGAGAAACCCGCCAAAAGGAACACCCGTTGGTTGGGTCCCCTGGGGCCAAAAAAAGACACAAAAAGGAAAAAACTCGAAAAACCCGGAAAAAGGGGGGTAAGGGGGGAAGGTTTTTTCACCGGGGGAGGCAGGTCAAAACTAAGGCGGGATGATTTTCCCCCGGTTTTGACTGGGTGGGAAAGGGCCCTTGGGGGAAAAACCCCGTTTTGGGCCCCAAAAGGGTCCTTTTTGGCAAAAATAAAAACCTATTGCTTAATTTACCCAATTGGTGGTTTTTTTTAATTTGATGGGCAAATGGGACTGGGACCCAACAAAAAACCTTTTTTCTAAATCCCCCAACCAAACCTTTTGAGATGGTAAACCCAAAGGGTAAAGGCTTCAATAGGATGAACACTTAAAAACCCCTTTCACCCAAAAATTGGGGGAAAAAGAAAGCAAAATTTTTCCGGCAAATTTTTTCAAACAAGGAAATTTTTTGGGGGTCAAGGTGAAAAGTCTTTTTTTATTATAAATAGGAGGGGCTGGGGTTTTTAAAAAACAAGAAAAAAAATTTAAACCTTCAAAAGTTTTTGCCTTTGGGGGTTTAAAACCAGATGGAAGAGCCCTTTTTTTAAAAAATCAAAAAAATAAAATTTTTTTGAAATGGATACCGAAAAGTTGCCACTTTTAAAATTATTAAAACAAATTAAAAGGAAAAGGTAAAAAAAAAAGTTCAACTGGGAAAGAACCTGATGGCCCCTTTAAATTTCAAATCAGGAACCCGGTGGTATCCCCGGGAAATTGTTTAAAAGATTTACCCTTTTTTGAAAACGGGGGGAAGGCCAAAAATAAAGAAGGCTGGGGAAAATTTTGAGGTCAAAGTTTTGCTCTTCTTTTAAAAGGTTTTAAAAGAGAATAAAACCCCCGGACCCAAGGTTTTCCCCCTTTAAAGCACTAAATTTAGAACAAATTTAAACCCCGAGGAAAAAAAAATGTTTGCCCAAAAAAGAAATAATTTTAAATAACAAGTTTTAAATAACCCTTTCTTTTTTTTAAAAAGGAATTTTCCCAACCCATTTTATAAAAAACTCAATTTTAAAAAAAAAATTACACCAATGTGGCGGCTAAAAAATTTTCCGGGGGGTGCAGAAAGCCGTTGGGGCAAGGGGGACCCTAACCCCATTCCAAAAACCCCTTTTTTTTTCAACTTTTTTCAAAGGGGGTGCAGTGCGTTTTCAAAAGAAAATTTTTTTAAAAATGTGGAAAAAAGGGAAGGCCCGAAATATCAAAAAGGGGAAAAATTTATATGGCTTTCTGATTGGTTTTTTCCCCCCGCCCAAATGACAAAGGGAGCCAAACAAAGAACATCAATGAATGGCGAACAAGATTTCAAGAAAAGGCCAAAGAAAAGCAAAAAAAATAAAAAGGAATTTTTGGGAACCGGAAAATTTTTTTTTAAAAACCCCAACGATTTTTTTGGGAAATTTCTTAAAAAATTTAATTTAAAAAAAATTTGACCCCCCAAAAAACCCCGTTTTTTACCATATTTTTTTAACAAAAACCAAAATCATGGGTTTACAAAAAGTATTCTAACTTTACACCAATCCCCCTTTTTAAAAAAATTTATTTTAAAATGGAAAATGAATGGGGGGGCTAATGAGAATTTTGTAACCCCCACGTTTAATTTTAAAGGTGGACATCAAAGGCCTTTTACATCCTTTTAATTAAAACGCAAAAATTAGTTAAAAAATGTAAAAAACAAATGAGTCACTAAAGTTTTAAAAAAAAATTTATTGATGGCCCAAACGTTTTTAAAAAAAAATTTTCTTGTTGTTATGTGTTACTAAAGGAAACTTTGACGTTACAGTAAAGAAAAATTAAAATTAAAATTGTTTTTTGGGGTGTACAAAATTTTAAAAAAAAAAATTTTTAAGAAAACAAATGTCAAATAAGTTGGGGCCCTTTTAATAAAAACCATTTGATTATTAGGGAAAAAAAAAAGGCCAAAAGTAGGAAAGAATTTCTGAAATTTTTAAGGACCTAAAACCGAAAAATATTTTTAAACAGTTTCCTTAAATTAACTACCCCCCCTTTTTTTAGGGACCAAAAAAAAAACCCCATTCCCTAAAGGCCTCCCAAAATTGGTCCTTTTTTTCGGAGTAAAAGTCAATCTTAATAAATGCATTTCCTAATTTTTCCCCCAAAAAAAGTTATTTTAGCAAAAGTTTTAAAAAAACAAATTAAAATTAAAAACAAAGCCGTCGAATAACTTATTACAGTAAAAACCCTGTATGTACCCGGGAACTTCCGACCATAAAGGCAATTTTTCATCCCAAATTTGGGGCAGAAACTTAAACATATTGGAATTTCTTTAAGGGGTTCTACCTAAAGGAAAGGGTTTTCATACCCCCATCTCCTGTGCTGAAAATTTTCTTTGTTCCCCCTTGTAGGAAAAGGGTTTTACCCTAAAGGGGCTTTTTTCAAACCCTCTCCCTTTTGAAATGGTTGGGGGGGGAAAAAAATTATTTTTTCCCAAAAAGTTTTAAGAATGGCCCAACACAAATTTTTTTTTAAAAAAAAGTCTTTATCTCCCTCTGCATGCGGTAACCGGATTGCTCAGAATGAGCAATCCGGTTACCGTATGCTTTGTTCATCCCTGCTGCCGCATGGATGAACAAAGGGTTAAATGTGAATAATAGATGTTGGCAACATGTCTCTATGGGGTGCCCACCCTCCCTAGAGACATGCTGTCCACACAGGTTGGCATGTGAGGGGTTAATTTGTGTCATTATAGTATTGTCGGCTATTGTCGGCATTTACAATTTTATGAATGAACCCGGCGGCTCCTCGCTGTGTAGTAGATACAGTACGTAATCTTCGTACTGTATGAGCCGCTATCCATGGTCCTGAAAGCTTTAACATTGGGTCTATGGCGGTGCGCTGCCTATAGAACTAATGTTAAAGCTTTCAGGACCGTGGATAGCGGCTCATACAGTACGTACATTACGTACTGTATCTACTACACAGCGAGGAGCCGCCGGGTTCATTCATAAAATTGTAAATGCCGACAATAGCCGGCAATACTATAATGACACAAATTAACCCCTCACATGCCAACCTGTGTGGACAGCATGTCTCTAGGGAGGGTGGACACCCCCTAGAGACATGTTGCCCACATCCATTATTAACTTTTAACACATTGTTCATCCCTGCGGCAGCAGGGATGAACAAAGCATATGGCTGCCGCAGGTATTCACAAGTGCCTTGCGGCAGCCGGATGGGCTCCCATAGGAGCCCATTATAACAGTCCTGCTGCGGATTGCAAACCGCTCCAAAACTGCAGCCTGCATGATTTTTAACGCAGGCTGCAGATCCGAATGCGGTAACCGGATTGCATGTAAACGCTACCGGATTGCGTAAAACGCTAATGTGACCCCAGCTATAATCTTATATATTTGGTCCCTGCTATGTACTGTGTAATGGATGTGTCTGACCATACAGGGACATGGTCTGATCATACCACATCTCTTGTGCTGAGATAATCTTATATATGTGTTCCTGCTATGTACTGCGTAATGGATGTGTCTGACCGTACAGGGACATGATCTGATCATACCACATCTCCTGTGCTGAGATAATCTTATATATGTGTCCCTGCTATGTACTGTGTAATAGATGTGTCTGACCATGCAGGAATGTGGTCTATTCATACCACATCTCCTGTGCTGAGATTATCTCATATATATGTCCCTGCTATGTACTGTGTAATGAGTGTGTCTGACCATACAGGGACCTTCAGACACAAAAGTTCTTGACAGGGAGTGAGCGGCAGACACAGCGCTCACTTCCTCCTAATTATTTAAGCATCTGCAGGTTTTTTGACGTGTGTCAAGACAATGTTATGTGGTTCCTAGGAATGTGAGTTTTCACATAAACACACCAGCACTGGAGGTGAGTATAGTCTTTTTTATTTTTATGGGGCTGCACATGGGGAATGGGAAGGGGCTGTCCAACTAGTAGACAACCACTTTAACCTTAAATAAGCTTTTATAAAAAAAATATCAAAAATGTAAAATAGGCAAAGACAGGCAAATAAATTAACATTGCTGTGTAATTGATTATCATAAATTCAGATATTCCCTTTCTTTGCATAACAAAGTAGCACAGGGAGACTCCAATAAGTGCGGCTGGGCTCAGCTTTGTGCGCCTTGGTTGTAACTGTTATCATATAACAAATTACTGGCAACCCAAACTGAAAAACGACAACGAAATCACTAAGGGGCAAGACAGATACATTTATGCACAGCCAGCAGCTGGCAACTAATTTAACTACCCAGAAATAAAATGGCATAAAATCAAATGTTAACAGATTTGTAGTTATGATTAAAGAGAGCGTCATGTCGTAGACTGCAGAGGAGCCAAGTAGGTAGGTGGCGGTACTTTATTTGCCTAATCAAGCAGTGTTTACATAGCTACAAATGTTCATGTTCAAGGACACTTGGCTGACAATTATCACAATATGCTAATGAATCCATTGATCATTTCAGACTACCATACATAGTAGATTATTGGCTGCACACAATGTCTTTTTTAGGTGGATTCCACATGAAAAAATGCTAAAAAAAACACAAAAAAAGATGAAAATATTGCACAAAAATGTCAAAAGGACTTGCTATGCATATTTTCCCTTTTTTGCAAATCCTTTTTTTTAGGGAATATGTGTTATGAAATGTGTTATGGCATTCCCAGATTTTCTTAGTTTCCGTCTCGGAAATTCCACTTGAAGTGGTTGTCCACTACAAGGACAACCCCTTCTGATTCCACATTTCTCTCCCAGGGGAAATAGAAGAGTCTATACTCACCTCCCGTCCTGGCGGTGTCGGTAATTGTGGTTCCGGGGCTCACGAGACATTGTGACATAACAAGATCTATGAGTTCAATTACTGACGACTTCTCTTGCCATCTTTGGACACAGGATCAATCAACTGGAAGTGAGCGTCAGCAACAGCATCACTTTATGTTGATTGCTCCTGTCTCTGAAGGCAGGGAGACAGAAGCCGATGAAGATTTGACAGCGGCTTGTGTGATGTCCCAATATTACATGAGCCCTGGGAATGCGATTACCGAGAGTGTTGGAACAGCACCAGCATGGGAGTTGAGTACAAGCTCTTTTATTTTACATAGAGGAGATGTGGAATTAGAAGGGGTTGTCCTAGTAGTGTGTGGCGCCCCTGAGGATCCAGTCGCCACAGGGGTGCTACACCCCTGTTAGGGTGTAGTATCCCACTCACGGGTAAGAGAAGCACAGACTGGTCCCGGGACACACAGATCACACTAGAAACCATTGTAGTGGAGTTGGGTGGTGAAGTAAGTAGTTAGAGGGAACATTTCGCAGGAGTGAGGTCAGGAAGAACACATGTAGATAACACATGTAGATGGGAAAGATCTATAACTTAGGAGAGACAGTTGTACAGCAGAAGGAGAAACAGCTGAACACCAGAGACGAGAGTGGAGCAGCTAGAATCGAGTTGGAGGGAAGCTAGAGCAAGAAAGCCTGTCACAAAAGAAATAACTTAAGTGTCCAGAGGCCAGACAAAGGAGCAGAAACAACACCTAAGTAGTTCAGAGGAAGAGAGAGAGTCCCAGAGGCACGGAAAGTAAGCAATCCACCCGTGGGTCTCATATCCATTGTCGGGCGCAGGCAAGTGGTGGGACTAGGCCACAAGGGGCACCGGTAACCCAAAAGACTAGTGAAGAAGACCAGGCTCAGGTAGCAGCTAGCAACCCGGGGGCTGCAGCATTTTTATTGTGACACGGCCGACAACCGTACACATCTGCTGAAAAGGTGGCAACCATAGGGCTAAGGGGAGACACTGCAAGAGAACCCCTAGGAAAAGCCCACAGTATATCCATTACTGTGGGCTTTTCCTAGGGGTTCCCCTGCAGTGTCTCCCCTTAGCCCTATGGTTGCCACCTTTTCAGCAGATGTGTACGGTTGTCGGCCGTGTCACAATAAAAATGCTGCAGCCCCCGGGTTGCTAGCTGCTACCTGAGCCTGGTCTTCTTCACTAGTCTTTTGGGTTCCCAGTGCCCCTTTCAGCCTAGTCCCGAACTTGCCTGCGCCCGACAATGGATAATGGATATGGCTCAGAGCTCTGTGTGGCAAGGCGCAAGGCAGGACTGGCGTGGCAAGCGCTGTGTGAAACTACCTGAAAAGGAGAGAGAAGGGTGTGACAGGGTGTGCGACATAGCAGGAAGGGACACCAGGCCGATGATCAATCCAACGAGATTTATTGAACAGGGAAAATGGAACCGCACAAATGAAGACAATTCTGCTGAGTCTGTAAGAAGTCCACAAACAAGGAGCAGTTCCGGGGGCGTCACCCGGCAATCCTGACGCCAGGTTAACGGAAGAAATAATCCAGATAAAGTCCACTGGATCCAACCAAGGAAGGACACTGTACAATCCCACGGACACCAAGATCTCGCCTCAGCTAAGATCTCGGTCTCTTCCACCTCCGCCTTTCAACTAACTGACTGATCCTAAACATGAGTCTATTGTCTGGACTCCTGAGATCAGCCCATGTATAGGGGGGTTCACACCTACTATTGAATGGTTTGCTCCAGTCAGAAGATTCTAGTAGCTTCTGGCTCCATTCTGTCTAGCAATTTGTATATTGGCTGGGTCTCCTGCGGAGAAGAGCAAATACACAATCTGCCACCAGAAGTAGTACATGGGAGATGGCCAGAGGTTACATTACAATACATGAAATTGCATAGGATGCATGAATACAGGACAGAGAAAAGTATACACCATTACAAAGGGGTGCTGGTTATGTACCATCCTACTACCAGGGAGTAGCTGGATCCCTGCCTCCAGGAACCCAGTGACAGATTCCCTTTAACCCCTTCATGACCAAGGACATAAATGTATATCCTTGGTTGCCTCCCTTCCTTTGATGTGAGCTCACATTATTCCCTGCATATGTGGGTTGATCTGATTAGCCAACATTTGCAGATAACAACTAATCTCTGATCCACCCGCACCTGTTTACCCTTTAGATTGAGGTGTCAAACTCTGACAGTGCAATCTAACGGTGCCTTCACATTGCGGGTCAGATCCTATCCGAGGCTGTCAGGATGAACCTGACAGCCCCGGATCGGATCAGCACACAGAACCGGAGGGCTGATATGCCCTCCGGTCCAGTGTGCTGCCACACACAGCTGGTACCACTGATGAATCAAGACCGCGGCTGGCAGGGAGCTAGCCGTGGTCCTGAAACAACTGCGGCGTGCAGCTGCAGGAGTCCGGTTACCGGATCCAGGAGGATCCGGGCGAATCCGGGAGAATCCGGAAATTGGCAATTAGAGGAGATGTTCTCCTCTCGTACCCAAAAACGCTGAAAGCAGCGTTTTTGTGTCCATGACAGAATTCTGAATTCTCCGGATTGTCCCGAACAGATAGAAATAGGCTTCTATCCGGCCCCATAGTATACTATGGGCCAAATTCTGGTCAAGGGCTGTCCGGTTTACACGGACAGCCTCGGATCGGATGTGACCCGCAATGTGAAGCCAGCCTAACATTTGGCAGTGGTGAAAACGTTATTCCCCGCTGCCATCGGTGACACCTTTAACAGGAGCACAGAGACGTGCACCAGCATAGCTCTGTCATGCAGGAGCGATTGGACACTGCAGTGTTGAGACGCCCTACGGTGCCCAGTAAATTAAAGAAAAAGTGAAAAAAAGTTTAAAAAAAAAAACATAAGTTCAAATTGCCCCCTTTTGCCACATTGAAAATAAAACTATAAAAAAAATACACATATTTGGTATTGCCGCATTGAGAAATGCCTGATCTATCAAAATATAAGTCAATCAATGTGATCTGTAAACTGCGTTACGGAAAAAAGTCTAAGCACTAAAATTAAGTTTTTTGTCACTGCAACATTGCAATAAAATGTATTAACAGGCGACCAAAACACCGCATCTGTTCAAAAATAGTATAATTAAAAACGTCATCTAGAGACACAATAAATAAGCCATCACACAGCCCCAGATCCGAAAAAAATGACAACAAAATGGCGACAAAAGCGCAATTCTTTCTCACAAACTTCAGAATTTTTTTTCACCACTTACCGTATATACTCGTGTATAAGCCGACCCGTGTATAAGCCGACCCCCCTACTTTTGCCCCCAAAATCTGGGAAAACCTATTGACTGATGTATAAGCCTAGGGTGGACCCCAGCACAGGTATACAGCCCCCAGCAGTGTGGTATACAGCAGCCTCCCCAGTGGTATATACAGGCCCCAGGAGTGTTACAGCAGCAGCCCCAGTGGTATATACAGCAGCAGCCCCAGAGGTATATACAGCAGCCCCAGTGGTAGTATACAGCAGCCCCAGAGGTATATACAGCAGCCCCAGAGGTAGTATACAGCAGCCCCAGAGGTATATACAGCAGCCCCAGAGGTAGTATACAGCAGCCCCAGAGGTATATACAGCAGCCCCAGTGGTAGTATACAGCAGCCCCAGAGGTATATACAGCAGCCCCAGAGGTAGTATACAGCAGCCCCAGAGGTATATACAGCAGCCCCAGAGGTAGTATACAGCAGCCCCAGAGGTATATACAGCAGCCCCAGTGGTAGTATACAGCAGCCCCAGAGGTATATACAGCAGCCCCAGTGGTAGTATACAGCAGCCCCAGAGGTATATACAGCAGCCCCAGTGGTAGTATACAGCAGCCCCAGTGGTAGTATACAGCAGCCCCAGAGGTATATACAGCAGCCCCAGAGGTAGTATACAGCAGCCCCAGAGGTATATACAGCATCCCCAGAGGTAGTATACAGTAGCCCCAGAGGTATATACAGCAGCCCCAGTGGTAGTATACAGCAGCCTCAGAGGTATATACAGCAGCCCCAGTGGTAGTATACAGCAGCCCCAGTGGTAGTATACAGCAGCCTCAGAGGTATATACAGCAGCCCCAGTGGTAGTATACAGCAGCCCGAGAGGTATATACAGCAGCCCCAGTGGTAGTATACAGCAGCCCCAGTGGTAGTATACAGCAGCCCCAGAGGTATATACAGCAGCCCCAGAGGTAGTATACAGCAGCCCCAGAGGTAGTATACAGCAGCCCCAGAGGTATATACAGCAGCCCCAGTGGTAGTATACAGCAGCCCTAGAGGTATATACAGCAGCCCCAGTGGTAGTATACAGCAGCCCCAGGAGGTATATACAGCAGCCCCAGAGGTAGTATACAGCAGCCCCAGAGGTAGTATACAGCAGCCCCAGAGGTATACAGGCCCCCCCCATGCTCCGCAAACCTGTAAAGTAAGATGATTATACTTATCACTGTCCCGCTGCCGTTGTCCATCCGCTGCCATCGCGCTCCTCCGTCTTCATCCAGCGTCTTCCGGCTTCCTGTGGTCGGCGCAGGCAATGACGTCATTGCCTGCGCCAACAGGAAGCCGGAAGAAGACAGATGAAGCCGGAGGAGCGCGATGGCAGCGGCGGGACAGCGGCAGCGGGACAGTGATAAGTATAATCATCTTACTTTACAGGTTTGCGGAGCATGGGGGGCCCCTGGATACTGATGGGGGGGCCTGTATACCTCTGGGGGGGGCGCCCGTGTAGTGACTCGCGTATAAGCCGAGGGGGGACTTTTCAGCCCAATTTTTGGGCTGAAAAACTCGGCTTATACGCGAGTATATACGGTACATAAAATTAAAACTATACATGTTTGGTATCTACAAAATCACACCGACCCGAGGCATCACACCGATATGTCAGTTTTACCATATAGTGAACATGATAAATAAAAAACTCCAAAAACCATTGTGAAATGTCACTTTTTTTTTTGCAATTTCACCGTCTTTAGAATTTCTCCTCTGTTTTTCAGTAAAATAAATTATGTCATTCGAAAGTACAACTTGTCTCGCAAAAAAAAAAGCCCTCATATGTCTAAATTGACGGAACAATAAAAAAGTTATGGCTCTTGGAAGAAGGCAGGTGCGTGATGGGCCGGGAGGCAAGGGGATGCATGCCCCCCGGGCCAACCCCCAAATGGCTGTTTTTAGGATGCACTTGCCAAAACTTTCCTGGCAGCCAGGAGGCTGAGTTTCTCTTCATCTTGCATTCAAATGTGGACGTGAATACTTTCGGATGCATGATTACCAGGTCTTGGGCAGCCACAGAGCAGTCCGGGGTGAAGGCGTTAAAACTGATTTTTTTTTTTATATTGTTAATTTGCTTCCAAATTGCAAATATACATTGACAGATTCCTCTTAAAAATATATCAGTATGCAGGGGTGCCTCCGGGAAATGGTTCCAGATAAAAAAAGATCTCCTATATGGACAAATTTCAATAACAAGAAATTAATAAAAATCTAATCAACACAGAATTATAGAAAATAAAGAAAACAAAAACTCTACAATTCTAGATGTTTTGAAGATAGCAGTGTAGCACCTGGAGCTGTAGACTATTACATTTTGCTAATCATAAAGTGGCGTTCGATGACTCTGACCCCACAGAACAATATCAGATATATTAAACTGTAGATTTTCTTAATGTTGGGAACACAACAGTTTAGCGGAATTTTTTTCGCCTCCTCAACCACTTCTCGATTTACAGGGTTTATTGCAACCTTTATCCTCAATAAGTATCTCTGGTGGAGAATAAAAATAGGATTAGGAATCAGTCTAGCAATAATGTTACAGTAGAGAATTGCATCTTTATCTTCCTACTAAAGCTAATGGTAAAATTTCATTTTTCTCGCATAGATGTCACCCGCTGGACAGAACGCTGGTTCCTGTTTTGGATACCATAAATATTTGAACAAAATAAAAGTATCCGTATCCGTAAAAATGGAACAAAGTCACACAAAAAATCACAAATTTAATAGGCTCATGTGGATATTTGGCTTTTTCCCATGGTCATACCCCATAAGACTTGATTATATCGTTGTATAGTAGCGGTAGTTTTTGTGCTGCTCTAATAGCGCAGTGAAATCGAGAAATCAGGAGCCTCTGGCAGTGGAGAGATTGAGGCAGCGGTAACATAATAACTGTTGTGCTGTCATAGCAAACATGATTGGTATATTAGGTTCCATGGTTATATTAGATTAATGCTGCATTATTAGGTTTGCAAACTGATTGCAGTACATTAGAATCACAGAGGGAGACTCAGGAGCTATAATACTCCGTATCAACAGAGATCATTATTACACAGGGTTCGAGCTAGTGAACCGTACACTCAGACCCAGCATTATGGCTATTATTCACTGTTCTAAAAGTGCATTTAACACTTTAGTAAGAATTTGTTTCCTAAAGTTTTCTTAATAGGTGAAGAAACAGCAGATTCTGAAGCAAAAATGCTGGCCAAGTGCTCAAAAGACACCAAAGTGTCTTCTAAGCGTCCATTAGTTACTGTTGTTAAAGTTTTTGTTCTTGGATCATGTGGAGTCATAAGGTACCTTTACACGCCGCCACTGTGCCTAGCAACCAGCATCAACCGTACGTGCACGCGCACGTTTTTGATGGTTGGTACCGATCGCCGATGCCGCATGTACACGCCGCCATTGCGTTGTCAACTGAAGGTATCGTGGTTCCCCGGAAGTTCCCACAGATCCTGCGGATAACTGCCTGTTGAATCCCGTCGCCCCTTCACACGCCGCAATCAGTAGAGGAATGTGGGCGCACATGTTCAAAACATAGGCGTGACGGAGTTGTGTATTCCATGACGTTAACATGGTGATTGGACAACGCAATAGCGTCATGATTGGCCAACCTGCACAGGAAGGCTGGCTAATACATGACGCCATTGCAATTGTGTAGTGTGAATGGTCAGCTCTTTAAATATGGCGCTCTGTGATGGGACAGCCAATGGTAACACAGTAGCCGACACCAATCATTGCTGATGGGGCGCGGTATCCAGCACGCTGTGGCACGCCCCGACAAAATCACTAGGTGACGCAGATTCCATCCCTGTGCCCCGTTTAGACACCACTACCATGGCAATTGTGCCTTTGTGTTGCCTTGGATTTTTGAACACGGCTCGGAAACAGGTATCTGATTCAACTGCGGGAAACCTGATCACTTTCCCAATTTACACGCCACCACTTCATAGAAATATCAAGGCAACAGGCACAAAAATCTCCATTGCCAGGCAGTTGCTACCACGCAGTGGCGGCGTGTAAAGGTACCTTAATAGGGGTAAGGTACCACCTAGTGTACACTTTGTAATATGTCTCTATCAAAGACATACATGGAATAGACTTATATACTTATATAGTGTCTGTCAGCCATATCCTCTTTCTTCTCCTCTCGCTACCTAAAACTCAATGTAGACAAAACCGAACTCATCATCTTTCATCCATCCCATCTTTCATCTTCACCACCTGATCTATCTATTATGATAAATGGCATCATGCTCTCTCCCACACTTCAAATTCGCTGCCTTGGAGTGACTCTCGACTCTGCCTTGTCCTTCAAACCACACATCCAAACTCTCGCCACCTCCTGTCGCCTCCAGCTCAAGAATATTTCCAGAATCCGTCCTTTCCTCAGGCCTCAATCTACTAAAATTCTTGTACGTGCCCTCATCATCTCCCGCCTTGACTACTGCAACATTCTACCTCTGTGGCCTCCCTGCTAACACTCTTGCACCTCTACAGTTTGTCCTCAACTCTGCTGCCTGACTAATCCACCTCTCTCCTCGCTACTCCCCTGTTTCACCCCTCTACAAATCTCTCCACTGACTACAAATTCCCCAACTAATCTA
This sequence comes from Allobates femoralis, assembly GCA_033576535.1. NCBI lineage: Eukaryota > Metazoa > Chordata > Amphibia > Anura > Aromobatidae > Allobates > Allobates femoralis. The sequence continues at coordinate 43,377,991 of JARQOC010000008.1, read as the reverse complement.
GTTCAAGCTACTTACACTGACCTACAAAGCCATCCATAAACTGTCTCCTCCCTACATCTCTGAACTAATCTCACACTATCTTCCCTCACGTAATCTTTGATCCTCCCAAGACCTCCTCCTCTCCTTCACAGTTGTCCGCTCCTCACAAATGCCTCCAAGACTTCTCACGAATATCCCCCATCCTCTGGAATTCTGTGCCCGAACACGTCAGATTATCCATCACGCTTGGATCCTTCAGGCAGAACTTAAAAACCTATCTCTTCAGGAAAGCTTACAGCCTGCAATGATCGAGCCGCCGCCCCACCGCGTCCGTAGCTGCTGCCCCACCGTCACCGAGCTACCGCCTCTCCACCACCAGATCTGCTGCAACCCGGACCTACTGTCTCCTCCCCATTGCCCTGTAGAATGTAAGCCCACGAGGGCAGGGTCTTTTCCCCTCTGTACCAGTCTGCCATTGTTAATTAGTTTACTGTAAGCCATATCTATAATTTTGTATGTAACACCATCTCATGTACAGCACCATGGAATTAATGGTGCTATATAAATAAATAATAATAATATACGTATTCTAAGATTTTTTGCATTTCTTCAATCGAGATTTTAACATGTAATTCTCTCTCCCATGCTTCAATATACGATGACTTAGTTAAAGAGTTGTCTTGATTGATTTGGATATAGATGGCACCTTTTTTCCAAAAGAGTTGATTCCTGGGATACTGGAAGATTTGAATTATATTTTTTGGTAGGAAGAGGTTTACATTGCGTTTCTCAAATAACTCTCCTCGTATACGTCGCCATGTATTAATTTCTATGTCTTGAAGGCCATATCTCTTTTGTAAAACTTGAAATGGAACAGGATATTTTTCTCATCAATAATGTCCGAGACGTTCCGAGCTCCAGCCGCCTTTCAAGTATCAATATTTATTTGAGCGGAAAGATGTCTCAAGATGTCTATATGCAAAAGAAATAGAAGAGGTGCAATGAGAAGCACCTATGAGCTAATTACAGGGGCTTGTGGTGGGTTATTTAACCGCTCACCTTTCTGTGTTGTGTGCCTCCACCTGAGGAAGACAGCTGCAAGTCTGTCGAAACGCGTCGTGGGATATAGGGGAACCCTAATAAAGATTTGGATGCTTTAATTTCCTTAGTACTCCATCCTTCCTTAGCGCTCCGAATAGACAGCTTTTGTATTTTCTATATTCAAGATGTCTATAGACATCCAGGACGGAGGTGCTGTTGGATGACTCCTACGCGACTTCTCAAGAAGTACCTTCCAGGAGTGGATGGCCGCCCTCACAATAACAGCTAGAATTAATAATAAAATATTTATTCATTTGTATAGCACTATTAATTCCATAGCACTTTACATACATCAGTAATGCTGTCTCTCTTGGAGCTCACAATCTAAATATCCTATCAGTATGTCTTTACAATGTGGGAGGAAACTGGAGTGCCCAGAGAAAACCCACACAAACACAGGGAGAACATACAAACTCCTTGCAGATGTTTTCCTTAGTGTCCTTAGTAGGAATTGAACCCAGAATCTCAGGACCCCAGTGCTGCAAAGGCTGCAGTGCTAACCACATGAGCCACCATGCTGCCCTAATTAAGAACACTTCCATTGTCTTAGCAAAATGTTAGGGTACCGTCACACTTGGCGACGCTCCAGTGATGCCGACGATTCGACATGGTAAGGATCGCTGGTGCATCGCTACATGGTCGGTGGTGAGATGTCAAACAGTCAGATCTCACCACCGAAGCAGCAATGATATGGAATGATACGGCGGTCGTTGGGACCGGGTCTCTCAGACCTGTAGTATTGAGGTCGTTGGTCATTGTCCCTGTCAAACACACCGATGCATCCTGGCCAGCAGAAAACTGACAATCAAAAAATGGTTCAGGACGATCCACCACGATCGGCGATCTCACAGCAGGGGCCTGGTCGCTGCTGCGTGTCAATCATAGCGAGGTCGCTGTTGTGTCACAAAACCTGTGACGCAACAGCGATCTCACTAGCGATCTCACTAACGATCTCGCTCAGTATGACGGGGGCTTTAGAGTATGTGCAAAATATGTATTTGTCATGCAAATGAACCTGCCAAATGCTGAATTTTTCTTCCCAAAAGACCCCGTCACACATAATGAGATCATTAGTGAGATCGTTGTAACGTCACAGGTTTTGTGACATAACAGCGATCTCGCTAACTATCTCGTTATGTGTGACACTTAGCAGCGATCAGGCCCCTGCTGTGAGATCGCTGATCATTACAAAGTGCTCTGGGTCATTTTTTGATCGTTGGTCTCTTGATGGTCAGCACGCATCGCTGCATGTGACAGCAAAAGACCAACGATCAGCGATCTCACAGACTGATAACCATGGTAAACAGCGGATATCTTGGCAGCGCGCGATGCCTGAGATGTAACCTGAAAAAGCACAATAAAGCCGGTATGTAAAAAAGATCTCCTGAGTGCCGCAGCTCTCCTCACTTTTTGTTTACAAGATTAACCCTTCAGCTGAGCAACAGGATTTCACTAACGCCGCTGTACGACACGAGAGACTCTAAGCAGGTCAGTGCCCGGTTCCTTCTCCACTTACCATATGCCAAAACCAAAGGTTTGCGTAGGGGTTGGGACAGAGTGGAAGACCTCACCCACAGACCAGCCCCAATGGGCAACAACCAGGAAGTGGATCTCTTCATTAAAGGTATCTGTTGAATCAGTATTATAGCGATATTATGGCCATGTCGTCACTATAACATTTTAGTGAAAAGTCAGTCCGGAAGGGGAATAAAGCACATGTCTCTGATAAGATATATTACAAAGTTTTCAATTGATTTATGAAAATATATTAATACAGTCCTATTTAAATAACGCTCAAGGCACCTACATAGTGCACCAGTACTGAAGCCGTTCATAGACTGAATAGTAGCCCTGGTCCCTCATATCCTTATGCAGATATGATAAAACTTAGAGGTTTTGCACTACTACTAATGCTTTCTAACTTATACTTTCTTAATATACTTCTGCTACCTACTCTGTTCCTGTAAGCTTATCTCTTAGGGGCCCTTTACACACGGCTACATTTGTAGCTTGTCACCAGGTAACTTACTGGTTGCAGTGAAATCATGGATACATGATTCTATCTTGTTGCTGTGTACAAATGGAATCATGTATCCATGATTTTACTGCAACCAGTAAGTTACCTGGTGACAAGCTACAAATGTAGCTGTGTGTAAAGGTACCCTTAGAGGCTTGTAAATACCTTTTATTGTTATGACATTCATATTTCCAGGCTGAAGACTGGAATCGGACCAATAGAGCAGGGCACATCACTAGTGGGTGCGGGACTGCCTCTCTGTGGGTGACAGCAGTCTGGGCACGCATGCCCTAATCAAGACTTTCTCCCCTCTTAGTCCCCACCAGTGACGCACTCTACTCAGTTGGCCCGATTCCGGTCTGCAGCCTGGAAGAAGCAAAAATACAACAATAATAAAGTTATTTACGCTCAACAGAAATATAAGATTACAGGAGCAGGGTAGGTAGCAGAAGTATGTTGAGAAAGTGTTAGTTAGGAGGAGTTTGGACAAAAGAAAGAGGATCACATTAGTAGAGGAAAACCTCTTTATAAATTTTAATAAACTTCTATGAATTTTCTTAATCTATCATTCAAATATAAAATGAAATTAAAAGTTGGGTAAATTATTTTATTCCATATTGCACTGCTTTTTTAAGTTTTTAATTTTAGCCTTAGCTTTCCATAAAAAAAATTACCGTATATACTCGTGTGGCGCCCCTCTGGTTAGGCGCCACAGAGAGGTATTACACGCTGACAATAAATGTGTTATCTCTGTAAGTTGTCGGCTTAGGGTTTAACCTGTGGAGTCTCAAGTTACATACACACACCCAGGACTAGGCCACCTAGTATAGGGGGACTGGTTATTTAGTAGGTCCCAAAAGTGGGTGGAGCCCAGGCTAGAGTGGAAAAACCAGGAAGTTAGGAGAGTTTTACCTCAGACAGTGCTGGGAAGGCAGTCAGGAAGGACGTGCCTGACAGTGCTCTGACAAGAGGGATCCCCATCTCTAAGAGAGGGCCCAGGACAGAAGGGGATGGACCAGAACCGGTTGGAGCTGGCTGGTTCAGTCCGGGGAAACACCGGCAACATGCAAAGCTGAGGAGGTCAGTAGTTTACCTCTGGCCACAAACCGACGAGCTGCGGGCCCATCATCAACGGGTTGCCGTTAGCGCCACAAAGGCATCTCACCCCGCAGGGCTGAAACCGGTTCAGGACACCATAGGTAACGGGCCAAATTCCGGTGGAGGGAGAGATAGTGCGTTCCAGCTGCTCCCGTCCGTACCGATAAGGAATCTACCTTACCTACTAGCTACAGACCGTGGGACTGGCGGGAGAGCTCTGCGAGGGTGATAAAGACAGAGAATGACAGATTAGACCCCGAAAGACTTGAGAAGGAACATCTAGAGACTCCATAAGGGGGACCCTGGACCGGCAACAGTCACCCGGTAAACCAGACTGTACCGTGTATCGTTTAACATCTGCCGGTACCCAGTAAAGTGGAGTTAGAGTTGAATTGGTCTCTGTCATTCTTCTCGCCGGTGCCTAGAGGGCTCCAATACCATCAGCAGCATCTCACCGGAGGGGTAAGAACTGCAACAGCTACTCCCCTCATCCCCCTTATCCTCCTCCATCACCGCTGCCCTGAGGTAAAAGCTCCACCTGTGTGGAGCTGTACCACACTCTGCTGCACCCATCATCACCTCAGAGGCCAGCTTGCAGCGCCGGTACCTATATTACCAGGAACTACAGGTGGCGTCACGTATCCATTGTAAATATTCCCTCCCCACCATCTAACAAATGATAACCAGGGCACGGAATTGGGAACCCGACTACCCGTGATTGCCCATCCAAGAAGCCATCAGTCCTGGTGTCCGAGTACCCCTTGCCTTGAGCTCATCACTCGAGTATAAGCCGAGTTTTTCAGCACAAAAATTGTGCTGAAGAGTGCCCCCCTCGGCTTATACTCGAGTCATACACTTGCTGTGGGGTGGGGGGGATGGTTACCGGGGGCTGGAGGAGGCAAGGGGAGGCTGCAGAGTGAGCAGAGAGGTCACGTGGGGCTGCTCATTACTGTAATGAATATGCACTGCATTGCCCTGTCCATCAGCGGCAGGGGGAAAGGTACATATTACATTACTGTCCCTCCCATCACAATATATGCCTCTCATGCTGCCGCTCACTATAAAATAATAAACCGATCTCACCTATCCGATGCTTCTCTCCCGGCTACGTGCATCCTCCCTCTGACTTCCTGCATCTAAAGCAAGGTTTTTGTATTACCGGGATTTCTCCGTGCTGACCTCAGTAGACAATTTTGATTTTATTCTTTATTCACCACACACACCAAACAAAAGGAAGCCGATGCGTTTCATAGCCATATGGCCACTTGCTTTCTTATCCTGGACGGGATCTGCAGCGACCCTTTAAGTTTACACAACCTTTCACAACCTGAGTAGGTGAGTGGATTACTGCGATATTAACCCTGGTATGCACATTATTGTTCTATTGTGCGCTCCCCCACCCCTTATATATTTTCCTGCATCTAAAGTCATGTGACTGGAGCCGCTATGATGTCATCGCTATGAGCCCCGGTCACATGACTTCAGAAGCAGGAAGACCAGAGATAGGATGCACGGAGCCAGCAGAGAAGCATTGGATAGGTGAGATTGGTTTATTATTTTATAGTGATCGGCAGCATGGGGGCATATATTGTGATTGGGGTGTACAATGATGGAAGCACTGTATACTAGGGATGGGGGCTATATACAAGTGATGGGGAGGGTATATGCAATGAATGGGGGTATGTGCATCGATGGGGGGTATGTGCAATGATGGCGGCACAGTATACAAGTGATGGGATGGTGCAATGATGGGGGCGCTGTATACTAGGGATGGGGGCTATATACAAGTAATGGGGGTGTGCAATGATGGGGGTTATATAGAATGAGGGGGGCTATGCACCAGGGATGGTTGTGTGTGCAATGATGGGGTTCTATATTCCAGGGATGGGGGTCTATATACCAGTGATGGGGGTCTATATACCAGTGACGGGGGCTATATACCAGTGATGGGGACATATACCAGTGATGCAGGCTATATACCAGTGATGGGGGCTATATACCAGTGATGGAGGCTATATACCAGTGATGGGGGGTTATATACCAAAATGGCGGTCTGCTGCATTTTCCACCCTAGGCTTATACTCGAGTCAATCGGTTTCCACACTTTTGGGGTAAAATTAGGGGCCTCGGCTTATACATGGGTCGGCTTATACTCGAGTATATATGGGAAACGCCTTAAAAACCAAAAACAAAGAAATGTAATAGTTAAGTGAGACAAAATTGCATTCACCTTTAGCCTGTGATACACCATCACTGACACTGAACAAGGTTTTTGAGGTCTGCCTTGAGAATAATAAATTGGTAGCATAAGACAGACTTATATCTCTTATATAAAAAGAACGTTTAGCCCAAAGGTCTTTCCTTTAGTATAAAACCTCACCAAGGGCCAGGTCTGGGCTGTACAGATGGAGGATAACACGTAAACCTTATCAGTTTATTGATATTAGTGGTGACATCCCATCAGCTTTTACTCCCACCACCTGAAAACAACATTACAGAATTTAATCATACAAAGTCACAGACAATTATCCGCTGGCGATACTACGTATATGGAATGAAATGCATCCTCTGATGCTAGTCACTACTTATGGGTAATTCTGATGGTGAGATAGTCAGGAAACCTGAGGTCAGGTATCAGAAGAACTTGTAGTAGATCCAAGGAGTTTATAGAGGCGTAGTCAGATAATGGTCCTGGGTCAGGTTTGCAGGAAGGCATGTAATGTGTAAAGGGAATCAACTGAGAAATAGTCAGGTAACAACCTGGAATCAGCTTTCCACGAATGCATGTAGTGAGTGAAGGAAGTCATCTGAGTTGTAGTCAGGTAGTGGTCTAGTTTCAAAACACCAGGAGATCACGTCAAGTGCACAGAGCAAGTTGAGGCGTAGTTAGGCAACAGCCCAGGGTAAGCAAACAATCATCAAAAGAGCTAGACAGACACAGCAGTGCACGCCAACAGCACCACTCACATAGAATGTATTAGCGGGAGAGTTCTGGGAAAAGTTACTCAGTAAAGTAGCTGATCAATCACTGGAAAGATGGACACCTAAGCAATCTAGCACCTTCCAGAACCAGAAATAAGGACTAAGCTGAAGATCAGCATACTGACAGCCAATTACACTCAGATACCAGTCACAGCATAATCTCTATAGCGTCCTAGATGTGCTGCGTGGAGGGATCGTAACATATCCTATGTAAAAATGAACAATCAGGTTTATTGATATAACTCACTTTGGCTTTTACAATTAAGCCTTTGTCAGATATCCATAGGATTGGTCATTAATATCGGATTGGTGGGAGTCCTTATACCCAAGACCTCCACTGTTATAAGCTTCTGCAGAGGCCAGATGTATACACATGGAATGGAATTTTTGTGATCTGCCCTGCAGTACTCAAGAACGGCCACCATACACTGGAGCCCAACTTCTGTTCGCCATCAGAGCTTGTAACAGATAATTGGTGGGGATTCTGGGTGTAAAAGCCTGACCAATCTAATACTGAACAATATATTATGACTCTATTATTGCTTTAATGCCAAAAAAGTTTGTACCTGGCTTCTTCAAACCCAGACAGATACCATGTTCATACCAAGCAATGGAGCAATTTTTAATAAGTTTAAGATGCACATTTACAAATAATATAACATATTTGTTTCATTAAAGGGGTTGTCCGTACTTTTGCTATAATTCATATGTGTATCTAGCTTGCAAAATGTTGACAGTTTGTAATATACATGCTGTCAACATTTTGCATAGTCACCTAGATATCACATATTTGCGGCAGCCAGGGAACGTCCAGGGGGCGTGTTTGTATTTGAGCTTGCATGAAAATGGGAAACTAATAGTTTCCTCTCATTCTCCAACAAACACGCCCCCTCTTCCACTCTACACTATGGCTAGCCACCCCAGGGCTCCTACAGCCTAACCCCTCCCCAGTCTCAGTATGGCCAGCCACCCCCAGGACTCCTACAGCCCGCCCCAGCCCCAAATGTCACCACCAACCCCCATTGTACAAAGCAGTCCCCTGATCCCCTGCTGTGCTGTAGAGCCCGATGCTTCTCTCTCCATACCTCCCATACCATAGAGCACAGAGCCAGTGGCTGCGGTTCAGCGAGGACGGCTCCACCAGCTCTGTGCTCTATGGTACTGGAGGTATGGAGAGAGAAGCAACGTGCTCCACAGCAGAGTCCCGGGCTGCAGAGTGCAAACCTCGACTCCCCTGCACAGAGCCCACAGAGTGAGCACACACACATGCAGTGGTCCCCACTGCACTGACACAATGTGCCAAATTACCTTCACAGCAGCAGATTTGGCAGAGTGTTTCAGTGGAGCAGGAGACCACTGTGTACAATTGTGGTGGGTGGTAACATTAGGGGCTGGGGCGGGCTGTTGGAGCCCTGGGGGTGGCCGGTGAGCCATCCACCCATGTGCCCATATCTTTACTAAAGCAGAGGGGTAGGGCGAGAACCAGGGGCCCATTCTTGAAAGGTGGCGAGGAGACTCCAAGCTCCAACCACGGAACTTGGTTTGCCATGAGATCTTAAGGAACTGTGGCCAACTCCCGGCACATCCACTGAGAAGGCAGCCATGCTAGAGCCAGGAGACACTGCATGTCACCCAACAAAGGCCCGCGGCTGCTGGATTGCGGCTCTGTGCGTGGAGGCACATGCAGGAAGGAGAAGAACAGGCAGCGCTGAGGAAGAGAGGCCCATGAGAAAAGGCACACGAAAAGGGTGAACTGGACAAGCCATCCTGGTTGCTAAAGACTACCCGGACCGCCCCTGTACTTGTGCTGTAAATTGAAGAGAGCTCAGTAAATCGGGTTTGGAACTCAGCATTTAGTCAGACTGTTTATTTCCCGCCTGAGGAGCATTTGACTTAAACGCCACATAGGCAGCTGGAGCCTGCCTGAGAGTTGCCCCGATCTCGCCCTGCAGCCAGCTCAGCCCCGATGGCCCCCCAAGGACCCTAACAACCCCTTACTCCAGATGCCCTGGGGACCCCACTCCACCCGTGGGAATCAACACCATCCTAGCTGCCATTCCACCTTCCTTAGAAGTCCCGGCCTGCAGCCGTGGTTATAGACAGCCGCATACCAACAAACACCCCCAAATCCCCTTTACTCCAAAAACTGTTTCCCCTTTTTACTGACCGCCCATCCTCGGTGGCCACGGACTGAGTCACGCCACCGTGACAGCCCCAAGATGCTCGAGGATGTCGAGAGAGGACTGGCTCCAAGTACCCTACAGCCACCCACTGGGGCGAGTCAGCTGGCCATAGTGTAGAGTGGGGGGGGGTGTTTGTAGGAGACTGGGAGGAAACTACCAGTTTCCCATTTCCTTGCAGGCTACAACACAAACACGCCCCTTAGACGTTCCTTGGCTGCCACAAATATGTGATATCTAGTAAACTATGCAAAATATTGACAGAATGTACATTACAAACTGTCAACATTTTGCAGCCTAAATACACATATGAATTATAGCATAAGCCCGGACAACCCCTTTAATTCACCTCAGCAGATGTGGCCTCTGTCAGGTGCCACCAGCAGGAATTAATCCACTATGGGCCAATTCGGGACCAGCAGGCCAATAAAGAGAGCTGGTTGGGGGTCAATAGGGGCTCCTGGCTCCCTATTTAAATCCTGTTTCCCATCAGTCACATATTCCAGCTGTTTTATACTATTTTATATTACATATTCATATAACAGATGCACTTTTTGAATTCTTCAGACCCCACTACGTTTTTGACCATTTCTCTGATTAACCTCTGGAAGTACTACTTTAACCCTTGGACTGTCTGACTCCCCTCTGCCTTATGTTTCTAATAGACCTCCTGGACGACCACCTGATTTTGACTTTGACTTTGTCTTTATCTCACACCACCAGTAAGCAGCCACTCCACATATGCAACCCAAAGGCCCCATCAGTAAACTTCATATATCTCACCCAAACAGATTACAGGATGTTTTCCTAGAGCAAACTTTACACAAAAAAGGGTAGGGTGAATCCATGCCCTGGACCTTAGTTAAAGTTGGCCAGGTGCATGTAATCAAGAACAACAGTGCTAGAATTTAACCCAGGCCTACCTGCTTTTGCTACATACCCCAAACCCCCCACCTCTGCTCAAAGCTGGGGGTGGGCACATCTGCCAAGAAATAGAGCCTACAGAGCTTTAAAGAGAATCTATCAGCAGGTTTTTTCTACCTCATCTGTGGGCAAAAAGACTGTGAATCCTACAATGGTAATATACTGTACATCACTGGCAGCAGCTGTTTAGACACAATCAAAGCATTTAGATTTAGTAACACAGCAGAGCTGGGAGAGCTGCCCCCGCTTATACCAGACTTGCCATAGACATTGTGCATTGACAGTGAGGTGTCAATTACAGCAGAGGGTGTGTCGGACTGCCATGCATGTGACAATGTAGTCCTGCAATGCTTCATCCTTCAGATGATAAAGCCTTTATTTTACCTAAACAATAGCACACTGCCTGATAAGAGAGCCACGGTTAATTTTTGTTTTTTTAATCCATACAGTATGATGTCCTCAGCTTACCTAGCAAAAACCTGCTGACAAAGGGTAAAAATCAACCAAACCACAAAGTGGACCAGGGAATCTTGCTTTGATTTGGCTGATTTATAACAATTTGCAAAGGAGAAAATAATTATACTATTGGTCTATAAAGCAATGCATACTAAAACTGTGATATTGGGCTTCAATATCATGCTGGATAGAAATGGTTATCCTTTGGGTTATTCATTTACCTATTGGATAGTGATGAGCGAGGAGCAAAATATTTGTAATCGCTATACTCGTAACGAGTACTTTTTAATACTCCCATATTCGTCCGAATAGTTAGTCCAATGTTAACCTCTTAACGACAGCCGTACGTCTCTAGACGTCGGCTGTCATTACCCGGTGTTTGAAGTGAGCTCCGGCGTGGAGCTCACTTCAAACCTCCCACATCTCAGCTGATCTCACTAGCTGAGATGTGGGAGTAACAGCACCAATCGGTCCCGCCATCCGATCGGTGCTGTTAACCCCTTAGATCCCGCCCTCAATCTCTGAGAGCGGGATCTAAGGGAGCCGGAGCGGGCAGCGCGCGCTTACCGGGCTCCAGGGGAGATATCGCGATAACATTGCGAGATCTCCCGTGCTGACGTGACAGGCTGGGGTCCTGGCTTGACCCCGGAGCCTGTCACTGAGCATTTCCACAACAGGTCCGCGATTCTGACAGATACAGAGGAGCTGCAGCTTCTCTGTATCTGTCAGAAGCGATCAACTGTGCAGCTGCATGCCTCTCACAGGGGCTGTGTAAAAGTAAGAATCAATAAGCAAATAAAGTTTTTACAAAGTTGAAAAAAAAAACAAAAAACATAAAACTTCAAATCACCCCCCTTTTCTCCCATCCACAATAAAAGTATTAAAAAAAAAAAAAATACACATATTTGGTATCGCCGCGTTCAGAATCGCCCGATCTATCAATATAAAAGATCAAATAATGACATCCGTAAACTGCGTAGCGCAAAAAATGGTTAAAACGCCAAAATTACGTTTTTTTGGTCACGGCAACAATGCTAAAAAATGCAATAACGGGCGATCAAAACAGGGCATCCACCCAAGTATGGTATCATTAAAAACGTCAGCTCGAGACGTAAAAAATAAGCCATCACCCAGCCCCAGATCCCGAAAAATGAGGACGCTACGGGTCGCAGAACATGGCGCAAAAAGTGCAATGTTTTTTTTTTCATGCTTTTGAATTTTTTTCCACCACCTAGATACCTATAAAGGTATACATGGTTGGTATCTACAAACTCATACTGACCCGAGGCATCACACGGTCACGTCGGTTTTACCATATAGTGAACACGGCGACTACAAAACCCAAAAAACAAACGTCTTATTGCACTTTTTTTGCAATTTCACTGCATTTAGAATTTTTTTGCAATTTCCCTGTACACTATATGGTAAAACAAATTATTGCATCTGAAAGTACAACTCGTCCCGCAAAAAACAAGCCGTCATATGTCTGTGTCGACAGAAAAATAAAAAAGTTATGGCTCTTGGAAGCCGAGGAGCGAAAAAACGAAAATGAAAAATGACAAATTTCTTCGTCACTAAGGGGTTAATTAGTGATAGGTTCCAATTACACACATCAGCCATAAATCGAGCATTTCTGGAGAGGGCAGGAGGGTGTGCTTTTTTGAGTTTTCACTGCATATAACCCTTGCTGTTCCCCCCAGTGAGAGCCTAACATTTAATCTGCTCTCACTGGGGTACCAACTCCCGTTGTGTACTGAAGGGAGCTGTCAATTTGTGTCCGATCGTTTACGATGGACACATCACTCACGAGCACCAGCGATACTCAACGAGTAAGGAGTATCACGAATACCGTGAGTGCATAGTAACGGTTACTCTCGCTCACTACTACTCTTGGACATCTATCATGCAGAATACTGAAAAATGAGACTGGGTTTAAAATCACACTCACCATGACTGATACATGTAGAACATGCAGCTGTTCGTCCAGCTCTTGCACAGGCTCTTGCAGTGTTGGGGGAGTGCTAAATGAAGTTTGTTCCCTCATGCGTAGAGATACGTGAAAGTAAAGCGTTCCATTTTCCAGCCACTTCTGGGTCCAATGTACAAGAGAAATGTCTTCAATAGTGCCAGACATCTCTGAAAACAAATATAAGAAAAAAAACTAAGTAAGGATATCATTTAACTGAAATATTTTACACTCTATATGATGTAATGTCTGGTAAATGCAGCCATGGCACAAATAATTTATAGGAATATAGTATAAATTAAATTAAAAATCACCATCCTCCCACCCCTCCCATCCTCCTGCATCGACCATTCCCTTGTAGCTCTATGGTAAAATCAATCTTTGGTACAGAAGAGATAAGGCAGAGAGACACACAAAGTTGTAGCTACTGCTTCTGATACAATTTCTATGGGGATGCTGGATTCACAGCAACACTGCCTTATACTGCTGCTGCTGTAATGCCCTCCATGCTGCTGCTGCTGTTACTGTGGGTGTGCCACACAGAAACTGTGGAGAAGGAGGACCTGGAGGCATTAAAAAACTAGAAATAGGGCCTGCTGAAGTATGACAATACAAGTCATATAATGGTGCGATAGTATTATTACTTGGGACGCTAGTCACTACTTATGGGTAATTCAGAAGGCAGAGTAGTCAGATAAGCCAATGTCAGGTATCAGAAGGACACAAAATGGATTCTAGGAGTATAAAGAGGTGAAGTGAGGTAATGGTCCGGAGTCTGTTTTCCATGAATGCACATAGGAACCTAGGGAGTCAACTGAGATGTGGTCAGGTAACAGTCCGGGTCAGGTTTCCAGAAAGCCATGTAGTGAATATGGGATTCAACTAAGATGTGGTCATGTACCAATCCAGGGTCAGGTTTCCGGGAAGTCACCTAGTAAATAGGGCAGTCAACTGAGACACGTCAGGTAAAGGTCCATGGTCGAAATACCAGGAGATTACCTCAAATACAGGGAGCAAGCAAGTGACAATCTGGGGACAGCAAACAAAGATCAGAACAGACACAGGTATGCAGGCCAACAGCACAGAATGTACAACTGGCTGAGTTCTGGGAGAGGCTGTTCAGTAAAGTAGCAGAGCAATCACTGGAAAGATGGAACACCTGAGTGACCCTGCACCTCCCAGAACCAGAATGGAGGACTGTGCTACAAATCAGCATACTGACAGCCCAGCATACCCAGGTACCATTCAGAGTATATTCCCTATGGCGTCCTAGACGCGTTGCGCGGAGGGATCGAGACATATCCAGTGTAGAAATGAATGATCAAGTTTATTGATACTATGCATTTCAGCGTTTTTTTGGGAGTCATCTGAAATGTAGTCATTTTGCAAGTCTGGGTCAAAACACCTGGCAATCACATCAGTTACAGGGAGAAAGCAGAGGGGTATTCAGGTTACAATCTGAAGTCAGCAAACAATGAGCAGACTTTGGACAGACACAGGTATGCAGGCCAAGAGCACCACTCCCATAGAATGTAAAACCGGCAGAGTTCTAGGAGAGGCTGTTCAGTAAGGTAACAGAGCAATCACTGAAAAGGTGGAACACCTGAGCAATCCAGCACCTCTCAGAACCAGAATGGAAGCCTGCATCACAAATCAGCATAGTGACAGCTCAGCCCACCCAAAACCAGTCAGAGCAATATCCCTATAGCAATCTAGTGGCACTGGAGGGTTTCTGACATTACTCAAGTACGTTTGCATGAGGGCTTATTCTAAAAAGTCAGGTGACATAACAGAGTAATAGTCCATAAGATAAATATTTATTGTTGTAGTATCAAAGGAGTTATCCTACTATAAACTCCTTCCCGATATGATCCTCTATAATCAAGCATAAGGTGCATGAGTACCAAGAGGGCTCACAAGTTGAGCCCACTCTAGGGCAAGCTCTTTCTGTATCAGCCTACAACAGCACCAGTCAGAGCAGGCTTCAATCACTATGGTTTACGTATTTTAGATGCCACTGTAAACTAGAGGGCCTATGCATTTTCATTTTAGGGTGTGTGCTCATGGTCTGGAGGAGCTATGTGTTGGACGCAGCTCCTCCGGACCTGAGTGAAGCCACGGGTGGCCGCAGGGATACTGCAGCCGCCCTGCATTCACCATGTGTGGCGGGTGCAGGGCGGCTTCACCTAATGGCAGCTGCTTCCGACATGAAATAAACATGCTGCGGAGCTGCGGACTGCCGGCAACCCGCACCGCAGCTCCAAACACACTGCGGGCAGGTTGCACATAGTGAGGATGGGATTTCTTGAAATGCCATCCACTATGCTAGTACTGTACTACGCTGTGCTTTGGACGCAGCCGCAAGACGCTGCATCCAAAACGCTGCGAATACTGACTGTGCGCGCGCACCCTTATAATACCATTCATCAAACAATCTACAGTTTAACGCCCCCCTCCTCAACATTGTTTGTACCCAAAAATTATACTAAAAATACTTCATCTCGTCACATAAAAAAACAAGGTAAAAATCCCATGGTATGCCAGCTGTGACCTCAGGTGAACTCATTGAAATTAATGCCAGATTACTGGATTAGGCTATGTGCACACATTTAGCACTTGGTTGGTTGCTGAAATTTCTGCAAAAAATCTGCAACTCCTGGCACAAGTTGAGATAATAGCTTCCTTGTTATTACATTAACATTTTTGGTGACTTTTGTTTCTCGGTCAATGGACATGTAGGTTTTGTATCCATCCATAGTTTCCTCATACGCTTTATATATCCTCTCTAATTCGGTCTGCTGTCGTATCATTTCATCAGATCCAGGCGGTGTCCGAGCCAGTATCACTGTGTTTGTGACACCCTCATGTTTATTGAGGTAGGCATTATAGAATTAGCAGTCTTACAAAAGGACACTACAGGCAGGGCTGTATAGTTGGTAAGCCAAACATCCGACACCGACTACCAAGTTTCCCTGTATCCAACTCTGACGCCATCAAAATGGACACCAACCCTGACTCCGACTCCATGACTTTGACTCCACAACCATGGCAGTCAAGGCAGTAAGGCAAACATCGGACTCCGACTCCACCAAAATGGACTCCAACTCCATACACAGCCCTGCCTACAGGTATTTTTTTCCAACAGGTCTTTTGAGAAGACCAACCTTATGAATGACATACTAGAAGCAACTTCTTCTCACTAGCACTAAGGTGGGAGTTCTGAGGAGGGATACAAAAAAGCCCAACAATGACATGTCATCAATGTCAACGCATAGGTGTAGTCTCATTTTGGAAACAAAGTGCAGAAAAAACGTCACTCACCGGGACTTCAAAAAGCGGTGTCCTTTATTGCAGGGTTTGCATCACAAAGTGCAGGGAGGATGTACCGAGGTGACGACGGCACCGTTTCGGGCTCTCGCCCTTCTAGTGACCCATAGAAGGGCGAGAGCCCGAAACGGTGCCGTCGTCACCTCGGTACCCCCTCCCTGCACTTTTTGATGCAAACCCTGCAATAAAGGACACCGCTTTTTGAAGTCCCGGTGAGTGCCGTGTTTTTTCTGAACTTTGTTTCTAGACTGTGTTCTTGGTCTCCCACTGGCACCCCGGGTGAAGACTGGGTCTCCAGTCCGTATTTGCCTCCTAATTTGGAGTCCCTTGTTGGTGGTGCCCTCTTTCCTTCTATACAGTTTCCTATTGTTGTAGTCTCATTTTGGCTTCCAGCAAGATATATACAGCACTCCGCAGATCCTGCCCATTCTACACTGCAAATCTAACCAGTAAATTGTGCTAAATAAACCTTAGTGGCCAATGTGAAGACAGCAATATTTATGTGATTAATGATTCATTTTACAGAACAATTTAATACTAGAAACCTAATTTAAAGGCGCCATTTTCTGATTATACTCTCCCTTGCACATCGAAAGCTTTAATGTAATATTACAAACTACTGTATTCTTTAAAAATGATGCGAGTAGTCAAAATAAAATCAGACTTTTTACATCCATCGTGTTTTCTGAGTCTTCATTCTTTGTTGAGGTGATTGTCATATTGATATAAATGTTTGTTGGTAATGATTAATATGTGCAGATGGTAGACGTATAATGTATCACCTCTTGGATCTCTTCCAGACGCCGTTTGCATATTTTAATACTCTATTATTATCTTTTATCTGTGTATCACAACCATATTTTCCATGGCTCCACAGCAAGTTCTACAGATTGAACATAATGGTGATAACGCCACAGGAACTCATATTAAGATGTTTCATCTGACAAGAGATTACAATAAAAAGGGAATAAGGCGAGTGAGACAATAGGCAGGTGTATGTCCGCAAGTCTAGAAGTTCTAGCCGTAAACAAGACATAACAGTTTTGTGAAAAGGAGATGGTTCATTAGATGTTCATTACTGAACTGTGGCTTCTAAGTACCTGAGAAGGTTGGTAAGATACATTAATGAAGAGACTGATACTTTGCATTCTGGAACATTATGGGTGGAAGAAAACCTCATCAAAGAAAGGAGTAGGATGGATATGACATTGGTGCATGTTCAAAAAAAAAAAAAAACTTCGAGATCTCGGAAAATGAAAAGAAACTAATGAAAAGGAGGTATGTATACCAAATAAGTCACATCTCTCGTTTCTTCTCAACAAATTCTAATTTCCAGGGCGACGGTGAATCTTCATCATCATGCTCACGCCAAGGTAGTATTGGTATTTGGCGCCCCTGAGGGACCCGTTGCCACAGAGGTGCTACACCTCAGCCAGAGGTGTGGTATTCCATTCTCGGGTAAGGAGGGGGTACTACGCGTACCCAAAACACCCGCATCCAACACCACACCACTCCAGGCCAGGGAATCTGGGCAAACCCTTTTAGGGAGGGCCCCATCTGAGGCTGGAGGAAGGAACTAGGTAGAGGGTGTGGGTGGAGGAAGTAGAAAAGGGAAGGACACCTGTAAGTAGAGGAAGTTGGGAGAACGTGAGGAAAACGTTAGTCAGTGAGTCAGTTAGTTAGTGGAGAGGAGTGACGTGCAGGAATTGTGAGGTGAAGTGAGAGGAGACGTCCTGGGGACTGGAGCCGGTGAGAGGCTTGTCCCAGGACCGTGGACAGAAGGGTCTGCTAGAGGGGGCAAACAGGACCGAGAAGTGGTCCCAGGGGCACGGGAAGTGGGAAACCCACCCATGGCGCCCACATCCACGCCAACAGAGTCGAGTGGAGGGATCGGGTCGCAGAGGAGACCGGACCCAGACAAGCGGAGAGACTTTAGGCCTCAACTAGCTAACCAGAGGCGGCGATATCTATATGTGCAGCAGCCAAAGCCATACATATTTACTAAAAAGGCAGCCACATAGGGCGAAGGGGACAGAGAAGACGTCACCCGACAGGGCCCGAGGCTGCTGGCTTGGGACACTGTGTGTGAGGTGCAGGGCAGAAGGGCAAGAGCCAACGCAGAGAGATGACCAAGTGAAGTACATCAGAAGGGGTCCCGGTAAAGTGCACCCAAGGTACCTGATAGTTGGCTGGACTAACGACCAGGAGGACACAGCACCCGGCTGGCTGTTGTAACCTGGAGACTGTGAGTAAAGTGTGAAGACTGCACCCTGCTGTATCCTCAGATTATTTAATGCGTCACCTGCCCTGTGCTTTAACTGATACATCATTTAAAAAGACATTGCAACTGCCCTGGGGCCACGCTTTATCCATGAAGAGCTGTAACATCTTTGCTGTGTCACCAAATGCCCCCGTGGATCTGAACCGCAGCGTCGACCATCCATTGCCAAACACCACGGGTGGTGCCACGATTCAATCCCCTATTAAATATTCCCCATTTTTAATGACATGGCCAGGGTCACGGATCCAGGTCATGCCACCGTGACATCCCCCAAAAAGAACCGACCAGCCCGGTTCCGAGTACCCACGGCCCAGGTACAGTTGGTGCCAATATGTATTTTGTTAAAAATAAGCAGGTCCAAAATAATCTCACCATTATTTGTTGGTACTGCTGCAAGTTCCTTTCATATATTTTCTCTAAATATTTATGTTCTCCTTCTCAATCAGACTGTGTTTCTCCATTAAAGTGACAAAACCTTTACTAACCTTCACTGCATGGGTCTTTCCAGGGGTGTAGCCACATTCCTCTCCCAGGGCTCCTGTGACGTTGTTACATTACACAAGCCCTATGCCCTATTCGGATGGCTCGAATATCAAGAGAAAGTGAGAGTTCTAGTTGGCTGTTTACTTCCTCCTGTTGTTTGGCACATCAGTAATTGGCCACAGGGCTTGTGTGATGTAATAATGTCATATGAGCTCCAGGAGAGTGCCAACACCTCTGGAACAGCGCCAGCACCAGAAGTGATTATAAGTGTCGATACACTCAGATTGGTAAGTCAACAACTACTATAAGTTGTTTACTCAATATTAGCCATAGTTATCTCAATTGAACACACATAAAATATTTATAGTAAAGGTCCACTTACTAGGTCCCCACAAAACCTACGAAAAAGGGAATCCTAGATCTCACTATATAGAAAGGATGTGGCTGTCAATGTGGGATATTTAGAAAGGATGTGGCTGTCAATGTGGGATATTCTAAGTAATGCAAACTATTGTTACTTACTTGTCCTTGCACTATTGGGGGCTTTCCTCCCTTCTCTTATGGTCATCTTCTTTTGCTGTAATACCTTCCGGGTTTTTCAAGTTACCCAGTAAACGTCTGATCACTCAAGGCTGACCCAAGTATGTGCTGCCTAAAATCCAGGGAAAGCTCCTTTCAGTCACCATGTGATCTATATGGGTCCTTCCACATGCCACCATCACATGCCTGATCCCTGACTGACACCTTCACTAGATCTGTCTAGTGCCAAGGTGGTGGGTACACTAGACCCCCTCTGATGTAATCAGACACAAGGATAGGTAAACAGACAAGGAACATAGACAAAAACAGATTAACAATACTTAGAAAGCTGAAGCCAAACACCAGAGTCTACAGCAGACACTGCTCCAACCAGGACTCCAGCAAAACTGCAAGGCTCCTCACTCTACCAAGGGCACTATAGGAAATAAATCTCTATCCCCGGCAACATGTGATGTATCATGTGACCCAACCTGGCTGCAATCTGAGGAAAACTGGAGCTGCCAGCAAGGAAAACTGACATTAACCCTTACTGGCACGAAAAAAAATAAATACATTTAAAATCCAGCAGATCCAGAGCTGTCATGAATCTCCTACTGACTCATGGCAGAACCAGTATGGAGTGACTATCAAAGGTTCACGTGACATCACCTATCTAATAAAGCTATAGTGATAAATTTGTACATTGAATAAATATAAGTACTGGTCAAGTCAGAACACACCTCTCAAGGACAATCACATAGTCTCTATTCTCTTCTTATCTCTTCTTTCCACAACCATACTGTGTGTAAGATTTCTCCTCCGCATCCCCCATACTATGGAACTCTTTTCCCCAACACATCAGACTCTCGCCCACAGTAGAAACCTTCAAAAGGAACCTGAAAACCAACCTCTTCCAACAAACTTAAAACCTGCAGCGATCCTCAGTCCACCAAACCGCCAAACAAACCATCCCTACCCTCTCCTAGTGTATCCTCACCCATCCCTTGTAGACAATGAGCCCTCGCGGACAGGGTCCTCTCTCCTCATCTACTGTATCCTCACACATCACTTGTAGACTGTGAGCCCTCGTGGGCAGGGTCCTCTCTTCTCACCTACTGTATCCTCTCCCATCCCTTGTAGACTGTGAGCCCTCATTGGCAGGGTCCTTCTCTTCACCTACTGTATCCTCACCCATCCTTGTAGACTGTGAGCCCTTGGGGGCAGGGTCCTCTCTCCACACCTACTATATCCTCACTCATCCCTTGTAGACTGTGAGCTCTTGTGGGCAGGGTCTTATCTCCTCACCTACTATATCCTCACTCATCCCTTGTAGACTGTGAGCCCTTGTGGGCAGGGTCCTCTCTCCTCACTTACTGTATCCTCACCCATCACTTGTAGACTGAGCCCTCGTGGGCAGGGTCCTCTCTCTCACAGACGTATCCTCACCATCACTTGTAGACTGTGAGCCCTCATAGGCAGGGTCCTCTTCTCACCTACTGTATCCTCACCCATCACTTGTAGACTGAGCCCTCGTGGCAGGGTCCTCTCTCCTCACCTACTATATCCTCACCCATCCCTTGTAGACTGTGAGCCTCATGGCAGGGTCCTCTCTCCTCACCTACTATATCCTCACCCATCCCTTGTAGACTGTGAGCCCTCGCAGGCAGGGTCCTTTCTTTTCCTGTACCAGTCTGTGCCTTGTATTATTCATGATTATTGTACTTGTCTATGTTTGCCTCTTTTCACATGTAAAGCGCCATGGAACAAATGGCGCTATAATAATAATAAATAATGATAATTCATACTTCTGTACAAATTTCTGCACAAAGTTACTAGGAAAATCTAATTTACGAATAATATTTTGCTAGTAAACCCCTTTAACTTGAAATAAAGTTTGGTTCACTATTCACATTCAAGGCCTAAATCCTCTATATTTGCTAAAAACAACTTTTTATTCACTTTTATAAAGTGGCAAAGAGCAAATATCTGAGCTGCTGCTCCCTGTTGCTCCCTCACGTTCTTCAAAAGAAGGTTCGGAGCTTGATTCAGAGCAGATTGTGGATGTAAAAACAATAATGTTGGGTAGATAAGAACACGGCTTTACCGGCTGCGCTATTTACATGGATATACAGGTAACCTACTTACTGTCTGTTTTATGTATGTCAGTTACCTAATAACCTACATTACGTTTTTCTCTCTAGTGATTTAGTTGCTTGTAATTCTACTTTAATTCTTGCTTATAATGGAAATTATGCCAAATTTCAAGGTGAGCTTGTGCCGTGCCGGTACTTATACCCATCAGCCAATCTGCACAAGCTGAGCTGCAACGAGGGGACCAATTAAGAGTGTAATGAAACAGACGCCTATTAACCCCTGAAGTACAGGACTATTTTGGGACTCGAAGACACTAAGTTTTTATTTTTGTAGCTAGGGCTTCTTTTCTGCATTATAACAGGCCAGTCTATACCTGGGGTTAAAGTGACCTAGGCTAGATTATACTCCGGGATATAAATTGGCCTAGGCCAAAATATACCCCTAAGGTCGTATTATACCCGTATTAGTAGCATTGAGTGATATACATAAGAATTATTTAATTTTTCAATATTTTATTGGGGATTCAACCTTGCCTGGTAATTTAAGGGAGAAAGATAACTGAGTAAAATCTTTAAAACTCTAGAGCAGTGTTTCGCAACTCCAGTCCTCAGGACCCACCAACAAGTCATGTTTTCAGGATTTCCTTAGTATTGCACAGGGGTTGGAATTATCCTCAGTGCAGGTGATTAAACTATCACCTGTGCAATACTAAGGAAATCCTGAAAACATGACATGTTGGTGGGTCCTGAGGACTGGAGTTGAGAAACACTACTCTAGACACATGGACTTTTATGTCTTCAACCCGAAAAACTTGAAGTTTCAAGATGTTATGAACAGTCAACTTATAAAAGTTGACTTTACATGGGGCGTTAAGTGACCAAAATGTTTATGGGTCAACTGATTGTTAGCGATTAATCACTTATCGCTCAATGCAAGGGACAACTAGCAAGGACAACAAATCACTCAATAGTCGTACCGTGTATTGGGACCTTTAGACTAGCAAGACCTTGCTATAATATATATAGGTATAGAGTTTATCCCCCAGGCTATATGGTGCGCGATCCCTACTATACCTGGGTTTCCTGTTAGATTGGTATATTCTGGCCTGGAGAGGTATAGTTTGGCTTCGGCTATTTTACACCCCTCAGTATAGTTTGGCCTAGGTCAATTTATCCTCCGGGGTATACTCTGACCTGGAGGTGTATACTTTGGCCTAAGCTATTTTACACCCTGGGATATAGTTTGGCCTAGGCTATTTTACACCTCTCAGTATAGTTTGGTCTAGGATAGTTTATCCCCAGGGTTATTCTCCGGCCTGGAGGTGTAGAGTTTGGCCAAAGCTATTTTACACCCTGAGATATAGTTTGGCCTAGGCCAGGGGTCTCAAACTCCAGGCCTCGAGGGCACACAGTGCAGGTTTTCAGGATTTCCATAGCATTTGACAGTTGGTAATCAAATGACCAACTGTCAAATTCTAAGGAAATCATGAAAACCAAACCTGCACTGTGTGCGGCCCTCGAGGCCTGGAGTTTGAGACCCCTGGCCTAGGCTATTTTAAACCCCTCTGTATGGTTTGGCCTAGGACAATTTATCCCCCAGGGTATACTCTGGCCTGGAGGTGCAGAGTTTGGCCTAAGCTATTTTATACCCTGGGATATAGTTTGGCCACGGACAGATAATCCCCGGGGTATACTCTGGCTTGGGCAAAACTATACCCAGGCTTAAAAAATTGCAGATATATACTGGGCACTGCTGTTTTGCAGGGACCGGTGCTACTTGCATATGTAAGGGTGCGAGTAAAGCAGGTTCATGTGCCCAGGTGCACGCTTATTAGACAGCAAATAGCAGTAGATAAGAAACTAGGTCTGTAGAAGGGGCAGATGCTCCGAAACGGAATCCGTCACCTGTGTGTCTCCCCACTCCCTCCCCCATCGCAGAGAAACCATGTAAAGAGGACTCTGAAATAAAAAAGAAAAAAGCTTTGCTCGGTGAGTGCCGCATTTTTTTCTTATCTACTGCTATACCCAGGCTTAATCTGGGAAGGAATTGTATGGTGTGGTATATGGGGTACAAAGATAGTGGGGCCATTCTTCATCAATGGAAACCTCAATGCCACTGGATAGCTGAAATTGCTACATGATTCAGATATCCAGTGGCATTGAGGTTTCCATTGATGAAGAATGGCCCCACGATCTTTGTACCCCATATACCGCACCATACCATCAATTTTTGTGTTCCAGCAGTCTTGGAGGGATCTATCCACTGTGAGTTAGTGTCAGACCAATAGCGGTGATTTTGTTTGTTAACTTCACCATTCACAAAATGTTTGCCTCATCACTGATCTGAAGACAATTGTCTATACTGTGAAGATACGGGATGTGCAGCATCTGAAACACCGGATCCTGGAGGCCTGTGCTGCATTTCTTCTGCGGCGTTGCTATCAGTGTGTCAAGAGTGGGAGAAGAGGGTTGTATTGACAATCCAACACAATGGGCAGCACTGTGAACACATTTTATAAGTGGTCATAAACTTGTAAATAATTTATAAAAGAATAAAGTTACGTTAAAACCAAGCACACTATTTTTTTTCTTAAGAAATTCTTAATAGGTTTGATGTGTCAGATGATCCTCCTTCCCATTGAAATAAATAAAGATGGATCCAAAATCGCTGACTTCAAAATAGCAGCCATGGTCACCACCCATCTGGAAAGGTTTTCCCCCTGCCATAAACTAATGTGCCAAAAACAGGAAGTTGATATTTCCAACCATTCCCATTTTATTTAGGTGCATCCATGTAAATGGCCAACCGTGTACAATAAAATAAGATCACTATCTTTGATTGATTATATTATATCCCTGGTTGAATTTATCTGGATCCTTGGCAGGGCGGACTAACCCCTTTTCTTCCTACTACAGCTATCAAATCGTTCCAAACATGAACCGCTAATGCATGAACTAACCGAGGGTCTCCTGAACAGGGCCATGGAACTTACATTTAAACACTCCAGCATTGAAAAAGAAACAAACAAAAAATGCTGGAGTGGGGCTTCAACATAATAAATGTAGTATGTGAGAAATTAAAAAAAATATTATACTCACCTCATCACTCACTTCTACAACCCCTCTGCTCCTCAACGTCACCCATCTGGCTTTTGCCGCATCCTCAGATTGCAATTACTTGCACTGAAATCTCCTGGCATCTTATACTTGTCTGGGACTTCCGGCTTTGATATGACCCAGAAGGGTTTTATGCTCACCTAGCTTATTATACTTGGTTAGGATCTCTGGATATTATGTGGCCCAGAAGGGTTTTGCGCTCACCTGACTTGTTATACTGGGTTAGGATCTCTGGCTATGGTGTGGCCAAGAAGGGTTTTGTGCTCACTTGGCTTGTTATACTGGGTTGGGATCTCTGGCTATGGTGTGGCCCAGAAGGGTTTTGTGCTCACTTGGCTTGTTATACTGGGTTGGGATCTCTCGTTATGGTGTGGCCCAGAAGGGTTTTGTGTTCTCACTTGGCTTGTTATACTGGGTTGGGATCTCTGGCTATGGTGTGGCCCAGAAGGGTTTTGTGCTCACTTGGCTTGTTATACTGGGTTGGGATCTCTGGCTATGATGTGGTCCAGAAGGGTTTTGTGCTCACTTGGCTTGCTATACTGGGTTGGGATCTCTGGCTATGGTGTGGCCCAGAAGGGTTTTGTGCTCACTTGGCTTGTTATACTGGGTTGGGATCTCTGGCTATGGTGTGGTCCAGAAGGGTTTTGTGCTCACTTGGCTTGTTATACTGGGTTGGGATCTCTCGTTATGGTGTGGCCCAGAAGGGTTTTGTGTTCTCACTTGGCTTGTTATACTGGGTTGGGATCTCTGGCTATGGTGTGGCCCAGAAGGGTTTTGTGCTCACTTGGCTTGTTATACTGGGTTGGGATCTCTGGCTATGATGTGGTCCAGAAGGGTTTTGTGCTCACTTGGCTTGCTATACTGGGTTGGGATCTCTGGCTATGGTGTGGCCCAGAAGGGTTTTGTGCTCACTTGGCTTGTTATACTGGGTTGGGATCTCTGGCTATGGTGTGGTCCAGAAGGGTTTTGTGCTCACTTGGCTTGTTATACTGGGTTGGGATCTCTGGCTATGATGTGGTCCAGAAGGGTTTTGTGCTCACTTGGCTTGTTATACTGGGTTGGGATCTCTCGTTATGGTGTGGCCCAGAAGGGTTTTGTGTTTTCACTTGGCTTGTTATACTGGGTTGGGATCTCTGGCTATGGTGTGGCCCAGAAGGTTTTTGTGCTCACTTGGCTTGTTATACTGGGTTGGGATCTCTGACTATGGTGTGGCCCAGAAGGGTTTTGTGCTCACTTGGCTTGTTATACTGGGTTGGGATCTCTGGCTATGGTGTGGCCCAGAAGGGTTTTGTGCTCACTTGGCTTGTTATACTGGGTTGGGATCTCTGGCTATGGTGTGGCCCAGAAGGGTTTTGTGCTCACTTGGCTTGTTATATTGGGTTGAGATCTCTGGCTATGATGTGGTCCAGAAGGGTTTTGTGCTCACTTGGCTTGTTATACTGGGTTGGGATCTCTCGTTATGGTGTGGCCCAGAAGGGTTTTGCATATGCCTACAAGGCCATGGCACTCATCATTACTTCATGACTCTGTGACCTTTTGCATGTGTGTGAAATTTCAGCACAAAAGAAGGCTATCTGAAGATGTGGCAATGACCGAACGGGTGACCTGAGGGGGGAGTGGTACGGTTAGCATAGCAATTTTTTATATATATATTTTGAAGGTCTTATAAAGTTCGGAAAAGTAGCTGCAAATTTGTTTTATTCCCATTGAAACAAGTTGCAAAAATAAGCATTTTGGCAAATGCCAATTTTTGTAGAATTCAATTCCACTCGAATTTGATTGCTCATCTCTTGTCAGGTCTTTCAATTATTGGTTCTCCTAATTGATCAGTTATACAGACCAAGTGTTTGGCCAAAAGTGCTGTGTGTTATCCTGGCTGTCGTTAATCCAGGCATGCACCGCCAAGCATCTCAAGTAGACAAAGTAGACATGCCTGAAGGAGATGATCGGCCCTGGAGTACGGTTAGATGAGATTATTGCACAAAGTATAATAGCAAATGAAGCAGCCACACAGAAGAAAGCCTTGGGGTGGTTTACTTGAAGTGTCAAACTATTGTATTGTCCTAATAATACGAGAATACAATGGTTGTATACCAGTGCTATGCCTTGCTAAAATTCTAGTTATACCATGCTTAAATAATACATAAGACTAAAGCTTCTCTACCGGGAATGATAAGAGAATTAGAAGTCAACGAAGACTTGTGTGACTGTATAATGGCACAAGGCGGCTGGCCGGGCTCATTTACATAGGTCACAGAGCTCTGAGGTGACTTTTAAAGTTCTCGAAATTCACAGGTCGGTGAAATGAATCCTTACAACACACTTCAGAAGGAAGAGCGTCTTCTCCACCAACGAATGAAAAAAAAACTCTCAGCAGCTCCTGAATTGTGAATATGATGTTTTTTCAGCGGTTTCTAAAGATCCAACTTCACTTAATATCGCTCTATCTGTGATTGACAAAGGGGAATTAATTTCTTGTGAAAGCGATCTGTTATAGATCAGGTGCTCGGCGACGTCTATTCATAACTGGTAAGGAATAAAATAAGACAGATTGTTAAGAATGTAGAAGTATCATTCTATTGATGTCTAACAATATGTAATACAGATCCCAAATATAATAGTATGTATTACAAATTATCACTGCCACACAGCGCTCAGCTTATACCACCATTAGGTTCTTAAAGGGATCCTGTCTCCAGTTTTCATAGTTCTAAACCCTGCCCATCGTCTTTAATATCATATGAATGGGGTTCTTGTAACTCCTTTATATCCTCAGAAAGAGAGTTGTATACTTGTCTCTCGCTGTATGTAAATTGCACGGTCTGGTCCGATAGGTGTCTCCAAATTGCGATCAGCACCGCTCTGCCTCCGTCAAATGCCGCCTCCTCTAACTGTATGCAAGTAGATGATGTGTCTACTTCATCCACACAGTGCTGGAAGTCTCGTGCCTGCGCAGTGGAATTGGAGGACTGCGCAGCTGCGAAACTTCGGGCACTATGTGGCTGATGTTGAAACCAAAAGCTCATACCTGAGCAGTTGAATTGGAGACCTGCACAGGTGTGCCTCACTGTGCCCTATTGAACAGCCAGTGATTATGTTGCGCAGGCGCGAGACTTAGGGCACTATGTGGCTGATGTAGAAACCAAAATCTCACACCTATGCAGTTGAAATTGAGAACTGTGCTGGCACTCCTCACTGTGCCCTGTTGAACAGCCAGTGATAACACTGCGCAAGTGCAAGACTTTAGGACCTCTGTGACGTTGATACCCAAGTCTCGGGCCAGGACAGTGGAATTGGAGACCTGCACAGGCGCTCCCTCACTGTGCCCTTATAAGCAGCCAGTGATTTCACTGTGTATGCACAAGACATTGGGCACTGTGTGGCTGACATAGAGACTGAAGTCTCGCATCTGCACAGTGAAATCAGAGGCTTGCACAGGCATGTCTCACTATGCCCTATTGAACAGCCACTGTGCAGGTGCAAGACTTCAGGATTTATGTGGATATCATAGAGTCATTGAGTTACTTGTTATTTAAAAAAGGCGGCGTTTAATGAGAGCAGGGTGGTGCTGATCACAATCTGGAGACAACCATAGGACCGGACCGCACAATTTACATAGAGCTCTGCACAAGTATAAAACTCTTTCAGAGGTATGTAGGGGCACATCTGGGGATATCATGTTGATTGACAGCGTACTCACTTGCAGATAGGTGTCAGCAGAGAACCGGCTGTCAATCAGAATGACTGTGTCAGTGATGCCCCCACAAAAAAGAAGAATGGAAGAGAAGAAGCTGCTCAGTCGAGGTGACATTTCAAGAAAACAGTGAATTGCCAGCAAGCATGGTCCTTGAATGCACTGTAATATGATATATTGTTGCAGCGCAAAACAACCTGCCTGGAAGATATTAACCAAATAGAATAAATACCATAAGTTATAGATATCCCCTCTAACTAGGGATGTGATTCTATTGATTCTATTTCGCCAGATCCTGGTCCAGCGGCCACATCGGTAATGTGTAACTGCCAGACAAGAGCTGTGCAAACTTCCTGTTACCTGACAGAAATTCCCATATGATTGGTAGACATGGTAAAAACTATTGGTTGTCATACCAACTGTCACGTTGGACAAGGGAAATGTCCGCGCATGGCAAAACACAAAAAGTACAATGGGAAATATAGGGAGGAGATGGTACTAAATGTAGGGAACGAGGGATGGGACACCTCCTGACACTAATCTGTGTCTGCCCTACCATCCTATGTGAACCTTCCCCTCACTGCCATCAAATGCCAAATCCCTAGCTGTCAGCTCCATTCACTCTGGCTAGTGTGTAGGCTGGTGAGTTACTAGATGTCACGTCTAGCTTAATAAAACACAGGACGTATACAACAGGGGACATAGACAATAAGTGTTGTGTCCCACGAATGGGAACAACCTGTAATGCCTACTCTTGCATTGATATATTTCCTCCAATCAGGAAATTCCTGTTGTTTGTTAGGTAGTCTTATGAAGTTTGTCCCTGTCCTCTTACCTTAGTTGTGTCTGTACAGGATGTCCCTCCCTTCTTCCTCAGTTAGTCTGCAGAAGCTGTTACTAAAGACACATGTGTATACCCCTGTACAGATTATTCTTTTTTACCTATCGTTTATTGTGACTAATACAAGATTTGGAGAAAACTACAGTGTTCTCCTGTCTTACTACAGCTGCACTGGCGATCGAGTTGAAACTGTCTGTTGCCCCTGATGGGGTAAGTACCGAGCATACAATTTTATCTAAGGGACTGGTAATTAGCGCGCTTAGATTTACAGCCATCAGATGCGGACTGAACAGTAAAAAGGAATAGCTGTGACCGGGAATTGTATACAGCTCACGATCAGTAAAAGAACCTGTTACCAGGAGCAGTATACTGCATGCAATCCAGAGACAAGATTGCCTAAATAGGACTGATAACAAGCCACAGCATAACTGTACAGCAGACTACATGAGCCTGCAAACAGAAACAAGCTCAGTGAAGAGAATAACTTGTCACTAAGAACAGTATATAGGTTATAAATCCTGCCTGAGAAGTGATCCCCTACAAACACACACAGACTGCTGCCGAGTATAAAACTGATACTTTTTAATTTGTCTCCCTGACAACCAGGAGCACAAAGCCCCCACCCTTGCAACCCTGTGCACATTTGTTGAGATGCAAAGCTTCACTGCCCATCCTGAATCAACACGGAGAAATGATGGACTCTCAATCTACTTATAGTGAAAGACCTAAACGGTTAACCAAACCAACATGGAGAGTTAAAGAGAACTTAGAAATAGCCAGAAGTGAACAGCTTATCCACATAACACTACTTTGGCAAAGAGTGCTAAAACAAATGACTGTTTTATCTGTGCCAGGCGCTCATGAGCTACCACCAGAGGGAGCCCTAGAACAACTGTACTCCACATACCAGTCTTACAAGGACGCTTGCAAAAAATATATCTTTACACTGCTGAAAGTAAATACGTCCAAGTCTCTAAAGGAACTCCAGGACTTCCAACAGCTCGATGCCGCACGAGACTGCACTGGCGCGACATCGTGAACCAGACTGAAGCAAAAATGGTACAAATGTCAGAAGTAGCATCTCACAAATCCAGGTCTGTTAAGAGCTCAAGGCACTCACTCAAATCGGGCTCATCAAGGTACTCAACCATCAGTGAGCAGCTTATAAAGGCGCATGCTGAAGCAGAAACAACAAAAGTACTAGCTGTCTTCGCCCAGAAGAAAGCAGGCATGGAAGTTGAGTCTGCGCGAAAGAAGGCGGAGATATAAGTCCTACAAAAGGAATGTGAACATGCAGCAGCCATGGCCAGGCTAAAGGTCTTTGAGCAAGCTGTAGGTGGAAGCCAATAAGGCAGTGTCAGTTTGTATGAACTCGACACGGAAGACCCCCTAAAGCGCTTGAGAGACTTATGCTGAACCAAGCCAGCGAACCTCCGATCGACACCAACATTCCCGTCAGCAACAACACTTCTCCAGAGCATCAAGACACCAATCCACCTGCAGCTTCCAGCTTGCCAGGTCAGTCCCATGTGCCTCAGACATTCAAATCTGAGCCATCTTCACACTTCAGTGCCCAGCCAGACCCTGCACCTCAGCAACCTCCGTATGCCAATGTCCACATGCAACCCACATGTCGGTAAGGCACTACACTACTGACAACTGCGTAGTTTCGACCCCGCCTACAACAGGAACTGTACACACCAAACCAGTCACTTGCCTAAACGCCTATGCCACTCCATACCTTCCCACATTCCTGAGTCAAGAAGCTACAGCACACGCTAATAGCATTGCTCAGCCAGCAAGTATACCCCCAAGGTCAGAAAGAGCAGACATGTCCGACTTTGCGAGGTACATGATTCGGCGAGAATTCAACAAAACCGGTCTCACAAGGTTCGACGACCAGGCGGAAAACTACAGAGGCTGGAAGTGTACCTTCAAAATCGCAATCAGGATCTCGGTATTACTGCTGCTGAAGAGCTGGATCTGCTTCTCAGGTGGTTAGGCCCACGATCTACAGAGAGAATCAAGAAGCTCAGATCCGTTTACATCAGCGACCCAACGACTGGTCTCACAACCGCATAAGACAGACAGAGAAAGGGTTTGGCAGTCCTGAAGCTATCGAAGATGCTCTGCTCAAACAACTATATGACTTTCCCAAAATATCCGGCAAGGACGCTTTAAAGTACCAGGAACTCAGCGACCTGCTGTCCGAGCTCCAGCTTGCCAAGACAGACACACATGTACCTGGCCTTAGCTACCTGGACACCGCTCATGGGGTGAAACCCATCATCGCCAAGTGCCTTACAATGTCCAAGAAAAGTGGACCACACAAGGGTCAAACTACAAGAGACAATACCCAGTCTCCTTCCCTCCATTCTCCTTTTCCTGTGACTTCATCAAGGAGATTGCAGAGTGCAAAAACGACCCCAGCTTCTGTTACGAAGAACCCAGTGGCTCTGCATCATCTCCTAAGTACGAGAGTTCACGCTCTCACAACAAAAACCGCAGTGGCCCGGTATCCACAAAAAAGACTGAGGTTCTGCCTACACCGACATCACCACCAGACAAGGCCAATGAAAGTGAGAAGGTATAAAATCCAAACCGCCTGTGTCCTATCCACAAATTGCTGCATCCCTGAAGAAGTGCATCGGCTTCAGGAAGAAACCACTTCAAGAGCGAAAGGAACTCTTGAAGAAGTTTGGAGTGTGCTTCATGTGCTGTGCCTCTACGACCACATTGCTAAGGATTGTGTCATCACCATCAAGTGTATAGAGTGCGACAGTGAAGACCACGTACAAGCGCTCCATCCGTCACAGCCTGACTCAACGTCTATGCATTCTCCCACCACAAACCATGGTGGGGAGAGTACAGACAAAGCAACAAGCCATCTCACAGTATCCTCCTCGTGCACCGAAGTCTGTGGAGAAGGTCTCTGGGACAAGTCTCGTGTAAAAATATGCCTGCTAAAGGTGTACCCCAAGGGCCACCCGGTAAAGGCTGTGAAGGTCTACAGCATCCTGGACTAAGAGCAACAGGTCACTGGCCAGGTCAGAACTCTTTGACTTGTTCGGTTTAAAAGGAAACACCTACCCCTACACACTAGGCACTTGCAGCGGCACCTCAGAAGTTTGCGGAAGAAGGGCCACTGGTTTCATGGTAACATCTCTTGAAAATACAACAGATATACCTCTACCGACACTCATCGAATGCAACCAGATACCGGCTAACCGGGAAGAGATTCCGACACCAAGAGGCAGCTCTTCACCATCCTCACCTGAGAACTATCGCCAGCAAGATTCCAGCTCTCGACCACAGTGCAAAATTCCTGATCTTGCTTGGAAGAGACATTCTCCGGCTACACAAGGTGCGCCAACAAATCAACGGGCTGCATGACAGCCGTTCGCTCAGCGCTATGACCTAGGCTGGGTGATCATAGGAAACGTCTGCGTAGGCAAAATGAAAAGACCCAATGCAATCTCCTCCTACAAGACGCACATCCTCCCGAACGGTCATGGCACCTGCTTTCAACCATGTCCGCATCACTACTGGGTGAAAGAAAAACTGAGCAACACCAGGTCGCAACAGCAACTGCCTGACTGCGTGGACACGCACAATCTCTGTGATGACTACTTTGGGTCAACAGTGTTCGAGTCTACAAATGAAGACAACAAGTTGGCACCAAGAGAGAAGACAAGGAATTCATAAGAATTAAGGACAAAAAATTCTCTCAGGATGACTCTAACAGTTGGGTAGCCCTGTTACCATTTTGCTCTCCAAGGCCAAGGTTACCAAACAACTTCCAACAAGCAACCGCAAGGTTCTCCTCTCTGAAACATACTTTAAAAAGAAGACCAGAGATGGAGAGACACTTTGTCGATTTCATGCAAAATATCCTTGACAGAGTTCATGCTGAACCAGCACTACCGCTGAATGAAGGAGAAGAATGTTGGTACCTTCCATCCTTCGGGTCTACCATCCTCATAAACCCAATGAGATCAGGGTGGTGTTCGACTCCACTGCTCAGCACGATGGCGTCTCCCTTAACAACTTACTTCTTACTGGACCCAACATGAACAACAGTCTCATTGGAGTGTTGATTCACTTCAGGCAAGAACCCGTGGTGATAATGGCCGACATCCAGCAGATGTTCCACTGCTTCGTTGTGAAAGAAGACAGCCGGAACTATCTCAGGTTCCTATGGCACAAGGACAACAATGTCCAAAACAAAGTCATGGACTACCGGATGAGCAGGCCGGCGTCAGCACCCGGCGCACCCTGGCAAGTGCCGGGGCCCGATTGCTTGGAGGGGGCCCACTGAGGCTAGGGTCACACTTCCGTTGTGACCCTAGCCTGACGCAAGTATTGTCTGCTGCAGCGCAGAGTGTTTAATGCTATGCGCTGCCAGCAACAGTGCCCATAGAAACCCGATGTTTACATTGCCAACCAGTGGTTGGCAAGGTAAACAGCGGGTTTCTATGGGCTACAGCGCATATCATTAAACGCTATGGGCTGCAGCCGAAAATACTTGCTTCAGGCTAGGCTCACAACGCAAGTGTGACCCTAGCCTCATGGGCCCCTGAGCACTGCCCCCACAGCCAGGGCCATATCCAGGGGGCAGCTGGGGGTCATTTGCAGGGAGGTCAATTGCAGCCTCCTGCAGCGCCTGAGGTCTCCCTCCTCCCCCACCCCCCCACTGTGGGAGCCGACAGAGCCACACACTATGCTGACAGGACCTGTGATGATGTCAATGGAGGGGAGGAGTCAGGGTCACATGATCAGCTCCTCGGTGTATGCAGGACTCTGCTCTGCTGGCCATCATGATGCTGGATTAGGTGAAGTTTATGTGTAGGGTCAGGAGGGATTTACAGTGTGAATATAGCAGAGGCAAGTGTGTACTAGGTGTACGGAGCGGAGCCAAGTGTGTACGAGGTGTACGGAGCAGAACCGAGTGCTTACAAGATGTCCGGAGCAGAACTGCATGTGTACGAGGTGTACCGAGCGGAGCTGTATCTGTATGAGGTGTACGGAGCGGAGCTGCGTGCATATGAGGTATGTGAACCAGTGGTAGCCCCCAGCGGATTCTGCTCCCGCTCCTATAGTCCCAGCAGCATTCTTCTCCAGAGTCTCTTCTGCCGCTGTCTGCATTCTGCAGCTCAGCATGGTGGGGCACGATGTTGTCATCACTGTGCTGATATGTGCAGAGCATCACAAAACACTCACTGATCTCAGGGAGACCAGTCAAGGAAAGCACTGCGGGCAGTCGGCTAAAGCGCTCAAACACAGTGAAATCCATGATGCATTGCCCCCTGGAAATTTGAATATGCAAATGGAGTCCGTGGAGCCTCGATTAAGAGTCTCAAACATGGGACTAACCAGATATCCCTCCAGGGAAGGACCTAGCCCTGGGGTAGAATCCTTGCAGAGACCACCATAACCACCATACTAAATGGTTGGTCTATCAGGCATTGCTCCCACCAAGCCAGAATCCTACTCCACACTGATGAGGGGCAATACCCCGAAACAGCTGTCTGTGGATGGATGCCTGGCTCTGTTAATTTCCTTGTCATATCCTTAACTGGTAACTGAGTGGGATATTAACTAAAAGGGACACTTAATATGGTGGTTATGGTGGTCTCCGCAAGGATTCCACGCCAGGGCTAGGTCCTTCCCTGGAGGGATATCTGGCTAGTCCCATGTTTGAGACTCTTAATCGAGGCTCCACGGACTCCATTTGGATATATGCAGAGCGGCAGAGCAAATGTTGAGGAGACCGGAGCAGCGAGAAGAGAGGTGAGAAGAAAGAGAGATCTGGACGGCCAGACACTCCGCTTGGCTGCGTTGCCACCCATATGGCAGTGCGGCTCCTTTACGCTGCTTGCATTATTTGTGCGCTTCAGGATGCTTGCGTATATAACAAGCATCCTCAGATGCACAAAAATGCAACATGTTGCGTTTGCAGGGGACTTTTAAAAAGCGCAAGGGAACGCAAACGCATTTTAGCCCGCTCCTAACAACGTGTAATATGCTCACTGTCAGAAGCAGCTGTTGCTGGTTTCAACAGTCACTGTTCCTGTAAGGCTGCCGTCACATGGGTGTTTTTTGAAAAATGCAGCACTTAAGATAAAAAAAACGCATCTGTCGCATTTTCCACCAAGCGGCTGCACTTGCTGCTCATTTGTGGCAAGCCCCATGCATTGTCTATGGGGCTTACGGTAAGTGTTCGTCAAGTGCGGTTCCGGCCGCAAAAAATAAACGCTGCTGTTTTTTTTCGCGGCTGCAACTGCCGGAACCGCACTTGCCGCACCTGCCGCACACTTACTGCAAGCTCCATAGGCAATGCATCAGGGCTTGCTGTGAGCGTGATGCAAATGTGGCCACTAGGCGGAAAATGCGGCAGATGCGGGTTTTTTACCGCAACTGCCGCATTTTTCCAAAAACGCCTATGTGAAAAGGCCCTAAGTGTAAAAATCGAATATGAATGATTGGTCACTTGGTGACATGACGTCTACTCAGACCGCGGGGGGCGCCAAACTGAACTCTTGCCCCGGGTGCCAGAAAACCCAGATACACCTCTGCCCACAGAGGCAGCCGCTGATCTCAGACAGCCTGTCATGTAGTGAGATCTGCAGCTGCTCTATTTCCTGTATCTCCGCACACATAGGAAATAGAGCAGCAGCAGCTGCAGCTCACGCTACATTACATGCTGAGAGTCTGAGAGATCAGCGGCCGGTGTGGGAGCAGTGCTCAGAGGCCCCCTGGTGTTGGGGGAAGTGCTCAGGGGCCCCCCGGTATTTGGGGAAGTGCTCAGGGGCCCCCCAGTGTAGGGACAGCGCTCAAGGGGCCCCCCAGGTGTGGGGCAGTGCGCAGGGCCCCTGAGGGTGGGGTGTGGGGGCAGTACACAGGGGGCCCTGTCAGGGTCAAATTACACCAGGGGGGAGACAGCGTACAGGGGGGGAGACAGGCACAGGGAGGAGACACAGCATTCAGGGGAGCGAACAGGCGCAGGGGGAAGATAGCGTGCAAGTGGAGACAGGTGCAGTGGAGAGACACAGTGCGCAGGGGGGACACAGCACACTGGAAGGGGACAGGCAAGGGGGAGACAGGTGTAGCCTGCGGATGAGGGTACATGTCTTCGGAAACAGCCCTTCACCGGCTATTGCAATCTATGGACTGAGACAGGCCACCTGCGAAGGTGAGAAAGAGTATGGACATGAGGCTCGCCAATTTGTCGAAAGGAACTTCTACGTAGACTATGGGCTCAAGTCCTTATCCTCGAGCGAAGAAGCTATTAACCTGCTTTCCAGAACTCAGGAGATGCTTTCTTCTTCAAATCTCAGACTCCATAAGATTATATCCAACAGTCATGAGGTAATGAAAGCATTTCCACGAGAAGACTAGGGTTCCGATGTCCCTCTCATGCAACGCAGCCTTGGCCTGCTGTGGGACATCAAATGTGACGCTTTCACCTTTAAGTATCACCCTGCGACAAACCATTCACTAAACGAGGAGTCCTATCCTTGATAAACAGTATCTACGATACTCTCAGATTTGTCACACCTGTCACCGTTCAAGGCAAGATCATGCTTAGACAGCTTACTGCTGAAAAATACGGATTGGGATGCTCCACCGTTGTCCCAGAAACAACAACGATGGGAGGCTTCGAAGGAGTCTCTGAAGACACTAGAACAACTCAGAATCCCGTGTTGTTATTCTGCAAAGTCCTCTTCAGTTGTCGTTAGAAGAGAAGCCCACATCTTCTCCGATGCGTCTACAGAAGCC
This sequence comes from Allobates femoralis, assembly GCA_033576535.1. Lineage (NCBI taxonomy): Eukaryota > Metazoa > Chordata > Amphibia > Anura > Aromobatidae > Allobates > Allobates femoralis. Next base: position 43,341,154 of record JARQOC010000008.1, on the reverse strand, counting down.
ATTGCTGCGGTAGCTTATCTGAAAACGTTGGGAACACACAATGAAGTGGACTGCAGTTTCATCTTGGGTAAAACCAAACTCACACCCAAACCTGCACACTCAGTACCTAGACTTGAACTCTGTGCAGCAGTATTGGCGGTAGAAATCGCTGAAGCTGTGAGAGATGAAATGGACCTCACAATCGATTCCTTCACATTCCACACCGATAGTAAAGTGGTAATGGGGTACATATATAACCAAACGAAGCAGTTCTATGTCTATGTGAGTAACAGAGTAGAACGCATCAGAAGCTTCGCTCATCCTGAACAATGGCATCCCATTCCCACCGATCTAAATCCAGCCGACCGAGGAACGAGACTCACGGCTGCATCCAAACTCGGTGACAACATGTGGCTGACACCTCCAAGAATCTTGTATGAAGATACCTGTGATAACTACATCAGCAACACATACGAACTGGTGGAACCAGAATCCGACAAGGAAATTAGACCAACTGTCTCCACTCATTATACTTCAGTGACATCAAAACAGAAGTTGAGACCTCATCGCTTCAAACGTTTCTCAAGCTGGTCATCAGCGGTAGGAGCTGTCGCTCGTCTTATTCACATAGCTCACTGTTTCACGAACGACAAGTCTTCAACGTGTCACGGCTGACACATGTTCGAGAAGCATCCTTCCGTCGTCGACAAGGAACAAGCTGAACAAGTCATCCTCAGATGTGTACAGCAAGAAGTATATCGCCACGAGATTGACAGCATCACAAGGGGCGAAAACCTTACTAAAAAAAGTTTGCTCTTCAACCTGAACCCAGCGCTCGATCATAACAAGCTGCTAAAAGTGGTCGGTCGGATAGAGAAATCTGAACTACACAATAAAGAACAGAACCCTATTATCATTCCATCTCGGGACTACGTTGCTACCTTATTGGTCCGACACGATCATGAGCAGGTGCAGCATCAAGGTAGACAGCTTACCGAAGGCAGCATCAGGTCCGCCGGTTTATGGATTGTCGGGATGAAGAGATGCATCTCTTCAGTGCTCCATAGATGCGTTACACGCCAAAGGTTAAGAGGAAAACATCAACACCAGCAGATAATTAATCTTCCAACAGATCGTCTAAGTACAGATCAGCCATTAACATATGTCGTGAAAAGAAAAATAGGGAGGGGGACAAGAGGCGCAATAGTGCCCTATCACTAGTGACACTTGTGTAAGCTGGTGGTGCTATGAAGCTGCTCACCTGGTCCAGTTGTGATCCCCACAACTGGTTTGAAGGCGTTTTGGAAACAGTGTTCCAGCTGCTGCAGGACCTCCACCGACCACTAGATAGTGGTTTGAATCCAAGACAATGATGGGAGTGCTGGTGTGTCACGGTCCGTGCTGCTGTGGTATAAATAAACTCACCAAAGAGTCAGCAGTTATTCCATCCTTTATTTCCTCCTCTCTCCTACGCGTTTCAGCGCCACACCCGGCGCCTTCCTCAGGGACACGTGTGGCGCTGAAACGCGTAGGAGAGAGGAGGAAATAAAGGATGGAATAACTGCTGACTCTTTGGTGAGTTTATTTATACCACAGCAGCGCGGACTGTGACACACCAGCACTCCCATCATTGTCTTGGATTAACATATGTCGGTGTAGATGTCTTTGGTCCGTGTTCAGTTATCACAAGAAGAACTCGTGGAGGAGCTGCGAGCAGTGAGCAATGGGCTGTCTTATTTACCTGTCTCAGCATCCGTGCAGTTCACATTGAGGTAATGGAATCCATGGATTCTTCCTGCTTCATTAATGCCCTAAGAAGGTTCTTCTCCATCCGTGGGCCTGCTAAATAACTCCGGTCCGACTGTGGAACTAACTTCACAGGAGCTTGCAAGGAACTGCATCTAGACAACTTCCTGACTGATAACTGCTGCATCTGGGTGTTCAACCCTCCACACTCATCACACATGGGTGGATCCTGGGAGCGCATGATTGGAATTGCACAAAGAATCCTTGATTCCATGCTACTAAATCACAAACTTCCCCTTACCCATAAAGTGCTGTTCACTTTCTTCGCAGAGGTGTCCGCTATAATAAATGCCAGACCTCTGGTTCCTGTATCATCCGACCCCGATTCTCCAATGATTCTCACTCCAGCTACACTCCTTACACAGAAGATTGCAGCTGTTCCAGTTCCTCCTGGGGACTACAACCAAAAGGACATTTTCAGACGTCAATGGAATCAGGTACAACATCTGGGCGTCGTGTTCTGGCATCAGTGGAAGACTGAGTACGTGCATCTGCTTCAAAACCGTCACAAATGGCAGGAGTCAACTCCTAACCTACGAGAAGGAGACGTCGTCCTGCTGGAAGACAAGAGGCTCATCGGAATGACTGGCCAATGGGACTCATCACCAAGGTTGTACCCAGTGACAATGGAAAGACCCGGAAGGTAGAAGTCAAGGTGACGAAGGGCAGTTCAGCCCGATTCTTCTTTCGTCCAATCACTGATGTCTTGCTACTTTTACCAAAGGAGGACGTCATATGAACTAAACTCTGTTGTTGGATTCTATCACGGCGGGGAGCCAACCTTCTCTAACCCCTGTTGTACCAGGACACAGAACTGTCAGTGTCCAACTGAACTCGCAACCTTTCTTTCGAACTATGACTTTACCGTTGGATTGTTGGGTTTGGTGAAAGAGTTGGCATGTTGTGGCTTCCCCAATCCGAAGATGGGTTTTGTTGAACTTGGACTAATTTTTATTTTTTTTTTATTTTTCCCATTTGCATTTAAGGACCACGTTTCACTGCAAGTACGGTCTTGAATACTGCATTATTGTTTGCATTTGTGTTCTTCTCCCTTCTCATTACAGGTTTTATTACGTGGAGGACAGAAACGACTCCTTATGTCACACAGGACTTGTGAAATCGGACGATTTCAGACGGGGAGTGTTGTGTCCCACGAATGGGAACAACCTGTAATGCCTACTCTTGCATTGTATATATTTCCTCCAATCAGGAAATTACTGTTGTTTGCTAGATAGTCTTATGTAGTTTGTCCCTGTCCTATTCCCTTAGTTGTGTCTGTACAGGATGTCCCTCCCTTCTTCCTCAGTTAGTCTGCAGAAGCTGTTACTGAAGACACATGTGTATCCCCCCTGTACAGATTATTCCTTTTTACCTATCGTTTATTGTGACTAATACAAGATTTGGACGAAAACTACAGTGTTCTCCTGTCTTACTACAGCTGCACTGGTGATCGAGTTGAAACTGTCTGTTGCCCCTGATGGGGTAAGTACCGAGCATACAATTTTATGTATGGGACTGGTAATAAATAGGACTGATAACAAGCCACAACATAACTGTACAGCAGTCTACATGAGCCTGCAAACAAAAATAAGCTCAGATAAAGATGGTCAGCATAGAAATAAAGCTCTAATACCAGCAACAAGTAATAGGTCATGTGATTTCTTATACAGAAAAGAGTGTGGTCACAAACTTTAGCAAGCTGAGATGAAACCGCCAGGAAAGTGGACATTAACCCTTGTAGTTACAAAACTAAGTAAATTCCATTTAAAGTCAACAGAGACCTGTTGCAAGTTTCCTACTGACCCATAACACCTACTATGCAAAAGAGGCATAGGTAGGAAGCGATTCCATGCGGAGCTATGGAGTAATGTCGTAGATGCTTGACCATAGTCCTACAAGTGGATTTGCTCATCTTCCTACGACATTAAAACGATTCCAACTTAAAAATGAAAGAAAAGTTCAGTTTCTCTTGAAAGTCATCATTGAAACTCAAAATCTTGTTTTTTCTCTAAATACATACATAGGGTCTCAAGACAGATCAGTGTACACAAAACTAATGGAACAATAAGCATCAATATGTAAAACGTTGCGATTTTTAATCTATTCAGTGCAAAATAAAAGTCCTCAAGACATGTATAATGTATGTAAGCACATGGGGAAAAGTACAGAGATTCAAAGCCTCCTTCCCCGATGGGCTTATTTTTCATCTATCCAGAACATAAAGATTTAATGTACAATAGAAAATATTAACGCGTCTGAAATGGCAAAGATTGGATTTAATGAGTATTCTTCTCCATTTGCAGAATGGTCAATCATAACTCCAATTTAACTCCTTAAGAAACACTATTAGAAATTGGTAGATCACCGCAAACACTACAATGTAGTCATTCATATGTCCAATGCATTTATGATGTAGGAAAAAGGTATCAAGGAGCATAAAAATAACAATGCGAGAAAATATCACGTTATCCATCTTGCTCACACTTTGACAATTCAGGTTTTAAAGTTTACGATTACTCTTCTTTTAAGATATTTAAGTAGAAAAAGCTTTAAAAGGTCACAAGAGTACAGATCAATGTGTTGTCTTCACAAGCCAAGGGCAAGTATTTCAGACTCGTGCTTTTGGGACTCCCAGCTCCCCACTGGTGACTCAGGAACGGAATATGTTGTGGGAAAGGTCTAATTAGGAACATTTCTCCTTGTGTAGAGTGAAATGCCAGTGTAAGGAGACCTATAAGCCATACAATGCTCCTGTCACGATGGTCTCTCCAACTTTGGAGAATTGTGACTGGTTTGGAACCTCTGACTCTTTTCTGATTTGAGGCTTCATATTAAACATGTTTCTTTTCTTTGGCAGTGTTGGAGTTAATGTCAGTTTCTGTTGCTAGCAAGCTCCCTACTTCCCCTTGCAGTTGTGGCTACTTTGTGATCACTCCCATCTCCTTTATATGGTCACATGATCCAGCATCCCTTGCTGGTGATTGAACTCAATCCTGGCCTGCCTACCTGAGGTGTAGGTAGTAATCTGGAGAGCTGATCTTTATCAAGCCATCTACTGCCTTGGAGCGGGGCAGCAGGCGTGAAGTTGCCTTGTTGTTTCCCTGTCTGTTTCCCCTTCACCTCTTGTCTTGTTTATTGCAGTGATTGGGACTAGTGCTACTGCCGTCCATCTCCCTTTTGAGGGTTTACATCAGTTCCAGCGAGTGCATAGTTATCCTGCAACGGGGTGAAAGAACCCATATGGTACCTTTACACGCTGCAACTACGGTGTAGAAACTGGGAGGCAATCCGGATTTCCGTCACCGTTGCCTTGAGATTGCTATGAAATTGCGTCGTGTAATTGTGGCACCCGATGGTGATTTTTAAAGTTGCTCCCGGTTTCAATTTCAGATCATTGTTCAAAAACCAGAGGCAACCCTGAAGGTGAATTGCCCTGGTTTTGGCATGTGAACGGGCGATAGGGATGGAATCTGCGTCGCCTAGTGATTTCCCAGAGGCGTGCCACAGCGTGCTGGATACCGCGCCCCATCAGCGATGATTGGTGGGGGCTACTGTGTTTCCATTGGCTGTCCCTTCACAAGGCGACATATTTGAAGAACTGTCCATTCACACTACACAATTGCAATGGCGTCATGTATTAGCCAGCCTTCCTGCGCAGGCTGGCCAATCATGATGCTATTGCGTTGTCTAATCAGCGTGTTTTGGGTGCAGAACACACAAGTCTGTCAAGCCTATGTTCTTGCGGTGCAGAACATGTACGCCCACATTCCTTTGGGGATTGTGGCGTGTGAAGCGGCGTCAGGAGTCAACCGGATGTTTCCAAATGTTGGTGTGTGAACTTCCAGGACGATACATCACCTTAGGTTGAGGGCGCAATTGCGGAGTGTACATGCGGCTTCGGAATTCGGAGGCAACCGTCAAAAACGTGCATGCGCACGTTCGGTTGCCTCCGATCGCCGCCAAAAGTTGCGGCGTGTAAAGGTACCCATATAGGGATGGTAGGGAGATCAGGACACAGTTGCAGGTGAGTGCAGAAGATTTCCTTTCCCCTGTTGTATTCGTGCCTTCCTGGCGTTTCCCCAGCCTGTTGTTGTGGGTAGTGTGTTTGACCTCATTGGTCCAAGTGCCACTGTCACGCACCGTGTCCGGACGCTCCCAAGTCTGCGCTGTGACAGCTCCCCGGGGACAATAAATATGCAAATAGCCTCTTCAAAATGTAGAGTATTTAATCTCTGGCAAAGGGGCAGCATCCTGAAACACATTTCTGCAAATGAAGGACATGGATTGGCTTCTTTTCCTAAGTCATGTGGCAAGGCTCGTTAAAGGGTTGATATTGACTTCTAGGATTGCTCTTACATTCAACAGATGGTGGCAAAGATCAAATCCTCTTCCTTCTGAAGAGGCTATTTGCATATTTAATTTCCCAAAGGAGCATTGCGTGGTCTACAAGTCTCCTTACAACAGCATGCCAGACATGTAAAGGAGCTTTCATGCTTATTAAATCCAAATCTTGATTTTAGGAATCTGTTTTGGCATTTCTTAGCAATCCTGCATTGAAATTTTATGCAAATGAGCTGCTAGTGCTTCGAGATGGTACATTACACTTGCAATTGCCTTACCCTTCCTCCCTATTCCTCGCCTGCCCCCTTCGTCATATAGAGAAGTCACTTTTATTTCAGTAACCTTCCTCCCCTGCCCAAGATCTCACACAAGCATCTTCAATGCCTGGGGAGGTGCAACTCACTCACTAATGGTGCTTGTGTGAGATCTTGTTCTGGGAAGGCAGGTCACTAAAAGAAGAGAGACCTGTCAGTCAGACTCAAGAGACAGGTGATGGGTGGCAAATAGAGAGGGAACACAGGGGAGCTTCAAATGTAATGTCTTGAAGCACTTGCAGCACGCATGCATGACATTTGGTTTGCCGAGAAACATCAAAGCAGATTTCATGGGGCATGCATTCCCTTTTAGTGCTCAATGTAATAAATTTTGCATTGGGGACATTTATGATATCTATCATGAACTAAGGACAATCAGACTTTTACAACACGAAGTGCTGATTGCATCGATATTATTTTTGCTTTTTATTAGAGATTTGCTTGCTTTTCAGTTTTAAGGTCACTTGTCTGTTCACAATTGGAAGAGAGAAGGCATTGTAACAGTGTGTCATCCTAGTCAGCCTCCATGACCATAACACAATCATGCCTACATTAACATTCATTGTCCTGCATCTGATATGGGAGTCTGTGTTGTTGTTCTTCTCTGCAAGGGGGCCTTCTGGGATACACACCTTTGCAGACTGGCTGGAGACTTCATTATTTTCAATTGCATGTACATATGGTAGAGGAGTTATGTGTACTTGTCTTGGATTCAGTCCTCTAGTTGAGCAAAGAGAAGAAGAATAGAATACAACTCATGCTTGGGGAGTTCAGTTGGTGCTGGGAATTCGAAGAGAGAAGGCATTGTAAAGGCCCCGTCACACACTACGATATCATTAACGATATGTCACTAGTTTGGTGACATTGCAGCGATGTCGAAACAACATCATTGCGTGTTACATTTACCAACGACCAACGATGAGGTCGCTCATCGTTGGTCGTTGGTAAATGACCTGGCCCATAAATTTATCATTGATCTCCCGCTGGGCGGCCAGCATTGGTGCATGTGACAGTGGGAGACCAATGATGAATGATCTCCCAGCGCCGCACAGGAAGCGCTGGGAGCTGCTAACCAGGGTAAACAGCGGGTAACTAAGCACCGCGCTCTGCTTAGTTACCCGCTGTTTACCCTGGTTACCAGCGTACTTGCTGGTCTTGATCACTGGTGAGTCTGCCTGTTTGACATCTCACCAGCGATCAGATAATGACGTCCCAGTGATTCACATCATTGGTTGGATTGCTGGGACATTGTTAGGTGTAACAGGGCCTTAACAGTGTGTCATCCTAGTCAGCCTCCATGACCATAACACAGTCATGCCTACATTAACATTTATTGTCCTGCATCTGATATGGGAATCTGTGTCGTTGTTCTTCTCTGCAAGGGGGATTTCTGGGATACACACCTTTGCAGACTGGCTGGAGACTTCATTATTTTCAACTGAATGTACATATGGTAAAGGGGGTTGGGTGTACTTATCTTTGCTCAACTAGAGGGCTGATTCCAAGAGAATAGAATATGACTCATGCTTGGGGAGGTCAGTTGGGTCTGGGAATTGGAAGTCAAACAATCTGGGCTGAGGGCAGGTTTTGAGCTTATGAATGGTCTATACAGTTGAGAGTTGGATACATGTGCTTCGGTCATAATATCTACTGTCAGGATTTAAGGGCTATTCTAAGGACTATTATGGAGCTGTATACTAGTGCTTCAGTCATGATATCTATCATCTGAAGGAACCTAAGGACTATTCTTGTCGGCTGGTTTCTTATCTTGTGAAGTAGGGGTATCACATTGTCGCCATCTAAAGTTGCTTTAGTACCGTGGACAGATACAAATAAAAATTGTTGTAGCGCTATCTTGCCTAGGTGATTATTACAACCCACAACTTCAGATCTTTACAATATCAATGATTACAATCCTTCTTTAACTCAATTCTTCTTTTAATACAGTACATGAAGCTCTCGGTCCAGGTTTCCCTTGCTGTCTATTTATTTGACATCTCACCGTGAAGGATTTCTAGGAAAATACAGCAATGCGGACACATAGAACGGGAGTAAATCAGGACTTTACACTACACCATTGAACCATTCTTTATTTTATAAAGAAATGTTGCCATACTTTCTTTGTTAACACTGGGTATAAATTAATGAAGAGGATTAATGTGAAAGTATAGAAAGCTAGAGCAATGATGATAGTGAATTAAACTGTATAAATCAATCATTGTTAATCATCTCTTCTCCCACAACATATTAGAAATGTGGTTTGAAAGTAATATTGGTGCTCAGGCTAAAGGTCAATGGATGGCCAACCTCAAATGTAGATTAATGTCATTTACCCAACCTTGTAAGAGGATTTACATGCCATGAAATACAGTGGAAAGTATACCACAGTTATATTTAGCAAAGATAGATGGATGAATGGATTGATGGAAGGATGGATAGATAGCAAGGAACACATCTATTGAGTACAAGTCATCAAGACCGACGATGTCCATGCCAATCTTGATGAGGGGGGTGTGCTAGATTAAGATGCTTCTAATTTCTTAAGAGGTGCATACCAGGAGCGTCTGGTGAGTGGCATGCGCCTAGCTAAAAATATTACTCCAGCCGTGAACTGGAGTAAGATCTCTGATGTAACGAACACCACAGCATGTCGTGAAGTAGACGAGCTATGGCATTTACCTCATTAAACCCATTTCAGAGGAGGTCATCGAAATTGACGTGAAAATACCAAATAACTTGCACATTTTTTGCATAACGACGTTGTCATGCCGAGGCGTGAACGTTGCGACACAAAGGGAGTCAATCGGTAAGGTGTTAATGGAAGACCAGGGCGAGGTGGAGAGAGAAATGGGGGTACTTGCCGACAGTTACCTGAGTCTGTGCCCTGCACTACCTAATGTCCCTGTATGGATGCATCCCCTTTCACCATCATGTGCTTAAACCCTCACTTGCCCTGAACTCACCCTGGCTAATGAGAGGACAAGTGAGTTCGCAAGACTCATCATAGCAAATAATATGACTTATGGAAAGGGAGACAGAGAGAAATAGACACAAAAAGTACACTCCAGAACTTTACAACTGCAGCAAGGCACCAGAGTTTCAATAGTCATGACACCAGCTTCTTCCAGAGACTGGCTCCTTCAAGAGTGGTTAGCATAAAATGAGATTCTATCACCGGCATCAGCTGATAAGACATATGATGCTTTATAATGGAGGGGAGTGGTCACTAAAAGCTACATCTGAGACTGATGGTGGGTTTACACATCCAACGACGCGGGAGAGCGCTTTTTGAGCGCGCTTTTCCCGCTATCGCATCGCCGTTTTACACAGCCCGATATCGGAATACAACGTCCCGACGATGTGTACGCCCCCCAACCCAGGAATGACCATTTAACATGGGAGTGAATGGGTGACGTGGGTGTGCACATCGTAGTTGGGCTGTCAGACGGTATGATGCGGCTACAACGGCCATCCGATATTGGGCGGTTGAATAGCACGCTCATTCAACCCCGATATCGTTTTGGCATCGTTCCAGCATCGCATTGTACATTCAAACCGTAGAACGCGCGAACGATATTGGGTCCAACTCCCGAACCACGTGACTTTTGGTCGGAGTTGGACGCCGATATCGCGACGTGTAAACCCACCATAAAGCTGCAAAGAACAACCAGAAAGGAAAGAGTCTTTAACCCATAAGACAACCATGGCATACATTTTTTCTGGTTTTGAATGATTGAGTTTTAATGAAGCTTACACTTAGCCTACCCTTGCCTACTTTAGATGGTGTGGATTGTCAGCACGTCCAATGGCTCACAATATTATAAGTACATGCTCCGCCATGATCCCTAGCTATAATTATGCACTCATTTTTGGTGTTGAATTAGTTGTTTGTAGCCTACAATCATTCTGTTCTTGCCATAGCGATGATCAGAAATACACTTACAGACTTATTTACTAAGTTACAATTTTTTTTAACTTGCATCAAAGTTTTTATGCGCTTTAGACAATTTTCCCAACTGCAAGAAAATGTAACAAAATCTAAAGCTGGCTTACAACTTTAAACAAGTGGTGTAATCTTAGAGTAGACCATGTAAAGGTGCACCAAATTGTCATCCGGCATGATCCACAATGGCACATTTTAAGACTATCTACTCTACATCTGCATTGTCAAAAAGGAAGAATGTGTTAGTAAATCAACCGGTCTTAAGCCCCCGCCACACCTAGCGAGATCGCTAGCAAGATTGCTGTTTCTTCACAGCGACCTCGCCAGCGATCGCGCTATGTTTGACACATAGCAGTGACCGGGCCCCCACTGTGACATCGCCGATCGAGTCGGAATGGCCTGGACTATTTTTTGATCTTCACAGGAAAACAGACTGGAGACTAGCCAAGGAAACTGAAAGCTATTGCTGAAGCTTCCAGCAGGAGACTGAATGTATAATATGGTGTGGTGTTTTCCATTAAGCTGAAGTTTAGGAGTTAATGACTTCAGTTGGACAGCACACCCACTCTGTCAGACTGCAAAGTACTCAAGGTTCAAACCACTCTAACCTTAGTGGATCAACGTAGCCTGCGATCTTCATGTTTCTTGTCCTCACTTCTCATCTATCACTAGCACCTCCTACTTAGTGAATATGGCAGGTCCTGGTGATAGAAGCTGATGTCACAGGAACATGCTCTGGTGGGGATGTGACAGCAGTTATGTGACCAGAGGCATGCCATATTCATACTCTCTCGGCCACATTCCAACTAGATGTACATGGACTCATTCAATACACTTTTATTTAGAGATGCACGTCTAGTTGGAATGTGGTTGGAAATGTTCATATCTAATGCTTGTGGTCATATGACTGCTTGATCTTACCACCAGCACCGGAGAATCCTCACAGCAAGTGCTGCATGAGATATGAGGATTCACAAGTCTGCAGTCACATAGAGTATCTGCAGACTGCCATGAAAAACCTTGATTATCCCATAAAACTAATCACATGTTTATATAGGGAACTTAGTCCCTAATCTGTTTCTTAATTTTCTCAGGTAAGATTTTCCAGAAAATAATCTTTATGTATTAGTGCACACTGTGGTGCAGCGGCTAGCTGCCTTGCAAATATCTACGCTGGGACTGGTAGTTCAGCATGATTCATTAAGGCATTTTGCTGGGACTTGAGCTTCCACAGGTGCAGATAATGCTAGACTCCAGGTTGTAAAATCCATAGGAGTGTCTGACAAACTGAGATCCTCCCCATGGGTGTGTCACATCTGATATAGTGTGACTCCTTCACGATCACATGGGCTGTGAGGTCAGCACAGGTCCTGTTCCTCTGAGTTGAGAAGAGGCTTGTGGCCAGACACAGAGGGTTTGGAGCTCCTGAACGTGCTGAGGAGACCTTGAAGACGCCTCGAGTAACCTGGAGGTCAGGATGCTTGAACCTGGTCTGGTCCTGGATCAGGCTGGAGTCCATGTGGCCTGTGAGAGGCAGCAGCCTCTGTAACCAATGGAGTAAGGTCAGTGGGTACAGTGGCACTGTCATGGACTAAATGTAATGGCCCATGTGAGGACACTGCCATTCAGAGAGACTGGTCGGGTCTCAAGTGTCCCGTTTATCAAGAACTATGCAAACACTGCCGGGCAGGCGCATCAGCCATTGGAAAAAGGCTGGACTTGTGTATTACCATGTGAACTGTGCACTACATGCAATTTATGAAGCTTTTTAATAAACTGCTGGACTTTGCATCACTTTAAAACTCGATTGTGGTATCAATTCTGCTGCCAAGCGTGTCCCCCAGGGTGCACTACCTCACAACACTTGGAGTGAATAAGCTCTCCGTGCCCCAATCTGCTCCTTATTGTTGACTGACAGATCTCTGAACTGAAAAATCAGGCATGCACACACACACTGAAACTGGAAGATCCAATTAAATACACACATATTACTCTGACTGTTGCAGCCATACTACTCGCAACACCTTCATGGCTCAGTCTAGTGAACGGCAACAACAGACAGGTGAGAAGGATGTGTGCATGTCTGCTGGGCTCCTGCACTGACACAGTGTGTGCATTGACACCGTGTGCGAACTGACACAATGTCAACGTGCGAACTGACACAATGTCAATGTGCGAACTGACACAATGTGAATGTGCGAACTGACACAATGTCAATGTGCGAACTGACACAATGTCAATGTGCGAACTGACACAATGTCAACGTGCAAACTGACACAATGTGAATGTGCGAACTGACACAATGTCAATGTGCGAACTGACACAATGTCAACGTGCAAACTGACACAATGTCAACCTGCGAACTGACACAATGTCAATGTGCGAACTGACACAATGTCAATGTGCGAACTGACACAATGTCATGTGCGAACTGACACAATGTCAACGTGCAAACTGACACAATGTCAACCTGCGAACTGACACAATGTCAATGTGCGAACTGACACAATGTCAATGTGCGAACTGACACAATGTCAGTGTGTGCACACATATGATCAAGTTTAAGTTCAGGCAGCACTTCCTATAAGCAAGCGAGTGCTGTCAGTCAACCCAGTGTTGAGGTGTGCTAAGAGTTTTGTCATGCCAAAGCTGCACCCAGACCCCTCACTTTCAGAACAGTCAGATCTTTTCTTGGATAATCATACCTGAGACAGCTGAACAGTGGGTAGGATTTTTACGGATCTAACTCCCCTATATGACTGATTAGTTTGAATTAGGTTTCGGGGTGATAGACTATCACTTTGCATCATATCTATTGCGAAACACTTGTGGAACACTTAATGTGGTTAATGTGAGACTTCAGATTACGAAACACTCTGTCCTAAGGTTCGAAAAGTAAATAATATCTGATTTATGTAAATTTTAGCGCTCCTGACATATGCACGTACTTGGTCGCCAAGAGTTTTGATTAAGAGCTATTACTTTGAGACAAAGTGCTGAATAATTAAATGAAACAAAGAAAACCAGGGCAAGTGTAAGAGAAATCTGTTCTATATTTCATCCGGTAGCGATATACAAATTTACACAGTGAGATGGCCACCCACAATGATCTCCTCCAAGAGGACAACCAGCATGCAGAATATATGGTGGAACACAAGATCTGGGATTGGATCAGGGGATGGGGATTCTTTTTCAAGACTTTTCTGTGCATGTAGCCAAGAGAAAAACTTCCCCTCATTGAATTCTATGGCATTAGGACAGAATAAACTTTAGACTTTAAAGTTTAACCAATATTTTAATTTTTATTTTATAAATCAAAAGCACACATGAAAATAAGCAACTTTGTATTATATCTTGTCAGACAAATTTGTTTCTTTGGCAGAATGGATCAGTCATCATCAAAATGATAAATTCTAAGGTAAAATCTGTATTCAGAAAACTTTCCCATCGCTGAGATAGAAGATGGAAGCTGTTACTGATGAGATTCTATGCAAATGGTAGGAAGGAGGAGCTAGAGGCAGAAGGAGGAGCTAGAGGCAAAGGTAGAAACTAGAGGCATAGGAAAGAGCTAGAGAAAAATGGGAAAGCTAGAACCACCGGGAGGAGCTAGAGACAGAGGGAGGGGCTAGTGACAGAGGGAGGAGCTAGAGGTAGAAGCTAAAGGCAAAGGGAGGAGCTAGAGACAGAGGGAGGGGCTGGAGGCAGTGGGAGGGGCAATAGGCAAAGGGGAGAGCTAGAGGAGGAAGCTAGAGGCAGAAGAAAGAGCTAGAGGTAGTGGAAGGAGCTAAAGATAGTAGGAGAAGCTGGAGGTAGAGGGAAGGGCTAGAGGCAAAGGGAAGAGCAAGAGGCAGAGGGTGGATCTAGTGGCAGAGGGCTATAGGCAGAGAGAAAAGATAGAGACAGAGGGAGGAGGAGGGTACTCCCCCCACCTCACCGCTTCCTCCTCCTTCCTTTGTCCGCCACTCCATCCTCCGTCCTCCCCCTGCCTGTGCTGCTCCGGCCTCTCCCACCCCGCCGCTTCGTCCTCCATCCTCCTCTCTCCCACCGCTCTGTGCTCCGTCCTCCCCCTGCCGCTCCGTCCTCCCCCTGCCTGTGCCGCGCCATCCTCCCCACCCCACTGCTTCCTCCTTCTTCCTTTGTCCTCCTCACCTCCACCACTCCATCCTCCGTCCCCCCCGCCTGTGGTGCTCCGTCCTCCCCCACCCCGCTGATTCGTCCTCCTCCCCCCCGACACTCTGTGCTCCATCCTCCCCCTGCCTCTCTGTCCCCCCCCGCCTGTGCCGCTCTATCCTCCCGCACCCCGCCGCTACCTCCTCCGTCCTCCATCCTCCTCCCCCCGCCACTCCGTCCTCCCTCCACTCTTTCCTCCCCCTACCTGTGCCCCTCCATCCTCCTCCCCCCTGCCACGCCGTCCTGCCTCCGCCACTCCGTCCTCAAAGTCCCTCTCTATTCAGCCCTCACCGCCTTCCCCGTGCAATCCCTATTTCAATATTCTAGAATACCCGATGTATTAGAATCGGGCCCCTATCTAGTAATAATAAGAAGGATAATAAATGAAGTAGTGCTGAGCTGCGATTATTTTCTCAGTTGGATTCAGGCTAAGGAAAAAAAATTACAGCATGCGGCATATAGGCGCGTAAAACATCCGAGACTCGCAAAAAAAAGTCAATGGGTGGCACATGGATCATCTGTATGCCGTCCAATATTTACAGATCATTACCATTCTTTAGAATAGAAAACTGTAAATGGTTCTGTAAATGTAGAATAACTGTAGAATAATAGCTGCTAAGAAAAAAATACATGGTGTACAGATGCTAGACGATAAAATCTGCACGCTCACATAACACACGGAATACCAAACGGATTACACTCGTCCAGCTGTTCTGGATGAAAATCAGACCAAATTTTATATGCCGATGTGAGAAAACCCTTAGCAGCAATAACTTAAAGTAATCATTTTTCGTAAGCCTTTAGCAAGTCTATATCCTGGGTCACATAAGTGTAAGCCCGAGTGCAGCCAATGTTTCACTTGCACCCATAGACTTATATGGGACGAGTGATCTGAGACTCACTAATAATTGTAGCATGCTGACATTTTTTCCTGAGTCTGAATAGGGCTGAGGAAAACATTGCAGATCTGAGCGAACTCATTGCCTTAACGTACTGTTACACGCTTCAATGTTGAAACGATATCACTAACGATCTCGTGGGCGCGCGGTCGTTAGGACATCGGTTAGAGATCGATGGTGAGATGTCACACGTCTAGATATCGTGGGCGATGCACCAACGATGTAGCGAGCAGCTATCGTTCGCACAACTTAGCGAACGATACTTGTTCACTGTTGTCAATAGGGGAAGTCGTGAACGACATAGTTATCGCGGTGTCACACAGAACGATGCAGCAGGTTGGCTGATCATGGATCGTTTGATTTGAGAACATGTTCTCAAATCTGCGATCAACGATTTATCATAGTCGTATTTTGGTGTAACACGCAACAACGTCCTAACGATGTCTCTTGAACGACTCCAAACCCGTGACGTTTGAGCGATATCGTTAATGATCTCGTACCGTGTAACTGGGACTTTAAATTATCCTGACTACAATGTGAGATTCTCTTGCACTGCACTAACACGAGGCATACACACGTCGCGCGGCACCTAGTATCCCGATGTGTACCATAGTTACCAGCGATCTCGCTGGCCCACATCGCTGGTGAATCTGCCTATGTGACAGCTCACCAGCGATGTGAACGATATTGTTAGCGATCGCGCGAGCACGTGATCGCTTACAATATCGTTCAAGATATTGCACCGTGTGACGGCCGCCTGAGACAGACATCAGGTGAGTAGTGTCTGTCCTGTCAGGTGTCGTGAACATGCATTCCAAACCCTACAAGACAAGCTGAAGACAGTTTGTATAATTTATTCCAGTAGTTCATGCAGTCCTCCTGCCCTGTCAGTTTGATAAGATAAATGTTCAATCTTAGGCCCCTTTCACATCAGCGATTTTCGCCGATCGCGGCAGTTGCGGTGAAAAAACTGCAACTGCCGTGATTACCGCATAACAGCTGCACTTGCGGCACAGTTGCGGCAAGCCCCATACAATGTCTATGGGGCTTGCGGTAAGTGTGCGGCATGTGCGGCAAGTGCGGTTTCGGCACTTGCGGCAGGTGCGGCCGCTAAAAAAAACACTGCTGACCGCAGTTTTTTTCGCAGCCGCACCTGCCGCAAGTGCCGAAACCGCACTTGCCGCACACTTACCGCAAGCCCCATAGACATTGCATGGGGCTTGCCGCAACTGTGCCGCAAGTGCAGCGGTTATGCGGTAATCGCGGCAGTTGCGTTTTTTTTCACCGCAACTGCCGTGATCGGCGAAAACCGCTGATGTGAAAGGGGCCTTAGTCAGCTAGAAATGTTATCTCCTGCTTTGGTCGCTTCACTCCTCCTCTTTACTGCCACGCTTGGTGAACCGAGGGTGCGTGTTCATGATACTTGACAGGACCCTGCACTCACCCGATGTCTGTCAGCAGCAGATGTCTTTATGCACTCATCCTAAAATGAGGAACGGCTGTGAAACTGCTGGAAGCTGAAATACTTCAAATCTGTATAAAGGATTACTAAAGATTACCGGTTTGCTAACTTTTTGCTAAATAAAGGTATTTAGTAAAATTTGTAATATTTCAAATTTACTTGATTTATTTAATTATTTAATTTATTACATTTCTCGAAGAATCCCTTTAAGGCTGGCTTCACATTGCGGCGGCGTCCGGTCCGGGGCTGTCAGGAGTGACAGCCTGGACCGGAGTTTTGCTGCATAGGAGACTATCGGGCTGCACGGAGCTGGATCGCACCGGGTGGCAATTATCTGCCATCCGGCTGCTATCTCGCCGGATGAAGCCGGGACAAGTGGGGTTTTTCTTCCGATTCCAAAAACGTTGCATGCAACGTTTTTGGATTCGGCAGACAATTCCCCACTACTCCAGGATACATCCGGCGAGATAGCAGCCGGATGGCAGATAATTGCCACCCGGCGCGATCCAGCTCCGTGCAGCCCGATAGTATTCTATGCAGCAAAACTCCGGTCCAGGCTGTCACTCCTGACAACCCGGACCGGACGCCGCCGCAATGTGAAGCCAGCCTAAGTCAATTGAGGTTTATGCACAGCTCTGTAATGATCTCGTCACAGCATTTCAATTATCTTGATGTGTGGACTTTGACACTTCCATTGAAATATATTGATTTTTTTTCAGGCATTTTAGAGTAAATTTCCATGTGTGTGATCATTTTTCTATTGTATTACCTAGTTTGGGGCAAGTTTTAATTTTTGATTAGCTGGCCTCAAATTTGATTGTAAAATACAAAGCTGGTCATGGTCAACCTAATGGGGTATTCTCATCGCTAAGAATCTATCTCAATAGGTAATAGGTGTAGTAATAATAATAATATTAGCAAATCCCTCCAATTAGAAATGTAGTCTAGTTCTCCTGATTAGCTATGTCACTTGCCTTATGTGCAGGACAGCTTAGGTATCCATGGTTACGGCCACTAATATAGTGACAGTTAGTTGCTAGTGGTCGTAACCATGGATACCTAAGTTGCACGCTAATCAGGAGAACTAGACTACATTTCTAATTGGAGGGATTTGCTAACATTATTATTATTATTATTATTATTATTATTACACCTACTACATATTGGGATAGGGTCTACCTCTTTAATGACAATAAGGTGCTCATGTCCCACGGCTGTAAAGTTGCCAAAATCACTCCTTCACCACAGTGCTTGACAGTTGGCATAAGGTATTTGCTCTATGGATTTCTCCAAAAATGTGTAGGGCATTTTGGCTAAACGTCTCCATTTTTGGTCCCATCGGTTCATTTTTCCAGATGTTTTGGCTTTGTTCAGGTGAAACTTTGCCCTTGCTGCTATGTTCATTTTAAAAAGAAGAGACCTTCTTATAGCAACTTTTAGAAACAAGCCCTACCTTGTCTAATCTTATTGTCATGAACTTGATCATTTAACATGCTGAAGCCTTTAGTGTCTGAGCTACAGTTCTTGAGTTCTTGAGACTCCAAATTGTTTTGTAATGGCCTTATAATCCTTCATAGATTAATGGGTTCAATAGATTTTTCTTTAGCAATGTTTTAATACACAAGTACATTTTCAAGACCAGCAAACTTCCAAAACTTATGCTTTTATAAAGCAGAATAACACTTGTTAATGAACAATTAGTCAAGGTGATTTGATTTTCAGCAGGGGGCTGCATCTTACCCCCTTATTCCTATGAAATGAGTAGAGGGGGGAATAATTTTTTAACACTAGTTCTGCATTTTAGACTAAATTAATAATGACCAGCTGTAAGTTGTCATGTGATTTTAATCCCCTAATTTTAAGACATTATAAGGACCATTTTGTTTTGTATCTATGTCCTTATATGTAAAGCCATTGAATTAAAAGAGGATGTAGATAAATAAAATCTGGTCCTTAGATGTCTTAATATTAGTTATTTAGGTGTTACCTCATTTATAAAAGCAGAAGTTTTGAGGTATGCTGTCATGAGAAAAACAAAGTGAGAATCACCTGAACACGACGGCTATGGCCTCACCTTCTTACAAAAGATGTATTGTTCAACTGTTTAAGGTCAGGGAAATATCTGTTCACTCTTGTTATTATTTGCTGTTTTGTCCTATATTTTTTCTTGTTGAAGAAAAGCAATGTGGACACTGACCTTTATGAATATAGTGAGCCAGGCAAGCCGCTCTTTATGATGTATGGGTTGTATAACGTCTTATATTACAGGAAATCCCGGTTACATGGCCAGAACCCAAAGCCTCTTACAACCTATTCTCTAAAAGAGATTGTATCCTGTTTGTATATACAGCTGTATGTCAATGTATTAGAATATCATCAAAAAGGTAATTTATTTCTGTAATTCAATGCATAAAGTGAAACACATATATTCTATAGAGTCATTACACATAAAGTGATCTATTTCATGTGTTTTTTTCTGTAAATATTGATGATTATGGCTTACACTCAATGAAACCCAAAGGTCATTATCTCAGAAAATTAATGTAGGGAAGATAAGGGGTCTGAGAGATAAAATATGACCTAAATAGATATCAGAGGCTTCACCTTGTATGGTTGTGAGAGTCACAACCACTATAAAAGCAGATCACGTCTGCTGCAGTACCCAGCATGGTGAATATAGAGTAGGGAGGATGAAGGGTTAAAAACTGTGCTGCTGTATTCCACCTGACATAAGAGGGTGAATATAGTATTGATTTATTATTCAATGCGTTCAGATCAATATCATATTGCCATATTTCAGGGCATTTCTGGGAGGTATAAAACGCGATGACTAATAAATCAATATTATAGTCACCTTTTGATGTCTCCTGAAATACGGCAGAGTGGTTTTTAACCCTTCATCCTCCCTACCTTCATTTTCTGAGATAATGACTCTTGGGTTTTCATTGGCTGTAAGCCAAAATCATCAACATTAACATAAATAAACACTTAAAATAGATCCCTCTGTGTGTAATGACTTTATATAATATATGTGTTTCACTTTATGGATTGAATTACGGAAAACA